>BSBM01000308.1:0-2400000 GCA_027924585.1 Larix kaempferi | reverse complement strand
GTAATGCCTTCAGGTCAGTTGCATGCTTTTCTTGAGTTTTAAAGGAAGCACTTTCAAGAAAAAGATATAAAAATTCAAAATTAACAATATCTACTAAAAAGTCGGTCCAAGTGTTCTTTCACTAATAACTTGCCAATTTCAAAGTCTTAGATGTATATCAATTCTTACTTGTAGGTCCCCCTATATTCACAACAAGCAATGGCTTTGGAAGTGGTGCTAATTCATCATGCCACTCTGCAGCAGCTATTCGTAATGTTGCAAAATCAGCCTGGTGCAAAGCTCCAACTGTAAGGACCTGCAATTGACAAAGTTGAGAATGTAATCACCCAATGAAGCCATTAAATCTGTTTCCTACTGAGGATAACATGCCCAGCAACTAATGCTTATAACTAAGGAGTTGATCATTTTCCCAAGTATAGTGTTCCATACCACTCGTTTATCTGGTGGCTCTCTGGGAGTTATCCAATCCCGTAGAATACGAGGAACTTGTTGTCGTCCAGCAGGAGTCAAAGCATAAAAATCATGGTGAGGAGTTACCACCAAGTCAAATCGATTGAGCTGAGACCTTGGGTGTTGTATCTGATCGTACATCCAAGAGAACAGTCAATAAAATGCATCATTTCAAAGCCATTCTGTACCTTTACATCATTGTTGTGATAATCAAAGGATCTAGAAGTATGCATATAAAATACCAGGCATATAATGAATAACAAGAATTTACTTCAAAAAAATGTCTCAAATGGAAGATTTGTATAAATGGATATGCTTATGATGTAATGTATGCCATAAGACATTTCACATTTAAATCGGTGTCATTAACAAACTAAACAAAGGGACAAAATTCAATGGAAAAAGAGCAGCTCCTTTGAGTATTTCTCTCCTATTTCAGATATATACAGAAAACATGAGATATAAGGGCATCTAATGCATGCTTTGATAAAAAAAATTGGAAAATATATCTTATATTAATAGAGAAATATTTACAAAACAGAAATTAAAGGCAGAATGGCATATACAAAAATCGACCATATCCTATCCTCGGCGCTACTGGGCAGAAATAAAATCAAAATAAGCTGAAGCATCTAATTCTTTAGCATATGATTGGAAGGTTACCCTTTAGCTAACAATTGCATACATACCTCTTCGCACCAAACATGAAAAACATGTTATCGTGTTAAAAACTTAAAACCTAATGGCTTCTCATAGTTGGTTGGATACCCCTTTTGAAAAGTTGATAAGAAAAATTGATCTCCAAAAATATTCTCTAGGAACAGAGATTTTGAAAGTCACTTGCTTCATTCTTTGTATGGAATTCATTGTTCTCAACTAACAGATCCCTTAGAGATAATTAATAATTACGAGAATGCTCGGATTTGAAAAGGTATTAGCCTTCAAATTAACTGCAAATCAATTCTTGGCAACTAGGCTAAGGTAACTGGCACTAGTTGAACATCTATTTACCAATACACATTGAATGTTGAACCTCAACAGATCTCACTGAGGAATTTAAAAGACTAGCTGCACCCTTTGATTAAGAAATCCAATGCCCAAAACACAAGAGACACGGCAAAACCACAATATTCTTCTCTAGATTAACCTCTAGATCATTTTGCATTACCCATTTTGGATCCCTCCACAGAACAGCACTGATGGGAAAACTTTTGAAATCAGGAATATGATGTTTTGGCAATGCATGTGAAGAATGGAAGCATTCCAAAGAGCCTTGACATTGCTTAGGATGAGATTCCACCATAAACTAATTCTGCACTGATAGCCAGCTGGTATTTGATGCACATCATGACTGTATCAAATTTGATGCGGATCAGTTCCATGTGTTTTATATGCCCTTTATATCAGAGATGCCTTAGACACTCCAGTGCTTGATGTAATTTCCAGAATCCAGTCACATTGACCACTTTTGGTCACTTAAGAATGTAAATATAGTTGTTTCTTTCCTCATGCATCTTTTATCAGCAGCATCATCCCACACTCATCCAAATCAGGCTTATCTCAGAATGAGATGTACAAATATTCACCAGCCTTAAAGTATAAAATAATAAAACACCAGAATTTTACCTTCAATAGGTTTTACGGGTTGTTTATCCTATTTATGAGGTAAAATGTGAAAAAATAAGAATATAGGATAGGCACCTTGCCAAATTTCGCCCATTTATAAACACATGCATCACATATTTTCCTGATTTATGAAGGAAAGTGTATAAACTAAAAAGTTAAACATTAGAATAGAGTACTGGTGTGATGCCTAGGTCATCCCCTTTACAAAGCCAACCATGAATTTTGTTCTTAAACATTATGAACAAGCAGCAAGAACTCAAGCATTCCAGAGGGCAGGGTTTCCCAGGTGCTTGAATATTTCTGTGATTTAGAGCTAAACCAACAATAATTCATAAGATTCTACAATGCAAGCACTTCATTTCTCAGTTGGTTTCAATCTTCACTCCATACATCCTGTTGAAGACCAGAAAGATTTGCTTTAGTTAGCCTCTAATATGGTTTGTCCAAGCATCAAAACAGTCTTTTGTACACCTAGTAAAGCCTCCATGGTTTGGAGTGTGTTTATAAAATGACAAGAATCTCAAGACTGTGGCTCCGAGACAAGTGTATAGCCTTTTCAATCTTAACTAATAACTAACAGTAGTCATGGTTAAACTTAATTAGAATATATGTGAAGGCACAACTTTCATTAGAAGATAAGTTAATGCCTACATAATTGAATTGGTTTTCATTAGTTCTCCAAGATAAGCTTACAATATTTGCAATCTTCATACATCAACTATAAAACTCCTTTGCAAGAATTTGGCAGCTATTTACAGTCTATTAAAAGGGAGGTGGTATCTTGTTTACAATGCTCCAAATTATGCTCTAATTTGAATTTATACGAAGATGTGTTTCTTCCAGAGTCAAGTCAACGTTTCTATAATACATACAAAATAACAAGCAACAGAAAAACTCCAACATCAAGTTGTTTCTATTTTATATATTGAAACTTGCATCATCAAAAATATGCTCAGATGATATATATTCAATATAATTAATGTGAAATAAGTTTGGCCTTTAAGATATATGACCACTAGCAGTTGATTTGAGTGAATCAATCCATTGAAAACCATCAAGGCTCCTGACTTCTCTCAGTTATCTTCTCTTCATATGGTGGAGTAGGGATATCTAAGAGAAACTGGAATTAGTTGTCTTCCCAGAAATTACATCTGTTCATATACCATTCATCACAAGCCTCTTTGAAATCACACCAACCATACACATCTCTTGTCTACTCCTCTTCAATATGTCTCCAAAGTTTCCAACCTTTGGATTGCTTCATAAACTTAATGAAGTTTTTGTACCCAGTGCTCCATATGAAGTTGCACTATACAAACTCCTTCAGGGTGTGAAAATTCTTCTACTTTTGAGTAACCATTGTTTGATATGCTCTTCATAATCCATAGTAAGTTCAAGAAAACTTATAGAAGAGGCTCCTTCCACATAATTTGCATCTTTCACAAAATCTGCACATAACATGAGATATTCCTCAATGATGGGGGATAATATATCCATGTAAAATGCCATAAGCTACTGTAAGTATGAGAGCTAGGATTTTGAGGCAGCAATTTGAAATGGTCCTATCATCCTTAATATTGATCAAAATCACAATTATGACCCCAATCTGGAAATGGCACCACCACTCTGTGTCTAATGGCATTGGTCCTAGTGCAACAGGGTTCGTAAATAGAGAGATGATAGCACAACAAGAATTTCCAAAAGGGGTTTTGAGGCCCAGCCTGAAATGGTTATAACTTCCATAATAATACTTTGAATTTCTATTATCACCCCAACTCTGAAATGCCACAGCCACTTTGCTTCAAATAGTGTTGGTCTAGCTACAATCTGAGTGCTCTATCAAAAGATATCTACTCTGAAATACTCACGGACATCATTGAAACAGTGAAAAAAGCCCTAGAATAACTGAATTGAAATGAGTAATATCTTCATTTCCCAGACTCCAATTTGAACAAAAAAAATTGAAATTGGGTATTTTCTCGAGAGGAACTCAGATCTGCTTCATATCCTACACAGAAAGCTTCAGAAATGGACCTGAGCATCGCAGCCTTATTTTTCCCCTTGAATATCTGCAAAAAGAAAAAAAAGAAAAAATCTTCCACTTTATGCTCAAGAAATTTTGAGCTCTGATACCACTTGTTATGATCTTTAACCCTTAAAATTGAATCAAAAAAAATATATCCAAGAACAATATAGAAATTTCCCTTTACTTCATATATCAAAATACCCTTAAGATAGGGCAACACCATACAATGATCATTTTTTGAGAGGATCAACACCTGTTTGATTGCTTCTTCAAGGGGCCAACCTCCCAATGACTTCAGCTCCAGTACAATACACTCCAATACATGAGGGGCTCCATATTTACTGGTGATTTGGAACTCTCATATTTCCTGGTGATTTGGAACTCTCATATTTATCTTTTCAGGGGGCTGTAGACCTAAGAGTTAAACTGAGAGGTGGGATGTCTATTAGCCTCAATTATTGTACTGAAATGATGGCAGCCGGATTGAGTGGTCTTTTACAGATTTACATTGGTATCACAAGATAAGCATTACCTTTGGATATACAGAGTTGTGCAACCTACAAATTGGTAAAGAAACTAGGCTACAGAGTTGTGCAACCTACAAATTGGTAAAAAAACTAGGCTTGAAGGTAGTGATGAAGCATCAAGAAAAGCCCAAAAGAATAAATACAACTTCATGAATGAGGATGATGATGAGGACAATCAAGAGGAGTTTGTTGTGTCTCTCAAGAGGAGAGATTGTTAGGCTTTACCTTGGGCAAGGATGAAATTATGGAACAAGGATGCATAATGCCATAAACCTAGTGATAGGTCATGATTCAAAAGTTGACTAGAGGTTCAACCAACACCAAAGAATATGTTGAACATAAGCAAAATCAAGCTCCTCTAGAGAAAACTAGGAGAAGCCTAGAAGGGGACCAATAAAGTTGTTGGCACAATGTATAGATGCTAGTGTGGGGTATAGATGCAAGACATAAGTGCAAGAACTAAAGATAGGGATAGGGACAGGGCAAAGGTATCATGAAGTATGACATGGATGCGTGTACCCAACCCTTGGGTACATGAGGCACATTCCAAACAAGTACTCCACACTAGGGACACCTAGTATGTAATGGTATGGCCCATAAGTACTCGGTAAATTGTGTACTTCTTCAGTGTATGCCAAAGTACCCAAAATTTGCATCACCTTTGTTTGGGTATGCACAGAGGTACCATATGCCCTCAAGGGCCATGCAGAAGTACCCAAATGCGGTGACCTTTTTCATAAAACAATTTTAAAAAATCCCTAAAACCTATTTACTAGTTTCTTGCTTGTTAACATCCAAAATGAGCCCTGAGTGAAACCGTTGGTAACTTCTTTGTAATGTCACCATTTTTGGGTTCCCTTGCTCTGCAGTTGTAGATGACTTTATGGGTTTATGTCAACTTGATCAAAGGGGTAATTTGATGTTACCAATGAGCTCAGATGGTTTAGAGGAGTTATATGATGCTTTTAGAGGTCTGTTTATCATCTTTCATCACCAGGATCACTCCTACGCAGTCAGATTTCAATTACGATGCATTTCGACCATTCCCGCAAATTGGGAGTATTATTGAGCATTATTTAAGGGATTTCACTAAGGTTGTCATTTTAATAAATTATCTAAGAGGAGTACCTTGGTGTAATAGCTCATTGGAATCAGATGAAGAGCTTTAAATATTGGGAGGATGAAAAGCTAAGTTGCACTGAAGCGGATACGGAAACGGATACGGATACGGATACGGGGGGGAAATGAACACGGCAAATTTTTAAAAAAGGCAGATACGATATGGCAGGGAAACGGCATATATATATATATAATTGTCATTATAATCATCATAATATTATCATTGTACATCATCATCATCATCTGACACTACAATCGAATATCATTAATCATACATATAACATGATACTATGAAAATTTTTAAGTTTTAACTAAATCATATGAATCTTCATGCTCAGAGTTAGAGTCATCATCTAGGTCCTCAACAAAAGTAGATCGAAAATAGGGATCCCAAGCCTAGCTTGATTCCCTTGGGCTTGAAGGCACCTGTCCAACACCAATGTTCACATCCTCTGGCTTTGGAAGTGGGTCCAAGTCCATCCAAGACATAGGAGTTCAACAATCAGCACCACCAACATCAAGGTACATAGAGGGGTTCATGTGCTTGATTAAATGCCAATCCCATACCCTCATATATGATAGAATCCAGTTGCAACGTTGCAATCCTGAAATCCTGAAAACTATTAAGTCTGTTGAATTCTGAATGGGATTAAAAATTCCACTTTTTGCATATGAAGTCCGATGAGGTTGGAACCACTCTCAAACATCCTGAAACAATTAATGGTAATGTTAAAAATTTAAGAATTTAATATCACCATTTCCCTGAAACGTATCACCTCTAAGCTGAAACGTATTCGTACCAATCTGATACGTATCAGTGACGTTTCAAGGCTGTATCCCCTTCGTTTCAGGATCCGAAACGGGGAACGACGTTTCACCAAGGTTGCTTAGGCATTTCCGATAACTTAGATGAAAAGTGACTTCCAATGCCCAAAAATGTTTCAAAATGAAATAAATCACTTTTTGGAATAAAAAAGATTAATAAATTAATGAAGTGATTTGGAGGAAATACTAAAGATAAATTAAAAGGTCAGTTTTATATTCTTTAATGGAGGGGAAAATGTAAAAAGGGTATAAAAAAGAGATAGGGGCTCACTCTCTCATTATTCATGGCAATTTCATTTTCGAAAAAGTGATATGGAAAGCTCTTGTGGCTTTTGGCTCTTGGAACCAAAACTCTAAAAGAACATCGGGTGTTGAAACTATCCACCCTAGTCAATCAAGTTGGAGAGATCAGGGGGCCATTAAGGGAGGTCGCAGCAGTTTTTGTTTGGAAGGAGGCCGTACCTCAGTTATTGCAGACTGTACTTTCTTTTTATGCAGGCTGTGTTCATCTTGGGAAACTCATGTGGGTAGAAGGGAGACCCTTCTTTCATGTGCATCAACTCTGTAGCCTCAAAAGGAGGTCGAGTCACCCATCTACAGCAGGACGTGGGGGTTTGAGGGGGCTGTCTCTCCCTTTGGTAGCAGTTAACAGTTGGTAGAGGTCACATTTCTTTGTGTGGGGGTCATTTTCTTGCTGAGGAGGTCGTACACTCACAGTGAGGTCACATTCTTCTGCTGGTGTGGTCGTTTGAGGAGGATAAAGTGGATTCTTGGTAGTTGGCCGCTCTCCTTGAAGGCTGCCATCTAACCACAGCCATTCCCATTATTTCTGGGCACTGAAGAAGGATGTCACAGCCATAAAACACTTGCAATTACAGCTGTGGTCACCTACAGGAAGCAGACTCCTTTATTTCCATCAGATCTGAGCTTGTGGTAGTCTACAGGTCAGCAATCCTTTTAGATAACAAATCTGAAAGTGTTGGTTGATTCACTGTCACAACAGTTTGCTCAAACTGTTCTTTATTTCCCTTATTGTAATCCATGTTTTAATATTGAGTGCAAATCGAGTTCTTTGTGTGCCAAAGAGACAGTGCATTTTTGTGAACTGTTTGGTAAAAGTTCCAAGTCAAAAGAGAAAGAAAAATCCTATCAGCAAACCCAAATTTCCTATCAGCAGTGAGAGGTGGGCGTTTCAAGGGTGTTATGGCAGTTGTAGCTTAACTGTCTGTTAAAAGCAGTGTAGATAAAATCAGCATCGACAAAAAATTGGCAAGGGTCCTGTTATCACATATTTAGTAGCTGGGAGCTACTACCATTTTCCAGAGCAGATGTCAGTTCTGAGCCAGTCCTTTACATTGAGATGAGCATTCATGAGATATGATGATCATCGGTTGGTACATACAGAGGCAGCTAGACTACTTGGAGCAGCAGTATCAGAGTTACCCTTGTCATTTCCAAGTCCTATTTATGACTTCCCAAGGGATATTTTTTCATGCCTTGGTTCACTTGAGCAGAGCAGCAAGCTGTTGATTGTTACATCCTTGACATCTAGTGTCAGTCTGTCAGATTGATTGCAGATTCAAATGCAGGTGATTGAGCTGGTATATGGCATGAGGTTTGCATTCATTGTTTTTCTTACTTGTATTAGTAGACGTGACTGGGTATATGTTTTGATGTTTTAGTAGACTGATGACTGAGGAAGTTAAGTGGTTTTAGTGTCAAGTTCTTAGTATATGCTCATGAGTAGGGTTAGACTTTGTACAACTTTGATCATTTTTCTTTACTCCTGGCACCGTTATCACTTGTCCTCCACCCATCCATAATTCCATGCTTGAAACAAATCCCTTGACTTGGATCAGACTTGTGAACTTGAAGACATTTCCTCTTTGTGACCTCTATGTCTAGATAGGACCCCATGTTTATTTGTGTTTTGGCTCTGAAGTGTGTGGCTTATGCTATCAAACTTGTTGATCTCTTTCCTATCCGTTACCCCGGATGTCTGAGTGCATTTTAGGATTGTATATGTCACTGGAAGTGTCTCCAATAGTCTCGAAGAAAGTATTCATCATCTTATTAAATAAAATAAAAAAAGCATCGGCTCGCATAAATGCTATATCTAAAAGGATGCAAAGGCCAAAATGTCAATTCATGAAATAAAATCCAAAATGCCAGGCTGTGAAAAGAAAATAAAATGTGTTTCTCAACAAAAAATAATGAAATCAAAGGCCATCAAATCAAAAAGCCTATAGAAAGTCAAGACTTGCGATGAACAAGAAGTAAATTATGAAGTCTTGCAATGAAGTCTTCTAAGCACTTTACCCATCTGTAAGACAACTCCTCCTATTAGAGTTTGTACTTTAATTCAACATTATCTAGGATCTTTAACTGAAAGAATAACAAGCACAGCAAAACACAATAGACACAATAGTTTTCCTCGGGGAAACCATAAAGGAGAAAACCCCGCAACTTCCTCAAAGATAGTTTCATCACTAATACAATATCAAGCCAAAAATGGAAAACCCAAAATATGTCTTCTGCAACTTCTCTCTTTTCTTCACCAGCGAACTTGTCCTCTCTCCCTTGCTATGCGAACTTGTGTGAGTGAGTAGTGTGTCCAAATGAGAGAGCAATGCTCTCTATTTATACTTTACTTTTAACTTGACCTTTTACCTAACTAGGTCGGCCTCAACTAAAACTGGCTGGGACAACTTCTCTAGGGAGACTCAATAACCCTATTACATTTGACTCTAGGGGATTTATTGCCCCAACTTACAATGGAGGTTTTACCTCAATGACTTTGCATGACCAAATGTAATAATGACATCTCCAACCGGAGGGAAAAACATCTCCGTCGGAGGTACAAATAATATACAATAATAATATCAATAAAATACAATTGAATATCTTCCGAAGTTACATTTACATCAACACTCCCTCTTAACTAGGAAGGTATTCTCTCGCCACGGTCATCATCACCCTGGACACAATTATGGACAACGTCATCATCGCTGGAACATCATCATCAACACTGGATCATCATCGTCATTGCTGCAGCAATCTTCATTCCGTTGATCATTGAATAGTGACATCTCTCGAATCTATCTGTCATAGGAAGTTCTACAGACCCAGCCCTTTTTCATGTTGGATGTAGGCCTAGCCCTCATGTAGGTATTCATCATCTCTGCGAGCCAGCCATATCAGGTAGGTGCAGCCCAGGACCAGTCATTACATTGCCACTACAATCACCTACATCTCCTACTATCGCCTCATTGTATCCATATCATCTCATCATCACATGGAGCACAGCCCAGATGCACATCTCATGTCCCTCAACGGTCATCCCGCGTCTACCAGCATGGGAGGACTATCAGGAGCACCCCAGGTGCATTACGTCCCATGGACAACCTACGCCTTCCACCATGCGAAACCCTACGTAGGCACACACACAATGTCTTATGACTGGTGGACCTCTCAATGTCTGCAGTATGGGAGGACAATCAGGAGCATCCTAGATGCATTACGTCCCAAGGACCACTACACCTACCACCATACAAGAACCAACCCTTACATCTACCAACATGGGAGGTCAATCAGGAGCATCCCAGATGCATTATGTCCCAAGGACCACCTACGTCTACCACCATGCGAGAATGGCTCTATCTTCTCCAACATGGGAGTACAGCCTGTGGCGCACTAAGTGCATTACGTCCCAATGGACAACCTGCATCTTCCACCATGCGAGAACCAGTGCAGCTGCGTCTTCCGGTCTCATCACTCCCTCTTAGGAGGAACCTCGATCTAGATAACACCAAGCTTCTCTCTGAAGTACTCGAACTTCACTCTAGCTAACGGCTTGGTCAACACATCGGCTATTTGCTCGTATGTCGCCACATACTGGAGCTTCACTGCTCTTCTCTGCACCATATCCCTAATATAGTGGTACTTGACCTCAATGTGCTTCGACTTGTCATGGAACACCGGGTTCTCGGACAACTTCACACAACTCTGGTTGTCATAGAAGATACAATTCGTCTCTAACTGGAGATCAAACAAATCAGACAGTAGCTTCCTAAGCCATACTGCCTCACAACTACCCGAACAAGCTGCAACATACTCTGCTTCAGTTGTACTTAGTGCCACGCATGACTGCTTCCTGCTAAACCAAGAGATCATACCGGATCCCATACTGAAGCAGCATGCCGAAGTGCTCTTCCAATCTGCAGCACTACCTGCCCAATCCGAATCAACATAACCCTGCGGGTTAATCTTCTTATTCGCGTCATACTTAAGTCCATAGTCAACTGTACCCTTCAGGTACCTCAATACATGCTTTGCAACAATCAAGTGAACATGTCTTGGATCCATCAGGAACTGGCTCAGGTTGTTCACAGCAAAGCATATGTCTGCTCTTGTGTTCATCAAGTACATCAACGAACCAATCATCTGACGGTACATCGTGGCATCAACTGACTCTGATGAAGCATCACACAGTAGCTTCAAGTTCGATGCCATGGGTGTGGCCATAGCCTTGCAGTCCCTCATTCTGCATCTCTTCAGAATCTCCACTGCATACTCCCCTTGTCCATGGAAGATTCCATCTGTACTCTGCCACACCTCCATGCCTAAGAAATAATGCATCATACCCAGGTCCTTCATCTCAAACTCTGCAGCAAGCCTCCTCTTCAAATCTGTAATGAGCTCATCCTCACCTATCAGAAACAGGTCATCTACAAACAACAGAAGTATCATCGGGACGATGTCCATCCTGCCGTATCACGTCCTGGGTGCCTGCTTCAATCCGTACAAGGCCTTCTTCAATTTGCACACATGAGGTTGCCTGTCATGTGTCTCAAATCCCAGTGGTTGCTCCACGTACACTTCCTCTTCAACTACACCATTCAAGAATGTTGTCTTGATGTCCATCTGGTGTACCTTCCATTTCATCACTGCAGCTAATGCAAGTATAGATCTGTATGGAAGTGTATCTGGCTACGGGTGCAAACGTCTCCTCGTAGTCTATGCCTTCTTTCTGGGAGAAGCCACGTGCCACAAATCTTGCTTTGTGTTTCTCGATGTTGCCATCTGCAGCATGCTTGATCTTGTAGATCCACTTCGAAGTCACTACAGACTTCCCTTCTGATCTCAGAACTATCTCCCAGACATCATTCTTCATAATCGACTGGTACTCCTCGATCATGGCATCCTTCCATTCTTTCTTCTTTGTTACTTCTTCATAGTTGGAAGGTTCTTTATCAGTGATGTCACACAGTAGGGCTAAATAACTGAAGTATGGTCTAGGTCTCTTGCTTTCTCTATGCATCCCCTCTGGAGCACCATACTTCTCTGCATCTTGTATTGCCTCGCGTACCCATGTTGGTCTCCTTTTGTGGGAGTTCTTCTCACGAGGTGGATCTATAGGTTCTTGTGGTTCTTCCAGGTCGCAATCTTCATGATCTTCTGGAACTGCTTCCTCCATCACTGAATCTCGAATCCTGGGAACTTCAGGTTCTTCAATATCTTCAATAGGTAGTTTCTTGGATTTGTTATATGTTGAATCTTCGTCGAATGTTACGTCTCTGTTGATGTTGATCTTCTTGAATCCTGGGAAGTATATTCGGTAGGCCTTTGAAGTTTTGTTGTATCCTAGGAATATTCCCTTCTTTCCTGAGGGATCTAGCTTCATCCTCTTCTACTTCAAAATGTGTATGTACACTAGGCATCCAAATATCCTGAGATGGTTGACTTCTGGTTTCACACCGGAGAAAGTTTCTTCGGGAGTCTTGTTATCTAGTACTCAGTGAGGAGTACGGTTTTGTACATACACCGTTGTCCTCGCAGCTTCTGCCCATAGGTGCATCAGAAGATCCTGGTCATGTAGCATTGCTTTCGTTGCTTCCATTATCGTTTTGTTCTTTTGTTCTGCAACGCCATTCTGTAGGGAGTGCTCAACTCCCTCTTAATCCCGGAATCTCTGCAAAGATTCTTGAATTCTTTCGAAGTGAATTCTCCGCCATTATCTGATAGAAGGGTCTTGATCTTCTTTTCTATGTGATTCTCAACCAAGGCTTTGAATTCCTTGAACTTACTAAATACCTCATCTTTACTTTTCAAGAAGTAAATCCAAGTCTTACAAGAAAAGTCATCTATAAAGGAAACGTAATAAGCATACCCGCTAAGTGAGCTAGATGACATGGGACCGCATACATCAGAGTGGATTATCTCCAATATTCTTTTCGCTTTGCTTTCACTGCTGGAAAATGCCTTCTTTGCATTCTTTCCTTGCGCACATCCCTTGCAAATGCCTTCATGTTTTGCCTGGATTTCTGGAAGTCCTAAAACTGCTTTGCTTGCAATAGGTAGTGCTCTATAGTGCACATGTGCAAGCCTTCTATGCCATAGTTCACTTGGTTCCATGGAGTCATGAACCAATGCTTATTCAAGTTGGCCCTTCAACTTGTACAAGCCTCCCTCTTGCTCTCCAATACAATTGCATCATCTATCGTCTTTCCCTTTGGCCACATTAGGACTTGCCCATCTACAAATGCAACCCTCATTCCCTTAGCATCTAGTGTTGATATGGAGAGAAGGTTCTTCTTTAGTCCTGGAACATATAGCACATCTTTCATCTTCAGAGATTTTCCGGAGTCTAGCTTGTAGGAAGCTTCTCCACTTCCTTTTATGGGGTACTGGTAATCATCCTTCAGTTTCACCTTATGAGGTGACTCATGTTCAGATAGATTGACGAATGATTCCTTGTATCCCGTCATGTGCTTGGAAGCTCCACTATCTACAAGCCAGTCATTGCTCCCATGTGTAGCAGTGCCTGTGAGTGCTGAGATCGGGACATATTCTTCATCACTTGAAGAATCATCTCTTTCTTCTTCTCTGGTTCTTTTCCTTGCAGGTTCATCGTCTTCCGCGGTGTGAGCATGATGTCTCTTCTTGTTTGTCCTTTTGTTGGAGCCTTTGTTTCTGGGACAATCTCTGGAGTAGTGTCCCTTCTCATCACATGCATAACATCTAATGTTGGATAGATCTCTTCTGGGTCTTCTTTGTCTATCGTAGTCCTCCCTCTTGTTGTGGTTTCTTCTAGCACGAGCTGTGAGAGCTTGGTCATCATTTGCTCCCATCTTCTCTTCTCGTGCCACAAGTCGAGCTTCTTCCTGTGTACATTCTTCCCATAGTCTGTTGAATGTGATCAACTTCTTCCTAGCACATATCCCTTGAATGAATGAGTCCTATGATCTTGGGATATACCATTCAAGGTGGTCATAACGATCTCTCCTTCTTCTACCTTTTCCTCAACTTCCTCAAGTTGCTCCTTGATCTGTGAGACCCTTATGAAATAGGATTGCATGGTCTCGGAGTTCAAGATCTTAATTTCTTGAGCTGGTTCCTCAATGTCATCTTCTGATTGATGTTCTTCCCTTCGAATAGCCTTGTCAATGCATCGAACATCTCCTTGGGTGTCTTCAAGGATGACACATGTGGGATGAGATGATCCTTAAAGGATTTAGCAATAATTCTCTTGGCTTTAACCAAGTTCTTCTTATGTATAGCCTTAGCCTCATCTCCCTCTGGTGTTGGAACCTCTTCATTCACATACTTGTCCAAATTATTTTCTTCAAGGACAAGGGCAATCCTATACTTCCATGCTCGGAAGTTATCAGCTCCCTCAAGCTTATCCTCAAGCTTGGTATGGTGAGACATATTGAACGAGTACCTCAAATGGAAATAGCAAAGATTTAGGTCTTACCAATTTGAGATGCCCAACCTGGTTCTGGAGCTGGTTGGCCTAGGGTTTGTCAGAGAAACCCTAATTTTCCAAAGTTGGAATCATGAACTTCTGATTGGACTGGAAGATGCGCCTCCTCAAGGCAAGTTGTCCAGTGTACTCCTTTTCCCAAATCTGTGGATAGAATCCCAAAAATAATTGATGCCCTAGTTTTCTCCCGGCAGAAGTGACAAGGATAAAAATGAAAATTCTTGGATTTGAATTATGCCTTCACAGGAAAATGCACCCTCCTAGGGCGAGTTGGAATTATCTCCTTTTCAAGCTGATCTATGGAGGAAAGTGCCCCGAACAGGAAGCCCCAGTTTCTCCAAGTCCTAGTGACAGGGTCAAAAATCAAACTTCTCGAAACTGGGTTTTGTTTCCTCCAAAAGATGCGCCCTCCTAGGGCGAGTTAGCCTAGCCTCCTTTTGTTGATGATCTGTGGAGAGAAGACCTCAAACTTGGAAGCCCTAGTTTCCCGCAGCTGCACAATGCCTTCTTTTCAGGTAAGCTCTGATACCATGTTAGTGCTTGTACTTTAATTAAATATTATCAAGGATCTTTAACTGAAAGAATAGCAAGCATAGCAAAACACAATAGACACAAAAGTTTTCCTCGGGGAAACCATAAAGGAGAAAACCCCGCAACTTCCTCAAAGATGTTTCGTTACTAATACAATATCAAGCCAAAAATGGAAAACCCAAAATATGTCTTCTGCAGCTTCTCTCTTTTCTTCACTAGCGAACTTGTCCTCTTTCCCTTGCTATGCGAACTTGTGTGAGTGAGTAGTGTGTCCAAATGAGAGCAATGCTCTCTATTTATACTTTACTTTTAACTTGACCTTTTACCTAACTAGGTCGGCCTCAACTAAAGCTGATTAGGCCGACTTCTCTAGGGAGACTCAATTACCCTATTACATTTGACTCTAGGGGATCTATTGCCCCGACTTACAATGGAGGTTTTACCTCAATGACTTTGCATGACCAAATGTAATAATGACATCTCCGACAGGAGGGAAAAACATCTCTGTCGGAGGTACAAATAATATACAATAATAATATCAATAAAATACAATTGAATATCTTCTGAAGTTACATTTACATCAACACCTCCCCCTAGTGTCTGCCTATCCAACACATGTCACATTGGTTTCCCTAATTCCTATGATCTCTTAAAGTGCATTAAGTCTATCCAATAAGTCAAACCTTCACTTAGACAAAGCCTTGTTTTATTCCATCTCACCCAAGCTACTGAGGAATGATCTATTTTGTATATCAGAATGAATGTGAAAATGAGTATATGGTTAGGACTTCACTTTTGCTATATAAACCAATTCAATTAAAAGTCATGTTTATGTGTTTATTAAGTTGATCACCATTGTTAAACATTGTTATTGCTTTTAGTCTGCTACTAATGCATTTAAGCTACTAATACCTCGTGCATGCAGAGATTTTTAGTTTATGCTCAATTACATTTTTTTATCAGTTTTGACTTGGTCAACGGTTGGGACCCGTACCCAAATTTCACTACAGGTGTTCGAATGTACATTTTAGTGCCTTTGGAGTCTAACCAAATCCTGGTCCCGTCATCATCCGACTACAGAGTGCATGATTATCTCCTCCATGCTATTCGCACTCCTTCATTGAGGGCGACTTTATGATGATGGATCTTATGTTGCATATCATTTGCCATGTAAAAGTGTTGTATTATGTCCCTAGGAGGCAAGTTGTGGCCCCTAGGCGAATTCCATGATGTTATGTTATGTTTTATCATTATGTATCATGTATTTGGGCATTATGAGGCAATTCGCCCCCCTCATAGTCTAGTGATCCATATGAGTGAAAGATTAGAATCTCCACCGTTGATTATCATTGTATTATCTTTTAATCTCAACCATCAATTAAAAAGTTGGTTAGGGATTTGGTCTCTCTCAAATCTATATGAGAGATGACCCCCTCATTGTAAAGGGACTTTGGCTCTTGGATTGAAGATAATAGAAATTCATTGTTGGGAAAAACACTTGTGTATCTTGTAAACGAGTTCGGGATCTTGTTGTTTCTATTTCCCTTTGACACCGGAGATTTATCTTTTTTTTTTGGAAAAATCGTGGTGTTTACATTTGCTTGTGGAATAGTGTGACTTGGTGGAGGGAGAAGTGGTGGAGAGATCTACTCTCTCTCTCTCTCAAATCATTAGAGTAACAGGGAGTGATTTGTGTATTTTTGCTAGTCATTTTGATCATTGTCTCTCTTTGATATTCTTTGTATGCAAATTGTTTTCTTAAAGAATCAAATTAAACTCAAGCTAATTATTGGTTGTTTGGATTTTCAGGAGGGTGCACTTGTGCAAATTGGAACCAAGCTAGGGGCACAAAAATTTATCTCCAAGTTGGAAACGTTGGAAGCAAGGCATCAAATCTTGGCATCTCTCAAGATCTAGGTAAGTCCAATCCATCTCTTTCTCTTGTGTTCATTCTATTCCATTGTCGGCATAATAAAAATTCAAAACAAAACCCTCACTAAGAATTATAAAAATTCCTCCGGTCACAATAATCAAAATTTTGGATTTCTACCACTTGGGTATTTTTCTTTGGCCCCGATAACACCAAAACGCCGCTAGGGCCTCATCTTTAGGGACCCCACAGCCCATCTCTCGAGGCATTGATCTAAACAGCCAATTCGGACTTGTGGAAGAGAAGTTGCGTTCTTGGTTATGTGACTGTGATTTTGTTTGTGATCTTTTCCAATGTCTTCATCTGTCATCCAAGCAATCAAATAAGTGTTAGGAAGCATTAATTTCCTATCAAATTCACTATCCCGGGCATTGCACATTGTCATAAGCTCAAACCCCCTAGGGTAGTGAGTTGGCCATTTTTAACCTGACACTTTCATCCTAGATCACCATAACTAATTCAAGTTATTGATAAATCATTATCAGGATTGCATTTTAATCATTTAACAAATATTCATCAATCCCCTAAACCTCACTCAGTTGCAAATCCATTTTGGTATAAGATCCATATATAGGATATCTTACGATAAATTGATATATTGAGTTATGGTACCTGTTATCACACCATAGTAGCAGGGCTACTATTCTTGCTTAGCAGATATTTGCACATTCCAGAGCTTAGATTTTTCAGAGCTTGGCTATGATGACTTTATATTTTGAGATCACTCATGATCAGAGCAGTGTATTATTCAGACTTATGTGAGACCTTATGTCAGGGCTGAGCCTTGAAAGTTCAGATTTGATGACCGATGTGACCCTTTATTCCATACAGTTTCAATCTAGTGCCTAGAGATGTTTGCAGCAGTGTTTCAGATGACATATGATGATTACTCTTGTGATGATGTTGTATGACCTATGGATGTTTTATCATTGACTGTGGATTATTATCTTGTTGCTTTAGTCATGTTCATAGCATTGGCTTGGTATATAACTCATGATGTGGCAAAATGTGTAAAACTTAAAATGGGCTATCTCGATAATAATTTAAAATGGACTTGTTACTTGCACATTTAGGTTGTTTGACAAATCTCGCTAGTTTCCTACCTTGCATAGATATGGTCTTTCTTGACACCATTTGTCTGCTAGCTTAGGCTCCACCTTCACTTCACTCCATCCATTCATGACTTTCCTTATTTGGCTTTAACCCTTGACTTGTCTTACTTGACTTTCTGATGTTGAGGACTTCCCATTTTTCTACCTCTGTGTTTGGACCGCATCCCTATATGTTTAGTGTCTCGGCTCTAAGTTGGTGACAAAACTTGCCTTTGGTAAGTTGGATTGTAGGCCTAAATCATTCTAGTTGGTTGTCCCGATGTTTGGCATTGGCTCGAACTCCCCCTAGTCACTTGAGATGTTTTTGGCTAAAACTGAAAGCTCATGTACTACTTATGGAAACTTATGTAAATTCGCCCATGGAAACAAAAAAGGGCAAGAGCGATGAACTGCTAAAAATACTCCCCAAAGAGTATAAGAAAGGTCCAAAAAGCAATGGTTCTTAAATGCTATATCTAAACAATTGTTGAACTTGATGTAGACAATGGTTCCTAATGAACTTGGATCAACTTGATGTAGACATGATGCCTAAGTTGAATAAGCACTCTCTAAACAACTACCCATTTGTGAGGCATAGCCATCCCCCATGTTATTTTGTCCAGCACAGAGTTTGTAGTTTCCCCTTTCTCCCAGTCCAAAGTATCTTTTAGTTGAGTTTAGACAAGTCACCCCCTTTGCCCAACCTTGTTCCTAGCCTTCATCCTTAGCTAGCAGTTAGACCATGTCCAATGGGTGCGTTTGTCATTTAAGCTATTGTGCAAGTAATTATAAATAACGGAATATGCTAACATGATTAATGCCACTGAATGATGCTATACTTTAAGTTAAGCTGTGAGTATGATTACAGGAACATGTCTTAGTCTACTGATATGATTTATCCTTGGTTATATTTTGACTTAGTCAAACCCAGTTTGACTATGGTCATTTCTTGGGATCTGTGATGATGTGGGCCATGTATGTTTAGGGATGATGATTGATGGTCCCACATACTCTTGATGATGATACTATATGATGGACATATGGTTCAGGTGATGGTTGATATAGTTCAGCAAGTTTTATTATTACTTCAGATCATCAGATTATGCACTGTCCATATATGGTGGACCCTACAGTTAGCCCATGAGGGCAACCCATGGTGTACAAGTACACATTCTTAGTAGATTTGGGTCTTCTGGATCCAATGAGACACTTATCTTTCAGTTTCGGGCACTTCTGATAGTGATAGATGCAGTTTTTACACTTGTTGACCAGATTTGGGGTTGATTTCCCAGCCTAAGCAACAGGGGCCATGAGAGGACAATTCACCTATGGCGTTGTATGAGGAGGGGGTGGTCCAGCCACTTGTTATTACCATTTATCCCCCCTTCTGGAGAGCCTGGTAGGCTCAGTTTGACAGCGCAGGTGCCCTAGGAGGCAGTTTCAGCACTTTCACAGTTCCCGAGGCAGTCCAGAAATGGGATAAAAGGGTCATTGAGGAATTCGATTTGGGCAATTGAGGCAAGGTTTTGGCACTTGGTTTTCACAGAGGTCTTCCAGGGTGAACCCCCTATCTTCCAGCCAGTTTTCATCACTTGGGTGGGTCCACAGAGGCCACAGGAGGCCTTTTACTGCTTGTCTGTCACAAATTTTGAGGACAGATTTGATCATTTGTATTTATTTTGAACATTTTATATTATTTTATTGTGCCATGGGGATGAGCTAGCAAGGATTGATGCCTCCTAGCCCCACCATGTGCTTTATGAGTCATGTCCTAGTCATATGAGGTGGGCCCATTGTATTTTGCCCCCTTTAGAGGATGACGTCACCCTCAATTTGTACCATTTAGCTATGACGTCATCACCTTTTGAGTGATCCATGTGATATATTGTTATGGTTCATTATTAGCCATTGATTATGTATTGAGATCTTTTAATCTCAACCACTCATCTTTTGTAAAGTGGTTTTGAGATCTAGGGTTTTGGTCTTTATTATCCTATATAAGGAGACACCCTATTATATAGCTCACCTTTGGGCTCTGGAAAACTTGGAATGAAAAGAATATTTTGGAGATCTACTTCTTGGCTTTGATTGGGTTGCTCTTGCATGTGTTCTTGGATATCTTGTTTCTAGACATTGTTTGCTTTTCAGGTGAAATCGACTTCAAGAGAGGGAGGCCGAATTGCTCAAGCTAGCTCATCAAATTGCTTTGTGGGAAGATTGTAGGGGTTGCTCACATCCCCCATGGGCAAATCGACTTCATAGAGAGGGAGTTTTTCAATTGTGCTTTGTCCCATTGATTGTTTTCTTGATATGGCATGCTTAGATCTTATGGATTTGTAGATCAAATCTAACTTGATGTAGTTTGATTTTCAGGTTTTCATGAGACATATTTCCTCCTAGAGTTTGGATGCTATTGGTTGAAGACACTTGGATCAAGCTTGGAATTGTAACTAGGGCAAGAATTCTCCATATGTTAAGAGGCCGCAAGCTTTTGAGGTAAGATCTACAAGGTACGTATTGATTTCGCTTGTTATCCATCCCATTGGTCAAAATTACATTAAAATCAAAACCCTCATTTTTGTTTTTCTTAGATCTACTTCGATCTAGCCTTGCCTTTGAAAAGATATTGAAAACCCACCTCTATAGTATCCACGGCAATTCGGATCTTTAGTTTGGTGGTGATTGGGTTCCATTTGACACACTTTTCAAGGCAAAATAGCCCTCTTGAGGTAAATCGCACCCCTTGGGAGAAGCTAGTTGGGTTAAATCTAACACATGGGTAGGTGAGATCCCACTTGATTCACATTCTCCTCACTTGATAACCTACCCCTAGTGCTTCACCTTGTTGATTTTTGCCTTGTGGGCCCCATTCCTCATTTGGAGGGTTGTGCCCCACTTGGGTCAATTTGGTGATGCATTTTAAATCTCAAATCTATGGATATCTAGCCATTGGATCCCCTTGATTTTCAAAGATCCACACTCATACTAGCCTAAACTACTTGGATCTAAACTTTGGTGGCCTTTGGACTTGTTTTGACACACTTTACCATGCTTTTAACCCTCCTTGGGCAAAGTCGCACTCCTTGGGTGTTTGAGTTTGCCCACTTCTAGGACATGGGTGGTTGTGATCCCGCTTGATTTAAAAAGAGCATACCTTGAAACCCCTACCTAGTATCTCACTTTGTGAAGTTCTGCCTTGGGGATATCATTCCTCATTTTGGGGATTGTTGTCCACTTGGGTCGCATAGCGAAATATTAGATCTACTAAGATCCAACCATAACATCTTGAATAGCCCACTTGATTTGCATCCTAGGTGTCGCGATCTACATTTCCACATCTCTTTTGACTCCATTAGCCCATCCATCAAGGCACTAGTCCACCTAGGGCAATTCGCACTCCTTGGGATGTGTGTCAATTACTAGATCCCATATGTGGGTATCTCTATTTTCACCTTAGATCCATAGATCTACTCTTCCCATACCCCTTCGTACCATTTGCACCCCTAACTTCACCTTGTGGATCCCATTTGAGCCATTTCCATATCCCAAGGAAGTGGGTCCCACATGTGTATTTCATGGTACTAGATATTGTCATCTTATCTTATCATGTGGCCTAAATCATTCATTGGTTGAAATACTAATCATTCCTTAAGCCTCCTTCAACCATACTTAAAATTTCTAGGTCCACCTAACCTTGCAATGGTTTCCGTAACTTGTCTTTTACATATCCCTAGGAACCTTTGTTTGGGTCCAATCATCTTTGATTGGTTATAGGGTCTCCCCCTAGGTCTTGATTCATCTCGATCTAAAGCGAAGAGTGCCTCGGTTGACGTGACTCCCAGCTTGCATTGGGAACCGTGGCATCTCTTGGGTCACCTCTTTAGTTGTCCATCTCCTCTACCATCCCGGATGGGATACCTTTAGGGACAACTACAAGTTGTGTGATAACAGTACCCTGTCATCAAGTCTTTCCCACAAGGTTAGGCCAGGGTCTGCCCTTAGCTCTCTTAGTGCTTAAAATGAAGAGAATCTTGTCCGATGTGACAACCTATCCTTATATGGGGAGCAGGATCCTTTATAGTCACCTCTTTAACGGTCTATCCCCTCTACCCTCCTAGATAGGATATATCCTTTTTTGGGCAGCTACAAGCTGTGTGATAACAAACCTCGAATACAACTTCTCGGCAACATTGACAAAAAAATCAACAAATTGCGGCAAACATTAAAAAATACAAAATGTATTCATTTTTTCATAATTTTAAACATATAAAGCAACAACAACATTAGCTAAACACATTGGCAAATAAATATGGAGAAAGCATTGATATATATATATATGCCAAATAACTTGGAGCGATTTGATTTCAATGACTCGAACTACTAAAAAATACATAAAATTTTGCAATTTTAATTAAAAATATATATATATTAAAGATTCCAAGCTATGATTCCAAATCATTAGAGAAAAAATATGCAAAGTCTACTCATGTAAATACCATCTAAGGGTGAATATATCAAAATGGCACCAAGTACGATAAATATCTGAATCAAAATTGAAAATACATAATCATCAAAATCATTGCCTATATTGGGATCCTATTCATCAATAGCACCATGTTCCCCCCTCCTCTAGGCTCTAGCCCTTGCCTCTACATCAAATCTCGAAGTTGATCCTCCAAGGACATTAGTCAACACCCTACAATTTTGATGAAACTTCTTAATCCAAGCATTAAAATATGGTAGAAAGAGCTTCCCATGCTTAATAAATGATTTTGCTTGATTGAAGGGTACATTTTTATTAAGGTCATTGTTAGAAAGTGGCAACAAAGAAGGTCTTCTTGCATTGCATGTGTGATTGCATGCTAGAAGACTTAAATCAGGAAGCCAAATGTATTTGATGTAGTTTCCAAATTTTAGACTTAGGAAAAGTGCATTAAGTGATCTAATTATTAATTGACTTAATGGAGTCACTTTTTATAAAGTACAAGTGAAAATAATTAAAGTGATGGCTAATCTAATCTTGGCCATTGATCTCACAAGAGGATCTCATCCATAGATCCATAGTGAGATGTTAGGGTTTTCGCTTGGCCATTGAGTTAAAAGGAGGATCGATTTGGTGGAGAGTACACACAAGACGACAGAGAAGTTTGAGAGAGATGTTTACAAAGAAGAAGACAGAGGAGCAATCACCCAGCAGATCAACAGAGTGATCAGGCAGAGAGAGGGCCGTACGGATTTGCTGAGAGAGGAGGTCGTACCAATTTTGCAGAGGCATCTCGGTCGTACAGCAGCTCGACCGTATAGCTGAACAGTCGCAAAGGGTTGCACGTGTGAGCAAAGGCCATACAGAATCCATCAGTACAGCTGACGCAGAGCCGTACGGATTTTGTACGATTGACAGCAGGGTCGTACAACTACGCAGAGAGGTTGGACTGGTCGGTGGGGTGTTTCTCAGTGATTCGCAGAGGTTTGATTTTTCCATTTTCTGGATTGTATTTGTTCTATATCATCATAATAAAATTTATTCTCAGACTGCTGCACCGGTTTTCCCATCTTGGGTTTTGTCCAGAGGTTTATACCCAAAAAGATTTGTGTTGTCTCCATTGATGTGATTGATGCTATATTTCTTTCAGTATTTATTTTCCGTTGCATAGTGAAGAAATCCATGTGTGGTTAATAGTGGCAATTGGATTTAATAAATTAATCCGGCATACTTTAACTCTAGTGTGGATTTTAAGGAAATTTACATGGTATCAGAGCTCTTCTGAGCAGATCTGAGAGAAAGCAACAGTTGGTTGGATAGATCAGGGGCATATCTATTCTAGGGTTTATAGGTACACTTCATTATGGTCGTACAGTTGAGAGTTGAGGATAGACTCCAGGGGGCACAAAACGTTCCTACTTGGAAAGAGAGGATCAACAGGATCCTGGATGTTAGTGATGCAGAGGAGCACATTGACAGCCAGAAGGCTGCTCCCACAAATCCAGCAGAGTTAGCAAAGTGGAAGAAGATAGATTCCAGAGCTATGTTGATCATCTTGGATGGGGTGAAGGACCACATAGTCCCCCACCTTTCCGGGAAGAAGACCGCATTAGAGATGTGGAATGCTTTGGAGTCTTTACCAGAGCAAGAACAAAAACCGGAAGATGGTGCTGCAGGAGAGGTTGCGCAATACCAGGATGGCCAAAGGAGAAGGAGTGGTTCCTTTTCTCACAAGGCTCACACAGATCAGAGATGAGCTCGGAGCAGTGGGCTCTAAGGATGAGGAGCTAGTTCGCGTAGCCCTCAATGGCTTTTCTAAACCATGGGACGTCTTTGTCAAAGGCATGGTGGCTAGGGAGAAGCTCCCTGATTGGCAGAGATTGTGGGATGACTTCGTGCAGGAAGAGACTCGTATGGGTCAAGGATCAAGTTCATCCAATGGTGCCCCACAAATCGTGGATGAAGAGGCCCTAGCCCTAACAAGCAAAGGCAAGGGGAAGGTAAAGAAGAAGAAAGGTGGTAAGAAGAATCTTGACATGTCAAAAGTCAAGTGTTTCATATGCCACAAGCATGGAAGCAAAGTGTTTTGATGGCAGGTTCAGCAGAGGTGGATGACTTCAGCAAGAGTTTTGATGAGGACTTTTGTTTGATAGCTTGCATGGCAAGCTCCATCAACAACAGCATCGGGTATGTGGACAGCGGTGCATCTTGTCATATGACAGGACATAGATCGTTCTTCAAGAGCTTGTAGGAGGGTGGAGTAAATCTCCACATTGAGTTGGGAGATGATACGCAGTATCAAGCGCAAGGTGTTGGTACTGTTTCGTTTCAAAGGGATTCTGGAAATCCCATCAACTTTGCTGATGTTTTATATGTTCCAGGGATTACGAAGAATCTCATATGTGTTTCCACACTGGAAGACAAAGGTTTTCTAGTGACTTTTCGAAATAGGAAAGTATATATCAGGCCACATGGGTCAGATCAGAGATTGGATCGGATGATTGGGGTCTGGAGCGGGAAGGTTTACAGACTAAAGTTCAAGCCTGCAAAGGCTCTGGCCAGTAGCAGCAGCAGTGGTTGCGAGTTGTGGCATAGGAGGATGGCACACTTACATCATGGTGCACTGAGGCATCTGAGACGGGCAGTTATTGGATTTCCTTTAGTACAGGAGGAGAAGCATAACCACTACAAGGGTTGTGCGTTTGGGAAGAACATCATGAGACTTTTCCCAGGTAGTGAGCACAAGTCTGAGGGGGCCTTAGACTTGGTGCATTCGGATGTATGCGGATCGATGAGCGCCCATTCTTTCAGTGGTTACAGTTATTGCGTCACATTCATTGATGACTATTCCAGGAAGACTTGGATCTATTTTTTGAAGGCCAAGTCAGACATCTTCGAGCGTTTCCGAGAGTTTAAGACTCTCGTGGAGAACCAAACAGGGAGAAGGATTCGGATATTGAGGACTGACAACGGTGGTGAGTACATCGGCAGAGAGTTCTTGGAGTATTGTGCATCAGAGGGGATCAAGAAGGAACACATTGTTCCTCACACCCTACAACAGAATGGAGTGGCGGAGAGGAAGAACAGGACACTGGTGAGTGCAGCCAAGGCCATGCTATTTGATCAGGGATTACCACTATTCCTATGGGCCGAGGCTTTTCAGACTGCAGTATATGTCCAAAACAAGTGTCCTCACTCAGCTTTGGGGAGGAAGACACCTGAGGAGGTATTCACAAGTACTAGACCAGATGTGAGTCACTTACGCATATTTGGGAGGATCTGCTCTTGTCACATTCATGCTGACACTAGGAAGAAGCTGGATCCTTCTAGTGAGAAGGGGCTTCTAGTTGGTTATAGTGAGACTTCTAAGGCATACAAAGTTTATCTCCCAGCTCGCAAGAGGATCATTGTGAGCACGGATGTCTAGTTTGATGACGATAGAGCCTTAAGAAGATCTATGGACTTACCAGCACTGGAGCAGCCAGCAGAGGACTCGGGAGTCAAGTTGGAGGAGTTACAGGTACAGACACAGGGCACAGGTTCTGGTAATCAGAGGGAGTCTGGTGGACAGGATCCTCCTATCATTGATTTGGAAGATGAGCAGCAGCAGCAGCAGGATATCCAGCAGCCGCAACAGGTAGACACTAGGCCACGGCCTAGGTGGTATAGGTCCACTGTTTAGGATTCCAGGCAAGTGAATCTTCCACAGAGCTCCATGAGGCAGAGCAAGCCACCAGATAGACTTAGCTATATGGAACTGATGATAGAGTTGATTAACTCTGAGCCTTCCAGTTTTGAGGAGGCTGCACGACATGATGTGTGGCAAGAAGCCATGGTTGAGGAGTATGACTCAATCATGAAGAACCAGGTATGGGAGGTTGTGCCAAGGCCAGAAGGTAAAAAGGTGGTGGGATCCAGATGGATCTACAAGGTAAAGCATGCAGCAGACGAAAGTGTGGAGAAGTACAAGGCACGCTTCGTGGCTAAGGGGTATTCACAGAAGGAAGGTATTCACTATGAGGAAACCTTCATCCCTGTTGCCAGGTATTCTTCTTTTCGGACTATCCTATCATTGGCAGCAGAGATGGGTTGGCGCGTTCATCAGATGGACGTGAAGATTGCCTTCCTCAATGGAGTTATTGAGGAAGAGGTGTATATTGAACAGCCAGAGGGGTTCGAGGTGAAGAGCAGAGAGTCGCATGTATGCAGGTTGCAAAGAGCTCTTTATGGGCTCAAGCAGGCACCTCGAGCATGGTACTCGACGATCGACAACTATCTACGGGAGATGGGGTTCCAGCGGAGTGAGGCAAACCATAACTTGTACTTCTTATCAGGTGAGGTACCTCTCATACTAGTACTATATGTGGATTATCTCTTTCTTACAGGAGATGAGAGGCTGATCAGGGATTGCAAATCCAATCTTGCAGTGGAGTTTAAGATGAAAGGCCTTGGGTTGATGCATTACTTCCTAGGTCTGGAGGTCTGGCAGAGAGATGGGTGCTTCTTCATTCGTCAGGGGAAGTATGCAATAGAGATCTTAAAGAGATTCAGGATGGAGGACTGTAGGCCCATGTTCACACCTCTAGTTACCAACTAGAGGAAGATTGATGTATCAGGCTCAAAGGAGTTTGATCCTACATTGTATCGTCGGCTTATCGGGTCACTTATGTATATGGTCAACACTCGACCAGACATTAGCTTTGCAGTTAACTCTTTCAGTCAGTTCATGGTGAACCCTCGAAGAGTACATTGGACATATGCGAAGCACATTCTTCGCTATATCAGAGGCAGAGTGGAGTATGGATTGGTTTATGAGCGCAATGGGAGTATGCAGTTGGCGGGTTTCACAGATGTTGACTGGGTAGGATGTGTAGAGGATCGGAAGAGCACTTCGGGTTGTTGCTTCAGCATTGGATCAAGGGTTGTCTCTTGGTTCAACAGGAAGCAGAAGTCAGTTGCATTGAGCCCGGCAGAGGTTGAGTACATGGCAGCCAGCATGGTTGCATCTAAGTCACCTGACACGGGGACACGGGACACGAAGGACACGAAAATACGAGAGTCCGACACGGACACGGTGACCCCCGGAATCAGGACACGTAGGACACGTTTTATATACATATATATATATTTTTTAAAATATATTAAAATTTAAAAATATAGACACATAGATCCAAAAATCTTTAGAAACTAGAACATTTACAAATATTCAATAGAAATTAGAATAAAAACACATTAATGATTACACATTGTCATTCACAAATCACGATTCAGTATTCACGAATCACTCACTCTCAACCAATTGCTTCCTTGCAAATGACAAAAAGAAAGCCAAAATTTTGTTTTAAAGCAAACCCGAATGCCTTTTTCCGCGATTTACGTGTCCTTTTTTCTCAGTTCGTGTCCAACAGTCAGGACACGCTCACATTTCGAGTCCGATTCGTTTTCCCAACGTGTCCTGAAAAAGGATTCGCTCAAAGTTCGAATCGGACACGAATTCAGACCGAATCGTGTCCGATTCGATCTCGACGCGACACGCTGAGGGTTTTGAGCGAATCCGGTTTCTTAGGGTTGCATGTGAGGGGATGTGGCTGAGGAAGTTGCTCTCAGGATTATTCGAGAGTGAGTTGGAGACTACTATAGTTCACTCTGATAATCAGAGTGATATCAACCTTTATGAGAATCCAGTGTTCCATGATAGGAGTAAACACATTGACCTCACTTCCTCAGAGATTGTGTTCAGAGAGGAACCATTCGGTTGGAGTACATTCAGACAGATGAGCAGGTGGCAGACATATTCACCAAGGCACTTTGCAAACTCAAGTTTGTGAAGTTCAGAGACAAATTGGGGTTGCTACCGAATCCCTTCCTCGTTGAGAGGGAGTGTCAGAAAGTGGCAACAAGGAAGGTCTTCTTGCATTGCATGTGTCCTTGCATGCTAGAAGACTTAAATCAGGAAGCCAAATGTATTTGATGTATTTTCCAAAGTTTAGCCTTAGGAAAAGTGCATTAAGTGATCTAATTATTAATTGACTTAATGGAGTCACTTTTTATAAAGTACAAGTGAAAATAATTAAAGTGATGGCTAGTCTAATCTTGGCCATTGATCTCACCGGAGGATCTCATCCATAGATCCATAGTGAGATGTTAGGGTTTTCACTTGGCCATTGAGTTAAAAGGAGGATCGATTTGGTGGAGAGTACACACAGGAAGACAGAGAAGTTTGCAGAGAAGAAGACAGAGGAGCAATCACCCAGCAGATCAATAGAGTGATCAGGCAGAGAGAGGGCTGTACGGATTTGCTGAGAGAGGAGGTCGTACCGATTTTGCAAAGGCAGCTCGGCCGTACAGCAGAACAATCGCAGAGGGTCGCACGTGTGAGCAGAGGCCGTACAGAATCCGTCCGTACAGCTAACGCAGAGCCGTACGGATTCGGTACGATTGACAGCAGGGTCGTACAGCTACGTAGAGAGGTCGTATTGGTCGGTGGGGTGTTTCTTAGTGATTCGCAAGGGTTCGATTTTGCCCGGTTGGGTAAATCGATTTTCTGGATTGTATTTGTTCTATATCTTCATAATAAAATTTCTTCTCAGATTGCTGCACTAGTTTTCCCATCTTGGGTTTTGTCCGGGGGTTTATAACCAAAAAGATGTGTTGTCTCCATTGATGTGATTGATGCTATATTTCTTTCAGTATTTATTTTCCGTTGCATAGTGAGAAATCATTGTGTGGTTAATAGTGGCAATTGGGTTTAATAAATTAATCTGGCATACTTTAACTCTAGTGTGGATTTTAAGGAAATTTACAGTCATGACAGAGGGGTTCAATCAACTTCAACAATCAGGCATCAGCACCACCAACATCAAGGTACATAGAGATTTTGATGTGCTTGATTAAATTCCAATCCCTTACCCTCATACATGATAGAAACCAATTGAAACGTTGCAATCCTGAAATCCTATAAACCATTAAGTCTGTTAAATTTTGAATGGGATCTAAAATTCTACTTTTTGCATATGAAGTCCGATGAGGTTGGAACCACTCTCAAACATCTTGAAACAATTAATGGTAATGTTAAAAATTTAAGTAAAAGGATAGAAAATGAAAGATAAAGAGAATGCCACTTTTATTGACTACAATATTACCATTTAATATTGTTGACTACAATGTCACTTGTACAAAACTAGTCAATTTTCTTTTTTAAATCCAAGCTTTTAAAACTGTGAAAAAGCCTCCTTGGCGATTTTTTAGGTCATGTCATGATTTTTCCTAAAAAATCGCCTTGTCATGATGTTTGAAAAAATTGCGATTTTTTCGAGCCAATATTTTGGGCTCCAAAAAAAATCGCAATTTTTTTAAACATTGGAGATTTCTCGCCGATGTTATCTACACTGAAAAGTCCAAAACCAGGTAGTACCCTTATAGCAACAGTACACACAAACATATACCATCTAACAGTGAAGGAATCTTACAGTGAGGGGATCTTAATGTTAATGCAGTTTTTAACAAAGTGTATGTCAAAAGTCCTAAACCAAATTGCCCAAGCAGTTAACACAAAAATCAATCAAATCTAGCAAGGGTCATTCCATTCTTGAGCTTCTCTCACTTTGGATTGGTTTGTGCCAACACCAAGAGGATCCCTATCTCTACCTAAAACCTATGGATTGAGTCAATGAAAGCAAACTGGGTCAATGAGCAAATAAAACACACAAAGATAAAATTAGCAACTTTGTGCAAGTATTTAAGAGACTAGTGCCTACAACTAGATGAAGGAGTCAAAAATAGTTAAAGAGGGTGTTCATTTGAAGATGGAGAACTCCGATGAGGCATCCGCGTTGGATAAATCTTAGAAGATTGATATGTCCTAAACTCTATGGTCAATATTGGAAACACAAGCCCTATCTTGGTCGCTCAAAATCTAATCAGGAGGCAAACTTCCTTCACCCTACAAACCCTCAAAGTCAAGAACAACCGCATAGATTTGAACCGGCTTCATTAAAACTAGGGAGGAATACCGACAAAATCTTATAAAAGTAATGTAATCAAAAAGAATGAGAACGTTGCAAGCATCAATCCATTGAAATCAACAGACAAAGGAAGGGAAACATGTGGACCAAGTGCTCAAGCTTTATTCATTATGCAAATTTTTTGCAATTATAAGTAAATACAAATTCAATCTCAAGGAGTCCAACCTTTTGCTCCATCTGTAAATACTAATTAAATAGATATTTATCTTCTAAGTGGTGCTCCTTCCTTACCTAACAATAGTCGTGCATGTGAACTCTAACCAAACCTCAAATTGAACTAGAACTGAAGTAGTCTCTCATGCAAGGCATAATTATTCATGCATGTAAGTGGATAAGGTTGCATGCAAGGTGTAGTTAACTTCAATAGAATAGATAAGGTTGATTTCGAAATAGAACCAGCATAGATCCATCTTAAACCCGGATCTATCAAGCACCGAGAGGAATCCAATTTCTTGAGGTGTAATTTGTTTTAATCTTAAACTCAAGAAATTTGATCCCTCCCTTACTTAGTAGATTTGGGTTTAAGTTTTATTTCTTTTATTTTATAGGTCGACATGGATTTTTTAAATTAATTTTCATAATTTTTTATTTTAAGAGCTGACATGTATTTTTTTAATTATTTTTTATTTTTGGTAGCATTACGTTACGTGACAACATCTCCCCCATACTGGGCTATAGTATCCACCTCAGCTAGTGCGCCCTCCTTGTCGATAAGAGTTGATTCCTTTTCCATAAATAATATCCACTTAAACTACTTTGTGCATGGATAGGACACAATCTTTTACAAAAGTATCTCGGGGTGCAATATTATTTATTTTATTATGTTTATCTTTATCCACACCAAGCCACATATCAACGTTCTCATGCTCATCAAATTACAATTACAGAAATGATGTTTTATGCTCACTTCGACACATGGGACCATCCCTTCGACCAAGTATCATAATGTAAGCTCCATGTCACTGGCTAAAAATAGGCATGCTAAAAAAAGTAGTGACTGCTCCTAAAAATGGGAAACTCAATATCGGGTACAGAATGACGGCTAGGGCAGTTTGATGGTGGTAGGTTCCTTGGGAATTAACCCACGAATTCACTCCGATAACAGTGTAGTATCAGAAGTGCTGAAATAAACAGAAATGTTCTGAATGTATAAAATATATTTTTGATTGAATGAATTGATGATACAATGATCCTTGTGACGGTGTACTTCATTGACTGGTCACAAGGCTATGTCCCTTTACTTTCCATTTAATGTTAATCTTAATTTATTAACTATTTAATTATTTCTAATCAATTATATTTATGTCTGTAACACCGTGATGGGGAAGGGAGCATGTTTAAATGTTTATGAGACCATGGTCAAATTTTAGAATATTCTATGACACGTAAAATACTAGGCACTAGCACTATAGTTCAACTTCAACAATAAGACCAATCTAGTGGGCTGATCATAGCAAATAGACCATTTAATCTGTGCTATATTGAATTCTAATACTGGAGACTAACCTGATGGTGATATTCCAAGCTGGTAAATAGTAATTTACAAGTCCCAGGATGCTTATTTTTACCATTTATGATCACAAGCTTCTTATTGCCATAATATGATTTAGAGAGACAAATGCTTTATTGAATATTAAGAGAAAAAAGGAGTAGACAGAAATCCAGCACTCTGACATTTTGCTAGCATAGTGACCAGTGGGAGGTGTTGTGAGGTGATTTGAATCACCTCTTTAATAAAAAAAGAGGTGTTGTTATCGCAATGAAACAGAGTACAGCTTCTAAGTCATACTAAAAATTAGAATCAATTTCATTTCATCTTGTATGATAATCGAGAGCCATAAACGTATATGACTTTTTGAATTCCAAAGGACATTGGTTTTCTCGATATGTTAAATGAAATGAAAGAGGAAAAAAGCTATAAAATAAACGAATGATTTGTAGTGAAAAATAAAATGAAACAAGCAATTCTGATCAAAGTGATTTAAAACTGCATGAACTACCCATGAGCTCTCAATTTTGCTTTCTTGGCCAAGAGTCTAGACTCTAAATTTTCCATCTTTTGTGTCTCTCTAATTCCTTTTCCCTTCTACTTTGGACTTAAAGTTTAGTGATTATTTTATAATGTTTCTTTGGACTTTTGCCTTCTGATGTTTCTTTGAGTTTGGGCTTTTGTCCCATTTGATTGAAGAACATGGGACCTTAAAGATGTACGCAAGGTATGTCATTGCAGTGTTAAATTTAAATTGTTTCTTTGGATTTTTCCCTGCTCCAAAAGTGGTAAACCATGCTAAAAACTCAAATCATTTTCTGTTTCCTGTAAGTTGTTTTAATTCTTAGCTATAAAGATATAATCTTTCAACATTTAGGCAGAGATTCTTTTGGAACTAAATATAAATCAGTACAATGAACAAGATACAACTCCATCAGAAGTTTAGTATGTTCCATCATGCATATCTTGAACTATACAATGCACTACAGAAATGGAAACATTAACTCAAGAAAGACATCACTGCATTAAGCCAAAGCAGCAATAATTAACAGCCTAAACAACACACAAAGCACTCAAAACAGCACTAGAATGTCAAGCTTCACGAAGTGAACATGAAATTTCATAACATGAGAAAATATAAGATAAACTATTCTATTACTATTTTGCAAGCTTGTCTTCGAACTGATAAACTCATATATCAGAATCACTTAGCATCCACAAATAGGCAATGGAGAATAAAGCAACAAGCAGAACCTTATCAAAGGAATGATTTTTCTTCCCCTGTACCTGTACTACAAATGTATTTTGGGGAGCAAGTCTTTTTATTGCACTCGCAATTGAAATTGTGTCCCGACCAGATGCAACCACCAGCAACGGTCCCTCTCTGTTTAAAGCAAAACTTACACATCTGAGGTTACCATGGTATTGTAACCATTATAAGAAGTAATATACAAACACAACCATCTTATAGAAGAAGAGTAACAACTAACAATATCAAGAATATGTGCATGTTATGAATCATAATAGGAATCTACTCTAAAGTTGATGAGTCACAATATCAAGAAAATGTGCATGTTATGAATCATGATAGCAATCTACTCCAAAGTTGATAAGTAACAATATCGAGAATATGTGCATGTTATGATAGCTATCTACTCCAAAATAAAAGTAAAAAATTGCAAACACATGTATCAAACATAGGGAGCATCCAACTGAGCCATAGCTTGTAAAATGATACCCTCATAATAACGGTTGACATCTACTCCTGTTTTAGAATAGCAATTGCATTGACACCCATATGAGTAGGGCCTACCTTCTCTCCATCCTGTTAGGATATTTAGACACTTAGGGATTAGTTAAGATCAACTTGGTCTAGTGTGTCATTAGGTAAAGTGTGTTTCATTAGTGTGCTTTTGTAACTAACTAATCAAATTTGTCAATTGGCTTTAGCTCAGATGGTTGAGAGGAGGATTTTATCCTCTCCACCTAGGTTCAAGCACCGCTTATGACATGTTTGCTCCTTGTAATCCAATTATTGATTGCGGCTCTTCGTAAGCCAATTGTTGTTGGGGCTGGCAAAATACCAGCAATCTCATTCTCACTTAAAAACTTGAGGATGGGATGAATTGTATTCCAAGGAACAAAAATAGAATAACAAATCCAATGGTCATGATTATGTTCTAGACATAAAGTGATCCAACGGTTCATCTTCTCCTCGATACCAATGGCACTTGATCCATAGCTTAGGACCCAATTGATCCATGATCTCTATTTAAAGAGCAATTGAGGATCATTTGCTAATGATCGATGATTCGATTGTGAGATTCATATGTAAACTATCTTTCTTTTACAATAATATATTGCCTCAATTGATCACATTGGTTGGGGCTGTGGACAATTTCACTCTTGGAGGATTTTAACCACATAATACACTACTGTACTGATCTTTGATCTGCTTGTGTTAGCAGTTGCCTTTATGTTGTTCACCCTGTGTATATATACCCTGTTTATTGAACATAGGCACACAACTAATGGAATTTTAGCGAGTGTCGTTGCAATTTAGAGTATTTTCTAGTGCACTATGACTCACACAACCCAACCTGCAAACCTTTAACAAGTGAATACCTCCCATGCCATGTTATAACATGGGCACCTAACAAGTGCAGGGTGCATAATCAAGCCCTAGCCTCACAAACTCGAAAATAAACAAAAATCTGTGGAATAATGTTGCCCTATAGAATAAACAACTCAGATTGCAAATATAAAATTTGTCAGAAAAAAACCAGTGTTGCACGGGAACACATCCCCAAGGGTAGGAAACGCGCTTCCACGTCCCTGCACATCCTGAAAACTTGGAAACTCCATTGGAAACGTACCCCCCACATTCCCATTTGAAGGAAACTCAAGGAAACGCAAAAGGAAATGTTTCTTGGAAAAAGGGAAACGTTTCCCTCCTAAAAATGGCGTCCCGACGTTTCCTTTGACTGTTTTTTACCAAAAAATAAATAAATAATTAACTGATAAGTGCCACCTCATCCACTATTTTCCTTCTCTCTAGCCTCAATTTCATTCTGGTGTTCAATATGGTTGTATTTCCGATTTTGTTTTATCACTTATAGCTTATGTATGATTGTATTTCATTTATTTGACTTGATGTATGTTGTAAACTTGTAAATTATTAGATTATAACATTAAAGACTGTAATGGCTTTGCTCCAACATTTAATTTTTATGTATTCTAATATAAATTTTGTAATATTTATGGCGAGGTCCCCTATGTTGAAGACCCCGACATCCCCTTAAGCGTTTCCTAAAATTTGAGGAAAACTTCTATATAGGCGACTCCTACGTTTCCCCGCTCGCACGTCCCCACGTCCTGGAAACTTGGTGGAACATTGGAAAAAAAACATCCTCTCCTTTGCAACTTATACCAAAACCTTAAGCATTCAAAGGAAAAGACCAACGTCATCCCCATCAGCATAAACATCGACTTCTGTTCTGAGCATAATCTACATTGTAATGTTGGACTACTTGCAGAATAAATAATATGAATTTTGCTATTTCATATTCTTCATCAATTGTCTTATGCAGAGTCATAACAGATTTGGGTACAATCATCATGTAAGAAGGATAACAAAATAGCTTGGCAATAATGTGTATATGAAATTTAATAGAGTAGTTAAAGCATAAAATCAACATTTATGATCAAATTTCACCATAGATCATCCTACATATTCTCAAAAGCCACAACCATGATGCATGCATTCAAGTATTTTCCTCCAGAAAATAGACAAGTACAAACTAAGTCACCTAGTTCGAGTTCGTGTTTGAATTCAATAGGAATGAAATTTGGAAAAAAACAGTGGAGCAAATTTTTTTGATAAAATTCGTCATTAAATTCGAATATATAATAACTTACCCAAATTTTATTTTCAATAAAAAAAAAAAATTAATTATTATATAATATAACTTTCATAAAATGATAAAAAACAATAGTATAACTTTTTAATTACACTATAACTTTTATAAAATGATAAAAATATTAAATATATATTATATAATTTCATAATATCTAAATTTATGTTAATATATACATAACTTTACAAAATTACTTACTTTACAATTTAGTATTATAATATATGTAATATATCACGGAGCTTAAGAAATATGATATGTGAGGTTGATAAAATATGCGGCCCACTAAGGCTCGCCCCCCTACGACACCACTCATGGCCACGGGTAACGTAACCACGGTCGTCGGCAGCATCCACAAAGTAACACTGTCACTACCACACAGTTCACTGGCGATCACTCAGTTCACTCGCGATCACTGAGCACTAGCAGTTAGAATTGGCAGCTCCAGTCATTTAATAAGCAATGAACAGTGGCAATAGAGGGAGACTATGGTTTACAGTTTAGCCACAGGCCGCGAAAGCAGACTATGGTTTACGGCTTATCCGCGGGCCGCAAGAGCAGAAAAACAAATTTCAAATGTTTTTTGCCGTTTTTTACTAAAACCAAACCGATTTTCTGGCGAATTAATTCGCATTGGAATATGCCAATGCCAAAAATTCGAACGGTGATTCAAATTGACGAATTTAACCGAATTAATTCGACAAGCATAAAAAATCGTCGATTTTCGATTTTCAAGGCGAAAATTCGCCGAACCCGGTGAGTTAGAGTACAAATCGAAGCAATGTCATTAATGCAAAATGAGAATGCTTATAACAAAGGTTTATCATACTTACAAATAAAGAATAAATTTTTAAATATTTTGCAAATAAAAAGCCCTAAATTTTGGCAAGGGTATGTACATAATCCAATCTTGAAATCAATATAGCAATAAGCTAAGCAACTTCACCCACTTGCTGGTTACAAGGTTGTTGGGAGCGGGGAGCAAGAGCAGGAAGCAGGAGCAAGAGCAAGAAGTGCAATTTTCAAAAGCTTCCAAGAGCAGAGCGTTTTGGGAGCATTTTTTATAAAATATATATTTTGATACATTTATATTAAAAAACATGTATAATACCAAATTAGATGTAGAAAACATAAATCTAACAATTTAGTACACATATAACATCAATCATCTAGATAACTTATCGCAGTGTCATCAAATGATCAATCATCAACCACATCAATCTTCAAGTTTCAACATATAACATTTGCCATCAACAAACTCTAACAGATAACATCAACCACAAAATGAAACAAAACATCATATTCATTACCAAAGACTTATGAGATGTAATCAACAATTTAAACTTCAAAGGTAGGTTCAAAGTTCAAAGTTCGAACTTACAACTTAAATTATCATATAATGCCTACAAAATAGGCCTACAAAATAGGCCATAATAAATATTAAAGACAATGCTATCTACCAAGTTTTCCTCTTTCCATGAGAAACTTCCATTTTCTTTTCTCGTGATCTAGGAACAGGAGTAGGAGCAATTAGAAGTGTTCGTGGAACACAACCAGTAGTTGCATGACGCCACGCAATGCTAGATGTTGTGAACCTAAAGGCAAAGCTCCTACATCTAGAAACCCGCTAGTGGTTGGGAGTGGCATCTTTGTTGTATGAATTTGATCACCATCATGATCACCCAATAGTTCATCCTCCAAGCGCTCTAAAGCTATGGCTCCATCCTCCAAATTAGCCTCCTTTGGATTGTTGTCTCAAGTCAAATATGTTCTATTCTTGGCCACATCACAATAATGGGACAACCTTACGTTGTAGAGCACATAAACCAAGCTTTCTGCTCGATCTACATTCAAGTTGTTTCTCTTCATGTTGTGGATGAAGTTGGAGGTGCTCCAACACCTCTCTGTAGACGAAGTGTTAACAACTTGTGAAAGCACCCTCACCGCCAATTTATGCAGATATGTGGTAGAGCCATACATGTTCCACCATTCGATGGGACTCAACCTATCTCAATCTTTGGTTGCATGCAGGTTACCAAAGACTCCATGTTCACTGATGTATTTGCTCAATTTGCTTCGTACTTGAGCACACCCCTCTTCATCAGGGACCAACTTGTCTAATGCAAGCATATACCCATTCTACACCTCTGGATCTATGTGTGGTTTTCTCCTAACTCCACCCCCAAGTGCCAGTTGTGCCAACCAAGATGGAGAATAATATTTTGGTGTAAGGACATATGCTAAGGCATGGAGTGGAACATTCAAAACATCCAACCTTTTGACTAGATGTTTATGAATATGATCATACAAGATCACATCCCTCTGCTCAACAATGTCTTCGGTTTGGCCTAACATGCTATCCATCTGCTCATACAGCTCCCCAAGCACCAGTTGACTTGTATCAACAAACCAAAATATACTATAAACGAGCTTGGTGAACTGCAAAACCTTACCTATGCCCAAAACTAACCATCAAGAACAATGTCCTCCACCTCTTGAAAGTCATGTCTATCAGATGTGGTTGTAGCCCTGTCTTTCAAACTCTCCCATGAATCACTTGAAACCATACTAGCCAATGCCTCTATTACCTTCAAAAGGTGCCTAAAGGTGAGGTAGTAGCTAGCAAATCTAGTCTTTGTAATCTTACTAGCTCCAACCTACAATGATTGCAAAAAATGTGGTAGGCCATGCTATGATTACTAATAAATTTTATCATATTTTCCCTCTCTTGTACAAGGCACCAATCCATCTATAATTAGGGTCATTTATCTTAATAATATCATGCATCAAAAGGTTCAATTTGTGAACCAAACACCTTGACCAAAAATATGTTAGGGTACATATCCTCAATGATTACTTATGTTCTCTTACAATTAGAAACATTATCATAATGATTTGAATGACATTGTATGGCCCAATCTCTTGAATGGTTTTAAGTAAAGGTTCTGCAACATTAATACAAGGCTTGTAGCGATATGAGTAGTCATGAGCTAAGAGGAAGATTGCACCACTAGCAGACACACCAAGAATATTTATCAAAGGCCTACCTTCAACATTTGTCCAACAATCAAATACCCCATAGTTGGTCCAATCATTTGTAAACTTTCCAAGAGCATTATGGATTTTGGCTCTTTCCTTGTCAAGTCCCATGGTTCTAGTTTTGTCATACCCGAGGCTCGTGTATCCTTTAGGGGCACCATTGATGGCTTGTACCATTTCATGACAATACGGTGAGCAAAGAACATTGAATCGTACACCACATGCATAGAGAAACTTGTAAATTTTTGAATCCACATCATCCTTACAACCTTGGTCAAGGAAATCTAATATCGTTCTACGCATAGGCGAGAATCCACTACTATGGAGGGATGCAAATCAATTACCAAACATTCTACGTGAACCTAAGGCCTCAGATTCAACCATTTATTTTTTGGATTTGTTTTGTGCAACCTCTTCTTCCTTCTTATATTTGTTTCTCTCTTTCCCTAGCACTTCGTCAAAGGTTTTGACTCCAATAGTCTTACCTTCATCCCATGGCATAACCCCACATAAATGTTTTCTCGCACAGGCATATGAACCTATGTAAATTTTATTACAATGGGGGCATATAAACTATGTGGTTCCACCCCCTTTCCCTCCCACAAGATTTGTCACATACTTCTAAAAAGGTGTTGTGTCTTTGTGTTTTTGTCCCTCATCACTATCAACTTCATTATCATCATCCACTTCCATTTCTTCCTCCTCTCCACAGTATGTGCCACTCCCTACTTCTTTCTCCTTATCACTGGTATTTTGGCTTCCCAACACCACCATCATAATAAAAAACAGAACCAAAAGGAAAAACCACATAACCATCATGCTTCTTGACTCAAGATGAGAATAAATTGTTGCCTGCAATAAAATGATGGTGAAGGAGAAATGGGAAAGAGTAGAACAAGAGAACATTCAAGATTTAAAATTTAAATATAATGGAAAAAATTTTAAAACAAATAAAGAGTGGGATTAAGAGCCAACCTCGTTAGCTCTCCAATGGTAGTTGAAATGTATGGCAGCATTCAATCTCACTTCTAAGCTCTCACAAATAACATCCTTCAATCTCCCTTCCAAGCTCTCACAACTTTGCTCACAAACAACTGGAAAACCCACTCAAAACCCTAGCAAAGAGGGGTGAAATGACAAATAGAATGAATGCAAATGGAGTGATTGTTTTAATCACCTTAAGGAACCCTAGCCATGCATGAACAACCAATTGGAACCATGTCTTGGTTTCAAAAAAAGAAAGAAAAGAAAAAACACCCTGAGCCACGAAATCACTCGGGGAGTGTTGCGGTGACGTTTTTCCCCCGGGAGTGTTGAGGAAGCACTCAAGGAGCGACGCTCCTTGGTCACTCCCTATAAAACTAGGAAGTGATTTTCTTAAGGGAGCGATCAGGAAATGTACTTCCTGATCGTTCCCTCTGGGAGCGCACTTTGTGAGAAATGTGAGGTGGGGGGGTGCTCCCCCACAGCAAAGGCTAGTTACTTCACCCACTTGCAACCAACATTTAGTGCTCTAGAACAAGGCTATACATTGCAAAATCTCTAGCATAAAGTTGAGTTTCTTTAATGTAGTTTGATTCTCTCCAAGAAGCTTTAGAAGGTAAACATAATCTCAAATGCATGAATAAGGTCCTCAAGAAGGTCTACTCTAATGTGTGTATAAGAATTCATACAAATTTGTAGAGCAACAAATAAGTGCAAAGCACAAGTTGCAAAGTTTCCTTACACCTATCCCAAGCTTGTTTCTCACTACCTACAATGGAGGAGCCATTTCCCCTTCACAATCTCTAGTCCAATCTACCATATAAAAGTCACCACTAGTTATCCAATATGCATTTGGAAGTGAAGAGACAAGCCATTTCCAAAGAATCATTCTCTCTTAAGAAGAATTTGGGGCATATATGGAGCAAAATCCTATTGTTTTGTCCTTGCGCAAAGTCCGAGATGTGTGCCACAACATAACAACTATGCACAGGACTAGATAGGGAAAAGATCACCCCTTGCCCTCCTTGATGGTGATTTGTTGACCAAAAAGGACCATTCCAACAAATATCCATCCAGTGCCTCAATTCAAAACTAATAGATTTGACTTCTTGGAGAAAGATAACATCTAGCTTAACATCCTTTACAATGGTTCTTACCTGCATCTTCGGGCTAGGGATAGTCATCCCTCTCACATTGCAAGATAAAAGAGACAACTTCAGTCGAGAGGAGTTTCATTTGCCTATTATCAGTTACAATGTCTCCAATGTTGCAAGCTGGTGCTAAAGAGGCTATATTTAGTCACATCGTTCTAAAGGTGTGAATCAAGGTTCTCTTCTTGCTGGATTTTCATGTCAAGAAGAGAGATCAAAGTCTATCAAAGTTGCAAGTTGGTTCCCAAGAGGTTGTTTAGTCAGATCTTTATAAGAACATGAATCATGGTTCTCCTCTTGCTAGCTTTTCAAGTCTAGAAGAGAGATCTGGATTATGGGGATTGGTTCACTTGGTCTAATTTAAGGTAGGGCGGGGAATGTGTGAAAGCATATTTGGATAGATTCTGTGTCCCTATAGAATGGCTTACTTTTACAGGGAATCTATAACCTATAGATGTTTTGATCAATGCAATCGGCTCGAATCACTATCCCATATGTACTATCATTTCTGTTGGCCAAAGCTAGGATGATCTCACATTCTCTTGTTTCAAGCCTCACATCTCGCATTTAGATTCTGAGGGCTTACATATCCTGGTCCATAGAGTTTGGAATAAATCCCCCAAACCTCATGGAGAAAGAGAATGGCTTTCACTGTGGGAATTTGCCATCCGCAAAATTGTTAAATACATTAGAGTTTGGGAAGGAATTGTGGCCCATACAAGAAAACTTGACCTTAAGTCCACAAGGAAAAGGCTGGAAGAGGTGAGGATTTTTCTTGAAGATGATATTTATAATTCTTCCTTGCAAGAAGAGGTTGCTAAGATCGACCATTTCATTAGAAGTGAAGAGTATGCAGCTAGAGGAGCTCGCTCTACGGTGGATTCAAGAGAGTGATGAGACCTAGAAGTATTATTTTGATTTCATAAAGAAGAAAAACTCTTTTAAACAGTTTCTAGGACTTCAAAAACCCGATGGCTCTTTGGAGGAAATTTATCTCAAATAAAGATGTTTGGGATGCACTTTCAAAACATTTTTTTCTCCCTATGCTTTATCTGAGATTAGTTGATGCCAAGAGCCAATGTTATGAAGTTTGTTGACCAAGAAAATGGTGCATTTCAAAATCAACAATTTTGACCTCCCATGCAGCTAATAAGCTGGAAGAGACAGGAATGGTACCCTGAGTTTATAGCCTCCCGAGAGAAGACAAAATCCCCGTGAATAATCACGCAACTGTGGTCTCTCACGTCATTGTAAATGACGGAAGCATGCAGGGAGAATCCCCACTGCTCGCGCATTCGATTAAAACATAAAATAACTTAACTGAAACAAATGCTTTGCATCTCCAATCTATGTGCTTGTGCATGCGCACCAATATGCATTACGTATAAAAATCATTGCCTTAGATTATATGTTAAATTTGGTGTGCAGCCCTTTATCTTCTTGTGTTCTTTTTAATGTTATTTGATTTTTTTTATTTTTTGTGTTTTATATCTTTCAAGAAATAAGAGAAATAATAATAATAAAATGTCATAAGATTGAAGTGTTTTTTTTAACTAATAATGTACAAGATAGTAAACAATGAACGAATAAAAGAAATCTAAAGGCAATGAACCAACATTCCTTCATGCTTGTAAATATATAATTATGTGACAATGAAATTTCAAAAAATACTGTGAAAGGATTAACACGCATATGAACTAAACTAAAATGAAACAAAGCCAAAACAAAAAGTACATTTAAAACTTAACTAGCCATACATAAATACAATCCTTTGTTATATATATTTTTTTGTTTTGTTTATCATTTTATAGGAAAACGTGCTAATATACAAACGCTATGATATCAAACAAGAAACAAAGAATAATCAGAACTGAGCTAAATATAACCAGCAAATTATTTTTCATAATGATAAAGACTGATGACTTTAACAACCATATGACATTGATTTTCAGGCCTCTGCGAAGACCCGGACCAGGCATGATTCAAAACTATCAAGACATTTACAAGACCGTATGGAACAGCCAAGCAAATCAGAGAAAAGAAAAGTAAATGTGATCCAGGGATTGAACGGATCCACTACGATGAAAGCCAAGCCTGATCCCTGTACATGCATTCACCAATCGATACCAGTGTATCATGATAAAAAATACAGGAATAGTAAACAAAAGCACTAATATACCTCAAGAAATAGCTTAGTCTCAAGATCTCAGCCCTCTCATTCCTCTGAAGCTTTGAAGAACCTCTTGCTATCAACAAACAATGTCAAAGCTGCAGCAAAAGACTGTATGAAGGGTGAAATATTAAATCAAATAAGAATGCTCGCTCTGGACGTACCCCTCTGTTGGGCGAAAATCTGGGACCTGTTCATGTTGTTGCACCCTACTTTTAAAGAATGCTCAATGATAATGTTCAGTTAAGCAAGAAACTTCTAGAAAAATCTTTGAAAACCCTAAACCTAGACTACCAGTTAGACTCTCAACCACACTGGGGGTTCCACTGAATAGGGAAAATCTCGTAATCGTCAATAAAATATTCCCTTAACTAATGCTGCCTTATGCACGATATTCCATAGATTATGCATGGGCTCGTTTGGCATGACTAGGCACATCAGTTTCTTGTACACCTCTATAACTATATTCACAACTTTTGAACCAATCCTACACTCGTAGATCCAGCCACTAGATTTCTCAAATATAAAACAACAATTACATCTGGAGAAAAATATATACATCCGATCTGATTATCTCTCGGAAGTCTCCAATGTTTGATTGGTTGTCACCTTGTGATCGATGGTGGTATTCATATCATTGCTACTACCAGCAATTTTGTTATTCTCACCATTACTGAAAATGGAAGTATCATCACCATTCCCTAGGCTACTGGATATATTACTAATATTACAACACCCTCCATTCAAGTGACTTGCAGCAAAGGTTGGGGACATGCATTGAATGTCGTTGCGAGGTGGGTTGAACGTGACTGGCATAAATTTGTCAATGCTACATGGGATTATTGAGTTCTGAAATGTTCCTTCAAAACTGCTACCAACATATGTTGAAGTAAAGATGAGGGTAATGGCAAGAATAAGGCACAAGTTGCAGCATCGACAGACTCACAAGTGAATGAGTTCGCTGCCACGTTTGAGAAGGAGTTCTCATTGGTGTCGTGTCTTTCTTGCACCTTAGCGAAGGATACATGGTTCATTGACAGTGGTGCTTCTCGTCATATGACGGGATTGCGAGATGTTTTCACCAATGTTATCGGAACCGGACCAGAACCGGTAAAACCAGCCGGTCCGACCGATTCACATGCCCAACCGGTCCGGCTAGGTGTCTGAAACAGAAAACCTGCAAAAATGATTTGGACCAGTTGTGAACCCTAAGAGACATCAAACCAAAAGTACAGATACCTCTAAGTGGACCGGTTGTGAACCCTAACAAGCATCACTTTCATACAAATTGACTAAGAGACATGAAACCAAAAGTATAGATACCTCCAAGTGCATGTGTTAAGCAAACAACTCTAGCCTCACCTTAGCAAATGGCATGAACAATAGTAAAACTTCCAAGAAATGCTTCAAACTTGCAAAATAACCTTCATCAAGGAGTGTGCATCCCTTCAAAGAGCCCTAGTTAGGGCAAATAGCAGACATAATGAAATTATCCCAAGAGTTGATGTCTAAAAATGAAGTGAGCAGATTGAATTTATATGATCTCACACTCACTTTTACATAAAATAAGGTCAATTTAATATTAAAAATGTCAACTTAAAATTAAAACAAAATAATATAAAATAATGATAAGAGGGGGTGAATTGGGACTTTTTCCCCAGTATTCACCCCTGCATGTCAAAAATGACTGAAAAATGGCCACATCTAGTTGAACTGAAGGCTGAGATGCAGAATGGAATCGTCATGCTCCTACTAACCCCGGATATAGCGAAAAACTCTCAATGCCCCCCCCTCAAAGCAAGCATTTTGCAGCCAAGGAAAGGATGATGTCATCCTCTGTGGAGACCAGGGAGAGCTAGCGTTGGAGCTTTGGAGCATCAGGAGGGTGCAGGAGAAGAACTGGGGCCATGACATGGGCCCCAGTGCTGAAGAGAGGCATGCCACCAATGTAAAAGTAATGGGGGTCATCATGTGGTCCAAAGACCCATCCCTAGGGGCCCCGGTCACCAACCTCAGGGCTACAAGCCTTTTTATGAGGCAATCAGCAGTGCCATTAAGCCATTATACCCCCAGGAGGGAGCCAGAGGATCTGGCCATCACCCCACCTATGAAGAGTGGTTGTATCACACCCTCCAAGTCGAAAAAAATGCTGGCCTCTCCCTGGGGTACCTTTGCAGGTACGTTGGTGCTAGTACCATCGTAACACTATGCAATGCAAGCCCTAAAGGAACATGACGTTGAAGATGGTGATGATCATTATGGATCTTGTCATAGCGCTAGGGTTTCTACTATAGCGGAAGATACGAAGAGTAGAGTTAACACCCTGCATGATTTTGGAGCCTTGTCCTTTGGGATGTAAGGCTAGGTTAAGAGCATGGCGAGATGAGTTTGCTGAGTCTTGAACTTGGACTAATACCTTGTTGAAAGAAGACTCAATTATTGTATCCCTGATGTTCCATGGAGGTCTTGGTGCTTGTGTAGATGTAAGAATAGAAGACCTAGGGTTTAAGGACTCAAAACCTAGGATGGACATGTAGATTTGGATGCTAGAGCTAAAGTTGTCTTTCCATGTACTTGTGTGATGCAACATAGCTAGGATTTGCAAATGTTAAATCAGACAAAAGTGATAGTGTGGCGAGCTTGTGTGATACAAGCCTGTTGTTGAAGACAAAGGGGAGTTGCTTGTGTCAATGTTTGCTTGTGTCGATGCTTGCCTGTTGGAAATCTTTGGTAGTGGCTAGCGTTTGCTTGGTTTTCCGTAGATAGAGTTTTGGAGAGCTTAAAGAATTGTACCAGCTTGTGATAAGTTGAGTATGTAAATGTACTTGATTTCCATCAAATATATATGAAATTTCCAGCTGTCCAAAATTTGTGTAATTGCATATTTGATTTCTAGCTTGCATTATCTTCTTGATTGAGTAATTTCCAGTGCTTGTACTTGTTATTCATGTTGATTTGACATAACATATGGCTAAAATTGTTAAGTGATTTAATATACATCTTGAAGATAATAAAGCATATTTGCAGACGAAGGCAGAGAGGGAGCACACGGGACCTATGTAAGCTTGGGAGAAGGCTCGGATAGGGCAAAGAAAGAGGAAGGAAGGCTTGCAAGCAAGGTGGAGAAAAGGGTATAAAAGGTAGGGTAAGTGGAGGCCAAAGGGATGATGGAGAAGAGAGGCCAAGGAAACGAAGGTCGTGAGTGGAAGGGGGGTTAGGATAAGGGAAAGGTCACGGATTAGGACAGCAGAGAAGACCAAGGCCAAAGGAGAACTCAGGTTGAGGAAAAGGAGGGCAGCGACTACAGAAAAGGGGAGACTGGGATTGTAAAGGGAAGAGGTGGTGAAGGTTGCGGGTTAGGGCAGTTGAGGATGTTGCAGCAGCAAAGGAGGGGGTCTGAGGAGGTAGAAGGGAGTTGCGAAGAGGGACGGGCAGGGTGGTAAAAGGGAGCCGCGAGGGTTTTGAGGTGTACAAGACAAGGAGGGCAAGTTTGTTGGTGGTTTTTAGGCCAAGAAAATCAGAAAATAGGTCTGAGAAATCAGATTTTTAGGGCTTTAATTAGGTTTTTAGCACTAATTTTTAGGTTTTTAACATTAAAAAATAACTACTAACTCGTAAAATAGAAGAAAGTAAGACTAATTAGCATAATATTTACAAGTGTAAACTCAGAATTTAGGTTTAATGAAGTAGATGAACAACTAGGGTTTCAAGAGAAGGCTAGTCACCAAACCCTAGGGCATCAATGAGAGGGGCTACCCTCCTTGAGATGGTACTTGGAAAGCTTGGAAACTAGGGCTAACCTCAACAATCTCTAGGATTCGTTGAGGAGACCTAACATAGCAAAACTTGAAGATCTAAAGCTCAAGCTTGAATGCTATGGTGACCAATCACAAAAATGAAATGCAAATCAAGACAAAATGAAGCAACAATGGCTTCCATTCAACCCTAACAAGCATCACTTTCATACAAATTGACTAAGAGACATGAAACCAAAAGTATAGATACCTCCAAGTGGATGTGTTAAGCAAACAACTCTAGCCTCACCTTAGCAAATGGCATGAACAATAGTAAAACTTCCAAGAAATGCTTTGAACTTGCAAAATAACCTTCATCAAGTAGTGCGCATCCCTTCAAAGAGCCCTAGATAGGGCAAATAGCAGACATAATGAAATTATCCCAAGAGTTGATGTCTAAAAATGAAGTGAGGAGATTGAATTTATATGATCTCACGCTCACTTTTACATAAAATAAGGTCAATTTAAAATTAAAAATGTCAACTTAAAATTAAAACAAAAATTATATAAAATAATGATAAGAGTGGGTGAATTGGGACTTTTTCCACAGTATTCACCCCTGCATGTCAAAAAATACTGAAAAATGGCCACATCGGGCTGAACTGAAGGCTGAGATGTGGAGGGGGGTTATCATACCCCTACTAACCCAAGAAATAGTGAAAAGCCCTCAATGCCCCCCCCTCAAAGCAAGCATTCTGCAGCCAAGGAAAGGATGACGCCATCCTCTGTGGAGGCCAGGGAGAGCTAGCACTGGAGCTCTGGAGCATCAAGAGGGTGCAGGAGAAGACCTGGGGCCATGACATGGGCCCCAGTGCTGAAGAGAGGCATGCCACCAGTGTAAAAGTAATGGGGGGAGTCATGTGGTCCAAAGACCCATCCATGGGGGCCCCGGTCACCAACCTCAAGGCTTCAAGCCCTTTTATGAGGCAATCAGCAATGCCATTAAGACATAGTACCCCCAGGAGGGAGCCAGAGGATCTGGCCATGACCCCACCTATGAAGAGTGGCTATATCACACCCTCCAAGTCGAAAAAAATGTTGGCCTCTCCCTGGGGTACCTTTGCAGGTATGCTGGTGCCAGTACCATCATAACACTACGCAATGCAAGCCCTAAAGGAACATGACGTTGAAGATGGTGATGATCATTATGGCTCTTGTCATAGCGCTAGGGTTTCTACTATAGAGGAAGATACGAAGAGTGGAGTTAACACCCTGCATGATTTTGGAGCCTTGTCCTTTGGTATGTAAGGCTAGGTTAAGATCATGGCAAGATGAGTTTGATGAGCCTTGAACTTGGACTAATACCTTGTTGAAAGAAGACTCAGTTATTGTATCCTTGATGTTCCATGGAGGTCTTGGTGCTTGTGTAGATTTAGGAATAGAAGACCTAGGGTTTGAGGACTCAAAACCTAGAAAAGTGGAGTTAACACCCTGCATGATTTTGGAGCCTTGTCCTTTGGGATGTAAGGCTAGGTTAAGATCATGACAAGATGAGTTTGATGAGTCTTGAATTTAGACTAATACCTTGTTGAAATAAGACTTAGTTATTGTATCCTTGATGTTCCATGGAGGTCTTTGTGCTTGTGTAGATGTAAGAATAGAAGACCTAGGGTTTGAGGACTCAAAACCTAGGATGGACATGTAGATTTGGATGCTAGTGCTAAAGTTGTCTTGGCATGTACTTGTGTGATGTAACATAGCTAGGGTTTGGAAATGCTAAATCAGACAAAAGTGATAGTGTGGCGAGCTTGTGTGATACAAGCCTGTTGTTGAAGACAAAGGGGAGTTGCTTGTGTCAATGTTTGCTTGTGTCGATGCTTGCTTGTTGGAAGTATTTGGTAGTGGCTAGCATTTTCTTGGTTTTCCGTCGATAGAGTTTTGGATAGCTTAAAGAATTGTACCAGCTTGTGATAAGTTGAGTATGTAAATGTACTTGATTTCCATCATATATATATGAAGTTTCCAGCTGTCCAAAATTTGTGTAATTGCAGATTTGATTTCTAGCTTGCATTATCTTCTTGATTGAGTAATTTCCAGTGCTTGTACTTGTTATTAATGCTGATTTGACATAACATATGGCTAAAAGTGTTAAGTGATTTAATATACATGTTGAAGATAATAGAGCATATTTATAGATGTAAATATGCAGTAAGTAACTAAAGTGATTTCAGATCTTGTTTGTGCTTGGAAAAGTGTGTCGTAAGGGCTGGAACTTGTTGCATGTGTTTGGTATCTTTTCCCTTGGGCTGCCTAGTGTGTTGGACTGAAGTGTGATGAAATATTGTATGCTGTTTGGTGCTGTAAATTAATATCTCAGATCAGCGCTAAGGCTGAAGTTCATAGGGACTAGGTCCAGAAAACCTCATTCTGCGGTGAAATTTCTGTTTTGAATTAAAAGCCAAAGAGTGCAGAGCATACAAAGGCAAAGTCACAAGATGTTTCTCTCTTCAAGACTCAAAACCATTGCACCTCTTCTATTTCTATGTGAAGCACAAGGTGTCTAATCAAGGTAGAGTATTGTCAAAGCAATGTCAAGATCACTTCGTCTGAACCAGGCAGACTGTGGTTGGCCACTGTGTCCTTGTGAACAGAGCAAAGTTTGCAGCAAAAATGCCTTGAACAGACATCTCCTTCTCTCAAAATAGAAATGGAACAGGAAAGTGGACCAGATGTTTTTCTCCTCATGGTGGACATCATTTCAAGTAGAACATGCATTAGCAACAATTCAATTTCAAACAAAAAGAAATAACTTGAGAGAAAAGAAGTGAACAAAAATAAATGCTTACCAGAATTGTGAATGAGTAAAAGACTCTAGACCAAAATTTTCACTAAGCCAAAGCTTCCACATTTATCTTCTGCTTGGTTTGGTGCTCTCCACAATTGGCCTGCATCCCCCTTGAGCTCAAAATCCTCCTCACAAGCGCACAATTTTGCTCCAATGTCATTGCTGGTTTCAGAGCACAAATGCACAATACAGAACACAAACAGAAGAATTCCCCACTAAATTCCACTGATCATGTATTGCATAATAGCATGAACTTATTGTACAAATCTTCTTTTAAAATTGGTTGCTAAAGATGAGGATATAGCATATATCTTCAGCCTATCACCCTTCTAGTCTTAGATCCTGTACCTGTTTTTGGCAAAATAGGGAACCAATCTAAAATGGATAAAAGACTCTAGACCAAAATTTTCACTAAGCCAAAGCTTCCACATTTATCTTCTGCTTGGTTTGGTGCTCTCCACAATTGGCCTGCATCCCCCTTGAGCTCAAAATCCTCCTCACAAGCGCACAATTTTGCTCCAATGTCATTGCTGGTTTCAGAGCACAAATGCACAATACAGAACACAACAGAAGAATTCCCCACTAAATTCCACTGATCATGTATTGCATAATAGCATGAACTTATTGTACAAATCTTGTTTTAAAATTGGTTGCTAAAGATGAGGATATATCATATATCTTCAGCCTATCACCCTTCTAGTCTTAGATCCTGTACCTGTTTTTGGCAAAATAGGGAACCAATCTAAAATGGATACTACCTATTATAATATAGACATGTTTCCTTTAAAAGGCCAATATTTCTTCATCTTTATATCAATGATTTTTGTGAGCATAAGGTTTCTAAGTTCCAATTTGTTAAGTGAAAATGATCTCCATGTATGTTATAAGTGTGTTTGCTTCTCCCCTCCAAAATGATGGTAATTACTCGTGCATAAAATCCTGAAAATTGGAATCTGTAATTAACAGCAGGTCAAAATAGGACGAAACCCTAGCTGCAACAGTATTCGAGGACAGAAACTAGTCTGGAATCTTAAGTGACAGCAGGAGGACACAGATTATTCCCTGCCTGAAATGGGCTTTAAAGAGAGGAAACCCAACCTGTTGAAGACACCCACGGGAACAGATGACCACAGAGGACAGTTTTGGGAAAGGCCCTGGGGCCAGACCTGTAACAAGCTGTTGTAGAAACACCACACAAGTGACGTTGGGCAATACACACAGTTGCTGTTGAAAATTGTTGTAACGGTATGCATGCTGAAAAAGACTGATCCCGGCCAGGGGAAACAAATGCCTGCAATCTGAGTTATAACCGTGCCTGGAACACACAGTAGGAATTTAACAGGCTGAAAAATGTGCCCTAGTTGCACAAAATTAGGGTTTTTAAAGTCGGAAAATCATGCCCTAGAATAGCAGGTGCACCAGCAGTAAAAACTTGCAATGAAAAGTGCAAAAAAAAGGTTGGTACGCACCTTTTTCACAAAAACGTTATGCTGATAAATCGTGCCCAAAAAAATACAAATTCAGCCCTAAAACAAAGCCCTGTAACAACAGAAACAGAGCCAGAATTCAGTAAAGAAAGGGCCGATTTGGGAGATGACTTTATTAATGTCTAACAAATGGCCACAAAAGTAGGTCCATGGGACTGAAAAGGCACATCCAGTGAAGAAAAGCAGTGTGGGAGAGTGAAAGGCATCTCCTGAAACAAAAGTGGAAAGAACTATATAGGAATACATATACAAAGATAGCTATAGGAACACCAAAAGCTAAATGCAAGAGTACTAGCTGAAGCAATAAAAGCAGATCAAAGCATTGGTGCTAACCCAAGAGAGGACGTCCAAGCCAGCTGTAGCTGACTTCCAAGTTCAAGGGTGGGGGCTGAGGAAGTGTATTCTCCTCCTCAATGCTGTCCACCGCTGTAAAGTGACCAATGCTCCACTGATTGATATCCCTCGAGCAGTGACCACTACCAGGGCTAATGGGACCCAGCTATATGATCCTGGGGGCAACAAAGCCACGAGGAAGTCTAACTCTCCTAGCATCCAAGGAGAGGGTGTGAACAAATAGCCTTCAAAAAAAATTCTGTTGCAGCTCAAAAGAACAGCAGAAAAACACCCACAAACTTTCCCTAAAACATATCTATGGATAATCTGGGGGAAACAATTTTAGCAGCTCCATGACAATCCTAGTTTGATTTGAAACGGAAGCTTCATTACAAAGTTAAAAACACAGAAAACAAACAGCAGTATGCACAAGCTCAAATGTACAAAATACCTGTGTGAAATGCATTGTAATCAAACCCAGATTGAAATCCTCCTTTTTTCCAGAACAAACTTCAGAGATCAACATCCTTCACGTCCTCTTTGAAAGCATGAAAATAATTTGATCTCTGCAGCAAGCTTGAGTGCAAGCAGTCAGTGCTGAGGAGACTCGATCCCACAGCTCTAATACCATGTTGGGAATGTTCGGGTACACAGGGTACTACCAAAGGACCGAACACCAAGAGCAACCACTTCACACAAACAGATCACAGATCAACACACCGATGTTTTGACGTGGTTTAAACCTCTTGAGGGAAATACTCCACAGCCCCGGCCAAATAGCTTCTACGGGACAATTTATTATGCAAAGAAAGAAAGTTACAAATGAGCTTCTCATAATCGATCAACTAAACAATGACCCTCCATGCTCTTTAAATAGAGATCATGGACCAATCGGGTGTTAAGCCACGGATCAAGGTGAGGTTTGATCTAAGAGAAGTTGAGCCATCGGATCACTCTATGTCGGGAACATATCGTGACCGTCGGATTAAGTATTTACAAATGCATACTAAAGAAACACACTATCCCTAACGGATATATTACACAAGTAGATCTTAACTAACTCCTAAGTGTCTAAATATCCTAACATCCCCCCTTAAGAACAACTTGGGATAGGATTGAAGGATTTACAAAAGTGACACTATTAGGAGAAGGAATGAGGCATTAGAGCCTATCCCCCCTTAATGACAAGTTCCTGAACTCCTAACATAGATCGAAGTTTAGAAAACTTCGCTTCTATAAGAGACTTGGTGAAGATGTCTGCAACTTGATCATCTGTAGGGCAAAAGAGCACTTCAAGAACACGGTCATGAACAAGATTTCTGATGAAGTGCATATGTAGCTCAATGTGTTTGTTGCATTGATGTAGAACTGGATCTTTGGCAAGCTTGATGGCACTTTGATTGTCGCACCAAAGTGGAGTAGGCTGCTACTGTTCGAATCCAAACTCTGAAAGGATCTGTCGAAGCCATAAAGCTTCCTGACTGGCATTAACTGCTGCTCGATATTCTGCCTTTGCTGAAGAAAGAGCAAGAGCTTGTTGTTTCTTACAAGCCCAAGTAATAGGTCCAGATCCCAGACTGAAAACATAACCTACAGTAGACTTTCGATCATCAGGATCGCCGGCCCAATCTGAATCAGTGAAACCAACCAACAAAGGTTTCCCCCCTATACTGTAATGAATCCCAAACTGAACTGTGCCTCAAATATATCGAAGTATTCTTTTAGCTACTTTCCAGTGACTTTCATGAGGTGTCTGCATATAACGGGCAACACGACCAACGGCAAAGGAAAAGTCAGGACGGGAATGAGTCAAGTATAAGAGACTACCAACAAGCTGACGATATAAGGTGGCATCGACTTCAGGTGAAGTACAAGTGGCAGAAAGTTTGACTCCAGACTGGAAGGGAGAAGAGGCTGGTGTACAATCTTCCATGTGAAAGCGACGAAGAAGGTCACAAGCATACTTAGACTGAGAAAGAAAGATTCCTTCTTTGGTTTGCAAGACTTGGAGACCAAGAAAATAATGCAAATGTCCTAAGTCTGACATTTCAAAATTTTGTTTAAGATTGGATTTCACATGGGTTATATGCGTAGGGTCACTACCAGTAAGAATAAGGTCATCAACATATAGAACAAGTATGATGAGATGGTTTCCTACTTTCTTAGTATAGACATTGGGGTCAGAATGGGATCTAGAAAAACCAGTGTCAATGAGAAAGTTATCCATTTTGGCATACCAAGCTCTAGGAGCTTGCTTAAGGCCATATAAAGATTTCTTAAGGCGACAGACAAGGCTAGAGTTATCTTGAACATATCCAGGAGGTTGTTCCATGTAAATTTCCTCCTGTAAATCACCATGTAAGCTTGACATCCATTTGATGGACTTCCCAGTTATGTAAGGCTGCAAGGGAAAGAACAAGGCGGATGGAGTTCATTTTTGCGACGGGAGCAAAAGTTTCATTGTAGTCAATCCCTTCAACTTGGGAAAAACCTTTGGCAACTAACCTTGCCTTAAGTCTTTCAACACTTCCATCTAATGCATACTTAGTTCTATAGACCCATTTACATCTGACAAGTTTTCTTCCTTTTGGAAGAGGTACAAGATCCCAAGTATCGTTCGCCATTAAGGAACGATATTCTTTATCCATGGCTGCATCCCAATCTAGATTCTCTAAAGCTTCTACAAAAGTTTCTGGATCATGATTCTCGGAAACTTGAGCCAAAAGAGAAGAGGCTCGCTGAAACTGAGAACGTGTTCGACGTTGATCTCTAGGATCACCGACAAGATCACCAACTGCTTCACATGTTGAACGGACCCATCGAGGAAGCACTTGTGTTGGTACAACTGTAGGAACATGAGCAGGCGGAGGTGGATTTTCATCCTCACTGTCATCATCAGAAACTGGAGTTGGAAACCTGTCAAGGAAGTTGGAAGAAGAAGAAGAAGGCAAAAACACCAAATCAGACTCGCAGGCCAAAGATAGCACAATCGTCGAGTCAGGCTCGCAGGCCAAGAGATTTTCATCAAATTTAACATCTCTTCTAATGATTATATCATGAGAATGTGGTTGAACAAGTCTATAACCTTTTACATCTTCAGAATATCCAGCAAATATGCACTTTTCACTTTTAGGCTGCAATGCTTTCCGTTTTTCATCCGGAATGTGAGCCCATGCTTCACTACCAAACACACGAAAGTGACTTACATCAGGTTTAGTTTTACTCCATGCTTCTTCCGGTGTTATACCTTGTAATGATTTTGTGGGGGTGCGATTAACTATGTAATTTGCACAATTTATGGCTTCAGCCCAAAATTGAAGACTTAGTCCCTTAGATTGGATCATACAATTAGCCATTTCTTTTACAGTGCGGTTCTTCCGCTCAGCTACACCATTTTGTTGTGGTGTATATGGAACAGTGTGTTGTTGTTGGATGCATTGTTCAGTGCAGAAAGTAGTGAACTTTTTGTTAACATATTCTCCTCCATTGTCAGATCTTAACTTAATAATTTGATGACCAGATTGTTTTTCAACAAGGGCCTTGTAAGCCAAGAACATGTTAAATACTTCACTCTTAAATTTTAGGAAATAAACCCAAGTGCGTCTGGTGTAATCATCAATGAAAGTTAAGAAATATTTGAAACCTGAAAATGAAGCAGATGGAAGAGGACCACACAAGTCACTATGCACAAGCTCCAAGGGAACCGAGGCGTGCCAAGAGGCACGTTTGTCAAAACTGTCCCGATGATGTTTTCCGAGTACACAACCGGAACAAACACCATCCCTACAAGATACCATCGGAAGACCTGTCACCATATTGTCTTTACATAGTTGTTGCAATGAGCGATAATTTAAGTGACCAAATCGCTCATGCCAAAGTTTGCTGAAGTTATCACTATGAGCAACAAAAACTGAAGGGAAAGGTGATGACCCAAAGTTATTAAACTTGTACAACCTGGTAATATCATCAACAATTCCGGTAGCTAGGACCTGTTGAGGATCTTTAAAATCCTTGATTACAACTTGGTGAGGTGTAAAGGTCACAGTTTTACCTTCACCAGAATGAGTGATCTGATAGACTGATAACAAATTGCAGGAAATTCTTGGAACACATAGTGCATCACTGAAATGACCATTATCTACTAGAATTGTTCCAGCTCCTACAACACTTAGAGATCTATCATCACCAACAAATATTTGTTTGGTGTTACATTCATGCATAGTAGAAAAGATGGCTTGATCCTTAGCCATATGATAAGATACTCCAGAATCAATGAGCCATTCATTTGAAGTAGAAGAAGAAGATGCATTATAAGAATAACCAGAAGCACAAAGTGCATGTCCATGAGAGGCAGATTCCGAAGGCGAATCTAGGCTTATGCGGTGCTTCTTCATTGCTGCTTCCAAGGCTGCCATCTTCTTGAAACACTTAGATTCATCATGATTATCTTTCCCGCAATAGTTGCAATGGCGCTCAGTCTTCTTGCCTTTTGGCTTAGATCCTTTGTCATTTTTTAAAGAAGGAGCTGACTAAGAGGGTTTTGGACCCTTATTTGACTTATTATTGCGAAAATTTTGTTTCTTGGGAGGCTTGCACTTTTCTTTCTGTTGGGACAATAAGGCTTTCCCAGATGTATCTGCATTGTTGATTATTCCAAGATGAGTGAGTTTATCTTGTTCTCTAATCAAGGAATCACAAAAGGACTCAAGACTAGGCTCTTGATAGCTAGCTGCATTCAAGGATGCTTTCATGGAGTAAAATGTAAATACAAAAACAGAATATGCAGGTCCAAGTTTTGAAAGAATATGATAAAATCATAAATGCATTGTTGGTCTTCCCTCTCAATCTTACATTCTGCACATAAGAGTTTAAGAGTTTTGTACTTAGATAAATAATCTTGAATGCATGAAAAGTCACTTGGATTTAAAGAAATCAACTCATTTTCGAGTTGGTGACCTCGAATTTCATTGTGTTTACCAAACACAGATTCCAACTTGTCCCAAGTAGCATCAGGTTTATCAATTCCAGATATATGGAATCGCAAATCAGTAGAGATTGACATCCCAATCAATCCACGAGCTTCATCACATCTATTTGCCCATTTTATTTTCTTATCATCATCAGTGGGTTCTGTTTCTTTCCCTGAGGTAATTCTGAAAAGTCCCCTACTTCGTAGAACATCCTCCATACGAGATTTCCATGAGAAGTAGTTGGAACTGTTAAGTAGAATATCACAAGGGACGGCCATATTTGTAAATTAATGGCTGTAAAAGCAGAAACCAATAGTCTGGATATGAAGAGCTCGAAAAAATAGGCGGTTTCAAAAAAAACGGCCCTGAAAACTAACTCTGTATGATGAAGTTATGTTTGAACAAAGAAACTGTTGAAGATGTCCCCAATAGTGACGTGGCAGCTAGAGAATGTCCAGCAAAAAAAAGAACCCCCTTCTTCCCAAGATGAACCTTTTGACAATCACTTTACAAGAAAGTTGCTTTAAGTGAACCACTTTTGTAAAATAAGTGATTTCACTTTTACAATGATATTGCTTTTAAATAGTGTAACAATAAAAAAAACTTAAGTGACTCACTTGTATTTTTTTTTTTTTTTTATTTAAGTGAGATGCACTTTTACAATAAAATAACTTGAAAATAGAAATTGCATGCACTTTTTTCTTTTAAAAGTAACTTCCTAAGACTTGAACTCAAGACCTATTAAGGAATAAAGCAACTTTGAACCAAGTGAGCTAGATTAAAAGGTATGTAAAATATGGGAATGAGGAAGGGGGCTTTTTTTTTTTTTTTTACTCTTCTTGCTCGGTTTGCGTGCTTGCCCTTTTTCCTGCAAAACACACCACAAATCGAAACAAAAAAAACTTTTCCACACTTGTGGAGTTAGATCTTGTTAGCTTGCCCGAAAAGTCTACGTTTTCTCTCTGTTTCTGATCTGCCGAGATCGCGCAAGGTGCACGACAAAGAGCATACGCAGCCAAGAAAAACCCTTTCCCTTTCTGTTTCTGATTTGCCGAGATCGCTCAAGGTGCACGGCAAAGAGCATACGCAGACGGGAAAGCAACAATCCGAACCCAAAAAAAAAATCTAACAGTAAAAAAAAGATGAAATATGAGATTTTTTCTTTTTAAAAAAGGAAATAAAAAAATGTGTCACAGTAACATTATACCTTCAGATCTGATGAAATACGCGTTTCTGGAGCAACCGGGAACCGTTTTCGATCAAACGAAAACTATTTCCCAATGGAAACAACGCCCCGGACGCAATGGAACACCTCCCACAGCCCACAAATGCACAGAAATACCAGAACTAGAAACCCTTTCGAGTTTCGACAACAGCAGTTCAAGATCTAGGTCATAACCGGAAGCGGCACTTCATAAAAGTTCCGATACCATGTTCAGGTACACAGAGTACTACCAAAGGACCGAACACCAAGAGCAACCACTTCACACAAACAGATCACAGATCAACACACCGATGTTTTGACGTGGTTTAAACCCTCTCGAGGGAAACACTCCACGGCCCCGGCCAAATAGCTTCTACGGGACAATTTATTATGCAAAGAAATAAAGTTACAAATGAGCTTCTCATAATCGATCAACTAAACAATGACCCTCCATGCTCTTTAAATAGATATCATGGACCAATCGGGTGTTAAGCCACGGATCAAGGTTAGGTTTGATCTAAGAGAAGTTGAGCCGTCGGATCACTCTATGTCGGGAACATATCGTGACCGTCGGATTAAGTATTTACAAATGCATACTAAAGAAACACACTATCCCTAACGGATATATTACACAAGTTGATCTTAACTAACTCCTAAGTGTCTAAAATCCAGGTAAGAAAAACCAGCACATTATAGAATGAAAGATAAGAGCACATCACATCTTAATATCGACACAAGTGTCTGGTGGGTACTCCATATCCAAATAATCAACATAGCTCATATACACATGATGTATTATATATGAGGCAAAGGCACAGAGCCTCAAATATATATGCATAGGGATTAGATTAGCTACCCCTAAATCCATAAAATGCGGTACCAAAAGCTAACCTAATAACCACCAATGTGGGCTATAACTGCAATTACTCGAGAACAGTATAAAAGTTGCTTAAAACTTAGCCTTTGACCCCATTTATATGTTTGCCAGAACCCCCCCATAAACAACTGTGCACAAAATTCTTGAGAATGACTGCCATTTTCCTCTTTCAAAGTTGGTCTGATGCTGTTGAACACTACAGACCACAGTATAAATTTCTAACAATAAAATACAGAAATCTCTCTTCCAGGTTGCTAAGAGCAATCTGAAAACAATATTTTCCATCCATGGCAACCCCACACACATGGTCTACCAGCTCTAATACCCTTGTTAGGCTTAATGATTAAGAACATGTGTTTCTTCCTAGGAGGTCACAGGTTCAAATCCAGAGGAGGGTAGGGTACATACACCGCTGTAGACTTTAGTAGTCAAATCATTGTGCAGAGGGGGTCCCTTGTCCAACAAATAAGGGGGGTCTCATACACCAATTGGTGTCTGGCTAGGCCATGACCTTAAAATTATATTATTATTATTACATAAAGAAGATCCTCATGAAGAAATAATATAACACAGTCGAACATCAAAGCAGGCTATTGTGTTGGATGCCAAAAGCACTCTAGAGTCTAAATAAAATAACACTATAGATAAATGATAAACAAATTTATAAAATATGGTCGTCATAAAATGATTCACAAGTCATTGCTTGCAGGGCATCTCCCTCGTGTGTCACCAAGTCAAAAATCAAAGGTAAACTGAGGGCACAAGATTGATATCAGAGCCTCCTGCATGCTAAAACTATTGGACCAAAGCTTGTACTGATACTAGAATGCAATGTCTTTCTTGTATGATATGTTTTAAAGTATAAATTTGACCGGATTTGTAACATGTGTATTATTATAAAATATGTTTATACATCCTTCCAGGCAAGGAGTTCAAGGCATAATATACACCTCTGCATAGGTGTCAATTGAAGGAGTTCTTTGCAAAGAAAGCTATAAAACTTTACTAAACACTGAAGAGGCAAGCTATAAACGCTTCCCTGCATGTGAAAGACAGAAATAAATGAGACAAAGACTTACTTGTCAGTAATTTCATTAGCCATTGCTGCAATCTGTCTTGCGTCAGCTTCTGGAACAGATATAGAATCCGCACTAGTCCTCTGTGCCAAAGTAAAAGGTGCCAACAGTTCTCCTCTGTAACGATTTATAAGTGGTAAATCAGCACATATATGTCTTACGAGATAATCCAGCCTTTTGTGAAGGGAAACAGGAAGCCATCTCAACCATTCATTGTAACCTCCTCTTGGTCTTGTAACACGCTGCATATATCATGAAAAACAAATCAAACCATGAAAAATCCAAATTCCCCGAAACACCATAGCCACTCCAAAAAGCTATGGACTAATTTAGAAGTCACCAGATATATAAATTTACAAACGTAATATTCACCAAAGTCTGGCACTTCATTACAAATTAACAGAAGCATCAGAATTGGGAAAACATGCTCCAAGAAAAGAGATAAATAATTTTCATAGCTGCTTTATCCAAAATAATTAAAATCAGAGCAAAAGTTATAGAAATCAGTATTTGCTCTACAGAACATGCAGACAGCCACCAACATACATACATGACTAGAATACCTTGCTTCTAAATGAACAAGAACCATCAGAAATAAAGGGAATCAGTGCAAACTCATTCTCCAAAGTCATTTATTGTGTCAGTTCCCCGCAAACAGAGAATATCTACAAATACAATTGATGTACAGTCCTTTGCAGTTTTGTATAGTGTTTTGTACAAAGAAAGGGGCTCCATGCCAGTCAAACAGATGATTGTGCCACTGATGCAGCAGACCCCTCAATCACAATCACAAATCTGTTGTGTGAAATCAGAGCAGGGATGACTAAATAGTAAAGAGAATCCCATCGGAATGGAGCTGAAGATTGAAACCTACAAAGAAGTTTTCTGAACAGACTATAGATCAGCCTGTTAGCTTTAAGGTTACCACGAAAGTGTTTACACCATGCTTGGGGGTGCTTCACATGATGTGGGGTGCTTCACGTGATGTGCTTCACTTACCCCTAGTTATTCTGTGATGGGCATACACATTGGAGATAGCTTACTCTTGGATTGTTATGCTTTGACTGGATGTTAATGTGACACACTTATGGTTTGGCGGCCTTCTTTATGGAGCATGCACATGGAAGTTGGTTGCTTGTTTGGGAGGACAACTTACCTTGGAGGAGTGTTGGGCATCTTGGAGGAGGGAAATGAGCCCTAGATGGCATGGGGACACTTGGTTGTTTGCATGGAGGCTTGACTTGAAGATGCTTGGGTTTAGAAGTGATCAAGTAGATGTGGTGGACCCAAAGTTACACATGGCTTTAGGAAGGAACGTTGGAGCATTGGAGGTCTTTGCAAGAGCATTGGACACATCTCTTGTAGCATTCAGCCGTGGGCCCTTGCTTGTTTGACACTCACCTTGGAGCATAACATGTGCCACTTGGAGTTGGAGCGCTCCACATGCAGGCCTATATTGTGTAGAGTTAGGTTGTTTGTAGTGGACTGTAACAATTTAAAGAAAATGTGCTATACCCTCATTCAGACATTTCTTCAAACACTTTGCTTCATAAATGATTTAATGCTGCTCTGAATTATTTAGGATCAAAAAAACTTGAACGAGAAATACTCAATGAAACAAATACTCAAATACTGTAGACTGTGAACACATGAATTTAGGGCCAAGCCCAGGGAAAAACTTCACAAGAAGAAAACCCAGAGAGATGTCTTTTTATTAAATGAGAACAAAACTGGAATTTCTCACAACTCAGAAATTCATCTTTCCTTCAGCAAGAAAAATCATAAATGCAAATAAACCAACCTATCTCTACAAAAATCAGACTGCTGTACGGAGAGGGTACGGACTGCCTCAAAAACTATGCCAACAGTTTACTGTACGAATTGTACAGTTTCTGACTGCTGTACCGACTGTGTACGGACTGCCTCGAAAACTGTGTAAACAGATGCCTCGAAATCTGTGCCAGCAGAAGTGTACAAACTGTGTAAGGACTGCCTCGGTTTCTGTGCTAGCAGAATGCCTCAAAAACTGTGACAGCAGAGGAGTACGGACTATACGGACCACCTCGATTTCTGTGCCAGCAAGGGATGTACGGACTGTTTGCAGGAATTACCTTGGGAACTGTGCCAATGGTTTTCCTTGGGAACTGTGCTCTCAGAAATCAGAAATGACTTCTCTTTCTCTCTCTTCTTCTCTCTTGACGATCTTCTCTTCTTCTTTCAAAGTGTTTAAATAATCACTTAAACCCTTCATAAACCCTAACTTCCTCAATGAATGGCTAGGATTAAAAAATCTAAAGGGTCATCATTAATTGCACATTTAATTCTTTTTAATAATAACTAAATGCACATTTACATAAGGGACCCACATTACTTAAGTCAAAACTCACTTTTAAAATATAAGTCACTTTATTATATTTACAAAGTAACACTAGGAAAGACAACTTTGTCCCCCCCATGTTACATCAAAATCATGGGGAAGGACCTTTCTCATTACAAATTTCAACACTCCCTCTTAATGAGTGAGGTCCCAACACAATCACCTTGACCACTGTCAAGAGCTTCCACTGACTCTGGAAGTTGATGTTAGAAGGCAACTTGAAATTCTAGATCCTGGTCATCCTCTCTATGTTGGCTGAGTGTTCTGTCAGTGATGCTCTCCCCATCTAAAGGTACCATTTGTGCATCTGCTTCATTTTCAGATTCCGATTCGGATAGCCATCCACCTGAACTTGGAAGTATCACCTCTCTATGCAGAAAGTAAAGTTTATCTCTTTTATTCCCAAGTAGAATTGTATCATTTGAGTTCTCTATCCAGTAGAGAAACACATGTCCCTTCTTGATAAAAACTCCATATCCATCATCCTCCATTTCCAATGATGATATAGAAAGTCTGCTGACTTTCATACCTGGGACAAACAACACCCTGTCTACTTCAAGAACCTATCTAAAACTTAGTTGTAATTTCACAATTCCAACTCCTCTTATTTCTGCCTGAGTACTTCCAATACTTGTTTCAACAAAATGTCCTAGGGCTAATTCTTCTATCCTCTGAAAAAATCCATATTTCCCCGTCATATGGCTAGTCGATCCACTATCAACTACCCACATGTCATGGAAATCTACTGTGTTGCCTACACTAGTCTGTACAGAAACTAAGGAAAATTCTTTTTCAAACTAGGAAGCAAAATCTTCCATTTCTGCTGATGGTGCTCCCTCGTTTTCTTCATTCCCTTTCCACTTGGGACATTGACTAGCATAATGGTCATTTTTGTTGCAGTTAAAGCATCGTACCTTGCTGAGGTCTTTCTCTTTCTTCTTCCATTTTCCCTTGCCTTTGGTTGCAAGAGCAACATTGTCTTCACTACTCCGAGTGCTAATCTCTAGAATGTCCCCTCCCGGGACTCTTCTTGAACAAAGTCATCCCATAACCTTGTCCAATCTGGAAGTTTTTCTCTAGCAACTACTCCTTGCACAAAAGTGTGCCACTTTGTAGTGAAGCCATTAAGAGCATACCTAACTAGCTCTTCATCTTCCACTTTCTCACCTGCAGCACCCAGTTCAACTCTAACTTGGGTAATCTTCGTGAGATAAGCAATTACTGTATTAGTATCATTCATCTTTGTGTTCCTTAGTTTTTCCCTAAGAACCATCTTTCTATTTTGATTCTTACTTTGGTAAAGAGTACATAAAGCATTCCAAATCTCAAAAGCATGTGACTTACCTGTGATGTGGGGAATCACATGATCTTTAATCAGTGTTCCACGGAAACTCGCCCCCCTCACTCCCCACGCTTCGGGGGCTTGGGGGCTCCCTCCGAAACGTTTCGCATCGCCCCCAAAATCCAGAAACTCTCCGAAACGCACATGGAGGCACGTTCCTACCTTTCGAACAGCGTTCCACTTTTAGGGGACGCATAGACGCCCCTTCCCGAGCATGGGGGGCTCCTAGACGCCCCCCCCCCCGATTTTCCAAATTACAGTTATAAAAAAAAAAAAAAAAAAAATTTAAAAACAAAAAAAAAACATAAAAATTAAAACCTAATTTCGAACTTACCTTTCCATTTCGTCGACGTCCACCTCATTTCATTCCGCGAGTGAACTCATTTGCCGCCCGATTGCTTGTGTCGGCTGTTGTGACGGATGCTGTGCTGTGAGGACTCGTTTTTTTCGACTGGGTTGTGTTCCCATTTCCCATCAGTGTGGGCTCGAGCTGTGTTGGGAGGTTGTCGTGTTGCAGAGGCCGAGGAGAGGCCGCCGTTGAAGCTGTGTTGGGAGGTTGTCGTGTTGTAGAGGCCGAGGAGAGGCCACCGTTGAAGCTGTGTTGGGAGGTTGCCATGTTGTAGAGGCCGAGGAGAGGCCGTGTTGCAGAGTGCCGAGGAGAGGACAGGTTCGAGCGCCGAGTGTTGCAAGGCCCGCGTTTTGGAGCAGAGGAACCCGCCGTGTATGTGAAGGCCGTGTTGCAAACTTGCAAGGCCCGCGTTTTGGAGCAGAGGAACCCGCCGTGTATGTGTGAAGGTCGTGTTGCAAGGCCCGCGTTTTGCAGCAGAGGACAACCCAGTGATTCGTGAACCCACGTCCTATTTGCAGACTTGCAGACGGACGCGTTTTGCAAAGGATTTCGAGCAGACGAACCTGCAGACGGCCTGTTGAAGACAGCAAAGGTAGGTTTTTTTTTTTTTTAATTTTAATTTTTAACTGTTAGTCTGTTAGTGTTTAATTTTTTTTTATTACAGTTTTCTAATTCTTTAAGCTGGAACAGTTATGGGTTTGCAACTTTAAAATGTTAGAGTTTTTATTAAAAATTAAAATTTTAAATTTTGAAAATGTTACTTACAATTACAAATTTTAGTTTTTAATTCTGTTTAACAACCATGATGATGAAATTTAATGTTTTTTAAAGAAAAACAACAATAAAATTTTAAAAGTTTTGTTGCAGCAGGTTGCCCAAAATCAAATACAATTATACAACACCTTAAAACAGCAGCAATATGAGCAAGTCTAGCAATTGCAACAGTAGTGACAACACTGAGAGTGAGACTGAGGGTGGAAGTGTTGGAGTTGGGACAGAGATTGGAAGTGGGAGTGGAACTCCCTCATCAACCAGGTTAAGTCAAAGTGAAGGAGAAGGCAATTCCAATCTCACCCCACACAGGTCATTGGCTCAATATGCAAAGGGGACATTTGATCCCAAGAAACCACTTTTGCTATATGCAAGCAAAGTAAATGTTCCCTCAACCAACCAAAAAGACAAGAAAAGTGGTGGGTCACGTCATTGGGCATGCAATGTGTGTGGCCATCCTTGGGTTGGGAGTTATAGTCGTGTTAGACAACACCTTTTGGGCATTGGTGACAAAGGGGTTTCCATGTGTTCGAAGCTAACCATGTTGCAAAGAACAGAGCTTATGAGATTGCAAATGGCAGCAGATGCTAAGGGCACATTCTCTAGCCAAAATGTCGGGTTAAAACTAAAAGAACATCACGGTGCAAAAGCAAGTTCCAAAAGGAAAGGTAACTCATCCACTTGTATGCCTCCACCATCTTCTACTGAGACATCTTCATCAAAAAAGGTCCGTTCTTGTTCTATAGCACCGACCATTACAGGGATGTATGGCAAACTTAACCGTGATGATACAGATGATGGCATTGGAAAATTCCTTTTTGCCAATGGCATTCCTTTCAATGTTACTCGTTCTCCTTATTATAAGGAGATGGTCCGTTTAATTGCAGCATCGGGACCCTCATATGTGCCCCCAGGTGAGCACAAGTTGAGGACAACGATCTTAAAGAGGCAGGTGTCCAATATTACTGTGCAGAAAGAACAAATGAAAGAGGTATGGGTGAGGTTAGGTTGCTCTATTGTTATGGATGGGTGGACAGACATTACCAAACGTCCACTTATTAACATCATAATTACATGCATAGATGGGCCATTCTTTCTTAGAGCTGTTGACTGTTCTGGTAAGCGCAAAGATGCAGCTTTCCAATTTGAGCTTCTTCGGGATGCTATAGAGGAGGTTGGTCCTGAGAATGTTGTGCAGGTTGTGACAGATGCAGCAGCAGTGTGCAGATCAGCTGGTTTACTAGTTCAGAGCAGGTATAGGCATATATTTTGGACCCCTTGTTGTGTCCATGCTCTCAACAATGCCCTGAAAGACATTGGAAAAATTGATTGGGTAAACACCTTGGTAATAGCTGCAAGGGATGTGCAAATGTTTATCTGCAACCACCACACCTCCTTAGCCATGTATAGGGCTCACTCGAGGAAGGAATTCCCCAAGCCCACAGATACTAGATATGCTAGTTATTTTCTCTTATTGGAGAGGATGTTGGAGATACAGCCAGCATTGCAAGCCACGGTTGTGACTCCAGATTGGAACAGGTGGACAGAGTCGAAGACAGAGGGGGGGAAGAGGATCAGGCTTCAGATATTGGATAATGATTGGTGGGTAGATTGCAGCTATTTGGTCTCATTCTTGCGCCCTATAGTTGAGGTCATTCACTACACTGACACTGATTCTCCTAGTCTTGGAGAAATCTATGAGACTTTTGACAGCATGTTGGGTAAGGTAAGGGAAGCCATCCGTCAGAAAGAGCCCTCCTTGGAGTTCTACATTAACCAACTTCGACCCATTATTCAACGTAGGTGGGATCGAATGAACACACCTTTGCACATGGCAGCATATGCACTAAACCCAAAATGGTACATTTCTAGGCCTGGTAGAATTTCTCCCTATCAGGATTCAGAGATCAAGAGAGGTTTTCGAGCTGCCATTACAAAGATGTACAGTGAAGAGGAGGGGAAAACACTTCGGAAACAGTGGATTTAGTTTGCAGGTCTCAAAGGTCCCTTCAACAAGTCTGATGCCAAGGCAGACCGTAACGGCTTAGCCCAGGATGACCCCATTGGTTGGTGGGAAATGCATGGGGATGGAGCTCCAGAGATCAAACATCTTGTTGTTCGCTTGTTGTCTCAGATTGCTAGTTCCTCCGCAGCTGAGAGGAATTGGTCCACCTACAGCTTCATTCACTCTATCAAGGGGAATAGACTTACCTCTAGGAGAGCGAAGAAGCTAGTTGCAGTGCATAGTGCCCTGCGTCTTGCACACAGGAAGACACCAGAGTATCGGATGGGACCAGCTGTACGATGGGATGTGGATCCAGAGGATGATGCACAGATAGACGAGGAGGATGGGCCAGATGAGATGCAGAATGGTTTGGTTGGTGTGCCATTAGTCACTCCTGAGAGTGACTCAGACTCAGATGATGACATTCCCATTGATGGTCCCGATGCTTTCATGCAGCAGATGGATGCAGAGGACCAATCCATGGAGTTGACTCCTTGATGCTCATTTTATGTTGCTTTCTTTCAGCTACTTTAGTCTTTTAGTTTTCAGTGTTTGTTGTTACTACTTACTTGTTAGTTTTGAACTTTTGACTCTAGATATTGATCAGTGATGATTGAGTCTTTGACTCTTTTATATTTTTGACTCTTTGAGCAAACTTAATTTAGTCATTTACTTAGTACTATTAATGGTTCACTGTTTCAATGTCTATTTCAGACTTAGTATCTAGTATTTGATATTTATATTTACTATTTGCATTCAATATCAATGTATCATTGATTCAATTTTATTAATTTATTTTTCAATTAGAATGACTGAACTATGATTATGAATCATGAATATCAAGAATCAAATGACAAATTGAAAATGATCATGATGAATTGTCACCTTGTGTAACGTGCTTGTATTATTAATTTGAAAGTTGGATCAAAGTTAGATGAAAGTTAAGATTTATGATATTTGTTATTAACTTATTTATCATTTATCATTTTTAATTTTTTTTTAATTTTATATTTTTATATAATTTTTATGACCTAGACGCCCCCCCCGCTCCCCCTGAATTTCCCTAAAATTTGGGGATGGTCTCCACACGTCCCCAACGTGCGTTTCCACGTTCCCCGCGTCCCGAAAACTTGGGGGAACATTGTCTTTAATGGAATCCAAAAAGATTTTGTGTGCCTTGATATCTTTCTTCTCAAAGGCACTCTTCTGAACAGCATCAGTGGGAACTGTGATGGTGTCGGAAGCACCAACAAACAATATCCCATAGCTGCAACTCCTTAAACAACACGTTTATGCATTCTTTCCAAGGGCTGAAGTTATCAGACCCATCTAGTCTATCTTCATACCTTAACCCTACTGAGGCCATGACTTCAACTGATAGTCTTTGAGTGAATCTAACTTGAACTTGTTCTTCCTTCAACTGTCTTGACTTTTCAAGAAATCACAAACTTCACAACCTAACAGAGATAAGCTCTGATACCATGTAAAAATTTAAAGAAAAAGTGCTAAACCCTCATTTAGACATTTCTTCAAACACTTCGCTTCATAAATGATTTAATGCTGCTCTGAGTTATTTAGGATCAGAAATAACTTGAACAAGAAATACTCAATGAAACAAATACTCAAATATTGTAGACTGTGAACACATGAATTTAGGGCCAAGCCCAGGGCAAAACCTCACAAGAGGAAAACCCAGAGAGATGTCTTTTTATTAAATGAGAACAAAACAGGAATTTCTCACAACTCGGAAATTCATCTTTCCTTCAGCAAGAAAAATCATAAATGCAAATAAACCAACTTATCTCTGTAAAAATCAGACTGCTGTACAAACTGCCTCGAAAATTGTGCCAACAGTTTACTGTATGAATTGTACAAGTTCTGACTGTTGTACGGACTGCCTTGAAATCTATGCCAACAGAAGTGTACAGACTACCTCAATTTCTGTGCCAGCATAATGCCTCGAAAACTGTGCCAACAAAGGAGTACAGACTATACGGACCACCTCGATTTTTTGTGCCAGCAAGGGATGTACGAACTATACGGACTGTTTGCAGAAATTAGCTTGGGAACAATGCCAATGGTTTTCCTTGGGAACTGTGCTCTCAGAAATCAGAAATGACTTCTCTTTCTGTTACTCTCTTCTTCTCTCTTGAATATCTTCTCTTCTTCTTTCAAAGTGTTTAAATAATCACTTAAACCCTTCATAAACCCTAACTACCTTTGATAACCCTAACTTCCTCAATGAATGGCTAGGATTAAAAGATCTAAAGGGTCATCATTAATTGCACATTTAATTCCTTTTAATAATAAATAAATGCACACTAGGATTACTTAAGTGAAAACTCACTTTTAAAATATAAAAGTCACTTTATTATATTTACAAAGTAACACTAGGAAAGACAACTTTGTCCCGCCCCCATGTGACATCAAAATCATGGGGAAGGACCTTTCTCATTACAAATTTCAACATGGACTAGGTCCACTATGTATTGATGGCGTTGTTGTCCCCCAGGTTGTTCCCGATCTCAGAGGATCATTGTTGAGGCATAATGTGTAGGAAGTCTTCCTACACTGCTTTAGACCCCTCAAGTCAGCCCTTGGGTTTAGGGGGGTACCCTCAATGAATCAGATATCCTCTTGGAATCCCTGAACCAAGTTTCAAGAAGATAAAATCGTTGTAGCCTAGAAAACTAGAGAATAGCTTTGGGTTATAATTGTATAAGTGACCAAGAAGCCAAACAACATGATTATTCGATAGATTTTAGCCATAGGAATGATCTTTTGAACCATAGTAGCAAGATATGGTTGTATTGAGAGTACATGTACAGAAATTCACATGGAATTCGAAATTTGGCGAGTATTCGACGTGGTATTCCAAGATTGACAAATACTTGCAGAGCATGGGCTTCACCAAGAGTGACACAAATCCTAACTTGTACATACTTGTTGGGACTAAGCCTCTCATCTTGGTGTTGTACGTAGATGATTTGTTTTTCACAAGTGCAAAGGGGCTTATAGCAGGGTGCAAGTTAGATTTGGCTACAAAGTTTGAGATGAAGGATATTGGCTTAATGCATTATTTCTTGGGGTTAGAGGTATGGTAGAGATCAGGTGAGATCTTCTTTGGTTAGGGGAAGTACACAGCAGAGATCCTGAAGAGATTCAGGATGGAGGATTGTAGACCAATGGATACACCTATGGTAACCAACCTGAAGAAGATTGATTCTTCAGATTTAGAGTGGGTGGATACCAGATTATACAAACAAATGATTGGTTCCTTGATGTATTTGGTCAACATCGGTCCAGATATATGTTTTGGGTGAACACCTTGAGCAAATTCATGGTGGAGCCGAGGCAGGTGCATTGGGTAGCAGTGAAGCATGTGCTCTTCAGATTTAGAGTGGGTGGATACCAGATTATACAAACAAATGATTCGTTCCTTGATGTATTTGGTCAACACCGGGCCAGATATATGTTTTGGGTGAACACCTTGAGCAAATTCATGGTGGAGCCGAGGCAGGTGCATTGGGTAGCAGTGAAGCATGTGCTCAGATATTTGAGGGGCATAGCGGAGTATGGATTGAGGTATCTTGGAGGTGATGGAGTAAGGCTGCAGGGATATTTAGACTCAGATTGGGCAGGGATTGCATCAAATCGAAAGAGAACCTCAAGGTGTTGCTTCAACTTGGGCTCGACAGTGATTTCTTGGTTCAATAGGAAGTAGGCTTCCGTAGCACTCAGTTCAACAGAGGCGGAGAACATGAAAGCAAGTATGGCTAGTTGTGAAGCCATTTGGCTTTGGAAACTACTTACAATATTATTTGATCAGGAGTTGGAGTCTACCATGATTCACTATGATAATCAGAGTTGTATCAAACTCTCTAAGAATCCAATATTCCATGACAGGTCCAAACATATTGAGATCAAATATCATTTCATTCGAGACAGGATCCAGAAGGGAGCAGCCAAGCTCCAGTACATTTCCACAGATAAGCAGATTGCAAACATTCTAACCAAACCCTTGTTTAAAGGGAAGTTTATTTTCTTCAGAGACAAACTAGGACTGGAGGATAATACCTTCCTCACTATGAGGGTGTGTTGAGGTTTGTAGTTCAAACAAGTATTTCTACATGGGTTTGTGTCTTACCTGTGGAAATCGTCCTTGATGCCTCTCAAAACTTTGGAAATTCACTTTATTGAGATAAATTATTAAAGTGGGATGTCTTTTTAGATTAATTGAGGTTAATTTAATAAAATGCCTAAATTTTCGGCATTAGTGATTTAAGTTAATTAAATGAATCACAACCATTGATCTCAAGTGAGGAGGAGATCTAATCTCAACCATTGATCACTTAGGAGGTTAGGGTTTTGGTTCATCTCAAGATTATAAAAGGCAGCCAAGTTGAGAGGAGAAGACATACGAGACACTCAAGCATTGAGTTAGTGATTTTCTAAAGAGAGAAGAAGGTTATTCTATTTCCAGATTTGGCAAGGAGAAAGTGATGGCAGTCAGAGATTCATTGCAGGTGGGCGAAAAGCACAGTGGATTTTGAGACTTCAAGAGGAGGGATCGTACAGCTAGGCTGTACAGTCCAACAATTGACTGATGGACTAGCAAGATTTTCCCCTTTAAGGTGCATGATCAATATCTACTAGCAATCTACTGAACAATATCTGGATGCCTACTGGCTAGAAATCACTGCATCTGTTAATCGTATGAACAGCTATATGGTCAGGTTATCTGGCTAGGGACAGCCATCTTCTACCATAAAAAGGTGATATAAATAGTCTAGTTTCAAATAAAAAGAAAAAATGAGTTATTACTAAACAAGGCAACACTAGTTGAGCCGAATATCGCCATTGTTAAGTTTAGAGGATTAACGAAGGTTTAGATTATTTTTATTAGAGATATCAATTTCAGAACCAGACCTTGTGCAAATAAGAAAATTCTCCGTCCCAACTAAAATCTAAGTTAAATACTCAACGCTGTCTTTCTGAAACAGAAGGGTACAAATAGTAGTACATAAAGAACTTGCTGAATTAGTAAAGAGCATTTTTTTTCCATGAGAAAGGTTTAAGTGCTCAATTTGAAAGATGGAATAGCTTCCATACAATCCATGACTGGAATTCATCTAATGTCAACCCCTCTCCCTGATTTAAGTCCTTTACTTACTGAAAATCTTTCAAACTTTGTGATGAGGTACTTATATCCTAGTGACAGGAAATGGAACAGAGGCAAAATTTAGGGGAGAAACCGTTCAGAAAAAGAAAACAGGTTAGAAATAGATTTTCTGGCCCAAGTTTTCCATTTCTTGACAAATAACCCATTTTACTAATAACAGCCTGCATTTCTCATGAATCATGCAAAAGAATCTGAGTTTTTCCAAATGGTTTTGCAAGGTTATAACTCATGGAAAATACTGTAGCGAAAGGACAACTACGACATTCTAAGTTCAGGGAAGTAGATTGGCAGTCTTTGCATTTCAAAAGAATTAAATGTATGATGTCTTACACCCTGACGATCGCTCACATTCGTAATTCTCAATTCCAATTGTGTTTTGGGAATTCTTTAAAACATTCCCTTTACTTAATTTTATACCTAATATAATCCTAACTGTTAAATAATGAACTTGTTAATATTCATGTGAAATGTGAATACTTTGGATGTATAATTAATGGCAATATAGCCCTGAGGGTTAGCTCAAGTGGTCATGAGCCAGGCATGAGATCTCTCCCCCAATGTATAGGAGGTCAAAGGTTCAACTCTCTTAGATTCCCTCGGGGCAACATGACTGGAACTTAAGTGCTGCCCACTTTAGACTGGGTACACTCCTCGGAATGAGGGGAAGTGCCAGGGAGTTTCTTGGGGAGTTGTTTTCCAAGGATAAAAATTAATTAATTGCAATATGACAAAATAATTGTCACTACCAAAGTTTGGTTAAGCCTTGGTAAGATGGTTTCGAGTGCTGGTAATTGTTGTGTTAGTGGTTTCAAGTGTTGGTATTTTTTAAATATTTAATTGCTTTTTACATATATCTTGAAAAACCTTAAAAATTCCTAAAAACCTTACTTGTAAGCAACCTGGGAATTTCCATTTCCTGTACAGTACTTGTTTCACGTTCCATTTCTTGTTTCTGAGAACATAGAATTAAATGTCACTCAAATCTCAAGCATGTGTCCATACTACATATTACTACTCAGTTGAGAGATTGTAAAGCTTCAACAGCCTTCTATGCTTCTACAGAATATAAGTTCATAAAAAATTTACTGAATTGAGCCTATCACTTCTGCTTGTGACCGCATATTCATTTGCAAATAAATTATATTTTCAAAATACTATAGCAATAAAGAACTGAAGGCCTCTACATATGCAAGCAAACTGTTTTCTCATTATAGGCATGGAGAGCCTTTTTTGTAATAGTATTAGAAATGTAAGCTCTTCCCACAGTGCTCACTGCAGCCATGGCTAGATAAGAAGTTTATAGCCTAGAATTCTTTCAAGGTTATTATTAACAAATAAATGCAGAAGAATAATACACAACAGCAGCTTTTACGAAATTTTGATATTTTACCTAGGCTAATAACTAGTATTGCCAGGATGAAAGGCTATGGTTCGACGCATGCCTAACTATTGAATGGACTTGATTGAATAGAACTTAGTTGCATATGGCAGATTGTACTAAGGCAAAGTTATGGGAGAGAAGAGGTGTAGCCTGGTTGTAGTAGGAACAAGTTACCCAAGCCCTTGTGGCTGAGCCAAGGCAGTGTTGCACAACCTCAGGTGCCGAAGCGAAGTTGGGAAATCCCCAGGTTTGAAGAAAAAAATTCAGGCAGACTGTAGGTCTGTGACAGGTGTGCTTAATCCCAATGTTTTACTCGTAAATAATAAAAAAATGGCCAAAAAATCATAATTCCAACTGCAAAACGATATATCGCCACCTTGAAATCACCAAAACACATAAATTGCCACCTAAAAATGGCCAAAAATCATGATTCCAATTTCCAACTGCAAAAATTGGAAAATTCACCATTTGTAGTTTTCAAAAAATTTGCCAAGATTGAGAAAAAAGGCCAAATATATCCCCAAAATTTGATTTTTGGGGGTCATTTTTCTGAATTTATTTTCTGTTGGAAGCCATAACTGACGGTATTGAATTCTTAAAGTAAAAGTTTGTGTTCTCCTTTATCTTTCCTATTCTATCCTTTTACTTAAATTTTTAACATTAACATTAATAATTACAGGATGTTTGAGAGTGGTCTGATTTTATTCAGCTGCAATCTATGAGGTGTATCCTCAAGCTGAAAGATTGACTGACATGTATCCTTTGGGTTTTGTGAAATGTCTAAGAGGTCAGATTGAGACTGCAGCAGTGTCTAAGAGAACTGCACAGCTAATATAAGTTAAACTATTCAGTGTCCTGTAGATGATATATGATATGGGCCATGGCTAATATTAATCCAGTGGAAATTTGAAAAATTATTGCATCTTCAAGTTCAATCTCAATAGGAAGGGTGATCATACATGTCCTTAGAGAATTGTGTTGTTTGTATAGCTAAACAGAATAATCCCATACAACAGAGAATGCATATTAATATTTTACATTGTGGTCATTTGTTGGACATTAAAAAAATTATATTATCTTATCTTGTCTAACTGGCTTGTTCTCACCAGAGTCTTCAAACTTAAACTCATCCCATTTTCTTTGAGGGATTGATGGTGATTCTAGTGAATTCAGATATTAAAAGTGAAATACTTAAGTAAATCGGGAGGTCTGTAGCCAGAGTGGTCAACTAACTGAATGAAAGACGTTCTGAAGAGTCCATTGACTCTGTTGACTAGTAGAACTAAGTTTGATACTAGGATTAGTGGCACAAATTGATATGAATTGCTATCTACTGTCTGATTGAATATTCTTTGGCATAGGTATCGAAATTGCTAATTTGGATGAACTGGGAACTTAAAAACTGTAATATGAAAGAGGCTCTCAAGAAAGGTCAATTAAAGGAAGACCACGATGATTCTGGTAATGCCATATGTGCAATTGATGCAGTCACCAATGCAAACGGAATTTTGTCATAGAAGGATAGGCAGTGAAGCCATTATCGTGTTTAATATCCAAACTGTTATTCTATCTTGTCACAGATGCTAATGTCATGGCATTTGCTAGTATGCTACCACCAAATATATGTAGTGATATAGGCATGAAGTGGACCGCATGGCATGGCATAGAACAAGATATGGTGAATTTTAAACGAATATGATAGCATTTCATATCCCATTCGGAATTCAGCAGATTTAACAATTTTCAAGATTTCACCATTTCAGGATTGGTAGGATTGTAAAATTTCAAGAGCTGATTCTATGCTGTATGAGGGTATAGGATTGGCATTTAATCAAGAGCACAAAGCCCTCTATGTACTCTGTTGTTGACGGCGTTCACTGTTGAACTAATCTGTCATGACCTTAGTAAAAATGTACCCTTCATTCATGCTAAGAAAACAAATTAGGCATGTTAAACATCCAACCTCATTTTAACTCTTGGATTAGCCAATTTCATCAAAATTGGAGGGTAAACAAATTAGGCATGTTAAACTTCCTACCTCATTTTAACTCTTGGATTAGCCAATTTCATCAAAATTGGAGGGTGTTGACATCGGCAACAACAGGGTGAATGCACTTGGATCCACAAGTAGCACCAAGCACTAGTATTGATGTCCTTGGAGGATCAAGGCAGAGGCACAGAGGAGGAGGTAGATGCCACTGATGACGAGGATACCAATATAGGTGATGGTTTTGATGATATGTAGTTATTTGTTGTAGCGTCAGGTTTTTTGGACTTTGGAGGCCATTCAAGCCTTGATGTTAATGTATTTTGTTTCAAATATGTATTGCACTTAGTACCATTTTTCTATATTAACCCTTCCATGTTATATGCATGGGCATATTTGGTGTCTAATGTTTTATATATATATATATTAAAATTTGCATGGTTTCAAATATGTATTGCACTTAGTACCATTTTTCTATATTAACCTTTCCATGTTATATGCATGGGCATATTTGGTGTCTAATGTTTTATATATATATTAAAATTTGCATGGTGGAGGGTAGGCACCAAGAGGCATGTTATTGAGACACCTGAGTGATTACATGAGGAGGGCAGGGTCAGGGGGTAGGGATGGATGACCCACAACCAATAGGGTGGGTAGGAAGAAACAGAGTGAGAAGGCTGATGTGCCAGCCTCAACACCGCATTCTACACAGAGTTAGACACCCACCAATGGCCATCCATCTCTGGCCACATGCCTTCTCCTACAAGAGCATGAGCCATTACCTTTGCCTGTAAAAGGGGTAGAGAGAACTGTAGCTCGCTGCTAAAATTAATCATGTAAATGACTCATGATGATACACAAACAAGGGGTCTTATGCATTAATTTGGTGACTGGCCAGGCTGTGACCTTAAAATTAGATTTTTATTATTATTATTATATATTTGATGTAATTTTGTATTACATTAGAGTCGACTGGACTACTGTCAGGATTCAGTATTGGCCTTGATGTATCATTTATGATTTCCCATCCACTACATCATATATATCGGTGTTTTTTTCATATTTATGTACCAATGTGCTTATTTGATGGTGTTGGTTTATATCTTAAAAACATTGAAAAAATATTTAATTTTGTATTTTCTAATGCTTGTTGCTGATTTTTCTGATGTCCAGATCCTCTGGCGATTTTTTGCTGATGCTGATTTTTTCAACAATGGTTTTACTTTCGCTCCTCGAAGACTCTAAAAATGGCACTCAAAGATTTAACATTGAACAGGATTTATCTTCCTGTACAGCCAAGCCCAAGATATGACATATGGACATATAAGGTGCCTGGACCCTTGTAATATAATGACTCCGGGTCAAGGATGTAGTCATGCATTTATAAAATATTATTTAATTTGAAGCAGTTGTAAAGATGCAACAAATTGGTTCAATTTGGCAGCGGACCGACCTCATGTCTTATTCATTTTAATTTGGACTTTAATATTCAAATAGACAAAACGGGGTGAGTTTGATCAGTTTTAATGGCAGGCAGTTCCAAGTTCAATTCCAATAGAGTCACCATTGCTAAGAGGATGTTTTGCAGGGATAACCAGGCCTTTGAAATCTTAATTCAAACCAAGGCACAGGTTTTATGTTAATTCTTAGGAATGACTGTATTTGTTACAAAAAACAAGCTGAACTCAGACCATAAACGCCAAAACCCTGGATGAACTGGAGATCAGGACCATGGAGATTTTGGATTATACTGTTTCATACAAAAGCAATATATAGACCCCAAATCCATCCCTGGGGATTGTACTTCACAAAATAAACATATGAAAACGACTTATATATACAGTAGCAAAATAAAGCAAAAGTAACATCAATTAAGAACTGGGGTGAAAACCAACAAAAGATGTTGATAACGTACAAAGATAGAATGCGTGTTAGTTTTTGTTAGCCCAAGAGCTCTAACAAGTCCAATGCACTGATTCTCAGAACCAGGAACGCCACTGCCAATTATGACAGCCCTTCTTACAACGCTAGAGACCCCGCTATCAAAAATCTCTGGCATACCTGACGAAGTGCCGGGAGGTTCTGGGAGTCTTATAGGCCTCATTGCCCTCCTATATCTAACGACCTAGATAATTGAGGATCCGAATGCCCAGTTACCCCTTTACTTCCTTCTAGCCCTGCCCTGTAGGAAGATGTTTAAAAAGACGGCCCTTCGGATATCTCTGTCGATGGAATCCCTGCTGCTGGCCGCCTTTCAATTTTGTCTTCGTTCGGCCTCTGAAAAGCCTGTGTTTTTGAATCAGCTATCGACAACAGCGATTGTTCAATTATAAGCAGATTATGGTCAAAATAAGAGGCGTGCAATTCCAGGTGGCGAATATCAAGCACATATATGTTTATATATGCAACTCTTTGAGCCTTTTAGTTCCGCGGAGATAATTTGCAGGTGAAAATAATTAATTTTTTAAACATATTTTTTCTTAACTTTTTATGTAATTTTTTTTTAAGGAAGTTAAAGTTCAAGATCCAGAGAGGTAGGGTTATAAGGAATAAGGATCATCTAGTTATAATTTATAATTTTTTTTTCTTCAAATAAAGAAATGCCATAGTTTGATTTTGATGATTTTAAAAATAGATTATTATTATTATTATTAGTTTTATGATTTGAAAATATTTTAAAATGAATAAAATTCATAATATTTTTATTAATTTGTTTATTTATTTTAAATTTTTTAATAATTATAATTAAAATTTTATATATAATGAAATAATATTTTAAAAAATTTGTACAATTTATTCATATATTAATTACACATATTTAAATAAACCAAAATATGTAAAATATTGATTTTATACCTAACTTTTTTTGTAGTGCATCATAACAATGCAACTTGGATTAAAATTATAACATCCCATCACATGTAACCACAATTAAGCCTAAAAATACATTTGTAATCACATATATATTACAAAACATTCTCGAGAAGCTTCACCTAACTTTCAAAGTCATTTTTACTTTTTGGAAACCCTCATAAGCACTCTGGAAGCCCTTGTGATTTTTTTGGCTATCCTTAATTAAGTACTTGTCAAATCCACTTACCTTAATTGTAATTTATTTTGTGGTCTCAATCACATTTGTAACCCTCCTACCAATATCAACCATGTTATTTAACGGGCTGAGACCTTCCACATATCTCGTATCATTTTGTAGATACCCCTCACTTTATAAAGCATTTCCCAAGGATCATTGTGAAGCAACGTATACCCTACCCTTTATCTTTTGAGCTAAAATTTTGGATGACATGTTGATATTTTTGTGTTTTTTTAAGGATGACATATTAACTTTTTTATGTTTTAAGAGTTGATATAATGATTGATTTTAGGGTTTTGTTTTTTTAAGATTTAATATATATATATATATATATAAAAAGTAAATTATATATATATATATTTTATAATGGGTTAAATATTTTTTTTATTTATAATTTGTATAAATTAAACAAGATATGGCAAATAAGTAATAAATGTATTAATTAGTATTTAATATTAAAATATAAGATAAAAATAATAATAATAATGTTTTTTTATTAAATTAGCATAGATCTATTTTAAACCTAGATTTATGGAGTACTCAGAGGGATTAAATTTCTTGAGGTGTAGATTTTTTTATCTTAAATTTTGTATATGTTTAGAAAAAATTCACACCTCAAGAAATTTGGTCCATGATAGATATGGGTTTATGTTGGTTTTAATTTTTTATTTTATGAGCCAACACGGTTTTTTTAATTATTTTTTATTTGGTTTTAATTTTTTATTTTATGATCCGACATGATTTTTTTAATTACTTTTTATATTTTGTAACATTGCATAATGCTACATTACGTGATAACATCTCCCCCATATTGGATTGTAGAGCACCTCGCTATTCTCGATGCAATCAGTAGAAATGTTACAACAATGCATTTTTTATGGCTTGATGTAGTTAGATGGACTCCATAGCCACCTTTGGGGATGGGTTCTTTTCCACATTGTGTGCTTTAACTCCAAGCTTTGTAGTAATGGAATTCTTAATGGTAGAGAAATTATGGCTCGGGTGCAAAAACTCTCTAGTGGAATTCCAAGAATGTAACCTTACTATGGTTGTGGTTGAATGGTATAACCTCAATGACTTTATTTATAGGTGAAATGGTGGCTTTCTTTTGGAGCTAGATTTAGTGTGAACTATTCGAATGCATTAATTAAGTGATAGGATAAGGATTATTAATGAAGACTAGATCAAACCTTGTAATTAATAACAATTACTTCACAAGGTCCACACCACCCACTACATTGTTTTGAAAGGCGCATGGGCATTAATGAGTCACCAATTTTTATTTTTATTGTATTTTAGAGTGATGACGCATATTTTGATGGATTTCCTATACATTCTACATGCAGAAAATATGGTATATATTGTACTATGCATTTTTTGTCAACTTTAGTTTGATTTAGCTCAATATGATATGATCGAGCTCATATAATGATGGAAATGAGAAGTAAAACTACTATAATATTGTTTGTGAATGAAAGGAGGAGTGGGTGTAGGGGGGTTTCTTCTTAACCCCAACAAAAATATAAAAATAAACTACTCATGGGGAATAGGGATCGCAACTAATGTTCAAGTTGAAGCATATGCTTTACTTCTAGGAATTGTCCTCCTTCAAGCTCATCGGGTAAAGAATGTTATGAATTTTTGAGACTCACTCTTCACAATAAATCAGACAAGGCATAAGACGCCTAAGGAGGGATCAATGCTAAACAAAAACCTTTCAAAGAATTATCTATAATCTTGATTCATTGGATGATGTGAAGTTGTTTCATATTAGGAGATCCAATAATGGCTTAGCTAATCATTGAGCAAATGAAATAGTAGACCTGGATAAAGGGGTCCTAGTAAAAAATTGGGACCCCCCAAGAGATATTGACCCCCATTGGTATGTAATGTTATTTATAGTTATGGTCTTAACACCTCGTTCATATCATATCAAGGTATCGATGGAGAGCACTACAAATGTCAACAAATGGAATTTGAATCTCATGCAAGTCTCCTCAGCTCATTAATCCCATGCAAGGGAACCTTGACACTTCTTTATGTTTCATCTCCCCTCATCTCTTGGTTTACTATCTCCAGCATATATCTCTTTATGGGCCATTTGTTTAGGATGGTTTGCAAAGGCGAGATCATTTATCTAATCGATATGCCTTTGCTTAGTAATTTCAATGAGGAACCAGATGTTGTCAACTCCTAGTGGTGATAACTCCAAGGGATTTCCGGTTTGACAAAGGTAAGGGTTCTTGCGCTGAGTAGTTTGCTTCTCCTGAATTTCAATTATTTTTTCCATGTGTTCTAACTCTCTTTGGATTGTGGTTATTTTGGTGGCTTGGATTTCTCTGGTGCTTTGGATTTTATTTCTCTAAGACTACATAGACCCTTTATGGGGGACTTCGTGGAAAGGGTTTGGATATGTTCTAGGGGTTTCTTTGTCTCTGTGGAGCATAAAAGGCTATGCCCCTCATCTCTATTTTTTAATATGACCAAATCTTTCAATTTGGCAATGGTTGGAGGTGAAGGTTGTAATATACCTAAAAGTATATTACTAATATTAGTTTACTTAGTATTTATTTCGTTAAGTCATTAATTAGTTAAATGATATATGACATGTCTCTTACTTAAAAGACATGTCCATTCGTTCTTGGGCATATATATAGTAGCCCTTATTATTTTTTTTCAGTGAAAAAAACCATACTATTTCCGTTCATAGTGAAATAAAATAGTACACATATTCAGAAAAAGGCCCTAAAAAAGGCTTATCCGAAGTCCAGAAAACTGCGATATGCATAGTATGATACATATAACCAAACTGTCCTAAAAAAATATAGCCTCCAATAAGCTGGGTACAATAGACTAAAACATAGCATCCAATAGTCTCTGAAAACTAAGAAAGAAGAGCGATCAGATCTCATAGATCTGTAAGGTGCCCGAATCTATCTTAGATGACTCAAAAAACTCCTCCCGGAAGATAGTACCCTCATCCCCAGCATATGCCTCCTTTGATAGTGAATCAACTAGAGTATTGAACTCCCTATAGATGTGCTCAAGAGTGATGTTCATAATTTTTTGCTATAACATTTTAATCCTGCTGCACCAATGATGGAGTGTCATATTTTTCAGCAAGTGTTCTCCCCGAGCCCACTTGATTGTCACCCGAGGGTCACCAAAAATTGTCACATCAGATAGACCAAAGTGATATGCGACCGTCAAAACAACCCAAAGGCCAAGGATCTCTACTTTCGTATTGGTCCCATGACCACAGTTCAGCTTAAGAGTAAAATAGTGTTCTGGATTGATGTAAATGATCTTATCGGATGCACATCTGCCATCAGCCACAACGCTATCAAAGTAAATCAATCATCATTCATATACTAGCCCTTATTATTGTATTAATCATCATTCAATTATACAAAAATATATATTTATTTAAATGTCTCCAACATATAAACCTGGTAACTTACAAGTGATATCAGAGCTTTAGGCTCTTGCTTGCTCGCTCGGACTCAAGCTCTCAGCATTCATCCTCGGCATCTTCCATCCACGCTCCGTCTACCACCCATCTCCTCATCAAGCACCAACCTATACCCTTACTTCGCGCCAGCCCTCCACAAGCTCCTCCGCCCACGTGCCCCTCGCCCTTATCTACCTCGAGTCTTCCTCCCATCCTCCCATCTCCCCCGCACAGCCTACTCCCACTACTCCTCTACCCCCAAATTCACGCCCCTCCACCACGGCACCTGCTCCCTCCTGCTTGCGTCCCCACCCCACGCCCTTCACGAGCTCTCACTCATCCACTTCACGCCACACCTAAAACGCCCACGATCCACTGCTATTCACGCTGCTGCACTTACCTCACGATCCGTGCGCATCACTCCACCCTGCATACCGTTCTGCACACCGACCTCTCCTTCGAAGCAGACCCACAGCCTTACCACGCTCCCTTTCTGCAACGCCACTCTAACACACACCTGTGCTATCCCTATCCCCTCACATCCACGCTAATCAATTCTTCCACCCTCGGTTTTCCCTCCTCTGGCTTCCACTCCACGCTAATCCATTCCTCTACGCCCTTCTTCCCTGGCCTTCTCCCCTGGCTGCCCCATCTCTAGATGCTCTCCCTTGCTCTCTCCACTATCATCCCACTCGCTCCTTACTCCCCTCTTGCCCTTGCTCTACCATTCTTCTCCACGTTTTCGTCTTCCGAATAGTTTTTATACATACAAATTTATTTTAATAAAAAAATTTATTAAAAAAAAACTGTATATATATAAATTTATATAGTTTTAGTATTAATTAATTATTAATCATTATTATAATCTTTTATAAAAGAAAAAAAGAAAAAAAAATTCAATTTTTTTTTAGAGTTGGAATCACCATGTTTTTCTTTTTTAATAAGATCATTATTACTCCATTCCACAAACCTAAAAGAGATGAAAGAATTGAAGCAAAAGATATAAAAAGGATCGAAGCTAAAGAAATAAAAAGAAACCAACATGAAAAGATAAAAAGCGGATATGAAGACATTATCAAATTAGTTAAGGAATTGAAGTTGACAATAACACAATGTCAAGAAGAAGCTATAGTGACTTCCGAATTCCCAGGTCAAGAAGAGTTGGAAACTGCATCTACACCCATTTCAAAAGAAGGGACTCCTATCATAAAGAAACAAGCTATGTTGACTTCCGAGTTCTCAGGTCAAGCAGAGGTGGGGTCTACATCGACACTCACGACAGAAGAAGGGACCACGACCAGAAAAGAAGAAGCTATTACGACTTTTGAGCTCTTAGGTCAAGGAATGTTGGGATCTACACTCACGACAAAAGAAGTATCTGTGACTCTTGAGTTACCAAGTCAAGAGGAACAAGGGACTACTGTGACACCTACGTATTCAAGTAGGGATGAATATAAAATCGCTACTACCCCCAGGAAGGAAAGGAAGCATGGTCGACCGACTCCTTATACCCCCCCTCACAAAAGATCCATACCACCAGACACCAAGTGGGCTAAGAAAAGACATCCCAACTACAAACCTCAAAATGCGATACTTAGTAAAAAGTATGCACGCCTACCGGAAGTTCATTGTGGCTTCTTACAAGGTAGAGAAGTAAGGCACGTTAACACGCCAACTGAAAAATCTATAAAATTGTCTAGTAAAACTCCAGAGCATGGACTTGTTAAGGCAATCGACAATATGGACGATGAAACAAAAGAGGTAGAAGACAAGGATATGAAAGATCAAGATGATATTGACAATCATAGTGTCAATATCAATTGTAAAGAAAATGACGATGTTGTAGAAGGCAACAAAGTCAATGTTAACAACAATTATGAGAGAATTGAAGTTGTAGAAGAAGGCAATGGTGAAAATAAAAGTGTCGAATATGACCTTAATCATGATAATGTAGAAAAACGCAACCCAAAATATGTTGCGGCAAATGAAGAGATGAACATTCTACGCGTAGTCACAACTCAAGATGTTTAAGAATCTCAATATCAAAAGGTTCCCAGGGAACAACTAAAGACAAGCTCGTTAGACAAAGAAGTAAGTACACTATTAGTAGTTTCCACTACAGATAAGAAAACCATATCAAGACATGCTGAAATATCAGAAATCTACATCAAATTAGAAGATCAAAAGAACACCATCATATTAGAAGCTCAGAAGAATACTCCATATAGTTGTTATGCGTTTGTCTACAGAATCATAAGTATGAAAAGGTTTGAATGGAAATGCGACCAAATATTTCAAGAACTACTAAACCGTGGCACCATTATTCGTGGTAGACATCCAGTTGCAGCACGCTCATAAGAAAGATTCGTGGACAAATCTTTTCAGAGTAGGATGACTTGTAATATACCTAAAAGTATATTACTAATACTAGTTTACTTAGTATTTATTTCGTTAAGTCGTTAATTAGTTAAATGATATATGACAATTCTCTTACTTAAGTCGTTATTTATTTCGTTAAGTCGTTCTTGGGCATATATATACTAGCCCTTATTATTGTATTAATCATCATTCAATTATACAAAAATATATATTTATTTAAATATCTCCAACATGTAAGCCTGGTAGCTTACAAAGGTACCATAGAAATTAAAAAGATCTTGAGAAGAATGAATAGACAACTGGAATGGGCGAGGTGGGCTATTGAGTATCTAAGCATACATATGGAGAAACAAGAGGCCATGCAAGAGGAAATGGAAGCTAAACTAAATGAACAAAGTATATTGAAATCTAGTAAATTGGTTGGTGATATATAAATGCATCACGATATTATTCCAGGATTTGCTCATGTCTCTCAATCTATTGTAAGTCACCCAATTAGATCCACTGCTTCAATCAAGGACAAAGTTGTCGAGGAAGAAACAATGTAGCAAACTGTTATGGCATTGATAGAGAAACTGCACTTACAAGGAGATCATGGCCTGGACCAAGATGATGTGCCCATGGAGGAAGCCCACAACAGGTACAAATTTGGTTAATCTTGTTATTTTATTATGGTTTACACTTGTGTTTTGATACTTGGGCAATATGTAAGACAATATAGTTTCAGGTTTGGTAGGTGTTGGAATATGTAAAGGTGACTATAGTTTCAGGTTTGGTGGGTTTTGTATATTTTAATTTGAAATATTTTAAATATGAAACATTTTTTTATATTTGGATCAATATTTTTATAGACATTTATTTGTTTAAATAAATAGTTTGCTTAGATATTTTTAATAAATATTCATAATGCACAAACATATTTTTACATAAATGTCTTTGATAACTATTTATATGTTCTACAGTTGCATCAATCGTTTAACACATATTTATATTTTATCATAAATATTTGTTCTAAAATATTTTTATGATCTTGCAGATCTTTCTTGTCAAAGCAGTTTCAATAAACAGGGGTAAGTTCAAATCTTGTTTTTTTTTTCCATTAGTTTGTTGTCTTTTATGCATTAGTTCATAGTTTCTTCGTTTTAATCATCATGTTTGCAAATATTGTCTCGTGTTCTTGTTTTACTTGTTACTAACTTTCTTGTGTGGAAGATGTTTGACATTTTTAGGAGCATGTATCTCTAGCATTTTTTCATGGCGACCACAAGAAATCAACCGATGCCAAAGACTTAGTTGCTTGATGGCTATATTTTCCAACCTATAGGAGATATCAATCTTTTTACATCCATATTTTGTTCAATATTTATATGTTGTTGCTAACCCTTGTTTGTGTAAAATATCTATCATATTTCATGTTCCTCTATCTTTCGTGTTTCATGTCATGATTTTTCCTTGTCATTATGGGCTTATCATGATGATTAGATGCTTTACTCTTGGAATTTATTTTGTGCAGATTATCTCTTTGTTTACTTCACTTTCTCCACAGGGGTATTTATGAAGAGTTGTGGGACAACCTGATTCTATTGTTCCTTCCTATCTTAAGCATATTGATGTTGTTATCTCTGGTCATTCAACATCATTCCTCTCTACAACTTATCCTTTACGACAACAAAGTTGAAACCTTTTGTCGCTTTATCCGGGATGTTTGAAGTTGTAATTAAGAAATGAATGTAGTGTAATACAATACCACATAATATCACCTTCTTGCAGTAAAAATGTAATGTAAAGAAAGGCCATCTTCTTCTTGTAAAGTCATGATTATCTGCAGGACACATTTCCGATGTATAGGACCATCTGGGGTTTTTGTATTCTCTATGGGGTGCATCTTTTAGATTGGTTGTGAAGACTGCCTGCGTGACACATTGTTGATGTATAGGACATTTGGGGTTCTTGTATTCATAATGAGATCTATTGCAAAGTTCTTTCAACTATCAACTAGGTTGCAGTTGTGATGATTGTTTGTTGGCCACATTTTCTATTATATAGGCCATATGTGGTTTTTGCACACTATTGTGATGTTCTGTAGAGTTCATCATACAACTTGGTTCAGGTGCAATTTCATGATCAGTAGGAAGCGGTTGCTATTTTCATCAAATCCATAAGGTGAAGTGTGTTCATATTCACATCTTATTGGGAATTCTATAAGTTGCCATCAAGGGGGATGTTGATGTAATGCCATCTTCCTCCATTTCGTATTCTTTCTCCCTAGTCATCATTAAGGGGGACTGTTGGAATATGTAATGAGGACTAGTGTGGTGTTGTTGGTTGTGTAATGATCTTATCTATCAAGGAAGGCATAATACTATTCATAACTCTCTAATTATAAAATTGAGTTACCTCACATGCATCATGAAGAAGAATTATGTCATTACCATTATTTATATAAGAGAAGTGGAAAAATATGTATCCAACATGTATTATGGGATGTGATCTATCCATACCTCTATCTATATAATAGAGGGGAAGGAGACTCATTAAACACATAAGGTATGCACATTATTGTGTGTCATTGTGACATGAAGTGAAGATGGAATGTGATGTGTCGGTGCTTAAGATTGTAATAGTAGAAGTTTCCTTAGATAATCTCTAATAATTATAAGAATTAGCACTAGCTATTATAAATGTTAGTTTTATACTCTCACTTCTGACATACAATGATTCAACTTTGGTTTTGCGATTAGTAAGGTTTTCCACATACCAACCACACCATATTTTTTAACATTTTTTAAGATGTAAATAATATAATGTGTATCAAGCTTTATATATTTTTTTTCAGCGAAAAAAAATGTAGCATTGTTATTCAAAATTTGAATCAAACAGTACAACGATAGTTCTTTATAGCTATATAATCGTTATAAAACAGTAATGACCAGCTATTACACAAAAATGTTAACTGCTACGTCTCCAAAATATCAAAAAACGATGCCCAACATATATATCATGTTCAAGGATGGATCTCAATCAAGAAAATATAGAGAACAATAGAATCCATAAATATATATAAATAATGTGTATCGACCTTTATATATATGAATGATCGTCCAAATATTTAATATATATGATTACTGTCATGATCATTTAAATGGACAATTGAAAAGTTCACAATTACAACAAACTACATAGATTTATTTTCTTTATTTTTTAATAGGCAATTTAATGATATCTTTTTTTATGTTATGGTGATGAACCTGTCGTGAAACACAATTTAATTCACTTTCATTTAATTGCAAGCCTTAGAATATAAGACTCTCCTTTCTTAACCCCAAGTTAGCAACCCATGGGAAATATTACCTTTTGTGTATATACATTCATTGTCTTGTCGTTTTCCCTACATCTTTTACAACTATCAAGGTCAAACTATGATGATTTTTATTATTCCCTTATTTGTTTCAAACCATCCTTTTTATTATGAGTGCTTTTCTTTATTCCCTTGTTTGTTTCAAACCATCCCTTTTTTATTATGAGTGCTTTCTTGTGTTTTGCTCTCCCTTTTAATCTAACACATGTTTCATATTTTAATGGTTTTACCTAACCCTTATCAAGGTCGAGATGTTTTAAATTTGATTATCTCGATATTGCTTTAATTTTTTTGTTATGTTTTTTTTAATTATTACTACTATAATTTAAGAATATATTCAATAAAAAAATAGGGTAAAATTAGTTCGTGATATAATTTTAAAAAAAAATCATAAATTTTTATTTTTTAAAATGATTTGCCCAAATTTTATAGGATAAAAATATTTTACTTTAAATATTATCAAAATTGTTTAAAAATTATATAAAATTCTTGAAAAATTGAATAATTTTTCAAAAATATCGTCAAACATTTTATAGTTGGAAATTTAAGAATTAGTAAGATTTGTCAAGGTTTCAATATTTTGAGAAAATTATGGTTCCTTAAAATTTTCTCTATCTAATAGTTCACAAGACACACCCATAGAGACCTCTATCCCGAGGTGCATCTACCCTTCTAGCCTTATCACAATCGGCTAATGTCTCATTGAGAATTTAAACCAGATGAAGTGAACATGAAACTTACCTTCCTACCAATCAAGTTATTAACCCCTCAACAATAACGTATATATTAACACATTCATACATTGTCTATATTTAAAAGAAACAATGATATATATATATATATATATATATATTGCAAAGTAAAAATATATATCTTATTTCCCATGAAATTACTCTATGAAATCACAAGGTGAATTTATAGTGGTTAAATAATAATAATAACAATACTAATAAAATTGATAAAAAAAATAATTTTAAAACCGTACATATACTCTTGACATGTTTTGAGAAGGGGTCTCAATGCCACAAATACATATACGTTTTTTTTTCCTTGGAAAAAAGTGCACAGTCTATTTGTATTAATAGTAAACCACCTTGTACATAGATCATCAGATCTTTCAACCACCTATATCTATAAATAGGAAAAAACAAAAAACATGTCCATCATATTATCAAACATCATTACAATACATAAGCCATAACTTTATGTTGCTTGGATCAATATCATGAAAACAGACCTGAAAACATTATTTGAGAAACTAATGAAAGCTTTTAACTTTACATCGGATGAGGTCCTGGATCAAAGAATGTCTTTGTGTCATTTACCATCTCCCATCTATGCCAAATGCCCTCTCCCACCTAAAGTCCAGTCTTAGATGATTGATCAACCATTTGGTTCCTTTCTCTGTAGATGTTCTCGAAATTTGTTATCTATATAAGGCCCATCAATCTGGTTAACTTTTCATAAAAAGGCACTAGAAGTATGTTCTTTGGAGGTCTTTTCATCTTCATCCAATCCATGACTAATTTTGTTCTTTGGAGGTCTTTTCATCTTCATCCAATCTATGACTAATTTTGTTCTTTGGAGGCACTAGAAGTATGTTCTTTGGAAGTCTTTGCATCTTCATCCAATCCATGACTAATTTTGCTCTTTGGAGGTCTTTTCATCTTCATCCAATTTATGACTAATTTTGTTCTTTGGAGGTCTTTTCATCTTCATCCAATCTATGACTAATTTTGAGTCCCCAAAGGCCTGTAGACTCTGCACTCCCTTCATAATTTCCAAAGACAAAGACAACTTTAAGGCCATTAGCTCTACTATGCTATTGGTGTTAATCCCCAAAGCTATTGCAAACTTGATCCAATAGTGATTTGATAAGTAAAGAATACCCCCTGCCCCACCCACAACTGGGTACCCTAAGAGGCACCATCCTCAACACTATTTAGCCTTGTAAAAGCAAATCCATCCTTGAACCTTTATGATTGATACTCGATCTTATACTTTAACTTAGTATTTATTAATTATCTCAATATATTTTGATTTTAAAAATGTAACATCGGTGTGAAACTTTTTATTATTACTACTAATTCAAGTGTTATTGGAATTAACTTCATTGTTCTTTGGAAACCTAAGGCATATAAGTGTCATAAATATCTATCTCAAATTGAACTCTCTCTTTATACTATCCTTCTAAATAGTTAGAAATGCACACTTTACTTACAACTACAACAATCATTAACTTATACAAATGGTTTAAAGCTTAATGGTTGATATCACACCTCATTCTCTAAAACTTGCCAAATTTTGAACGTGGAAGGAATTTTTTATTAACATAATATCTACATTCCCTTTGGACTCTCAAATAAACAATGCCAAGTAAATAATAAAACCCATTTGTAAGCAACTATTTTTCTATTTCTTGAGATAGCTAATGATTTTCATGGAAATCATTTCATATATACATGTCTAGTTCATTTTATTCTCTTACACGCATATCCATGTTATGTTTATTTTCCCCATAGTGCATTCATCTTTCTCACATTTCCTAACAAGATTACAACTTATCAATTGGCTTGTAAATCTAATTATATGCATTGAAATTTCGGACAACATTTTGGTTTCTCTACTTTTTATTTCTTTTATTAATTTCATAAGCTTGTATACCTTTCATGATTCATGGCACTTTATTGTTTTCTCATTACTTACACAACCTTGCAACAATACTAATTATATATACACTAACTAGAATTAGAATGTCTAACCACAAAAATTGTCCATAAACTATATTATGTAGTTTGATACTTGGATTTTTTTTCTAAGTCATAAGTTGTCTCATATACTCATGATAAATAGTTGAAGAGGTTTTTGAATTATTTCTTTGTTGAGGTTTGCTATAAGAGGTGAGCAAAGTCAATGAGAGTGAGACACTATTATAGCTTTCACTTGGGTTTTATTCCTAAAAAAATAGCAAGTATGTTCCTTTCAAGTCAACAAACACCTTCAAAGGGGGACATTGTATAACACTATTAGAGTTTTGGACATTAATAAGGCCTTAGTTTCATGCATCCAAGTGTTAAACATTGCCATGCCTATTAATAGGTGGAAAACACTCAATACTTAAGATTCGTGAAGGATGTTTCCAAGAGTTTTTGTTCCTTTGGAAATGGTTGCTCAAATTTGTATAAACTTTACCATCTTTGTTGTGCTCCTAGTTGGAACTCTAAAATTGAACCAACACCTCCCATGTTGTATTCAATGACAGAGGATGTATTCATGTTTTATTTTGAATTGTATTAGACCATAATGTTAAATGAAGTTGAATCTTGGGAACCACTAAATGCTTAACAATCTTCTACTTTCAAGACCCACTCCCCTTAGCCTTCCCTCATGCTCCCATGGTTTTATCTTCCTTTGCATCATATTGTATATTCTAAACTACTCAATTCAAACTTGAACACTTCTTGAACTTTCAAATACACATACTCTAAAATATCCCTAACTCTCACAATTCATAGGTGTTACCACAATTTTTATGGGTAATGTTTTAAAAAATTTAAGGTCATTGATAATTAACCCTTTGCCCTTTTGAGGATTTGAGGATTAGATATATTTTGAGTGAATTTATAAGGGTTTTGTCACATGAGTTGAAATCGTGTTAGCTTTATTTGTCTTTATGTTTGATGGCGAGAACACCTCACATCTTAGGTCGTTAGTCAAATTCCCTTGAGGCACCTTTTATTTCTTCTTGGATGATTTTAGTTGAACTACTTCATGGGTGGGAAAATTTGAACAAACAATTTGGGTGGATGAATTTTAATTAGTTGTCTTCTTTTATTCCCAAACGACCCTTTCAAATGCTTAGAGACTTGATAATGTCATCTAATTGTTGTGCACTCACTCTCTCCTCTTGAGCACAAGTCATCATGTGATTTTTGGTCAAAATGATTCAACTTCATTCCTTTCATTCACCCACCCAAAAAGTATCTAAGAGCTAATGAACCAAGTGGACATATGACCCAAATGCCACATCAATAGTGCCCCGCCCCAATAGGTTACGTCTTGGTGATGTATTCAAAGTTACATGTAGCATGGCTTCATTATACAATGTGTTGAGGTCCACAATAGCAATATTATTATGCCAACCTATAAAATGATGACTTGACAAGTATGGTGCTAGTGTCAGTGGCATCATGCTTGTCTTGTGCATGGATAATCCCATCATGATAACTACATAATCAAATTTGAATAGGAGGAAACAAAGTGATTTTAATGGACCAAATTGAGCATCTCCTACCACTCTAAAATCCTCCCAATCCTTTACTTGTATGAATGTTTTAGGAAAAAAATTGAAGAACAATAGAGTATTAAATGTCCCATTCTCTTGCAATCAAGGACACATGGTGTAGTCTAAAAGCTATAGGTGTTTAGATATCTCCTTGCCATGTGTTGAAGTCATTAAGGGCCTACAACCAAGAGATTGTGGACTTGGATGAATTCAAGGGAGGGACACAATATTGGTGGTAGTTTCATATCCATATGAGAGTGGGTGGATCATCTAATGGGGTCATATAAGACACTCTTACTACAAATGACACCATGACTTATCTCCCACCTAGAACTTGATGTTGATTGTGGTGATATTTGTACTTGTATTGAATTTGTTCAAGATATCATGAACTTGTTGTTGGATATGTTGGATCCACTCATTAGATTTGATTTCTCTATCAGCCTTGGTTTGAGCATGGAAGGAATATTTCTCTATAGATGCAATGGGAAAAACCATGTAAATTGGGGCAAATGGATGGAACCCCAAGCACACTAGAAAACAATCCCGACCAGTATAGCTATGAAGGGATATGTTGTAGTTATGTCAAACATAAGGAAGGCTCCCATCCCATGTTCTTGGATGTTTGGAGTTGTACATTCCTAGGATATGCACAATCATCCTATTAACTACCTTTGTTTGTCCATCAATTTGGGGGTGGAAGACAATTGCTTTGGTTGGCTTGGTGTCCATCATTAATCACAAGCTGGACTAGAAAGTACTCAAGAACCTACTATCCCTATAAGAAATAATGGTTCATGGAAGCCTAAAATAAAACCAAACATGCTCGAAGAAGATATTAGGACTAGCCCCTATCGTGATAATCTTTTTGTAGGGTATCAGAATGTCCATCTTAGAGAACCAATAAACAAACACAAATATATAGTTGTTGTCATCCTCGATTTAAGGTATGACTAACATGTAGTCAATGAAGATGGACTAATAGGACCTTTCTAGGGTAGGAAAATGAGTGTAAAATCCTTGCTTCTCAATGACAGGCTTGGAAATGGCACATGCAATTCGCGATATGATATACATGTTGATGGCATGTTAGATATTTGACTAGTAGTACTTTTGTAGTATTCCCACTATCTTATCAATGCTGAAGTGCCCAAACATCCAACTGTAATTCACGTCTAAAATCAACTTCTCATGCTCACTTGAAGGAACACAAAGATGGCCCAAATGGAATCAAAATTCAACCAAGAGATGAAAGTAAGATTAATTTACATGTTCCCACTATCCAATAGGTCTCGTGTCCACAAGGGTTGATCACTATGGTCAATTCCATAGATGGAGGTTGGTTGAGGAAGTATGCAACTCAATTTGTGATGTTATTTGTGTACTTAATGTTCAAGTGAAATTGTTGCAAGTACATGAACCACATTTGATGGTGGTCATTGAACTTTCAGTTCATTTGCATGAACTATATGGGTTTGTGATTGGTGTAGATGATAGTCCCTTTCCTTAAAATGTAATGCTTCCAATGGAGACATGCATATAAAATGGAGTACATCCCCTTACCATAGGTGGGGTAACTATGAAATCCACTAGAGAGTGTTTCATTGTGATAAGCGATTGAATTCCCATGTTGTGTGAGGACATGATATGAACATAATATTTAGCAAAACTTAAGGAGAATTTAGCATCTATATACAATGTGGATGAACATGGTGTGGATATGGATATAGGAAAGATCTAAGTCATTCAAATTGGTTAACCTAGATGAATCTAATAGATCTCCATAGCTTCTTGCGCCTCACTGAATTTTATCATAGGTCCGTCTTGTGGTTTTCTCATATTGCTTATCCCCTAATCCAAGTGATCTATAAACAAATGTGGATATTCCACTAGAACAATTTGTCATGACAAATCTTACAATATTATGAAAATATTATACAATGTAATACACTAGATCTTCACATTTGATTGTTACTAGCTTAATGCATGAAATAATGAATAAATTTAATTGGGGTGCTAGGTGCAGGGTGGGGGGGGAGGGGGGATCGTTTTTTAATCCTGGAGGAAGTATAACATTAACCCTCTCATGTGGCTTAGTCATATCCATTAACAACCAAGCTTAAAGATTCACTCTTTTTCTAAGTTTGGAGCAAGCTAAATTGACGGGAATTCAATCTATTGTTGTCATAGGGGACTCCTTACTAATCATGTCTCAAGCCATGCAAAGAATAGTGCCAAAAGATAAGCTCTCTGGTAGACTTCAATCGAGAATAGAAAGTCTGCTTCAGTGATTTAACATAGTTTAGTTATTTCATGTTCGTCAAGAAAACAATGCTCAGGAAGACAAGCTTTCCATCTCCCTTGTGGATATATGAAGCTAAATGGAGGTCCTTCATTAAGGCGTTGGCTTCCATAAACTATTTTCATGTGAGACAACATTAAAAAATTGGCTTTTTATTAAACACCATCATCATAATATGTGTCAAGTACATGACAGGTCAATCCCCCTGCCACCTAGCATCACTGATCCGGTGGGAAATAAATATGAAGTGATGCAAGTCCCATACCGCGGAATCAAGTCTGAAATAAGCATTGAAGAGGGAAGTACAAATCCCCTTTACATGTTTGGATCCATGATACAAGCTCTAACTATGGCACGAGGTGAATATAATCAATCTTCTCATGTGACAAATCACATTGTTTATCATTTCCAGTCTTATGGTGCATGCTGCAAAGGGGGGGGTTCATGTTGGGGATGGGATTCTCTCATGGGACAATGGGAATTCGTATACCACCCCTGACTCTTCGGGGGACTAGTCTCCTATCTCAAGCATAGTTCATTGCGAGGAGCACCTCCCACCGGTGGTATATTGTGGATATTGTTCATCCTCTGCCATTTATTGGACCTGGGAAGTCTAGGACACAAGCTCTAAGATAATAGTTGTAGTATCTCAGGGCACCAACGGGAGTTTGAGGGCAGAATCAGAAAGTGATAGTGTTTGGAGAATGGGAGGCATTTGAAACCTAGAGAACCTATTATCTTGGTCGGTGAAAGACTCGGAAATGGACATTGAGGAGAATATTCAAGAATTGTATGAAGGAGTTAAGGACAACAAGGAATATATTAGAGATATTTGATGCCAAATGAAGTGGATGAGATCACGTATTGAAGGATTAATAGAAGCAGTTTGTCAGTCGAATTCTCAATGGAAAAAATTGGAACTACATCTAGAAAATATCAAACAAAATTCCCTCGAACTCTCATAATTAACCTCCTACCTAGACAGTCGTCTTGAGGAAGTGGAAGTGAACACGCGAATTTGGGAAGCTCAAATTCCTGAAATTGAGAATATTGTGAGAAAACATGATGAAATGGAGCATATAGTATATCAAAATTCATCCCAAGTTTCTTGTTTGGACATTCATTTGGATGACGTAGAGGACAAAATTTGGGTCCATAAAGCAAAGGTGGATAAAATCCAAGTATCGGTTGACAAACATGATGAGGTGCTAGCAATACATCGGTCTCGAGTAACGGACTCTCTAAGCAGCTGGGAATCTGAGGATTCTTATGTCCATCAACCCAATGAAGTTGTTAACATTTCAAGCTCTAAAGAAATCGAAGGCAATAAAGAAGAACCAATTCATAATCCTCAAGAAGCTGAGTAGAACCAAGATATGAGTGGTGCACACAGTCTCATCTAGTTTTTTAGTTGTTTTATGTTCTTTTTTGTAGTTTAGTGTTAGGCCAGTTTATAAGAATATATAGCAATGTAATCATTGAAGGAAGTAGCAGATTATCAACAAAATTTGGATGACTATATATGGGGTAATTAGTTGTTGTAGATTTGATAGAATTTCTTCTCTTTGGAATGATGTAATTCTTTCTTGATGCCGATTCTCATCATCCTTTTTATAAAATTAGTTACCCTTTTTGTTAAAAAAAATGATGAATAAATTGAAATGAAAGGAGTAAGAATATAACACACCTTCCACACAATGAAAATAAGATGTACCCTAGAAAACCCAATACTGGAAAACCTAGTTAGCAGGTGAGTCCTATGTTTTTTCTATTTTCTTCTTAGTTATAAAATGTAAGTACAAAGAAAGTGCACTCACTATGGAGTTTACATGGACACTATGGCCTAAATGTCTACTACAACATATTATACTTCTTTTGCTATGCTTCAATATCCCACTTTTAGATGCTCCAATCAACTATGGAACAATAAACTAGACAATAAGAATGGAACCTCTTCCTTTCCCGACGGTCTAGTTTTTAACATAGTCTGATAGTTGTATAGGATTAGGATTAGGGTTTGTACATGCCTCAAGCCTTGTTTAGTATTAGGGTTTGGCCCTATAAATATTCTTGAAATTGCACATGTGCCTAGCCCCACACATGTGAGTAATGGGATCTGATGTGGCATCTAGTTGGCACCATAGTGATCAAAATGATAGGTCAACTTGCAAGAGCCATAACTTCCATACACAAACTTAGACTAAGATGATTTTTACATCGTTGCAAAGCTCTTAATGTGTAGAACAAGGTCAAGAGGATGGGAAAAAATATCACTAATTATTGACCCCAAAATGACCATTTAAGATATTGAATGGTCTTCAAGATGTTATGGACCCCAAATTACCAAAGTAGGACCTACCCATAAAAATGGCCCCTAAAAACCAATACCTCCAATTTTTCCACCTATAAAGTACAAAAATAGATGAAAAATGATATAGTGATCCATTTAGGATAACCAATCGATCAAGGGATCCAAAGCCAATTTCATTTAGATTGAGTAAGAAAATAAAGCATTGGAAGATCTAAAACATCACATTTGTCCCACAATAGTAATCACTCCACCAAACATGCAACAACCTTTTGATATTGAGACAAATGCTTCAGATTACGTTCTTGGTGCATTCCTCACTTAGCATGGACATTTGTTCGCCTATCACAATGAGACACTCTCTCATGGATTTCATAGTTACCCCACCTATGGTAAGGGGGTGTCCTCCATTTTATATGCATGTCAACAATGGATGCATTACATTTTAGGGAAAGGGACTACCATTCACACCAATCACAAACCCCTATAGTTCATGTTGATGAAGTGAAAGTTCAACGACCACCATCAAAAGTGGTTCACGTACTTGCAACAATTTCACTTGAACATTAATTATAAGAGAAACATCATAAATTGAGTTGCATACTTCCCCAACTGACCTCCAACTATGGAATCGACCATACTAATCAACCCTTGTGGACACAAGACCTATTGGACACTAGGTAGAGGTAAATTAGTCTTACTTTCATCTCTTGGTTTAAATTTTTATGCCATTTGATTCATCTTTGTGTTCCCTCATGCCAACACGAGAAGTTGATTTTAGACGTGAATTATAGTCGTGTGGCTAGGCACTTCAACATGGATAAAATAGTGGCAATATTACAAAAGTACTTCTACTAGCCAAAGATTTAACATGACATCAACATGTATATTAGATTGTGCACTGCATGTGCCATTACCAAGCCTTCCATCAAGAAGCAAGGATTTTACACACCTTTTCCTACCCTAGAAAGGTCCTATTAGTCCATGTCCATGGAATACATGTTAGGATCACCTTCATCCAAGCATGACAACAACTATATATTTGTGTTTGTTGGTTGGTCCTGTAAGATGGCCATACTGACACCCTACAAAAAGAGTACCACAATAGAGGCCAGTGCTAATATCTTCTTCAAGAATGTTTGGTCTTATTTCTGGCTTCCACGAACCATTATTTTTTATAGGGATAGTAGGTTATTGAGTACTTTTTGGTTTAGCTTGTGGTTAATGATGGAAACCAAGCCGACCAAAACAACTGTCTTCCACCCCCAAATTGATGGAAAAATATAGGTAGTGAACAGGATGATTATGCATATCCTAAGAATGTACAACTCCAAACATCCAAGAACATGGTATGGGAGCCTTCCTTATGTTCAACATACCTACATCATATCCCTTCATAGATATATTAGAGATGATTGTTTTCTAGTGTGCTTGGGGTTCCATCCATTGGCCCCAATTGACGTGGCTTTTCCCATTGCATATATAGAGAAATATTCCTTCCATGCTCAAACCAAGATTGATAGAGAAATCAAATCTATTGAGTGGATCCAACACATCTAACAAGAAGTTCATGATACCTTGAACAAAGTCAATGCCAAGCACAAATATCACCATAATCAACATCAAGTTCCACACAAGTTTCGAGTGGGAGATAAGTTATGGTTGCATTTGTAGTAAGAGTGTCTCATAGAACTCCATTAGATGATCCACCCACTCTGATATGGACTTGACACTACCACCAATATTGTGGGTGAGAAGGATTTTGAACTAAATATCCCTCCTTTCCTTGGCTTGTTCCTTGTATTTAATTTCAAGTTGCTTCAACCATATTTTATGTCTCTCTTTGGCACCTCAAAGGTTGTCGAGCATTTTCTCCCTACAAAACTTAATATTTATTGCATTGAGAAATCTGTATCCAACCAAATCATGGACACGAAGATGAAGGGCACTTGATAATATAACAACCAACTCTATTGGTTCAACAAAGTAAAGAACCCCTTTCATTGGATAAATTTCCTTACTGCAAGTTAGATTCAACAGAAGTTTCCCCATCTAATGGAGGAACTTAATGAAATGGGGACCATTGCTTACTAAAGGGGATGGTGGGTCTCAGTGGTACTTGTGCCTGCCCACTTGTTCCATTGATATATAATGGTTTAACATCTTGGTAGTTCTATTGTATTTTTTCAAGTCCTAAACTTCTAGTGCATTTTTTGGGGCATTCCCCTTTTTTGTAGTTGACATAGGCTATTAATGCAATCTTTAATTAGATGGCCTACCAAACACATAGAGCATGGATTAAGATTTGAAATATTCTAATAGATGTTTGAAATAGATTTGGAATCCAAAATTTGTGGCATTGGGAATTTGATATATCAACTAGCATCCTTGAGTATCGCATCCATTTTTCCACATCATCTCTTAGGGTTTGGATTTTGGATATTTAGTTTTTTTTTCCACTTAGGGCTTCATACTTTATGTTGAAAAGCAGTCTTGGACACTTGCAACGTCTTTTTGTGAACAATTGTAGTTGATACATCTTTCTTCATAGATAAGCTACCACCAATATAGCTAGTTTGTATTGTTTTGCGTTTTACAGTCTTTGTCTATTTCATTCATTAATAGAATTTGGGTTTCACTATATTTATGTGCTCTCTATAATATATATATTTGTTTCCATTTATATTTTTTCCTTCTTTTCATTCTCTATATAATCCAAATCATTCCTTGATGGAGGAGAATGATGTTTGGCCAACAATTCCTTTCTAAGGGCTAGAGGTTGATTCGTGATTGCAACAAGTTCAAATTTGAAGATGGTAGGTTTGGTTGATTGTAAAGGGAGCATAATGGTGTTTGTGAAAACGATTCCAATAAAAATAGGGATTGTTAACTTTTGGGGTTAATTTAGAAGTGCTTACACCATACTTGAGGTGCTTAATGTGATGTTGTTTGCATGTTGTGTTGACTATCCTTGGTTGTAACAAGAAGGAAATACACATTGGAGATAACTTACTCATGGATTATGATACCTTGACCTGATGCTTATGCGACGCACTTCCTAGGAGTTTTGGAGACCTACGAAACTTACTGATTTTCTTCATGGAGTGTAGAGATGGAGAGTTTGGTTGCTTTGTATATAAATGCACCGAAAACATTTGTATATAGAACATTTAGATTATATTATCATCTTGGCTATATTCATATCCACACCATGTTCATCTACAATGTATATAGAAAATTAATGTGTTACAGTTGTTATCCCTAAGTTTTGCTAAATATGAGAATATCATCCAAATATATGACTACAAAATAATTCGTGAATGACTACAAGGTATCGTCCATCATCCTCATTAACATTTGCAAAGCATTAGTCAAGACAAAAGGCATGACCAATCACTCGAAAGGCCTACCCTATAATTGAAGGAAGTCTTCCATGCATGATTTTGGTCAACTGGTACCTAGTGGTAGCTTGACTTGAGATCAGTCTTATTGAAAAAACTTTAATTAAATATATGTTCGTGATTGTGATTTTGTTTATAGCTCTATAATCAATATAGAGTCACCATGTTGTGTCCCTCTTTTGAATCAACACAATTAGTCTCCTAAAATGTGAGGAGCTTAGTCATATGAGCCCTTTTGGATGAGCTCTTGAATATGGTGTTTAATTTCTTCATTATCTTGAAGGTAGAGTATGTATATTGGACCATTAGGTAAAGGAGCACCAATTTAAATCAAGTGAATAATTTAACTAGTAGTGCAAATACCCCTATAGGTGAAGTGACTATATCCCTACATTCATCCATTGTTTTGTCCACCTACTTTTGTTGTGGAGAGAGACCCCATGTAGAGGCCATGGTAGTTGCATTGATATTTCATCCACCTTCTATTCTAAGAGATTACCTTCCTACACCACTTCGTTGATCCCAAAGTAGCAATGACACTATGGGGCCTAGAGTCATAAACAACACAATGATTATGTAGATAGGTTTATCCTAAAATAATATCACAAAATAAAGTGGGAAAACATCACAAATTACCTCATCTTTGAAGGTCTTAATTTTGTAGGGCAAGCGACATTGTTGATTGCCATAGATGTCTCATTCCTAGTTCAATGAACTGATGGTGTATGGTTGGGGGTGTGGAATTGTCAATAACTTGAACCGCTTGATGATCTCTTCCAAGATCATGTTCTTCTGCTTATTGTGGTCAACAATGAAATGCAACAAAGTTACCTTCAGTCACATCTATGAGTGGAAGAGGTACTCACCTTCCTCAGTCTCATTTAGCTCTTCTAGTTGGATATTTGTGGTAATGATGGTAACATTGGGTTTTGCATTGATGATCCACTTTACACTATCTATATTTAAATCAAAGTCCGAGCTAGATTATGACTCTGAGGCTTTCAACTTGGCCATCAATGACAACTTTGAGCAAAATTGGTAAATGTTGTGCTAGTGGCTTTTGTGGAGCACACACCACTTTCTAGTGTCCTTGTTCGACTTACCTTCACCATTCTTTTCTTGTATCTTGGATTGATTGTCTTGAGGTTTAATATGCTTGAATTTTCCTTATTTTATCTGAGTTAGGATCAGATTTATCATGGTTATATTATGGTGGATCTGTAGACCCAAACTCTCACTTATTATTCTACTTAAATTTTTGTTTAATTTTGACAACAAACATATAAGCTACTCCCAATGAGGATATGTCCAAGAACTCCATATGTGTTTGGATGTACTTGTGTATTCCACTTTGGTACTTAAAAACTAAGTGCCACTTGGATCCTATGATACTCATCTTTGAGCACAAGGTATTGAAGATAATGGTGTACTCTGAAATTGTTTGGTCTCTCTCCTGACGAAAAAGTTGTCCATATCATGTACTGGTCATTATAGTTTCCAACCAAGTAGAATTTATCCTTAAGCACATCAACAAAAGTCATGGATATGGGTGCTACCCTAAATGTTGTAGGCTTATCTCTAGTATGTCTCTCCTAAGAAATTTCCCACCAATCCTTGACATGGGGAAGGGACTCTTATTTATCGAAAGCATTTGCATCTATCTATCCTTCAAATAAAGGATTTCAAATTTAACTTATTCCTTGAAGGTTGTCTCACCTCTGAAATGCTTGCTTGTTGAAGGCGTCTCTAATGTTGTTGAAGGATCTAGGTGGAATTATTAATAATTTGGTTCCTTTATCCTACTACAGATTCCTTGAGAAATAAATTGATAGGATTGCTTGATCTATCATCTCCCTTTTCTTCCACAATGGGCTCGACCACTTTGGTCAGCGAGAGTGGTCTTCCCCAAGTTTAGTTAGTTTGATACCCAACTCCGTATGCCTTGACCACCTCGGGGACATGCATAAAGAAACGATAAAGAGCACAATGTTATGACACCACTGATATGGATTATATACAAAATGAAATGAAGGCATGAATAAAATCGAAATAGATGGAGATATTGTAGATATCATAGTAATAAAATGAAACCTAAATTCTATTAATTAATGAAATATAAAAATATTGTAAAATGCAAGTAATACAACTAGCTAGAATGGTGATAGTTTATATCTTAAAAGAGATGTGTTGGCTATGCTCATTTGGAAGAAGACATTACAAGAGGCTAATTTTTTTTAAGCATAAGTATGAATCTCTAAGACGCAAAACCCTAAATATCCAAAATCCTAACCCTAGGAGATGATGTTGCAAAATGAATGAAGGCCCCATGGGGGATAGTTGATACATCAACTTCTCGAGGGATATTTTTTTGCATACAATCTACATTTAGGGTGTTTATTGGGATGATCCAAATGGATATTGCTGGCCACCCACCTATTTCATTGGCTCAAAACAATTTTCCATCTTGGCAATTTTCTAGCAGTTTTTCTATGGTTTTTCGGGTCCTTCACTTTCAGGGCCATTTTGAGGCCCTAAATGATGTTTTTTTTTGGTACGTAGTGTCCCGGGAAATAAACACTAGCTCTTGTCTGGACCTAATCCACTATTGTACTCCTTTGCTAGATCTTTCCAGCGGTCTACCGAGCACCCCAAATGGAGATTGTATGCAAAATTATGACTCTGGGAAGTTGACTGCTCAACTAACCACTTTGGGGCTACAAACTTTATGATGGTTCATCTCCTAAGGTTAGGTTTTTGGATGTTTAGGGTTATTTCCCTCATTCTTATGATAAATAGGCCCTTTTGACCTCTTTTTGTATTGAACTTGTCATGAACGAGCGTAGTCATCACATCTCTTCACAGAGATAAGCTACCACCATTATAGCTGCTTTATTTTACAGTATGTTCTATTTCCGCAATTTAATAAAATTTGTGTTTACTATATCATTGTGTTCCTTGAAATATATATATGTATTTGGTTCTATATTTGTTCTTTCATTTTGTTCTCACATAAATATGGATCCGTGGTATTAGAGAGATATGCTCTTTGGTTATTTATGCATGCATGTCCCCGACTTGGTCGAAATATAGACAGTTGGGTCTTGAACTAGTTCAGCTTGAGGAAGACCGCCCTAGGCGGCCCAAACCGTCCCCGCATGGACAAGAGAAAAGGAGATGATGGAGCAAGAGATCCTATCAAGTTGTTGCTCGAGGAATCCCTTGCGTGACGAAGGAACGAGATGTTGGATAATTTCTCCCAAATCTTTCGACAAACGCCGACAACATTAGAGGTATCATCAAGTAGAAGCAGTCACTTCGGAGGAGCCACACCCTTCAAGGTACAAGTTAACTTTGATATTCCTATATTTGAAGGTCAAATAGATGGTGATGTCCTAGATAAATGGTTGAGTTTGCTAGAGGGCTATTTCTTTGTCCATAATTTCTCCAGTACAGAAAAAATCGGCTTTGCGTGCCTTGAGGTGGTGCCCCATAAGGAAGATTGGTGGGACACTTAATGTGAGCAAAATTCCATAAATGAGACTGATAGTTTTGGGGGCAAGCCCACTTGGGAATATTTTGTGGAATCCCTAAAGAAGCAATACTATACCATTGGAAGCTATGACGACCACACAAAATGGATCACTTTGCAGCAAGAGAGGGACCGAATGGTGTTGGAGTACACTAACAACTTCCATACCCTATGCTCAAAGCTCGATACTAGGGACTTCGAGCGACATCTAGTTTTGAAATATTACAGCGGCTTGCATAGGTACATCTGAACCGAAATGGATTTCCTGGACATCTCATCATTAGGCATCACTTATCGATATGCTGTCAAAATTGAGCAAAAATTTAAGCAGAAGAATAAACAGGAGTTTGGGTCTACAAATCCATTGCAGAAGCAAGGCAAGGGAAACCCTGGTCCACAAAACAAAGTGTAGAGTAAGGAAAAACAACCCTAGGACAACTAGTCCAAATCACAAGCAAATAATGGTAATAGGAAGACAAGTAAGGACATTGGGAAATGGTTCGAGTTCCATAAGAGCCCCTGGAACAACACTAATGAATGCCGCTCAAAGCAGTCAATGGTGGTCGAGAGCAAGGCTTTGGAGTTAGATCCCGGTTCTGACTCTAATCCTGAACCCAACATCCTAGTCACAGACAAGGGAAATCATATCACCGATGCAAAACCTAGTGTTACCATCCCTACCACAAAGGTTCAGCCTGATGATCCAGAGGAGGCAGAGGAAGGAGAATGCCTTTTCCAATCATAGATGTGGGTCAAGGAAACTGCACTACATTTCATTGTTGATAGTGGAAGCTAAAAGAACCTGATTTCGATAGAGGTCATCAAATGGTTGAAGTTGCAAATGAAATGACACCCGCAACCCTACAACATTGGGTGGCTAAGCTAGGGACAGGACATCTGTGTCAGTCAACAATGCCGCCTACCTTGCGGCATCAATCCCTGCCAAGGTAAGTTAATGTGTGATGTTGCCCCACTTGAAGCTTGTGATGTTCTTTTAGAACAACCATATATGTGGAAACGTCATGCTGAGTATGAACTAAGGCCTCATAATGTCATTGTTACTTTGGGAAAGAAAATCTATAGGATACCAGAGAGAAATCGCACCACTACAATGTCTCTCATTATAACTAAGCAGTGTAGGAAGGTAATGTCCCATACTGGGAAATTTGTCCTCTTCATGATTCGTTCTGAGGGTGAGCGGGATATCACTACAACTTCCATTGCCTCTACATGAGATCCCTCTACACAGTAGAAATAGGTGGACAAGATCATGGAATCATACTGACACATCTTCACCACACCTATCGAGGTGCTAGTACATTGCCAGGTCAGGCATTGCATTGAATTTATACATGGGGCGCCTTTACCTAACGAGTCGATATACATGTGTTCACTCATGGAAAATGAAGAAATAAAATGTCAGATTCAAGAACTAATCCACAAAGGGCATATTCGACCCAGCTCCTCACCTTGTTGTAGTCCAACTATGTTGGTACAAAAGAAAGATGGGACATGGCGACTCTATATTAATTACAGAGCTCTAAACAAAATCACAGTCTGGAATCGGTAACCCATTCCCTGTATCGATGAACTTATTGACCAGCTCAAGGGTGCCAAATATTTCGGTAAGATTCATTTGTAGTTTGACTATCATCAGGTGCCAATTGGGCAGACTGATGTTTGGAAGACTGCCTTCAAATCTTAGGAAGTCCTTTTCGAGTGGTTGGTCATGCCTTTCGACTTGACTAATGCTCCAAAAAATTTCATGAGGACGATGAACGATATTCTTCGGTCATTCACCAATTATTTTGTGGTTGTATATCTAGATGATATCCTCATCAACAACAAAACTTGGGCATACCATTTGCAGCATATCCATCGGGTCCTCAACACCCTGTGACAACACAAGTCACATATGCCAATCTAGAGAAGTGCTCATTTCTCATGGATAGGATTCATCATCTGGGATACATTGTGGATGAACATGGTGTGCATGTGGATCCCACCAAGATCTAATCCATTTGCGACTAACCGACCCTGACAACTCTCACAGAGCTTCGCAGCTTCCTAGGCCTTGCCAACTTCTATCGCAGGTTTGTGTTGGGATTCTCTAATATTGCTTGGTGCCTAAGATGGGTGACCAAAGGTGGGTCTAAATCAAAGTTTGTTTGGTACAAGCCACAACAACAAGTACTTGAGGAAATGATTCAACGCTTATGATCAAAACCTGTCCTTACTTTACCAGATCTACAACAACCTTTTGAAATTGAGACAGATGCTTCGAACTATGTTGTTGGCACATTCCTCACTCAGCACGGCCATCCAATGGCATATAACAACGAGACGCTTTTAGATGTAGTCCACAAGTACCCCACCTATGACAAGGAAATGTATTCCATTGCTGAAGCCTACCACCAATGGAAGCATTACATCTTAGGCAAAGAGACGGTCATCCATGCTGATTAGAATACCCTACAGTTCATGCAAACACATGGAAAGTTATAGAATGACCATCACCAAAAGTGGTCCACATACTTGCAACAATTCCACTTGAACATTAAATATAAGAAGGGAAGTACCAATTGAGTCTCCGATTGTCTTAGTCGACCTCTAGTAGCAACAATGACCATGATGTTCAACCCTTGTTGCCATGAGACCTCAGGGTGGCCTCAACTATATGACAATGACCCCAAATTTTCTTCCACCTACCAAGCACTATGTGTAGGCACACCAGTGGCATAATTTCATCTCCAGGAAGGATTGTTGTGCCACCTGGGCTATCTTTGTGTTCCTTCAAGCGAGCATGCGAAGCTGATTTAGGAAGTGCATTACAGTTGGGTGGCAGGGCACTTTGGCATAAAAAAGACAATGACGGTATTGCGGAAGTATTTTTATTGCCTCAAGATGTGGCAAGATGTTAATAGATATATCAAATCATGCATTGCCTATGCCATCACAAAACCTGCCATTAAGAAGCAGGGGTTGTACACCCCTTTGCTTACTACCAATGGGTAGTGGGAATACATCTCCATGGATTACATGTTGGGACTACCTTCAACCAATCATGGTAATAATTGTGTGTTTGTGGTCGTGGATCGCTTCTCTAACGTGGACATTCTGATAGCTTGTAAGAAGAGCATCTTTGACGAAGCCACTGCTAAGCTCTTATTTGAGCGTGTTTGGGTTCATTTCGGGCTGCCACAGATTATCATTTCAAATTGTGACAACATGTTTCTAAGCACCTTCTGTTCCATCCTATGGTCATTGATCGATACTAAGCTCAACAAATCATCTGCCTTCCACCCCCAGACCGATGAATAGATAAAGGTAGTCAAACAAATGATTGTGCATATTCTGAGAATGTACAATTCTAAACATCCCTTCACATGGGATGAGAGCCTTCCATATGTTCATCATAGATATAAAATATCCCTTTAAATTTATACTGATGACCGCCCTTTTCAGGTGTGCCTAGGGTTTTAACCATTGGCCCCAATTGATGTAGCTCTTCCCATTGCATCCACATAGGAGGAATCTTCCCATGCTCAAACTGAAGGTGATAAGGCCACCATATTTGTTGAATGAATCTAGCACATCATCCAACAGGTCTATGAAATTTTGGAAAAACCCAATACCAAGTACAAACATCAACATGACCAACATCAAGTTCCACACACATTTTAGGTGGGTGATAAGGTTTGGTTGCATGTGCAGAAAGAGAGGCTCAAGATACCCCATTGCAAGCTTCTTCCACTTCGATATGGGATGTACACCATCACCAAGGTACTTGGTGAGAATTCCTTTGAATTTAGCAATCCGCCATTCCTTGTCCTGCACGTAGTATTTAATGTGGAGCTCCTTCGCCCATATTTTCCACCATTATTAGACACATCGAAGGTGGTAGAGAAGATGACACCTACATATCTTAACCTTAACTGCATGGAACATGAAACCACTAATCGAATCATTGACACACAGGTTAAGGGCACCTTCCAATAGAATATCCAACTATAATAGGTTGTCAAAGCAAGATAGCTACTCCACCAAGGCAAGTGGCTCACGAGGAGTCAAGTTCAACGGAAGTTTCCCCATTTGATGGGGAAATCAACACAATGGAGGGCATTGCTTCCTAATGGGGGAGGACTAATGCATATGGATATCGGTGGCCATGCACCTATTCCACTATCTCAAAATAGTTTCCCCATTTTGGCAATTTTCTAGTATTTTTTCTATGGTTTTCGGATCCTGAACTTTTAGGGCCATTTTGAGGCCCTAAACGATGTTTCTTGGGTCCGCAACAACCTAGACAATAGCCATTGGTTATCGTCTGGTCTTGATATACTATTGTGCTCCCAGGCTAGATCTTTCCAATGGTCTACCGAGCGCCCCAAATGGAGATAGTATGCAAAATTTATGACCTCGGGAAATTGACTGCTCAACTAACCACCTTGGGATGCAAACTTTATGACGGTTCATCTCCTAGGGTTAGGTTTTTGGATGTTTAGGGATTTTTCCCTCATGCTTATGATAAATAGGCCATTTTGGCCTCTTTTTGTATTCAACTTGTCATGAATGAGCATAGTCATCACATATCTTCTCAGAGATAAGCTACCACCATTCTAGATGCTTTATTTTACAGTTAGTTCTATTTCTTCCATTTAATAGAATTTGTGTTTATTGTATCACTGTGTTCCTTGCAATATATCTATGTATTTGGTTCTATATATGTTCTTTCATTTTGTTCTCACATAAATCCGGATCAATGATATCAGAGCGGTCTTCTCTTTTGTTATTTCTCCATGCATGTCCCCAATGAGGTTGGATTATAAATAGTTGGGTATTAAACTAGTTTAGCTTGAGGAAGAACGCCCTCGGTAGACCAAACCCACCCCAATGGAAGAGGAAAAAGGAGATGACAGAGCATGAGATCCTATCAAGATGTTGCTCGAGGAATCCCTCACGTGATAAAGGAACGAGATGATGGATCGTTTCACCCAAATGCTTCGACAAATGCCAGTAGCATCAAAGGGATAATCAAGCAGAAGAAGTCACTTCGGCGGAGCCACACCCTTCAAGGTACAAGTTAACTTTGATATCCATGTATTTGAAGGTCAGATAGATGCTGGTGTCCTAGATAAATGGTTGAGTTTGCTAGAGGGCTATTTCTCCGTCCACAATTTCTCCAATATGAAAAATATTATATTTGCGCTCCTTAGGGCGGTGCCCCATGTGAAAGATTGGTGGGACATTTATTGTGAGCAAAATTCTACAAATGGGGATGATATTTTTGGTGGTGAGCCCACTTGGGCATCTTTTGTGGAATCCCTCAAGAAGCAATACTATCCCATTGGAAGCTATGATGATCAATACACAAAATGGACCACTTTACGACAGGAGAGGGACCAAATGGTGCCGTAGTACACTAACAACTTCCATATCTTACACAAAAAGCTAAATATTAGGGACTCAGAGCGACATCTGGTTCTGAAATATTGCAGTAGACTGCATAGGTACATTCAAATTGAAATGGAGTTCCTAGACATCTTGTCATTAGGCACCGCTTAACAATATGTTGTCAAAATCGAGCAAAAATTTAAGCAGAAGAATAAGCGGAAGTTTGGGTTTTTGAATCCACCATAGAAGCAAGGAAAGGGAAAACCCGTGCCATAAAAAAAATGACAGAGTAAGGAAAACCAACCCTAGGACAACCAATCCAAATCACAAGCAAAGAAGGGTAACAAGAAGACAAAGAAGCAAATCAGGAAATGGTGCGAGTTCCATAAGATCCTTTAGCACAACACTGATGGATGTCACTCAAAGCAATCATTGTTGGCCGAGATCAAAGCTTTAGAGTTAGATCCTAGTTCCGAATATGATGCTGAACCCAATGTCCTAGTCGCAGACAAGGGAAAGTGGATCATCGATGTAGAACCTAGTGTTACCATCGCTACCACAAAAGGTTCAGCTCGACGATCCAGTGGAGGCAGAGGAAGGAGAGCACCTTTTTAACTCACAGATGTGGGTCAAGGGAACTACACTACATTTCATTATTGAAAGTGGAAGACAAAAGAACCTAATTTCGATAGAGGTCTTTAAACAATTGAAGTTTCCAATGACACGACACCTGCAACCCTACAACATTGGGTGGCTCAGCCATTGATACGAACCATTACACCAAAAAATTGAGGTGATAGTGAAGGCCGCTCACTAGGATCTTAACATCCCACCATGCTCCACAATCCAAACTCTAGGCTGGATGTGCACCAATACAGTGGTGTCCCCTTTGAGCCGTATGATCCTCAGACGAACACTGCAATGTCGACGTTGCCACCTGCTCTGTGACTCGAACCTGGGTGGAGGCTCTGATACCATATGATACGAACCATTACACCAAAACCCTGAGGTGATAGTGAAGGCCTCCCACTAGGATCTTAACAACCAAGGACGTGATATTCGTGTCAGTCAACAATGTCGCCTATCCTATGACATCAAGCCCTTCAAAGATGAGGTGGTGTGTGATGTTGCCCCACTTTAAGCTTGCGATGTTCTTTTAAGACAACCATATATGTGGAAATGTAATGTTGTGTATGAACCAAGGCCTCATATTGTCATTGTTACTTTGGGAAACCAACTCTACAGGATACCAGAGATAATTCCCACCACTGTAGTGTCTCCCATTACGACTAAGCAGTGTAGGAAGGTAATCTCCTAGACATGAAAATTTGTCCTCTTCATTATTCGTTTTGAGGGTGAGGGAAAGATCACAATAACTTCCACTGCCTCTACATGGGATCCCTCTACTTAGCATAAATAGGTGGACAAGATCGTGGAAGCATACAAAGACATCTTCACCACACCTTCCAGGGTGCCAATACATTGCTAGGTCAATCATCGGAGTGATTTTATACCCAGGGAGCCTTTACCTAACGGGTCATTATACCGACATTCCCTAATGGAAAATGAAGAAATTGAACGTCATAGTCGATAATTAATCCAAAAAGGGCATATTCAACCCAACTCCTCACCTTGTGGGAGTCCAATTGTGTTGGTACAAAATAAATATGGGACATGGTGACTCTGTATTGATTATAGAGATCCTAAGAAAATCACAGTTTGGAATTGGTATCACATTCCCTTGATCGATGACCTTCTTGACCGGCTCAAGGGTGTCAAATATTTCAATAAGTTTGATCTTAGGTTTGGCTATCATTAGGTGCCAATTGAGTAGATTGATGTCTGGAAGACCGCCTTCAAATCTCAGGAAGGTCTTTTTGAGTGGTTGGTCATGCCTTTTGGCTTGACTAATGCTCTCGCAACTTTCATGAGGATGATGGACAACATTCTCCATCCATTCACCAATTATTTTGTGGTCGTATATCTAGATGATATCCTCATCTACAATAGAACGTGGGCAAAGCATTTGCAGAATATTCATCAGGCACTCAACACCTTGTGACAACAAAAGTTATATGTCAATCTAGAGAATTTCTCATTTGGCATGGAGAGGATTCAATATCTGGAATACATCATGGATGAACATGGTGTGCATGTGGATCCAACCAAGATCCAATCCATTCGTGACTAGCCGAACCTGAAAAATCTCACAGATCTTTGCAACTTCCTAAGCCTTACCAACTTCTATCGCAGGTTTGTTTCGGGCTTCTCTAATATTGGTCGGGCCCTTAGCCAGGTGACCAAAGGTGGGTCTAAGGAAAAATTTGTTTGGTCCAAGCCACAACAACAAGCCTTTGAGGAACTGAAGCAACGCTTATGTTCATCGCTCGTCCTTAGTTTACCATATGTACAACAACTCTTTGAAATTGAGACAGATGCTTTGGACTATACTGTTGGTGTAGTCCTCTCTCAACATGGTCATCCAGTGGTGTATCACAGTGAGATGCTTTCAAATGCAGTCCGCAAGTAGCCCACCTATGACTAGGAAATGCATTCCATTGTCCAATCATGTTGTTAATGGAGACATTACATCCTAGGAAAATAGATAATCATCTAGACTGATCACAAGCCCATGTAGTTCATGTAAACATGAGGAAAGTTATAGAATGGCCACCACCAAAAGTGGTCCACATACTTGCAATAATTCCACCTGAACATGAAATATAAGAAGGGTAGCACCAATCGAGTCATTGATTGCCTTAGTCAACCTCTAGTAGCAGAATTGACCACAATGCTAAACTCTTTTGGCCACGAGACCTTGGGGTGGCCTCAACTATATGACAGTGACCCCAAATTTTCTCCCACCTACCAAGAACTATGTGCAGGCACACCAATGGCATACTTTCATCTCCAGGAATGATTGTTATGTCACATAGGCCATCTCTATGTTCCTTCAAGCAAGCGTGAAAAGTTGATTTGGAAAGTGCATTACAGTCGGGTGGCAGGGCACTTTGGCACCAAAAAGACAACAATGGTATTGCAGAAGTGTTTTTATTGTCCCAAGCTATGACAATATGTCATTAGATATATCAGATCATGCACTGCCTTCGCCATCGTAAAACCTGTCATTAATAAATAGGGGTTGTACACCCCTCTACCTACTCCCAATGGGCTATGGGAGTCAATCTACATGGATTACATGTCAAGACTAACTCCAACCAAGCATGGTAATGAATGTGTGTTTGTGGTCATGAATCGCTTCTCTAAGATGGCCATTCTGATAACTTGTAAGAAGAGCATCCCCGTCAAATCCACTGCTAAGCTCTTCTTCGAGCGTGTTTGGATTCATTTCAAGATGCCACCGACTACCATTTTAGTTCGGGACAATAGGTATCTAAGCACCTTCTAGTCTAGCCTATGGTCATTGATGGATATCGAGCACACTTAATCGACTGCCTTCCACCCTTAGACTGATGGACAGAAAGTGGTAGTCAACCGAATGATTTCACATATTCTGAGAATGCACAATTCTAAACATCCCTGCATATAGGATGAGAGTCTTCCATATGTTTAGGATAGCTATAATAGATCCCTTCATAACTGTACCGACCACATCCCTTCTAACCATTGGACCCATTTGATGTAGCTCTTCCCATTGCATCCACACAGGAGGAATTTTCCCATGCTCATACTGAGGTTGATAAGGCCACCAGATTTTTTGAACAAATCCAACACATCTACCAACAGGTCCATGACATTTTGGAAAAATCCAATACCAAGTACAAGCAACGACATGACTAGCATCGAGTTCCACACACGTTATAGCTGGGTGATAAGGTTTGGTTGCATTTCTCATGGAACCCCATCGCAAGATTCATCCACTTCAATATGGGTAGTACATCATCGCCAAGGAAGTTGGTGAGAATGCCCTAAAATTAAGCATTCCTCCATTCCTTGTCCTACACCCAATATTTAATGTGGAGCTCCTTCACCCGTATTTTCCACCATTAGTGGACACATCAGAGGTGGCAGAGTAGTTGACACCTACATAGCTTAACCTTGACTGTATGGAACATGAAACCACTAATCGAATCATGGAAACATAGGTTAAGGGCACTCACCAGCGGAAGATCCAACTATATCAAGTTGTCAAAGCAGCGTAGCTACTCGACCAAGACAAGTGGCTCACCAAGAGTCGAGTTTAGTAGAAGTTTCCCCGTTTTATGGGGGCACTCAACGTAATGGAGACCATTGCTTCCTAAGGGGGGAGTATTGGTACAGATGGATATCGGTGGCCACCCACCTATTCCATTAGCTTAAAACAATTTTCTATTTTGGTATTTTCTAGTAGTTTTTCTATGGTTTTTCGGGTCTTAAATATTCGGGGCCATTTTGATGCCCTAAATGATGTTTTTTAGGGTCCATAGCGGCCCATACAATAGCCATAGGATCTTGTCTAGGATTGATCCACTATTGTACTTCTCGGATAGATATTTCCAATGGTCTACCAAGCACTCCAAACGAAGATCGTATACAAAATTCATAACCCTGGAAGTTGACTGCTCAACTAACCACCTTAGGGCCACAACATTTACGACGATTCATTTCCTAGGGTTAGGTTTTTGTATGTTTAGGGTTCTTTCCCTCATGTTTATGATAAATAGGCCCTTTCATCCTCTTTTTATATTCATCTTGTCATGAATGAGCGTAGTCATCACATCTCTTCTTAGAGATAAGCTACCACCATTCTAGCTGCTTTTTTCTCCATTATGTTCTATTTCCCCCATTTAATAGAATTTGTGTTTGTTGTATCACTGCGTTCCTTGCAATATATTTGTGTATTTGGTTCTATATATGTTCTTTCATTTCGGTCTCACATAAATCTGGATCATGGGCTATTAGAAAGCTCGATCCATGCTCTATGTGTTTGGAAAACCATATAATCAATAATGGTGGCCTACATTAACTACCAAAAATAGAAGGGAAATGCCTAAAAAACATATCAAAAGTTTAGGGATTGAAAACATTGTAGTAGAATTGGAAATATGTGGAACCATTTTGAGTTGATGGAATAGGTGGGTGGCAACAAGTATGCACTTGGATCGGGGCATCTCATCTCACCTCCTCAACTCAGATATAGGTCTCACAAACGAAAGTGGCCAACATAATATGGTTAGAATATTTAATAGGAGGTATGTTGACTCTCATTAAATATTTTTGAACTCCTACAAGCTCTTGTGCATCTTGTATTATTTAAATAAGCCATCTTGGCTTCTTTTTTGTTCAAGTAGAGGTTGAGATCATATCCATCCTCAATTTTTCCTTATCAAAACCTAGATATGATTTGTCTCTATCCTTTGAATCAACCTTTGGAAGGACAATATCCTCACTCACTTTGAACACTGAAGGATATACCTTAGATATAGAGGACCATATGTCCTCATCAACCTTCACATATTATCTCACCATAGTCATTCACTATGTTGGAATGTAGATCATGTAAGCTTTAACGATATCATTGTATCCAAAAAACAAGATATCATTACATTTTGAACCTCCAATTGACCAAGGCGTTGACCATCCATGAATTAGAGAACACAACCTTCAACCATCAACAACCTACCAAACTCCAAAATATTTCATATCACTTCATGTACCATTCATACAACACATGATGGTATATTCATGACACCCTATAAAGATGATCACATTTCCATACAATACCAAGGCAAGTGGATCAAATCTATCACAGTGACAAAGATAGATTTTTTCACAAATCTCATCCATCCTAAAATACCAAGCTCATAATGCAAACAACAAATTACACAAAGTCTATAATAAAGTATAGACATAGTGTAAATAACCTATTTTTTCTCACCCACTTTGCATGATTATAATGACCTTTATACATCAATGTCAATGACATTAACCCCATTTCCATCACCTCCATGATCTTATGACCTTAGTATTGTGACCAAAATCCAAGCCAAATGCAAAGTTTGACCCTAAAAAGTCATTGTGTAAAATTTCCCTAAAAATCTATGCACGACCATCACACTTAAATCATCGAAAATTGTGAATTGGCCCCAAAAATAGAATTGGGTTACCCATCAATGTTGTTCACTTTCCAAAAAGGTGTAGTGGTTGAAAGTGGACATTACCAAACCATCATTACTAAAAATAGCCTTTGAATTAGTCTCCAATAGCTATTACTATCCCATTACCTCATAAATGAAAAGGGATTATTCTTATTGGATCTAGTTCTAAGATATGTCCACATCCTTTCCTATAAGTAAATCCCTAGTGTCATTTAGCACATCACTCACCATAAGTAATGTTATGCTAGTAGATTGCATGTAGAAAGAGAAAGTTCCCATTTTGTCATTTCCTTTCTGTTGTTGGAGTCCACACTACACCATTTGATTTGGAGTGGAGCACTAGAGGAAAAGAAGAAGCACCACTTGGATTGGCTATAGACACCTCATCCTTTACAACTAGCACCAAGGTGTTGTACTTTAATCTTTAATCTTCTCATTAATACAAAAATACAAATTTTCTCCTATGCTTTGTATGCTTTTAGTCCTAGTTTTGTTATTTATTCATTGCATAAGAGTAGTATAGAATGTTGTTGGTTCTTTTTTGTTGCAAATTGAGCCAATTCTCAGTTTTCCCTCCTAACCTAATTTTGGAATTTGGTTGTTTTGCATTCTCAACTTAGTTGTTCATCTTTATCCACATTAACTGAATTTTCTCTTGATTTGGACATTGCAGGTAAAAAACGTTGAAATTGTTTAGTACTTATTGCATTTAGGTATTTTGTTAGGATGTTTTTTAGTCTCTTTCTGTTTGAGTTGCATAATTCCATAATTTAGTTGGATTAATTATAACATTTGCTTAAAATATCTTTTAGATTAGTTAAGGGTTTCAACTCTTTCCTTTAGAAAACATCAAGAATTAACTTGCATCCTCTAATTTCTTAGAAATAATTTAGTTGAGAAAATAAACCATTTGATTCTTAGTATTATCTATTAGTACTTCTAACATATCATTTTCTGATTACACCAGTTCATTTGAAGCTTATATTTGAATTGTTTTGTTAGAATAATCTTGGAATTTCCTCTTTACATGTTTAGGAAAGTGCTAATTTTTTGTTAAGAGTAAGAATTCCTAGTTCTTGAGTACTAAGTATTGTTTAATTATTTTATTTCATGACATGTTCTATTTCTAGCATTTACTTTTCAAGCAATGTTATTGTTGTACACACATCTCAGACCTTAAATCAAACAACATTTGGTTCATGCCTCCAAGTTGAGACTTAAAATCAACACTTAACTACTAACTAAAATCCTCATTTGAGGACTCAAAATATTTATTTTAGTTAGGTTAGGATTGTGTGGATAGGTATGCAAATAATTTGTCACTATATTTCACATATGAAACACAATTGGTTACGTTTAGGGAACTTAAAATCCTTTTTATTGAGACTGAAAGTGTGACCGAGACTCCTTTCTCGTTCATACAAAATACCTGATTGTTTGATTTCAACTTGAATGCAAGGAAACTTGTTTCATGTACCCATAGAGAGGTAGCCTAGTGGCCCATTTTTTAGGTACCTACCAAAGTGGTTCTTGTAAAGGGAGGGCACCTGAGACAGATAGTTATTGATCGCCTAGAGTTGCTCCGAGTGTCCTTCACTATAACTATCTCATTTGCATAGTCACTCATTTCATTGGTGGACTTGACATCCTATCAAATGGAGTGTTTGGGGGGGCCTTGTTCATCTCTCTACTTCTTCCCAGCTAGTGGAGCTCTCAATACCACTTGTTGAGGAAGATTTGAGAGAGTTTTTCTTCATTTTCACATTATCTTTTGGATATGTCTACTCTTATGCATAGTGAGTCATTTTTCTTTTTCTAGGGTTTTTCTTTTCCATTTGTATTTACTTAATTGATTCACTTGTTACACCCACCTTTCACCTATGTTAAGTTAAGTATATCTTAGAATTAATGGTACTTATTAATCTAAATCCCTATCATTAGTCATCCTATAGATTTTGGCTGAGTTAGAGATTATATAACCTATAGTCAAGATTGTGCCTCTCGTACCTCCTAGGCATTCTCAACGACTTTGAGGTTTATGTCCTACCCTTGGGATGTGTGGCCAAGTTGTCAGTCCTCCTCAACAAGTGAGAATAGAATAACATATGCCTCCCTTGCCACCTAGTTTTCATTGGGATCATCATATTCAAGCTCTTATAAGCCTGGATCGTCTCCACTTGAAGCCTAAAACCCTCTGGTTATTCCAACAATCAACATATTTGTAGATACTCAAATTAACTCTCCCAACCCTAATTCCAATATCAATATCATGAAAATACTAATGCGAATGCAGATGAAACCACTATTGTGAATGCACTGTGCATTTCAAGCCTTCCTTTTATGGCTAGTCTAAATCTCGCCCAATTGACTCTGCTAACCAATGATCCCATTCGACATGATGCTTCATGTCCTCCCATGCCTACTATATCATATATCACAAAATTTAAAGGGAAATCTAGAGGGGACCCAACCAACCATATCATGTATTTCCATCTATGCAGGTGCTCCTAAAATAACTTTATAGATGATTCCGTCTGATTATTGTTATTCCAAAATACCCTCACAGGGGTTGCACGAAGTGGCACACATAAAAATATTCTAGAATGCACTCAAACTTTGTATCATTAGCATCCTCTTTTTTCACATTCTTCCATCTACATGTCCTATATGACGAGGGAGCCATAATTCTTCTATCACGCAATCCAAAGATGACTACCCACATCATTAATCATATCCATGAGTGGTGTAGAATAATAAACCTATTTAAGATCAATTTAGATGACTACCTCTTTCTATATTGGTTCTTAAAATCACTCATACATGTCATAGCCAAGGGTGTCACTTCCAAATTACCATAAATTGAAGAGGAATCCATAATGAAGGCTCAACAATATGATCTGATCTACACTCAGTCAAGGTATTTGTTCTCCATCATCCTAGATTCCATTGAGGTGGCTTCTCACCTAGAGATCAACCTAGGGCATCCCACTCTACAGATGGAGTGATTGGCATAGTGGCATTTACCTCCCATCTATACAACCAAAATACCACGTCTCAATGGGACTGATATGTATGCAAATACCTATGGTAATGTGATCCCTAATCCCGTGCAACCATTTATGGATTACTTTTCCCAGGACCCCTTCAAATCATCTTCACATGTAGGAACAATTAACTCCTATTCAATTCCTCATAATTTGGTCCATGTTCATGGCCCGTTGTGTAGTGGCACTATGTCTAGTGGCGCTTCTACTACATATGTGGTTCCACCAACCCATAACTCATACCATCCTTTTCTTGACCCTTTGCCAAGACAACAACACACTATGAACCAACCTAAAGCTTCCTCTTTTTGTAAGGGTGTTCTTATTCTCAACAAAACACATCCAATCCTAGGGATGCACCAAACAATCAAAATGTACAACTCAATACTGACAAAAAGAAGAACAAGGGGAAGAACAAAGGGAATAACCAAAACCCAAAGGCTAGGGTGATTCCCCTAATCCCCCTACCAATAATAACAACAATCCTAACCGTACTAATCAAGATCCCAATAAAATCCTCAAGAAGGGTAAGAACCCCTAGCTATAAGATGATCATCCATGTTGATTTTGTGAATTTTATGGGCATTACACTCATCGTTTCCCACACCTTACTCAAGCATGTATACTACTATCACCCTTCAATATCAACCCAATACTCAGCTAACCTCTCCACCCATAACTCAACCTATAGTGTCACAAAACCCCTTTCCCCATAAGGATAAATCACAACTCAACCAATGATACCTGAATTGAATCAACCATGTACATTAGCCAATGTTGGCAATCCTTCTGCCAAGAACATATTCATGACATCCACCAAAATCAATCTCCAAATCCATCGTATTCAAGGTATGCTAGTAGGATATGTCATTTATGACAAGAACAAGGATCCACCTTACCAAAAGGACCCCTACATATCCCACAACCTAACAATGACCTTAGCCTGAAGGTACCCAAAATCCTTTTATGTCAGACAACACATAACTTTGTTGCGACAACTTCTCACAATTATAATGTCGTGGATGACTTGTCTTAGTTACCTATGGCCATGTCTACCTTGGAAGTTCTACAAAATTTTCATGTGCAATGGAAATCGCTTATGTCCACTTTGTGTGCATTCAATCCTTTTGACGATTGTCTAAGCATTTAAGATTTATACAACTATCGGCACGGGATAGATCCGCAGGAAGTGCGAAAGCCAACAGATGCGAAAGGGTCATTCTGCGGAAAAAGGACCTTTTTCCATTTTTGTGGAAGCATAATATTTGTTAGATTAGTCAAGTCGGTCATGTGGACCATTTTGTAATAGAATAGAAGAATATAAATAGAGTAGGATTGTAAGCCTAAGGGCATCGAAGTTTAGGAGATTGATATGATCTTTTGGGTTTTGCTTTGGATCCGCAACATGATGTATTGACAGTCTCTGCCAGCTTAATTCCGCAGGTTTGGTGAATGAATGAAGATGTTCGGTTATGATATGAATTTTGTCTCTGTGCAATGATGTGATGATGAATAATGGGTTCTTAGGAATGTTTTCTGTTGATTAATGCGCATATGTCGTTGAGTATGTTTTGAATGTATGTGTTAGAAATTGTGAATGATTTCAGATGCGAATGACAAGTTAATAGTATGTTATGAATATGCTAATCTTTGGTTAATGTGAAAGTAAAGTGTGCATATCCTCTACACAACTGTGGAAACATGGTTCCAGCAGCCCTCTTATCCACATCGAGTGAGACTGCACTTGCTCCGCAAGTGTTGCTAGGAAGGGTTACACCTTTCGGGGTCGGTGTATAAGGGAGTTTGGCTTGAGAGTTTGTTGGAGACAGTGCAGAGTGAACCCTTGTTGATAGACTCTGCGTCAACAAATGGTTCCGTTGCCGGGACCCTAAGGAAGAAGAAAAGAGGATATGCTGTGGCACCCGACAAACCAAAGATCCAAGAGTGGTTTGGCAAGAAGGCAGAGGAGTTCACAGAAATCGAGAAGCGAGATCCTAAACAGACAACGACCATTTGGTTAGAAAGATACATCTACTCAGATCTTCATGAAATATTTTTCTACAAATTCCCAGTGTTATTGCATGAGTGGCTAGCACAGTTGATGTTCCACAAGAACCACTGTCAAAAGACTGAACCAGATTGTTGGACTCCAGAGTTGGTGCGACAGCTGAAGCAAGTCGATAACAAGGTATCACGAGCTGTCGATTTTTGGGTAGATAGTATCCTTGAAGGGTACGTAACTGAGTTCGCGGTAGATACCATCAAGTCATACAGTGTTAAAAATTCAATATGCTAAGATAGAAAATAGCAGCATTACATTCCATTTCACAATAATAGCATATACAGGATCACTGAAGAAACAACAAGCATAGCATAAACACAAGAGACACAGATTTATCCTGGGAAACCCTCATGGGGTAGAAAACCCAGTAAAGCTTCCTCAATATAGATGACCAGCAATATACAAAGATGCAAACCAAAGACATGATCTCCTTCTCCACTGTAGCAGACCTCTCCTCCAATAGGTGCGCCTCCCTTGAATGAGTGAGTGTGTATAATGAGGAACACACCTCCTCTATTTATACACTACTTTGATATGTATTTTACACAAGTACACGTAGGCTCGTATTTAACCAATAGGTTAAATAACCCACTACAACTAACTGGGCCGACCCCTCTAGGGTGGTCTAATAACCCTTTGACCCACATAACACATTTAGGGCCGACCCCCACTAGGGAAGTCTAATAACCCGAGTTACCACATTCCGACGGAGGAATAAACATCTCCGGATATACAATAAGATCTTCACGGAGGAATGAATCATCTCCGGAATAATAAAGTACAAATATAATATTCTTTGAAGTTACAATATTTAACACTCCCCCTTAACGAGAAGGATATTATAACAGTATCTGCACGAGCAAGGAGTCATCAACATCATACATGATACATCTATAAATCATTGGAAGCTTTCTCAACATCATCAGTAACTCAAGCAGTTACTGGAACATCTTCAATACTGGAACATCAACATCTTCAGTACTGAGTCTTTAACCAGCACTCGAACAACTACAACAACATCAACATCTGGATCCTCACGATCATCAGTATCGTCATCTCACGACCATTAGCATCGTCATCACACGATCATCAAGATCGTCATCACACGATCATCAGCATCGTCACACACGATCATTAGCATCGTCATCACACGATCATCAATATCGTCATCACACGATCATTAGCATCATCATCACATGATCATCAACATCGTCATCACACGATCAGCAGCATCGTCATCACATGATCATCAACATCGTCATCACACGATCAGCAGCATCGTCATCACACGATCATCAGCATCGTCATCACACGATCATCAGCATCGTCATCACACGATCATCAGCATCGTCATCAATACAGGTATCCATAACAATACAAGTATCCACATCATTAGTACAAGTATCCTACCGATACAAGTAACCACATCATCAATACAAGTATCCTACCGATACAAGTAACCACATCATCAGTACAAGTATCCTACCGATACAAGTAACCACATCATCAGTACAAGTATCCTACCGATACAAGTAACCACATCATCAATACAAGTATCCTACCGATACAAGTAACCACATCATCAATACAAGTATCCTACCGATACAAGTAACCACATCATCAATACAAGTATCCTACCGATACGAGTAACCACATCATTAATACCATCACTTTCTCGGAGACCATTCGTCTACGGATCAATTCAGGGACCGAAGTCCGGGGATGATACAATCCCCTTCACGTACATTTTGAACTATCAGTTCCGGGATGATGCAATCCCCATCACGTACATTTTGAACTATCAGTTCCGGGATGATGCAATCCCCATCACGTACATTTTGAACTATCAGTTCCGGGATGATGCAATCCCCATCACGTACATTTTGAACTACCAGTTCCGGGATGATGCAATCCCCATCACGTACATTTTGAACTATCAGTTCCGGGATGATGCAATCCCCATCACGTACATTTTGAACTACCAGTTCCGGGATGATGCAATCCCCATCACGTACATTTTGAACTATCAGTTCCGGGATGATGCAATCCCCATCACGTACATTTTGAACTATCAGTTCCGGGATGATGCAATCCCCATCACGTACATTTTGAACTATCAGTTCCGGGATGATGCAATCCCCATCACGTACATTTTGAACTATCAGTTCCGGGATGATGCAATCCCCATCACGTACATTTTGAACTAAGGTCCAGGGACGATGCAGTCCTATCTTCTATTCTCGGAGACCTCACGTCTACGGCTCTCTTTAGGACTGAGAGTCCAGGGATGATCCAATCCCCTCAAGTCCACCAAGGACTTCATTCTCGGAGACCTCTCGTCTACGGCTCTCTTTAGGACTGAAAGTCCAGGGATGATCCAATCCCCTCAACTGTCCACTAAGGACTTCATTCTCGGAGACCTTACGTCTACGGTTCTCTTTAGGACTGAAAGTCCAGGGATGATCCAATCCCCTCAACTGTCCACTAAGGACTTCATTCTCGGAGACCTTACGTCTACGGTTCTCTTTAGGGCTGAAAGTCCAGGGATGATCCAATCCCCTCAACTGTCCACTAAGGACTTCATTCTCGGAGACCTTACGTCTACGGTTCTCTTTAGGACTGAAAGTCCAGGGATGATCCAATCCCCTCAACTGTCCACTAAGGACTTCATTCTCGGAGACCTCACGTCTACGGCTCTCTTTAGGACTGAAAGTCCAGGGATGATCCAATCCCCTCAACTGTCCACTAAGGACTTCATTCTCGGAGACCTTACGTCTACGGTTCTCTTTAGGACTGAAAGTCCATGGATGATCCAATCCCCTCAACTGTCCACTAAGGACTTCATTCTCGGAGACCTTACGTCTACGGTTCTCTTTAGGGCTGAAAGTCCAGGGATGATCCAATCCCCTCAACTGTCCACTAAGGACTTCATTCTCGGAGACCTTACGTCTACGGTTCTCTTTAGGACTGAAAGTCCAGGGATGATCCAATCCCCTCAACTCTTTTCTCATCCATACAGGTACAATCATATATCACATCAAAACATGTATACATCACATCAAGACATGTGTACATCAAAACATGTATACATCACTTAATCAACACATGTACACATCACATCAAAACATGTGTACAACAAAACATGTATACATCACTAATCAAAACATGTACACATCACATCAGAACATGTATACATCACAACTAGCATGTATTCTTACTAATACATCTAAACATGTATACATCACACCAAAACATGTATACATCTAGCATGTATTCTTACCAATATATCTATCATCAAAAGCATGTATAAGTAAAGCTAAGTATTCTAAGTATAAGAGTCCTAAATCTAAATATTTCTAAGTAACTGGGTGTAGAGAACAGGTTACCTCATCAACGACCTTGTTGTTTGATGAGACAAACTCATCAGTAGTGACTATACTACTCCCCCTTTCGAGGACGGTCCTTTTGAACTACACCAAGCTTGTCTCGGAAGTATTCAAACTTCACTCGAGACAGAGGTTTGGTTGGTAACTTCTTCACTTGACGTAGGGGCTTGGTTAGTACAATGGTAACCTGTTACAAATTCAAACTTTTAGAGTTCATTTCTGTGACATATCTTGTTAGTTCCCTATGTTCTTTGACTTATCATGGAACACTAGATTCTATGTCATCTTGATACAACTCTAATTATCACATAGGATCTCAGTTGGTTCTAACTCTAAGTCAAACAATCCTAAAGCCAAACTTCTTCACAACTAGCAGAGCAAGCAGCCATATATTCCGCTTGTGCTGAGAGTCACACTAGACTGCTTCCAGCTAAACCACGAGATCATGGCTAATCCCAGACAATAACATCCTCTCGAGGTGTTCTTCTTGTCTGATACACTTCCTGCCCAAACAGAATCTGAATAGCCATTTGAAGTCATGATCTTCAAGATAGCATAGATCAAATTCTATCGTGTCCTTTATGTGCCTCATCACATACTTTGCAACTATCAGGTAAACACATCTAGTTTCCACTAGATACTAACTCAAGGTGTTCAAAACAGAGCATATATCTAACCTAGTATATGTTAGATATATCAAAGACCCAATAATTTGACTGTACAGAGTTATATCCACTAACTCTGATGAGTTATCCCCTAACGGCTTCAAGCTGGAATCCATAAGAGTGGCCATTCCAACACCTCAAGTCATATTTCTCATCATACTTTCCCTGATTGATAAATATTCCTTCTGAGCCTTGCCATACTTCCAGACCTAGGAAGTAAAGCATCAAATTGAGATCTTTCATTTTTCATTTCTGTATTGAATGATCTTCTGCATATCTATCTGTGCCATCTCTCGTTAGATGGGTCTACTGATATGAGCCTCAGTATCATTCGAACTCTGTGGTGAGTTCCTTCTTGCATCCATGTCATATGTGTATCATATTCAACCTTGTAGCAAAGGTTGAGATCCACATCACCCATGGTGATCATTAAGCTTAAATTATTATCGATCCTAGGTACCTATACAGAACCTGATTCATACCTCTTCTTTAATTACACCATACTTGGAGCAAACATCTTGTCATGATTCTCTTCCCCTTTCTAAGAGAATCTTCTAGCCATGAGCCTTCTATATTTTGTTTGATTTGTAAATCTTCTTGTTTGAACATCCACCACTTGTACGGTGTCCATCATTCTTCATGACCTTTCCTACAAATCAAAATTAAGTACATGATTAGTAATACTTCATAATCATCAAAAGATAACCCATTATGCATACAGATATCATTTACATAGTGATGCAACTATTTTGACCATTACTTTGGCACAACACTTTCCCATATCCTGTATGCATACAGTGGCTATCTAGATGCCTTCCATCTCTACCAGAACATACTATCGAGAGTGTGCACAACTCTCAGCATGTCAGCAAAAAGGTTTCATTCTAGACAAGCAACAATGGAATGTTTGTCCAAGCATATGCACATTAGTTGTATACTGTTCAATGCTCTATGAATGTTTACACTCAGCATTATATATTCTAGGAATACAAATATGCATGCAGGCAATATCATTACTATTTCAAATAGCAACTCAAATACTTATCTTTTATGTTTGTGTGGCTGCCTCCCGCTTGATCTTCTGTATGTCTTTTGAACTTCTATTCATTCTGTACCACTGTGCATGCTCAAGAGTCATCCTCATGATCTCATATACAAACATACACTCATTAGTATATTCTAAATCCTATCAAAACATTATAGTACTAAATAATCTTGAAAACGTATAGTCATGATTATAGTTAATAAACATTAGTATTCAAGATTTCAGGGAAGTCTTCTTTTACTCATGCGTATCATTGATAAGAGATATAATATGCATAATCCCTTGGTTACTAACTTTATGAATGAGCATAACCAATCATTCCAAGTATACTTATATAAGGGATCCTAACACAAGGTAAGATTCATGGGAAACATACCTGGATTATTATACCTACTTGGTTATGTACAACATACCTCGTAAGTAGAACAAAGATTATGGATGAGTCTTTGTCTTCATGTTTTCATGGTCATGAAGCCTGATTTGTCTTTTGTGATGTACCTGTATCTTGTTAGCAGACAACCTCAACCTCACACAACACCATAATGCATTAGTACAATCATAAGTGTCAACACCCTAACCAATGAATATCTTCTATCATGCATTCATAATTTTGTTAAGGTGATACAACAAATCTAAAATCAAGATTGTACTAACTGTAATAATCATGAAGACAAACATACCATAAACTTAATCATGAACAAATCTCAAAACATACCTCGATGAGTCATACCTATCGAGATCGCTTGTAATCTCCTTATGTAAAGCCTTAGCCTCATCTCCCTCTGAAACATGAACTCCTTCACTTATGTAGGTGACCAATCTATCTTCTTCTAGGATTAACCCTATCCACTTGATTTGCAAGAACTGGACCTGGAGCTGGATATGGGTTTGTCAGAGAAACCCCAAAAATTCAAACTTTGAATTTCAGACTTCCGAAAGGATAGAAATATGCGCCTTGATGAGCTGATCAAACTGATATATTTAGAATTTGAAAACTGCAAAGTTTTACTCCTCAATTTTGCCTTTGAAACTTTCGGATTCACTGGACGTGACCCTGAACTGAGGTTTGATGAAGCCCACTCTTTTGCCCCATCAAAAAGTTTGAACCAAAGCTCTAAGCTTCTATTTTTCTGAGGAGCTTCCAGCCGTGGTCACAGATTTCAAAAATTCCTATTTTTACAGAAGCCCTAATTTTCCACTTTTCTGATCAAAGTCCCGAACTAGGGTCTAATCAAGCCCGGCCTTCTGCCCAACCAAAAATTCTGATCTTGGTCTCTAAATTTCTATTTTGATGAGTAGCATCCAGCCGTGGTCTCCGATTACAAAAATTCCAACTTTCTTCAAAGCCCTAAATTTCGGAAGCCATGAATGAAGGTACCAAAAAATAATTCTGTTTTGACAGAAATATGTACCTGATTGTTTCTGGTGTAACTCCGAAATTTTTGATCCACAGGGTCTGAAAAAGTTTTCTGAGATAGCCTGACCTGTTAGCTTTCCATCCTGACAGGTCTGACCTCAATTGGATGTTCTGAGAGAGAGTTATGCCAAATGTCGCAACGTGACCTGTTTTGGGAAAATACAGGAGAGCGAACTTGTACGGCGTGCCACGTGTCACTGTTTGACCTTCGGCCTCTGAAAAAGTTTTCTGAGATAGCTCGGCCTGTTATATTTCCATCCTGACAGGTCTGACCTCAATTGGATTCTCTGAGAGAGAGTTATGCCAAGTGTCGCAACGTGACCTGTTTATGGGATAATACAGGAGAGCGAACTTGTACGGCGTGCCACGTGTCACTGGTTCAACTTCGGCCTCTGAAAAAGTTTTCTGAGATAGTACAGTCTGTGTACTACCTGTCACTTTTCACGAAATTTCATTTGGATCTTCCTAGCCCAAGTTATGACCTTTTTCCCAAGGTCACCTGATTTTGACTCAGATCTGGAAGAGGCAGAAACCCTATATTGTACAGATCATAAATCACAAAGTACAACGAATTAGAGGTTTTCCTTTGGACACAAGGTACCTGGAGATCTTAGCTTCGTCCTGTAACAATTTCAGATCCGAAAACTTCGCCAGAACGGATTTATAGCGAAAGTGCTACGATGACTGGTTTTTGCTATGTAAAACCCTAACCTTCAAATTGTCGTAAGTAAAGCAAGTGTCTTTAGTGCCATACCTTGTCTTCCTTCAGGTTAGCTCTGATACCATGTTAAAAATTCAATATGCTAAGACAGAAAATAGCAGCATTACATTCCATTTCACAATAATAGCATATACAGGATCACTGAAGAAACAACAAGCATAGCATAAACACAAGAGACACAGATTTATCCTGGGAAACCCTCATGGGGTAGAAAACCCAGTAAAGCTTCCTCAATATAGATGACCAACAATATACAAAGATGCAAACCAAAGACATGATCTCCTTCTCCACTGTAGCAGACCTCTCCTCCAATAGGTGCGCCTCCCTTGAATGAGTGAGTGTGTATAATGAGGAACACACCTCCTCTATTTATACACTACTTTGATATGTATTTTACACAAGTACACGTAGGCTCGTATTTAACCAATAGGTTAAATAACCCACTACAACTAACTGGGCCGACCCCTCTAGGGTGGTCTAATAACCCTTTGACCCACATAACACATTTAGGGCCGACCCCCACTAGGGAAGTCTAATAACCCGAGTTACCACATTCCGACGGAGGAATAAACATCTCCGGATATACAATAAGATCTTCACGGAGGAATGAATCATCTCCGGAATAATAAAGTACAAATATAATATTCTTTGAAGTTACAATATTTAACATACAGCGACGCCAAAAGAAATTTCTTCAGGGGACCAAGGGGAAGATTCTTGTCATCATTAAAACTGTGGATTAAAATGCTTGTTTGTGAAAAAGGAATATTGAGGATGTCTTCTAATGAGTAGAAGAATCGATGTCCGAGGGTGAAGGTATCGCTTAAATGTGAGTCTGACGGAAAGATGTGGTAGATGGACATGAGCGACGATGAATTTGAAAGGGAAGCTGATGAAGAGTGTGGTCTCTTGAGAAGTGGAGCAATATTCCGGCGTCCTGAGAAGAAGAGGAGGACTGAGAGAGAGTCTCCTGAGAGGACCGGAACAGAGAACCGCAAGATAGGACCATGGGGGAGGAAGCGACCTCATTGCGGAGAAGACGTCGACCAGGCTACCCCAGAGGAAAAAGGAGGTCAGATCGTAAGTTACCAGGTACCTTCGACCCCGCACACTACTCCGAATTTCATAGGAAGAAATCAAAACTATTCGTGGAGTTACCGTACGTGCAGCGGCAAGAGTAGTGCTTCAGTGAACAACAATACTAACAACGCCAGGATGAAAGATGAGGCAAAGATGCCTACATTTCAGGGGAACGAGACCGAGGATCCCAAACATTATTGGTTTATATGCAAAGTAGTCTGGACTGTAAAGCAGGTTCAGGACGATGCTATAAATATGGGACAGTTAGCAACAAACCTTAGGGGTCGGGCGTTAGACTGGTACATGAAGTTTGTAAAGGTTTCGGTGGGAACATCAGCTAAAAAATTGGAGCAGGTCAGAACGACGATGATTGACGAATTTAAAAAACCGAAATCTGAGTTGCAATATGTCACTGAGCTTAAGGAGATTAAGTAATTCTCGAATGAGTCAGTGTGGGAATTCGACCAGCGATACAAGACATTGATAGCGAAAGTGAGCTTTCTGATAAATGAGCTGCAACATAAAGAATGGTTCATCGTAGGACTAGTGTCGCATATCCGAGGACCGTTGATGCAACAAAAAGTCGCAACATAGGCATAAGTCTTAGAAATCGCGAGGAAGCTAGAGGCTTCACCGATCGGCGAAGTAGGAATGGGAATGGACAGAGTTCAAGCATAGTTGGACAACTTAAGACTTCAATTGGAGGATATCAAGAAGAAGGGTAAGGAGACCCGTGGAGACATATGGTGTACCAAATGCAGCGGTGAGGGGAACCATAAGGACAATTGCCTAGAATTCCGGGAGTATATATAGGTGGGGGCGCCAAACCCCCTTCGTCAAGGAGGCATGCCATGGTGTACTATCTATCAGACCAGAGGGCATCGAATGAAGGAGTGCGTATATCTACAAAAGATGGTATCAAGGCCAACGAACTTATACTGTAAGTCTTTCCGATCAGTTGGCCATGATGAGAAGGAATGCAGGGCCTATGACCTGCTGCAAGATCAAACAACCGATACGTATTTTATGAAGGGAGAAGAGCCGCCGGTGGTGCAACAACAATCACAGTATAGTCAGCCGCATCAATATGACCAGGGGAAATACGGGAAGCCGCAGTATGGGAACCTGCAGTACCCACCACCACCGTATGGCCAGCCACAGTATGGGAAATAACAGTATCAACAGCCGCAGTATGGGCAACCGCAATATTAACAATATGGACCACCACGTGGGGGTTTTAGGGGAGGATTCCGTGGGGGGCGAGGTGCAGGTATGGGACGTGGAGGAGCTACCGGACGGGGAAGAGGACCAATCGTCTGCTACAATTGTGGACAACAGGGGAACTACCAGCGATATTGTTTGAACCCTGCGTCGCAGTGTACATATTTCAGTGCCGTAGATCATAGTATAGAAGACTGCCCTCATCTCATTGCGAAATGGAGAACAAAGCAGAACCAGAACTCAAACAATTCGAATGTGCCGCATGCCGTAAATATGATTTCAACAGAAGCCAGAGGCAACCACGCGACGGTTGGAATAGTGACACAAGGAGGATCGGTGATCGGGGACGAAAATCCACACACCAATATCAGGCCAACACAAACACGACGGAAGCAGGCCAACGTTGGCGTGGAAACCTAAAAGGACACCTTTTCGAAGGTACAGTATGCAATGAGAAATAGGGGATGGGTATCTCTTGAGGAAGAATTCTATGACATGCCACCGACGTTCGACCCTACGAAGTCGCGAAGGAAGGCAAACACCCTAAAATCCTTCTTGGGGAGTTGCATGGATTTGGAAAAAGACCCAGATGTATTGGAAGAAATAACTAGTCTACTACAACGATGAGGGGGTGCACGACTGGAACAGAGAGTTAATCGAATACACAAAAGAAAGACAGGCAGGGAGATGCGGATGTCGGCACAGATCGGAGAATTTGATGTCGACTCCATCATTCTGGATTTGGGTTCGGACATGAATATCTTGACTAAGAAGACGTGGGAGACAATGGGGAAGCCGCGGATGACTTGGTCACCAGTACAATTGTGACTGGCACACCAGAGCAAGGTCACCCCGCCCGGTCGGGTATGTCAAATTCCGGTTGAAATTGAAGGTCTCAGAACGTATACGGATTTCGATGTCATTGAAATTGTGGATAACACTAGTCACTATCCGGTACTGCTGGGGATAGACTGGGCTATGGAGAATCAAGAAATCATCAACTTTAAGAAAAGGATCATGTCATTTGAGACAGGAAATGAGGGTCATCGCATCGCTGGATCCTGCGAAAGGGCCGTGCTATACACAGCCAGCTAGAGACGAGTTTATGAAAGGATGGGATAATTTGTACAACATTTTCGACGATGATATTAACCCTACCACGAATGGAGAACTAGGATGGCGCAATGACTGCTCGACATCCTTCGATTCAGATGAGGCCCTTGAGAATTGGCAGAACCAGTTGCATGAAGTGTCCTTTCGAAGATGCGCATGAATAACCCAGTCCCAGGGAATGGTAGCATTGGAGGAGTATGTGTTACCTACCTATGAAGGATTTCCTAGCTTGGACACGTTTCTCACCAAATTTGAGGAAAAGGTGGCAGAGCCACAGCGTCTTCTGGCCCTGGAGAAAGCCCTGAAGGCTACTCCTGCACGATGATGGGCAGCGCATAAATCAAACATCACATCTTGGCCACTATGTCGACGCCTCATGGAGGTTCGGTTCAGCGAAGCCGCGAAGGACTACCAGATGCGATATGATGGACAGGGAGACCCGAAGGCACATCTAAATGCCTGCCAACATCGATGGGGATTGAGAGCATGACAAGAGTGGGTACATGCATTCGTACACACATTAGATGAGGTACCACGGAGCTGGTATGTTGTAGCAGAACTGCGACATGGGACAACATCTTGGGAGCAACTTACGATTGGCTTCAACCAAAAATTCTCATCCGCAGACATAAATCCCTTAATCCACACCGCGCTACAGGCGATCCGCGGAAAGATATTTGAAGTGGTACCAACCAGACAACCAATGGCACTCCAATGGACTGCGACACCATAAATGCTGATGGAGTGTTACAACGTCACTGGAGAACCCAAAGATGATGATGACCCCCAAGCCATGCATGTACCAGAATCGGAGGGTAGTCCTAGTATTGTGGCCCCGGACATACTGTCGGACAAATTTCAGCAGCCATTGAAGATCAAGAAGGTGAATATTGGGTCAGAGGAAAACCCCAAGTTTGCAAGCATTGGTGACTACTGGGACGAGTCGACCATCGCGAAAATGACCGACCTACTACATGAGTTTAAGTATTTGTTTCCAACGAAATTCTCAGAGATGAAGGGAATTTCAAGAGATTTAGGGGAAATGAGGATTCCCCTGAAACCTGGTGTGAAACTGGTTAAGCAGCGGCCATATCGATTGAACCCGAGATACAAGGAATGAGTGCAAGCCGAAATTGAAAGAATGTTGGAAGCGGGCATTATCGAACCATTAGATGAATTAGAATGGATTAGTCCAATGGTTGTTCAGGATAAGAAAACCGACAAAGTACGAATATGTGTCGACCTAAGAAAACTGAATGATGCCTACCTACATGATCCATTTCCAACCCCATTCATGGATGAAGTGCTCGAAGAAGTAGGCGGTCAAGAGATATATTCCTTTACGGACGGATTTTCGGGCTACCACCAAATGAAGATTGCAAAAGAAGATCAACACGAGACTACATTTGTCATAGAGTGGGGCTGCTTCCAGTACATAGTGATACCATTTGGATTAAAGAATGCTCCCGCAATCTTTTCCAGAATAGTGGTAGCGACATTCAAGGATTATATTCATAAGTTCCTCACTGTCTACATGGATGATTGGACAATATATGGGCTAGTCAAAGATCATGTCGCAAACTTAAGACTTATGCTAGAACGCTGCCGACCACATCAAATTTCCTTGAACCTCAAGAATTGTATCTTTTGTGCTCCGTTTAGCATACTCTTAGGACACATTGTTTGCCGAAAAGGAATGTTGGTAGATCCGGTGAAGATTGCCATCATTGTCGACCTCCCACCACCAATGACGGCCAAATAGCTACGAACGACATTGGGACAGACAGGTTACTACAAGAAATTCATTCGAGGATATGCATCTATCACAGCACCTATGGAAAAGTTACTAAAGAAGGATACTAAGTTTGAATGGACTATGGATTGCTAGAAAAGCTTGGACATATTGAAAGAGAAAATGGTCGCAGCCCCAATCATCGCATTTCCAGATTGGACGAAAGAGTTTCAGGTACATGTTGATGCGTCGCCAGTTGCACTTGGCGTTATATTGGCCCAATCAGGAACCGACGACATTGACCACCCAATAGCATTCGCAAGTAGAAAATTATCTATTGCGGAGAGGAATTATATGACTACCGAGCGGGAAGGGTTGGCAATGGTCTATTCTTTGAAGAAATTTTGGCATTACCTCTTAGGGGGCCACTTCAAGATGTTGATAGATCACTCTACGCTGAAATACTTGGTGAACAAGCCTGTGTTGGGGGGGAGGATCTGCCGCTGGCTATTACTCTTTCACGAGTTTGATTTTGAGATTATCGTAAAGCCGGGACGATTGAACGCAGGACCCGATCATCTCTCACAGATAGAATCAGGAGAGGAACCAACGAGCATCGATGAAGGATTGCCAGACGCTCATTTTTTTAGGATTGGCATGGTCGATAACCACTATGAATAAATCATTCAATTTTTGGCGACAGGGGAGGCACCGACTGATCTCACTACCAACCAAAAGAAGCAACTAGTTGTCTGAGCCGCAGACTTTCAGCTAATTGCAGGAGAGTTATATAAAATGGGCCTAGATGAGATTCTATGATGATGCGTCCTTCCGCATGAACAGGAACAAATTCTGTCGGAAGCTCATGATGGAATTGTCGGGGGACATTACGATGGATGAGCAACTGTAAGGAAGATTCTTTGAGCATGGCTATGGTGGCCAACTTTGCATGGAGATGCCGCAGATTATGCCAAGAGCTGCTACGTATGCCAACGCACTGGGAATCCCTCACGTCGCGACGAAATGCCACTAGTACCACAAGTAACACTATAGGCCTTCGAAAAATGGGCCATTGATTTTGTGGGACCCATCAACTCACCTGGGAAGAGAACAGGGTCACTTTACATCATCACTGCGACAGATTCCTAATGTACTGGGCGGAAGCTGCACCGGTAAAAGACTATTCTGCTGTGACTGCAACAAGATTCCTATTTGACGATGTGGTCACCAGGTTTGGGTTCCCAAAAGTCTTGTCAAGTGACCAAGGGACGCACTTTGTCAACCAAACAATCGCTGCGATGACACAAGAGTTTCAAATCCATCATAAGAAGAGTACGCCTTACCACCCTCAGGAAAATGGGACGGTTGAGGCGTTCAACAAGATATTGGAACATGCTCTCACCAAGGTATGCAATGTGAACCGCGACGACTGGGACCTAAAAGTCCCAGCAGTCTTTTGGGCATATCACACCACATGCAAGAGATTGACTAGCCAGACTCCATTTAAACTCGTTTACGGCCAGGAAGCAGTGATGCCAATGGAATACATAGTACTGAGCTTGCGCATCGCCACAGCAACAGGGATGAGCGACGATGGCGCGCTAGAGGAACACTTGACACAACTAATACAGCTTGACGAAGATCGATTCATCACAGGGTTTCATCAGAGGGTAGAAAAGGACCGCCAGAAGGCACGACACGACCGCCATGTCAAAACGAAGCACCTCCAGAATGGGGATACAGTTCTGTTGTATGATAGTAAATTTGTGAAACACCCTGGTAAGTTGCAAATGCACTGGTTGGGACCCTATATTATCACTTTTATCACCAACGAAAGTGCAGTACAGTTACAGAGCTTGGATGGGGTACTGTTACCTAAATTAGTCAATGGGAATAGGTTGAAGCCCTATCACCATGATCCAACTTAGAGTGGATGAGGACCAACATCTTATATATATAGAAGATACGAGGTGGTATATGGCGCACCAGCTGGAAGATAATGTGCACAAAGAGGGAATGTATCACAGTTTGGGGTTTGGACTGCGATAGTGGCAGGATTGCGACCCTATCAAATCAACAATCATTCTGAATCGTCAGCAGATGGGACTTTTTCAGATGACAGATCTTTTTGACAGGTATGACGATTAGTTGGCCTGGATCGGCGTCGGCGCTAGGTATGTTTGGCACACATCAACACACCGTGGCAGCATGGCCAGTGGCACCACGGATGATAGTTCGCACGGGGATGACACGAAGGGAAACTGGAAGCAATATGATCACCCATGACGCATGTAGGAAGTCCAGTCACCACACATAGGAGAAATGATGACAGAATCAACGCATTAGGTGAATGGATTCACGGAGGGTTTTTGAAGCAGGCATCCCAAACGATGGAAATGCATAAATACAGGCACCAGAGGCTAAGCAGAGCAAAGGGGTATTTACCAGAAGCAAGAAATACATGCTGTGAGTAGGACAAGTAATTGCATAAGTTAGGAATTCCAAGGAGGCTGTGGAAGTGATCCATTTCATTTCATGCGGTAGCACACCAGGGGCGCTGCCGGCCCGAACGATGAGTGTGCATGACCGCCTTGAGCAGGAAGAAGCCTGGGCACTCGAGTGTCATTGAGATGAGGTTTCATCCGAGATGTCTAAGTATGTGGTAATAGTTCAAAGCTTCATGGTCCCAGTGACCACCAGAAGAACAGGGGTCGCAGCCCCCTAGCCCCGGTAGGAAGCAATCCAAGGTGTGAAACTGATGTGCTGGAGCAGTCAGCCTGTTTCCCACCTTGGCGACGTCGATGACTTTCTTCTCAGTCTGGAACGAATGCGGAGCGAACCAACAGACTCCGAGGAGGTAGATGATGAAGGTTTCCAGAGACTGGAGGATGAGAGCAAGAAGTACATGACAACGAACCAGAGATCGACTGATGGAGACGAGAAGTACACAACAACAAGTTCCAGACGGCAAGAACAAGTTCATAAACATAGCACAACGAAGGATGGGTACAAACCAACAGTGTCCAGTTGAGGTGGCTCGGGACGAGCCACAAGATTGTGTTGGGGGCATGTTGGCATGGGATAGATCCGCAGGAAGTGCGGAAGCCAACAGATGCGAAAGGGTCATTCCGTGGAAAAAGGAACTTTCACTATTTTTGCGGAAGCATAAGATTTGTTAGATTAGTCAAGTCAGTCATGTGGACCATTTTGTAATAGAATATAAGAATATAAATATAGTAGGATTGTAAGCCTAAGGGCATCGAAGTTTAGGAGATTGATCTGATCTTTTGGGTTTTGCTTTGGATCCGCAACATGATGTATTGACGGTCTCTACGAGGTTAATTCTGCAGGTTTGGTGAATGAGTGAAGATGTTCGGTTATGATATGAGTTTTGTCTCTGTGCAATGATGCGATGATGAATACTGGGTTCTTAGGAATGTTTTTTGTTGATTAATGTGCATATGTCGTTGAGTATGTTTTGAATGTATGTGTTAGAAATTGTGAATGATTTCAGATGCGAATGACAAGTTAATAGTATGTTATGAATATGCTAATCTCTGGTTAATGTGAAAGTAAAGTGTGCATATCCTCTACACAACTGCGGAAACTTGGTTCCAGTAGCCCTCTTATCCACCTCGGGTGAGACTGCACTTGCTCCGCAAGTGTTGCTGGGAAAGGTTACACCTTTCCGGGACAGTGTATAAGGGAGTTTGGGTTGAGAGTTTGTTGGCGACAGTGCAGAGTGAAACCCTGTCGATAGACTCTATGTCAACAACAACACTACTACAAAAAAGACCTTTAGAGGCGGTCATTTTTCGCTTCCAAAAGTGGAATTGGCAGGGGTTTTAGCATTAGCGACACTTTTTCAAAACCCCCCCTAAAGGCACCACTGCTAAAAGTCAAGCCTTTTAGCGACGGTTTTTGAGGAAATAAAAGTTGCCCCCAAAAGTGACTTTTAGGGGAAGTTCTGAATCATCCCCAAAAAATAACTTTTGGCAGTGGTTCCGAACTGCCCCTAAAAGTCACTTTTTAGGGGCGCTTTATATCTCTTCAAAAACTGTTTCTAAAAGGATTGGATTTTAGCAGCAGTGCCTTTAGGGGCGGTTTGGAACCCCCCTCGAAAAGTGCCTTTCAGGGGTGGTATAGAACCCCCTGCGTAACCCCCTGCATAGAAACCTACAGGGGTGGTTTATATCTCTTAAAAAACCACCGCTAAAAGGATTGAATTTTGGGGGTGGTATAGAACCCCCATCGTAGTAACCTATGAGGGTGGTTTAGAACTCTCCTCATAGCAGCTTTTGGGTCCAGTTAGAAACCCCCCTCATAGAAGCTATGAGGATGATTTAGAACCCCCCTCGTAGAAAATTATGAGGGAGTTGTAGAACCCTCCTCGTAGAAACCTATGAGGGTGGTTTAGAACCCCTGTCGTAGCAACTTACAAGGGTGGTTTAGAATCCCCCCTCATAGCAACCTATGAGGGCGATGTAGAACCTCCCTCATACCAACCCCCCTTGTAGATACTTATGAGGACAGTTGAGAACACCCCTTGTAGCATCCTATTACGGTTTCTTAGAACCCCCCTCATAACAACTTGTGGATTTATTTTAGAACACCCCTCTTAGCAAGTTACGGAGTCGGTGTGGAAGACCCCATAACAATATACATGGATGGTTTGAAACCCCCCTCATAGAAACTTATGAAGGCAGCTTGAAACCCCCCTCATAGCAACCTATGTGGGTGGTTTAGACCCCCCCTCATAGAAACTTATGAGGGTGATTGGGAAGCCCCTTCATAGCAACCTACAGGGTCAAATTGTATGTATGTGGGTATATATATACATATACATATATTCATGTTTGATAATTTTTTCTTAAATTGATTTTACATTATTGATTTTAATTTGAGTTGTTATTTTTAAATATTATGGTAGGCCCATTTGTTTCACGTGTCACATCAATAGTATGCACAAAACCTATATATCTCCTTGAACGAAATGCACCTCACTTATCATAAGTCATTATTACTATAAAGATAATAAAAAAACAAAACCATGGCATGCATTTCCTTGAAGAAGTTTAGTAGTGATCCTCTTCATATGCATTAAAATTTGAATGACATGCAGGTAGACTTTGAAAATATTCAAAATTTATATCAAAAACATTTTCAATATGGGAGTTTTTGTAAAAATTAACAATTGTATTCAAGTAAATAATATAGTCAACTAATTGGTAGATGCACATTCAAACAATTAAGAGTATAAAAATGTAATTTTCAATTTCATAGATATACATTAAATGAGAATGGATAAATAAATAATAAATAGTACTTATTTATTAGCATCCATCCATGTGCTTTCACACTCTTGTCAAACATAATCCATGTCACCATCACCTATAGCTTCATCATCTTTGCATTTTGTCCCATTAAAGTCTACAACGCTTGATAGATACGCATAATCCAATTCATATGTGTTACTATTTCTCAATACCTTTAGAGGGCATGTCAGAACTATATACCAATAATTCTCTACAAGATCTTGTACACAGAGTACTTGTTTCACTTATTATGCTAGAATAAATGGATCATCTTGCACTCTGTCCTTAGTTAAGCATCTCTTTAGATTCACCATTGTGAAACCAATTTCATCAACTTTCATTCCATTCTTAAATTAGAGAGATTTTGAGGTCAAAAAATGGCCTCCTAAGAGATGTACTACAAAGATATGAGATATATTAAAATATTATGAATTGGGGGTTTTATGGGGTAGGTATATATGACAAGTCACCTCCTACACTATTTTCTATGCATAATATAAATAACCATGGTTGAGTTACTTTTCAAAATTCACTAGAAATAAAATTAATAAAATAAGTCTACATTGATGTGACTAAGATTCATTGTAAATTCCCAAAAAATTATTGTCTTTTAGCATTTATTTGTCTTGAACTTGCAAATGAAATTAAATAATAAAAAACATTTTTAAGAGCTATTTTTTAAATTTTATGTTGACTTTTTATGTTTAATACTTTTCTCATGAATTTAATATAATGTAATTTAATTGAGAATTTATTTACATGTAAAATGTTAATAATATTATTATAATCCACATTGCATTATTATTATTTTTTATTAGTTTGACATTATGTTATTAAATAGAATAGAGTGAATATATAATTTAAAATTAAAAACATAAAAATGACAATATATTATTTTATAAAAAAATGTGAAAGGATTTTCTTTATGAATTAAGAGTACTTCACTTGAAAATGACAATAATATTATTTTATGAGAAAGTGTGAAAAGACATTCATTATGAGTACTTTACTTGAAAATAACAATAATATTATTTTATGAAAAGACTATCATTATGAGTACTTTACTTTATGACTTAAAAGTACTTACACCATTACCTTGGTTAACTATGTGTTTTCATCCACCATAGAAAATTTGACAAATAAACATTCTTAACTCATGCAATGCCACCTCAACCAAGGGGGATGATGTCATCTACTAGAATGTGATTGGTTGTTTTTTATAACACATTTTCTTTGTTTTGAGGCCATTTTTTGACCTCAAAATTTCTCTAATGGCGACGACGGCTTGTGTACATCTACCCAATCACATTTGAACAAAATGGATATTTCACAAAATAGTAGTCAATATGATTATTTCTTGGATCACTCCATAATATGTTGTTGTTTGACATATTGAATTTTTGTCTTTTGCATTTGATCTCATTAATGTTTGTGCATCTGTGGACACACCACTATTTTGGGTGGCCCTAAGATCCTCTATGCTTTTAATATGAAATCTAAACCCATTGATTAAGTAGCCCTCATACTTAGTTGGATATTTCCCTGGGCCACGTGCCAACCATCTAAGGGTATAAAAAGCATTTTCTTTTCCTTCCAACTGTAAATTATTAAATGTTGTTAGAAAACCATGCAATTTCAAACTACATAAAAGGATCCTTAGTTTCATACATCATAATAATCTTGTTCAATGAATTTTAAATAATTATAATATAATGAACATATCATTACCCGTTTTCTTAACTAATCATGAAATTTTTGGTTGTGGAGCTTTTGTAGCAAGGATTCATCCTTTTGGGATTGGATGTTTTTATTGGTGATTTCACTCAGGTGCATCCTAATTTCCAATAATGTTAATGAACATCATAGAAACATTCATGAATTTCCAGTAATGGATATAATCGCTCCATTCAATAACGACGTTGACAGGAATATTCAGATCAATAATCAACTTCCATAGTTGAGATCCCATGAGATCAAACCACAAAATGGTTATGTTGCTGGTATTGGAAGACCCCTGGTGTATTAGGAATATCAATAAGTCTTTCGTTAGCTTAAAGTTACCTTCACAACCTACCCATGGATTGATCCCAATCCAAACATGATTCTCATTGTTGATTTTCCAAGCAAATTTGATTTGCTAGGAGCGATAAAGACTTGATCATGCATTTCCAAACAATGGAACCACCTTTTGAGGAGGAAGGATTAGATCAGATCCAATCACCAACCGAGGTCCCTTGCAGATATTTATTCTTCATGAGTTTATACCACAAACCATTAGTCATGAGAATTCTCCAAAGAGTATTTGCACCAAGCGCAAGAGTAAATAGGTATATATTTTTTAGACCCCATCCATCGTGGCTCTTAGGCTTAGCTAAAGTAGACCATTTAACCAAAGAAATTGTATCCTTCTATTTTTTACTAGTCCATAGAAATATGAAGCACCTTTTCTTGATTCTATCTAAAATGCATTTAGGAGTATGCACAATGGAGATCCACTGGATTGAAATTCTTTCCAGTATTGATTTTACCAAAATGAGCTTGCCTCCCCAAGATAACCACTGATGACAACAACACGAGATTCTGGAATCTATTTTTTTCAAGAGCCAAAACTAGTTCTTGGCACGATAATCATTCAGCTTCAGGAAGAACCTCTGGTAGTTTAATCCATAATCCAAAGGATTGTGTGGATAAGGCATAATAGTCAAAATGATATCTTTAATTGTCTCCCTTACATTGAAGAAAAATAGCCGTGATTTCACCATATTAATTTTCATTCTTGTCGCTAGACAAAACATATCTAAGATAGACTTGAAAGATACACATTCCAAGGTAGAACCATCCCCAAATAAAATGATATCATCAACAAAGAGCAAATGGTTGAGGGAAAGGGAAGAAGTAATTTTGATACCTTTTAACTGACCTCGACGCTTTGAATTCATGATGAGCCTACTCAAAGGTTGGACAATCAACATAAATAAAAATGGGGACAACAAACAACCTTGCCTATGATGTTAATTGACATTACTGGAAATTGACAATGTTCATTACAACAGACAACCTTCCCTATGATTTTCATTGACATTACTGGAAATTTTGGGACAATGGTATAACTAAACTCACATAAAATATCAATCAACATGCAAAAACATATCAGAAATCTATGTTCAAAAGAATTGGTGCAAGATTTCATTTGTGGCAGATATAAAAAATCAGTGTTCAAAAGAATTGGTGCAAGATCTCATCTGTGGCAAGTAAAACAAGAGCTACACGACTACACAAACTGGGTCCTGTGAGGGTACACAATTCACATAGGTTACATGTCCAACAATATGAAGGTTATATATTAGTACAATATCACAAACTGGGTCCTATGAAGATACAAAATTCACATTGGTTAAATGTCCGAACAAGCTGAACACTCTATAGCACTACCATATCACAATCTGGGTCTTATGAAACAACACAATTTGCATAGGTTGAATGTCCAACAAGTTGAATACTATATAGTAGTGCCATATCACTGCCAAACCATTTTCCATATAGAGTACACTCAACAGACAGACACAATAACACATGCCCTTAAAACTAACATGCATCGCATCAATGAAAAATAGCAGGCTGACTATTCGTTCAGTGACTGCTTAGTACTCCACATGTCACTGTCAGAGTCTGCTAAGAATGCTAAGCTCAAACACATTTTTTTTTTTTTCGTGAAAAACATCCTAAGATTTAAAGAAAAGAAACTATTCTCACCTTTGTCAACATCCTTTTTGGAAAGTGTCCCTTTAACGCCATATGAATCCTAAGCATATCATTGTTTAATGACCCTGGAAAGAGAAACTTTACAAGATAAATCTCAAATAGGCAGTTAAGAGGCTGTCTGGAACATAAGGAAAGTTACGAAATAATGAGTTTAAATATGCCCTACCCTACACTTCAAATCCTATGGCCAGAAAAACATTACTTGCAAAAACATTCATAATCTTATTAGAAAACATTCATGTATTATATATGTAAATGAATGAATGCCAATTAAAAAATTATACAATTGCAAAGGTGGTCATTTTTTTCTCTATGATTGATTTGGAACTAAGAATTAGTATTTAAAAAAAATTAAGCAATAGTATGTACATAACGATTAGTATTGTCTTTATTAGTAGGTTGGGACATATACGATATGATGAATGAAGGGGATTGGGGTTCTTGGAGCTTGAAGCGACTCTCAGGGTTTGGCGATGGCGGCATGGGGATCGAGCGTATCAGCACATAGGGGGTAGCCGTGTTTTCTATACCCCCTCACTGTATTGATGCCTAGTTTTTTGCTACATGGAGCCGTGAGGTGGCTGTGATTGGATTAGCAGGGGATTGATTACGAACCCTAGCCGTGGAGGTGGGACGGACTGGTCGGGGTTGCTTGGGGATCACTGCGGAGTACGTGGGGTTTGCTGAATTTCTGGACGGGCGGACTGGGGACTGGTCCTATACGTTTTGGGGGTTTTTATTTCTCGGTGGTTCTTGTCCTGTCGGTGTAGTGGTTGCTACTTTGGTGCGCGGGGTGGATTTTCTGGCACTTCTGAAGGATTGACTGCAAGGCATGACGGCGGATTGGGATTACAACCCTGATGGGGTTTGTGACCGCGATATATTTGTGGATGGTGAAGTCTATGTGGAGCAACAGGGGACAGGGACACTGTCAGGACCCCATGTGACAGACGAAGGGCCAGCGGGCTTTACTGGGCCCGTGGGTGCGCCAGGGTTGGACGGGTTTGTATCTGTGACACCGACCTCAGCTAGGGCTTTTTCACCGGGGATTTCGCTGGGTAATCTTCTCGGATCTACAACTCCTTGTGGTCCAGTGGAGGCAGTACCTGGCGGCGGTGATACATAGCCTGAGGTCGCGTCTCTACTTGTTTCTCGACCTAGGGTATCTGAGAAGGCAGATCTACACAAGCATTCTGCTAAGAACTCTACTAAGAAGGTAAAAGAACGGATTAGGAAGGATAAACTTGTGCTGGGGGTGGATATTACGATGGCAGAAGCGGAGGACTTCTCCCAAACGGCCGTGGTTGGACATGCTCGGGGAAAACGCTTTGGCCGTGGTTTCCTTCAACGCTGGGCGGATGCACAGTGGAAAGACTTGGTGTCTATGGCGCCTGAAATTCGGGTCCTGACTAAAGGCTGGTTTTCTTTCATTTTTAAGAGCAAAGGAGATGTTGATGTTGTTCTTTCCTGTCATTGGTCGATGCTGGGGGTTCCTATTGTACTGAAACATTGGTCACCATTCTTCGACTCTAAGACGGAGAAAATTGACAGAGAACCCCTATGGGTGAAGCTACTCGGGCTCCCTATGCATCTGTGGAATGAATCCCGTTTTGCTGAGATTGGAAACTTTCTTGGCGTTGATGTGTGCTCCGACGCATCCCATATTGAGACTGGCATTTACTCTGTGGCTAAAATCTTGGTTAATATTGACATGCGATTGGGTCTCTCTGCCGAAATCACTGTTAAAACAAAGGATGGGGACTTCGTGCAGAAGCTGGACTATGTGGGTGTACCGTTTAGGTGCCATCGCTGCCATGATCATGGCCATCTGGTTGCAACCTGCCCTTTACCATTTCGGGCTAGCAAGCCATGGGTTGATGCTGTTGTCGATGCTAGCATTGATCCTTTGTTGATGGTGAACACACAGGTGGTGGGGGATGTTGATGGTGGGCATGCTGGAGAAATTGGGGTGTTTACAGATTTTGAGGCTCCTGTCGACCACTCCGGGCAGATTGTTTCAGTGGCATTTAGGCCACCTTCGGTGAACATCGCGATGGAGGGTCCGGTGTGTGTCGATTTGGTTGCAGTGGGGGTTACTTCGACACCTTTGACACGGGCCTCTTCCAGGAAATTACAGGAGCTGTCCTTTACTCGACGGGGTTCAGCTGCGAATCCCTCGGGTATGTCTGATTCCTTTTCTTATGCTGTTTCTTTATTTGATGGTTCTCATGCTATTGGGGGGGATAGTATTGGGTCTACTCCTCCACATTCTACCACACCATGTACTGTAGCTCCCTGTGTGATGCCTATAACGGAGAATGTCTTTACACCGTCTATTGTATCAACCGATCACAATACCTGCTCTGAGGGACGACGTATCAGATATGCTCTTCGAAATAGGGAGATATCGGTGGATGGTCCGGGGGGGAAGGGCCTTCCTGAATTGACTTATAGTGCTGGGGGGAGAGGTAGGGGACGAAAATCCCTTCTGTCTAAAGCACAAGATCGGGCTAAAGTTGATTTAGTGATGGGTACACAATCTTCTATTGAGTGGGCACTTAGAGGAGCGTCAGCCCTGGAAGGGGGTGTATTATGAAAATCATGTCCTTTAACTATCGTGGGTTGGCGAGTCCCATCAAAAAATAATCGCTTCAGAGGTTGGTGGATTTGAATCAATCGGATATTTTACTATTGCAAGAAACTTTGGGTGGTAGTGTGGAGGTTGTTTGGGTATTAGAATCTTTGCTTCCAGGTTGGAAGTTTGTTGGTGTAGACGCCCGCGGGCGCTCTGGAGGGTTGGCTTCGGGTTGGAAGGTGAAGAGTTGTCGAACTGATTGTTCCTGGGGTATCCCCTCTGGTATTGGTTTAGAGGTTTGGGATGCTGAGATCAGTAGGAAGATCACGATTCTCAACTTATATGGGCCCTATTCAAATAGGGTTGGATTCTGGGAATCCTTGTTTCGCATGGATCTTTTTGATGGCAGGGATTTGATTCTGGGTGGGGATTTAAACCTTACTCTGGGGGCGTCCGAAGTGTGGGGGCCACGGCCGCTCCGGATACATTAGCAAATTTTTTCATTCAAGATTTCGCCAGGAAGGATCTCCTCGACATACTACCACCCAAGTTATCTCCAACTTGGAGGAATCAGCGAGCAGGGGATCAAAGGGTGGCTAAACGACTGGATCGATTTCTAGTGGCTGATGGGCTGGCTCTGGAGGTTGATGTTGTCAGGCAGTGGGTAGGGACCGGTGGGGTATCTGACCATTGCCCCATATTCCTGGAGCTGAGAGGCAGAAGCCATAAACCTCCTAGTCCTTTCAAATTCAATCTGAGCTGGTTAAAGGAGGAGGACTATCTGAAATTAGTACAGGATCTATGGGTTCATAGACCTCATGATTCTTTGGAGCATGCGGGTGCTCACTTTCAACTAAATCTGAAGAGAATTAAAGATGCTACTATTCTCTGGGCACTGGATAAAAGGGGGACTGATGATCAGCATCTGCGGGATGCTGAGTGGAATATTGATAGGCTACATCATTGTCAGGGAATGGGTTATTTGGATGATCAACAAAAAGGAGAGCTACTGGAATGGGAAAAACGCAGGAATGTGCTTTTGGGGGAGAAAGAAGAGATGTGGAGAATGAAGAGTAGGGCGATCTGGCTACAGTGTGGTGATGAGAACACTAAATTTTTTTAGGCCTATGCTAAGGGGAGAAAATGCACAAACTCTATTTGGGAACTCACTTCTGCAGAAGGGACACAGGTATCCAGCTTTGATGGATTGGCGGATATGGGGGTTAAACATTTTAGTGATTTATTCACTGCTCAACCTGGGGCCTCTATTGCTGAGGTTATTCGGGTGGCTCATCTTTTCCCTCGTTTTGTAGGGGAGGAAGAAAATCGATTGTTGATGGAAGAGGTGCTGCCGATTGAGCTCTCGTTGGTAATGCAATCTTTTTAGAAAGATAAAATCCCGGGGCCTGATGGCTGGCCTATTGAATTCTTCATAGGATTCTATGACTTCTTCGGGGAGGAATTATTGGATGTGGTGGAGGAATCGCGAAAGGCTGGGTTTGTACATGGTCCCTTCAACTCGACCTTTATTGCTCTTATCCCAAAATCAGACAAGCCTGGTTGCTTTGATGAATTCAGGCCTATATCTCTCTGCAATTGTATCTATAAGATCATCTCTAAGGTCATGGCCAGGAGACTTAAGGATATTTTATCCAAGAATATCTCTAGGGAGCAATTTGGATTCTTGGAAGATCGTCAAATACATGAGGCCATTGGAGTGGCCCAAGAAGGTTTACATACACTGAAAGTATAGAAGCAGAAGGGAGCTGTAATAAAGATTGATCTCTCTAAAGCATTTGATAGGGTTAGTTGGCTCTATATCAGGATGCTTCTTACTCACCTGGGGTTCTGCTATGAATTTATTAGATGGATCATGGCTTGCATCACTACGGTGAGCTTTGCTGTTCTGATCAATGGCTCTGCTAGCCCTTTCTTCAAGGCTGGAAGGGGACTATGACAGGGATGCCCCCTATCCCCGCTGCTATTTCTCCTTGTGGCTGAAGGCCTCAGTCGATTTATTCTGAAAGCAAAAGCAGAGGGATCATTTCGGGGCATACCTATTTCACAGGTATTGTATATTACACATCTCCTTTTTGTTGATGACATTCTGATTTTTTGTGATGGCACGCGACAGGATATTGATAAGGTGGCTGAAGGACTCCATTTAGTACAAGGTGCTGCGGGACTTTGGATCTTGATGAAGGATTAAAGTACCTTGGATTTCACTTGAAACCAAATGATTATTTGAAAGCTGATTGGCACTGGTTATTAGATAAATTAGAATAGCGCCTACATGGATGGAGTCATCGCTGGCTCTCTCGGGCTGGTAGGCTGGTACTGGTTAAATCTGTATTGGAAGCAATTCCGGTTTATTGGATGTCTCTAGCCTGGATTCCCAAAGGTATATTGGAGCAGATCTGCAGGAAGTGCTTTGCCTTTCTTTGGAAGGGTAAATCTGATCATCGTGCTTTGGTATGGGTCCGATGGGAAAAAATAGCTGTACCCAAAGCTTTGGGTGGATGGGGGTTGAAGAATATATTTTTGTTTGCAAAAGCCTTGGGGGCCAAGGTGTCGTGGAGACTTATCCATACTCATAGTCTTTGGACTTGGGTAGTATATCATAAATATATTGCCCCTCTTACACTTCTTGAATGGATTAGGATGGGCAATAAGGCGAGGGCAAATTGCTCTGTGGTTTGGAAAGCGGTGGTGCAGCATTTCCCTTTAGTCGGTACAGGATTAGTGTGGAGAATTGGTAATGGGTGCCTCATACATATTGGACTGGACCCTTGGGTGGGTTGTAGGGGTGGACATGTCCTTCCGGTGGAATTGAGGACTTATCTGGCAACTCGAGGCTGTCACTTTCTGGCTGATGCCGAGGATCTAGGATCATCTTCTCTCTGGCATCAGGGATGGATCTCTGCACAGCGTCTTGAGATACCTGTCAATTTGCATGGCGCTTGGGAGAATTATCTCCGGATTTTAAGACATTCGTATATTCGACTGAACAATAGGACGGATGTACTTATATGGGAGCACCATCCCTCTGGCCTTTACTCCCCTAAGGATGGCTATCTACAGCTGAATGTGGAAGCACATAATAGGGACTTAGTTTGGTGGTGGAAATCCCTGTGGAAGTTAAAATGTCCGAGTAAAGCTAAATTACTATTTTGGGCTATACTGGAGAATAAGGCACCTACCTGGGACATTCTACAAAGACGCTTCATTCAGGGACCGGGGTTTTGTCCTCTTTGTAAGGAGGCAGAAGAGTCCAATTATCATCTTTTTGTTCAATGTCGATTTACTCAGGCCGTATGGGCTGCCATATGCAATTGTCTGGATATTAATGTGAGATGGTGGGGGGCGAATGTTATTGAAGCTTTCCTACAGTGGTGGACTGTACACAAATCCACTTCCTTTCGGGATGCCCCTTGTATTTTTGCCTGGGGCATTTGGATTACTCGAAATCGAATCATTTTCCAAGACTGCAGGGTACCGGAGGCGACTGTCGTGGCACAGACTGTGGCTATTATCCAACATTACAAAACACCTAATTTAGAGGTTTGTGCTCGGCCTGTGCGTATGGAAAGAATTGATAAAACCATGCCGTGGGCATATTTTGATGGTGCTTCTATCAACCATCAATCGATATGTGGTGGGGGCGGAGTATTATACCAATCAGAGACACATTACTATCATACTGTGGCTGGTCTGGGGAGGGGGATGAACAACTATGCAGAACTCATGTCTCTTAGGATACTGATGCTATTAGCACTTGAACTTAGCTGTCATTCTCTTTAGATTTTTGGAGATTCCTTGCTTGTTATTGAATGGGCAAAGGAGATTACCCAATGTCATGTGTTGATCCTCTCACCTATCCTGGAGGAGATACTTCGGATCAAACATTCATTTGATCAAATCATATTTACACATGTCTACAGGGAGCGGAATGGGCTGGCCGATCTGTTATCCAAAGAAGCGACGCTGCAACGTTTAGCTCTTGGCACTTGGAGGATAACTAAGTACTCAGTTGGGGGTATCTACAACTACTACCACACTCCATTTCATGAAGATATGGTGGCACTGATTTGAGCTATAGCTCATATTTTTGATGATCGGGATGGACACTTATTTACCATTACTGAACATGCTTTTTGATTACTTGCTGGTGGATATATACGGGCTGTCATAGCAGATATTATTCTCTAGAGTTGGATACTTTTACAGTTTCAGGTTTTTCTGTATTTTTGGGTTTCTTTTGTGGGCTGTATGTACAGCTGGATACATTTGTATTGATCTAAGTATGGGACTTACAGTCTCGAACAGTAACATGGGACAGTAAATATGTGACAATGTAAGGATCTCTATGATTCCATTACATGTGCAGAATGTAATTTTGTTCATATTATTGAAATAAAATTACGACTTTTTCCAAGGAAAAAAAAAAGTATGTACATAACAAAAAGGAAATTTTAATGAAATAGATTCAAGCTTTTAGTTAAAGAGCTAAATCAAATAAATTATGGTAGGTTCAACACCAGTAGAAGCCGTTGCAATATAGGCAATAGTGGTATTTGCACTATTGACGAGGACACGTGGTATTATTTTATTAATCTTTGGGCGGTTGGCTGCTAGATGAGGACACGTGGCCCTTCATGCAAGGCTGTGAGTTAGCCATGTAGATAGTAGGGTTAGGGTTTAATTAGATGGGGTTACAAAATTTTAATTTTGTGAATTAAATTAAATTTTGTCGAGTATTTAAATTTTGTAAAATAATTAAATTTTGTTATTTAAATTAAAATTTGTTATTAAATTGAATAAATTATATTTTAAACCTTGTGTTGATATAAAATATACATAAATTCTTGTTTAAATCTTATATAGGATTAATATAAGAGTATTAATTTAATTAATTATTAATTTAAAATTTATAGGTTAATTATAAAGTAATTTGAATTGGTTACAAGGTTAGGAGGCGACTCTAGTTAAAACTATTTAAGGTTAATTTGACTATAGTAGGTTTTATGTGGGGAATCACGACAAGTGTAACCCCGACAATAAATGTGGTCATAGGCCTAAGTCGCCAGGATGATGCGATAGTCTACATTTCGCTTGAGACATACTATCTTACTCGTGACTCATGACGTTAAGACTTAATGTATCATGATGTGTGATGAGGGATTTCGTTTTGTTTAGACTAGACAACGTGATGGTTGAGTTGATTTACATATTGATTATGTATCAAATCATTGAGCAAGTGTACATTGGACTTGGTTGTTACAAAATAATAGTGATTGGTGTTAGTAATTAAATCTATGGTGTTTCCACCTTATGCATAGATGATATTGAGGTTAAGTTAAAATTTACGAGGATTAATTGCTCATTCCAAGGAATGTAGCTATAGTATACACTTCGGGATATTCCTTATTAGTAAGCCAATGATGAGTGATAATCATTAATAGGTTGTTGAGTCTAACCGCAAACAATGAGGATGTTCATTCTATCGATAATGATATTTTGTAATAATTGGAAGGAACTAAAAGAGCTAGATGGGTGCAAGAAAGGGGTTGGAGGCTGTAAGTGGTTAGTGTCGCATGTGTCAAAAGCTATAGCTTGAAATGAAATTACTAAGGACAAGTAATTTGGGGAGTAATAATTACAGTGTAGTAATTCTAGATTGCAGTCATGGATCCATGTAGGAAACCGATTCTTAATTTATGTTTGTGTTTTGTAAAATTATTGTTCGTAGGGGCATGTTGTGCCTTAGCTATGACGAAGAGGACCGTATATGTGGAATTCACCCTATTATGATCTAATCTATATTATACAAGGAATTAATAAGATTAGTAGTAGAACCCATGAGACCATGATGTAGTTGTATTCCTTAGACATGGATTAGTAATACCTATGCCTATGTTCCAAAGCCAAGGAAATGATCATATGGCTATATCTTGAGGGGTGGCGTATGTGTAATACTTACCAAGCTAGAGTGATAATCAAAATTCATGTAAACTCGGTTATGATTAGTAAATGCTTGAAACGAGGAGATAATACTCTAGGTAGGAGTCAAACGAATGAATTGTACAAAATAAATAAATAAATAAATTCCTATGGAACTTTGGAAGAGTGACCATTAAAGAGAAAAATGTTCACATGGGTTACCTCTGTACATGAGTACAAGTGGGAAGGAGCCTTGACATGATGAGGGCATGGCATTGAGTCCGAAACAACTAGTGTTGTGAGTGGGATGTGTGGTTTCATTTGGCTTGTGTAAACACGATTGCATCATATCACTAAAGTGATTGTTTAAGTTTGGTACTAGGTTTTATATGTGTATTTTCTTACACTGATGTAAGATAAGGCTATGTTATGTGCCTAAATCCCATGTTCAAAAGGATGAGAGAGAGACCATATGTTCTATTATTATGTGTAAGGTAACACACGAACTAATAAAAACATTAAAAGTACTAAAGATACATTTTGAAGAGCATTAAGGGGAGTGGTGCAATATAATGGTTCGGCATGTAAATTGGTAGGAACTAAGGGGTTTGAAAGTGATAATGATATCAATAAGTATATGTGACAAGTAAATTCAAAATAAAGTAAAGCAGGCTAAAGACAATATGTTTTAAATGACACATAATTACCATAAGAATGTTAGTGATAAACAAGAGTGGTATGAAAAAGGAAGAAGTATTTCAAGCCTAATAATAAGAATTAGTGTAAAAATAGGTGAATGGATAAATGACATTTAGATCTTGTTGTAGATAAATGATATGGCAAGCATACAAGCTAACAATTAAATTGCATAATTTAGAAAGTGTGGCCCATTATTAAAGTTACCAAGAAATATGTAGTAATTGTTGCCTGGCATTATGGAAGTAATATGAGGGACTTCTATCAAACAAATTGACTAGGTTAAGGTCCAATGGGACCAGTACATCCCATGTTGTATTATCTGGGAGGATGCAGAGACCCCGTGTCGTGATTTTCCCACACTATTTTGATTATAACTTCGGAACGAAGTTTCTTGAAGGGTGGGTGTATGTAATTCCCCGTTTTGAATTTGCCACCTGAACTACCATTACATCTTTGCATTATCTTATGATTGTGGGACTTCGTTAGTATGCTGACACTGTGGACCTATGGACTTACTTTTTTTTGGACGATATATATATATGTATATGTGTGTGTGTGTGTGTGTGTGAGTGATGGAAATACTATGAATGATGGTCGTACTTTAATTCTATTTCTAGTATGCAAATTTAAAAGATGTTTGGTACATGGACACCAATTTAAGTTATATGTCAAATGAATGGATGTGATACCATATGCATGGTACATAGAAAATAAAGATTACATTGTTGTTTATGAGTAATGAAATATGTCTACATTTCAATGATTGCATGATATTGCACGATCTCGTGTTGGGATATTAACCTACAGGTTGAAAGAGCTAAGTGATAGATGGGTCCTACGAGATGGAAGTATCATCGGAGGCATGAATTCCAAAAGGTAAATGGTATGCAAATGATGCATTACTGTTTTGTATGAGTATTGGTATATTATCATGATGTGTGGGTAGTTTTTGTGTTTCAGGAAACTCAACTGCCCAAATTGGTTATTTGATGACAAAATCTGAGTATAATAGTTACAACATAGTCACTATGTTGATGTAGACATAGTCCCTTGTTCCATTAGGAGGGATGGAGGCATTTCCCACTCTTTATCCTCTGAAACTCAAAGTCATGGGAAGGATGTGCTATGGCACGCTCCCCAAGTTGTGTGATGATGACTAGTGGGTGCCTGCTGGGGAAGCTTGGTCGATGTAGTTGACTCTTCCGCTTAAGGGTTCTATTTGGAGTTAGGTCAATATAGTTGACGCTCCAGGATAGCCCAACAGAGGAAGGATAGGATGAAGAATTTAGTTGTGAATTAGGTAGCATGGAGTAGGTGGATATGAATGCCATTGAAGTTGTAGTGAGATTTTTTTTTAATTATGTGTGTGTTGAAAACCTTTGATTGATTCTTGTATGGTAACTAGGTACATTGTATGGTTTTCATAGGTTATTATGATCTAAGTTAGTAAATTGTTGGACATTGCATATTCGTATTTAAGTATGCATCAGTGGATAATAACTTGTGTTATTATGTGTTATCTGAGTTCGAGTACTACTAGTGTATCTACACGAAGTATGTAAGCAGCAGCTAAGCTTACATAACACGTCTATATATGCATGCATGAATTACCTATTAAACTATTTAATTTGGACATTGATGCATTGTGATTGTGAATAATTACATTATAATTAGTTGGGGGTTAATTATTACTTATTTTGATTATGGATTGATGCCTTTATGTAAGGTTATTTAATGAATGGATAAGTAATTATGCTAGGGGGGTTTGATGGCAATTGACCTAAACAAAATTAAATGATTTTACTTAGTGTTAATAAGACTATTATTAACTTGTTGATATGTGTTTAAAAGTGGTAATGATGATTAATTAGTGTTACTAAGACTAATATTAACTTGTCGATAAGTGTTAAATAAGTATTAATGATACCAATTAAGTTTAATTGTAACTAAGGTTTGAATGTTGAATGAGTTAATAGTTGCATGAATGATCATTAGGATTAATTATAATTAATTGGAACGTGGTACCAAATAAATAAAATGATAATTGAATTTTTTTTTTCCTTGGAAAAAGTCCGTAATTTTATTTCAAAAAGATGATTAAAATTACATATTGCACATGTAGTAGAATCAACAAGGATCCCTACATTTTCACATATTTTTGTCCCATATAAGCAGAAACAACATCTTATAATGAGCTGAACCAAAAAAAAGAAGAAACCCAGAGAATGTTGCCACAAGAAGTAGAACAGATATATCATGAACAATGATGAAATTGGGGCCACCGGTTTCAGATCTGGCCTAAAACCACCGCCGCCGCCACTGGATCGTGCTCAGACCCAATGGGTCGCCGCGCAAAGGCGCCGCCCTCTCTCCATACTCAGAAATATCCATCACGCTTCATCAATGCCTGAAAGCAAAACGCAGGAAAGAGAAGAGTCCTCCATGGAAGAAACCATGGCCGCCAAGACCGCTCAAACCCTTTATAGCCAACAAGAAATCAGCCTGGTAGCAGCCGTCGCCTCCACATAAGTGCCCACCGTCAGGAAGCCCAGGGTCTGGACGACCAGCTCGTGGCATGCACAGCTCCATCTATCCGTGAGCCCTCCAAGCCATCCTCCGTCCTGCTTATCAACAGTTGTCTCAGTGGCGGTGGCGGTGTCGGCATTTGTAGCGACGGAAGCTGCATCTGCAATTGTGTAAAGCAAGCCTTCCACCCGGCTCACGATGCACCGCGGTGGGGGCCTGGGACACCATCTCAGAACGAATCCAGATCCTCCGGGCCAGGAAACTGCTGCAGACTCGACCTCGCGACCTTCGCTTTTGCGAACTCTCTGTCTAAGCTCACGCTCGTCTCGACCCACCGGCCTCCAAGAACAGAAGAAACGGCTCCGTAGAGCTTGTTGTAGAAGCCGTCGCCGTTGGAGAGCCACCGTTGTAAGCCCACTGATGGAAGCCGCAGGCTAAATAAGGGCCGCCTCACACCCCTCTGCATCCGCTGCTGCCGCCAATGCAGGAAGCATCCCACGCCGTTGTGTAAGCTACAGGGCAGAAGGAGCCTAGCGACCAGGGAAAGGGCCCTGGCCGCCGAGGTCAACTCGGATCGGCTCAAAACCCTAGGTTGCAGAGCTCCATCCCCGGCCGCCTCCAAAATTATAATTGAATTATAAAATAACATTATTTAATTAATAAATACATACTAATTAAAGTTTAATTATAATTACTTGGTTTGAGTGTCGAATGTGTTAATAGTGCAATAAATGGTATAGAGGTCGGAACTATGTTGAATTACATTGTTTAATAATAGCTTGGTAGGTCATAAACCATGAATTGATTGAATTATTTAAATAATAGATATGTTAGAACTTAGGTGAAGGTTGACGGTGGTCATTAATTGATTTGAATTGCTTGGTATGTCATGAATCATGATGTAGAAGTATTATTAAATATGTTATAATTTATGCAGAGAATGAAGGTGGTCATTTAATCAAATAATTTAAGTTTTTTGGTGACCTGTAACCATGGTAATAAGTAAGAGAATTTTAAGTTTTTTGGTGACCTGTAACCATGGTAATAAATAAGAGAATCTGTTATTGTTTTTCGAGTCCTAAATGAATATGATAAGGTGATTGTGACATTAATAATGGGATAGGGGTAGTAAAGGCTCAAGGGGGAGTCGATGGAGAAAACATATATAGGAGGGGAGATGGACAGGATTTAGGGGGGAAGGATTTTGGAAAAACAACAAACACTACTACATTTTTGGCCTTTAGGGGGGGTTGTATTCCGCCCCCAAAAGTGACCTACGGGGGGGTTTTTGGCTTTGGGGGCGGTTTTGAGAAAACCGCCCCTAAAGGAACCGATGTTAAAAGTTTTTCCCTGTAAGGGAGGTTTTTGACGAGATTGGAACCACCCCCAAAAGTGACTTTTGGGGGCGGTTTGTGACCCCCCTCGTAGAGGTCTATGGAGGCGATTTTAAACCCCCCTCGTAGACCCTCTTCATAGAGACCTACGGGGGCGGTTTTGAAACCCCTTCATAGAGACCTATGAGGGCGGTTGTGAACCCCCCTCATAAGCCCCCTCATACAAACCTACAGGGGCGGTTTGGAACCCCCCTCATATAGGACTATAGGGGTGGTTTCAAACCCCTCTCATAGAGGCCTATATGGGCGGTTGTGAACCCCCATCGTATAGTTCGATAGGGGCGGTTTGGAACCCCCCTTGTAGAGGCCTATAGGGGCAGTTTAGAACCCCCCTCGTAGAGGATTATAGGGGTGGTTTTGAACCGCCCTCGTAGAGGCCTATAGGGGCGGTTTGTAACCCCCCTCATAGATTCCTATAGGGGCGGTTTGTAACCCCCCTCGTAGATGCCTATAGGGGCGGTTTGGAACCTCCCTCGTAGAGGTCTACAGAGGCGGTTTGAAACCCCCTTGTAGAGACCTATAGGGGGGTTCTGAACCCCCCTCATTGTAATATATGGGGGCAGTTAACAACCCCCCTTATAACCACCTAAAAGGTCAATTTAAAACCCCCCTCATGGACACCTATAATGGTTGTTAAGAACCCCCCTCATAGCAAGCTACGGGGGTAGTTTAAAACCCCCCTCATAGTTTTCTACAAGGTCAATTTAGAACCCCCCTCATAGCCACCTACAATATCAGTTTAGAACCCCCCCTATAGTTTAGAACCCCCCCTAAAACAAGACAATCCAAGAAGCATCAAGAACAATGCTCTTAGAAGCAAAGTTAGCAGAAGTTTTTTGGAGAGAGGTAGTGGCCACAGCCGTGTAAATTCTAAATAGAGCTCAATTAAGAATTAACAGTGATAAGACACCTTATGAGTTGTGGATAGGTAGATCAACCTCTGTCAGACATCTTAAAATATTTGGAAGTAAGTGTTACATCAAAATAAATAATGAAAACCTAGGCAAATTTCAAACCAGAATGGATGAAGGATTTTTTTTGGGATATTCAACAGAAAGAAGAGCCTACGAATGTTACAACCAACGTCTGAAAAGAATAGTTGAAAGCATGGATGTTAGAGTAGATGATAAACTATATGTAACTTTGTCTCTGGTTCCACTACTCTCCCTCCCTCCCTCTCTCTCTCTCTCTATGTAACTTCGTTGTTGGTTCCACTACTCTCTCTCTCTCTCTCTCTCTCTATGTATGCTTGTTTGTATATTACCTTGTATAATGTGGTTGGTTATGTGTATTGTTGGTAACTATTTATTGTGTAATCCCTTATATTATAACAATGACCATTATTCCCTTGGGATCAAAAGAAGGCTTGGACACAAGCGACCAATGCAAGCCCGAGCTACATTGCATCACTAAGGCTAGGACTTCATTCATAACCGCGTATTTGGGAATGCAAGGGGCCATGATGTTGCTTATAATGACTACCATTTTGTTTCAACTTGTTTTTTTTGTTCTCCTTTCTAGGACAGGCCATTGGTGGAGCAACCTGGAATCCCACTATCTTTGTTGCTTCTTTTTCTTTGGGAATTGTCAGATATTTTGACATGTTGCTTATTTTGTTTATTTAATTTTATATTTCTTAAACTATTTTTGTAGTATTTTGTAGAAACTTGATTTCAACTTGCATGCTGCCAATAGTTTGTAGAAACCTTAGAAAATAATGCAGTCTTTGCTTGAAGCATGGAGCTTCGGTTTACTCTATTTATTGTATTTATAAAAGCAATCCCAGATTCAGTCCAATCTGCCTCATTACTCTTCTACTAGCTCTGTCATAGTTTTGCAACCTTCCTTTCATGGATTTAAAGACTTGAACCAACGTCTTGAAATCACCACATTCTCAGCGACCTGCATTTTTTTTACTTTTGCATGGAAATATATCATGCATAGAGGGGTTGGTTTTTAACTAGCATAAATCCATCTTATACTTGGATGTATCAAGCACTAGGAGGGCTCCAATTTCTTGGTGTATTTTTTTTTAATATTAAACGTTTTACACGTCCATAAAAAAAATTTACACAGGAAATTTTATCCCTCTCCATACTTGATAGATCCGTGTTTAAGATTGATCTATGTTTTTTATTTGTTTATTTTACGAACCAATATGGATTTTTTTAATAAATTTTTATTTTATGAGCCTACTTTTTAATTGGTTTTAAATTTTTATTTTATGAGCCTATTTTTTTATTTGGTTTTATTTTTTTATTTTATGAGCTGACATGAATTTTTTTAATTATTTTATTTTTATTTTTGGTAGCATAATGTTAGTAACATTGGGTTGTAGAGCACCTTTCTACTCTTGGTGCAATTAGATTTGGAATCATGTGGATAGTATTTGGTTGAATACACATTTGTTGACTAACTTGGAACACACATTTGCTTTCCATATAGAGTGGCAATTATTTTTGGGAATAGTTCCAAGTGCATTGAAATAAACAATACACATTTAGAGTTTTTAACCCTCTAATTTGTTAAGGTGTGTGTATAAATGACGTGTTGGTGGGCCCTTGTAATAGCATGGAGAGCTAAATGAGGATCGAGTTGTTGGTGGGCCCTCGTATTAATATTGATTCTATTTTTCGCGGTGATGAAAAATGCATTGTTTTTTTCTATGAATATTCCTAGAGTGTGGTGAATTTCTATGTAATGTGATAGTTATAACGAGGTACCATTATACCACCAAAAGAGGGCTTGTTATGTGATGATTTATTAAGATTTATCTCTTATTTAATATTTTTTGTATATGTTTTCCTATTACTATATATGGTTTTATATTTTATCAAAAAAATTGCCAAGACTTCACAATATTTTATAATTTAGTAAAAATTTGTCAGGAGTTTACAAGGTTTTATAATTTAGTGAAAGATTCGACAAGATTTTACAAGGTTTTATAATTTAATGAAAGATTTGTCAATATTTTACAAGATTATATAATTCAATGAGCGATTCAGCAAAAAATTATATATACATAATATAACATTGATAAAATAGCCTTCATATTTTCCTATGTATCATGGGGATTTACCCATTTGTTATACATAGAAATTTAGGGGTGATTCCTAAAATTTTCCCTAGTAGAGGCAATTAACAAGAAATAATTTTTCTGCCTATATTTTGTGTTATATTGTAGTTTAACATTAGACATGTGGTGGATTTTGGAGGGCTATAGTGATCTTGTTTTCCAGTTTGCAAGGGGCTTGCTTGGTTTCTTTATTTTAATATTTTATGCTACCCAAGTCTGACAATAGTTCGCTTGGTTATATTTTATACTACAAGGAGAAGTTTATAAGTTTATAAGAATGTATGTACATGGAGGGAGTACAAAGGAATTATTGGTTGTGATTTCCCATCTACTAATTTGGATATATAAATTGGGATAACAATCCCAATGTTCTCCCATGGAAGACAAAAATTGATGTACCAATGTAATAAGATGTTATAACAATAATAAAACATCCTTATTTATAATATTGTGTTTTGTCAAGTGTAAGGTGTTTTTGTTTGAATGGGTAATTATCTAGACACTTTTAATTTTTGTTTAAGTGTTTTCTAACTCTTTGGAATAATATTGAAAATGAGAAATAATGTTATAAGTTAAAATTGTACATTATTGATATTTGTTCAAATTCTATATTCTTGTAACTTTACTAGTTTAAATGTTATGTATTTGTTTATAAAATGCTAAGAATCTTTAATTTAATTTGTTGATATTATGTAATGTCCCCTCCATGAGGCTCCATGGTCATCCTGCTACCTTATCAACCCCTATAGGTTCTAGCAAAAATTAATAAGAGAAGGGGGTAATTTTTGAATGCATTAATTATCAAAGTTTAATTAATTGTGAAACTTAGGATAGTGTGCAATGTATTAAATGTAAATATTTCACTATTAATTAATTTTGTAATGAGTGGATATGATTAAGTGTCCCAGGAGGGTGCATAAGAGAGCTTGTGGACCCAATGAGTTGTCATAGACAATGGCAAACAGAAGAAAATCAAATAAAATCAATAAAGCCACTAAAAAGATGGAAGGCGGAATAAAAGCAGAAAAACTCAGAAAAACAGAAAGCAGACGAAAAGAAAGAAATTACTAAAAGCAGAAGAAAGAAGAAAAGCAAGAAAAGCAGGGAAGTCCAAAAGCAGAAGAAATTAGAAAACCAGGAAACACAACAAAAAAGTAGTGAAGATAGGAGTTTCCTGATTTTGAGAGATAAGGATAAAGGAAGATTAGAAAAAGTAGGAAATCAAGCTAAAATCCTTAGGAAATATAGAGAGGCCAATTTTAGCCAAGGAGGGAGAAATCATGAAGGAAAGTAGGTCCAAGGAAAAAGCAACTTTCCAAAGAAACATCCATTGCACATATGGTTCGAATTTCCTCAATGGCAAGTCCAAAAAGGGTGGCAGAAAAGATACATGTTCATAATTAGTCAATTAGGGAGAATTGGTTGAGGTGGATGACCACATTCATTGTACCTTGAAGCTAATTCATGTTATAAAATAAGGTGGTGCGCCCTAATGCACATATTTTGGTCATTTTGATAATTGTCTTGAGAGCTCTGCATCTCAAAGGTTTGGGAGATGCACCCCTAGCCATATGTGGGTCATCTTCACGATGTCAGTGCAACCATTAAACTCTGAATTGCAGATCTGATACAATGGTTGGTGTTCTTGTTGTGCGGTTCAATCCCTTCATTCAGTGGAAATAGTGTGAAGGGCCGAAGGGAGGTTCTAGTTTCGACATTTATGAGAATTTATGGGTTGTTATACCTATGCCATTTCTTCTAGAGGGTATTTTATATTATAAACACTTTTTTTCTCATTGAAAAAGGTGGCCCGATGACCACGATACTACCATTTTCACTAGAGCTAAGGTTTCAGTGTTGAGGAGCGCACTTGTGAAGCTCTATCTTTGCATTTCTGGATTTTTGAGCTGTGTAAGAGACCCATGCTATTCATGCACCTATAGTGAGATATATTATGATGTTCTCTTTCCCATGGTTCTTATCCAATGGTGAAAGTCCTTCCTTTCACTCTTAGATTTAAAATTCTTTCTTCTATATTGTGAAATCCTAAGAATTATGGACTTCCTGTTGATTTTTCTTCAATAGACCATTAATTGCTGCTCTAATACTATGATATGAGATTTCTTCTGTTCAAGTACATGTATTTGATCTCATATATCAGTTTCTAGAAGAATTTGTGAGCCTTTGAGGTTGTTTGGGTTTTTATGTTTCAAAGATTACTCCCTAGCATAGTAAATTTGACTTGTTTCATAGAATTTGTAATAAGTCGATTTCCGTAAGCCCAATTTTCAGTCTAAGAGTTGTTGTAGGTTTATAATCTTCTGATCAATCCATCCCAATTAATGGTTCTGAAATTCTTGACCTTCTAAGGTCATTTGGAAGTGTTTGGAAGTAGACTTAATGAGTAGTCCTAGGTAGCACTCTTATTTTCTTGGCCTCCAAATCCCTATCAAATTGCTTCTAACACTAGTACAAAATTAGATATAAGTGACAAAAAAAATGACCAAAATCCGCATATAAATGACCGCTTTTGATTTGGAGATCGCTGGTGGCTAATTTTCGGTCTCTTATTACACGACCAAAATTGGTCATATTTAGTTTGGTCATTTATAACTTGTCATTTGGTCATGTATTTGGAATTAATGACCAAATATATGACCAAATGACAAGCTATAAATGATCAAACTAAATATGGCCAATTTTGGTCGCGTAATAAGAAACTGAAAATTAGCCACCAAAACTGCCATTTGGTCATTTATACGCGAATTTTGGTCGTTTTTTTTGGTCGCGTAATAAGAAACTGAAAATTAGCCACCAAAACTGCCATTTGGTCATTTATACACGAATTTTGGTCGTTTTTTTTGGCCGCGTAATAAGACACTGAAAATTAGCCACCAAAACTGCCATTTGGTCATTTATACGCGAATTTTGGTCATTTTTTTGGTCACTTATCTCTCATTTTTTGGTCATGTATCTCTCATTTTTTGGTCATTTTATATGCGAATTTTGGTCATTTTATTTGGTAACTTGTCTCTCATTGTTTGGTTGCTTATTTCTCATTTTTTTGTCACTAATTTAGTCATTTTTAGTCGTTTTATGTGTGTTCATTATTATTCATTTTTTGGTCACTAATTTAATAATTTTTAGTGATTTTATATGTCTTCATTTTTTTAGTAGTTTTAATGGTGTTCATTATTAATAAATATAAATTTTTATTATGATATTATGTCAAAATAAAAATCATACAATATTAATGCTCATCTAATACACATGTAATATTGTCACATTAATTAGTAAATTACAACACTTTTAAATAATATAAAGTACAAACAGATATATATAAATTTTAAACGCACATAAATTATATTATATGAAATGTCGAGTATTACAACAAATATGAATTTTCAACTTAATATTGACATTAATGGACTAACACTGGTCCTTGACAATATTAACTTCTAGTTCATCAATAGATGTACTTTGGATGTCTTCCTGCCTCTCCATCTTTAGCTTCCCGTAGACCTCAATAATCTGATCCACTACACAAACGATGTCAATTCCCTTTCCTTGACACTTTGACAATAGATGCTTTTTGGTCTCCTGCTTAAAAGCCTCGATTACATCGGGACTGCAAAAACCACAAGGAAAAAACAAAAGAATCTTTAGAGGATATATGGAACATAATAACGAAAAATGATAATGAAAATGCTAAAGCTCTCACAAACAAATCCAATTGAAATTACTTGATATTAAAAATACTTGTCTGAAATACTTGAATATATATATCATCATATAGATGGATATAATTGGGTGTGCTTAAATATTTCATTAAGCAAAATCAACAAGAAATAAGAGTTGACCATTAATTCGAAAACAACTAAACTTAGAAGAATTTATGAATACTTTTAAAAACAGACAATATCTTCTTTACATTATCTTGTATGCATTCAAAGCCTTTGAGAGAATGGATTCTAGAACTCGAGTATTACATTCCAAATACTCTTCAAGATATTCCTGAACAACCTGGCCCACAATCCTCCTCACCTATGGATTTCCTGACCTTGTCTATCAACATCCAAGATATAAAATATTAGGATATTTCCAAGAACAGTTTCCCATGAAATAATTAAAACACCACTTCATAAATCCGCCAGATTAAAACAATGTAGTTTACACAAGATAAAATTTAATCAATCACTTGAGAAGAGAAGTGATAAACAACACAAAACAATATATATCAACATAGTTTCTACATAAGTTAAAGACATCAAGATAACTTCACTTACTTTTTTTTTCCCCTCAAACTCTAGTTTTGGAATTTTGACTAAAACTACGCTTGTCAACCCTTCCCTCACATGTTCACCACTAAGGTTCTCATCCTTCTCCTGCGTAATTAACAAATCTAGAAGAGCGCTTTGTTAAAATTAGATGGTTGCTTCCAACACAAACATATCAAACATTTGTTTTGGCTACACTAACATATAGTCTATTTTCCTCAAGTTAATTAGAGGTATATGACATCAATAACAAGGCCTAACAAAGAACAAGTGGCTATAACTTAATGAACATTGAACACGCAAACCACTAACAAAAAAAAGTTTGTCATTCTAAACTTACCAACACTCCTACATCTTCACCCATGACAAAGCCATCTTGGTATTTATCCCAAGGCCTTGAGGAATATCGAGGACCATCATTTCTCTAAGATAGGGCTCAACATGCAACAAACCCACCCAAACCAATGGGAATAATTGTTGCTTCAGTACCACTAGCTAGCATGAAATCTGCCTCACCTCTACAAATATGACTTGAAGTTGCACATGTTTTTATGAAATACAGTCACAGAAATTTCAACATGAAAGTGGCTTGTTAGGATTAGGACCAATGACTAAATTTCAATGGACTAATCACAATAAATATTATTCAAATGTCTATAATGGCCTATGTTACAAGCATGTTGTTTTGAATGAGTAGACCAATACATAATATTAATAGAGTTTTGATTCAAACCGTTATAAATTTGTCCTAGTAGTTGGTTTAAAAATTTCATATCAATCTATAGAAGTATACTCTAGTACATAAAAGGAACATGGCATTTTTATATTAGTCACTTTGTCAATGCATTTAGTGAGAGCATCTCTTTCAAATTGATACAAACACACTTCAATTGTTGATTCCCATAACTGCCATAACAAGCAAGATACATTCCCATAAGATGCAAGATAATTTAATAATACTTGTTGCATGGAAGCCTCAATGGTATGGTCAAACAATTTTGACATACTCATGTATAGTTTCCATTGTTGTTTCTCCAATGGAGTTGGACTTAAGGGACCCACATCCGATGTAGGTATATAAGGGAGCATATTAGATTTCTCAGCTGAGAGTATGCGAACTTGGATATCAGCTGGCATGTCCATTGTGTAATATTGAAAATCATACTCCACCTAAACAAAACATGAAGAATGAGGTCAGTCTTACTTAGGGGCTCATAGGTTGAAACACAAGATTACCTAAAGTGAACAACACTACCTTTTTCCACTCCATTTTCCTAAATATATGAACATCGTGAATGCCAGTTGAATTTAAAGTCCCAAATTTCAATTGTAAAGAGTAAAGAGTACCCAAAAAAAATCATAAGTTATGCTATTGATGAATCTAGTAAAATAACACTACAGGGACTTTAAGGCATAATTTCCTTGACCAATTGCATATATATTTGGATATCAGATTACCACCATCACCAATTCAAAGATATTTAAAAAAAGGTGCAAGCAATATTTATATTGAACCACAACTTAAATTCAAGGAACATGCAATTCAAGGTCTTTTTATGCCCTTCAACAATTTCTATAGCATCAACATAAATTTGATGTACTTCTGATAATGATATCCTACCTTCAAGTCACTACCAATGTATCCTTCTGTTATGGTTACAAGCTCCTTGAAGTCAAAACCTTCTTCAAGGCTCTCTTTTGCAACGAGTGTCATAAGAATTTTTTCCTTGTTCTCCACAGAAGGTAGACCTACCATGATCCTGTTCAGGCCAATTAAAATCCAGATTAAATAATTGCAGATTAGATCATAGTCATCACAAATTTAAAAATTTAATGTGCTTTCATTTTATAGATTCTATTGTTTGATTACTTACTTCCCTTTTACCTAGTATTTTTATCCTTCATATGAAGAATAGGTAACACAATTAAACCTGTCCACAACAAAAAATCAATTGATGCATGGGCATTGAAATGTAAAAGTAGATAGGAAAACTCAGATGGCCTAAAAAATATGGAGTCGAAAGGTGTCTTTGACATGTATTTATAGTTATAACATAGCTTAACACAACTCTACTAGTCGTAACCCAATTGAGTTTTGACTAAGATTCCACCCACCAACATCTATTGATGTATCTCACCCTGCACCTATCACCACATGACCAACCAGTTTAGTTTCCAAATGAAAGCAAAGAGAAACTGACAAAGCAGTTAAATGTGTAGAACAAATCCAATCCTCTCAACATAAATTTCATTACATTCTAGACAAGACTAGTGCAAAGTATAAGAACAGACATGACAAGCCCCATATTCCCCACAAAATAAATACATGCAGTCTCCCAAGTTGCTGCAAAGGATAATGTTGGTTCAATTTTTTTCTCAACTGAAGGTGTTGTTCCCATGGTCTAGGAGCAGCTCTGAATAGGCCTTAAGATTGGGAAATCTGTGGATGGCCTTCTTACAGGGGCATTGAAGAATATTTGTAGCAATACAGAGGTTTTTTTTTTCCAGGTAACAATAGGAGCATGAGGTGTGGATATCCTAGTAAAATTATGAACAAAAGGGCATTCTATAGCTCAAGAAAATGCATTTTTTCTTTTAGCCAGTATGATGTTAGCAGAAGAGTCTATTTTCCCCTAGATTTTTCAAGCCGGAGCTACTAAACAACTTCTTAAAATTTTGCAACCTAGAAATGAAGTCTCAGTTTGGGCAAAGGCTACTGGTGCTCTCAAAGCTCATTCTTCGTAGTTGAAGGATGCAAGTCGTGATATTGTAAATTCCAATGGTATTTCAAGTTTGATAAATGAAACAAATGCTCCTTCAAAAGAGTTTCTGCACAGAGAATTTGCACAAGTATTGCAAGAAAATGCAATGTGTGCTCTGGCTACAATATCCGAAAATTCAATGTGTGCTTTGGATAAGAAAATGCAATGTGTGCTCTTTCATTATTTAATTATTTAGATTATTGTACCACCTTCATAGTGAAATGTAAATTTATGTTAGATGAAAATACAACATACACCAAAATATTATAAAAACTTGGCATTCTAATAATTTGATTTCAAAACTTGCTACATTAACAAAAGTGTGTGCTCTGAACTTACCCGTTTCAGTTCAACCAAGAAACATAATCAATGAGGTTCCAGAATTCAACAATAATCTTCCTTGTTTATGCAACAAATACAATTTTTTGCACAGATGGAACTGTACCTGCACATAGAAATGTTTTCTCACTTGCATCATCTAGCTTGGTAAATAGATCTGGAGCTGATACTGGAAATCTGGGATGCTTAGTCTACACCACATCCTGTCAAATATACACATCAGTTAGCCATCATTCTCCTAAAAACTTCGACCATCCATGACCAATGAGGTAGAACACCATGCCACTCATCATGACCAATGGGTAGAGCACCATGCCACTCATCTTATCATAAAATTGTTCCATTTTCACATCTAAAAATCTATACAACAGTTGTTTATATTGAAGGCAAATACAATCTATAGTCAATTGAATCTTACACTTTAAAAAACTAAGAAGGAAATCATTTGCACATAATATTGTAAATCCTTGAAAATGAGACATAGATCCATAAAAAAATTAACAAATTTAAAAACTAGAAAGATACAGTATAATTTCATCATTAAGGGAAACAATCCTCAACCAACGACACATTACCTATATTAGTTTAAAACTATTTACAGAAGATAACAATATCTTCATCACTAAACACATAGAAACAATGGCATGTAAACAAACACACTTGCAATCTCATATCAGTCCTTGTAGGCTTGGAAGAAACAACATTTCTAATGGCACCACAAGCAACATTAAATAAAAATAGCTAGTGAATAGATGCATTAAAGCATCCCCTTATATCACTCCTTGTAGGCATGACAAAACAACATTTCTAATCGTACCATAAGCAACATTAAATGAAATGAAACAATGAATATATGCATTAAAACATGTCCTTATATCTCAGGTCACATTCCCTTAAAGCAAAAAGGTTTGAACACTATGTAAATTAACTTTAAATGGTATGAAGACTATGTAAGTACTATGTAAAGTAAACAGAAACTTTGCAGCTGATTCATAAAACATGATCATCTAGATCGATTTTCTCAAATACTTTTTCGGCCACCGAATAAAACTCATTTTTGTCTCCTTCAAGCATTGGCATCCATCAATTTTATCTTCATATACAACGGGGATGTTACTTGAGACATAAATGACACTTATATTAGCATCTTCGGGACCAAGTGACATTCCATGGATCTTAGCAAGTGACTGAATTCGTCCAGTCCTTGCAATAGCACCATCATATGGATCTAGTATATCTACTTTATCTCCTACCTGTAATACTTCAGGCTTTGCTGGAGCTAATGGGAACTGTAAAAAAAAAGTATACATAAATATAAGAAAAAAATAAAATAAAATTTCAAAAACATGCATAATTTTTTATATAACAAAATCAAATGCACTCATGACCGAGTCAATATTTGAAATACGTCCAACAGGAGTTGTACACACTGATCGAGAATGCTGAGGTGCATCAATGACATTGGGATATTGTTGAATTTTATCCTTCATGTGATTACATCATGCACAAATCAAATGTAACATTATAAGGACACAATAATATAGTAGAATAATAGTAATCATAAGAGTAAAACACTAAGAATCAGACCTAAACCAATTAAATAAGATTATGAATTCAACTCAAGAAATGTTTGCAGGGGAATGATAATTAGCTTACCTCATCAAAATCACTACGATATACCTTATTTTTCCATGAAGCGACAATTGGTTCAATGGAGGTGGCTATGGTTGAAATTGTCTTCGTCAAACCATTTATGCAATCCATTACATGTTTATAGTTATCACAACTATCGCTTTGAACATACGTAGATGTGTCAAGGCTTTTCTCAACTTCATTAGATGACAACAATCTTTCAATTGGATTTTTTGATATATGCTTATGTTTAGAATTGTCTATATCTGTCTTTATGTTGTTAATCATTTCACTCACATCAATTTCTGATCTATTAGATCCTTGAACCTACACATCATTATCAACACATAATTAGTTGGATATATATACGAATCAAAATGCAATATAACACAATGTAGTTAAAACACCATACATAATGTATTCAACAAAAAATTCATATACTTACAAACAAGTTTTGATTGGCTTGTCACCCACCACGACCCAAAATAAATTGATCATTCACATTATCTCTTGCTATCTTCCCTTTTGTACTCCTTTTCACATACTCTTCAACACACATACTTTCCTTCAAATCCTCCCACTGTTTGGCAGTCAAGCTATTGTCCCTTTCTTTTCCTTCCAAGATTTATTTTCTGCATTTATGCCTAAAATTATTAATCAATTTTCTCATTCTGTTCTTGTAATATTTGGTGGAAATCCTTCCACCAAAAGTCTCAAAGGTATTTTCCATTTGTAGAATCACTAGATCCACATTTCTTTCATCTTGATCTACGAAATTGGCCTTGGTGACATCCAAATGAGACCTTACTCTTATTCCCAAATCCGAGGTGCCCAAATCTAAGGCCCACCTTGCAACATTTGGTCCAACAGGTTCACCATATTTTTTCTCAACCAAATAATCCTTCTTCCCTTTTGATTTTCTTTCTTTGAATTCTCTTTCTGTGGACCTAAACATGCCTTGAATCATTCTGTGTTTTTTTATGAAAGCTGATATATCTTCAATTGAATCAAGACCGGGTGATGTCGAAACGAAACTCATGGGTGTGGACACAACATGTGTTTTTTATTTGGAAGTTGAAGGCCTAATTGGTTCCTTATTGGCCACATTATGCGTGACACTATCTATCTCACCAATTCACCAGACGAGCCTTCAAATATTTGTTTCAATTTTAAAAATAAGTCTCTCAAACTTGATTCTGATTCAGAATATAACAATCCTTCAACAATATCATCTTGGACATGATCATCATGATGTGATATATTAGGAAGCCGATCATTAGTATTGTCAGCATCCTATCCATGTACTAATCCACCAAGGCATAGGCTTCTGTGAACTATTGGCAGTGTGCCTTTGCTTGCCTTTTGTTTTCGCTCATTTTGTGTAGAATCTACATTTTCCCTATAAAATAAATAAAAAAACTTATTAAATTAGAATCGAAAGCATATACGACCTACATAATCGAATAGATTATATACAACTATCATAAAATATGCATAGAAGTGAAAAACTACGAGGAATAACAACTTACTAATTTGCCGAACTATGAGCTGGCAACGATGTGCCTTTGCTTTCCTTTTGGTTCTGCTCTCTCTCTCTAGAAGCCAACTTTTCCCTATAAAAAAAACTTATCAAATGAGAATCAAAAGCATATATAGGCTACACCATGAAATAGATTATAAACAACTTTCATGAAATATGCATAGAAATGAATGTAAAATCTAAGCACAACAGATATATGAAACAAAGACAACAATTACTAGAGATGCATGCAACAAATAATATGTCAAAACTCCGATGCAAAAGGTTTGTAGCAGTTCATGCATTATCATAAACTTAGAAGATGATTACAATGTGTAACGATGGCTACAATAATCCAAGCAATTCGAATTCCAGAGAGGACATTCGAATTGAATACATGAGAGTGGCTTACTTGGCAATTAACACCACTCGGCACATCAGTTATCCACTTAACTACCATGTAACTAACTCTAACAGACTCTGAAATTGTCTAACTGAGTCTAACTGAATCCATAACTCAACTGAATTCCCAGATGAAGTCAACCAGTGTAGTAGGGTGCCTTCCTGTCTTCCATTAACTGAATATCAGGTGAAAATAACACCAGATGAAGTCAACCAGTGTAGTAGGGCACCTTTCTGTCTCCAGTTGGCTGAATATAATAATAAATGATGTCAGTTAGAATGAGTAGGGCACTTTAGTCATGCAAATCACCTCAATTGGCTCCCTGAATGATGGGGGAGGTCCAATTAGCTGATATTAATGGCCCAATTGACTCCCCAAATGAAGGAGGAGGCCAAATTCACTAAAACTGGTGATCTACTGATGATGTAAGCACATAATTGAGTCAAAATACTTAGGATAAGCGACAAATTAAGTTGTGAAGCTCAAATAAATGATGTGTGGTTGGAAAATGCTCTAACACCCCCCCTTAAGCAAATCTCATGTGGAGGAGTAAATAAAAATAATAAAAGGGCCCCGACAACAAAGGCCATAGGTCACCCAGTACAAAAATAATCCTAAAAATGCTCAAAAAGTCTAAGTGAGGAAAGAGGGAAAAACCCGGTGGGAAATAAAACCCCCCCTCAAATTGAACACAGAAGGATCTAATATGTCCTCACCATAGTAGAACTCACCCCCAACAATGAATGGAGGTAAGAGAACTTCTTCTCAGTGAAGCTCTTGGTGAAGATGTCTGCAATTTGCTCTTCTGTAGGGAAATATTGCAGTACAATGGTTCTATCATGCACAAGCTCTCAGATGTAGTGCATGTGGATCTCTATATGCTTTCTCCTCTGTCTCTGAACTGGATCTGTCAAGATCTTGATAGCACTTTTATTGTCACAAAAATGACAATAGAAGTGGTTCTACCAATATCAAACTCTGCTAGAATACCCTGCAACCAAATTGTCTGAATGCAAGCATTGACTGCTCCTCGATACTCTGACTTTGTTGAAGATAAGGAAATGGCGGCCTGCTTTTTGCTTGAACAACAAATAGTTCCTGTGCCAATCATGAAAACATATCCGAAAGTGGACTTCCAATCAATGCTATCACCCACTCGATCTGAATTAGTGAATCCAACCAAGTCCAGATCAGAATCCACAGCATAGTGAATGCCAAACTGTCTCGTACCCTGCACATAGTGCACGATCCTTTTGGATGCCTTCTAGCAAAGCTCATGGGGCTTCTGCATGTACCTTGACACAACACTCACGGCATAATAAATATCATGCCTAGAGTGCGTTAGATACACAAGACTACTAATCAACTGTCTGTATAGTGTAGAATCACCATCCTCAAGCCTGATTCCTGAGAGGAATGGGAATGGTGCCGCTTTACATTCTGCCATATTGAACTTATTTAGTAGGTCCAAAGAATATTTTTATTGATAAATCATAATCCCATCAAAATTCTGAGTGATCTCGAGACCAAGAAACTGCCTCAGCAGGACTAAATCACTCATATCAAATGCTTGGTGTAAAATGGTTTTTATAGTGTTGATCGAAGAAAGACTGCTTCCTGTAATCAATAGGTCATAAAAATAAAGGAAAATTATCAGAAAATTACCTTCATGCTGCTGTATATACAGATTCAGATCTGATTTGTATCTCACAAAATTTTGAGACAAAAGAAAGGAATCCATCTTTGCATACCAAGCTATTGGGGCTTGTTTTAAACCATACAAGGATTTCCTTAATCTGCAAACACGTGTTGGATATGATATGTAACTTTAGGGATGCTTCATTTAAATCTCTTCCTGAAGATCCCCACGAATAAATGCACTCTTTACATCCATGTGGTGCACCTCCCAGTTGTTGGATGCGGAAATTGCCAAAACTAGACGGATTGAGTCCATTTTTGCAACCGGTGCAAACGTTTCTGTGTAGTCCACACCATGAACTTGTGAGAAATGTTTTGCCACTAAACTAGATTTTTATTTTGAGGTTGAACCATTAGCAGCAACCTTGGTTCGGTAGACCCATTTGAATTGAACCAATTTCCTCCCAGGTGGAATAGAAACTAGCTCCCATGTTGCATTTTTCTGAAGATAATTGTACTCTTCATCCATGGCGGTTTTCCATCTCGGATATCGGTGGGAATGGTAGTATGATTTAGGATCTGAACCAATCATCAAATTTTTTTTTCGTACGGAAATGGATCAACATATGAAAGAGCCATACCAAGTCTTTGAAAGTGTGCTCGGGTTCTTCTTGGATCGACAGGATTTCCAATGTTAGAACCGATAGATGTGAGAGTCTTTTCTGCCCACTTTCGAAACTGAGGGGGATCATATAGATTTGAATACAAAACTAATATTTCATGTTCATTAATATTAGAAAAAATATCAGAAATATCAGAACACAAACTTTCATTATATTCTTCCGAATCTTCTTCTGGAAGATGAAGCAATTTGGCAGTTTCTTCCTCCACTAGTTGTAGATCATGAAGCAATTCTTCAAATTGGAAACTTCGCTCGATGAATATATTTTTGGATATGATATCCATGAGTTTGTATACTTTTTATTCTTCAGCATATCCAATGAGGATGCACTCAGTACTTTGTGGTTCCAAATATATTCTCTTCTCAATCAAAATTCTAGCCCATGCAGTGGAGCCAAAAACCCTGAGATGTTACACATCAGGCTTGCGACTAGTGTAGGCTTCGAAAGGATTTGTACCTTTGAAGGATGAGCGTGGAAATATGTTTTGAATGTATTCAGAAACATTCATGTCCTCATCCCAAATATTTGAAGCCAAACCTTTCGACTCAAGCATACAAGTAGCCATCTCTTTCAATGCTCACTTTTTCCTCTCCACACCATTCTACTAAGGTGTGTAGGGGAATGTGTGCTAGATTTGGATTCCATTTTCCGCACAAATTTGCAGCATCTATGATTTTATATATTCTCCGCAATTATCATATCTAATATATTTGATCTTTCTCCCAATGGCAGTCTCAACAGAAGCCTTGAAATTCTTGAACCTTTGAAGCACTTCCAATTTGTTCTTGAGAAAGTAGACCCACGTGAACATGGAGAAGTCATCAATGAATGTCAGAACATACCTTGAGCCATTCATGGAGGGATTTGGTAAAGGACCAATGATATCACTGTGAATTAGCCCCAAAATACAAGAAGCTATTCTAGCTTTGCCTCGATCGAACTTGTGCTCAGGATTGTTGCCAATGATGCAACCCTTGCATATCCCTTTTGAGGATTTGATGTTCGGAAGGCCTTCAACCATGGAATTATTTTGTAGAAGCTACAAATATTCATAATTTAGGTTTCCAAACCTCTCATTCCATAGCCTTCTAACCTCATTTCCATGATTCATAAGGGCACTTGGCTTTGAATACAACAAAAAGTGAGAAAACTCATAGGTTTGGAAACATGATTTTCCTTTCTTGTTGCAATGAGTTTTCCGGTACTAATCTCAGAAATTTCAACATCATTAGGGATGAATACAAACTTCTTTGGAAAACCAGTGTGTGTCATCTGATACACAAAAGCAGGTTCGAAGCTAGAGAAGGAACATAGAGAACATTTTGAAAACTGCCATGTTCTAAATGAATAATACCTTTGCCTTTCGAATAAATTTGTGAATCATCTCCCATGTGGATGGAGATGCAGTTGTCGGAGTCTAATGATGAGAAGGAGTATTTGCTTGAAACCATGTGATTCGAATATCCTGAATCTATGAGAAGAGTTGTATAATTCGAAACCCTTTCCATGAGTGTATGACCTCTTTCTGCATGATCATTATTGTCCTTCTTGCTTGCGCCATATGGAAGAGTAATGTTTTTTTTTTCCAAGAGAAGGGCCATATGATCAATATTTTTCTTAATGAATGAGATTTCTAGATGAAATCCCTTACCACAGTAAGAACACTTTGTCTTCTCCTTTCCCTTTTGCTGGTCTTTTCTTGAACCCGAGGGCTCATCTGACTGCTTGGTCTTATCCTTTTGCTTGGAATGATCAAACTTGGTCTTCTCTTTCTTTTTCTTTCCTTTACCATTTGTAGCTTTGGGTTCTCTAGTGAATAGGGATTGATCTTTGGAGGTTTTTATGGATCCCATATGAACAAGCTTGTCATGCTCTTTTTTTAAGGACTCAATGAATGCATTCAAAGTAGGCATCTTCCAATTCAGAATGGTGATTTTTTCCAAATGGAAAGTAGAGACAAACACTGAATAATCTGCTCCTAGCTTCGTAAGGATTGAAATAATCAACTGCTCATCTTTCTTCTCAACACCACGTTGCTTCAATTGAAGCACCAAATATTGCTTGAACTTGGTGAAGAACTCATTGATGGTCTTGAAATTCTCAGGATTTAGGGAAATCGGTTCATTCTCCAACTGATAAGCCCTCATCTCATCTTGCTTGCCGAAGGTTTTGGCAAGTTGTTCCCATAATTCTTTTGGAGTCTTCAATCCATTGAGATGGAAAAGAATATCTTTTGAAATATTGAGACATAAGAAACCATAAGCTTCATAAATCTTATTGAATAATTTGTACTTCTCTATGGAAGCATTAGGCTCTGGTTCTGTGCCCATAGTAACTCTGAAGAGTCCATTGGAGCGCAATACAATCTCTATGTCATCCTTCCAAAGATGATAGTTGAAAGGAGTAAGGAGATATTTAGAAGAAGATTTTGTCTCTACTATAGAGAATGCAATAGGAGGCTATGAGAAACCCGCATTCACAAACAAACAATTTTTTTTTAGGTTGAAAACCCGCACTTTTCAAGTTGCATCACACCCGACATAGACTATCAAGCAAGATTGAAAAGTTGGATGCACATTATCCAGGAATTATGTGGAAAACTTTCAACTTTTGGTGTAGTGTTGGAATATTTTTGAGCAAACTTGATCAATATTCATCTAAAGAACTCTGTAGAAGAGTTTCCTTTTCTTGCCATGGCTCTGATACCATGTAAAATCTAAGCACAACAGATCTATGAAACAAAGACAACAATTACTAGAGATGCATGTGGAAAATAATATGTCAAAACACTGATGCAAAAGGTTTTCATCAGTTCATGCATTATCATAAACTCAAAAGATGATTACAATGTGTAACAATGGCTACAATAAGCCAAGCAATTCAAATTCCAGAGAGGTCATTCGAATTGAATGCATGAGAGTGGCTTACTTGGAAGTTAACACCACTCGACACATCAATTAACCACTTAAATACCATGTAACTGACTCTAACAGACTCTAACAGACTCTGAAACTGTCTAGTTGAATCCAGAACTCAATTGAATTCCTAGATGAACTCAACTGGTGTAGTAGGGTGCCTTTCTGTCTTTAGTTAATTGAATATTAGGTGAAAATAATACTAGATGAAGTCAACCAATGTAGTAGGGCGCCTTTCTGTCTCCAGTTGGCTGAATATAATAATAAATGTTGCCAGTTAGATTGAGTAGGGCACTTTAGTCATGCAAATCACCTCAGTTGGCTCCCTGAATGATGGAGGAGGCCCAGTTAACTGATATTAATGGCCCAGTTGACTCCCCAAATGAAGGAATAGGCCCATTTCACTAAAATTGATGATCTATTGATGATGTAAGCACATAATTGAGTCAAAATACTTAGGATAAGTGGAAAATTAAGCTGTGAATCTCAAATAAATGATGTGTGGTTGGAAAATGCTCCAACAATGAAAAGGTACAAGGAATAACTACTTACTTATTTCCCAAACCAAGAGCTAAAAAATATGCTTCATTTCTTGCAATGTGTTCTTTACGGGCACCCTCATAATATATAGCATTTTCGTCACTGTTTTTACCACTTTTACGTTTCACCCCCTTAATATTCATAGCCTTGTCAAACATTTCCCATAAAAAACATCATTAATACATGTACAAAGAAGCAATTAGGTTATCCATAAACATCATTAGTACATGAATATTTTCCCTGCCTAATGCATTCAAAAAATTCCAACAATAAATTAAATGGCATCTCTAATTTTCTCTCTTCCATATTCATCTCATTTATGTGTTAAATAAATTGACAAGGTTCCATTTTGACATGCAGTCTTTAAGGTTATTGACATACTTGATATTTGAAACATAAACTCACCATAAATTTGTGTTCTATGCTGATACAACAGTTTAAGAGTTTGATCAAAAGGGTATCTACTACTGTTGATAATCATTGTTTGACGGATGATTGTAATTCACTGAGTTTTGAAGGTGATTTCATCCTTATAGATTTCTGTTAGGTATCACAAGTTAAAGCATAATTTGGATGACATTTTCTATAGCAAATATTGATCAAGTATAAAAAATTTACTAGTTATTTCTTTATTGAAACTCTAAGTCATTGAAGATATTTCAAGCACATACATCTACTAGCATCAACCTATATGTAGAATTTGGTAAAATAGATTAGAACTATTGTAAGATCGATAGGTGTCAGAGATATGGATCTATCTAAAATAGCTTACCTATCTATGCAAAACAATAATATATCAACAATAAGTACAAAAAATATAACAAGAGAAAAGAGTACACCAGATATACGTGGTTCACCCAATTGGGCTACGTCCATGGGAAGGTAGTCTTCTATTATCTCCAAAATATCTCCCTCAAGCTTACAAGAGAGCAATGCCAATAACCCCAATACAATATAGCAATACTTGTGTGAATAAGTAAAGATCATGATGAGTGATGTGACTCTCTTGACTCTATTATATACTAAGGGATGAGGAGGAATTACTCTCACATATTACACGTGGGATAATATAATTCTCCATAACAACATCTCTTTATATAATAATGAATATCAAGAGTATACTTTACCATAATGAATATGGGATAGAATGTTTTACTCTTTTACATAAGATTGTGGATATCTTCCGACATAATACAAAGACATTATTACCTTCCAAGGAATATAAAATATTCCAACAATAGGTGCACTGGTAAAGGTGAAATAATCCCGATGAGGTGAAATTCCACCCCTTAAAATGTGTTTTTGAATCATTGACTCTCCTAAGAGATCATACTTAAACATATATAGCCTAGATTATGATCTCATTAACATTGGTGTAGTGGAAATATTCTTATGAAGTGCTCTCATGCCCTCATTTCCATTGAGGTTAGATGTACATTGGGTAATTGACCCATTAAATATATAACTTACGAGGAAGGTGTACATTTGAAGAGAGTATAGGGAATATATTACGACTCTTGATGAGTTCTTACCCTATGAGCCACCTATAGAACTTCAACCATTTGTTAGCTAATAAGAGTGGATTTACTGTAACTACTTACTTATTTTCTTTTTGGAGTGAGTTACTCATATTTAGGGTGTCAACTGAGTTAAGAGTTGAAACACATCATGTACAAATATCACATGGACACCTCACAGGGTATTTATCCTAATTACAATTTGTTGAAGTCCAAGTCTTGGTGTGCGTGGGAGTCTTTGTTGGGTTGGTGGAGGCCTTGAAGACACCTAGTCCACCTTTGTTGCTCTTATCAATATGTAAGTAAGAGGGTGTCATCATAAATTTTTGCATGTCATTAGCATCAATAAGGTAACATGATTACTCACCATGAATTGTAATTCCTATTTTATCCAACATGGTTTCAAAGCAAGGATAATTTTAGGGGCGAAATTTAGCCCATGGGCTATTTTCCATGTTTTTTTTCAAAAAACGATTCACCAATTTTCATTTTTTGAAGCCCTATTTCGCCCAATTTTGACGGGGTAAAATTTTTTCACTCTAAAAATCGCCAAATTATTATATAAACTATATAAAATCCTTAGAAATTAAAATAATTTTAGAAAAATATCGCCAAATATTTTATAGTTGACATTTTAAGAATTGGTAAGATTCGCCAAGGTTTATACACTTTCAAATAAGTATGTGTCACGTCCCCTCCCATTCTACCAGCTAGATGGAGAGGATCGTGAGGTTAAACTGGGCATCCAGCCCCATACATTGAAAAGAAGCGTTCAAACAATCATTCAGATTTTTAAATAGAGATATGAAGATGCATAATTATCAGAAATCAAGCGGAATTTATTTATGAATTGCACAATCTTCACACATTCATAATATTCATCAAATGGTAATTGCCAATTTAATGCACAAGAGAATACTTATCTTATACAAAAGTAGTCCCACGCAACTGGCTATGCAACTGCAACGTTCCACCCAACCGTAGGCCAGTGTGCTCCTCAATCTCTCAGCACCACTGCCACCCCCGAGCTGGGCATGATCTCTACAAGGAACCAGGGAACAACAGACTCACACATAGCCAAGCATACACCAAGATGAGCCAAGCCAATCTGCAATTGGGTTTATCAGGCTGCTAGGAGATGGAAAGGAAGAGTTGCTAAGCTAGTGAGCTCCAGCACAGAGCTAGGGATAACCTTGCAAGATCTATCTAGCTTGGCACCCACAATACCTACACACCCAGCACAAGGAAGTATTCTTTTCACTGCTGTACAGTCCCTCAAGCCATACCTTCCCTATTCTAATGCTCTCAGGGTATGCATAGAAGAGTAACCAAAGCCCTCTTGATCTTCTTGAGAGGTTGCCTCCCCCACTAGGTTTATCAAGCCACTTCTATCCACTACCACTCCAAACTTCAATTCACAGGTTCAAACCAAAAACGAGGATGCACATAACAGCAGAACCCCACTTGCTGGGCATGAGAAAAACGTTTTCCACAGTGGGATGCATGAGATGGGGTTTCAACTAACCCATAAAAACGTGGGAACCCACAAAAACGAAATGGGAAGTTGGTGAACAACCCAGGAATCCAAATTCGTTTTTAGAAAAACGTCCAGGGTCCATTCGGGGCAAAAACGACCCCCCTCCTAGTCCCCAATTCGTGGCCTTCCTCTCCCAACTGTTATACCAGGCAAAAACGACTCCCAGGCATGGAAAAATGCAGTATTTAGATGAGAAACGTAAATGGGAAAGACCCAGCTAACTCCAACTGCGTGAGTGAATGAAGACTGCCCATTCCCCATGGCTTTGGGCACCATTTCGTGGGTGGTTTCTTGCCCCACAAGCAAAAACACGATTTTCCAAGTTGATGGCTTGCCCATGCACGAAAATGGCTTGCCCATACTCTTTCATTCCCAAGGCATTAACTGCCTTAACCAATTTCTTGGAAAAATTAAATGATTGGGTACATGAGACAAAATGGGTAGTTGGTGGTTTATGGGTTTCCCCATTGACACATGGATTAATACTACTGGCTCAAGGGTTTGAATAATTTCCCTCCCTATTCCTTGTAGAACCATGCCCCATCTCTTTTGTTGCATTGCATAGCCGGTTGTGGGTATTTTTCATTAAAATTCGTATTTACATGATGTCTTATATACATTGTGCCCATCTCGCACAAGAACCATAGGCATCTATTTTAATTGCCGATACATAAACGCTAAATCAATGGTGGGGCCTTGGCCTTGAGCTCCTCACAATGATTAAGTTACAATATTTACATCATTTACAAAGGGGGTCAAAATGGGGACGTGACATACCCCTCCCCTTACATTAGCACTATCCTCAGTGCTCATCAAAATTGAACAAAAATGGATATGCCATCCTCATGGCATCCTCCAGCTCCCATGTAGCCTCATCGAGACCGTAGTGCTTCCATTGCACCTTTACCTGTCCGATGGCTCGGTTCCGGAGCAATGTTACTTTCTTGTCTAGGATGCGCAATGGATCGGTTTGGAATTCGCCCTCGGGTTCCACCTGGATCACATCCCAATTAATCACATGGTTAGGATCATGTACATATTTCTTAAGCAAGGAGACATGAAAAACATTATGAGCTTTAGTGCTAGCAGGCAAGGCAAGTCTATATGCAACTGGCCCTATTCTTTCAAGCACTTCAAATGGCCCACAATATCTAGGTGATAGCTTGGCACAACTCCCAAGCTTCAAGGAAATCTTCCTTGATCTTACTCTAAGATACACGTGATCCCCAACATAGAATTACCTATGCATTCTATGTTTATCTGCATAGCTCTTGTGTCTGTCCTGGGTTGCTTTTAAATTTTGCCGGATCTTTGCAACCTCTTGTTCCATTTCCTTAAGCAATTCTGGCCCAAGTACAATTCGGTTCACTGGATTGTCCCAAGTCACTGGTGTCCTATACCTTCTGCCGTACAAAGCCTCATACGGACTCATTCCCAATGATTCTTGATGCCCATTATTATATGCAAACTCTACCAGGTGTAGATAATCTTCCCACTTGGATGGCTTGTCCATTACATACATGCGAAGCATGTCTTCAAGCACCTGATTTACTCTTTCTGTTTGCCCGTCTGTTTGAGGATGGTACGCGGTGCTAAAGTTCAAGTGTGTACCCAAATCGGCAAAGAGACCTTTCCAAAAATTGGAAGTGAACTTGGTATCCCTGTCAGAAATTATTGCCTTAGGTAACCCATGTAATCTGAATATTTCCTTCATGAAAATATCTGCAATGGCATTGGCTTTATGTGTGGACTTAACCGGTATAAAATGTGCTGCCTTTGTTAACTTGTCCACCACAACCATGATGGAATCATGTTGTCTCTTAGTCATTGGCAATCCTGTAATAAAATCCATGGAAATTATTTCCCATTTCCATTCTGGAATTGGCACTGAGTGCAATAAACCTGCTGGGTGTTGGTGTTTAACCTTCACCTGCTGACATTCCATGCACTTAGAGATGTATTCAGCGATGTCCTTCTTCATACCTGGCCAGAAATAATATTTTCTTGCTGTAGCAATTGTTTTCTGATATCCTGGGTGACCAGAGTATGGAGCTTTATGGATCTCATCCATAACCATTCTCCTTAAATCTGCTGCATTTGGAATATAGACTCTATTCTTATAAGTAAGAAGTCTGCCTTCTTCCAAGTGATAGCCTTCATTCTTCTTGACAAGGTCTTGCTGCTGCAATTTGTCCTTTATCTGCTCATACACTTCATCCTCAACCATACGGCTAACAATCTGCTGCTTCAAATCTGGTTGGCAAGTACTAAGCGCTGCCACATACATTTCATGTACCTTCCTGCTGAGCGCATCAGCCACCTTGTTTTCTTTCCCTTTTATGTGTTTGATCTCAAAATCAAATTCACACAAAAATTCCAACCATCTGGCTTGCCTAGCATTTAACATTGGCTGATCAAACAAGTACTTCAGACCACAATGGTCTGTCCTTAACTCGAATTTTCTTCCCATTAAGTAATGCCTCCACATCTTCAAGGCATGTACTATGGCTGCAAGTTCTATATCATGAGTAGCATAGTTCTTCTCATGCTCCTTCAACTTTCTTGACTCATAGCATATCACGTGGTTGTCTTGCATAAGAACTCCTCCAAGTCCTTGATTGCATGCATCGGTACACACCACAAAGTCTTTTTCTGGATCTGCAATCTTCAAAATAGGTGCACTTGTAAGAAGATTCTTCAACCGTTGAAAACTTTCCTCACACCTTGGTGACCATTCAAACTTTATCCCCTTCTTTTGCAAAGAAGTGATCGGGTTAGCAACCTTGGAGAATCCTTCGATAAACCTCCTGTAGTAACCAGCAAGGCCCATAAAAGATCTCACATCAGTCACATTCCTTGGAGTTGGCCAATTCATAATGGCTTCAATCTTCTCAGGGTCTACAGATATTCCTTCGTCGGAGATGATGTGACCCAAATAATGAATTCTATCTTTATAGAAGTCACATTTGCTCAACTTTGCATACAGCTTATGCTCCCTTAGTAATTGCATTGTCATTCTCAAATGTTCTTCATGCTCTTTTTCATTCTTAGAATAGATGAGAATGTTGTCTAGGAATACCAGAACAAACTTGTCCAAATATTTGCTAAAAACATTATTCATGAGACACATGAATGTAGCTGGTGCATTTGTGAGACCGAATGGTACCACTACAAACTCATAGTGTCCATACCTCGTTCTAAAGGCTGTCTTATGAATATCTTCTTCTTTGATTCTTACCTGATGGTAACCATACCTCAAGTCAATCTTTGAAAATATCTTTGCTCCTCTCATTTGATCAAAAAGGTCATCAATTCGGGGCAATGGGTATTTATTCTTCACTGTGACTTTGTTCAACTGCATGTAGTCAATACATAACCTGAGTGTTCCATCTTTCTTTTTCACAAATAGAACGGGCGCTCCCCATGGGGATACACTTGGCCTGATATATTTCTTTTCCAGCAACTCTTGTAATTGCATTTTCAATTCTAGCAATTCCGGTGTACTCATTCTGTACGGTGTCTTAGACACTAGTGCCGCTCCTGGCACAAGTTCAATTGTAAAGTCAATGTCTCTCTTTGGAGGGAGTCCTGGAATCTCATCAGGAAAAACATCCCTGAATTCTTGCAATACAGGATAGTCCTCCAATCTAAGAGTTTCACTCTCTGCTGCCTCTAGAACGTGAGCTGCATACAGTTGACATCCCTTCCTACAGAACTTCTTTAGTTGCATGGCTGAAACCTGTTTAACAGAAGTCACCTTTGGAATGCCTTTTACAACCCTCGGGTTTCCTTCCTCGTCCATGCATTCAAATGTCTTATTGTAGCAGTCAAGTTTAACCCTGTGTGCTTCTAACCAATCCATTCCAATGAGAATATCATAGGAACCAAGTGGCAAAATATTCAGATCTGCATAAGTGAATAGCCCATCCATCTCTAATGGACATTTCTCTACTATTTCACTAACTTTTCTCTTGGTTCCAGTGGCTAGTTGAACTAACCATGATTTACTATGCTTTAATTTCTTGAAAGTGCAAACCTCAACAATTCTAGGAGTGACATAACTGTGAGTAGATCCAGGATCAATCAAAATAGAAACAGACTTCTTAGCAATCTTACCTTCAACTTCAACCACAGTTGACTGATGATCTGCTTGGCGGTCATCTACTGCTGCATAGATCCTAGGGATTGTCCTTGCCACTTGTCCCACAGTTCCAGCTCCTTGGATGTTGTGAACTTGATTTGCATTCCCATTCCGATGTGGACAGTTCCTAAGCATGTGCTCTCCTCCATAACCCCAACATTGAAGTGGTTCTCTTGGCTCTTTTGGATCTCTCGGCTTGTCTCCCATCGTCCTGGTTGGCTTAGTCACAACCTGTGATGGCTGCCTTTGCTGATTCCTGAATTGAGGAGGCTTGAACCCCTTCTTCCTTTGATCAAACTTTTCATTTTTCTTATCCTTCCATGCCTTATGGAATTCTGGTTTGCTTCTGTTTTGATCAAAGCAATACTTGGCCTTTCTTATGGCCTCCTCTAGAGTTCGAGGTTCATCAAACTCAATTCTATCTTTATATGACTGGGGTAGTCCACTTAGGAAACGCTGAATTTTTACCTTTTCATCTCGAATATACCTGACATACCTTAGCAGCTCCAAGAACTTGTTTGAATATTCTTCCATGGTCAATTGTCCCAATCTCAGCTCATGGAACTCTTTGATCTTATCATCATAGTACCTATCAGAGAGGTACTTCTACTGGAAGTATTTCTTGAATTGTTTCCACACAATTTTCCTCTCATTGATCTTCTTCACCTGCCTGGTGTGTTCCCACCATATAGATGCTCTTCCGTTCAAGTTGAAGATGGCTACCCTTGCCTTCATATTTCCCGAGTAATCTTGGACTTGGAAATATTTTCTCATCCCAAGAAGCCAAGCTTCAACTTCTTGACCAGATTTTACCTCTCCGTCAAATGTAGGAGGTTTTGCCTTCTTAAATTCCCCATGTGAATTGTTCTTGTAGTGTTTCTTCCTCTTACTCATGTGAGACGAAGAGCTTGAACCCTCAATGGATTCTTTAGAGTCAGATGATTCATTAGAAGAGATTTCTGGACTATATGTGCTGTTTGTAGAAATTCTTCTTGGGCTACTGGCCCTCTTGCGGGAATTCCTTCTAGAGCTACTCCCACCCCTTTCTAGATTCGATATTTGATGCCCAGAGTTTATTTGCCTTTGGATGTCTGTTAAGCTCTGCAGCATCGCTGCATTCAGCTGATTTTGTTCTTCTTGAGCTTTAATCATCCTTTCATTATCTTCCCTACAGCTTTGCAACTCCACCCTTAGGCTTCTCATGGTGGCTGCAACATCTGGGGGGGTCTCTTGATTTCTTCTCCCATTAGATTCTGTCTCAGCATTCTCAACCTGTATGTTTTCTCCCATGGCATCTGTCTCAGGTTCATAGGGATCCTGTGCATCATTCATGATGTTCATTTTCTTGGCCCAACCAAGATCCAAAATTTTTCCACTGTATTAACTAGAGTGTTACCCTGCTGTAACTGTGGCTCTCTGAAATGTGTTCATCAACAAAATTGTTAGCTGCATTACATTCTTAGAATTCACAATTACTTCATGCATGTGGGAAAAATTCCATACTTGACAATTCGTCAAATCACAACAACGAAAATATGAGGGGAAAAAGAAAAAGGGGGGTCAAGGGGGCTTGCCCCCTTGTTTACGAATCACGCCTCAATGGGCGGTTCGTTGAACCTTGCCGCAACGGGAGATTCACGGAATGCTGTCGCAATGGCGATTCACAGGATGCTGCCGCAACCGCGGGGAGGTTGGCCTTCCGCAATGGGCGGGGTGATAGGCTGAAAGCTTCCGCAACTGGCGGGGCGATTTGCCGAGAGTTTCCGCAATGCGGGGCGCTTGGCAGAATGCTTCCGCAATTGCGGAGTGGTTCGGCGACAGCTTCCGCACTGCGGAGCAGTTCGCCGAACGCTTCCGCAATAGCGGGGCGTTTTGCCGAGCGGAGCCATTCGGCGAAGGCTTCCGCAGTTGCGGAGCCATTCGGCGAATGCTCCCGCAATTGCGGAGCCATTCGGCGAAGGCTTCCGCAATTCTGGAGCCGTTCGCGGAATGCTTCCGCCGGAATGCTTCCTCGATTTCGGGCACTTTTTCGGAAATGCTTTTGCGGAACGATCTTGCGAATTGCTTCCGAAACTTCGGAACGATTCGCCGAAGTCTTCCGCAATTGCGGAACGATTCGGCGAAGTCTTCCGCAGTTGCAGAACGATTCGCCGAAGTCTTCCGCAACTTCGGAACGGCTCGCCGAACTCTTCCGCGTTGCGGAACGATTCACGGAATCCTTCTGAAATTTCGGAAGAGAATTCCTTCCGCAATTTCGGAAGAGAATTCTTTCCGAAAAAATTCCGATACTTAGAAAATTTTTCCACTTAAAAACATTTTTCTCCGCTGTTTCAGAGCCATTGGCTGAATTCTTCCGCAATTTCGGGAAGGTTCGCGGAATCCTTCCGCAATTTCGGAAGAGAATTCCTTCCGCAAATTTCGGAAGAGAAATCCTTCCGCAATTTCGGAAGGGAATTCCTTCCGAAAAACTTCCCTTCGCAAATTTCGGAAAATTCTCGGAACACTTCCGAAATTTCGGAACGATTCGCCAAATGCTTCCGCAGTTGCGGAAGGCATTCGGGAATTCTTTCCGAAACAGTCTTAAACCAAAAATTTTCAAAAACGGACTTAAACCAAAATTTTTCAAAAACAGACTTTAAAACAAAATTTCCAAAAACTCATAAGACAACAATTTTATTGTAATTGCTTATCAGATTTGGCCCATAGAGGCCCAATGCTGCAACGCAGCTCTGATACCATTCTGTCACGTCCCCTCCCATTCTACCAGCTAGATGGAGAGGATCATGAGGTTAAACTGGGCATCCAGCCCCATACATTGAAAATAAGCGTTCAAACAATCATTCAGATTTTTAAATAGAGATATGAAGATGCATAATTATCAGAAATCAAGCGGAATTTATTTATGAATTGCACAATCTTCACACATTCATAATATTCATCAAATGGTAATTGCCAATTTAATGCACAAGAGAATACTTATCTTATACAAAAGTAGTCCCACGCAACTGGCTATGCAACTGCAACGTTCCACCCAACCGTAGGCCAGTGTGCTCCTCAATCTCTCAGCACCACTGCCACCCCCGAGCTGGGCATGATCTCTACAAGGAACCAGGGAACAACAGACTCACACATAGCCAAGCATACACCAAGATGAGCCAAGCCAATCTGCAATTGGGTTTATCAGGCTGCTAGGAGATGGAAAGGAAGAGTTGCTAAGCTAGTGAGCTCCAGCACATAGCTAGGGATAACCTTGCAAGATCTATCTAGCTTGGCACCCACAATACCTACACACCCAGCACAAGGAAGTATTCTTTTCACTGCTGTACAGTCCCTCAAGCCATACCTTCCCTATTCTAATGCTCTCAGGGTATGCATAGAAGAGTAACCAAATCCCTCTTGATCTTCTTGAGAGGTTGCATCCCCCACTAGGTTTATCAAGCCACTTCTATCCACTACCACTCCAAACTTCAATTCACAGGTTCAAACCAAAAACGAGGATGCACATAACAGCAGAACCCCACTTGCTGGGCATGAGAAAAACGTTTTCCACAGTGGGATGCATGAGATGGGGTTTCAACTAACCCAGAAAAATGTGGGAACCCACAAAAACGAAATGGGAAGTTGGTGAACAACCCAGGAAGCCAAATCCGTTTTTAGAAAAACGTCCAGGGTCCATTCGGGGCAAAAACAACCCCCCTCCTAGTCCCCAATTCGTGGCCTTCCTCTCCCAACTGTTATACCAGGCAAAAACGACTCCCAGGCATGGAAAAATGCAGTATTTAGATGAGAAACGTAAATGGGAAAGACCCAGCTAATTCCAACTGCGTGAGTGAATGAAGATTGCCCATTCCCCATGGCTTTGGGCACCATTTCGTGGGTGGTTTCTTGCCCCAAAAGCAAAAACACGATTTTCCAAGTTGATGGCTTGCCCATGCACGAAAATGGCTTGCCCATACTCTTTCATTCCCAAGGCATTAACTGCCTTAACCAATTTCTTGGAAAAATTAAATGATTGGGTACATGAGACAAAATGGGTAGTTGGTGGTTTATGGGTTTCCCCATTGACACATGGATTAATACTATTGGCTCAAGGGTTTGAATAATTTCCCTCCCTATTCCTTGTAGAACCATGCCCCATCTCTTTTGTTGCATTGCATAGCCGGTTGTGGGTATTTTTCATTAAAATTCGTATTTACATGATGTCTTATATACATTGTGCCCATCTCGCACAAGAACCATAGGCATCTATTTTAATTGCCGATACATAAACGCTAAATCAATGGTGGGGCCTTGGCCTTGAGCTCCTCACCATGATTAAGTTACAATATTTACATCATTTACAAAGGGGGTCAAAATGGGGACGTGACAGTATGGGTCCTTAAAATCATCCCTTTTTCAAAGTCCTTACAAGATCAAATTTGTATGTAATGTCAATGGTTACAACATTCTTGTAGTTGTTTATGTGGATGACCGGATCATAATTAGGAGTGAGAAATATCTTACTAAAGGTAAGGGTCATTGCAGGTAAGGTTCTTAATAAAGATCTACAAAGAGCAGGTAATAGTCATTGCAGGTAAGGGTCTTAATAAAGATCTACACAGAGAAGGTAAGGGTCATTGCAGTGATCATTTTGTCTCTCAAGATGATCAGGGAGCATAAATTTTTGCAGTCCACTAGGGTTTTTGATGCAATGAAGCAAGCTTCACAACATCTCTAATCTCCATATGTTATGGGTTCATGGAAAAATCATTACAGACCTGCTTGTTACTATCTCATGTGAGACTTAACTGGTGCAGGGGATTGGTTGTTTTCAATGCAGAAGATTGACATTTTGACAAATAATTTCAAAAGAGTTTGGAAGCAAGAAAATATTCCTCAGGTTTTTTTGACAAAGGTAGAGTCCGGTGGAGGATCAAATTTGCTCATTCACTAGAAATTGTATAGTGGATCATCGAAGAAAGCACAATGAGACACCCCCACAGGTTTCCACAAAAATGGATGGTCTTATCTAGGGTTTCTACTATCCTTTCCATGCCCATATGACTATTGGAGTCTTCTTGGAGATTCAACTTGAGGCTGGATTTTTCCGTAACTTATTTCGGAGGAAGTCATTTTCAATCTATTTCAAACTATAAGTGCTCCGTTCCTAGTACATCCATTCTAGGCCTATAGTTATTGGATTGGAACAACAAAAAGTTCATTTTATTATTGGAGCAATGAAGAGTCTGTTATATTTGTTCCAGGCCTTAAGTTTATGGGAGCTTAATAGAAGTTAGGTGTCTTTTGCTAACACTGAAACTCAAAAAAACATCAATTCATAGCATTTCTCAGACATAATTTGATATTAAGGAACAAAAGGAAATCATATTTGAAACATTGCATAGTACTGAAAAAACGTATTTGGCTAATCCCATGGTGTTGGGATTGGCCCAAGAAGAGGAAGTTAAGAAGGCAAGTACAGTTAGGCGAGGCCCGACATTGACCATTTTTGGGAGAAAAGCGTCTCCGCAAATCCCGGGTAGAGGGTATGGAGCGAAGTTCAGTTGAGAAGAAAGGACCTGTTTCCTTAATAAAGGCAAGTACTAAGGATAGCCATAGGTGTTTGGTGTAGTTAAGGGATGAGCGACATCCTGACTGCTATAGTAACAGGAAGTTAAGAAGCAGAGTGGTGTAAAGGACGCACCACTACAGGTGCGCTGTCAGAGAAAGCGTTAGAGTCAGAGGAAGTGGCACCAAAGGGACAACGAAGTTAAAGCTTAGCTTGGTCTATAGGAGAACCACGAGGATTTTTGGGTTTTGGGTACTATGGGGGTTGGACCATAGTTATTTTTATTGTAATATGTGACCTTAGGTCACATCTATATAAAATGGTAATTTTGTATGAGGAAAGGGGGGCATATAGAACTACAAGGGTAGCTTGATTTTCAGTTAGGAGAATAGTGATTAGAGAGAGAACATACTCTACAAATGAGTGTGTAGAGATCTGATTGTAGAGGAGAGTATGCAGCTAAGTGCGCAGACTGGAACTATTACACTTCCAAGCTAATAGAAATAACAGTTCCTGTGGACGTAGCCCCTGCATGGGGGTGAACCACGTAAATCTATGTGTTTATGTATATGAGTTTATGACGTGCTTTGTATGTGAGTTTATGAATTATTTATGCATTTACTTTCATGTATAACATCTTATACAACTTGACGAGAACTTTATGCTCAACATTGGAACTCTAGCCATAAAAACCCATATTTTTGCATAAAAAACACCAAAAAAAACCCCGAATCAAAAAGTGCTGCTACCGGTAGCACCACTTTTTGATTTAGGGTAAAAAATATAGAAATGAACCAAAACATAAATATTGATGTTTGCAAAAACCTTAAAATCAAGCTCTAAATTGAAAACTAATGCTACCGGTAGCACACTTTTTCAAAAAATGGTATTTTTATATGATTTTATCAAAATTGAAAATTGTGCTTATTTAATCTATTAGTAACACTATATAAAAATTGCATTGAGTTAAACACAATTTATTCAATAAATAATTTGACCACTCTTTTCATATAAATACAAGAATTTATAATATTATTCATAATAAAACGATATATTAAACCATAAAATGTGGAAATTATGATATTTAGGTGCATAAGGGAGAAAGAGGAAATGCAGTATACTCTAAAACAAGAACTATATATAACAAACGAGAACTTTTGCCATAAAAAATATTATTTTTGCATCAAAAACACCAAAAAACAACCTGAAAATGAACCATTGGTGGTATCGTTCTAATCAAAACCCTAAACCACCCCTTGGATTGAAAAGTGAACCTCTTAGAATTAAAAAATAAAAAATAAAAAATGTGAAAATTCAAAAATGCAAAATTTATTAAAAAAATTCAAAAACCAAATTAAAAAATAAAAAATAAAATAAAATTTCAACCTTAAAAGAAATTTTATAAAACAAAAAATTTAAAAGATAAATGTATAAAAAAAACTTGTAAAAAAATCAAAATAAAACACAAATAAAAATAAAAATAAAAATTTATTAACGAAAAAATTAAGATTTAAAAAAACTTAAAAACCATGAACATTTTTGAATAATTAAAAAAATAAATTCAATTCAATTATTTTTTCTAGAATTATTTACGTTAAAAAGAAAAAAATGAAATATCAAGAAAACTTAATAAATGTTTCGAAAAACACTACTAAATTAAAAAAAAAACTTAAAACTTAAAAATAATATCAAAATCTTAAACTATAAAAAATTTAAATTTAAAAAAAAAACTATATAAAATATTTATATTTAAAAAAATAAATTCAAAACTTTAAACTTTATAAAAAAAAATTCAAACAAAATTCAACCTTTAAACGATATTAAAAATTTAAGTAAAAAAAAAAACAACAATTCGAAACCCCCATCCCCCTCCCGCGCTCCCCTACCTCCTCTGCCCTCCCCCATTCTCCCCTACCTCCTCTACCCTCCCCTCTACTCCGCCGCACATCCCTACCCCCTCTCCTCCCCTCCCCTCCCTCTCGCCCCCCCCCCCCCTTCCCATATCCCCCCCTCTCCCCCCTTCCCTCCACCTCTCTCCACCCCCTCCCCCGCCCCCTCGTTCCCTCCCTCCTCCCCTGCCCCCGTCGCCCTCCCCACCGGCCACGCAACGCCCAGCCAACCCCTCTCACGGGATGGCGCGATTCTCAGAATCACGTCGCCGTGAAGAGGTGGCGCTTGGGTGAAAGAAGGAGCGACGCCGCCTCTTCACGACGGCGCGATTCTGAGAATCACACCACCTCGTGTGAGGGGTTGGCTAGGCGTTGCATGACCGATGGGGAGGGAAAAGGGGGCGGTGGAGGGGTGAGATGGGGGAGGGCATGGGGGGGGGGATAGGTTGAGGGAAGGGGGGAGAGGGGGGAGATGGGAGGGGGAAGGGGAACGAGAGGGAGGGGAGGGGAGGAGATGGGGTAGGGAGGTGAAATGGAGTAGAGGAGGTAGGGGAACGCGGGGGAGGGGAGAGGAGGTAGGGGAGTGCATGAGGGGGATGAGGGTTTGGAATTGTTGTTTTGTTTTTTTTTTAAATTAAATTTTTAATAATGATTATTTTTGTTACATATTTTATAATTTGATTTTGATTTTTTTTGTTTTGAATTTGTTTTTATATAGTTTTTTTTTCAAATTTGGTTTAAACTTTAGAGTTTTTTTTTTCGACGCTTGGGCGGAAGAAGGAGCAGTGCCATTCCTTCTTCCACCCAAGCGCCGCCTCTTCACGGTGGCGCGATTCTGAGAATCACGCCACCTCGTGAGAGGGGTTGGCTAGGAGCTACACAACCGATGGGGAGTGCGACGAGGGCAATGGAGGGGGGAGATGGGGGAGGGCACGTGGGGCGGGGGGGGGGGGGGATAGGTGGGGGGAAGGGGGGAGAGATGGGAGATGGGAGGGGGAAGGGGGACGAGAGGAAGGGGACGGGAGGAGATGGGGTAGGGAGGTGTAGCGAAGTAGAGGGGAGGGTAGAGGAGTGCGGGGGAGGGGAGAGGAGGTAGGGGAGCGCATGAGGGGGATGAGGGTTTGGAATTGTTGCTGTTTTTTTTTTATTTAAATTTTTAATAATGATTATTTTTGTTATATATTTTATAATTTGATTTTGATTTTTTTTGTTTTGAATTTGTTTTTAGATAGTTTTTTTTTTCAAATTAGTTTAAACTTTAGAGTTTTTATTGTTTTATTTAATTACTTTTTTTGTTTTTAAGTTTTGTTTTGTTTTTAGCTTTTGGATATTTTTTCAATTTAAAATAAAAAGTAAATAAATTTATTTAGTTCTATTCATAAAAAAAGTTAAAATGCATAAAAAAATGTTTGAAATGACAATTTGTTTTTCTTTTTTTTTGGATAAAATTGCCCATCGAATGATTCATTTAAGAGAAAAGTTAAAAAAAAATTCAAATATATATATATTTTCATTCTAAATGGTTTTTAAAAGTAACAAAAATTTAAAAAAGTGTGTATTTTTTCATTATAACAAGCTACTAAATGTAGCTTTTTTTGTAAACTTTGAAAAAAATCCCTTGTAAATAAAGTTATAGTTTTCTTATGACCAAGAAGTTTTAAAATCACAAAAAAATGGCTCAAAATGAAAAATGGTGCTACCAGTATACATACTTTTTGAAATGGAGGTAAAAATAACTACTAAATTTGACCCCCCAAAAAATGAGAACAATGTCGGGTTCTCGTCAAGTTGTATAACATGTTGTGTATGCTAATGGTAATTGCATGCTAAGTAAATGGAACACATGTGTATGAATACTATGGAGGAACACTTAGAATGATGAATGCGTAGCTAATTGGTGAATACAATAGAGATTCAATGTATTTCTGTATATTGTTGATTAGCTACGAAGTGTGAAGTCATTTGTTCATTCTATTCTACTAGTCGATGTTAAATAGGGATTTTGAGTAAGGTTGTTGACCACATTTTCACATCGCCACAGTTATAGAAGCTTGATTCTGTTACCCCCCATATTCGCTTCAGGTGAGACTTCAGCCTTTTTACAGGTTGATGCCGAAAGGGCCAGTGAAAGGGGTTTTGTTGTTGCTGCATTAAATTCCCCAAACCCAGGTCTGCCTAAGCAACCAACAAATGGATTCGTTGCCGACTTTGGACTGATATTCCGGTGATGTTTCATGTTGATGTGGAATCCAAAGAAGAGTGAAATACAAAATTGGCTAAGTCAGATAGAACGCGAGTTTACGAAGAACGAAAACAGACATCCTTGGCTTACTACAGAATAATGGCTATATAGATACATATTTACTGATTTGCATGAAGTTTTCTTCGCATCTTTTGATAACAAGTTACATGAGTGGATATCTAGGGTAGCAGAAAGAAAGAACTGTTTTCAGGGTGGAGAACCTACGCTTTGGAATCAAGAGTTGATTCAGAGGCTTAAAGGGATTAATAACTAGATTTCAAGAGCAATAGACTTTTGGCTGGATAGCTTGTTGGAAGGCTATATTACAGAGTTTGCTGTGGACACTTTGAATTCCTACAATGTAGCTGAAAGATACGTTTTCAAGGGATTTAGAGGTATGTACTTGAAAAACCTGAGTTTACACATTAAAATGTTATTATTTGAAAAGGGTGTGTTAAGAATGCAGTAAAATTCCTAGGGTTTGAGTATGTAATGTTAAAAAACAAAGATAGTGACATAGACGAAGACATTGGCATTCTGTGTAGTGTAAAAAGATATAAACTGAGCACCAGAAATAGTCTCGTGAAGTTGAACCTCCCACATTCCTAAAAATTGAGTTAGAGAGTGATAGAAACTCTTTTCAAGTTGAGTATGATAGTGAAACAAAACCTATACATATTGGCTATCATCCTATCACTCCGCAGAAACCTATAGCTGCTGAAAGAAATATTACTAGTTCGTAGAACACTAGTAGCAGTAATACTACAGGAACAAGTACAAACAATCATCCGAGTGGTGGTGTACCTCCACCATTTCACTCCGCAGGCAGTACTGTTGTGTTTCAGAACCCTACACCTCCTCGAATAAGGATGGAAGATGATATAAAGCTACCTTTTTTTAAGGGAACCAGTCTAGAATATCTAGAGCAACATTGGTTTCTCTGCACTGTTGTCTAGAACGTTAAACAAGTACAAGACGATGATATAAAGAGATCCCAACTAGTCACTACATTCAAATATAGAGATTTAACATGGTTCATGAAATATTATGTTGGATAGAACAAAACACTAGCTGACATTAAAACTGCATTGATTAGATAATTTAAGAAGCTTAAGTCAGAGTCTCAATGCATCACAGAGTTGAAAGAAATAAAACATAAACCTAATGAGACTGTGTGGGAACTTGATCAGAAGTTCAAAGCCTTGTTGGATCAAGTTATCTTTGACATCGCACCACAATAGCACCAAGAGTGGTTTATAGCTGCGCTGTTTCCCCACATTAGATTACCATTGATGCAACAAAAGGTTGCTTCACAAACAAAAGAATTGGAAATTGCGATGAAGATAGAAGCTTCACATGTAGGGGAAATTAACACAGGTATGGTACAAATATAGACACAAATAGAAAACATGACATTACAACTACAAGATATACAAAAAGGAAAAGAAGTAAGAGAATAGGTTTGGTGTACTAAATGTAAAGGAGAAGGAAATTCCAAGGAACATTGTCTTGTATTCAGAGATTACCTCTCCAGTGGGGAACCAAATCCATTAAATAAACCTCAAGGACCATGGTGCGAGATTCGTCGATGTAGAGGACATTGACCAGAGGACTATTACCTACTCCAGAAGTATGTGCAGACACCAAAGAACTTGTACTACACATTTTGTAAGTCACTTGGCCATGATGACAGCAACTATAGACCATACGACCTCATGATAGAAAGAAAGCATGATGTCTATAGAGTCCAAGGAGAGATACATAAAAACAATGAGAATGCACACTATGATCAGGGTACATACATAGGATGTGGTGGATTTAGAGGAAGATGACGTAATACTGGCCCAGGATGAGGTAGAGGTCATATTGTCTCTTATAACTATGGTCAACCTGGAAATTTAGCAAGAGATTGTCAGAACCCTTGCATTATTTGTAAGTATTGTAAATCTTATGACCATATCATTGAAGCATGTCCCATTTTTCTAGGCTAAATGCAAGAAAAAATACCAGAAGGACAGAACCAGAATATTCAGATGATTGCAGGTGAGAAAAGGAATGAAGATCAAAACATCCATGTTGTGACACGAAGTGGAGTTTCGACAGGAGATGATATAAAAAACGAAGCTTCAACTTCTGATAATCACATAAACAAACCAAAGCATACTGATGGACCTTGGGTAAGGAAAGCAGTTGGAAAGATACCTGTATTCGACCCTAACAAAGAAAAAGAAGTATTCATGGAAGCAAGAAAATAATTTTAGGACTTGGGAGCTTCGACTACAAGGATCCCTTTCCAAAGTGATCAAACACCTGAACTAGGTATGCCAGTCTTGTATGACAGGTCATGATCTTTGCCAGAACAGACAAGCCCTGTAATACAATTTCTATAGAGTTGCATGAAGATGCTAAGGCATGAGCATGCCTTAAGGGAATTACAAAATGTAATGGGCTATTACGAGCAGCGCAGTATAGTAAACGATGCACATAGAGTAGTCCATCACATTAAGAACCATAAAAGGAAAGGAAGAGAAATGAGGTTAAGTGTGCAGATTGGAGATTTTGAAATGAACCGGGTCATTATCGATCTGGGTTCAGAGGTGAATGTGATGACAAAACAAACATGGGAGCAGATGGGGAAACCAAAGCTATCTTGGTCTCCTATACAATTGATATTAGATAACCAAAAAAAGGTTATACCTTTTGGGATGCTATCGGGTGTTCCTGTTGACATTGATGGAGTACAAAGTAAAGCAGACTTTGAGGTGATTAAGATCATAGACGACAATAATCCTTATCCTGCACTATTAGGGATTGACTAGGAAATTGATAACCTCACAATTATCAACTTGAAGAAAAAAAATGATATTTGAAGGTCGGGATATCAGGGTTATCGCACCCTTGGATCCTTCACAAGGAACATGGTATGTTGAGCCAATAAAAGAGGAATACAGAGCTCAAGAGTTAGATAACATCTACAAGATGAAATTTAATCAAGGAGATTACATTAGTCCTATAGAAGATGGAACATTGAGCTGGATATGAGATAGTTCCTGCGTATTAGAGTCAGACATAGGACTAGAGAACTGGCAGAGTAGAACGCATGAAGTATCAGCTAGACGATGTGCGAGGATGACAAAGTCACTTCACTGGATAGGAACAAAGGTAAGCCCAATTCCCACTTATGATGGTTTGAGTAGCATAAATGCATTCTTTCATGAATATCTAGCATCATTTTCAGATGAACATAGGCTATCAGCTCTAGATATAGCATTGCGAGCTACACCTGCTAGGTGGTGGGCTGCGCACAAGGACAAATTAAGCACATGAGAAGAATGTAAGCACTTAATGAAAGTTAGATTTGCTGAACAAACTGAGAATGTACAAGGAAAGTAAAATGGACAGACTAATCCTGGAGATCATATAGAATCTTGCTTGAAAGCATGGAGGCATATACCAAAAACTGAGTGGGTCCATATGTTTGTGCACACGTTAGATCCAATATCAAAGAACTGGTATATAGAAATAGAACTTCGACATGGTACAAAATATTGACACATGATGATAAAGAGCTTTCAACTAAATTTCAGTTTTGAGGATGACTATATGAGCATTAATGAGGCTCTGCAGATCATTAAAAATAAGATATTTGATGATGCCCCATTGCTTGTGTATAGTCAACTAGATTAGGAAATACAGTAGGAACATGCCCTTGAGTGTTATAATTTTACAATGGATGAAGATGAAAATGAAGACCCTCGCGATGTGAATATACTAGAATTTGAAGGAAAACGCGATGTACAAGGACCTGACTTGGAAATTCCAGATATGAGTAACCCCACTAAGACTAAAAGGATCAATATTAGTATGGATGAAGAACCAAAGTTCGAATCTATTGGATATTACTGGGATTAAGAAACAGTGGGACATATCGCAAATCTACTACATGAATATCATGATTTGTTTCCTAACAAGTTTTCTAAAATGAAAGGCATTTTAGGTGACTTGGGAGTAATGCAAATACCTCTCAAGCATGATGTGAAGCCTATCAAACAAAGACCTTATAGATTGAAACCCATATATAAAGAAAGAGTGAAAGCATAAATTGATAAAATGCTGGAGGCATGGATCATTGAACCAGTAGAAGAGTCAGAATGGATAAGTCCCATGGTGATTCAAGACAAGAAAGCCAAAGGAGAAATCAGAATTTGTGTGGATCTCAGAAAATTGAATGATGCATCTGTGCATGACCCATTTCCTACTCCATTCATAGATGAAGTACTATAGAATGTAGGTGGAAAGGAAGCATACTATTTCACTGATGGATTTTTTGGCTACCATCAGATCATAATTGCTGTGGAATATAGACACAAGACTACATTTTATACTGAATGGGGATCATTTCAGTACACTGTTATGCCTTTTGGATTGAAGAATGTGACTGCTATCTTTTCAAGGGTGGTTGTAGCTGCATTTAAGGATTATATTCATAAATTCTTGGAAGTTTACTTCAATGACTGGACAATATTTGGCCTTTTGAAGGACCATCATGCGAACTTAAGGATGATGTTAGCAAAGTGTAGACATTATCAGATTTCCTTGAACTTAAATAAGTGTGTCTTTTGTGTTCCTTATGGCATTTTGTTAGGACACATAGTATGCAAACAATGATTGATGGTTGATCCAACGAAGATAGCTATCATAGTAAATAACCCACCGCCTAATTTAGTTAAGCATCTATGCACTACATTGGGACACACATGATATTATAGAAAATTCATTAAGGGATATGCGCAGATAATTGCGCCTATGGAGAAACTATTGAAAAAAGAAGCGAATTACGAGTGGATTGAAGATTTCCAAAGAGGATTGGATACACTGAAAGATAAAATGGTCACATTACCTATGCTAGTCTTTCATGACTAGAATAAGTCACTTCATGTACATGTAGATGATTCATCTATAGCACTTGGAATTGTACTAGCACAACCTGGTGATGGAGGCATCGACCATCCAATTGCATTTTCTAGTAGAAATCTATCCTCAACAGAAAATAATTACATCACAACAGAGAGGGAAGGCTTATCTATGGTGTACGCATTGCAGAAATTCATGCACTATTTGCTAGGTTCACACTTTTGCATGTTCACTTATCATTCAAATTTAAAGTACTTGGTCAATAAACCAGTGTTAGGGGGAAGAATATGCAGATGGCTTCTACTTTTTCAGGAATATGATTTTGAGATCATAGTGAAGCCAAGAATATTGAACGCAGGACCTGACCATCTGTCCAGAATTGAGTCAGGAGAGGAACCTAATAATTTGGAGGATAATCTACCAGATGCGTAGTTGTTTTCTATTCACATAGTAGATGACTAATTCAGAGACATTGTATAATTTCTAACCACAAGGTTAGCACCTGTAGAATTCACTATGCAGCAGAAGAAACAGTTAGTGGTACGATCAGCTGATTTCACCTTGATTGCAGGACAATTATATAAATTGGGACCAGATGAAGTGTTGCGTAGGTGTATACTATAGCATGAGAGACCTATAATACTTGTTGAAGCACATTCAGTAGTATCTAGAGGACACTATGAAGGGATGATCTGGATTTTATGAGCAGAACGAAATGACTACAGATTATTATGAGATGCTTAACAAAAAATAACAGAGATACAGTAAAACTGGTTTTCTATTCAATAAGGAAATAAGCTAGAACTGTAAAATGCAGCGGAAAACAAGCTTGCTGGAATGGTGGCGTCTTATCTCTGAGAAGAGATGTGACGGTTCCGCTCATTTCGCAAGAAGATGGTTACAATGAGGCTCTGAAGGCCTTTTACAATAAACAGGAATGTCAAAAACCCTAGACATCCAAAAACCTAACCCTAGGAGATGAAGCGCCAAAAGTCATGTGGGCCCCGTTTGGGTAAGTTAGTACATCAACTTCCTGGGGTTGTAACTTTTGCATACGATCTCCATTTGAGGTGCTCGGTAGCCCGTTGGAAAGGTCTATCCGAGATTTACAACTTTCGACTACAGCTAGATGAATTTCAAAGGCAACCATGTGGCCCCCCAAATCGCCAAAAAAGGTCGTTTAGGGCCTCAAAATGGCCCCGGAAGTTCAGGACCCGAAAAACTGGTAAAAATAGTACAATACCAAAATTGCCATAAAACTATTTTGAGCCAGTTGGAAAGGTGGGTGGCCACCAATATCCACCTGGATCAATCCTCCCTCCTTAGGAAGCAATGGTCTCCATTGCGTTGAGTTCCCCCATCAGATGAGGAAATTTCTACTGAATTTGGCCTCGGGTGAGCCACTTGCCTTGGTGCAGGAGCTGCCCTACTTTGACAACTCGATAAAGCTGGATACTTTGATGTCGAGTGCCCTTGATCTGTGTGTCCGCAATATGATCACTGGATGCTTGTTGTAGGCAGTCAGGGTTGAGCTCTGTTGGTGTCAACTTCTCTGCTATCTCTGAGGTGTCTAATAGTGGTGGAAAATATGGCCGAAGGAGAGCCATGTTGAAGACTGGATGCAGACCAAGGAAGGGGGGAATGTTGAGCTCAAAAGCATTGTCACCCACCGCCTTGGTGATGGTGTACGGCCCATAACGGAGTGGGCGAAGCTTTCGATGGGGCCCTGAAAGGCGTTCTTTCTGCAAATGCAACCAAACTTTGTCGCCCACCTGAAACTTATGTGGCACCCGATGTTGATCATGGCACTGCTTGTACTTAGCATTAGACTTCTGTAGAATATCCTGAACCTGTTGGCGGATATGCTGGATCCGTTCAATGAACCGGGTGGCTTTGTCATCTTCTGGGGACGAGTCGGCCGAGGTGGTCGCAAGGGGAAGTGCAACATCCACGGGGCCCAATGGTTGGAATCCCAACCCCACCTGAAAGGGGTTGTGGCCAGTTGAGCTATGCAGGGCTCGGTTGTAGCTATGTTGGACATAGGGGAGACTCTCATCCCATGTGCGGGGGTGTGTTGAATTTTACATGCGCAGGATATGTACGACCATCCGGTTGATGACATCCGTTTGTCCATCAGTCTAGGGGTGGAAGGCAGTGGATTTGGTGAGCTTGGTATCCAACAGTGACCAGAGGCTTGACCAGAATGAGTTGAGGAACCGACTGTCATGGTCTGAGATAATGGTCTGTGGGATCCCAAAATGTACCCATACTCATTCAAAGAAGAGCTTGACAGTGGCTTCTGCTGTGATGTTCTTCTTGCAAGCGGCTAGAATCGCCATCTTGGAAAAGCGATCAACAACCTCAAAAACACAGTCGTTTCCCCTCTTGGTGGATGGGAGGCCCGATATGTAGTCCATTGAGATGGATTCCCATGGCTTGTCAGGAGTAGGCAGAGGGGTGTATAGGCCCTGTTTCTTAGTGGTCGGTTTGGAAATAGCGCAAGTGATGCAGGACCTGATATACTTGCTGACATCTTGTCGAAGTTTCGGCCAGTAGAAATGTTTCTGCAACACTGCCACTGTCTTTTCGACGCCAAAGTGTCCTGCCACCCGACTGTAGTGAGCTTCCCAAATCAGCTTCGCGCGCTCGCTTGATGGAACGCAGAGATGGCCCAGACGACACAACAACCCATACTGAAGATGGAAATTAGCAACCACTAAGTTGGTGCCCAACATTTGATATGTGGCGGAGAAGTCAGGGTCTGTCTCGTAGAGGTGGGGCCATCCGGAGGTCTCATGGCCTCAAGAGTCTAGCACTGTGGTAAGTGCCACGACTGGAGGTCGACTGAGGCAGTCAACAACTCGATTGGTACTCCCTGTTTTATATTTGATGTTGAGGTGGAACTGCTGTAAATATGTTGACCACTTCTGATGGCGATCATTCTGCAACTTTCCTTGGGTCTGCATGAACTGTAGTGGCTTGTGATCAGTTTGGATGACTGTCTCCTTCCCAAGAATGTAATGTCTCCACTGGCGGTAGGCTTGTACAATGGAGTCCATTTCTTTTTCGTAGGTAGGGTACTTGCGGATAGCATCTGATAGTGTCTCACTATGATATGCCACGGGGTGGCCGTGTTGAGTGAGAACGATGCCCACAGCATAATCTGAAGCGTCTGTCTCGATCTCAAAGGGATGTTGTAGGTTCGGTAATGAGAGTACCGACGATGAGCACAAACGCTTCTTCAAGTCATCGAAGGTTTGTTGTTGGGAAAGGCCCCACACAAATTTTGCCTTACCACCACCCTTGGTCACTTGGCTGAGGGCCCATGCGATATGAGAGAATCCCAGCACGAACCGGCGATAAAAATTGGCAAGGCCCAAGAAACTCTGAAGTTCAGTGAGTGTGGTTGGGGCTGGCCAGTCATGGATGACCTGGATCTTGGCTAGATCCACATGCACACCATGTCGATCAACGATGTAGCCTAAGTAATGGACCCTGTCCATGCCGAAGGATCATTTTTCCAAGTTTGCATATAGTTTGTGCTTCCGCAGGGTGTGCAGAACCTGCTGAATATGCTGCAAGTGTTCCTCCCAAGTCTTGTTGTAGATGAGGATGTCATCCAGATACACCACTACAAAATTGTTGGTGAAAGGTCGTAGGATATCGTCCATCATACTCATAAAAGTTGCTGGATCATTTGTCAAACCAAAAGGCATGACCAGCCATTCAAAAAGACCTTCTTTTGACTTGAAGGCAGTCTTCCATACATTTGTCTGTTCTATTGGGACCTGGTGGTAGCCAGACTTTAGATCAATCTTACTGAAGTATTTGGACCCCGTGAGCTAATCAAGGAGGTCTTCGATTCGAGGAATCAGGTACCGGTTACGGACGGTGATTTTATTCAGGGCCCGATAATCAATGCAGAGTCGCCAGGTCCCATCTTTCTTCTGTACCAGCACGATTGGGCTCCCACAAGGTGATGAACTGGGACGGATGTGCCCCTTGTGGAGCAATTCTTGGATCTGCCTCTTGATCTCCTCGTTTTCCAACAGAGAGCGGCGATAGACTGGCCCATTGGGTAGCGGTGCGCCTGGGGTCAGATCGATGGGATGCTTGACCTGGCAGTGCAGAGGTACCCCGGTCGGAGAGGAGAAGGTATCTGAGTATCCTTCAACCACCTTATCCAATTGCTTCTGTTGTGTGGATAGATCGGTCGTGGAGGCCCGGGATGTGGCTGCGATCTTTCTTTCACTCTGAGAGTGAATCATGAAGAAGACAAATTTCCCGATCTGAGAGATGACCTTCCTGCATTGCTTGGCAGAGATCAAGGAAATAGCACTGGGAGGGATTGCCTCGGGTATCCTGTACAATTTCCTGTTCAAAGAAATAATAACACTACGAGGCCTAGACTCATATACAGCATGACGTTTCCATAAATAAGGTTGGCCCAAAAGAACATCTGAAACTTCGAGAGGAGCAACATCACACAATACCTCGTCCTTGAAGGGCTTGATGCCATATGGCAGTCGGCACTGTTGGCTGACGCGGAGATCGCTTCCTTTGCGGAGCCATCCAATGGTGTAGGGTTGTGGGTGCGGCGTTGTCGGCAGGGCCAGGCACTTGAAGACCTCTGCTGATATGAGATTCTTTTGGCTACCGCTATCAACGATGAAGTGCAGCGAGGTGCCTTTTACCCACATCTGTGAATGGAAGAGGCGTTCTCCTTCTTCTGGCTCGTCTGGTTCATCAGGCTGGAGCTTGGTGGTAGCAATGGTGGCACTGGGTTCCGTGTCAATGATCCGTCTTCCCCTTTCTGGTTCAGACTCAAAGTCAGAACCCGCATTTGATTTAGATGCTTTCACTTCGGCCACCAGTGATTGCTTTGAGCGGCAATCAGCAGTGTTATGCCAAGGGCTCTTATGGAAGTCACACCACTTCCCGGTATCTTTCTTTGTTTTTTCGGTGTCCTTCTTTGCTTGCGGCTTGGACTGGTTGTCCTGATACTGTCCATCTTTGCTCTGTCCTTTATTCTGTGGGTTGGGGCCGCCCTTTCCTGTCTTTTGCTGTGAAGGGTTCCCAGGACCAAATTGCCGCGTCTTTTGTTTGAGCTTTTGCTCGATTTTGACGGCATATCGGTAGGCCGCGCCCAAGGAAGAGATGTCCATAAATTCCATTTCGGTCTGGATGTATCTATGCAAACCACCGCGATACTTGAGCACCAGATGTCATTCTAAATCTTTGATACCCAGCTTGGTGCGCAAGGTATGGAAGATATTTGTGAACTCTGGCACTGCTGGTCTCTTTCTTGTCGCAGTGTGGTCCATTTGGTATACAAGTTGTCATAAGTTCCAACAGGGTAGTATTGTTCCTTAATAGCATCCCTGAAGGATTCCTAGGTGGCCATGACTGAAAATAATGAGGCTTCTTCTGTGTCCTTTTGCTCGCAGAATGTTTCCCACCAATCTTTGACATGGGGAACGGATTTGAGGAGTGCAAAAGTAATCTTTTATTTATTCGAAAAGTTATGGACAGAAAAATACCCTTCTAGTAGATTCAACCACTTATCTGCGTCTATCTGTCCTTCAAATATAGGAATATCGAAGTTGATTTGTACCTTGAAGGGGGCGGCGCCTCCGCTCGAGGAAGATGCGTCACTTGTTGGTAGTCGCCGAAGGATTTGCGCGAAATTATCCATCATCTCGTTCCTCTGCTGTGTGAGGGCTTCCTCAAGCAACATTTTGATAGGATCTCCTGTCCCGTCATCTTTCTTTTCTCCTGCCATGAGAGGTCGCCTGGGCGTGCGAGAGCTTTTGTCCTCAAGAGAAACAAGCTTGAGACCCAATTCTTTGTACCCTGACCTCGTTGGGGACATGCATTAAGACGACAAGGAGCAGACCGCTCTGATACCACTGATCCGGATTTTATGAGAAGAACGAAACGACTACAAATTATTATGAGATGCTTAACACAAAATAACAGAGATACAGTAAAACTGGTTTTCTATTTAATAAAGAAATAAGCTAGAACTGTAAAATGCAGCGGAAAACAAGCTTGCTGGAATGGTGGCGGCTTATCCTGAGAAGAGATGTGACGGCTCCGCTCATTTCGCAAGAAGATGGTTACAATGAGGCTCTCAAGGCCTTTTACAATAAACAGGAATGTCAAAAAGCCTAGACATCCAAAAACCTAACCCTAGGAGATGAAGCGCCAAAAGTCATGTGGGCCCCGTTTGGGTAAGTTAGTACATCAACTTCCCGGGGTCGTAACTTTTGCATACGATCTCCGTTTGAGGTGCTCGGTAGCTTGTTGGAAAGGTCTATCCGAGATTTACAACTTTCAACTAAAACTAGATGAATGCCAAAGGCAACCATCTGGCCCCCCAAATCGCCAAAAAAGGTCGTTTAGGGCCTCAAAATGGCCCCGAAAGTTCAGGACCCGAAAAACTGGTAAAAATAGTACAATACCAAAATTGCCATAAAACTATTTTGAGACAGTTGGAAAGGTGGGTGGCCACCAATATCCACCTAGATCAAGGGAAAGCCACTATGTAGAATATTTTGAGAGCAGAACTGTGGTGGCCTACTATACATAAAGATTCAAAGGAACATTGCAGGATTTGCGATGTATGCCAGAGAACAGAAATCCATCTCGTAGAGATGGGATGCCATTGATGCCACAACTCACTTTACAAGCATTTGATAAATGGGCTATTGACTTTGTGGGACCTATTACCTCGCCAGGGAAGAGAAATGGCTCGAGATACATCATTACAACTACGGATTATCTAACCAGATGGGCATAAGCAAAACCAATGAAGCACTGTAACACAACTACAACAACACAATTAATCTTTGAGAACATATTGACAAGATTTGGATGTCCAAATATTCTAATGGGTGATCAGGGAACTCACTTACTGAACAAAACCATTGAATCCCTGACGTAAGAATTTAAGATATATCATCAGAAGAGTACACCATATCATCCACAAGCTAATGGAACAGTGGAGGCCTTTAATAAAGTATTGGAGAATGTATTGAACAAGGTATGCAATACAAACATGGATGATTGGGATCTCAGAATACCAACATTATTATGGGCATATCAAAACAACTTGTAAAAACTTGACAAGTCATACACCTTTCAGGTTAGCGTATGGACAGGAAGTTGTCATGCCCATGGAATACATAGTACCAAGCTTGAGAATTGCAACATTCACAAACATGGCTGATGATGAAAGAATGGATCAAAGACTATTACAGATGATTGGATTGGAGGAAGACCGCTTCATTGCAGGATTTCACCAACAAGTGTAGAAATCTAGAGAAAAGGTATGGCATGATAGACACATCAAGCACAATTTCTTCCAGGTAGGAGACCTTGTTCTCCTCTATGATAGAAATTTTTTGAAATTTCCTGGAAAATTTAGAATGCATTGATTAGGGCCATACACTATTAAACATGTTACTAATGGTGGTACAGTGCAGTTAGCCACATTACTTGGAAACAAATTACAAGGAATTGTCAATGGGAGTAGGTTAAAGCCTTACAGGGATGGCCCTACTCCAACAACCATAAATTAAACAATGCAATGGTGTTTAAGTGTAAAGTGCAGTATAAATTGGACACTAAACAGAGAGCAGAGTCTGCAGACAACAATTTTGGCATAATGCGAAGTTCACAGATTTGAAGACGTGTTGTGAAGCACACATAGCAAGTCAAGTTGCAGAGCAAAGAAGTGGGTAGTGTTATGAAGTACCATCAAGAGAAGGGAAACACGAAGTGAGCTTCGCCACTCACCTAACCTTCGACGAAGCTAGAGAAAACTAGTTGTTACAATTTTCGTTTGGAAACTAGCCGTTATATAGTACTTTCGGGAAATCAGATTTTTCTGCTTTAACGCTTACTTGTCTGTTGAAGACACATTTAATGTAAGGAAAGGACCAGGATCTAAGCTATATTTGGACAACAGACATAGCATTTAGTGTTAAATTAGCCATTGTTTGGGCAGGTCTCAGTTTGAGTTATGGGTATAAATAGAAAAGAGGCGCATAGTTACCTGTTTTACTGTGATTGTTATTTTTACCGGAGTAAATTCTGATCTTTTACCAGTGAACAACAAAGCATTCCGAAAGTACATGTCTGAGCAAGAATAACTATAAGAGGTATTAAATAAATTCCAATAGTTCAGTTTAGAAGTAGTTACGAAAACACTTATGAAGAAAGCAACTCAAGAGAAGGGTGGGTCCTCTAGAGACTCACCTCGGCACGCACCAGAATCCAAGCAGAAGGATAAGAATAAACACAAGGAACGACAAAATCCATAGGCTACATAAGCACCACAGGAGCACCAGGCAGAGCGACCTCATGAGAGGCCGATTCTCTTGATACCTGAGTACATTCCGTTGCAAAAAGATGATGCAACGGTGGTAGTATTGAAGAAAAACCCACAGTAAAAAATCCCTCTGCCGCTGATATCAAGCCATGTTCGGGAAAAGGACAACTTGCTGGGCAAGATCCTAGATGTTAAGTTCACATATTACAATATTCTAGATGCGAACAGGTATCCCCAGTTCCAAATAGACATATATATGTAGAGAAAGTTCGATGAAGCCACTAAGAAGACGACCATACAAGCACATGACTTGATTGCACCGTTATTGTCTTCAGGACTACTGAACCTATTTAGAATTCCACACTTCGGGTGAAGTCCAGAGCTAAAAACTGTCGTGCATGTGTTGTTGTCATGCACACACCAGGGATATTGTGGATAGACCGCAAGATAGATATAAATATCGATTTGATCTACAGGATCACCCATCTAAGAAAGCTAGGTACTGACCCCACAATGAAATTTGTGGGTAAGAATAAAGATAAAGACCAGATTCAAGATTACGCCATGAGATTCACAATGCAGTTGCTCGCAGGAAGGGTACTAAAAAAATGCAGACCGATAGAAGTGTCGACTGCTGCGATCTCCCTAGATACTAAGGCTAAAGAGGGGCTACCGTTCAACTGGGAAGGATAACTATTGAATGAATTTCTGGATGATATAGCGAATGCGTAGGAAAATGGCTATCGATTTCACTATAATTGGCTTATAGTACTCATCACATTTGTGGGATGGACAAAGCAAAAATACCAATAGAACATACCATAATTACCAGGAAACTGCCGTGGAACTCGGTATGCAAATATGTGGAGTAACAAAAGGCCGGAAGGACAAAGGTAGAAAAATGTACATCTATACACATTCTACCTGCAATTATGCGAGGTGATTACATGCACTTCACGTATCCCAAAAGAAATAACAACGGTGTACATTCAGAAGATGGGATTCATGGATGATATCCATTCAGTATTTATACAACCTAGAGATCCAGCAAAGTCGGAATGGTATGAGGGTCAATATCAGCTGGATGCACAAAATATTGACCTCATTATTGAGGATTGGCCATCGGAATGGAAATTTGATGCGCCAGAGGCACTGGTTACGACATTTGATGGTAGCGTCAATGACAGTGACAAGCAAGAGAAAGATGATGCTGAAGGAGGTGATGATCAACAAGAAGAAGAGAAATAAAAAGAACAATAGCAGACTGGCGATCCGCTAGTAGGAGAAAATAGAAAGAACCCCGCCATAGATGTGTCGGAGGGGTCAAAAAGAAAGAAAAAAGAGAGAGTAAGAATCTGCTTGATGCGAATTTGCATGATGATGATTATAATTGCATCGCAGCCAGATTCCATGCCCATATTGAAGAAATATTCACAGAAAAAGACAAGAAGCAAGAGAAGCTTCAAACAAACATGGAAGAAAGCATCACCGAATTGAAAAATATGATGGAAAGAGTGGAGCAGGTACAAAGAGATCTAATGAAAGGATCCAAATTTGAGGATAGATCGGAGGGGTCAAAAAGAAAGAAAAAAGAGAGAGTAAGAATCTGCTTGATGCGAATTTGCATGATGATGATTATAATTGCATCGCAGCCAGATTCCATGCCCATATTGAAGAAATATTCACAGAAAAAGACAAGAAGCAAGAGAAGCTTCAAACAAACATGGCAGAAAGCATCACCGAATTGAAAAATATGATGGAAAGAGTGGAGCAGGTACAAAGAGATCTAATGAAAGGATCCAAATTTGAGGATAGATCAGAGGAAACAAGCCGGAGAAAAAGGAAAGCACCCACACTAACGATGTGACCTCGACTGGTGCTCATAGATCCAACAAATGTTATATTCCCATCAGACGAAGTCATCGAAGGTGTGAAGCAGCTCACGCACTTAGACATTAATGTGGGATGTTACCTATAAAAGGACTGTATGATACACACTTGCAGGTCATAGAAGAAATCAAAGATAGGGACATGATAACATACAACCAGCATCTGAAGCTGGAAGAGAGCTACAATGAGTTTAAGAAAGAATGCCGACTGAATACACATGAGCTAGTAGATACTCACGATAGGAAGAAGCTGAAGAAGATCGTAGAGGAAGTCAGTGCAAAGATACCATACTTCGATGAAGAACCTAAAGTAGAAGCGACTATATCCAAGATTGGTGATGCAGTCGACAATATTAAAGAAAAAATGGAGGAAATGGAAATTGGATACAAAGAGAAGATTGCAGACTTGGAGGCTAGACATCAAATTGGCACTCCGTCAGAAGTAAAGACATCAAGAGATGAAGAGCTAAAAAATTCAACAGAGATCATCTCCACGGAAGTTGCGAGGTGCCAAGAATTATTAGAAGAAGTGACCAAGTCATGGGCCATACTGCAAGAAGACCCAAAATTATAGAAAATCCAGGGTGAAGTGCAAAAGAAGCAGAAGGACCTTGAATCAATGAACACAGTGATGAATTAATTGCCGCCGAGATAGAGAATACAATAGTTCCCAGAAACAAAGGATCTTCAGAAATAACTGAAGGCATTAAGGACCAAGGAAGCATAAACTGCGGCAAAGTTGAAACCAATGCAGGAAGAGGCATTGGCGCTCTCTAAATATATTGAGGTGAAGATGCAAGATATTCACACAACAGAAAGCACAGTTAAGGACCAGATGAAGGAACTGATATCTGCAATGCTGCTCGATACAGTGAAAGAATATGAGCATGAAACTAAGAAGGTTGTTGTGAAGTTGAGCGCAACATATCAAGATTTCACAGCAAAGATGAATACCCCAAGTGACACGAAGTCAACAAAAACCAGTGAAAGTGGCTCGGGGACGAGCCACAAGTAAGTGTTAGGGGCCTGTTGGGTGCGTCCCAAGAAGATGAAGTTAAGAAGGAAAGTACAATTAGGTGAGGCTTGACATTGACCATTTTTGGGATAAAAGCGATTCCACAAATACCGGGAAAAGGGTATGGAGTTAAGTTTAGTTGAGAAGAAAGGATTTTTTTCCTTAATAATGACAAGTACTAAGGACAACCAGAGGTGGTTGGTGCAGTTAAGGGATGAGCGGTGGCCTGACTACAATAGAAACAAGAATTTAAGAAGCATATTGGTGTAAAGGACACACCACTACAGGTGCGCTTTAATAGAAAGCGTCAGAGTCAAAGGAAGCAACGCCAAAGGGACAACAGAGTTAAAGTTTAGAGTGGTCTATAAAAGAACCATGGGGGTTTTGGGTTTTGGGTACAATGGGGTTTAGCCCATATTTATTGTAACATGTGACCTTCGGTCACATCTATATAAAAAGGTAGTTTTGTATGAGGGAGTGGGGGGATATAGAACTGCAAGGGCAGCTTGCTTTCGAGTTAGGAGAATAGTGATCAGAGAGAGAACATACCCTACAGTTGATTGCGTAGAGATCTGATTGTAGAGGAGAGTCTGCAGCTAAGTGCGCAGACTGGAACTGTTACCCTTCCAAGCTAATAGAAAGAACAATTCCTGTGGACGTAGCTCCTTCTTGGGGGTGAACTACGTAAATTTATGTGTTTATGTATATGAGTTTATGATGTTATTTGTACGTGATTTTATGGCATGTTTATGTATTTGCTTTCATGTGTATGTTAATGGTAATTGCATGCTAAGTAAATCGAACACATGTGTATGAATTCTGTGGAGGAACACTTAGAATGATGAATGCATAGCTAATTGGTGAATACAATAGAGATTAAACGTAGTTATGTATACTGTTGATTAGCTGCAAAGTGGGAAGTCATATGTTCATTCTATTCTTATAGTCAATGTTAAATAGGGATTTTAGTGAGGTTGTTGACCACATCTACATATCGCCATAGTTACATAAGCTTTATTCTGTAACCCCCCATATTCGCTTTGGGTGAGACTTCAACCTGTTTACAGGTTGATGTCGAAAGGGCCAGTCAAAGGGGTTTTGTTGTTGCTGCATTAACTTCGTCAAACCCAGGTCTGCCTAAGCAAGCCAACACATGGAAAAAACAATAATATCCATAAAAATATTAGTAGATATTTTAGTACTGCAACCATTGTCTAATCCCATGGCCAAAACAATAAAATCCAATTTGTATAGTGAAAATGTATTCCATAAATTTAAGGTGGCAAATCATCATCATTATCATGATTTGCATTGCCATCAAGATCACAATCACGATCACTCGTGTATGCATGTGATTCATTTTATCCATCGTCCTCATCAAAATATATTTTCATGACCATGCATTACATTCTCTATCTCAGTCTCTTCATTGGGAATCAACGTTTCTTCTTAAAATACAACTCTATTGTCATCTTCAACTTCTTCTTCCAATGTTTCTTGTAAACTATTGCATTGCTCATCGACCATTATATCAACATATTCCATGAATTTCCTTTTCGAATGAGACTCTACTTGAATGACATACGACCATCCTGGGCTTGTTACATCATCAATTAGAAATGACTGGGTAATTTGAATAGGGCAAACATACGGTTCATCAGTATTTGATAAAAATTGTCGTGTATTTGCACGTACGAATCCATACTCATCACATTGTATTGGAGATGGTTTGATCCATTTACATTTTAATAATATGGGACTAGTCTCACCAAATCAACTTGGAATAATTTCTTGTATGAATCCAAGATAAAGTTTATTTTCAGTGTCATAATGAAATTCGACACTAACAATACAATCACAATTTTCCTTTCCTGTGTCCTTTTCTTCCACTCTTAAATGACTACCATAAGCCCACATCCCACTTAAAGAAGTAGATGATATATTTGGGGGTCGTGAAAGCTCAATTTCCTCTATCAGTATATCATGCCCTTCTTGTTGTGCATTACTAATTGCATAAACAATCCAATCATCAAATTCTGGAAAATAACCATCTCCAATATTCAAATCCTGAAGTGTACGCTTTTGAGATGGACGCATTCCTATTCGAATCTCTTCTCTGTATTTTCTACACAGAATACATGCTTACAATATAGTAAGAATGATAATAATTTAACTATTGAATGGAATTAAATAAATAAATTCTCATGTGAATAAAATTTCACCTGTGCCACTTATCAAATGAGGATGTGGTTTGAATAACATATGCATGTATCGTAGTTATTTCCTCATTTGATATCTTGAAGCGATGTCCATTTCCTTGTAACACTTGACCTAAAAATCTCTCGTCTTCATCATCATCCCATACACATCGATTAACATTAGTAAATTCCTTCATATATTCTGTTCAAAATCCTACGGCCTCCTCCATTGAATATCCTTCACACATGCTACCTTCTGGATTTGCCTTATTACGAACAAACTTTTTCAGAACCTTCATATATTGTTCTATAGGGTACATCCATCTAGTTCTTATCGGGCCACAATATTCTAGTTCATGTTCTATATGTATAAGAATATGCATAGAAATATTGAATATTGTTGGTGCAAATTCCCGTTCCAATAAGCAAAGGACTTCAACAACCTCTTCCCTCAAATGATCAAAGTTTGAAGGATCTAACACATGCATACTCATTCTCTTCAATATTAGGCCCAACCTTATAATTGCCAATCTTGGACCCTTTTCCAAACTTGATATGAATTCAATAGGTAAAATATCCTCAATTATGACATGATAGTCATGGGTCTTGAGGCCTCTTAAGCCATTATTGTCAGTTTTCCTTCTAACATTACTCCTCATATATCCAGTAGGAAAGCGAATCTTAGACATCAATGTCAAGAATTTTGCATGTTGTTCCTTTTTCCACACATAAGGAGCAATAGGTTTTCTAAATTTTCCATCACGATATTTTCAACCCAAAGATTTCGACGAATCTTTAGTTCTTGAATGTCTAGGTGTGATGATGTTGTATCATATGCACCAAAAAGAGTTTCTATAACAACAAAAGCTATGCTTTTCTCAATATGCATAAAGTCAACAATATGCCTAATGGTTATATGCTTAAAGTATGGAAACTTATAAAATATGCACAATCGTTTTACACCACTATCATTGAGTGGATCATTTTTACTACCAACAATGCCACCATTTTCAATAAACTGCATTTGTTTCTTTGCATTCTCAATAATGTAATCACTTGTTATTTTCAATGGTGCTTCACAATTCTCTTCCTGACCATTGAAACGTGACTTTTTTCGACGATATGGATGCTCCATTTTAAGGTAATCACGATGTCCACAATAAATACACTTACAAAAAATACTTGAGTTCCTCACAAAAGGCTTAAAGATACAAGCCGAACATCCATGGTATCCATGAACATTGAGACTAGTCAATGTGCCATATGCAGGAAGATCGTGTATCATAAGCAATAAAGAATCTCTTAAATTGAACTGGATTGAATCATTGTCCCTTAAAATTTGAATTGCTTCAATTCCTTTCCACAATTCTGCTAGCTCATCAAATAATGGTTCTAAATAAACATCAATTGTATCTGAAGTCACACTTTTCTTTCCTGGTATAATCAATGACAACATCAAGAAAAATGGTTTGGTTTCTAACGATGGAGGCAAGTTATAATTTATCAAAAAAATTGGCCAAGTAGACCATTTAGTAATTTGACATGAGAATGGGTTCACCCCATCTAGAGGTAAACCCAACCTTATACTATGAGGATCTTGGGAAAAATCGGGCCATTTGTTGTCAAATTCCATCCACATCTTAGAATCGACCACAAACCGTTGTTTTCCATCGGTGCTCTTATTTTGGGAATGCCATTGCATAAGATCAACAATGTCTCGACATCTATACATTCGAAGTAACCATGGGATTACTGGAAAGTTGCGAAGAATCTTTCTAGGCATTGAATTTGATTTCAACCCTGGTCTATACCTCAGTTCTTTACATTTCGGCCATTCAGTCTTACTTGCATGATTTTTGCGAAATAATACACAACCATCCACAAATGTGTGGATGTTCTCATACCCTTATCCCAGCTTAGTGATTTGAGATTTACATGCACTCCATTTTTTCGGAAACGTGGAGTCAGGTGGTAACAACTAATGTAAAAATTTCAATAACTCATCAACACTCTCATTTTTCTAACCATGCACTGTTTGCAAATTAAGAATTAAAAGGATTGTCGTTAATTGACTTAACTTGCAAGTGCCATACACAAGTTTTGAAGCATCCTCCATCAATTTCTGCCAATCATCCTTGAATACCTCATTCATCATTCTATCAAATTCAATCCCTTCATCTAAAATTGTTGCATGTTCTTCTGCATTTGTTGCCTTTGCGTCTATGTTTGGTGCCTCTATGTCTCTCATGATTTGCAATGGTATGCTATTTGGATAACTATTTTGAGGGAAAGGTCTTATACCGCTTCGACTAAATCTTAGCATATGTTGAAAAATCACTTGTCTTCTTCTCATCTTCCCTCTGAGACAATCATACAAGGACATGCATATTTATCCAAGCTCTTCTCATCGGTTATTCTCTCATCATGTGCATGGTATTCATTCGTTGACAAAACTGGCTATTGACTCATCTTCAATCTCCTGCATTCAATTATGACACTGATATGTTAATCTTACTTTCAACTCTTTTCATCTATCTCATCTTGAATTGAAATGGAATATCAAAATCAATACCTAGATACTAGAATAGATCATGTTAGAGTATACTTATCCGATTACTAGGGTGTAGGCATAACATCTATTGTAGTACTATTTATTTCTTGGAAAATAAGTCTGGTCATATGCTTGGGGATTACTCCCTTATGACCTTTCTCACATTCATTGGAATGTATGGTGTAAATATTTCACCTAAAGTACTACCTAGGTTTGTACCTGAAATCCTTGATTTTGTTTAAGATAATTACACATGTGGCTGAAGAAATAAAATATGGTAAAGGAAATCAAGAGTTGGATGTGGTGGAACCCTCCCAAGACCATAGATCTGATGTATATACTTAAAAAAATAGTAGTAGATCTGATGTTTGCATTCACATAATGATCAAAATTCTCTAATTATTGATGTATCTTTATCTGTCCCTGTATATCTATTCATATCAAAGTAAATTTTAGGTACATAATAATGTGTTTGGCCTTTTAAAAAAGTAGCAAATTTAGGGTTTAAAAGGATGAAAATATAAGAAAAAAGGCAAGGTAGAAAGAATAGAAACATGAAAGAGAAAAAAAAGGAAAGAGAGAACACGACCTGTGGAATTAAGTCATACTCTTGGTCAAGAAGCCTTAGGCTAGGCAAGTGCTGGAAACTGGTTGTTTGATTGATACACATGTTGGAAAAGAACCATGCCCCCGAGGCTCGAAAAGCACTAGCCCGAACAGGAGACATGAATGTCGAGTTGATAATGGAAATTATGTCTAAAGTTACACCGAGTCTCCTTTGACTATTACAATGTAGGTTTGGGTGTTGACAAATTGGCGTTTGGGCCCTCTCACCATAGTAAGTACCCCTTTAAATATCAACAATCTAATTTCCACAAGGTCACCTAGACATTCTATCTCTGGTACCCAGTTTAGGAGATAGTTCCCCTACACTCCCTTCCAGTTCCGAACTTGGATCTTGCAGATAAAGGTCCATCACCAAGTTTCTCCCTTCCAGTATGGACAATTCCACATTAGATGTTAGGATAGCTTCAACAAGCAGCACCCAACTTCCCCAGGATAGTCCAGAGAGGGCATATTTTTCCTAGTTCATTCTCCAGAAAATATCACCAAGCTCAACATCAGCGGTTTCATAGAGATTGACAACACTGCAAGATGGTTGTGAAACTCACAGAAGAATACTTATAAACAGATCTTAAAGTCACTACACTTTGACATCCATAAGAAGATATGTAAGCCATTAAGGGGCATAGAGGGCTAGCTCAACCAATTGTAAACAATATTCCTAGGCATTTGACTAGTTTGGGCTAGCAGGTGCTCGGTCCAAATCCCTTAGGGCAGGTGCACTAGACTACAACAATGGCATCAAAGGATGGGCATGATCATCTGCAACAGAAAGCAGAGAATCTTGAGCCATCTTGATAGTGGATTTACATCCCACTTTGTTAAGATAAGAAAACATATCTAATCGATGAAGAAATCAAAGAATCCAAATTCAAGTCATACACATTGAATTTGGGGTCAAATTTGAAAAAACTTAGAAAGATGCCAGAAAGGATAATCGACCACCTTGAAGCCTAGATATTTCTCAAACACAAAATTGCATTTGAAAATTACCTCCCTTCAGAATGAAACATCTATGCAACAAGCTCATAATGAGGGCAAGCATTCCTGAGTTTTAAGTCAAAGATTGTAACAGAAAAAAATTTTAAAACAGAGAAGAATAAGACAAGTTTTTACAATAGAAGATGGAACAACTTGAATAATTTGTCCATAATGAATTCAACTTCCCCAGTAATCCAAGACAAAATACAATGGCATGCTAATTTCTACCTTGCATGTAAAGATATATGTCTTCCAAGCTGCAAAAATGTTTGTTTGAAATCCTAATTACTGAGTAGATATTCCTAGCAGTTTGGCATGCTAATTGCTGAGGAAAGGTAAAATAATATTGTTGTTGCATCAATGAAGACAAAAGTGTAGTGTTGGAAAGGAATTTTCAATGACTAAAAATCAAAGAACCAAGAGGATTATGGTAATGTTGGATCAACATGGGGAAGAAACAGTTCAACAGACAAAGCTAAGGCAAGTTCACCAACCATACCCAAAGGATTTTGCCAATTTATTTCCTAGCTATAATCTTCCAGAAGGTATCTCACCAACTCAGGTGTATGAACTAGGCATTGAATAACATTATTCATGAAACAAGTATTCCCAAGGTTCTGGATTCTTGTTAAAACATAAGAACCCCCCCTTACACTAGCGCTGCTAATTCCATATCCACTACCCAAATACGTTGAAGATGAATTCATAAGCTGATAAGTGTGATAAGCATATTGGTTGTCTGGGAATCTATATCCCATCTCCCTTCTAGCAGTGAGAAGCTTGGTCCCATATTCCCATCCCATCCATGAGAGGGTATATGGTCTAAAGCCCTATCATCCTATTCATGGCATTAGGAATTTTTATTTTGGTGAATCCGAAAAGGCATCTCATATACAATTTTATCTATAGCAAGCTTGTTGTTTCTATGGGTCTTAATTGGGGGAAGTTCCTTATCCATAATGTTTTCTCATTCTGTATAAGGGGAAGATAGGAAATGGATTCTAAATTTTCCTAACCACTCCATAATATTTTTGGGACAGTTTTTGAGAAATTTTTAAAGAGATGGGTTGTTAATAAGGACAACATAAATTACTTAACATCCATGAGATTTATCTTCTTGAATTGATCTTATACCTATGTTTATGATGCCCATGCAAAGGGGTGGAAATTGATTTACACCTCCCCAACTTGATGAACTCGGTTATAACATAATGTGAGACACCTAAATCTTGTATCCATCTCACAATGATAAGCAAAATAATGAAGAGGGGGTCTTGGTATTAGGGACTAGTGGAACAAACAAATAGAATCCATGATATTTCTATGCATTTGGAAATTTAACAAATACATAATATGTTTGAGAATAAATTGACTAACCCGAGAAGGGGAAGACGTTAATTTCAACTCTGTTACTGAAGAATCCCTCACCCCTCGCTTCAAAATCCTCCAAGTTCTGTATGTTGGAGATTTTTTCTCCATTAATACTACAAGTGGTGAATATATAGTGTAACCCAAGAAACAAATTCAACGATAGTGACTTAATAACAACCCTAAACCCGGATCTCACGCCCTTCCCGCCAATTAACCAGTTATGGACAACATAAACTTCATTAATGAGTGGAGAAATCAGCCAGTGAATGTGTAAACCGCTAGTATATATGAAAATCAAGCCCTTACCCCAATTATTTAGCACCCTCCTGCTAGTATAGATTAAAATCAAGCCTTTACTTTGGTTTTTCAGCACCCTCCTACTAATTAACATGAAATAAGGTGGGTGAACTTCATTAACAGATGGAGAATTTGTCCATGACATATAGCATATGCAAAACCCTCCCATATCCCCCATGTCAGTCAATAACCCTCCTCGCTTCCCCATGTCGGTCTATATGGGCCTAGATCAGTAACATTGTTGAATAATTATGAACTAAATGCACTGTCATTACACGTGCTATGCAAACACCCAGTTAGGTGCCAAGCGCATACACTATCATCATGCCATATCCTAATTACCATGTGTCACCTACCCAAATTTTGAGGATATTTATTTTATATTATTTCTTTTGCAAAATACTTTGTGTTAAATTAAATTTACAAAGTTTTGTAATTAATGACCAATTTGGTCAAAGATGACTGTAATGACTCATTATTATTATTTAATAAATAAAAATAGGAGACAAACACTCAAGAAAGCTGTTACAAGAGTGTTCACTAGCCCACTAGGAGGGATGGAGGCTGAAAGAAGACATGGGATAGATGGTAGCATTTGCACTCCACCATTAGTTGTTGGTATGGGACAACTACCCCTAAAATTGTAGCATTTCCTCTCCAGGTGGAGAGAGTGTTAAATTTTGAGCATTAATTCACAATACTCTTGGATCTTTACTGAGAGAATAACATGTACAGTATATCAATGCATAACAATCACAATAAGCATGACAAGCATCACAAGAATCAAAAGCATGAGAGACAAGAGACACAGAGTTTCCATGGGGAAAACCCTAAGGTGAAAAACCCCACAAATTCCTCAGAGATAAAGAGAGCAATGGCTCAACCAAAGTACAACCAAAATACACTTGAGATTGTCTCCTAGAGCAGATGATCCTCCTCCTCACTAGTGCGCCACTTTCTGAGTGAGAGAAGTGTGTCTTTTCGAAAATGATCAAAATAGAGATCTCCCGATCTCTATTTATACTTAACCTGTTTGCCCAGTGACCTTATGGGGCCGACCCCACACATGGTGGTCTAATAACCCATCGGCAAGTACACACACTTGCGACACTTGTCAATCCACATGACGACACTTCCTTATAGAGGAATAACACATCTCTTATAAGGGTACAATAAATATATATGAAATACATTCCGAAGTTACATATACATCAACAGAGAGGTGAGCAGGTATCTCACTAATGACCAATTAATTACAAAAAGACCTAGGCAGCCTATAAAAGGCAATTCAAATTGAGCAGGGGTCTCTTAGAATGTTTTCTGCAGAAACATTTCCTCATGTGCATCAGGTGATGACTGAGAGATTCAAATATGGAGGCTGTGGGGAGTGCATTTATAAGTCTGCAAATTATTCTGAGAAGGACAAAAAAACCAGAGGTGCTGGTGCAGGTCCCTTTGACTGCTAAGCCTTTAAGACTGGGTGAATTTCTTGTTGCTGCGAGTGGAGGACCTAAGCTTCTAAAGTTTCTTCCTCCTGGTGGTTTAGTGAATAGGCTCGGGGGTCCTAAGGCAGACATCTTGGCTGTTTTGGGAGCAGGTTGGGTGGAACAGGCTTCTTGGGTGATTTGTTCCTCCCATAATTATCAGGTTCTACAGTTTTCATGGATCTTTTTGTTAGTAGCATGATTTTCTGCAGTATCTGGTTTAGTGATCTTTACAAATATTCAGTAGGAGTAACCATTTTATTTATGAGTTAATTTATTTGCTTAACTGATAAAATGACTCCTTTTCATTTTTCCCCATGCGTGAGTCTGCATCGTACTCCAGTAAGAGAGGTAGCATTAAATCTGTTAAGTTTAGTAAGTAAAAGCTAAGAGGATTATTTGGATTCCTACAGTAAAGTTTCTTTTACTCTACTCTTTCATTCACAAATAAGGACACCAGAAAAGAACAACATCATAGATAGGGACGTAGCATTCATCTATTTCTTGAAGGAGGAAAAAAAAAGGCACATGCACAGATCTATACTCCCATGCGTTTCATGTTCTAGATAATTTAGCAGCCGTAAAATGAATCTCTGCATGCTAGAGGTGGATGATTAAATTATACTAGGTTATATATTTTAAATGCTGCATTTAACTATACATATTACATTTCGAAATACGAACAACATTCAGATCACATAGCAATCATTTCATCAAATGACACAGTAAAACACTGCATCTCTGTACCGACAAACCATAGTTTAAAGATGGACCATTCATGTTTTTTTTTTACCTTACTGTTTCTTTATCAATTGCAAGGAATGTAATTAGCATCTTACAGCTTGTTATCATATGTCTTTCTCTCTAGATTTTCCCTTTTAACAGCCGTGAACGCAAATATGTATCACATGGAAAGACACCTTAATCATTGAAAAAAAAAAGTTACGGTAATCACTATATTTATATACAAACACATCACAGAATAGCACTATACTGACCTCTGTATTTATTTATTTTCCTAGACGTATTTTCTGAGTGTTATTCATGCATTCTATCATCATTCCGAACCAAATATAAAGTTTGAGCAATTGATCGATATTTGCATTCATGTAGTTCCAATATCAAACCCTACTTATCAACTCGTAACCTTTCAAACTTTTCAACAATGGTCTACCTTACTTCAGAAATCCACTTAGCAGAAACATAACATAAATTTTCAGATTGAAATCGTGACTAGGGTTCGAGCTGACCCTGCCGAGACACATTTTAAACTACGACTGCATCTAGGATAAACCACGGTATTCTAAGTAATTATCAGCACTAAAGCCACAAAACGTTACATCAAATGCATCAACCGAAACCATGTTAAACTTTTCCCAAGTCGCATGACTTTCCAAACCCTTAAAACAAAGTTTTTCAAGTTGTGCTATGGAAATAGAGCCATGTTTATACAACGCAGGCATTGAAGCCGCGACCACACCCAAAAACAACAATACTATATACGAACCCTACTTCCTTTAAACAAAAAAAACATGTCAACTGCCGATGAGTCCAGGGTTGTGGATGAACCTGAGACTTACTAGGACAAGGGAGTCCTCGGCATCCATCTTCCACAGGGAGCAAGGCTATTAATCCATTACAAGAACCCTGCATTGAATTACGAACAACTATTAAATTTTTTCTTAAAATCAACAAAAGATTATGAACTGAGTTTTGCAGGAAACACGGGCTTTTCTTTACTTGGAAACGAGACGGTTAAAACAACCATGGACAGATCGAAGGTCGTAGCCTTGAACCCTGAGCGAAGCACCTTACAAACTGAGGAAAATGCCACGAACTCTGAGCTTCTAGCACTCTACGGCTGGGTTAAGACTTCTTCGTCAAACAACTGGGAGGTCGCGTTTCCAACAACCCTGAGGCGTTATCCCTAACCTGGAGGGCACAACAAACTCCTGCCGATAGAACCAAGTATTACCATGGGAACAACTCAAAGGTTGCGTACCAAAGTTATCCTCTGTAGCATTCAATTCACGATCACAAAACTATGAAGAGGTTACAGTTCCGAAAACTCCAAGCAACCACTTGAAAAACCCTGCACTTACCCTTGAAGCTACTCTGTTACAAGCTCTTAAAACACATTGTTAGGTCTCGGTTTCAAAACCCCATCCTCCCCAAACCCTACACAGTAGCGGCCGTCTGCCTCGAAACCCAACAGGTGAAATGAAGTCCAAGAGACACCTCAAACATCAGTTATGGCAAAGAGCTAGGGTCACTATCCAACGGTCGAGATCCATTAAGATCAACGACAGAACTTCGCCCATCCCCAACGTTGGAAGACGTGCATCCACTGCATTAAATTCTCTCTTAACATTTCACCCATGACGATTCCAAGTCAACAACCCAATGGGAATAGCTATTTGTATCTATGAATCACGTCACCTTTCCAACCAGCTCCTTCATGTGCTCTTAGCCACGGTGGTGCACACTCACACCCTCCTTAAGTGTGATGGCTGGGAGACTTCAATGCTCAGACTTAGTCGGGTGATGTGCCGGAACCATTCTCACACCAAAATTCATTGCAATCGTAGCACCTGCCACGACAGGGCTTTCCCCGTCATCACATCTCTTATCATTTCATTATAATGGATATTTTAATACATGGTTTATGACATTGCTATGCATAGTCGACGTTAGCTAGTAGTGTTACATTTCATACATTCACATGGGCGACATAAAAATATTCACATGAATTCTTCGAGAGAATCCTTATACATTCATAAGTTGACACTTTTAGAAACCCTTAGTTGAAAAAAAACCCCATGTAGCATAGCTTATGACATCATGATTTTTTCAAATGCAAGAGGTACAATTGCTATAGTTCTGTTATAAACCTTTAAGTGCTAAAGTCTAGCTAGGTTTGCATATTGAAAATCATAGCAATTATTTATCATATCATGGGTATGGAAGACTAGATCATTTCTCATTGTTTATCATATTGTTGCATATTGAATTACATGTCAAGGTATTATTGCAGGTACATAGTAACTATAGAGCAATTCTATTTTTATTTCAATAAGTTTTGCATAAACATTAGGATGAAGTTTTGTAATGATAGTTCGAAGGTGTAATTTCTACAAGCTCTTGTTAGCATATTTTATAGATAATAGCATCAATTTTTATAATATCGTTTGGCTTATAGATTAATAAATTACATTATGACATGAACCATGCAGTAGGTTTTATCTTAAGTTTGATTATGATCGTACAATGGGGCAATGCCATGTATCTATTGATTGACTTTATTTGATAATCCTAACTCCACATAAATACTACAATTAATACATTTTGTACCTAGGAGGAAGTTAGAGGATCATTGTAATAGTTTAGTTCTAGTTGGATCCTCTAGTATTATATAAACCAGAAATAATGTGAATATCATTACACGACAGTATCTTCCTAGTCATTTGAATCTAATTGTAACTTTGATATTATTAACTGTCTGTATGAGGATCGAGTCTTAGATTACTGCATTTTATCGGTGTCAACATTTTACACTTACATCATGTAATTTTCACATAACCATTAGAAATTACATCGTCATAAGTTGAGATTTAGAATCATGACCTGCATAACATCATTATCACTCTAGCTGCATCAATCTATGAATAGCTGCTTACCAAGATGTATTTTTTTATTTTATTTTGGAATTTCACTCTCATCAAAGCAAATTGGTATTGTTCTTGCTTATAATGATAGTGTGTTCATTTTATTACTACTTTTCAAGTATTCAGACTTTTTATAGTAATCTTGAATAGACATAGCAACATGTTAGTATACTTCCCACGAAAGGTACTTCCGAAATAGAAGGTCATACCTGAAATTATCCTTAAATAGAAATATAGCTAAATGCAGTAGACCTTAACGAACTTCAAAGACTGGAATTTCTCTTACCTGTGAACCTGCGCCCAGATAAAAGACTTTAGCGTTTGCAGCTAAGTAAGCCCGGGAGCCCAAAGATCCCTTCATCATCAGCAGAAGACATGATTAGTTAAAGTACAACTGGAATAGTCCATTGTAAACTGATTCCATAACAAACGTTTCTTGACAAACAATAGGATGTTTTTTTAGTAATGATAAATATAAATAACAATTAATTACTTCCGCATAATTATTATTGTCTTTATTGCTATTATCAAAAATTTTAAATTTTTACAAATTTTGGGGTGTTACACCATGTAACAATACAATTTTATTTCATATAATTATAAAAAACTTCCAATATATAATTTTTATTTCATATTATAAACTTCCAATCATTTATATTATAAAGTTTTAATATTGGTTCATTTCTGGATATGGTAGATTAATGAACATAACCCCTATTTTTCACACATGTTTTATGAATAATTTTTACAAATATGCTTAAGGCTCCCCAAATTAAATCTCTCAATGTCTAATATAAAGTCTAATAATTGACTATATATGGAGTAGTTTCCCATGGTTGGATCAAGTTCAAGGTAATTAGACGTTCCTTAGGGATTTTTTAAGGTGTTGATATATATAATAAGCATAATATCACTATAAGCTATGTTGACATCATCATGATATATATATATATATATATATATATACATTGGTGTCAATTTCCCAATTGGTTGATCCCCAAATTAAATATCTCAATATTGTGGAGTATAAATTCTATTTATATAAATTGACTATATGGAGTAATTCCCATGCTTAGATCTAGTTCAAATTAATTAGTTCATAATGGAATTTTCAAGATGATGATATAATATAAAAGCCATAGAAGCTCGCAACTTATAGTTGGACATCGACATCATGGATATTATAACTAATTTGGTGTCAAATATATATAGCTGAGTTCATGTGACACATGAGGCGATCTATATTTTACTAAATTCTAACACTGCAGATGGATTTAGAGACCCCCTTACCAATTTATCAAAGTGCACACAACGGAAACAACAACGGAAATAGGTGGAAACACCAACAACATACAATTGAATATACCTTTGCAAAAAGCATTGGGACCTTTAATGGTTTGAAATCAACACGCTGAAATCTACTACAAGGCCCCTGGGTACTCTAGCATATGCAAACTAGTATATCAACAATACAACAAATGCATACACATAAGAGCAGAATATAGACATATGGGCCAAATAGATATTATATTATCACTTTGAAACACAATATTACAAAGATATTTTGGGCTCGATTTTCGGATGTCTCCAATGAGAAATCCTTCTTCCTTTTATAAGAGGCGGGAGCCTTCTAAGGAAGCTAGGAATTTTTGAGATAATATTTCGTCCCTTATGACATATCTACAACATATCTCCAAAATATATTGAGATCTTACGAAAAATAATTGCAAATCACACCGTGGATATTCTTTTTTGAAAGAACCCACGAAAGAAATGACATAAAGAGATAAAACAAATGGCCGACAAAACTAGTGGGCCATTATTATTGCACATAAAATTACAAAGTGGAGATCCTTCACGAGAACCCACGAAAGATTAGACTTAAAGTCAGTATGGAGTACTGTGATCAGAATCAAAGAATTCAGAATCAAATCCATCATGGTAATTATTATTGTTGGAACCTTGATTAGGATATGTAGGAAAGATTCGATTTGAAGTTGTACCATTACGACAAAATGTTCTCCATCCATGTTGGAGGATTCTCTAAGAAACATGTAGAAAACAACGACTGTCTGAAGTATCTATGGAAAAAACATTCGAAAATTGAAACTTCACCGAAGAAATTATTTTCAATAACAAAATCTAACGCTTGGCTAGTGTCAGGGTTCGGCTTGACTACTGCACCATTCCACAACAAGTCAAACTAGAACACGCTGAATGAAAATGCACCTTCTTCTAACTCATGTTGTAATGTTGATATAAACCAAAGTGGAGAGGCTTTATCCAATGCAAAAATCCTTGGAACATATAAAAAGAACAAGATCTTCATCCACGGACTCCAGATCCTGTATTTTTTTGGAACATCCTCACAATAGAAACAAATTGTAATATTTGAATGTGCTTGGGAAATCTGATGAATGGCATAAAAGTAAATCCATATGAGTGATGGGTCAAAAATATATGCATAGAAATGGATTTCTCCTGTGAAGAGATGGAAATGAGCAATAACTATATTTACATGATTAACTAACATGTTGTAGTTAATATCATAGTTGTGTCTTGCTTGATAAGAATCCATTATGTCTTGAAGAAGTCGTCATTGAAGCTCTGTTGGAAGACTTTTTACTCTATCTCCTATACAATCAATGCAAAAATGTAGATGGCACTCATGAAAAATCTGTACAGAAAATATGTTTCTCCTACCACCCTGAGAAGAAGAGGATTCACCTTGAGTGAATACTTTGATTTCACGAACGGGAGCACATTCTCTGGTGAGCATGTCTGCAAGATGATTTTCTTTACCATCTTTATAAACAATGTCAAAATCAAAACCCTGTAACCATACTTCCCATCTTAATACTTTGGCATTTCCTTGCTCAAGTAATATTTTACTACCAAGCATACCTTTCATGTGCTTCAGATCTGTTCGAACTGTAAAATGAACACTTTTGAGGAACAATCTGAATCTTTGTATTCCTTTTTTGACCGCCAAAATTTCCTTACGAGACGAGGGGTATTTCATTGTAGCATTAGAGACTGTACCAGAAGTATATGCACATATTTCTTCTCGCTTAGAGTGTTTTTACAGTAAGACTGCCACCCAAATTTGATCAAATGCATCGGTTTCTAAAATATAAGGAAAATCTTGGTCTGGCAATGATAATGGTGGAAGCTTTTGAATATTATCCTTTATCCTTTTGATTGCAATTGTCATGGCATCTGTCCATTCTGAACTTGCATTTAACCTTTGCTGGATCAGTTTTGTATCTTTGGCTTGATTTTGGTAAAATTGTCGAATATAATTTAGGCAGATAAGGAATCTATGAACAGTCTTGATGTCTTGTAATTTATTTGGGAAGTCCAACAATTTTTGTAGAACATGTGGCTAGGGAGTGACTTTACCTTGGGAAATCTGCAATCCCAAAAACTCAATAGTAGTTTGGGAAGTGAAAAACTTGTCTGGTGAAGAAGATAAAACAATGCCATGTATAGATACAAATGCATAAAATTCTTCTAAATGCATTTTATGTTCAGCTATATCTTTGTTAAATAAGAGCAAATCATCAATATATACAATCACAAATTCTAAAGGTCTACAAATATCTTCCATTTGCTTCTGGAATTCTAATGGAGCATTCTTTAACCCAAAAGGCATGAATGTCCACTAGTATTGTCCATGTGGAACAACAAAAGCTCTCTTGTAATGATATTCTGGGGTTATACCAATTTTTAAATCAAACTTGCTATACACATTGGCTTTAGCAATTTTCGACAAAATGAGCTCTTTATGAGGCAATGGATACCTTATTGGCTCTAAATATTGATTCAATTCACCATAATTAACAACCAATCTATTTTTACCTCTTTTCTATTCCAAATGCTTGTTGACATAAAAAGATGGGCAAGCCCATGCACTTTTACATGGCTCAATCAATTTTCTGTCTAGCAACTGCTGAATTTCTTCTTTGCAATCTCTACACTTTGTAGGACTCATGTTGTTGGCTGAAGCTTTTTGTAGATTAATGACTGCATTCTGTCTGTAGGGAAGAATAACATGATATTTTTCTCTGGTCTAGAATGCATCTGGATAATCTGAAGTGCAGTCTTCTTTTAATTTTCTAGTAATATTTGCTAGAATCTCTTGACCATGGAGATTTGCATGCTTAACAATATTTTTGATTTTAGTTAGATCTTTTACTGCCTCTTCAACCACATCTGGATTAACAACAAATATTCTAAATATGAATTCTGTTTTGATTGGTACTAACACTTTTAAACCTTGCACTGTAAACTCAACTAAGTCTTCTCTGACTTCCATAGGTAAGTGTTTCTTAACAAAATCATGACCCAACATAATATCAGCTCCTGTATATAAGCAATACAATGTTACAAAAGTCATGACTTTTCCTAATATGATAGGAAAGTCTAGAGCTATAAAATCAATCTTAACGAGTTCTTTATTTACAGCTCTAAAATGGATAGATGTAGGCTGCCAAAAATATGTAGGAATGGCTTTATACTTACAACAATTGCTCATGGCGCCAGTGTCTATCTATGCATCAAGTTCATAGAGCTTATAGCCTTCGGTTTTTATTCCAATAGGAATGACCATTCGATCACCAAGACTCTTTTGTTCAATGACTGTATCAGAAGGAATAGATTCTTGTACTGGACAAAAGCTGTGAGCTTTTCTCATTGCAAGGTGTATATATTCTGAATTTAATTCATCCAACTTATGCAAATAACTCTAAATGCTTGTAGCCAAATTGGCTAGATGTTCTCTTTCAACTTTTACTTTATTTTCAAAGTAAGTTATTTTCTTCAAAATAAATGACTCACCTTGATCTTGTGGGAAATCATCAAACCAACTTTCATCTTCTGGATCAAACTCTGTATTCTTTGGCTTTGGAAACCACTGAGAGAGTTCATCAATATTTTCTTGAAATCTTCTTATGATTATTACCAATCCCGGAGAAAGGTTGGACTTTCTTTCTTCAAGTTCTTCTATTTGTTTTCTTATTGAATAAACTGAAAACATTAAACATTCAAAAACTAGACAATTGCTAATGAATGTACATTCACAGTCTAAGATATCTGAGGATTCTATTGATAGTTTTCTGAAATCAATTCTTTCTGTGTCAGTATCATACTCAGATTCAGTTTATGAATCATGGATTGAAAAAACTTCATCATCTGATTGCAATTCTGGAACTAAATCCCATTCAATAGGATTGTATTATGTGCTGAATATTTGACAAATTTTATGCTGCATCTTTGTTTTCTTATCAGGACAAGTATTTTCCCAATGCCCTATTTTTACACAAATATAGCAGGATGATTTTTTCAAAGGTGTTGGTATTTTTTTGAAGACAAACCTTCTTTTCCTATTTCTAGAGAATTTTTTTTGGCAGTTTTTCTGAAAACTATTTTGGAAGAGGAATGAGGTAGGGATCCACCACGCTTCCGGGAGTCACAAGTGCAGGAAGAAGAAGGATCCTTTGGAGGTTTAGGCTTGAAATAACCATAAATACCAGTTTCTCGAAAATGCTGGCAAGATGAATGTGAGAGGAAGATCTATTTTTTCAAATTATTTTGTGTCTTCATGGCGACACATTCTTTTTGGAGAGCTATTAGTATATGCTGGTGAAGGCCAACCAAAGAAAGATCTTCAATATTTACACGGTGATCACTAAGATATCTAGAGACCAATTCAGGTATCTTACCAGGAAGAGAGGCAAGATAATGACAGAGGTATGCGACATTCTAATGATCAGTGGTCTTATAAAGCATAGACTGCATGGTACAAAAGTAATATGGAAGTAAATCAATGTTGCAGATCTTCTGTGACATAAACATTTGAGTAGTGTGTGAAGCATCTGGATGCAAATCTCCAAGGAATTCATGTGCTAGAGCTTGGAATAAACCTTCAAGAGGATCTTTATCATCAATAATATGTTCTTTTTCTGTATCTGAAAGCTTTTCCTACCAAATCTTGACAATGCCTGTGAAAGCCCAAGTTAATTGCGTAGTTATATCTTTCCATGAGGACTTGGTTTCAGATTTCCTTTGAAAATCCCATGCATTTATTTTATGGAACAAATTTAGAATTTGTTCATGAGACAAACAATCCAAATTAATAATCAATGTATTTCCAAATCCTTTTGATAAATCTTTGGAATCCATTTTAATATCAACATTTTTTAATTCATTTGTCCATCTGACAAATGGACTTCTGAATTTTTCCTGACTGACATCATGGCCTTTAATATTCCTAGCTTGATTCTAAAAGAATTGAGCTTCGGCTCTATTTCGTTTACTAGGATTAGGGCCAGAAGATTCTCCAATCTTTGAATCAAATGTGACTTGGGAGGATGCCATTTTGATTTCTTGGATTTCTAACTCTGCAGCTCTTTGTTTCATTAATTCAAATTTTTCTCTAGCTAATTCAACACCTTGCTGAGTTCTCTGCAACTGATGAGGACTTAGTTGCTTTAAATATTTATAGGAGCTAGAATTGTCAGGATGGTATCTAAAATTATAGCCTTCCTTGTCAATATGACTGTATTTGGGAGGTGAAGGAGGCTATGGGATAGCTAACTGCAAACTGCTGACATATTTGGAAATAATGACTAATTTAGACTCAATATCAACAAGCTTATCTTTTCTTTCTTTTTGAACATCATTTAAATGATTTATGGAACGAGAAATATGATCAATGGTGCCATGCAATGTTTTCAAATTTTCTTAAGTTCTAAGACATCTCGAGATTCTGAGAAATACAAACTGACTGAAAGTTTGTATAGTTCTGTAACTTTATTTGTTCTGCTGGTTCTAGATCTGCAGGATTTCTAAGCTTGAAAAATTGCAGATCTGCTTGTAGGGTTCCTTCCTTAAAGGTAGGAGTAGAATTTCCTGTATCTACTATCCTTTCAGACAATCTAACTAGTTGACGAGGATTTTCTCTAGGAAGAGTAAAACTCTTGATATCTTTGAAGAGTGATGAACACTCAACACAGTTGGAATGTTGACCATTATGTGCTGAAAGACTGGAAGATGACTCATTAATGAACTGAAATGTTTTTTTTTTTTGTTTGAGGATGGAAACTGACTATGATTAGTAAGATGCTGGTGCATTTGACTATCATATGGTTGCATATGTATAGCTGGAGGTATTCTTCTTGGAAGAGGAACATAATGTGATGTAGACCGACTGAGACTAGGTGTAGGAGTGGATGTATATATATATATATATTTAACAGAAACTGAAAAGGGGGTATATATAAAAGATAGCTGTGCACAGCCATTCAATACAGACATAATGAACCAGAGTATCTATGCATAGCAGAAGGGCTGCACAAAGGGACTATCCACTGTGTTTCCCAAAACACTTCAAAATGAGTTTGTTCAAAACTTTTAAAGCCGTGGGTTGTATAAACCCTTACATACTGTTTGCATAAAAATAAACAGAAAAACATTCAAACAAAGCTAGACAGAAGAAGGCTAAGGATTGCCTCTTGGGTTCCTTGGCTGGACGACTGATTCCCCCTCCATTGGAAGCATGACATCATCAGTGGCTGCATGGACTCGGCTGCTCTGATTCATGGATATGAATTTCTGGAGGTCCTCTTGGATCCTATCTACCTTTCCCATTATTTCACGAAGATTGCTTTTGTTGTCTTCAATGCATGAATCGTGGTTACTAATCTGGAGAGAGGTATAGCTGACTATGTCTTCCATTTTTTTTACCACCCGAGCCATCTCTCTGTTGTCCATAACGCTGATGGAGAGCAGTTCATACAATCGCCTTAAGTTCTTCTTGATGTCCATAATCCCCGCATTTTCTCCATCCTGGGCCATTTTGCCAGCTTCTGACAATAAGGTGATTCGGGCATATGGTTCTGTATAGCTTGAACAGGAATTGCAGGGGCTAAGACACTATTGAAGCAGGCTCTTAGCACAAGGAGTTCCTTACACAGCAGTAAGTCGACGTTTCTTCCACAAGCCAAAGTGCCCACGGCTCCCTCTTGCCACCCTGTACACTTGCAACCTATGACCGAGCTGCTTCCCCAATTGCCAAAGAGAAAGCCTGAACCAGGAGAGACTATCTGCAAAATTGAAAGGGAGCTACACAAACAGGGGGAAAAGGCTGCAAGAGCCAACCTTTCTTTCACCACTGATCGGAGAAAAGGGAGAACCTGCCACGGGAGGCCTTGTAGACTCCCTTCTCCAATGCCTGAAATAATATTCAACAGAAACCACAGAGCATCATAGAATACAGGGCTGAGAAAGGAAGAGGAATGGGAGATCATAACGCTTCCAGCAGAGGCCATAGAGAAAAACGAGATGAGATCTTGAGCATGTGAGGGGGAAATGAATATCTCCCCAAATTGAAGAGCTCTTAATACCACTTCCTTCGAGAGTTGGAGAGGACAGCGAAGGGGCCATGTGGCGAAGGAAGGGGGAAGGGGAGGACTGGAGAGAAAGGAGGGATAAGGGGAAGAGGACAAGGAGATAGAAGCAAGGAGGCTGGGAATGAAAAGGGGGAGAGATAGACTCTTTTTTAAATGAATTTGATTATTGAAGGGTCGGAATGGGGACTTCCAACACCGCATATTAGGGTATAAATTTGAGAGTGGGGTGATTTCCATCCTGACTATACTATCCTTGTGAGAAAGAGGCTCCCACATTAGCCAGACTGTCTGCAGCTGAGTTATTGTGCCGGAGAATATGGTAAGCTTCATAGTTGCTGGACATAAGAAGCGTGGCTTTTTCATATAGACGTCGACATTTGACAGCTCCCGTATTGTATTCATTGATCAATTTATAGATGACTGTAAAATTAGTCACAGCATATCTAATGAACAAGTAAATCAATCACAACAGATGAACATAGAAAATATGGTGTAAAACTGTGCAAAACATGCATCAGTGCTCAATATCCCAATAAGGGTGAATAATTACAATACAATCTGACAATGTGAGTGAGCAATTCGAATTGACTAAGTAGGCCATTCGAATCACTGAATGGAGTAGCTTGACTCCAACTAGGAGTCCTCATCATCAATCGGTGGTGCTCATCAATGCACAAGAACCAGTCATCCAGGTGTCAATCTGAGTCTAACTGAGTGTAACAAGTGTAACTGAAGTGTGTAGCACTGATTAAGGGAAGGAGGCTCAGTGGGGGGCGCATGGGAGGCTAACTGAAGTCAGAACAAGTCATCTAGTCAATCTGGAGGTCCAACGGAAGTGAAACAGTCAGTCGGGAGTGAAACTAGCCTCAAATCAGGGAGAATCGGAGCTAACTGAATGTAACTGAAGTGGAACTGCAGTGGTAGGTGAAGAAGTGTGCCCTTCTCTGGAAGTAGGTGAGAAGTGGGCGCCTTCCAGACTAGGAGGGCTAAAACTCTGAAGTAAGTGGCTCCCGGGTGCTAGAATAAGGTGGCTAAGGTGCTGGAGGCATCAACCTGGTGACTGGGATGCATGCAAACCCTAGAATTTGCATGCAAACCCTAATTGCATGCAAGATACTGAAAAAGATGATGTGGATATCCGAACACCCCCCCTCAAGCTAGACTATGATGTGCAAAAAATAATGTGGGGCCCTGGTAACTAAGACCAAAGGTCACCCCAATACAATAATAATACAAACTAATAACAGTCAATAAACTAAGGAAATGGGGAAAACCTCATGGGAAAAATACCCCCCCTTAAAAATAGACTGTAGCATACCAAAAGATTTAACTGCTCCAAAATCAAGTAGATATGTCTGGAGGTATCTTACTCTTGGGAGTAAATGGATCATGCTCCAAAAACATGTGCTTGAATTCTCCATCAGTGGATGCAAGCGAATGTGGAGACTTTATGAACTTGCTCTTCATATCGAAAATGGTGAGAACAAATCTGAAAATATGAGGATGATCCTGGAACCTGTGATTCGAACCAAGTGAGGTAGGAATAGCTCTAATCGAATCAAATGGATCTTGAAACTTGAACTTCTTATCAATAGAAGTTAAATCAGCTCCAAAAATAGATGAATGGTTTCTTGAGATCTACTTTGAACCAACAAGGGTGAGATCAAAACCAAAATCAGCAAAAAATGCATGAGAATTGAACTCAAGCGAATGGTAGTGCTCTTCATCTTCATTAAAAATCTGAGAAACTTTGCAAATGATAGAACATAAGTTTATAGAAGGCATGCAATCAAGGAGGGCGAATGCTTCACCTCCAAAATCATATTTTACCTCCAAAACTTCAAGTAGTTCATTATTCTGCATACCGACAAACTCATGTGAAGGAGAGGATTCAAGAACCTCTTCGGAATCTAGAGTATGAGCTTGTTTATCTTGCTCAGAATTCGAAATAGAAGACTTTGAGAGAATGAGTGTTGAATCTACAGTTTCTTCTTCATCTTGAACAATTGTTGAGGCCAACACATGATCGGAAAGAACACATAAGGAGATCTCACTGGGCTTGTTCTCCAAAAGGCTAGCATGATCCTCTTCTTCCTGCTTTCCAAATTCTCTGTCAAGTTGGACCCATAGATCACTTGGATTTTCAGCAGTCTTACTGAGGTAGCGCATACAAGGAGACATAGCAAGACATATTGCTCCAAAAGCTCTATCACAATCATTGAGCTAATCATTCTCCTCTTCATCGGAATCAAAATCTCTTGTATTACCAATGCACATATCAAAAAGACATTGTCTCTTCAAGAATGCAATCATCTTTGGTTTCCATTCATCATAGTTGAATGGAGTAAGAATATTTTGTGAAGAAGAAGTCTCCATCTTTGCATTAGCGAATGCACATGGAGGAAGTAAGAAACCTGCAAATCACACACAAACAAACACTATGTTTTCAGCCTTGCATGCACATGAGCGAATGCACATGAGATTTTGCATGCCGCTGCTGAAATATATTGGTGAGCAAAGATTGCTCTCTCTTCATGTAGAACACCTGTAGAAAAGAAATATTGTCCCTGCCATGGCTCTGATACCATGTAAAATTAGTCACAACAAATCTAATGAACAAGTAAATCAATCACAACAAATGAACATAGAAAATATGGTGTAAAACTGTGCAAAACATGCATCAGTGCTCAATATCCCAATAAGGGTGAATAATTACAATACAATCTGACAATGTGAGTGAGCAATTCGAATTGACTAAGTAGGCCATTTGAATCACTGAATGGAGTAGCTTGACTCCAACTAGGAGTCCTCATCATCAATCAGTGGTGCTCATCAATGCACAAGAACCAGTCATCCAGGTGTCAATCTGAGTCTAACTGAGTGTAACAAGTGTAACTGAAGTGTGTAGCACTGATTAAGGGAAGGAGGCTCAGTGGGGGGCGCATGGGAGGCTAATTGAAGTCAGAACAAGTCATCTAGTCAATCTGGAGGTCCAACGGAAGTGAAACAGTCAGTCGGGAGTGAAACTAGCCTCAAATCAGGGAGAATCAGAGCTAACTGAATGTAACTGAAGTGGAACTGCAGTGGTAGGTGAAGAAGTGCGCCCTTCTCTGGCAGTAGGTGAGAAGTGGGCACCTTCCAGACTAGGAGGGCTAAAAATTTGAAGTAAGTGGCTCCCGGGTGCTAGAATAAGGTGGCTAAGGTGCTGGAGGCATCAACTTGGTGACTGGGATGCATGCAAACCCTAGAATTTGCATGCAAACCCTAATTGCATGCAAGATCCTGAAAAAGATGATGTGGATATCCGAACAATGACATGCCTAGAGTCCCCAATAATCAAGGCCTTACGAATTTTCTTGACTTTGAGAATATGGAGGCTCTGGATAAGAGCCAACCACTCAACTTCATTATTAGATCTGATGCCGAGCCCCCACGCGAAGGTATGTTCCACATGTCCTCCGGGTCAGGAGAATCCCCCCCGCACCTGCCTCCCTAGGATAGGAGTGGATGTATTAAGAGATTGACTAGGAGCAAATCTTAAAGAAGTGCTTCTATCTGTAGACTGTACTATTTTGAGCTGTTTGGAACCAAAATGTTGTAATTCCGGATATTTCTAAGACAAAGGAAAATAATTGTTGTTCCATTCTTCAGGTAATGTAACTTGGGAAAAACCAAGTTGTAAAGGTGTAGTATTAGAAGGGGGTCTCTAAATCCATATGTCGTGTTAGAATTTAGTAAATTGTACAAATTCATTGTCAAAATTATAATTTTCCATTGTCGGAGTGATCCACATTTATAAATGACCAATTGTTATGTGGTCAATTTTAGTTTAGATATCCCGTGACCAAATTTGGTCATTTATCTTGGTCTTTTTAGTTTAGTTTTTATCCCATGACCAAAAGTGGTAGTTCATCTTGGTCTTTTTTAGTTACTTCACTTAAATTTATCAAGTTTGTTCATTTATCCCTTGAAAAAAACTATGGTGACCAAATGTTTTGGTCTCCTAGTCACTTATCTCTCATTTTGTACTAGTGTAAACCTATATATGATTGTTGTAGTAGGGTGGGGACATTCCATGCAGTCTACCCCAGGTTTGATTACTTTAGTGAGCACTAGAAGCCTTGGGTTTCCACAGAAGTCCTCGGGGAATGTGCATCACAGTATTTTTTAAGGATTATAAAAGTATGCTTAAGTGTAGTATTCTAGGCGATTATTTTGGATTGACAAAAACATAAATATAGATTGGTAGGCGAATATTAAATATGAAACATACAATTTACTACTGAAATTTGTAAATTTTGGCGAATATTATGATAAAAAAACATATTTCATGTAAATATAGGCGATATTAGAGCCTAAAAATGACCAAATAGCGAATTTATTTTTTGAAAAAAAGCCCCAAAAATAGCCAATTGTGCATTGATAGCCTTGGCTTTGCTAAGGAAATATTCCGAGGTGTGAAGCACCCATAAATGTGCCACTGTCAAAGTATTGACCTATTTGAGATCTTAATTGCAGCCTTCGCAGGTCCTAAACTTCATCTGGGGAGAAATTAGGAAGAGTCTGAAGTTGTTTGAAACTTTCTTTCTGAATCGTTGTCAAAATATCTAGCCTTGATTCCAAGTAATCTAATGTTTGTCTCATTTTGCAAATATTTTAGTTAATGTGCCCTTAATCAGATCTGGTACATTACATATTAATAGATCATCATCGATATTGTATGATGTGAATAATTTTACTAAATGTACTACAAATGACAACAATAAATGATTAAATATTAAACTAGCAAATGTACTATACTATAAAATGGTGGCAACTTATAATGACCAAATAAATGACTAAATTTACTACCAATAAATGATTAAATGCACTATCAAATAAATACTAAATGTACTACCAAATAGCGACAATTATGACCAAATAAATGAACAAATGGATTACAAAATGACAACAATTAAAGACTAATTAAATTAGAAAATATATTACTAAGATGGTCACAACTAATGACCAAATAAATGACTAAATTTACTACCAAATAAATGACTAAATGCACTACCAAATAAATGATGAAATACTCTACCAAATATCAACAATTAATGACGAAATAAATGACTAAATATATGACCAACTCATGAAGCAATTCATCAATCAATTTATGACTAAGTGATAAATGACCAATTTGGTCGAGTGATAAGTGACTGCTAATTTATGACCAGTAGTCACCGCCTCAATTTTAGTTATTTATCTCTGATTTTTAGTAATTTTTTAGTCACTTATCAACCATTTTTTACTAGTGAAGAAATTTATTATACAGTGAGATCGCTTCATCCTGGTTGAAAAGGGAACCAGGGAAATTTTTAGGGGCAAAATTTCGCCAATTGGCTATTTTTTGGGGTTTTTTTCAAAAAATAAATTCGCTATTTGGTCATTTTTAGCCTCTAATATCACCTATATTTACATAAAATATGTTTTTTTTATCATAATATTCACCAAAATTTACAAGTTTCAGTAGTAAATTGTATGTTTCATATTTAATATTCTCCTACCAATCTATATATACGTCTTTTTCAATCCAAAATAAATGCCTTGAATACTATACTTACATATGCTTTTATAATCCTTAAAAAATACCTTGAAGGGAACTGACATCCAAACTCATCATGTGGACATTGCAGGATGAATATTTATCTAAGATATGGTGGTGTATAGCTAGAGGGAAAGGACGAGGTGGTTGGTGGTGGAGGAGGTGAAATGAACCCGTGGTGGTGGCATTCAATGGATATTATAACAACAATAAAAGAGCCTTTCTAATACCAAGATTCATGTCGTCATCTTGGAAATAAGACCCCAATGTCTCAACCAATTGCAAGGAAGATAAGCCAATTGAAAACTTTGGATAATGACATTGAATGAAATCATGTTTTTTAAAGTTTGATTAAAATTAAAAAATGAATACAAACTAATATGCAGCCAATAGGTGGTCAATGCCTAATCAAAAGCAAGGATACACTGCCTATCAATACGTATGATAAAACAAAGTTTAAAGTTCACATCAAACTAATTTTGAAATTGATCCAAAGTCAAAATATTTTTTAAATGGGCACATGGTGAAAGAGTTTCTCTACCACTTTACTTTTGGATTTGTGAATGCAAGGATAAAAGTTTTGAGGTGGGTGCAATAATCCAAATTTAAAGTGGGTTCCTAAAATTACCATGGTGGCACATACAACAAAATGCTAAAGTGAGAACAACTCCAAATTCATAAAGCATGCAAACAAGACAAAGGCCTCCAAACTGGCATATAAAACAAATATTTTGAAGTAGATTACTTAATCCTAAAGTTTCAACCATGCATGTTTTGATTCTTTGCATCCCTTAATTTTATATTATGTGACATGTTTCTTTTGAAAAATATTATGTCTAACACATCACAAGTTTTTCAGTTTTTCACAAATTTTACTTTCGTGACCAACCACCATACAACAATTTAACGTTGTGATATGAGGAATTGTGATCAAAATTTGAACTTTCTTCAAGATGCGATAAGGGCATGGATGTTCTCAATTTAGATCAAATGTGAATCCCATTTAGGGATTGAACCATTAAGGAGGATGAGCTCAAACAAAATCTCCATAGTGAAAATATCACCATTACTTACACTAGGGATGAGTTTATCAAAAGTAGGACTGGGATGATATCTTTCTCTTTTTAAATATTGATTTCATGTACATTTTGTTAAATACACTAATGGTATTTTTTTCACATATGGCTACATGTTTTGAAGAGCATGATGTTAACAAAAAAGAAGAGGGTGCACAATGTTCATAATCACACCAAATGAGTCCAATTGGATTCAATGAATGAACTTGAACCAAAGGGAACCTAAGCTTGTCATGGATCCACATAAAGAATTGAAATGGCCATCTTCCCCTCACAATAAATAAACTTTCTTTCTATACTTTAATATAGACAAAACACGGAATAAAGTTAAAATAGGATGAAATCAAGGGAGAACGAGATTTTGGCTCTCTAATTTTGCACATACTTCAACTTGAATTTTATTGAGAAGAATTCATAATTGGCCAAGAAATTTTTGTATAAGCTCCAATTCCTACTTGCATCTACTATGGACTATTCTTATGTGCAGATGTTGCATTCTTGTTTCTATTTTTTGAAAGTGTTTGTCTAAATATGTGAGCATAGGATTGCTGAAACATTCTATCCCATTTGGGGCATCCTAGTCCATGACGACAGATATATAAGACCACCTTATACAAAATCTATATCCATATAATATATCCCAGTCATTCATCTTTTCATGGTCTCCATGATAACACATTATGGTTGTGGCTACTCATCAGAATAGTCAGACCCATGCTCGTGGAACTCCAACCACATGTTTATGTAATCCCTCTAGGAGGTCTTCTATATATTCCATGGGTACCCCAAGGGTCAAACCCTCAAGGTTCTATTGCACCGATTGTAGAAACTACTTTGCATCTTCCACGGTTCGACTACCCTAATCTCCATGCATTTGTCGAGAGTGTCCTGCTGGATGAATAAGTCCTACATACGCATCACCAAAATTTTTGTTAATAACTCTGTATCATAAGTATTTTTATTTCTGTTTAAAAACATAACAAAAACAAAAAAAAAGTATACATTTTTTTTCTTCCAATTGTTGATGTTTCCCCAATGAGAATTTGGAGGTAATGCAAGTGCACTATCTATCATATAGTCCATCCTAGAATTTGGGTATTCCTTAATCGCCAATCGCTGATACGACCACCAACCAAAGAATAAATCATCGAAGGTGTTAAAGACATGCCCACCTCCAAGTATATACATCATATATTCCCAACAGACCATCCTAGGTTGTCGAGGCCCAAAGGGGTAAGTGTGATGTGAGGGTGCATCAATGGGAGCCTCTCAAGAATGAATGACTACAATATCCAAAGTTCTTTTTCTTTCCTATCTTGCAATTATTTAATTGAGTCTTCATGTTCGCAAGGAGTGTAGTGCACCAATAAAACATTGCCATCCTCAAGCACTCTATTGCATAGAACATATGTGTATGTGATGTCTGATGCAATGATGGGGATCCTACCACATGTGCAATGGTTAAAATGATGAATTTTAAATTCAAGCTTTCAATTTTGTTGATGGGGACTTGGGCATCTATTTTTTGGGTACCCACAAAGCATCATGAACTCACATACTATTGTATGGTCAACATGCCACAACCATGTCCTCCTCCAATCAGTTTTATTGGAATTTCCCACTAAGACAATCTGATTAGGAAGTAAATATCATCAACCTCATGATTGAGGACCTCACCATCCAAAACAAATGCATTTTGGTCAGGTTTCCAATATCCTACTATTGTTTGTAGCAACTTCCTCTGGGAACACATGTTTGGAATCTATAAGAATTTTAGAAGGCCACAAATATGAATAGAATCTAAGGTTTCTTATTAATCAAAGGAAAGGATATCAAGCCTCGTGCTCCCTCTTTATCCAAATTACAACCATGAGTTGTCACCTACATAGTTATTGAAGTTTTCTAAGTGTTAGAAGCACTTTCCAAGAAGTTTTAGGTGTCCACGTGCCTTCTACAAGATTCAGAAATGTGTACACGATCCCTTTGTTCTAGAAAAACATGTGGAGGTATTTCTACACTTTCCCTCGAAGAATGGGAAACGTGTGCGCACAAGACCAAGGTTATGAAGGGTCCCCTAGCAACAAATATTTTGGAAATTTTGAAAAGTGAACCAATGAAATGAAAGAGAAAGGTGAGAGGAGAAACTTGGCAATGACAAAATAAAGATTGGTTAGTCTGTTTCTTTGCAATATCTGATTGAAGTTCATGAGTATTTTCATCTCTAAAGAAACCTATGGTAAAAAACTACAAATGAATTGGTAAAATTTTATTTTACATGTATTTATTTTAGTTTTTTCCCACTTTTATATAGTTTAAAATGACCACTAGATATTATTATTAATATGAAAAATACATAAAAAGCCAAATATTTATAAAAAAAGAGAGAAGGTGGAGGGAATTTAGATCTTCATTTTTGTTTTTGTCATCATTTTTAGTTTTGTCATCCTTGAACAAAGCACCAACTTTGAGTCTTATCGACAAGTTGGATTTTAGTATTTCCTTAGGATATGAACCATGATTTTTGAGTTTTACTCCTTTGATTGGTTACTCTTCCAATCAATATGGAGAATCTGTTAATGCCTCATGCATTGAAGATTTTTATTATCGTTCCTTTTTTTGCATCAAATGTTTCCCAAGTCATAATTATGTCATGCTCATGTTCAAGGGTGGTCTTTAGATTATGTCGACCATTCCTTAGAATTTTCAACCATCCATGTCATCCTTCCCTATTTCCAAGACTATCTCATTTGTATGATTACTAGTGTTATTTTCTAGTGCTAGTGTAAAAGGTCCTCATTGAATTCTTGTTAGTGGGTCATTTCTCATCGAATATGACATATTGCTATGAGTTATTTACATAGAGTAGTGTTGAGTTCTCAACTACTCCCAAATCCCATTGGCAACCCCCCCTTTCATAATTTTTTTAAAACCGAATATTTTGATTGATTTGTCGATTGACCATATTATATTGGATTTTATAATTTAATGGTTTGTGTTTGAATGATTGCTTCATGATTGAATACTTGCTATTTTATTCCACATTCATGTTGTAGTCATGATTGAGTATGGTAGTAGGCTTGTCCAATTTGTTTAAATCACAACTTAGCCTTCATTGCATGTGTCATATTTTCATGTGTTTTTGTGCTTCTTGGTTTTTTGACTAATATTGGCATATGAAATTGCTACATAGATTCATCATCTAGAAAGGCACATGTTGGCTCTGAATTGATTATTAGAAAGAATTGACATTTATGCCAAGTTCTTAGTACTAGGTGCTCTAGATGTCAGTTGAACATTTTGGAAATATATAATCTCTTAGCTAATGATGGATAATTCCAATCTCAGCTAGAACCTTGAATCATGTATAACATTAGATGTGAGAAAATTAGTTGATAGAACTAAATTTGGGTAAAGAAACAACAAGAACATAGCCTAGAATTCCATTAAAAAAATCTTTTCACACTCAATTTTTGGGGATGAATCAAACTGAACATTTTACCTCTCGAATAGTAAAACCAAATATCAAGACTACAAGGAATTCTTAGAATATTGTTAAGAGGAGGTTCATTAAGGAGTTTTCCTCACTGTTGTCAAGGAAAATTTCCATTATGTCACCAACGTACTAGGTTGAAACAGACTGACATCTAAGAGTTTAGTTGCAAGTAAATCATACTCCTAAATCCCAATTAACAGAAAGAAAATCTATACTAAAGGATGAAGGAGAATGATTTTGTGTACCTTATGTATGAAGGTTGATCCTAGCCATACCTTTGTCTCCTTCAGATCTAATCCTTGCTATCAATCCAAAGTCCTGCAACAAAAATGAGATACCTTCCTCAAACAAATTTGGAAAAAAAGGATAGTATTTAAATAAAAACATGGCATGAATTTGTCAAGATAAAATAATTACAATTCCCAAATCTGATACACTGATTAACACAAAAATAGACAAGGGAAAGATGTCCAATCTTTATTAAAAAACATAAAAAAATACAAATCATACCTTCTTTTGATCATCACCTTGTTGAAACTAGAGCTCCAGGTCACTCCTACTCACATTCTCCACAAATCCATTCCAAACCTCCAAATGCATAGAGGTAAAAACCACCCGAGGGCAGTAGTTTCAACACACATGGATATAAATATTAATGACCGGAAGGGAAAGGAGAATAAAAGGTAAGCAATTCCTCGAGCATAACATTACTATGAAAGGTACTCTCCCATTTGGCTCATTCCAACCCTTATTATAGTCAGTGAAGGAAATTGGGAACAACTACCAAATGGTTGGGGAAGTTGTAACTAAGTAGGTGGTTCTTGATACTTCCATACCTCCCTCTGTTTCCAATTTTTTATATATATTTTTGATGGAATTCATGCCTAATCCAAGGGAAAGAAGTGAATGATTCACTTCCAAATTGTGTGCAACATGCGAATGCAACTTTTTCTTACATTCGTTCCATGTTAAAGGGGAAAGTGTGAATGATTCACAGTCTGCATCAACATTAGGTGCAAAAATGCTAATTTTTAAGGATTACAACCTTCATGGTATTTGGGAATGGTTGAGGTTTCGCTTGAATGTTTAGGGCCATAAAAAAAGAGGTCAAATCAAGGCTCTTCAATCCACAAATGTCCTTTTTTTGTGAACAAATAGTGACACCCAAAGTCTCGACTTTTGGAATGTTGTCAGAGATGAAGAAATGTCGATTTGAGATATAATAGATGCAATACCCTAATGTGTGAGTTCAGAAGGGAGCATGATAGCTGAAATTCATTATAACAATCAATGGAACGGGATGTAGAGTAAACAAGGTCAGATATTCCAAGAGTCCCAACCCCGACAAACTACTAAAACATAAAAAGGATGTTAGGTAATATTTTCCTTGGAATATATATGTCCATGCTCTAGGTAATAGAACATGGATGCCCAAAAAAATACACTATAGATCCATGACACATATTTGAATAATGTATAAATCATGGCCATGAAAGAATACATAGTGGATCCATGTGATATATAAAGAAGTGGGTCATGGCCAAGAATATGATACACAGTGGATCCATGCCAATTAGAAGATCATAGCCACAAATAGATACAAAATGTATCTATGTCAATCTAGAGATCATAGCCACGAATGAATACACAGTGGATCTATGTCTCATCATGCATTAAGAGAACAATATACAATTGAACTGAATAATTGCTCTCCTAATGGTACCAATGTCATATGAGGTGTGGTATAGTCTTGCGCAACTAAGGCAATAGAATAATGTGAGGATGCTATTGTTGGCCCAAGGCCTTCCATCCAAACCACCTAAAGGTATGAATACTACCCATGTGAATAGATGAGCTAAATTCAAACATGGAGGACACCATTTGATTACAGGTCATTGATTTATAACATTAAAAGGTGAGGTAACCCACCAATAATGAGAATGGGCACCAAGGTACCTAGTACATTCTAACAAGTGTGAATATATGCCTTGGAGTCAAACACCTGTAGAATCTATTGAGTAGGATACATTGATGTATTCCCACTACTCAATAGTGAGGGAAGCTCCCACTAATGAATACAAGACCCAAGGTACTATCGAGACTCTAGATATCATTCCCAGAGAAAGAAGATTTGTTCATTCAATAGGAAGATACCCATTGAAAGGGGTGAATCAAGGCATCCCCATTATCCAACATGAGGACATATCAGGGACTAATTTGACTTGGGAAATATTGGAACAATTTTTTGCAGAATGGACCACCAAGTATGTCTCCTACATGCACCAGATGTACTAAATAGTGCACAGAAGAGATCCCCTAAGCAATGATCGATAATGAAATCTATTGACATGGGAGAGGAATTCCATCAACGATGAAAATGGAATCCATGGTATAGCACGAATCATGAAATGTGAATAGATTTCTTGACATCGAACATTAAGGAAAACCACTCAATTAGCGATTGATGATGAATTGTCATATGTTGAGTGCAAGGCTACCTATCAATTATGTAAACACGACCGAGGTTATATGACTCTAGGTTAATGACTCATAGTAGATGAATTTTCATCGATGAGACACAACCCACTTGTGAGAAATCAATGGGGACCTTCCACACAAGCACGAGTCCAAACACTGAGTGCAATGATACATGATGAGAACAAACTAGCACTAGGGAATGACTGCTCATGAGGTCAAGGAAACTATAGAATGGTTGACATAGGTTAAATCCTTGAACATTGAGCATGACACATAAGTGACTTGGGAAGATTTTGACACACATAATCAATGATATAAATCTACAATGTAGAATCATTAACAGATTCTCCATATGATTGGAAGAGTAACCAAGCAAAGGAGTAATAACTCTACGATCAAGATTTAAACCCTAAGGAAAATACTATAATCCCAACTTATTGATAGACTCAAAATTGGTGCTATGTTCAAGGATGAAACGACTTGATGCCACTATTTAAATAGACATTGGAGATCCTTCCCTTCCCTCTCCTTTTTTAAAAATATTTGATCTTTTTGTCTTTTAATATTATAAATATTGAAAAAGAAATAAAGTATGATACAATACGATGGAGAATACTAGTGTCTCATGGACGTACAACCACATTCCAAGTGCATGAAACAGACTTATCCAAAAAAATGCAAAAAAGGGATGTGCAGGATGTGGGAACTCTTGAAGCATGTCTTCTACGGTAAGGGTAATAGGATGTGACTGCAAAAGATAGCAAAGGAAAGTGCTCTAATTAGAAGAACACATTGGTGATAAGTGGCTAAAGGCTAATTGTAGTGAGAATTAGACCCAAAAGAACAAGCAGCCGTAGGAAAATGCAATATCACAAAATGCAAAAGTGTGAGTGTCTTGGGTAAATGGCCATAATAAGAGTTAGAGAGGGCCATGAGGCTTCATCTTGATGACATGGTAGGGCTAGTTAGGAAATCTCGATACTAAAAAAAACGTCAGCATGGGAACCATAAGACATTGGGGTTCTAACTAAGGTACTCAGGAGTTGATAAGCTCTAACATGGAAAATTATGAATTTTCTAAAGATAGAGGGCTTATGTCAGATTTCCATGTGTTGTGATCCTAAGGTGTGAACATAATGGCAAGGTTAGTGCAAGTCATTTATGGGGGTGGACTACCCTATATGCCAATTTAGGGACATGAACCTTTTAAGAAGATCACAAAATAAAGAGAGCCTTCATTCTTCTTTTCATGTTTAAATTATCCAAACACTATGCAACATGGCATTAGTTTTAATTGAAAACTATTGAAGTTGAGTTAAAATTAACCAAAATTAGTTAATGATTTTGATATAAATAAATGACCTATGATTCATTCTTACCATTATACCTTTTGCTGTTTTTGTACCCTAGCTCTTCAACTCTTGGTTTTGGAGTTGTTAGATCACCAATTGAACCAGTACCAAGTATATTTATTTCTCTCATCCTTATTTTGTAGGAAATGTCTATTATCTAGGTAGAGCATGAAAATGAATATCTTCAACATGAATCTCTGGGAGATCCTTTAAATCTCAATGCTCTTCATTGGTGTGGATTACTCAAATTTTTCCACATTTCTAATATGAGGTCCCAAAAATAGTTGCTTCAACGACTCATTTGTTGTTGGGATCTAGATCAAGATGCTTTCATCATTAAAGGGGAAGTATTACGACTTATTATGGATGACATATATTTCCTTACTGGGCTTTCATGAAGAGGAGCACTAGTGAACCTTAAAATTGTAAGCCAAAGAAATGTCCTCACAGTTCAAGAGTATGTGAATGCTTATTGTGTAGAAGGGACACAAAAGTTAGGTACCTCGGTACACATAGAAAATATTGCGAGCTTCCCCCTGAAATTAATATTGACCATGGTTACTTGAGCGTCAAGTTATATAGAATTACACTTATCTTCGGGGAATGCCATGTGGATTGGGGTAGAATGTTTGAGACCCACATTGTTTGACTAGTGCCCTAGTTTGTTGATCAGTATGAAAGGTCAACTTACTAATTGCAATATTGGAAAGAGAAGAAAATTTGGCTACAGAAGAATTATAGTATAATTTTTCTTTGAGAGGATTTTGACGTTAATACCACAAGTTTTATTACCACCCTTTGACCCTCAAGAGTCACAGATGACCCGATGGGAAACACTACTACAATGATCGGGTATAATATTGACTACTATTCCTTTCGAAGGTGAGTATCTTAGGTGGTGGCACAAAAAACTTCTATTTATCCAAGAGTTCCCTTATGCAGGGATGGGTTTCAGAGGAGGCCCAGATCTGGTGCTTTCTCTCAGCTCTTCTTGGGATAGAAGAGGTAGGTAATGTTTTTTTCTATATTTCATTTTTTGGGGTTTTTGAAATATTTTAGCAAAAAAGGAAAATATTTTTTGTGTATGATACCACTAAGAGGTCACTATACAGATGTTGTACCAAAACACCTTATTGGTCATCCATGGAAAAATCATCCTAGAGTAGGATAAGGACCAGATATTACTCTCTCTTGTGTTGAAGAGATATTACTCTCTCTTGTGTTGAAGAAATACTTCAAGGAATTATGCATAGTATCCCTATCTGAAGGAGTGAGAATATATCGGAGGCTACAGAGCGGAAATTATATGGGGTTCATGCTCGATGGATGAAACTCAGATAGGCGAGTGGCTACATGTGCATTATATTGCAAGGAAGCAACAAAGTAGGGAGATTAATTTCATCTGTATACACCCACTACTACATTAGAGACCTATTATGTGTGGTGATTCATACTTTTTGTGACATTATTTTTATGTTTATGACAAACTATCGTATTGACCTATTTACAATATATACAAACTCATTGTGTTTTCTTTCAATTATGTGTCAAATGTTTGTCCAATACATAGTTAGCTAATGTATCAGAAATGAAATTTAACCTTATTAGGACATGAATATATGTAATGAATTCAAAGTAGCATTCAAGAAGATGAAACCTCATAAATTTTCATAATAAAGTAGGATGGTGAACATAATAGGAACCATTCAATTGTGACACAACCAACTGTGAATCTAGGTGGATAGTTATTCATTGGATTCCAAGTGAAATTTCTTCCAAAAATAACTCAATCGTGGCGTTATATTCAACGATATCATTAGCATCTAGTCTTAGCTATACTCCACTAGAACTCACAAGATGGAATGAAGGGTTATACATTACTCATTTAGTGGAATCACCAAGGTTTCATCTGTATAGCCCACAAACATAGGTGCATACCCCACAAACGTAGGTGCATCCAATGACATATGCCAATCGAAATATATAACATGATGAGCAATGGGAAATACTAATCAATCACAAAAGTAGAAAGCATCCTAAACTACCTATAATACAATAAGTACAAGGGGAATTGCCTAGGCATGAAAGTCTAGGTGAAGCACCTTTTCAGATATAGTCCATTTATGGAACCTAAAGTATTCCCTTCAAATTCTTCTAAATCATAGGCCTATTTATCTAGGATTTACCTCATAATGTAATTAAGGACCAATCAACATTCAAGTAAATTTCCCAGACCCAAGTTTGTCATGTTTCTAATCTTATACCAACGCCATATCTCATTAAAAGAAGATATGAGGGTGAACTCTTTTATCATATTGTTCTTTGACACATTTTTTGTTCACCTCAATGGTTACGAGACAATCCCTTATGTGCTCATCTAATTGTTCTAGATATAAAAGATGTTCTTCCAAGTCACTAGTTTCTAGTAGGAGCTCTATAGCAAAATTTAAAGACAGAGTCTCATACTCTATAGGTAATATTGCTTCAACTCTATGTAAAAGCTGAAAGGAAGTAAAACTTGTTGCATTCTCTACAGAAGTTTGGTAATCCCACAAAGCTAGATATAGCATAAGATGGAAATTACCCTCATTTTCGTTCACCGTCCTTCGAAGCATGGCTTTCAAAGACTTATTTACTGCTTCGACTTGGCCATTCGCTTGAGGATAGTACGGTGAAGAGAAATCCCGATGAAAGCCAAGTTTATCAGCCAACTCTGACATCATTTTGTTTTGAAAATGATTACTATTATGTGACAATCTCTCTAGGGATACCAAACCAAGCAATAATATGGTTAAACAAAAAGTGTGTTGTAGTTTCACCATCACAACGAAAGGTAGGCATAGCCTCATCCTATTTAGTAAAGTAGACAACGACCACAATTTCGATGTATTTAGGGCCTCTTGTTTATGTCAGATTACATGTTGTGTAATCTATCCCCCACTTGTTGAAGGGACCAACGGTGATAACTGGATATAATAGAGTGGGGTGCATATGCATATTTTTAGTAAAATTTTGACATATATGACATTTCTGGACTACTTCAATGCAATATTTGAAGATTGAGAGCTAGAAATATCTAGCACGCATAATTTTTTGGGTTATAAAAAGCCTAGATAAGTGACCACCACAGGCTCCACCATGGAAATCATTTAAAAAACATTCAACCTCTTCATGAACTAGCAAATTCCTAAGAATAGTGTCAATTCCTCAATGATACAAAACATCACCATTAATGACATAGTCTCGAGATTAATGATGAATTTTACACCTTTCCTCATGAGAAGAATGAGGTGGGACCCTATGGTTTTGTATGTAAATTAAAATATTCCCATACTAGGGGTCATTCGAGCTGATGAGGAATATATGTTTGTCAAGTAGTGACTCACTTTCTATTGATCCCTCATCCTCTCGGGGTAATTTTGACATTAGCTCGGAAAATGCGAAGGACTTTTTCGATTAAGCGGACACAAATCCTAGATAAAAATACCTAAGAATAACAATACACTTATTATATTTACCTCCAATAATCCATCAAGACAATATATTTTGAAAGGGATTGACATATGCTATAATGGTAGTTTGTGTAAGAATAATATAATGTTGAAGCCTTTGTACCACATGCACGGAAACTAGAGCTAATTTCTCAACGTGAGAATACCTTAACTCGACACCTGCAAAATTCTTTCTTAAGTAGTATATGACATGTTCTTGGCGGGAATTATCCTCTTGAACTAGAACCATTCCTACGGTATATTACAATGTTTTTATATATAAAAGGAAGTATTTTCTATAATCTGGAGGACTAAGTAGCAGGGCATACACTAAATCCTTTTTCAATGCATCGAATGATTTCTAATCATCGTCGTCACATATAAATGAGACCACTTTCCTCAAAAAACGCATGAAACCCTATGTGATCCCAACGTAGTTTCCTATGAATCTTCACAAGAAGTTAGCTTTCCCTTGAAGGATTCGTAAATAGTGTAAATTTTGCAGGGGAGGAAACTAAACTATTTCCTTAATCTTGAATGGATCCAACATAATACTGTCCTTTGATACGTTAAAAACCAATATATACCTAAACCAACACAAAAAATACACTTATGAGGATTCAAACAAATCTTATAATGTCTACACCTATCAAAGACAACTTGCAAATGTTTAGGCCGATCCACTCTCTTCACTAATTTAGCTTTAAAATAATCCAAATAGGATTCAACAATTTTCTTAATGTCATGGAAGGCATAAGGCATAGAAAGTTGAAAGGTTTCTCTAACATTTTAAAGCCGAAATCCATATTCCTATATGCAAAGGTCCCCCAATGATATATAAATGAAGTTTTATGTTGGGCCAATTATGCATGTAAGTATGATATTGTTCAATTATGCAACCCTTTTATGTGGATCCCTAGAATCAATATCTCTTCTAGTAATTATGTATGGGACAGACTTGAATTTGACTATATCCAGAAAATCCATCCATAAATGAGAAAATCCCATTACCAGTGCATACATCGATAATCTGATCAATTAATGGAGTAGGATAATTATCCTTAGGACATGCTAGATTAAGATATCAAAAATTAGTACATACCCGAATGTTTCCCTTTTTTTATCGATAGGTAACAAGTTGGACACCAGGGAAAATTTTAAGAGCCCCCCTAAATTTCTATATATAATAATTGGGCGAATCCCCATCATATACAGGAAAATGTGAAGGCTATTTTATCAATGTTATATTATGTATATATAATTTTTTGGAAAATCTCTCATTGAATTATATAATCTTGTAAAATCTTGGTGAATATTTCACTAAATTATAAATCCTTGTAAAGTCTTGGCGAATCTTTCACAAAATCATAAAACCTTAAAAAGACTTGGTGAATATTTTACTAAATTATAAAATATTGTGAAGACTTGGCGAATTTTTCGATAAAGTTTAAACCATATATAGTAATAGGAAAACATATTTAAAAAAATACTAAATAGGAGATAAATATTAATAAATCATCACATAACAAGTCCTCTTTTGGTGGTAGTTTGGTACCTCACTCTAACTATCACAGTACATAGAAATTCACCATACTCTAGGAATATTCTTGAAAAACAAAAATGAAATTTTTCATCACTGTGACAAATAAAATCAATGTTAATATGAGATTGAGGAAGAAACACTTGACATCACAAATGTTGATTCAAATAATCCAAACATTTCATAACCAAATCTGCAAGCCTTTGGAGGTGGAATCAATTCATTGATACCTTTTAGTTCAATTAAGTAGACTATATGGTTTACCCAAACATTACGAAATGCTCAAGAGCAAGTTAGACTTCCAAAGGCCTCTTTTTAAGGTGATCATCCTCTTAAAATGTCTTTGAATTATCTTGCATTGAATTCTTCCATCACTGGTGCGAAGCCATCCAATTATGAGTCAATAAGTTAAGAGATAATACAAGGTGCAATGGTGGAGTATAAATTCATTATGAATAATGAAATTTGGGATATTGTGTTGAGATCAAGAGAAATTTAATTATTGATACCAAATGGTTGGACAAGGTATGCAACATAGAGCAAACTAAAGTGAAAGGCTTAGTGCATAGCAAGAGGATTCTCCCAAAGAAAGGGAGATGACTATGAGGAGACCTTTGCTCCAATGGCCAAGGGTACTTGCATCAAGTCTATTATATCTTTAACATCAAATTTGGTCATCATTTATATTAGATGGATGAAAAAACATCCATTTCCTTTAGCATCGATTTCAGTTTCCATTTATGTGGATGAAATACAACATTTCTTAATGGTTTGATTGTCAAATTCCCATTTGTCATGTCATCAAATGTAGATGAAGCAAATTGATTTTGTCTTGGTATGGGTCATTTACCGGGCCACTTAAAGAAACCAAGTATTCTTGATTGACCTTTTGTATCAAACTTGTCACTTGTGTCTTCCATATAAAAAATCATCAAAGGATCCAAATGTTGCTCCTATTCCAAAAAAACCATCTTTCTTTAGCTTCTATATGTAGTGGTTGTGATGATCATTTACAAAATATGACCTTAATCCAAGCCAACCCTTAAATATGGACCAAATTGACAAGCATAGGATGTAGGATTGAAATCTCAAATGCAGTTGAAGAGCACTTATATTCCATACAAATATTTTACTTTTTCCTTTATTTATTTGAATCCGTGAAGCATTCATATATTGATCCAACACTGTTCAAAATTTGTTTGCAATGATAGTGGAGCACCTCCCCATAAGCATGGAGGTCTTGTCAGCAGATTGGGAGTAGCGTATTCCTTGTAGGTTGTAGGTTACTTGAGACTCTTCCCTTTTCAACTTTAAGCTTAGTGAATCTCCCATGATAATATACAAGAGGGGCAAAGAGGGAATCCTTATCTTAGGCCTCTTTTATTCATTATGGGCTTATCCATTCAACAAGGGAGCAAACCATGGGGTTCCAATGCAAGCAAAGGAGTGTGCAAATCCGAGGATCATTTTTTTTTTCACTGGAAGAAATTTTTGGAGGATCATTATCATAACAAAATTTGTATTAGTAAAAAAACATACATAAATAAAATTTGATTATTGAAAATTCATAAATGTGAATATATACTTCTCAACCACATTGAGAACATTAGGCCTATTAAGTAGGTTGACCCTGGGATCATAGCCAACTCAATATTTGAAAACATTTAGTTTAAAAGTTCTCTCTTTTTTTTTTTTTTGTAATTTAAAATGAAATAACATGAAGAGATTGATTATCTTAATTTAAAATTTTGTGAATTCATTTTGGATTGATAAAATTGGAAATATTCAATGTTAACATTGTATAATTAAATATTTGAAAGTGCCAAATTAATTTTTCATTAAAATTACAATTTTGAATTATCAAAATTGTAATTTAAAAATAATTATATAAACAAAACAAAAAAATACCCCCTAAATTTCTCTTAAACTTCTCAAAAAATACATAATCTAAGCCTGGGACAGACCAAAATTTAGCAAAAATGGGATCCAATCTTGAATATTGAAATCATAGGCAAGTAGATGGCCACAATAGAGCCAGAGCCATCAAATTATATAATAAATGAAATTATAGAAATAAGATCTAGAAATGAAAGTCCTTGAAAACCTTTCGAACTTGCTCCAGAGTAACAAAGAGAACGATAGTAAAAGGAACTTGTCTCTTCACAGTGGGAATAAATCCCTTGTAAAGAGCCATAGGGCCTTCTGCCTTGATAGTATTCATAGCACAGTCAAGGGATCCAGAATAAGTTGTTGTATCTCCTAGTTTAGGGTTCATATTCATAATCTGGGTCTTTATAACATCCATAGGATTCGAAGCTACGACAACCACAAACCCTGCATTGAAGCTAGTTGTGACATGTGTTCCCAAGACGTCTTGCATAATGTTGTAGGAGATAATGGTCTCCTTGATCTAGTCATAGGAGGTGAGCTGTGAAGCCGTCACGGTCATGTCCCTCTGAACGGTCAAGGATGACCCTGTCTAGAGCGAAGTAATGCCCTCTTATCGAGCCATACGACCAATAGCATCAGAAACGATGGTATAGTTGTGCCTCTAGGAAAAAGGGAGTCACCCATCGCCCTGCATTCTCACCATGGCCACATCCATAGGGATACCCACAGAGGCGCCAATTCCTCTATGCCTCCAGTAATAGAGCATAGACAACCCCTCTGTCTGAACCACGTGGATTCCCACAAAGATCGGCCCTACCCTCTTTTGGTGGGCTAATTCTGTTGTCGGGAAACCACCACCCACATTGGAAAAGGCTAAAGCGGGGCGAAATTTTTTTTCACCTTGTATTTGCATCCACACCTTTATCATATCCAGAGGGTGCATGGTGCATCCTGTGACAACTGAGGCAATCCCTCCTTCCAGAAACCCCTTCAAACCCATATTTCTAAAACAAGAAAATAATACCTCCCTCCTAAAATCTCTTGTTTAGCGGTATCACAGCCTCTTGGTCCTATCACAGAGCCACAACTAATTACTGCCCTCACCTGTATAGAAAAAGCGAATACGGGAGTAAAAAGATGGATCACAGAGACTGATTAGAACTAGAGTTAATCTCGCTGGAAACCAGGAGATTGCTCTCTCTCTCTCTCTCTCTCTCTCTCTCTCTCTCTCTCTCTCTCTCTCTCTCTCTCTCTCTCTCTCTCTCTCTCTCTCTCTTTCTGTATATAGGAGAGACCCGAACAGAGAAGACCATGGGGTTCCAATGCAAGCAAAGGAGTGTGCAAATCCGAGGATCATTTTTTTTTCACTGGAAGAAATTTTTGGAGGATCATTATCATAACAAAATTTGTATTAGTAAAAACATACATAAATAAACTTTGATTATTGAAAATTCATAAATGTGAATATATACCTCTCAACCACATTGAGAACATTAGGCCTATTAAGAAGGTTGACCCTAGGATCCTAGCAAACTCAATATTAGAAAACATTTAGTTTAAAATTTTTGTTTTGTTTTGTTTTTTTTTGTAATTTAAAATGAAATAACATGAAGAGATTGGTTATTTTAATTAATTTTGTGAATTCATTTTGGATTGATAAAATTGGAAATATTCAATGTTAACATTGTATAATTAAATATTTGAAAGTGCCAAATTCATTTTTCATTAAAATTACAATTTTGAATTATCAAAATTGTAATTTATAAAAAATTATATAAACAAAAAAAAAGATCCCCTAAATTTCTCTTAAACTTCTCAAAAATTACATAATTTAAGCCCGGGACAGACCAAAATTTAGCAAAAATGGTATCCAATCTTCAATGAAATCATAGGCAAGTAGATGGCCACAACAGATCCAGAGCCATTGAATTATATAATAAATGAAATTATAGAAATAAGATCTAGAAATGAAAGTCCTTGAAAACCTTCCGAACTTGCTTCAGAGTAACAAAGAGAACGATAGTAAAAGAATCTTGTCTCGTCACAGTGGGAATAAATCCCTTGTAAATATTCATAGGGACTTCTACTTTCATAGTCTTCATAGCACAGTCAAGGGATCCAGAATAAGGTGTTGTATCTCCTAGTTTAGGGTTCATATTCATAATCCAGGTCTTGATAATGTCCACAGGATTCAAAGCCATGACAGCCACAAACCCCACACTGAAGCTAGTTATGACATGCGTGCCCAAGTCGTCTTGCATAATGTTGCGTGAGATAATAGTTTCCTTGATATGGTCATAGGAGGTGAGCTGTGAAGCCGTCACAGTCATGACCCTATGAACGGTCAAGGATGACCCTGTCCAGAGAGAAGTAACGCCCTCCTATCGAACAATACGACCAATAGCATTAGAAATGCTAGTTATGTTGTGCCTTTGGGAAAAAGGGAGGCGCCCATCGCCTTGCATTCTCACCATGGCCACATCCGTAGGGTTATCCACAGAGGCACCAATGCCTCCAGCAATCAAACCCCCCGCGATCTTCTTAACAAGTGGTAGGTTCCCCAGTTTAGTCGAACCTGGATCCCACCACTTCTCGTTCAGAATATCGTATAGCCCCATGCTAGTGGTCGAGTACAAGACTTGATGAAGCATGGTTGCAGGGACATCGTAATAGAGCATAGACAACCCCTCTGTCTGAACCACGTGGATTCCCACAGAGATCGGCCCTACCCTCTTTTGGTGGGCTAATTCTGCCGTCAGGAAACCACCACCCACATTGGCAAAGGAGAAAGCGGGGCGAACATTTTTCTCACCTTGTAGTTGCATCCACACCTTTATCATATCCAGAGGGTGCGTGGTACATCCTGCGACAACCGAGGCAATCCCTCCTTCCAAAAACCCCTTCAAACCCATATTTCTAAAACAAGAAAAGATTACCTCCCTCCTAAACTCTCTCATTTAGCGGTATCACAGCCTCTTGGTCCTATCACAGAGCCACAACTAATTAATCCCCTCGCTTGTATAGAGAAAGCAAATACGAGAGTAAAAAGATGGATCACATAGATCGATTAGAACTAGAGTTCATCTCACTGGAAACTAGGAGATTGCTCTCTCTCTCTCTCTTTGTATATAGGAGAGACCCGAACAGAGGGAATTTGGATGCCTGAGTGTGAAGGGAGCACGTTTCTCTCTCTATACAATATATTTATTTTTTGAATGCGAAGTTAGCGGGTCTCTCTCTATATATATCATGTATGTAAAATATAATTAACTCCATATATTGAATTAAAATTGGGCATTTGATCTTAAAACGATTTTCATGTTGCGAATTAAAATTGAAAATCAATTTCACTCCATATATTATGGACTAATTTACCAAAAAAACCTGATTTCCATGGTCGCTCAAGGGTGAATTTACCCTCAAAATCTGCCATTTATACAGATTTGGGCGAATTAGAGCGAGCGGTCTTATTTTACAAGCGATGGGAGCTCCAAATCAAATCAAACAAGGGAAAAATGGTTAGATTTAGGGTCTCTTTATATATTTTAGGGGGCTAATGTGCCATTTATTAAAAATAGATATATAAAAATTGGGCTAATCATAGCAAATGATGGTTTAATAAAAAAATAGCCCACTAAAAAATTAAAATCCCTAAATTTAGCCCATGGGCTAAGATTAGCCCTTGAAATTTTCCCTGTTGGACACCCATTCTGTCAAAGGGACATGATAGATAAAATTCACATGGATCAACTTCTCTACTTATGGTTTAATAGCAATAGTCTTTCTAGGATTGAGTAGTCTTAGCTTCTATCTAACATGATTGACATGAAGATAATTCTTAATCTTGTGTTCAACAATCGATGGGTTTGTTCCTGGAATTTTTTCAAAGGACCAAGCGAAATGTCTCTATACTCCTTAAATAGTGTTGTATAGGTAATTTATATCTCATTAGGAGAACAATCAACACCAATAAAGACAATTTCGATAGCACCTAGGGTATTGGAGATATTGATGGGAATAGTTTTCAAAATGTTTGCCATATTCCCCTTAGTGTATACTTGGGACAATGAAATATTACTCTCATGCCACTCCATAGGAACTGGTTTGATAGTTCCATCCATATAAATACTTAAGTCACTTTCAGCCGAAAGAAACGACACACGTTGGTGCATGTCTCTCCAAGGTATATCCCCTAAATACATTGTCTCAATAATAGCTTCATCTAACGACATAACTGTATCTAAAGGGTCATGATAGGGTAAAGAATTGATAATCTAAATGGTAATTGAATATTGGTCATCTTCTTCTAGAATGAAGGTAGACAACCATGGTATCCTTCTCCTGAAATTGTGGCTTGGTAATCTATTTCAGTTGCAGAGAAAGGCAGAGTCATCTGAATACAACTAGCTTCATTTGAAGGTTTTGGTGATTTCCATGGGTCATTAAAGTAAGAAGTCTTAAATTGAGACACCTTTGTGTGGAATCCATGGCAATTGTTGAAATTGTGTGCATCAGAACTGCAATGGCATGCAGGTCCGGTGGGGGTAAATTAAATTTTCCCATTAATGTAGGATGCATCCCAACACTGTTGTTTTCACAATCTATCATGGAATGGATTAATAGGGGGATATTAGTTCCATTATTGTTGTTGGATTCATTTATGCAAAATGATAGTTGATGAATTGTAACAATATTTCCTTCATGAGGAAACCTAATGACATGAAAGATTGACAAGACTACGACCATCATGCATTGAGTCTAACTCCTTCTTGGTAACATATTATAGTCAAGTGGAGTATTAAAAACTTCCACATCAACCTTTATTGTCTCTCCCCCTAGATCTATTGGAAGAGCTAGGATAATTCTGTGAGGTTTGAAAATGTGGCCATTAAAATATTTAAACATTGTCACATGAAAACTACTTCATGCGATCTTATAGCCTTCCAACATGACAAAGACATGACACATGTGGAGGCATCCTCATCAACAACAATGTGATGTATATTGGAATTTATGGATGAAACCTAAATTTGGAAAGATAGTTGATGGGGTAAGTGAGGCTTCCAGTTTTCAAAATCAAAATCCATTACTTAACTGTCTATGGGATCTATAGCTCCTAAAAAATATAAGAGCAAGGTCTTCCATTGAGTTGGGAAACTCTAGAGGACTTAGAGAGTGGACATTGCATAAGGAGATTTTGCTAGGTCTTCTACTATGATAAAATTTTGGGCATCACATATGTTAGGATTGTACATGTCCTTCTTCAAAACACCCTTTGGTATTCTAGGAATAGTATCATTGATTGGCTTCTCAATGTGTAATGGATAAGCTACTTCAAATTCAAGATTTTCCTTTCCTTTGGACCTAGATGTAGTTGTTTTGTAATTTTTATTTCTAGTATGGATATTTGCATCCTATTAACACATGAAAACTTCACATTGGCTTATGCTTCCCCCTTGTGAGGAGGCACCCTGATTGCCCCCATATGGGGGTGTAGGGTTTTGGTGAGCTACAATAATCATCTATTGTTGTTGATGCAAAAATGGATTAGTCAACAAAGCAGGTTGAACCATGACTTCCTGTTGTGCTAACAATCTCTAAGATGTCCTTATCTTAGAGAATTTGTAGGTTAAGTGGTCCTCATTTCATAATTGACAAGGCTACCTTTTTCTTTTTTATCCATGTCAACATTGTTGTTATTATTATTGTTTGCATTATTATTCCCTTTGTTCCCAGTTTTCTTGTTTTTTATTTCTTCCCTCTAGGATGTTGGTTTCCTTTAGAATTGGCTGTATGTACTAATAAAACATCCGAAGGAGGGTTGGGTTTTGGATTGCATGTGTTGTTCTGACCAATTTCTGGTTAATTTTGACTAGTAAGGTTCTTCCCTAGCTAACTGAGTTATTTTCAACTAAACCGATGACGCCATCAACATGAGGTCCAGGGGTAAGTTTTCTTCTACTATAGGATAGGTAGGAGATATTTCATACAACATTCTGGATTCATAATAAATGAAATCCATTTGTTGGTCTTTGATAATATCTTGGTATTTTGTTTGAACCCTTGAAAGGGCCACATCCTTTGTTATAAAAGGTTGTAATGACTTAATGAACCAATTAGTTAGGAATTCGTCAGGGATCTGAGGCTTAATTAAATTGTGTCTCCTTTTCCACTCATGGATGTGGTCAGATATATCAATAGGTTTATCCTAATGAATGGATGTCAACAATTCTGTGCTAGTATTATAGTGGACTTGTAATTGAAAGTAATTCAAAAACATCATTGTGACTAAGTTAAAGGTCTTGAAAGATGCTCGTGGCATTTCAATATACTAATTTGCTTCTACCCCAGTTAAATTCCTCTGAAAGAGCCGCAATATGATGGAATTGTCCATCGAAGAGTTAGAAGAGCACCATAGATGAAAAGTCAACACATGATTTACCTGATCTTCCTTAGGCTTCCCTTCAAACTTAGGAATGTCTGAAGGGAGTTTGGTAGGGAGAGGTGGGAATATAAGGTCATGTAAAACTAGATCATTGATTAATTTAAAAAGATTTGGAAAATCCAAAATAGCCAAAAATGACAACTTTGTCTAAGCCACAAAATTACAAGTTCCAAGAGCATTAGCTTCCCATTGGTTCGTGTTAGTAAAAGACTATCCTGGAATCTAAGGGGACCTAGGATTAATGAAAAATTTATTACTTGGTCCAAATTTCTGATCGGGTTGGGTTTGTACAAATCATGGAAAATCTCCTCCAAGTAAGCCTCACATTCCTCCTAAAGGCTTGATCCAAGAAGATATTCACCAATCAAAAGTGGTCAAAAATTTTCAATCTCGAATGTTGAAAAAAATCACACCATTGCAAAGCGCTCGCCGAAACATTTCTGATGACGTTCATTTCTCCCCAATCGGAGTCCAGATGGCTAAGATATCACATTCTAAAATTTTCAGCAAATAGTGGAAAAATACAAAAAGGGTGCTATGTGGTCTATATGGCACTGACGTGGCACACCCTCTGGTCGCCACATGGAATCTATGTGGTAGGTGAGTTGGCACTTGATAGGGTTGATTTTGTATGATGTGGTGCAATTATAATTGGATATGTGGCACAACCGGATCAATAATGGACCACCATGTGGAAACCTCCCCATTGGCCTGTATGGTCATTTGTTTTATGAAAGGATTGCATGAAGGAAACAAGAATTGAACTCATGACCTCTCATACAATATCCCAATGCTTTACCATTTCACCACCATGTGGTTTTTGTAAATTTTGTGGCAAATAATATTTTTATTTTGACAATGTGTAACTATTGGTTGAAATGGGAGGCCCAAGGGTTTGACTATGGGACCTCCCCTTTTTTAGCAGTGGTTTCAGGGGCATTCCAAAATTAGTGGCAAGTTCAAACCACCAACAACACACTCCAAGGTTAAAGGTTGGCGGTTGACATGTGCCATATGTTATTATAACCAACCTACCACACACACACACACACACACACACACACACACACACACATATCATATGGTTAATCCACAATTGGCATGTTATATTTGGGTTTGAACTTTATGCCAAAATTTACAATGGATTTCATGGACACGGGTTGCCACACATTCAAAAGGGATACAATATTATTGTTTGACTTTGGATTTATATGCCCATTAAGGGAGGGCCTCCCACCATTTGTTAATTTATTGTTGTATGGTTGTAACCAACAACATATTGGGTATAGAGTGGAAATAAACTATATGATATGCCAAAACAACAAACAATCTCTTTGGTATATGTACACCAATTTTTTGGGGATATGGTTATAACAAGGGGCAACAACCATACCACATTTATGAAGTGGTTGTAACCAAGTTCTAGGGATCCCAACGAATGGGATAAAATTGAGACCCATGTTTATCATGCCCCATGGGGGTATATCAAACTATATTTTCCCAAGAATTTGCATTGTAAGGGCCAAGCTTTGGAGGGCAACTTTGGGAGGATCCAAGCTTTGGGAGATGCTTAAGAGGTCTTTTGGAGGATAATTCTTGGAAGTTGTGTGAGGATTATTTTATTCTTCTTAGAGTGGGAGAGCTTTTGAAGAAGATTAGTGAAGCTTTTTGGCAATATTTCCAAAGCCAAATTGTACTTGTCGAAGATTGTATTTTGGTGCATCCAACATTTTGACCACATTAATAAAATCGATCATCATTGGAGAAATGGACCCGGAGACGTAGTCCCTTTGTGGATGAACTCCATTAACAAGCTTGGTTTGTCATGTTTTTCATGCTTTGATGTTAATATTGTCATCATTTTTGCATTTAACTTATTTATTCTTTTAAATCATTAATTAAGCGTTATGTTATGAATTTGCAACATTATTTTGTAATAGTGAAAAACATGATGACATTTTTATACTCACATTGAAATGTATTTTAGTCACTGGATCCTTGGGTCATTTCCTGGATCAAGGGTGGCTATGATACTAACCAATATAGGGTTAACCACATTTGTGCCCCCTACTCCAAAGAATGGAATGTTTCCTTGTGGAGAATTCTTTCCCCATGGAAAACCAATACTAGTGATCCCTAGTCTAAATAAGTTACCTTGCAGTGAGTTTGATCCAAAGGGAGGGCTAGTACTCATACCTCCAAGTGACTGGAAATGAAGGCTAATTAGGGGTATGATGTAGCCAACAAAATATCCACTTATAGTGGATGGTTTGGGTACATATATTTGTCCACTAGATGGTGGGAAATTATGGAAAGGAAATGATGGTCCACTGCCTGAGGCAGTGGTAAAAGATGATGCAGGAGGGATAGTGTTAGGTATTGACTGAAAACTTGGAAATACCATTCCAAAAGAAAAAGGATGAACTTTGTGATGCCAATGAAATTGTGCTAGTGAAAATCATAGAGGATGGTGGGGACCACCTCGATCCCACTGTGGATGATATATTTACACTTATTCCTCCTACAATATTATAATTGACTAGGGGAGTTACCTCCCCTATACCAGATATTTCTCCAATGTTCTCCATACTAAACCACTGAGACAATGGATTGATGTTCCTAGGGATATGAAAATTGGATTCTTGGCTAAAAATAGGACTTTGTGGTGGGTTCAACTATACTTACAGATCTAAGATATCCTATATTAAGGTAGGATATAAGTTCTCCCCAATTTGAGTAAAAACAACTCAGGGGGAGTTATTCAACTAATCCTCACCGTCACTAATGTTTCCTTATATGGATAGACTCTCAAAGTCACTAGAACTCAATTTCTTATTCCTCAACTTGTTATGTTTCTAATTCCTTATTTTCTTCCTCTACCCCCTAAAGGGATGGATTATCATAATCATGTCTTCACCTTAGTGCAGGGAACTCTCTTTATTTAGGAGGGTTTCCTTGAATCCTTTTGGATCTATGAAAAGGTTGATTGGCCATGGTGGCTCATAGAATACCCAAATAAGGATTTCTAAAAAATAAATAAAACAAACATTACACATTAGAAACAGGGAAAATTTTAGGGGCTACTTGACTTCCCCTATAGGACAACTCAGCTAGTTGACTTCCAGGATCTACGAAACAAGATGAGGAGGCTATGAATTCTCAGGAAGAGACTTGGAGGGTATTCATAAATGTATTAAGAATCTCATATGTTTGACAGAACAGACAATTATCATCCAGATAACTTTTAATCACCAATATTGTAAAACTAGTCAAAAAACAAGGCCTAAAGAGCCAGTCTTAACAAATTGGTGCACAAACAAACTCTACGGATGTCAAATTACTCTTCCGGAGAATAATATGGATAAGATACTTATAAAAGAACAAAATAATACAATGTTAAATAATACTAAGCATCAAATGAAGATAATTTGATCTCAGACTTTACAGAGAGTCTCTAACCATGAAATTCTTACAATAGTGAGTGTAGAAGTCTTCTAATTAGAAGAGAAGAATAAGAAGAGTATTCAATGGAGCTGAAGTAAAGATGAATACACAGAATATGGATTCTCATGGAAGTCTCACCAAGTTTCAGGATCTGCTCATGGGGTGCATTCACCAAACTGATTCTCCTCCTATGGATGAATCATCTCAAGGACTCTCTCTAACTAAATTGACACTAAGGATCTCTTCTTGATGGATTGGATTCTTCATATCATGAACAAATGGAACACACAATACATTGGGGCACATCACCCAATCTTGGTTGAGGCACATCACTCAACCTTGAGAAGCAAATCTCTCAAACAATAAACAAATTGGGCAAAAGATGTGAGAGGAGTGCACTGGCCTTATTTTATATACTGGATGGATTCATGAGCAATAAATTAGCAATTGTGAGTGGATGAGTGCTCCTTACTTAGAGAGAGTTAGCAACATCACTGCTTTGTGCAACCTTCCTGCTTTTCCAACCTTCCTTGCTTTTTTATTTTCTCCTTCTTTTATAAATTGTGCCCTCCTTTTCTTTCTGGATGTTTACTGCTTTTCCAAACTGACTGTTTTTCTGCACTTTCTTGCTTTGTTCACTTTCTTGCTTTTCCTACTTTTTTTTGTCACCTTGCTTTTAGTTGCTTTATTTTTGTTTTTATCTTCTCTCAAGTGAGTGGATGGGGCCAACCCAATCCTCATGTGCCCTCCTAGCCACATGAGCATTACCACTTGTACAAAAATTAATTAAATCATGACAATAATAAAATTAAAACAATTACAAGTACTCCAAACATTAAAATTATTTATTAACTAACTAGTATAGTCCTGGCTCCAAAATTTATCCCAAATAATTAATAATTCCTTTCTTTTATTTTCTCCTAGACCCTTAGGGACTAAAATGGCCCAAGACTTAATCAAGTAACCACTTAGGAAGGAACATGACATGTGATCACTCTGTTGAAGAATGCAAAGGAGTGTTTCGATACATTTAAAAACCTATATGATAAGAAGGCCTCGAGTCAAAAGAGCACATTGAAGAATAAGCATCGAAACCTAAAGATGGAGAAGGATGAGACATTGGCCTTCTTATTCACCAAGATCTCTCAGGTAAGAGATCAACTTGCTAGTATTGTAGTAGTGGTGGATGAAGATGATCTTCTACAAACTGATATTGATGGTATCCCATCCTCATGGGAGACATTCTTAGCTATGGTAAATGGCCGAGAGGCACAACCTAACTTTAAAATCTTGTGGCATGAATTCCTCCAAGAGGAGGGGCGAATCCAGAGAAATTCAGTGTGCATCAAAGAATAAAACGTTCCCTCATGGCAGGGATGTATAAAGGAAAGAAGAAATTCTCTCAAAAGAAGTTTCCCCATTCTAAGAAGAAGGTATACAAAAAGGACTTTTACAAGTCGAAGGTTAGATGATACAATTGCGACAAGAAGGGCCATTATGCAAGGGAGTGCAAATAAAAAAAAAGGGAAAAGTAAGGTTTGATTCTTCTACCGCTATAGAAGATGAAACTACTCAGAAGAATGCACCCGAAGAAAAGGAGACAAGGAGGGAGTATTACCTAGTCTCAACACTTTCTGGAAACGTCATCACAAGTGAGGACACATGGTTGGTTGACAGTGGCTCATCCAAACATATGACTATTTATAAGAGCTCCATCACCAATCTCAAGGAGAAATTTTTTTCATGTAAGGTAGAGTTGGGAGACAACACAACCTATTCTATCCAAGGAGTTGGATCCACCTCCATCCAACTGAGTTCAGGAGATATTTTACATGTGGAGGACACTATTTATGTTTCAGGATTGAAGAAGAACCTCCTATTAGTTTTGGTTCTTGAAGATAAGGGCCTCTGAGTTATCTTCATGGATAATCAAGTACTATTATGTTCGAAGAACAAAGACTCGAAATATGCAGTAGTGATTGGAGTTAGAGAGGGAGGTCACTACAAGGTACGCGAGAAGTAAATTCAAGCTATGGTTCACAGCACTATCAATCCATGTGAGCTATGTCATAGGAGACTTGGTCACCTCCACTGCAAAGCGCTACCAGGATTACAATAAATGGTGAAAGGTATGCCCATATTTGATTTTGAGCATGATAGTGTATGTAGGGGTTGTGCACTTGGAAATAATGTTAAAAAGAGTTTATCTAGTAGTACTACTAGATCTAAAGGGATTTTAGATTTAATATTTTATGATTTATGTGGGTCCCATGTCATCCCATTCCCTGAGTGGCTATTTATATTATGTATTGTTTATAGATGGCTTCTCTAGAAAGTCATCTATTTATTTCCTAAAGGCTAAGAGCGAAACCTTTAGCAAGTGTCAGGAATTCAAGGTCCTAGTTGAGAATCAGACAGAAAAGCACATCCATGCTTTGAGATATGAAAATGGAGGTGAATTTGATTCACATGTGTTCGATGAGTTCTGTAGTGATGCAAGAATTTGTAGACAGTTAATTGTACCCTACAACCCTCATCAAAATGGGGTTACTAAAAGGAATAATAGAACCATATGTGAGGCTGCAAAAGACATGATGCATGATCAAGATCTATCTACCTCATTATGGGAACAATCCACTTGCACATCAATATATATCCAGAATAGAAGTCCTCATTCCATTCTAGATGAGAAGACTCCTAAAGAAGTGTTCACTGGTGAAAAACTAGATATTTCACACCTAGGGATATTTGGGAGTCTTGTATACATTCATGTGCTAAAATAAAAGAGGACAAAGATGGAGCCATTAGGAAAGAAGGGAACCTTTGTTGGTTATAATGAATCATCCAAAGCCTAAAAAAATATGTTCCAGGTGAAAGACACATCAAGGTTAGCCGATATGTGACCTTCCATGAAGAGGAAGCATTCAAATGATTGAAAGAGCTTCAATGTGATATAAACATAGAGAAGCGTGAGACTCCTATGATGGAGGACCCAGATATTGATTCTCCCCATTCATATGTAAAGAGGGAGAATCCAGCAAAGTTCTCATATTCACTAGTTCTTGATGAACTGGTAGAACTGGCTGATGAACCTCCTTCCAAGAGGAGATCTGCATGGTAACGAGATATAATACAAGATGCAGAGAGGCATGGAGCACCATTAGGATATTCAAGAGAGTGAAATAAACCTAACATATATTCAAGGTATGTTGCATAGATGAGTCGCATCAGTGATTCAGATCCTTTGACATATGAAGAGTATGCAAAGCAGCAAGTATGGAAAGATGCAATGGTAGAGGAATACAAGTCTATTCCAAAGAATGATATTTGGGAAGTTGTTCCTAAAACTGAAGGGAATTCCATAGTTTCTTCTAGATTGATTTACAAGATAAATCATGTTGATGATGGCAGTATTGAAAATTATAAATCTATATTTGTTTCCTGGGGTTTCTATCAGAAATAATGCATAGACTATGAGGAGACATTCACTCATGTGTCCAGGTACACCACTATTCAAGCTATGATATCACTTGCATCTGTTCTAGGATGGAAGCTTCACTATATGGATGTGAATATAGCCTTACTCAATGGTGAGGTTGAGGAAGAGGTTTATATTCAACAACCTGAGGGGTTTGTCATTCATGGGAAGGAGTCCCATGTATGAAAATTGAAGAAAGCCTTGTATGGGATTAAGCAAGCTCTTAGAGCTTGGTATTCGAGAATTGACATCTATCTTTAGAGACTGGTATTCTCTAAGACCAATGCTAATCCAATTAATTGTACTTCAAAGTAGTGAAGAACCAACCATTGATATTGGTTCTATATGTTGATGATTTGTTCATTACTTGACAGGAACAATTGATTTCTTGGTGTAAGAGGGAGCTCACTTCCCAATTTTGAGATGAAATGATTAGGTCATATGCACTACTTTATTTTCCTTGAGATTTTTCAAAGAAAAGATGAGATATTTATTTCTCAAGGGAAGTACGTTGTTGATATATTGTGTAGGTTTGGCATGGTGGATTGCAAATCCATGAGTAATCCGATGGTTTCCAATTTGAGGAAACTACATGAGTTAGATGCTTGATCGGATCCAGTGGACCTCACTTTGTATATACAACTTATCGGTTCATTGAATGTACTTGATACACTTAAGACCAACTATATGTTATACCATGAGTATTATGAGTCAGTTTATGTCTGATCCGAGGCACAAAACATTGGTTGCTGCTAAGCATGTGCTTAGGTACCTTCAAGGTACAATTGCTTATGGAATCAGATATTCTTCCAATGGGGGGGTGTTGTCACTTGGTTATACTGACTTTTATTGGGGTAGTAGCATTGTGGACCGAAAGACTACATTCGAATATTGTTTTAGCTCGGGTTATGCTATGATCTCTTGTCCAACAAGAAGCCGTGATCTGTATCCCAACATACCACATAAGTAGAGTATATTGCTTCTAGTACTTCCTTCCAAGAGGTAGTGTGGCTTAGGAAGATACTTGTTGGGTTTTTCGGTGAGAATCTTGAGTCTACAGTCATTCGGTGTGACAATCAAAGCTGCATCAAGATATTTGAATTTCATGATAATTCAAAGCACATTGAAATGAAGTATCACTCCATCAGATACATGGTCCAGAAATGTACAGTGAAACTTTAGTACATTGCTATTGATGAGAAGATTGCAGATGTGTTAACAAAGCCTCTCTTAATGATGAAGTTCGGGTACTTCCAAGACAAGCTTGATATGGAAGACAATGACTCTGTCACTGAGAGGGAGTGTTAAATGTACATCATCATGAGTCATCCTCTAATCCAATATTGAGCAGCTAGGATTGTGCCTCATGTGTTGAGGTAGGGATCCTTAGTTGGAATCAAGAACTTAGAGTAGATTATTGAGTTGGAATCAAGGATGACTATGCCTTCAGTTGTAAAAGGTTATTCCTCATGTGTTGAGGTGAATTATTTGATGTATCAAAGTGATGATGTTGTAAATTCTTGTTGGACAAGGCTCATGACTTTAGCGTCAAGTCAGATTCTTTCGTGTACCTCTAGTCATAGTAGGTATCCATGGGGTGTGTAGTGGAAAAAATTGCACAAGTGCACTCTTCCACTTGGTAAGGGGATAATCCTTGTAGGTTCCAGTAAGGCCTCAGTCCTTGGAGACCCTTTTGTGTGTGGTTGGTATTCCTCCAAGTGATCTTACAATATATTGTTAATGTAATTCACATTCAAACAAATAACTATGATAAAAACAAAATGAAAGAGATTGGGGGAAAATGTAAACTCCAATAAAAATCATAGGTTTGCTCACTCTTGTATTTCCCAATGGAATAGTTGTACAACACCTAGGAGGTGTGAGATTCAAGGGAATACAACAATATCCATTAGGGAGGCCTTTCTTGTCCAAACTAAATTCTAAGTGGATGGTAGAACAACAGAGAGAAACAATTTCCCCTAGATGGAAGGTGGAAAAGGGAGCTTGGGAATGCTTACAATGGTAGGAAATGGTGGTCTATGAGGAAGCTCCAACTCAAATCCAGAAGCATAACCTTACTCTGATTTCACTCTACAAAATGAAGGCCAATGGATTTATTTTATAGGCTAAGAGGTGGCCTACAAACAACTAGATCCAAATGTGAACTTTCCTCCTTCATGAACCAGCTCCAAGGTACACAAGTGGGGATGATTAATGCCACCAAGTGTGTAAGGATATGAATTCATATATTTGGGGAGGACGGAGTCTTCAATGCATCGTTGGGAGTGAGTGGTCCCTCCTTTTTTACAATAGAGTGGCTATCGAAGTAAAATCCGCGTGGGTGCAGCGTGAGCATTGTTCAAATAACCTACGCTATAGTGCAGGTCAACTGTGTATTACCCACGCTACCCCTTTGTTTTGACTATTCCTTGGCACATATAGAATCATGTTATGTTTTGGATTTGTTGAGGATGCATGTGGTGATATGCATTCTTTATGTTGATGACTCCTTACTGGATGAATCACTGAAATGTCACATGTGTGCGAATTTTAGGCGTTAACATATGCCCCTTGATGTATGAGGTATAAAGGGTACTGTAGAGCCAATAGTGCATCATGTTTTCTTTTGTTTATCCCTTGTTCTGTAGGATGAAGCATATGTGGAAAAATAAGGTTTTCCCACGGGGGAAGATTGTTGGTGACGACCGTTGGAGCTGTAATAATGAATAGTTTTTATACAAAGGTGGAGGGTATACCCATGCTCATGAAATGTTGTCAAAGTGATTACAATGAGAGAGGAAGGTGTCGACTCTACTATACTGGTGGGACATGGATGAAGGCGAATTCAATCCATATGTGATTAAATAAACCAGGAACTACTGTGGAGTGTTGAAGAAGTGGAACTACTAGTGACCATGACAAGCTCACCGGGTTGGGGGACCAAACTGGTATGTAAATATTCCTAAGAGCTTCAATTATACCAAATAGATTGCTACCATGATTTCCATATGTGAACACTTCTACCTTCAAAAGTACGATCCCCCCTGATGCAATGATGTGTTGACGTCGAGCATAAGGGAAAAAAATTATTTAGGGAGCACTAATGACTCTCCCTACTTAGTTCGAGGTGTTCCCTTATAGTGATTGAAAGGGATCCCAAGGTACACCTACAACTACTATGACTCTCAGAATGTAGTGTTTTGATGTTGATGATAGCTGAAGTACATGATAAAACGAGAGTCTTATCGTGAGAACTAAGGTCATATTGTAACCGGGTGGTGGACGAACAGACCTGATAGAAGACTGGTTGATAAGCGTGGGGCTCATAAATTCCTTTGATCGATGTAAACAAGGGGATTAGGGATGGAAAATTTTCTTTCAGAATGGAACAGATTCAAATGAATGGATACAAACTGCAAATGTGTAATGTCCCCATTCAAATAAATTTCAAAAGAGGAAATTCCACCAATCTACTAGTTTCCTAGGTTGGGGTGGAAACATTGGGATTTTGAATAAGGGATCTAATAAACCCCAAATGGACATTAGATTGACATAAACATATTAAAAGGGGTTAAATTAGGAAAATAAGATGGCACTTGGTCATTAAGACACATTGGTGGTGTGGGACCCCCAAAAAGCTACATTCCCCATGCCACCTGGCATTCCACTCTCACCCATTCAAATCCAAGGTGGATTCCACTATACTTGGGGGATTTGGAAGGGAATAACACTTGGAATGAATTAATGAGGTCAAAATGTAGAGGAAGAGTAACTCCCATGGAAGAGGAAGAGGCAATTTGGAGCTAGTGGGACACTTGGGCTAGATTCCCTAGCTCTATGAAAACAATGTTGAAGATGCTATGATACCTATGACACAAATTAGACTTGAATGCTGAAATTTGACATATATGACATGTTAGGGCTAATAATAGCCTACAAGAGGGCGCATAAGGTATTTAGAGGATCCAAAGATACACCTACTCGAATTGAGTGGAGGAGGAGGCTAGATTTGGAGGGACAAGTGGCATACTTGGGAATCACTTCCCAAATTGAGTTGGCATGAGGCTCATGGATGGAATTAGAGTTAGGGAGGACTTAGGAAGTTTATTGAAGTTATTAAAAAGGAATAATACCATATTTTTATCATTTTACATTTTCATTTTGCATTTGGAGAGAAGAGCTAGTAGAGAGCTAGTCTACTTGCCTTAGCACCAATTTTGAGGGTGAAAGATTCCCATCCTAATTGTAAATTGGATAGGCCATTCAGACATTTCATTTGAATATAAAATGGAGTATTTATTTACATTTTAAAGCTATAGGGAAGCTCGTGGTTCATTCAGCTACAACTCATTCTTCCATCTCTTTCACATCTTATTGCATATTTGGGCCCCTGGAGGAATTGCGCCCTTGGTGAGATGATGAACTATTTGTGAGAGTCCATGAATATCCATTTCTTTGTATTCTAATATATATACTATGTATTTACTTCTCATAAGACTCTCAAGTCGAAATACCAAGTGAATTTGTGTAAAAATACCAAACAATGCATAAATGATGCCATTTTCCCTAGATCTTGTTGTTAGAGCTTGAAGAGACATTATTTCAAATTGTATCAGTAATTATATATGATTTAATTTATTTATGGAGTGTAATTAATGTTCTGAATAAGTTTCATTAACAGTGCACAAGTCCTTGGCACCTAAAATTCGAATTTCATAACATATGTTGAAAATTACTAGCTTTCACCCCTATGTGAAGTATTTCACATAAACATCCGATTTAAATGAGTTGAAGAAGGACATAGGAACTAATTAATGATATATTGGGGAGCTCATTAAGGTCATTTATCAATACCATACCTCTTTTCAGAAATTAGGAAGTGTTTAACAACATTTGGAGAGTTATCCTTGTCCACTATTCTTGGGGGTTTTGAAGCTCGATTTGACTAGAATTATTCCCTACTTTGTCCAGATTGTAAATGAATGTTTCTGAAGTGTTTTAAGGGGTTTTAAGCATCCATAAGCCTCATTTATATGTTTTAATACCTTTCAAATACCTTCAGACCCAATTTGGAAGCATTTGGAGTCATTTGGAAGCAGTAGTGACAATACTAGTCTAAGGGTCGAATTGGTCAAAATTGGCATTTTTTCCTAATTTGTGCGAATTCTTAAAAAGGGACACTACAAGTGGTATCATATCATGGTAATTTCACTTTATGTGGATGACCATTCATGATGACAATAAGTCAAAGAAATCATCCCCCACCCTTAGAAACTGAAACTGAAAGTACTTTGGTGAAAGGGAAGAAGTAGGAGAAGAAGTGCATTCTTTGGTAACCATGAGTAAGGGTGAGAAGGGAAGCTTAGAGGCTAATGAGGAGTTTAGAAAATTCCTGAAACCATTATTTGAATACATGAAAAAACAACTAATTCAAGGGTTCGAATGGTTTGCCAGTTAATTTGGAAGCAAATTGGCAATAGGAGGGAGCAATGGTTCTCCTTTCAAGGAAAAGAAGGAAATGGATGAAAGAATTTATGTCACACAGGAGGAACCTCATGTAATGGTGGAACATGAGGTACATGTTGATATGCAGGTGCTTGAATATGCTACACTCAAACAATAAGAAGGACACACACTTGTCTTTGTTCATAGGGATTATGAGTTGCCTCATGGAGAGAGTTGCAAAGCCTTGGAGGAGGCACATGATCTCACAATAGTTGGACCAGCCAATTATGGAGAAGATGAATTAAATATTTTGATGGGTAAGAGTTGTAAATATTTAAGGTTGGTTCATAATTCCTCACCCCCTACTTCTTTTTCAGCCACATCAATTGGGGATGAAAATTGGGTGAAAGGTTTTTTTCTAATGGTGCAACATGAGGGGTATGAAAATCCTACCTCTCCTTTTGATTATGACATGAATATAGCACCTCATTATTTACATTAGAAGTGACATCTTGTTTTACCTTATGATGATACATATCTTCATGGATTCACTTATGATGTTCACTTGAGACACTTGAAGACTCATGATTTTCCTTGCTCCTTGCTTAGTTCAATTGATGTTGGAGGAATTTCATTAACTACTTGGATGAAAGAATACAGGGATGATTGTTTTGATGCATCTTACATATTTTTGGAGCAGCATTATAGGAAATGGGATAATCACCTATGTCATTGGAGCAGATTTGATTATTCACTTGATGCTTGTATGCACCTGACAAATGGTGGCCTACTTACTTGGAGGTACAAGCACTTTCATGATTCTTTGATGAGGCAACTCCTTGATGTACATTTTTATTATGTTGTCATGTACTTTGATGATCTATCTTTTGTACTTATAATGTTTGGAAGAAGGCATACAACACTAGTACAAAATGAGAGATAAGTGACAAAAAAATGACCAAAATCCACATATAAATGACTATTGAGTTGGTGACCACTGGTAGCAAATTAGTGGCCATATATCACGCGACCAAAAATGTGGTCATATTTAGCTTGGTCATTTATAGCTTATCTTGTGGTCATATATTTGGTCGTATATTTGGTCATTAATTTGGTAATATATTTGGTCATTAATTGTGACAATTAATGACCAAATTTATGACCACATTTTTTGTCACATGATAAATGACTGCTAATTTGCTACCAGCCATCGCCAACTCAAAAGTGGTCATTTATATGCATATTTTGGTCACTTATCTCTCATGTTGTACTGGTGGTCGTTTATATGCAAATTTTGGTCATTTTTTTAGTCATTTATCTCTTTTTAGTGGTTTCAGAATATAAATAGGGCACAGTGGAATCGAACCACCAACCTCCTGCCTATAAGGCAAGTGCTCTACCATTGAGCTAGCATCCTTAAATATAATATATTATATAATTTTACATCAATGATCCAAGACACAAGCGTGGTATCTTTCAAAATTAGGTTCTAAGTTTACCTACTCAAATGGCTTAACTTCATTGACTTTATTGTGTTATTTCATTCCCTAGGATTTGTCTTGCTACTTCAACCTAGCACAAAAGTCTTATCCTTCAGTCAAGGCCTAACTTCCATATCTAATGAAAAAATAAACATCTTGCACTATGTATTCTAGAAAAATGCAAAACATACACTCACAAATACATAAAAGTGAAAATTACAAAATGTTTCAGAGTAGGGACACTATTTATGCATGTGATTCTCCAATGTTTGCACCCCCATTTGCAGGCGGGTTTTTAAAAACAAGGCTAAACCCCTCCTTTGAGCACTGGAGACAAAGAAATACATATTAGATTTTTAACTGCTACACTTGTTAAAAGATTTTCAAAGAAATCGCAATAACCTCGAAGCGTTTGTACTCTAAAATAAGTAATGCACCAAGTTATAAGGATGGAAGGTTCTTTTATAAAATACAAAAGGGACATATTAACACTGAATAGCTATTACTGTCATGACAAGATTTTGGAGAGGATCCTTGTACCAGTTCCTTTAGTGCAACAATCTGATTATATGATCCTTCCGTGTTGTCATCTAACCTATGCTGGACACTTAATGTCTTCTCTGATGTACTAGCAACTTGTATGTCACATGTACAAGGTCTTCCAACAACCCCTATAGAGCTTTTGGTTTCTCTCAAAGATAGGTCATCTCCTCTTCCACCAAAAACCTCTATATTCTTGCTAACACAAACATTGCATTGACTGTACTAAAGTACTTTACTTGCAATAGGTATGTGACCTTGGATAACAAAACAAGCCCTGTGGGTATTTGCAAATCTTTTAATTGTTTTTCACCTCACCTAATATAGCTATTCCCACCTCCACATGCTATGAAACTAGGTTGTGGCTTATGGTTCCCTACAAGCAAAAAAGGATATTGTTTATGGGGCTTAATTTCACTTGCATTACATAGAAACCAATGGAAAGATACTAACAAAAGAAGGAAAGAGGCATCTAAGGTTATGATACAAGATGCATAAGCAAAGGAGAAACACAATTAACTGATTTCCAATAGTAATTCCAATTCTTAAGATTTTTAAATAAGATCATTGATGTAAAAAAGATAGCAGATAGATTTAACATAGTAACTAAAATTATCCAATTATTGCAATTAACCATTCTAGAAATCTTTCGAAGTGTAAATTTTAATGATGTCTCACTAAAAAGTTCACTTGAAAGCAATGTGTCACTTCATAAGTTAATTCTCTTATAAAATGGATAAAGACAATACCAATTAAATTTTATATTGTGTTATAAAGGAGTTGATTCTCTTATAAAATGGATAAAATTAATCTCTTCATAAGTTACTTCTCTTATAAAATGGATAAAGACAATACCAATTAAATTTTATATGTGTTATAAAGGAGTTGATTCTCTTATAAAATGGATAAAAGTAATCTCAAGCTAGCTAAATATAACGTGATATTATAAATTATAATCTTATAAAAATAGTCATAGAATACTTTTGCAAACCTACAATAGAATGCCCCGTGACTGCTCCTTTCAAAATTGCACATATCCCCTAGCATCAATGAGATGAATGTGCATGAATAAAGCTTGAATGGATGTAGACAAAGTTTCAGAGAGGTGAATCATTAGATAAATCAACAAAACTAAAGTTTTCTCAACCAATGAATTTATCCCCATTGAATAAAAACATAAAAAACTAAATTGCTTCCCTTAGTAAACGTAAATATCTAGATAGTACTTCCTCTGATGGTTGCAAAGAAGAAGAATACCTGGAAAGGAAGAGTAATCACGAAACATGAAATCATGCCTGAGCTTGTTATTGACACGAAATCTCTATAGAGAGACACTATCTTGTCAAATAAACCAACTATATTGTCAATTTGAGAAAATTATTCATTATCAATGGATATGCAATACCAAAGTAGTACATTCATAGCATGAATAAGCCAATTCTTTTATTGCACATATGTAAAAATACATGAATATCCTGATATGTGCTTCTAATAAGAAACAAGTCTCAGAGTTCTTCTATGTACCTCTTTATGCGGTCCCCTTCTAGAGTCACAATTATATGCCTATCCATGCCAGGAGGATATTCTGGGCCAACAAAGAAGGAATTCTTAGAATGTCCTGTATTGATAGTTTGAGGTTCGGGTCTAAAGGCTATCCCTTGTTTTGATTTTATAAGCTGGGTGCATATTGTCTCTTCTGCTCCTACCCATCCAAAGGGAAGTTGATTAATTTGGGGTTTCCTTTGTGGCTTAAACATCAAATATGATGGGGGATATGCAGAGTTGGAGTTGTGCACCCCATTGTCTTGTCCATGCTGTAAAATCAACAGTCTCCTCCTTGTATCTAGATCCAACTCATTGTCGGGGATTTCTCCTCCTCCTCTACCTGGTGAACCATCAGCACTTGCTTCTGAAGCACCAACAGTTTTAGAATGAGAAGACTCTATAGGTGGAACTCCATGAGAATGTTCAGGAACCTTGTCATGTGGTTGGGTCCGGATATCGGATGGAGGAATGACAATTGGTTGTTCTTCCTGAAGGGGGAGAATAAATGATTTTGGATCTTGAGTGTCCATCACAATATAGGCAGAGCTAGATTTTGGAACTACATTTTCATCCTGAAGCAACAATCAAAATTGTAAACAAGAGATTGATTTGCATAGTAGGTCCTAATTTACTTAAAACAATAAACCTAGATAATAATGGGCAATCTGCTAGAACTAACAAATTGCTCTCAATGCTCAATCCATTATTCATAATATAACCAACCCAGCATTGAGCTATAAAAAGGATAGAAATTACTTGTTTCAACCCCTTTTCAGATTCATAATAAATCATGCCATCTGGAACAGGCAAGTCAGTATTGCCATTTGCTATAGCTGCTTCATCCTGTATACCCCCAAAGAAGACAAAGAACAAGAGAATGTCAGTCAGACATGAATGTTGAAGCAACCACGGGGGACACACAAGGAATATAATCCAACAACAGAATATGAAACACAACATGACAAAGAGAAGCTAGAGATTTCTCATCTCTCTCACCAAGTAGTTGCTGACATCGGGTGCACATGGAAGATCTACCACATCAGTTTCATATAATATTCTGGCCATTGTTTGAGAAAGACCCTCATCAAAATCTCTATAATAACAAGCATCCAAAAAAATTAAATCATATGTAGATCCTGACAACATAAAGGATATTTCCATTAATCAAGTAGAACATAAATGAATTTCTTTCTTGCTGGTGAATCTATTTTTTTTTTAAATGTGTAATCAATACTAGACTTTTATCATCCAAAATTGAAAGGAATCCAAAAACATATTACTCACTTAAAAAAACCACCTCTGACATTACAAGCTACATTTCTTGCAATACACAATATTGGTATAGGTTGACCTTTCTGCAGAGCAAAAAAATCAGAAATTAGTAGAGATATACAGTTGGAATCCTCGAAATTATGATTATCTCTCATAATACTAACGGATCAAAACAGTGTAAATGAGCAGTACCTCTAGGGTTTATGCCAATGCCATCTCTAGGGTTTGCATGGTCCATATCCAATTGTTAATTGTGTACATTGCCATTTGGTACAACGTTTTGGGAAGCGGGTGATTATTATTAATAATAAGAATTTGCATCAGCTCATTATTATTATTATTAATTTGCATCAGTTGATGTTTCAACATAGCATTATTATTTTGCCTTATCTGAACCATAACTTGCATCAACCGATTCATTGTTGGCTCCTGTACTTGCCTAATAACAGCCTAATAACAAATACATTATCATTTCTAGGATATTCCAATCTTGCTAAGTAGACATTTTCGTTGATGTGGCCATTGGCCTTTGGGTCTCCTTCTCAATTATTGAGGTGATATGACATCAAAAACCTTCCAAAGCATATAATTAGTAAACAATGCAGTGTAATAATTTAAATTTATATAGATATCTAGTTGTGTTAAATTATGATTTAATGTTAATTTTAATTGATATTGAACTTGTCTTAAGAAAAATAGGTTTGAAGATTCAACATAATGTACAGTAGGAGTAAAAGTCTAGTTCATATTCAATTTTTTTTTTACATATAACAAAATGATGTAATAAAATTTTATAGGGAAATCTTGAATTATTTGGCAAAATCTAAACCCATACTCCTAAGTATTGCAGACATTTTCATACTTTACATGAAGAAAACGTATATAAAAATCCATTGATGATCCAAAAAAACTGGCTTCAAAATGCTACTCAATAACTACTTGAGGACCATAATTAAAAAAAGAAAAAGATAGAGACAAGGTCTATGCTCAACTTTGAGAGAGGCTTCGAAAACTTACCATACTATATGGACATTCTAACTCCCGTCAATTGACAGATTTTTTTGCAGATACATGTTTAAAGACATGGATTTATACATGTATATATGATAAAAGTAATTCAAATAACTTATGAAAGGCCAAAAGCTAAAGGGGCGTGTCATAAGAAACCCTAGGCAAGAGTAGGGCTCCTGCCAAAATGTGCATCTAACTTAGCTAAACACATTCTGCCAAAGCCCTGTCTCAGAACTCAGCTAACAAAGTTTAGGATGTTACATTCCTAGGCTTGATCAACATTTCCCATCCAATTTAGTCACTACATTTCCCATTCAAACTGAACGTATTCTCCATGTTGGGAAGACCTAGAGGTGTAAACAAAAGCAAATAACAAATCTGGGCAATTTTGAACTAATTATGAGCTAGTATGAGCCAGTTTTCTTAAATCTAAGCACAAACAACCCTATTTGCACGGGGGGTTCACTCAATGAACTTATTGCATAGCACGATCGTTCGCGTGATATTAAAGAATACCCCTAATTTCACTAAATATTGGAAAATGTATCCTGAAATTGTATTGTTGAACCCCCCTCCCAATATGCCTTTCCAATTAAGAAAACCCCTAGTTTCACTAGATATTGTAGGTATCCATTTTTATCAACCCATTTTTAACACCCCCTTTATATCATATTATCAAGTTGTAACAAACAGGAGCCCTGCCACATCTTAGTATAAGCAAACACGATGCTAAATAAAATAATAGTATAATTCTAACAATGATCCCACTAGGATTGCAGGGGTGACCGATCACTTTGTAGCATTGGAGAGTGGAACACCCAAAGAAATAAAGTACCGGGGAAGGAAAAATGCATAAAACAAAACCTAGTCAAGGGATCAACATATTAACAAAGAATGTAAAAGACTGATAGTCCAATTGTTAGTGCAATGCTTAGAAAATATGATAATTGCAAATGTTTCACACCACAACCTACCAATCTACCAATTTTATATCATGTAATACAAATATAGCCATAGATAACTCATGTTTTCTATATGCTTAATAAATTATTTTCCATAAAAATGCAAAATTGAACCCTTTTGTGGAAGGACGCCCCTACCTTCCTATAAAAAAAAACATCATTGTCGATGTTTGAATCCAAATGAACATAGAAAAATTCCTTTTACTTTTCAATAACACCATATGATCATGTACATAGCTTGGATTTGGGTCATTCACAAGATCCAATGAATTGCCTCCACTTCCTCTACATTTATTCTTGCAATCACGGGAATTAACAACATTTAGTTACCTTTTCTTGGGTTATATCTAGATAGGGGAAAATATCCATTGTTAGGTTTCAAGCATGCAATAGTTATAAAGATACACAAACAGTAAAACTTATATGATACCATTTCATGGTAACGATAACACATAGGGTATCTAAATAAGGATTTAGATTTTCACCTATGTTCATGTTAAATTCCAATATAATATTAAAACAGATGCCTTGCATATAAGAATTGAAATTACAATTATGAATGTGCCAAATATAACTCAATCTAACAACTATTCCTAACTGGAAATGTGAAAAAATTAAAGAAGAATGCAAAAAGTTGAAATAAATAATTAGTCAATAAACATTGATCAAACTTTTCTTCGTTCCAGTGAGCCAAGAAAGATTGATCTTAAATTACAGAACAGTTTCTCTTAAAATGCCAGCATAGCAATTAATTCATCAAATTACAGAAGTAAAATACTTCATCCCCGCACAGAAAACTATAGTTTAAATACTTATCAATTATTCTTACCTTACTAATTATTTATGAATTGTAACAATTGTTTTAGACCATCTAGCATCTTGAATATTTCATAATATTTCTTTCTTCGATATCTTTGAATTTTCTTTTCAACAGTTATAAAAATAAATGTGTTCCTTTCCGAGAGTCATTATAAGCTTTGAAAGCAGAGTTACAGTATTTACATGCAAAGCCATTGTAGAACATTATTATATAAATCTTAGTATTTATTTGTATTTCATAAAATTTTCTAGAATTTGTTTTCTATCACTTTTTAAACCAAAGGTGAAGTTTGAATCCTTGTTCAAATCCCATTATTCTTACAATTTCACTTCAAAACCCTAGGTTGACTCTCGACTTTTCATTACAACTGTTTTAAACATTATTGTTAGAAGACACACAGGCAGTACTTGAGCTTCAAAACCGAGATCTTCTACATATCAAACCGAGCAATAAGTAATTCAAGTTATGCTCACACGGGAACAAGGTTTCAACCCTGTAAATACTTTTTTTTTTTTTATATTGTAATTTCGTTTACGACTTTGGAAACAATACTTTGTCACTAAAACTTTAAGGCCTATTTATTAAATTACTTTTATGACAGTTCAAATCAAAATCTTCAAAACCTCCATTCTTATTTATTTCCAGAATCTAACTACAGAAGTTCATTTCTTTAGATTGAGCGTCAAACTATAGTATTCGCAACAACTTTAACAATACCGAATACAAAAAAAAGAGCAACGCAACATTTCTTTTCTTCTGTAACTAAAAACCAGTATTATAATACCAAGTCAAATGACTTTCAATCCTTTAAAGCGAAGCTTGCAAGCTGTACTATGGCGAAGATGCCATTGTAAAATATTTTTAGTTTACAATGCAGGCTTGAAGCCTCGGCAACACAAAAACTCAGTCTAAACATTATCATTGCTTACGGATTAAACTAACTCTTTTACTGAGCATAACGTTTTAACTTTCGACGAGTCCAGGGTTATGGATGAACTTGAGACTTACCAGGATGGCGGAGCCCTCGACGTTCATTTGTCCAGCAAGCTTGGATGTTAGACCTTTGATTGACCCTGCAAGTGAAACATACATCTAAATAAATTAGAATGAATCAAAATAAAGGATTTATGAAAACTCAAATTTCAATGATGGAACATAGAGACGTATTACCTTGAGTGGAAAGGCCAAAGATCCAACCCCAGCACTGTAAAAATAGACTTTCACCCTAAAATAGAAACCACACCAAGGTCGTGGTATCAACTACTGAGCATTCACTTACAGGTCTGCAAAACACCATTAAAATAACGCAAAGGTCGCGGGTTCCAAACTCCAAGCAAACTTGCTAACCCTAAGTTTTAGTAGCGTGACGGCCTCACGCTCTAACTCCAAAATGTGAAAGTGAAGACTGAGAAACCCTCCAACATTACTTACAACGAGAATTTAGGGTTTATCATTCAACAACCCATATCTATTGTGATCGACGAGCGAGAAGGTGACTTCCTGATGCTTTGAGAATCGGGAAACCATAACATAAATACCTCATTTATTGTAACAGCTACGACAATGCAACGCTGCATGCCAAGGAGTCAATCCCATATACAGTTCGAAGGAGAGCTGCTTGTTCACTACGCATAGTTCGATTTCGTGAGTCACATTTTAACCAGGCTTCACGTGGTTTGACAACGTGGATAGACAACATTACACTCCACTAAAGAGTTGGTTCAGAACCATTAATGTTTGGACGAGACACCATCAACCTATCAGATCGATGCAGCAGCGACATTAATAACCGTCACTTCCTTACCAGTGTCGTATTTAATGCTTGGTGTAATGTCGTTCATTATCAATACATAGAGTAAGGTCAGGATTGCATTGTATATCACTTCATCGCTATGGTATTAACCATCGAATGCATGATTACATAAATCAAAAGTTTGTATTGGTAATAATCACATGCATATAAGATTTAGATAGTTAGAACTTAGGTTAGAAAATAGTATCGGTACATTGTAATATTATTACAATAAACCATATAAAAGTTGTTTATTATAATAATGCACCAATATCACATTAGAATGGTTCACCCTATAGTTAAAAAGGGTCCACACTTATATTGTATTATGTTCTTAAATAAAATATGATTTTGACTTTATAAATATCAAGACTATATCCATATATATATAAATTATAAATGGAGAAAGTAGAAGCTACCATAGTTATCTTAAATAAAATACCAAGCATTGAAATAGTAAGTGAAACTTGATGTTATAATAAAGGAATAAAGTTCAAATTGAATTTGTCCATCAATCATTTCACCTGGTAGTAAAAGGTTTCATGAATTGGAAAATATTGGTAGAATCATATTAGCAATTCATTCTTCAAATCTAGTAATTAATCTTAAGATTTTTAAGCATAGATATTTCTACCAAGATAATGTACTTTTGAACCCTGTTTAAATATTATTAACTTCTGCAACTTGTATTTTTCTTCGAAATAATACATTTAGAACTTGGATAGAATTCCATACCTGAAACAAGGAGGTACTTATAATTTCTTTAACCAAATAAGACGACTAATTGGAAAATATAAATACTTTTAAACATTGTTTTGTCATTGTTATCCTTACCTGCAAATATTCGCAAGAAGGACAGGTACAAATGCTTTATCTAATTATTTAAGTAAGTCTCGGGGCACCTCGCAGGAACCCTTTCATCACCATCCCGAAATTAAAACTGTCAGTACCTTGTCAAGGAGAACTCTGTCTTATATTGTTTTGAAATTTCAGTTATTACAACTACAAACAAATTAGTGTCGTAATCATTTTTATGGAGGTAAGACACATCACTGTCTTAAAGCATCATTAGTTAAAAGGACATAGTAGTTAAATTGTTATATACATTAATGACTTTATTATTTAATACTGCCTTAACAAGCATTTATTACTTCTGTAATCACAATTTTAACATTTAATGTTGGTATAATTTTTTTTTAAAATTTTATGAAATTATCGGGATGTTACATTGCTCAAGGACAATAATCCAAAGAGACTTCCATCGATATTATCATTGGTACACTATTATCAAATTTATTCAAAACTTAGGATCATAAGCAATATCAAATAAAAATGGAAGGTCCTTAAGTCTTAGGTGGGTATGAATTGAGCCCGTGATTTGGACGTATAAATCCATCCCACGATTTGGAGGTTATTCCTCAACACTCCCAAATAAAATAACCCCCAATATTTATATTACTATGTCAAATAAAAAAAACCCGTTGACCCCTTAATACGGGGCAATATATTTTTGAGGTTTTTAAGAGTATTCAACCCCCCAATATGAATGGACGTGATATGATATTGCCTCACTAGTGAACCCCCCGTGCCTATTTGACAGTCAAAAAGGGGGAGAAACAGACCTAATTCAGCATGCTGGGCACCCCTGTGCAGTTCTCAACCATCAAACAACCCAAATTGGTCCTTTAATCTTCGTATATTTTAGACCATAAATTAGTAGTAACATGCCTAATCTTTAAATCTGGGCTAAATATGAAGTTTGAAATATAATGCTGGGCATATTGCAGCCTTAAAAAGTGATGAACACCAGCATAAAACTCACTTTGTTGAGTTCTGGACCAAATTTGATGGTTAAAACTCCAAATCATCCTTACTCTTACTTGAATTCAAGTATCACTGCCACAAAACCATACTTTTAGAAAGAGCTCATAAATACTTCTCCAAACTATCTACAGTTAGGACCATTCCTTCAAAGTCTCATCAATTATACAAGAATCAATTGGAGGTGCAATGGCACCTTGACCCAAAAGAAAATTAGGGGCGGAGTATGCACAACCAAGAGCTAAGGAGCACATGTTATCCAAAAACCGAGTAACAGATCCTTCCTGATCTTGGTGCAGTGATAATCCATTGACATTTCCTGATTGATGTGGAATGCTATAGCTCCCTGAATTAAGTGCTAGTACTGTATCAAAAGCCATTTAAACTCTTTTGGGAGAAGAGACTCCCAGAGTTGAAGAAAATGAAGCAAATAATATCTCACAGACGATGTCAATGAAGTTTTCTGGAGAAGGGATGGCCTTAAATAGAAACGATTGATATGCCTAGAGCACCCAAGTAAGCCAGCTCACCCATCAAATTCCGACCAACAGAATCTCTTAAACCTGCGTTTGGATATTCCCTGAGCTAGTGCTGGCCCTGCAACTGGCTCTAGGTCTCGTCGAACAAAAAACATGGTGTTTACAAAACAACACTGCAACCATTAGCATTGGCCAGGCCACCATTAGCACCATACAACGATCCTATCATCATCATTTATTGTCTGACGGTCTTATCAAACATATGGAATCGGGAGAGTTTAAAAATGGGGAGACCAATTGCAGCGCTGAGCAGTGAGCACTACCTTTCTACCCATTAGCTCTCCAGGAGTCTTTCTAGGTTGTAGTCGAAAGAGCCTGGTAACTTAATCTTATTTTTAATGGTGGGTGTATAATTGGATCAAGATGAATAACTCACTCACTGATTTCTTTACTCAAGACAACTTAGTAATATCCAAATAGGACAAGGCCTTCGAAATCCATTAATCAGATAGTTTTTGCTGAATTAGATGGATGGAGAAAAACTAACTATATTAACTAGAACATACATATATAACAGTACATATGATGGGTCAATAGAACTAGCAATAGTTACTTATGATCCTAGTTTACTAATATGAAAGTGAGATGACAATCACCAGCTTTAAAGTAAACATAGACAAGAGAACCTCTGCTCATAAGTACAGAAAGAAGGAGATATTGGTATGAAAACAACAATGAAAGAAGCTTGTATTACTGAGTATATTAAAAAGAGGTCTTTTCTACAAAAAGAGTGTATTAGAGCCTTCAAAATCCAACCTTTTCTTCCTCTCAAGTTCTAGGATTTATAGAATTTACAACATCTTCCTAGATCCTAAGAAGCTGGGTCGAAATCACTAAAAATAGAAAATCAAAACCCTTTTCAATAAACTAGGGAAAAAACCTCTTTAATTTGGCCAAACTCCTGAAAAATGGGGATCAGAGATGGATTTGATTCTCTCAATATGTGACACTTGTAGGAAAAATGATAGAGTTTATTGTTCTCTGACGTGTTAGGCACAAAAACCTCCTCCCGTTTTGCAGAATGATTCTCCAGTCACTCAGAATCATCATTTTAAAATGATGACTCTGCACAGTAAAAACGCCATTTTTGCTGAAACTGCTGAAAAAGAGGCTCAGAGATGAGTTCAGTTCTCCAGATATGTGACACTTGTGTATAAAATGAAAGAGGTTATTGTACATTTATTTGTTGTGAGAAAAAATATCTCTAAGATATTTGAAATTTGTTTTCATTTGCCCGAGATCTGTATTTAAAAAACATGTGTCAAACAGGGAGATTCTGGGATCCGAAAATTGGGGCTCAGTGATGGATTCAATTCTCTCAATCTGAAACACCTGTAGGAAAACGGAGAGAGGTTATTTTTCTTTGACATGTTAGCAACAAAAACCTCTGATCGTTTTGCAAAATGATTATCCAGACGCTCAGAATCATCATTTTAAAATGATGACTCTGCACAGTAAAAACGCCATTTTTGCAGCAAATATCCTTGCCTCCATCTTGGTAGTCTTCATGTCTTTGACAGCTATAAAAATATTTCAGGTGATGAAAAGGCACTTAAAATCTTCCTCAAATGGTTTGGTAGTGAAAACATTTGATCAGAGCGAAAATATCATCATTCTGCTTGTCTCTGTGCTTTTGGTAGTTGTGGACAATTTTCTTCCATACTGTAAGCTGTTGAAAGCTGGGTTTTTGGTAGCTAATGAAGAATTGCCATGTCTGCCTAAGCTACCGAAACAAATCTACATTTTTGTAGTTTTCTGAGAGTCATTTGGTATGTTTGTTGTTTTAATACTTCTTTTGCAGCAGTCTATTTGCTTGAAATACCCATGACATTTTCCGAAAACCAAGTTGTAAATAGAGAAAAAAAACTCCTTTCTAAATCATCTTAGCATGTGGCAGAAAATTCCTTTGCTCCTAATAATGTGTGTTTTTGGAATGCAAGACATAAACGGAGGGAAGGTCCTCTTTTCTTTTTTATAGTGGTAGCTTCTGCAAATTTACCATCTCTAGAACATTCTTCATTTTCCTGATTCAAACTGCTACAATTCTTCATGTACAGAGTAGTCATTTTCTGCTATTGTATTTACAGTCACACGGTGCCACTGTATTTACTCTCATGCACAGCTAGGAAAAATTGACTTGACAATTGTATGATAGCTTTCACTTGTGGATCCTCTCCAAGGCAATCAAAATCATAAGCTTTGTTTTAAAAAAATGCAATGGCACGAGTATCTTCTTATTTGATCTGCTTTCATTTTAAAATTTCCTTTCACTTTTGGTGGCTCGGAGAACCCTGAAAATTTCGTTTAAGCTGCCGAAAGCAGAGCTTTCGGTGGCTTAGGAACCATTTTAAATAAGCGCTTAGCTACCGAAACCTGTCTTTTGAAATTTTTGAAATGAGAACCCAATCAAATGTTTTTCAAACTTTATTACATGCATAAAGCTATCAATAATGAGCCTTAAGAAATTTAGAAATGAATTTTCCAATGACCTCCTATCATCTAAAATTGATCAACTCGACAAATTTATTTGGGGAGATAACACTACCTGTATTTATTCTCATCATTCTCTTGCCTTCCATTTTCATATGGATGAAGACAAGCACTATACTGATATAGGCTGCAGTTGGGCCCAAGTATGAGAACACAAAGCTGCAGCTGGATCATCAAATATGCATGCATGCAGCAACAAAACTTAGCAGATTGATATCTAGCTGGTTTATATTTCCATTCTCAACATTCAACATATTGGGTGAAGACCGATAAGCAACAAGCTTTATTTAATCTCTAAGCCATTGTGCTTCATCCTCCATCCTTAGATTCTCCCACTGTGTCAGCGAAGCAAAATACTGAGATATATGGGAAGCAGCAAAGAGGTCTGTCTGTGGCCTATGATTCATTGGATGGATCCCCATTCGAAGCAATCGTTTCTTCAAATGCCTATTCCAATAGTTCTTTATCTCATTGTCTGTCCTTCCGGGCAGATGGGAAACTATTGCAGACCACCTAAAAATTGAATATAATATTAAATATCGAGTAGGTTAATCAAACTCAAACATAATAAGTTAAAGAAGAATAAGTACATGAGATTCATCAAGGTTTGTTGATAACTTACTTGTTTCTGAGAATTGCATCGAGTTGGAGAATGGTTTGTTCCTCATCAAAAGAAAAATTTCCTCGCTTTATGTTTGGCCTCAAACAGTTGGTCCATCGAAGCCTGCAACTTTTGCCACACTTGAGCAACCCTGCAACATCAAAACATCACAAATTTTTGCTCAGTATATAACGATATAACTTCTCAAGTCCGCGATGAGAAAAGTACTAATTAATGAAAAATCATCCCATAAACTGTATCTTTCCTGATTCTCATAAACAGTGAAGGATCAATAGAGAACTATTCATTGCCCTAAAATATCAGAATATATTTGATATACAGTAATATGTCCATTTTCCATTATGAAGAATTTTTTTACCTTCTCCAAAATCCCTTCCAGCACCTTGTCACATTTCATCAGCAGAGCCAAATTTTGTTCACCTCGCTTTTCAACAAGATTGAACGTTCTGATTGACTTCTAGTTGGAAACCCTAGAAAAGCATTTAAAACTCTAGAATATTTATATGGGCAGGTTTGATACTCACAAATCAAATTAAGAAGAAAATAAACTACCCAACAAATACCTAAATTGAGTGCTGATGCCGCTTCTGTACAAACAACTCTCAATGTCGTGATCCCATCAGTACCAAACCCTAGCATTATTCAGATCTACCAAACCCTCGCATTACTCAGATCTACCAAACCCTCTTCTAATTTGAGTTATTTCCCCAAATTTTCCCTCTGAATCTGGTTTTTAATTTACTCATTTTTCGGCTAATTCACTTCTCTTTTATTTTATTTTTATTTAGTTTTCCTCTTTATTATGTTTGTTTCTTATTTATATTTTTTTAATCATTTCCTGTGAGCTATTTAACTCCACTGTGGCTAAAATCTATGTAGTTATTACTCTGGAGTCAGCAGAAATGGTTCAACTGAGCACAGGAGATAAAGTATTTCCGTCTCTCTTCCCACTATGTGCTCTCCCCCTTTTGATGGGCTTGGTTTGATCCCTGTTGCATATGGATTTTAAGGCTAGCTATCAATTAAGGCATAGCCCTAACTTGGAAAAACGATACCAACAATAACAAATATGTGAGTTGTTGTATAAGAAATGGACTAAACATTCCACCAAGTTTTCCTAATGCAAACTATAATTAAATGAAACATTCACCCAAGTTCAAACATGCCTTACCAGTTCTAGATGTCAGACACTACACACATCCTTTGGAAATGGTATCTTTCTATTTGTATCCTACTATCCAGACAAAGAACTTCAGACTACATTATAGATGAAGACATTTTATTTTGCAGCGAGAAACTGATGATAAACATGACCTCATTTTCAGTTTCAAGTTACACTAGTTTAATTTATATCTCTATGTTTGTCTCATCTGCAAACAAAATGAGATAAAAAACAAACATCAAAATCATTAACAGAACCCAAATTTGAGATACCCAAGACCTCTTTGGATTTAGCCCAAGAGCATCTGTGGACTTAGTCCAAGAGTGTCTACCAATCGAGCTAACCCTTTGGACACACACTCTCTCTATAGAGAGAGAGTTAAATTCCTATACAAGCTCAGTCCATTTGTGTGTGCACATTGTTGGCTCATGTTGTAGTGGGGTAGCCATATTATGATTTTGTTGCCTTGCTGCCCTTGATGTAACAGTGCTTATAATAAGGGAATCCTCGCGGTAAAAAAATAATAATAGAGAAGAGCTTGCATTTTTTCCCCAGAAAACACACACACACTCGTAAAACCTACATGCATAGCATGCAATAGGAATTAGATTGAAGATGAAGAGAATGTAAGTTAAGGTGCCCACTTATGAAAAATAAATTCATTTAGTCTTATCATACCAACTATGACAAGATCTGTCAACAATAACTGTTGAGATTCAAGAATCCTATTGTGCAATGAAACTTTCCAACATAATTTTAAACAGTATGTATGAATTTTTGAAAAGAGACTAGAGCGTTGCATATGCGAGAGGATGAGGGACACACAATACTATGGCCCTTCCATGTTTATAAAAGTAGATAGAGCCATTGTGATTTCATCCTCCAACCCATACACTATGTCTGATACAAAGCTAAATGTGATTGGAAACATGAGAACATAAATTCCAGGCCATTGATATCAGATAAGACTCTAGTTACCATGTTTGGCTAGACATGGTTCAGGTTCTGCCATACCTTGAACCTTTCCGACCAAGGAACGAGTCTGAACCAAATCTTCAAACCTTCCTTAAAATATGCAAGAAAAAAAATTCAAAAACAATCTAAAAGCAATAACAACTATTTTTATCTATTTTTCTGTGATTATTTGAATTTCTAAGTAATTATGTATAATTTTAAGTGACTATCACATATATCATTAAACATCATAAGGGGCTTATCAGGGTACTCGCTATGTATGGTTCTCGATATTTCACTGGTTTAGATATTGAACCTATCAACAACATTAGAACTTCTTTACTACATCTGGGGGGAAGTGGTGCATGGTATTCTTGTCCATTTGAATCTCTAGACAAGTATGCACTTTATTCCTAATTTCTTCTTCCTCTTTTTTCTCCTAGTTACCATACTTACCATGTTTGGCCAGACCTAGCTCAGGTTCCACCAGACCCTGAACCTTTGGGACTAGATGAACCAGTCTAGACCAAATATTTAAGCCTTTCCTAAAATATGCAAGAAAAAGACTCAAAAAACGATCTAAAAGCATTAACAACTATTTTTATGTTTTTTGTTGTGATTATTTGAATTTCTAAGTAATATGTATAGTTTTAAGTGTGTTTATCTACCTACCTACCTATCTCTCTATCTATGTTAGAAAAAATATTTTATATATATCAAATGCACGTAATATCTCTAGGTACATCAATGTATTCGACAAACTAATACTGAGCCAGGTATACCAGTCTTTGGTTTTGCAATGTCAATTGTGAAATTCAAAATACCTTTACTTACTAACCATCCATATACCAAAAAACATATGCCCAGAATAACAAACTATTGTCTACGAAACACATGATCAAACTATCAGCTCTATGCATGCAGTGACAGAAATCACATATATCATAAAAAATCATAAGGGGCTTATCAGGAAACTCCACATTTATGGTTCTTGAGACTTCACTGGTTTGGAGGCTGAAGCCATCAATGACATTCATAATTTTTTTCCTCTACATCTGGCAGGGAAGTGGCACCTGATATTCTTGTCCATCAGATTCTCTAGAAAAGAATGCACTTTCCTACTAAATTCTTCTTCCTCTTTGTTGATGTATATGTAACTTCCGAATGTATTTCATATATGTATATTGTACTCCTATAGAGATGGTATTATTCCTCTATACGGAAGTGTTTGTATTCCTATAGAGATGTTATTATTCCTCTATACGAAAGTGTCATCATTTATATTGTAAGTGTCGTAACTTATACTTGATGGGTTATTAGACCACCTTGTTGGGGTCGTCCCTGTATAAGTCATGTGGGTCGAAGGGTTATTAGACCACCCTATTGGGGGTCGGCCATGTGGTTCAAAGGGTTATTAGACCACCCTATTGGGTGTCAGCCCAGTCAACATTATGTTATGTGGTTAAGTTAAGGCTGACCTAGTAAATGTTATTAGGCAAGTCAAGTCAAGTATAAATAGAATGCGGGAGACATTCTATTTCATCATTCTATTCTCTCACATACTCTTGGGAGAGAGGCGCACTTGTGGAGGAAGAGAAGCTATTGCTAGGAGATGTCTATATCTTATGCTTGGGTTGTATCATTGCTTTATCTATATCTGAGGAAGTTATTGGGGTTTTTCACTTTTATGGTTTTCCCCAAGTAAACTCTGTGTCTCTTGTGTGCTTGCATTATTGTGTCCATGATTAATATGTTGTAGATATGTTGTACATGTTGTTCTCTCAGTTAAGATCATAGATCAGATTGAAGTAAATTCTGAAAAATTAACATGGTATTAGAGCTAGCCTGAAAGAAGGCATGGTATGGCATGTATGACACTTGTTGCACTTGCAATGCTAGGGCTTGATATAGAAAAAACCAGTCATCATAGCACTTTCGCTATAAATAAATTTTGGCGAGGTTTCAGAGTCTGAAAATCGTACTGGGTGAAGCTAAGATCCCCATGTACCTTGTGTCCAAAGGAAAACTTCTAATTGATTGTACTTTGTGATTTATGATCTGTACAATATAGGGTTTTGACCTCTTCCAGATCTCAATCATAAACAGGTGACCTTGGAAAAAAGGTCATAACTTGGGCTAGGAAGCTCCAAATGAAATTTTGTAAAAAGTGATAGGTATTGCACGGACTGTAATTTCTCAGGTAACATGTTTAGAGTCCGAAACTGAACTAGTGACACGTGGAACTCCGTACAAGTTCGCTCTCCTGTTTTATCCCATAAACAGGTCACATTGCGACACTTGGCATAACTCTCTCCTAGAGAATCCATTTGAGGTCAGACCTATGGGGTTGGAAAGATGATAGGTTGGGATATCATAGGAAATGTTTTCAGACCCCGTGGATCAAAACGTTCGGAGTTACACCATAAAAAATCAGGTACATATTTCTGTCAAAACAGAATTATTTTTGAGCACCTTCATTCGTGGCTTCTGGAATTTAGGGTTTCGAAGAAAGTTGGAATTTTTGTAATCGGAGACTACGGATGAATACTAATCATCAAAATCGAAATTTAGAGACCAAGATCAAAATTTTTGGTTGGGAGGAAGACCGGGCTTGATCAGACCCTAGTTCGGGACCTTGATCGAAAAAGTGGAAAATTAGGGCTTTTGCAAAAATGAGAATATTTGAAATCTGTGACCACGGCTGGAAGCTCCTCAGAAAACTAGAAGCTTAGAGCTTTGGATCGAACCTTTTGATTGGGCAGAAGGGTGGGCTTTATCAAACCCTAGTTCTCAAACTTTGAGGGATGAAACTTTGCAGTTTTCAAATTCTGAGTATACCAGCTTGATCAGCTCATCAAGGCGCATATTTCTATCCTTTCGAAAGTTTGAAATTCAAATTTTGAATTTTTAGGGTTTCTCTGACAAACCCTAATCCAGTTCCAGATCTAGTTCCTGCAAATCAAGTGGATTGGGTTAATCCTAGAAGAGAATGGATTGGTCACTTGCATAAGTGAAGAAGTTCCTGTTTCAGAGGGAGATGAGGCTAAGGCCTTACATAAGAAGATTACAAGCAATCTCGACAGGTATGAATCGCCTAGGTATGTTTCAAGATTTCTTCATGATTAAGTTTATGGTATGTTTTTCTTCATGTTATTATGGTTAGTACAATCTTGATTAAATTTAGACTTGTCGTATCACCTTAAGAAAATTATGAATGCATGATAGAAGATGTTCATTGATTAGGGTGTTGACACTTATGATTGTACTAATGAATTATGGTGTTGTATGAGGTTTATGTTGTCCGCTAACATGAAAGGTACACCAAGAAAGACAAATCATGTTCTAGTTCAAGAACATATGATCATGATGACATGAGGACAAAGATTAATCCATTGTCATGAATCACTTAGAAGATCTATTTGCGAGGTATGTATAACTTGGTTCTATAATGGTTAACCTATGAGATATGCAGGTTACTAGCACAAGTCATTGAAGAGAACAAGAAGACATCATATGGGTATGTTAGACATAACTAGCTAACATACCAATCTAGGTATGTTTTTCCTATATCAAGTTAGAATCCTACTTTGTGTTAGGATCCCTTATATAAGTAGACTTGGTATGATTGGTTATGATTATTCATAAAGTTAAAAATGTAAGTAATCAAGGGTTTATGCATTTTATGTCTCTTATCTTGATTGATGATTTAACTAACCAGAAGAGTCCTATGATCAAATAAGAATATGCATGAGTAAAAGAAGACTTCCCTGAAACCTTGAATACTAATGTTAATTATCTGTGTTTGAAATTATCATGACTATACATGTTTAAGATTATTGTGTTTTGATAAAATTATACTAATGAATGTGTGAGACCTCGAGGATAACACAATGACGATACTAATAAGCATGCATAGTGATGGATATAAGTTCAAGGACAGGTAGTCCATGAAGCAAAGATCAAGAGGGATCACACTCCAGTTGTTCCTGCAAGGAAGCAAAGATCAAGAAGGAGCACACTTCAGTATTTTCGGCAAGGATGCAAATATTCAGAGGGAGTCGACCACTTCTCACAATCCACATCAGAATGGAATTGCAGAAAGGTTGCAAAGATTCAGAAGGAGTCCACCCAACAACCAAACTAAGATAAGTATTTGAATTATTATTTCTTGCATAGTTGATTGTTTTAAATAATACTGTTCAATGATGTATATACTGATGTATCTAGAATTAGGCTGTGTATTTTGGCATATTAGAATAATTGCATTAATGAACAACATACTACTAATATGCATATAATGGGTAAGTGGCCTATGGCACTGTACAACATTCCATTGCTACTTATCTAGAATGAAACCTCTTTGCTGACATGTTGGGAGTTGTGCACACTCTTAACAATGTTTTGGTAGAGATTGGAAGGCATCTAGAAAGTTACGGGATATGGATAAATGTTGTATTGAAGCATTGGCTAAGATAATTGCATGACTGTATGATATATTTCTTTATGTGTAAGAATTTGTTCTGAAAACTATGAGATGTTTTCTAATCATGCAATTTAACTTGTTGTGTAGGAAATATCGTATACCATCACCTACAAAAGAAGGACTACAACATTTGTTCAGCAACAAAGTTATCTATTGAAAATATTGAATATATTGAAGTTCCCAGGATCTGGGAAGAATGTCATGATCGAGGAGTACCAGTCGATCATGAAGATGTTTGGGATGTAGTCCCAAGACCTGAAGGGGAGTCTGTAGTGACTTCCAAGAATATCTACAAGATCAAGCATGCTGCAGGTGGTAGCATAGAGACTTTTGCTCCTGTAGCTAGATACACTTCCATTAGATCTGTACTTGCTCTGGCTGCAGTGATGAAATGGAAGATACACCAGATGGATTTCAAGACAGCTTTCTTGAATGGTGTAATTGAAGAAGACGTGTATGTGGAGCAACCACTTGGTTCTGAGACACATGACAAGGAGTCATATATGTGCAGAACTTGGTATGGTAGGATAAACAACTTTCTATCAAGTTTGGGCTTTACCAAGAGTAAAGCAGATTCCAACCTTTACTACAAGGTTGAGGAAGGCAATCTAGTGATACTACTTTTGTATATGGATGACCTATTTATTATAGGTGAAGATAGATTGATTGCCGACACGCAGCGAAAGCCTTCTTCCGAGTTTGAGATGAAGAACTTGGATATGATGCACTATTCTCTAGGCATGGAGGTGTGGTAGAGTACAGATGGAATCTTCCTTGGACAAGGGAAGTATGCAATGGAGATCCTGAAGAGGTTTGGGATGATGGACTGCAAGGCCATGGCCACACCTATGGAATCAAACCTGAAGCTTCCGTGTGATGCTTCATCTGATTCGGTTGATGTTACTGTGTATCGTCAGATGATTGGGTTCTTGATGTACCTGATGAACACGAGGCCAGATATTTGCTTTGCGGTGAACACATTGAGCCAGTTCCTGATGGATCCCAGAAGTGTTCACCTGGTTGTTGTAAAGCATACTCTGAGGTACCTGAAGGGTACAGTTGGTTATGGGCTCAAGTATGATGCGAATCAAAAGTTTAACTTGCAGGGTTATGTTGATTCAGATTGGGCAGGCAGTGCTGCAGATAGTAAGAGCACTTATGGGTGATGCCTCAGTATCGGATAAGGCATGATCTCTTTGTTTAGAAGGAAGCAATCCTGCATAACACTGAGTACAGTCGAGGTAGAATATGTTGCAGCCTGTGCGGCTAGTTGTGAGGCAGTATGGCTGCGGAAGCTACTGTTAGAGTTATTTGATCTCCCATTGGATGTTACTGGTATCTTCTATGATAACCAGAGTTGTGTGAAGCTATCTGAGAACCCAGTGTTTCACGACAGGTCAAAACACATAGAGATCAAATATTACTATATCAGGGATATGGTGCAGAGAGGAGCAGTGAAGCTCCTGTATGTTGCGACGGACGAGTAGATTGCAGATGTACTGATGAAGCCACTAGCCAGAGTGAAGTTCAAGTACTTTAGAGAGAGGCTTGGTGTTGTTTAGATTGACGACACTTCGAGGAAAAAGTGATGGACACGTTTGCTGAAGCCATTCCAAGCATGTTGGAAGGAGGATCCTTCACATGGCTATGGATGTAAGCGTTGGATGATGAGCATCAGGACGATGCTCCAGTTACTGCTCTATATGTGTATGTATGCATCATGTTGGATGCTTGTTATGATCAGTTGGATCATTTATATGTATATGTATGTATGCATCATGTTGGATGCTGGATATGATTAGTTGGATCATGTATATATATATGTATGTATGCATCATGTTGGATGCTAGATATGATTAGTTGGATCATTTATGTATGTATGCATCATATTTGATGCTTGGACCATGTATCTGTATATGTATCAGGTGGATACGATTGTATGATCAGGTGGATCATGTATCTGTGTATGTATCAGGTGGATACATTATATGATTAGGTGGATCATGTATGATGATACATATTAGGTAGATACTTGGTATGCATCAGGTGGATGCATTGTATGATCAGGATGATCATGGATGATGAGCTTCAAGATGTTTCTCCAGATATGCATCAAGACGATGCAGTGATGAGTATCGGGATGATACTATAGATGATATGCATTAGGATGATGCTATGATGATGATCATATGTATCAGGTGGATACCTTACATAATCAGTTGGATTATGTGTGATGAGTTTCGAAGACACAGATGCACAGTTCCTTTCCGACATGGTGGTAGATGTGTTCTCCCATTTGCGTTGATGTAAGTGCAGAGCCTTTCCAAAATGGTGGTAGATGTGTTCTCCCATGTGCGTTGATTTAAGTGCAGAGCCTTTCTGACATGGTGGTAGATGTGTTCTCCCATGTGCGTTGATGTAAGTGCAGAGCCTTTCCGACATGGTGGTATATGTGTTCTCCCATGTGCGTTGATGTAAGTGCAGAGCCTTTCCGACATGGTGGTAGATGTGTTCTCCCATGTGCGTTGATGTAAGTGCAGAGCCTTTCCGACATGGTGGCAGATGTGTTCTCCCATGGTCGTTGATGTAAGTGCTGTGAGCCTTTCACGGATGGTGGTAGGTTGGTCCTCCCATGTCGGTGAGTGTAAGTGCTGTGTGTGCATTTGGGATTGTGATTCGTGATACTCTGTGGCTGTGGACAGGTTGTACAGTAGCATGTAAAAGGTCTTGGGAGATCCGATAGGTTGAGCTGTATGCTTGTAATCAGTCCTGGGATGCTCTTTCAAGTTTTTGTTGATGCACGTAATAAGTCCCGAGGATTCCACAGTATGGATAGTGATGATGAAGAACTATAGGTGGTGGGCCTACATCCAGTATGAAAAAGAACTGGCTCTGTAGAACTTCCTATGATGAGTAGATTCAGAGATTGATTGAGATAGTAGCAGCAGTGAAGATGACGATGACTCGATGACGATTATCCAGTGATGATGATCCAGAGAAGAAGACTTGTGCTAGAAGACCTATGTCGAGAAATACCTTCTTAGTTAAGAGGGAGTGTTGATGCATATGTAACTTTGGAATGTATTTCATATATGTATATTGTAATCCTATAGAGATGGTATTATTCCTCTATACAGAAGTGTTTGTATTCCTATAGAGATGTTATTATTCCTCTATAAGGAAGTGTTGTCATTTATATTGTAAGTGTCGTAACTTATACTTGATGGGTTATTAGACCACCTTGTTGGGGTCGGCCTTGTATAAGTCATGTGGGTCGAAGGGTTACTAGACCACCCTATTGGGTGTTAGCCCAGTCAACATTATGTTATGTGGTTAAGTTAAGGCCGACCTAGTAAATGTTATTAGGAAAGTCAAGTCAAGTATAAATAGAGTGCAGGAGGCACTCTATTTCATCATTATATTCTCTCGCATACTCTTGGGAGAGAGGCTCACTTGTGGAGGAGGAGAAGTTGTTGCTAGGAGATGTCTATCTCTTATGTTTGGGTTGTATCATTGCTCTATCTATCTCTGAGGAAGTTATTGGGGTTTTTCACCTTTATGATTTTCCCCAAGTAAACTCTGTGTCTCTTGTGTGCTTGCATTATTGTGTCCATGATTAATATGCTATAGATATGCTATACATGTTGTTCTCTCAGTTAAGATCCTAGATCAGATTGAATTAAATTCTGAAAAATTAACACTCTTCCTTTACCTTCTCAATCACACCATGACAAATTCACGTTCAACACCAACATATAGGATTTAATTTCGCCCCAGCTTCCCCAAATTATCAAACTCTTGTTCTTTTAGTTGTCGACAAAAGTTGAATAAAGCACAGTAGATATTCTCATTTAAAACTTATGTTGCATGAGTTTTCAGAATGTGGGAAGGTTGGGAACATGGATTTGAGTGTCTGGAACAACTAGAAGTTTTTCCCAAATTTCCAGGAAACATATGGTTGGGAGGGATACTATTATATATTCAAAAAAAATTGTAGACTGCAATGTATCCAAACAATGATACATACAGCTTGCACGACTATAGTGTATGGTGTTGATATATAATATATTTCGATTTATAAGTTGCTTGAAGGTGCTACTTACCAATGTTCATATTACATACATGGTACATGAACACACCACACACATATTTGTCTAAACTTAGAGTTGAAAACTGTGATATAATGAGAATACTGGAATGTTCTTCCTCTTAGCAATCCCTAAACTCTGATATTTATTTCAATCAAAATGCAGGCTATTCCTAAAGTGTTTTTCCTCCTAGAAATGCCTCATATTTTAGTATTTAAATTTATTTCAATCAAATTGGAGGCCCATTTCAATCAAATCGGAGCTCTGCATCCTACTGTCTGTTGGAATTGCTCTATAGTATATTAGTCTTTACTACTTTAGTTTATTCAGTTGTTCAACAAATTACAAGTAAAAAAACTTAGCCACTGGTCTCTATAACTAAAACCTGTAAAAAAAATTCAAACATGTCATGTCATAAGCTATTACTATTAGACTTCAACAAACTTCATAGGCAATTAAAATAGTAAAACCACACAACAGACTTACAACACTAAAGGAAATCACACAACATAATTTAGTGGAAAATCCTACCTAGAAGACACTGGCCTGAGAAATGACAAATGTTTGCAGTTTGTCACAAATTCTCACACTGCTGCTCACATTGCTGAGATGATCAATTGCTAGCAAGATGCTTCACACAATTTCTCACAATGAACTGCTCACAATGCTGAGATGACTAATTGCATGAAAGATACTTCACACCGTTTCTCATAATGCACTGCTCACAATGCTCCTCAATGCGCTTCACTCACCCTTGACTCTTCAATGTGCTCAGCCATTACTTAATCATGGCTACTCAATACACCTTTTCCCTCCTCACCTAAGACCTCTTTGGATGGGTGTCCTTGGGATACCCATGAATATTGGTATTCTACAGGTTGGACATGAGTATTTATCTCCAAGGCCTTGGTCCAACCTAAAAACATTTTTAAAATTCTCAGAAGAACCCCTATTGCATCCTTACACAAATTAAAGGGAAGGAGAATCACATACTAGTTTACAATACTACACAAAAAATGGGCTTTTCAATAAAATATATCAACCCAAAATGCATTTGATGAATTTGAACTCAAATGCATTTACGTGAAACCCATGCAAGGTTGGTGATGGAACACCAACTTTAGCCATAGGGGTTGGTGAAGGTCTCTGTATAGAGATGGATGGGTCATCTACTTGAGTTTCCTCTTGGGATGAATTAAAATAATAATATATCCAAGCTTGACCTTCTTCAATTTAGGCTCCCTTTAAGGAATGTCTTCTTTATTCTTCCTTTTGTGGGATCATCATAATGTCCTTTCTTCTTATCATCATCACCATTGGGACTCTAAGGAGGCTACCCATCTATAGCTGCAGTTGTTATGCCTTGAGTAGCAGTAGCAGTTTGTTGCTTAGATAAATTTCCTGTTGTGGTAGATTGTTGCTCTTGCTTCTTATCTTGAGGCTAATCAGACTCTTTTATTTGGTCTTATTGGGCATTAGTGCCCTCTCTTGTAAAGGTGAAAACATCTCCCAGAGTTACTCCTTCTTCTGCACCAATTCCTAGTCTCAAAGGGAGCTTCTCAATATAAGGAGTGTTCCACATGCTCTTCTTTTCCAATCTCAAAGGTCAAACAATTTAAATCACTAAAATTTTAGACTAATCATAAAAATAATAAACTAATCTTTTGATAAGTTCTAGACACTGAAATATATGATTATCATGAAAGGACAACCATTGTCTGGGATTCACGTGCAACTTTAATAAACACATATTCTACAGTTGTGTCTGCAAGACCCTAGGCCTGGATGGTAAGATAGATTTTGGCACCCTCTATCATTCGAAAGACAACTGCAATTTGTATGTCCAGTTTTGGTAGTTCAAATTTATGTGTCCTAGAGAGACTGTAAACTTTCTTTACATTTCTAGATAAATCCTATACCAACTTCATCACCTCTTCCTGCTCAGTTTGTGATGTGGTTATGGTCAACACATATGATCCTCCATACCTTGCCTTTAGTTGCAGTCCAAAATCTTATTAGCATTAATGAGTCATGAATAAAAAAGATTGAACAACCATTTCAAGAGACATTTTGTCCTGCACTTTCACAATGCTGGCTTTCTAACTTCTGAAGCATACACAATGTAGTAACTAACCTCTTTGGAGTTTCCAATGCACTGCATTTGGCCATCCACAAAAATTCCCATACGATCACAGAGCACCTCTGCCTCTTCCATAGAATGTGTTGGAATCACAAAAAATATTTTAAAGTCAAAGTTAATTTACTAAATTATTTGCTGAAAGAAAAATAACAATAGACACATTTCTCAAGTAATTTGGAGAGAGTAAAAGTCTCTTCTAAACAATTTTGCATCAGTCTTGAAAGCAATCTCCTTAAGAGTTAAAAAAATAGACTAAATTTCATGCTCAAGCCTGAGAATAAAGACACTGCATCAAATATAGCAGCAAAATCTACAAACATAGCTTTAAGGTCAATACTTGCCAAAATTATTGCTCGGTTTTCCTTTGCCTGCTTCACAACATTCCAGAGTTTGTTTCTTGAACAACCTTGTACTGGGCTCATCCATATACACAACCTAGTTCAAACAAGCATGAACAATAACCTTAGTCCTAAGTTGCATATTTTGTCCATCCCCCAACAAAAAGAAAATTGATTTAGTAAAAAGTTTAAAGGTTTTACTGAATAGCTTTCACTAGAATGCTACAACAATATTAATGTCATCTGTGAAGTTTTAAACTTTCACCCACATGAAGATCTCCTATGAGAGAAATGACAACACTAAGTCTTCTCTTCATGCCACCACTGTATTTTCTCGATGGCTTATCACCCACACCTTCATTGAAAAGATCCACACTTTTTAGGGATTTGTCTACTGCCTACAAGATCAAGGCCAAAATACAAAACTATTTACTGATAATTCAAACCCAAGTATTGCAAAATCATGCACTTACTTGGGAACAACTGAAGTGAATGTTTAATTAATGATCTTACATTTTGAAGAGAGATGCCTTTTAGGTTCTTCAACCTACCATAAAACAATAGGTGTTCCCTTCCTATTAGAGTTTCCCAGGTCAAGCTGTGAAAATTTAAATAACACGGCAATAATTCACTTCAGATTTTAAAGGTTGCATCTCTTTGTCGAGATCCTTCTTTTCCAGAAAACTTTGAAAAGTAATCAAGGCCAAAATTCAAGTCTGTAGATTCTGCAATAAAATTTGATTGATTTTTCTTCATCCTCTGCCCTGATGACCATCAAAAGTGTTAAATTAATGTAACTTCGAAGTATATTCTACTTGTATTTTATTATTATAACTCCGTTGGGGATTTCATTATTGCATTTGGTCATGTAAAGGTCATGAGGTTAACCCTCCATTGTAAGTCGGGTCGTTAGCACCCAAGTAAAGGGCAGTGGTTCCTAAAACAAGGTTTCATTGCTCAACAACCTCAAATTATATGAAGTTGTCATCTTGTCCAAACACACTTTGGTATGCCAATGACGGGCTTGGGACTAGGTATTTTGGGCCCAACACCAGGTGTTGTTTAATGGAACAAGCAGTCGCCAATATGGATGGAACCATGGCTCTGCGACAGCTTCTTACTGTGTGCTCCTGGGTATCAAGGGGTAGCGACACTAATCCATCATTGAGAGCATCGTATTAAAATATTGGGAAAATTCCAATATAGACATTGGATAAGAACTTGATCAATCACCACATTCCCTTTTTAGTCTAGGAGCTAAGGTATACAAAGGTCAATCAACCGCCTGAGATTTTACTTAATAAACTTAAATTTTTTGAGATAGCCAAGTATTCATTCCTCTACTTCCCTAACAATTATATCCTTGGTATAAACTCGGTTAGTATCATCTCTAGTTATTGTCCTATCTATTATCCAAAAATTCCAATTATTTATCTGTCAGCCTATAGCATTCCTAGTTGGCTTTATTTGTATTAGCTCTTGTGTTGTTTATTTTGCATTTCCCAAATTATAACTAGCCTTTGTGGTGTATTTTTGGAACACTCATCATATTTTACTTATCTTGCATGAAAAGATGCCATAAGACTATCATTTGTAAGTTTGGGTGTTTCCTCTTTAGTAATATTGAAATTGTCATGATTGCTTTTTTTTATTATATGCATTTTCTGGTTTATCTATGCTTGAATTTAAGCAATCTAAAGCAAAAAGTTACAAGACTAGACAAGCAAGATCATTATCAATAGGAAATTCATTTGGCTCAAGTTTTAAAAGTTGTTATTCTTATCTCATTTTTTGCACACTGCAAGGGGATGTCTCACACTTTACAATATTCTTCCTAATAACTATTAATGAGAATCAGAGAAAATAGATAAGGTATTAATACAATTGACAGATTTTTTACTATGCTTTCAAGAGCCTTCATAATCAGGTTTATCGCTACCATGATTGACTGATAAAAACTCAAGCATGGTAGCGTTTAGGTAGGACTCAGATGTGTCAGATGACTCAGATTCTTTAGGATATTGGGTAGGTTTGGAAACCATGTAGCGTTCAGGTCATCCAATAGATTTTTCGAGGAAGTTGGCTGAGGTAGCTGAATGATTTTCATTTTGGTAATTGACATTATTGCAAGGTATCTAATTATAATTACTTAATTCTACTGAGGAATGAAGATGTGGTTGTCAGAAGAATTAACTCTTGGTAAAGAGGGATGTGGAAAATATCTATACCCCAAACCTATAGTAAGTATCTCCCATCAATGATTAGTGATTACCTATCATTTATTGTTGTCTTCTGACTTGGACACCTCCAATGTATGAGCATTGTCCATTCTAAGAATGGTTATTTTCCATCTCTACTAGCCATGCACATGTTGTTTTCTGCAATGAACTCTCTTCTCATCGGATAATAGGATCATCCATAGTGGTTTCCTTGAAAAAGTTCCATTTCTTGAAATGCTCTAGACACTTATCACTCTTTGATGTGACTTCATCATATACCCTGTCATAATATTTGAGTGCACCACACATCACTATATCTTTTGGTGCACCAACACTATAACTCAATTTGTAAAAAGTAGTGAATGGAATCTCATTGAGTATGGTCCACATAGGATAAATATCTACAGAACCCTTTAACACAACAACTTCCCTACATTGAATATTGTTCATGTTTTGATTGCAAAATGGATACCAATGCCGGCATTCCTTCTTATATTCGGGCACTTTTTGGATTCAACTTCTTCTTCCTTTATTGAAGGGAGTTGTCTTTATCGATGGAACCTCCACCTAGGGAAAAATTTGGGATTTGGAGGGGAATTCCCATCCTACAAATGAAATGATCCTCGTATGCCTCATCAAAAACAAAATCAAAGACATTATTATCTTTCCCACCCCTTGCATTGGGTCGAGCATTTTAATTGTGGGTCCAATTTCCACCCTTCCATGATGCTCATTTTTAGAGAAAGGGGCATAAGGCATACTCTGCAATTGGATTTGTAGCATAACATGGTCTTTTGTAGGTTCCTAGACATATATATTGTCTGCAACATTTAGTACATTAAATTTTGGCCGCTTTGTACATTTAACATATATAGTTCTTGGTTACTCTGTTTAACTTTGTAGGAAACTGAAAGTACACAAAATATAAATCTAAGATATTTATGGTCATCTTCATTCTTTTTAAATGAGAAAGGAAGATGGAATCATAGAAGCCAGTGTGATGGTTTTCAATAGTCTATTTACTAAACAGAGTAACCAAGAACGATATATGTTAAACATTTCTTCATCCAGTAGTTACTCAAGTCTTAAAATTCTAGTTTTTTTTATAGTTGGCATGGAAACCTTGCAGTTTGATATATATAGATTATATTTAGATAAAGGATATGTTCAGTTCCAGCTGAGAAAATTGTGGATATTACCTTGGATCAATAGATCTATTCATGGCCAGTAGATAACTTATTCTCCAAATAGAAGTGCAAGATAACAATTAGATTTTCTAATACCTTTTAGCCTCAGACTGCTTCTCCATCATGGGGGCATCAAATTATATAGATATTAAATCTCAAAGACAATGCTACCTGGGGATCTCAACAACTTTTCAATTCAAAGCTTCAACTAACTATCTTTGGCATTGTCACAAAATCAAAAACTCCTCGGGGATCTCATCAACTTTTCAAGTCAAAGCTTCAACTAATTATCTATGGCATTGTCACAAAATCAAAACCATATTGAGATTATCCATGCATATTATATAAAGACCTAGAAAATCTAGTCACCTTATGTTGCTTGTTTATAGAATAACAGTTATTTTGGTTGTGTATCTTGTCTACTTTGAAAACAATGTGAGATTCTATTATTAGGAGCTCAAAGATAAGCTTTTTTTCCAGTCAAAATGTTACATGCCTATCACTATTGCCATTTTAGGGTTCTTTAGGTACAACTTCTCCATAAGGCCATTTTCATGTATATGCATAACATTTTCCAATGTAACCGCTAAGATGCCAAATGCATCACTTATGTCCATGTCAGTTTCTACAAACAGGGTATTGTAGAAAATATTTAACCATGGCATCTAACTATTACATTATTTTTTTTTAAATGGAATGTGGTCAAATGGAAAAGTCATTCAAAATATCGGTTGCATATGGCAAACTCCATTTCCACCACGTGTTGATGGAACTGGGAGGAGGAGAGTCCATCCACTCTTGAATCTAAATGGTGAAAGTGCACAAAGCCTTTCCAAAAAATAAATAAATTATATATTCAAGGGAGGGGAATCTACATATGCATGGAACACATATATACCATTGAATTTTTTAAGTGTTTCCTCTAAACTCGATAGAAGTGATGCAAGAGCATATACTCACTAAGACCACATGAATTGTAAAGCATACCTTAGGGTCTTGATCATTTTCCCAAGAGGGGTTTTGTTGTAAAATATTTGTACTAAATGTTAAAGTCCGTAGGCTAGAAACTAGAAGGTTATAATTAGTGATGAGTTAGATTAATTAGATCAGTTAATTGAGGAATGACTCAAGGAAGTTTGAGAATTGAACTGCTGGAATGTAGCAATCAGTTTCATGACTCATTGAATTTGAGATAAGGTAGGAATCCATTTTTAGAAACAGTTGCATGGTTGTAGGAGGTTAGGTGCAGGTTTTTAGGATGATTGTTAGGAGAGATGGTAGTAGTTTTCCATGTATAAGAGTGTAATCCTAAGGGAAGAAGAAGGTTCGATTTTCAGTGGTTTAGGAAGGGATTGAGAGATCCAAAGAGAAGATGGCCAATAAATTTCGAATTAGGCCACAACAAGATAGATCAGGGTTATTTTGAGGAGTATGTATAGTTTCAATTATGAATCAAAAGCCAGTTTTTCCAATCACTGTGTGTTATGATTTATTTGTATTTGTGTGTTATCGAATGCAAATGACATTTGGTAAATATTAGTTGATTTATGTGAAATTGAGTTTGTGCATTTCCGTAATAGAAGAGAACAATCTGTATTTATTTGACAGATTATTAAGAAAGTAAACAAGATGATTTTATTTTATTTGAGATGTGGTTAACTAGGTAGAATTTCAGTTGGAAATTCCAGTTAGAGTAGAACTAGGTAAAATCTGAGTAAAGATTACAGTTCAATTGAGTCGGGAAGAACCTGTGAAAAGTTCCTAATTTGCAGAAGTCTTTTAAAAGACTTAGTTAAGTTATGTTGAGAAATAATTGTTCTAGATCAAAAGGGGGAAAAACGTTTTTGTAGTCTTATTGATGGAAGATGTACTAGAGTAATCACTTTTGTAAGTGAAACACATTCTCTGTTCCTCGATTTATGATTTGAAGTCCTATTTGGGTGATGACTGTGGAAGAAATATAACAATAGACTAGGACCAAACATTGATAACAGAGGAATGAGAGTCTCTCTGCAAAGGAATATTATTCCAATTGTAGTTGCATTGAGAGCATGGCAACCGTGGCCATGTGAAACGTCCTTAAGACAACACGTTGAATTCTGAATGGGACACTGCAAATAAAAATCCCCCAATTGATAATGGATTAAAGAAGTAGTACCAATTTTTATAAAGTTACAATAAGAGGTGACTAACATAGTTCAAAAACTACGCATGAGATATGCCAAGTATTAAATATGGGTATTAAAATTTTTGTTGGTAAAATATGCAAAACACCAAAGATTGCAGAAGTCATTGGTCCTTATTGGATTCGATGGTGAGAAAAGGTTTGCTTAGAGATTAGCAACCAATGGAAGAATCCTTGAGCAAGGCATAGGAGGGAGCCTTGAACCAAGAAGCATTACAACCAGCCCGAAGGCATTACAATTTCCTTGAATAGGTTAGGCACCACAACTCGCACTGGGTAAAACAACCTTTGAAGGTGGAACCAAACCAAACTAAGGGGATGAATTCACCCTAGACTTGCGGTCTTAACTAATCTTAATTGCTCATCTCTTCGTATTCTTCCTGGTTACAAACCCTAAATATAAAAAACCTAAATATACAAACCCTGATTACTAGACAAGCTAGAGAAAAGTAATTGTTGATTTCTAGATGCACAGAGTAATTATTCTATCATGGAGTAATTGAAGTAGATTTACTAACCTGCTAAGAAGTATATTTTAACTCTTCTGCTGCTGCAGAAGCCCTCGTAGGCCTCTTTAGGAGCCTCCGAGTTCTGTCCTGTTCTACTGTGTCTCTCTCCATTGGTTATCAAATCCATCCAAATTTATAAAGAATTTGTCCAAAAATTTCTATCGGAAATAGTTATTAAATGCCTTCTTAGACCCAAACCCCTCCCCTCCCGCCAAAACCAAAAAATTTGGCGCCAATTGAGCCAAATTTCTGCGTGGTGGTGTAAAATCCATCTAGGTTTCATGACTGTCGTGAATCCCTTGGTGGTCGTGTTCTCTGGCATTGTTGGTATCATGGACCAAGATGGGGTTTTGGACCAGCGTTGCCATAAACATGGCTCTTTTGCTTTGACAATTTTGTTTCTTTTATTTAAAATATATTTTGTTTTGTTTTTTTATTATTTAATATAATATATATTATTTCACAAATAACATTTTTTCTTTTTTATTTAAAACAAAATATGAGTTTTCATTTGAAGATAATATTTTGGGAATTCATATAAGGTGTTTGTAATTTCCTAAGGTGAAATTATGTTCATTTTTTCCCATGGTAAAACTACCATTAAAAACTACAACTCTGAATGCATGGCATACAAAGATATCATGGATATTGATGGCCTTAGAAAGGATATTAGTTCTCATATCTCTAGTGCAGATGGTGGAATGAACACATAAGAGTTAATAAGTTCCACAATGATAGTTAATCAATTCACAATATTGTGACCAATAAGAAATATTTTTCACTTCTGCTTTTGGGTAAATAATAAAAAATTCAATAAATCCTAGCTAAAGGACCATGACCATTTCATTAAACTGATAGTTGTTTCTCCTTATGGTTATATTTTTTACATGACGCAGCTAGTTGATAGAAAATTTTCTCAAATGGTGGAAACTTCCTTACCATATAATATGTAAAATTATCTAAAATCTTTTTTGCAATGAGAAAAACTTTTTTTTTTGTTCCTCATCTTTGGAAGTGCATTGTTTCAATAGTTATGTAATTTTAAGTTTTTAGAAAAGAAGATAGTCGAAATTATAATATATAATATATATCGACCTATTCACAATTCCACTACTAGAAAACTCTTAGGTGCCATTAAATACCCTCTATGTCGAAGTGCAACAATTCATTAAGAATTTCACTATAAACCACTCGCTTCTCCTTTTGAACATAAATCAATATTGCATACAATACTACTAATTAATTATTCAGCATTGTCCCCTAATTCCTAAATGAACTATATTTGGGCGCAAGATATTTTGGGTGGTCAACATGGTTTACAATTGAGAACATGACGCTTACCTTGTTGCCTATATTGGGAAGAAATGATTTGTAGCTTGATAAATGTAAACAAACTTTACCAAGGAATCTTGAGAATTATCACTAACACAAAAAGAATATTGTATTTGGGTTTGTGGAGGTACAATTGGTAATTTATTTTGGGTGACCAAATAAATGACCAATTGTTATGTGTTCATTTTTAGTTTAGTTCTTATCCTGTGACCAAATTGGTCATTTATTTTGGTCATTTTTAGTTTAATTCTTATCACGCGACCAAATTGGTCATTTATCTTGGTCATTTTTAGTTAGTTCACTTAAAATTTATCAATTTTGGTATTTTATCTCTTGACAAAGCTATGGTGACCAAAATTTTTAGTCGCCTGGTCATTTATCTCTCATTTTGTACTAGTGCAAGGAAATGGGATCCATGAATTCTCTTGCTTGATGGTGTGGGTTGGAGAGCACTCCTAATTGTTGGAGTGCAATACAAGCAATGGGACCCTGGAATAATTTTAGTCTCATTGGTTTCAATTTTTTTTTTGGAAAGAAATCAAGTTCTTCAAAATCCATGTTCTAATTGCTTGAGGACAAGGAATATTGGGTGGGGAGGACTATAATGTCCCCATTCAAATAAATTTCAAAAGAGGAAATTCCACCAATCTACTAGTTTCCTAGGTTGGGGTGGAAACATTGGGATTTTGAATAAGGGAGATAATAAACCACAAATGGACATTAGATTGACATAAATATATTAAAATGGGTTAAATAAATATTTATTATAGGAAAATAAGATAGCACATGGTCATGAAGACACATTGGTGGTGTGGGACCCCCAAAAAGCTAGATTCCCCATGCCACATGGCATTCCACTCTCACCCATTCGAATCCAAGGTGGAGTCCACTATACTTGGGGGAGTTGGAAGGGAATAATACTTGGCATGACTCAATGAGGTTGAAATATAGAGGAAGAGTAACTCCCATGGAAGAGGAAGAGGCAATTTGGAGCTAGTGGGACACTTGGGCTAGATTTCCTAACTCTATGACAACAATGATGAAGATGCTATGAAACATATGACACAAATCAGACTTGAGTGATGAGATATGACATATATGACATGTTAGGGATAAAAATAGCCTCCAATAGGGCGCACAAGGGAGTTAGATAAGCCAAAGAGACACCTACTCGAATTGAGTGGAGGAGGAGGCTAGATTTGGAGGGACAAGTGGCATACTTGGGAATCTCTTCCCAAATTGAGTTGGCATGAGGCTCATGGATGGAATTCGATTTAGGGAGGCCTTAGGAAGTTTATAAAAGTCAGTAACAAAGAAGAATACCATCTTTTGATCATTTTACATTTTTCATTTTGCATTTAAAGAGAAGAGCTAGTAGAGAGTTAGTCTACTTGCCTTAGCACCAATTTCGAGGGTGAAAGATTCCCATCCTAATTGGAAATTGGAGAGGCCATTAATAAATTTCATTTGGATCTACAATGGAGTGTTTATTTACAAGTTGAAGCAATAGGGAAGATCCTGGTTCATTCAGCTACAACTCATTCTTCCATCTCTTTCACATCTTATTGCATATTTAGGCCCTTGGAGGAATTGCGCCCTTGGTGAGATGGTGAACTCTTTGTGAGAGTCCATGAATCTCCATTTATTTGTATTCTAAAATATATACTCTGTATTTACTTCTCACAAGACTCTCAGGTCGAAATACCAAGTGAAGTTGTGTAAAAATACCAAACAATGCATAAATGATGCCATTTTCCCTAGATCTTGTTGTTGGACCTTGAAGAGACATTATTTAAAATTGTATCATTCGTTATCTGTGATTTTGTTGATTTATGTAATGTCATTAATTTTTTGATAAAGTTTCATTAACATTTCACAAGTCCTTGTCACCTAAAATTCGAATTTCATAACATATGGTGAAAATTACTAGCTTTTCCTCCAATGTGAAGTATTGCACATAAACATCTGATTTAAGTGAGTTGCAGAACGCCATAGGAACTAATTAATGATATATTGGGGAGATAATTAAGGAAATTTATCAGTACCATACCTCTGTTCAGAAATTTGGAAGTGTTTAACAACATTTGGAGAGCTATCTTTGTCCACTACCCTCGGGGGTTTTGAAGCTCGATTTGACTAGAATTATTCCCTACTTTGTCCAGATTGTAAATGAATGTTGCAGAAGTGTTTTAAGGGTTTTTAAGCATCCATAAGCCTCATTTATATGTCTTAATACCTTTCAAATACCTTCAGACCCAATTTGGAATCATTTGGAAGCAATAGTGACAATACTAGTCTAAGGTTCAAATTGGTAAAAAATGACAAATTTTCCTAATTTGTGCAAATTATTAAAAAGGGACACTACAAAATGAAAGGGATTTGATGGAGATGAAAAATGATGAGTAATGGTAATTGGAAAAACAAATACTGCTAAACATATTGAGACTCAAATACATCGATCAAAGGTGACCATGGGTTGCTGCCAAAATAATATGGTATTCCCGCGATGTGAGGTGGCGAGGGAACATGTTTGTACATAAAGAATAATGGTGGGGTCCCCATAGTTTTGGGTTTTTCGGGGGACCAATTTTATGATGGGAATATTCCCCACAATTTTGAGTGGTTCGGAGGATGCTTTACAAGATGAAGTGGGGGTTAACTTGCAGATGCAAAGACGGGTGCCCCATGAATCAATGCCATGTAGTGTATACCTGCTGGATAACTGAATACAACTGGTTACTTCAAAGGGTGGGGGCCCCATAGGTGTCTTTGCGTGGGTGATCATGCGAGGGATATTGTGAATGGAAAAGTGTTGATGGAGGTATGAGGGGGCTTTGCGAATCGTTCTCGTAACATGTGTTGAAGAATCTAACGAGTGTCTACTTGGAGGAGTAAATGCCTAATTGAAAATGATGCTCTAAGGGAGGATCTTTTCACTCTAGGTGATATTCCTTAGACTTGTTGGGGGTTGACATCATGGGTGTCAAATATTGATGATGGGGATGGTGGTGGACTCTAGGAATGTATACCTTTTTGAGGTAGATGTACCCAACGTGTCCTTTAAATATCGACCAGAGAGCGTACAAACTTGAGAGGTACTCAACACTCTATGTGCACTATGAGATAATCTTTGTCGTTCTAAGTGTCCTATGTATTCTAAAGGATATTCTAAATAAGCAAGAAATATTGTTCTAGGGAAAATGGAAAGCATGTAAATCCTATTTTATGAAAACGGGAAATGAAAGCATGTAAATCTATTCTTATCAAAGCAGGAAATGAAAGCAAATCTATTTTATCAAAACAGGAAATAAAAGCATGTAAATCTATTCTATTAAATGAAATGCTGAAAGCAGATAAATCCTATCTTATCAAATAAAATATTGAAAGCTGATAAATCCTATTTTATCAAATTAAGAAAGGGAAGCATGCATAACTTTGATCTAAGAAGCTTGAATCTAATCTAAAAGAAGGCAAAGATCCATTTGATCAGTAATCACAAACTATTATCTTGGAAGCACGAAAACATAGATCTGGTCTTTTTCTAGAAATGCTATAAAAAAATGGAAATTCATATATGAAATTCACCTGTGCGGATGGCATGTACTAGAATACAAACAGTGTATTAAAGAACTACATACACAATGTTATTGAACCACGGAAAGAAAAGTGCTTGTGCTGAAATCAAAATTTGATATATGAACGAATGTTGAAGTTAATTCACGCACAATGATGATGGAAATAATTAATAGAATGCATGATAAATACCTGGAACAAAGCACACAACTCCTGATCTACATATTGAGGGGGGCCTCCCCAACACGTATCTTAGGAGAGAAAGAAACTTATGAATTCACGATATTAAGAGAACGTTGGTCTTTCATTATCAGTTCATAAATCCATGCTACATAAAATGTAAAACAGAGAGGTCTCAACTACGAAAATGCTAAATATTGTTTTTAGAAAAATGCATCCAGGCCTCCTGCTACTCAAGAGGTCCCTATTTATCATTAATTATAACCTAGCTTTACATTGAAAGTCACGATCCTGAATAACATGATTCTTTCCTATAAATCATGAGAAAATAGGATTGTTGCATCTCTTGCAATCTTTAGTTTGGAGCTTGGTCATTTGTTATTCTTCCAACTCACCTGTGCCTTGTCCACACATGTCTTTATTCATATGATTAGTAAATAAAAATGCCAAAACATAAGAAAATATAATTGCAAAATTACTTCATTTAATCAACAACCAAAATTCATTCTCCCCTACAGAAAGAGGTTCTTTCTTATCCTTTCTTCGCTTCTGTGTGGCATAAAAGGAGTCTATGGAGTACCTACATCCTAGGCTCATCAGATGGAAATGGTGTGCACATGCATGGGGGAACATGCTATTCACGATCATGATGTTGATGGCACATCAACGTCATGAATGGGGTCCCTATGGTTATCAGTGGCAATACTCAAAAATTCATTACAAATGGAGGGTAAATAGTTTCTATATGCTACTTGCGGAATGATACCTGTGGTAGGGTGTGTGACCCCTGTTGATGTAGGGTGGAGTCTTGTTATTATAGTGGAAAAGAAACCATCTTCGATATTTTCCTGGTCGCAACCCTACAAACACAATGCACATACCCAAGTGTATTAAATAACGTGACCAAGGTATTTACAATGCATAAATCATATAACCAAAACATATCGTACCTATGGGGTACTGACTAGAAAAATAGTGTCCCAATGACATTGGTGGGAATCCAGAGAGGTGTTCGCGACACACATCGCTATAAAATCATTAAGAACTTGTTTGGATTCTTCATGAATTAGACATAGTCAAAGAATAGTGTCGATACCACGGCAATATATGACGTCTCCGATGAGGAAGTATTGCGATTCCTGGTGGAGGATTTTGCGACGATCGTCATGGGATAAGTTGGGATCAAACTTCTAGGTGCGGAGATAAAGAAGGATATAATCATACCAAGAATATTCGACCATAATGAGAAAGAGGTGCTCATCGGGTAACTAGTCCTGGACAAGATTGCTTGTGGTGGTAGAGGGGAGGTCTGTAATGAGTTCATCTAAGGTGATGGTTTTATTGCTTTTGGGAATAACAAATTCGAGGTCAAATTCTTGTAAGATAACGATCCACCATGCAAATTTACTATTGATAAGCCTACAGATAAGTATGTATTGCATAGGGTTGGAATCAACTACGACGGGAATTTTTTTGCAAAGCAGAATATAGTGGTGAAGTTTCTGTACAGAAATGGTGACTGCAAGTGCAACCTTCTCATCATGGGTGTAGTTGAGTGCAGGTCCAGTGAGGTTTTTACTGACATAATATATGACATGTGCCTGGTGGTCCTCGGTAGGTTGGACTATTACGATGGCTACCGCGGAAGTTAACGCAAATATATACAAGATTAAATCTTTGTCAAAGTATGACGTAGAGATGAGGGGGGATGATGACAAATCTTTTCTAAGAAGCCTTAAAAATTCATGCGCTTGAGTGGCATAGTCGGGAACAAAAAAATGAAGTAAGTTGGCCTTACCTTGGACACTCTATAACTGGCGTTGTGTTCATGGTGCCGATAATTCCAAGATGGCTTGCACCTTGGAAGGTTCAACAGTGATGTTATTTTTGGAAACAATGAATTCGAAGAGGCAACCGACGGTGAATAAAAATACACACTTGAGGGGGTTTAAGTGTATCACAAGTGTATATTATACTTGAGACATATTGTGAAGATGGTATGAAGGTATTGAAGGTGATCACATCTTTTTTGGTACTTGGAGGTAAGGTCCTATAAAAAGGCGGGGATGATGTGGTCCAAGTCGTTAAATATGTATGTCATTTCTCTCTGGAAAGTGGCTCCAAAATTCTTTATACCGAAGGGCATCACTTTGTAAGCAAAGGCTCCCCATGGTGTGGTAAATGCAATTTTGTATTGATCTTGGGGGCAAATGCATATTTGGTTGTATCTAGAGAACCCATCTATAAAGGGAAAAATTTCACTGTCAGCACATGAGTCAACGATTTGGTCAATGAATGGTGTGGTGAAGTTGTCTTTAGGACAGGCTAAATTGAGGTCTCGAAAATTGGTACAGACATGAATAGTTCCCTACTTTTTGTTAACCAGGACGGGATTAGACACCCATGATGTGTAAGCGATGGGAAAAATAAATACGGCTTGCAAGAGTTTTTCGATCTCGGGTTTGATTGCGGGGGCCATAGAAGGGTGGATTGGGCGTTGTTTTTATCGGACAGGCATGGCATCGGGCCAAGTGTCAATGTCATGTTCAAAAATTGATGTGTCAATACCTAACATTTCTTCATATGACTATGCAAAGACGTCACGAAACACTTTAAATAGAGGGGTAAAATCAGTGATTTCCTGTGGTGAGAAGGAAGCCCCGATAGAGATGTTTTCGATGACTCCTAGTGTGATGGAAATATCAACTTGTATGGTAGGGGAGATATGGGAAAGGTTACCATATTTGAACACATATGGGGCGGGGATAGGTTTTTTGAACCAATCGATGTGACTAGGGGGTAAAAATTATTTTGAATTGATGGTATATTGTTGTTTAGTGGGTAGTATGCATGGTTCATGCCTATGCGCCACTGAGGATATATAATGGAAGGTGTCCTATGGAGGTTCAGTATAATTCATGGCCTCGATTATTTCTTCATCTGTGGTGAATATGTATTCTTCTAACATATTCTCATAAGAAGAACCCGAGTCTTCATTCTAGGGCGGAAGAGGAATTGAATCGAGATGTGGGATGTCAAGGTACTTGGAGACAATTGGGGTGGGTGTTAGAATATCATCTTGAGGGAATATTAATGGATCTAGTGCTTCACGGGGAATCTGTGATGGGGGATCAAGATCTATCTAGGTATATAACGAATGTGACGTGTTACTGTCAACATTGGAATCTATTAGTTCAACATCCTCCTCAAGTACTGTAGGAAGGGTGGTCCCACAAGGGGTGAGGTTATCAGCTAATCGACTTTGGGTTGCATGTAGAGTGTGAAATGTGATGACGAGATGACATTGGAATGAATGGTGAGACATTAATTTGCATGAGCGACACGGTCTTGTGGATTTAGTATGATTTAGGACAATGTTTGTGATTTGTGTACGTCGCGATGACTGTTTATCAGGTATGGATTCGTCCCACCACGGGGAGAGACTAGTCGGTGTCACTTTGGTAATTGTGGGGATAGGGGTCACCTCTGGTGATAAGGGAGGTGATGTATCTTCCAAGGGTGCGGTGAGGCGAATGGTTGTCAGAGCCTCCTGATAGCGAGGGAGGTCAGGGAAGTGATGTGTATAGTTCCCATACTAAGAGCATATGTAACATGCGTGGTTTTTGCATAGCCTTCTAGACTTAGATGTGGAAGAGGGTGATGTTCCCCCTTTTACTATCAGTGGAGCATGGGTGATGCTAACGGGAGTGTTGAGAAAATTCCTTATCTTTGGTAGAGTAGGACATAATTTGGTTTGCTGGCCTTGCATCCCACAAAGAGAACACGGTGGTGTGACCCCTTGGTTGGGAGTATTGATCATAACTGGGGATTGTAACTCCTACTGGTTGATGCCCCCTGCTTTAGGATTAACATTTCCTATTGGGTTAGGTAATAGGGGACCTTTCAACTTCGGTTGTTTGGTTCCCCCATTGGTGGTCTTAGTGATGACCGATTGTGGTGTAGTTTTGGATTTCATAGGTTGGGTTGTCGTAACTAAATATGTTACGGGCCATGTAGTCGTACTAGCCGAAACAAGGAAAAACTCATAATGGGCGGCTGGTTTAGAATCCATCTCTGGGAAGGGTGGTGTAAGGTACCAAACCAGGATTTCCAAATTTATCCTAGGTAGAGTTAACTGATCCATAACTGGCGTCCCTTGTACACCCATGGGAGGATACAAGAATGAGACTTGAAATATTAGTGGTACCGATGGACTCAAAAAATTTTCAATGCCACGACTTAGCGGTGGTGTTGATAACAGTGTTGAGGTGGAGGTAGCTCCATTTTCAACGACAAAAATTCTGCACATTAGGCCATTGGTTGATGTAGGGATATTTGGTGGTGGTCCCGAATATACTCGTAACGAATTGGATTCATTGTACATGTCGGGGCCAATGTCAACATACGGTTTATTATCACGCAGTACAATTAGTAGGACATTGTCGAGTTGCTTGTAGTATTAGGGTCATAGTAGTTAAGTTGATCAAGGGTAATTACATTCCCGTTTAAAGGAAACATCATGATACAAAATATTGAGGAGGCGATCGCCTTCATGGCATACATATAAATACACCCCAAGAGGATGTTGTAGTCGAGTTCCACATCGAATACTTCAATATCAATCATAACCATCTTGCCCAAAAACTCTATGTGGACATTTTGGTACATCCTCTTGGTTGGGATGGTCTCCCATTATATGCGCGAAGAGAAATAGACGAGGGGACCATCTCATGATACCCTAATCGTTTACATACTTTTGAAGACATGAAGCAAGTGGATGCACCTTCTTCGATAATACATCGATGGATCATGACTTTCTTTACAGTGACTAGAACTTGAGATAAATGATGATCACCTTTGTTGAGATCAAAGGTCATGAGGTGCGAGTTAGAAGGATCGATGACACCAAGTGCATTGAGAAATGCATTTCTTTGTGTTGGGAAAGACTGTAACACTTCTAATGCGGAAATAGCTACAAGGGATTGAGCCAAGTCATCCACAATATTGTAATTGTGTGTGAATTTCATGTGAGGGTTATTAGGGGTACGCCAAAGTGGAAATTTCAAAATCCATGGGATTTGTTCAGTATTTGGGCGTGGTATCTGTAGAGCCCCCCCCGAGGGGATAGAAACGCCTTCCACTTAGGGGGTGGAAGGCCCATCATAACCTCTTGCTCGTGTATGAAGGTTTACATCCAAAGTATAGATATTTTCAAAAGAGCCATCACTGGGTGGGAGAGAGTATTGTTGTTGTGTGACTACCCCTTGATTCACAAAGGTTTGTTGTAACACGACGGTTTGTGGTTGGGAGGATCACTTCCTGAGGAGGGTTCGTCATCGTCTTCTTTTTGGATTGCACTAACTTTTGGTAGTCGGGGATAGGAGGAAAATGATGCATGTAGTGACCATAATTGCCGCAAATAGAGAAACAATAATTGGTTCTCAGGGTGGTATTATTCTTCCCTTATTTGGGGGGATTGTTCGTCCCTTCATTTTGGTTACCCATATTCTGGTTTTTCTAGGGAGGGTGATTTCCCCCTTGCCCAAGCTGCTAATTCATTTTGTTATTCCCTTTATTCTTCCCATGAGTATGTGGATTCTAGGGATTTGCGGCATTCAAATGATCAAATTTTAGAGCTTGTTGGATGTAAGAAGGTTGAACTAGGTCGACCCCCACATGGGGGGCACTGGGCAAGTTTCTGACCAGTTGGGAAAGTGAAAGGATATAAGGGTTGTACCTTGGGGGTGGGATAAATGTGGTTTGTGTTCCATAAGAGGTGGACATAGAAACGACTTATGCTATTGGTGGTGTAGGAAACATCGTCGCTTAGCTAACATTTGGGTACGTAGTAATATATGGTGCATACTGGTATTGACCAACTGGTGGGGTTGGTACTGGTGTAGGGGGTACCGACGTAGGTGGCATGGATGGGTAATACATAACCATATTAAATGGAACTGACATGGTAGGAGGAAAATTTTTTAGATGGGAAATGGACCCAATAAGTCCATCTGCCGAATGTGACGAACATGAAGCTGTAGCATCCAACGACTGATGCCGATGGGAATCAGGGAGGATAGTGTAAAGGTAGTCAGATTGTGCATATATAATATTGAAATTTTGTGTTTTCAGAATAGCCTCTTCCTGGCTTTGAGGCATAAAGTTGGTGACATCTTTAGCTATGGAGGGTTGGAGAGATTTGATAAACCAATCCAACAAAAATGGTGGTTGTATATCGATCTTGCAAAATGTACAACACCTGCACCATTAATGGATGTGATCCTTGATATGGGTAGATGTATTTTGTTGAAACTCTGTGAGAATTTCAAGGCCAAGGTCATGTTGAATCAGGAGATGGAAGTAAGTAATAAATATCACAGCCAATGTTGGGAATGTGGCATGGGTTGCACTTGCTAAATTGACATACCATTTGGATTTCATGCTTGTGAGAGTATGCTGAAAGAGGCAAATCCTTACGGGGTCATCCAATATGCTGTTAGATGAACAACATAGGTGGAAAGACATAACTTGGTTGGCAGGATTGTCTCCTTTTTTTCCTCCAAATTTAGGGATATCGGAGGGAAGTTTATCTGGCATAGTCAACCATGTGGGTGTAATATTTTGTGAATAGGATCACTCAACAATAGAAGACCTCACTAGAATTTACTCATGTAGTGCAGAAAGAAGAAGAAGAAATGTTGAATCAATTAACACTCATTACACTGAAAATGGAGAAAAATTGTTGTATCATACATCAGTTGTAAGCTAGCACTCTCAATAATGAATAATAATTGAATACAATCAAAATAATTCGAATGCCACTAAGTTCATTCAAATCATCCTCAATGGTTGGCTTGGATAGCATTGGAGACATCATCCAAACTAGTGCAAGTGGTCATAAAGGTCAACTAGTTAGTAAAATGAGTCTAACTGAGTCTAACTGAGTGCATGGGCATTGATGTAGGGAAGGAGACTCCAATGTGGGCGCATGAGGATCTGTCAATGGTCAATGGAGCTCAAACTAGTCTCAGTAGGTGCCTATCTAAGTGCTTCAGTAAGTTAGCTAGTCAATCATCCCCTGAATCAAGGAATTGAGTCATCAACAAACTAACTAATTGAAGTAACTCCTAAATAGGTGGAAGAAGGCGCACATGTTCTCCAGTGATGAAAACAAGGGTGCATTAGTGGCTAGGAGGGTTAGAACTGAGCAGAAGCAAGCTCTTAGGGGATGAAAAATAAGGACTAGGTGCTGGGAGACTACCATACTGATGACTGTATGCATGTATTTGCATGCAAATGCATGCAGATGATTGGATGCATGTAGAATTGCATGCAGGCATGCAAAATACAAAAATGATGGTGAGAATATTCCAACACCCCCCCGCAAGCTAAACATGAGGTAGTAACTGAAATGGTAAAGTAGGGCCTTGGTGATTGAGACCAAAGGTCACCCCATACAATCAAATCTAAATAAGAAAAGAGGAAAGAGGGAAAACCCATAGGGAAGAAAGTCGTCCCTCAAAATAGACTAAAGGATGCTAATGTAGCATATCATCACTCACCCCAAGAAGATATCTAAGGTAAGTGAACCTCTTCACTATGAAGGTCTTGTTGAAGATATTTGCAATCTTCTCTTCTGTCGGAAGGTAGAGCAGTGAGATGATCCAATCATGCACTACTCCTCTGAGGTAATGCATGTGTATCTCAATGTGATTGGTTCTCTGTCTCAAAATCGGATCTATGGAAATCTTGATAGCACTCTGTTGGTCACAATAGATGATTGGTGGAGTACTAAATCGAATCACAAACTTTGATAAGATGCCTCGCAACCAGATGCACTATGTGGCTGCATTGAATGCACCTCTATACTCGGCCTTTGCTAAAGAAAGATCTAAAGAAGTCTTCTTTTTGCTCGACCAATAGATAGGTCCAGATCCAATCATGAAAACAAAACCAGATGTTGAATTTCTATCTGAGCTGTCTCTAGCCCAATTTGAGTCAGTGTATCCAACAAGGTTCAGAGGAGACCCAGCTGCATAGTGAAGACCATAGGTCTTGGTCCCTTGCAAGTAATTCAAGATCCTCTTTGATTCCTTCCAGTGAAGCTCATGAGGCTCCTGTATGTATCTAGAAACAACACTAACTGCATAGGAAAGATCAGACCAAGTGTGTGTAAGAAAAAATAGAATCCCAATCAACTGCTGATACAATGTACTATCCACCAGAGGTGTGGAAGAACCATCATCAAGGTTGATCCCTGAAAGAAAAGGAAATGTTGCTAGTTTTCATTCACTCATGTGGAACTTGTCAAGCATATCTGAAACATACTTGGATTGTGAAACCTTGATTCCTGAATCACTGTAAGTGACTTCAAGACCAAGAAACTATCTCAATAATCCAAGATCTGACATGGAGAAGGAGTTATGAAAATATGTTTTTATAGATATGATGCATGAAGTGTTTCTCCTAATAATCAATAGATCATCAACATATAGAAAAATCAGAAGTACAGAGTCACCTTCATGTCTCATGTAGACATTCAAATCAGATTTGCATCCCAAGAATTTTTCTAACAGAAGGAAGGAGTCCATTTTAGCATACCAAGCTTGGGGAGCTTGCTTGAGTCCATACAAGGACTTCCTCAATCTGCAAACAAGTGAAGAGTCTTCAACATACCCCTTAGGTTGCTTCATGTAGATCTCCTCCTCTAGATATCCATGAAGGAAAGCACTCTTGACATCCATGTGATGCACTTCCCAGTGCTTGGATAGAACAAGAGTAAGAACAAGAAGGATGGAATCCATCTTAGAAACAGGTGCAAATGTCTCTGAATAGTCAATCCCATGGATTTGGGAGTAACCCTTTGCAACCAATCGAGCCTTGTATTTGCTAGTGATCCCATCAGAGTCCATCTTAGTTCTGTAAACCCACTTACATTGAAAAAGATTCCTCCCAGGTGGGATAGAAACAAGCTCCCAAGTTTCATTTCTTTTAAGAGACTCATGCTCTTCATCCATAGTCGTTACCCATATTGGATCTTGGTAGGCTTCAAATAATTTCTTTGGATATGATCCAATCATAAGAAAGCATATCTCAGCTAGAAATGGATCTGTGTGAGAGAATAGATCAGATCTGGTTGTTCTTGAAGATGATGGATCTCCAACAAGATCATTGGTGCATGGAGCAGTAGTGGTGTCCCATCATGCAATAGGAGTTCGAACCTTAGTTTCTAGATCTTCAGGTTCTTGTGGATTTGGATCTAGCATTCGCTCTACCTTCTGAATCTTCTTTTTCTCAACTTTCTTCACTGAATCTTTGCCATTCAAGCAACCTTTGCAGGTGCCTTAGGAAAATTTGATCTTGGGTAGCCCTTCAACCATCTATTTAGTATTCATGTCTTGAAAGTATTGATAGTCAATATGCCCAAATATTTAATGCCACAATCTACTCTCTTCATTGGCATGAGTGTGGAGAGAAGATTGCTTTGAGAGAGGTAAGAAGTGGGAGAACTCATACAGTTTTGACTTATGATTTGCAACTCCTTTTGCAATGGTAGAACTTGATACCATGTCTTGGATTTCGACCTCATTTGGAGAGAATATCACCCTCTTGGGATCTCTAGTATGGTTCATCTGATATACTGAAAGTAGATTAGCAGTGAGACTGGGGACATAGAGTACATCCGAGAAGTATCCATGTCTTGGTTGTGGAGCCTGATCTCCCAGATTCAGAGATATTATTATTCAGTTGTGTCTGTACCCCACCTTTATATGATATACAAAAGGACTGTACACTCACCCCAGTGGGGGGGGTGAAGCCTCCCTCCATTGGGGTCTGGGGCCAGCGGGCTTGAGAAAGGGGGTTCGAGGGTGAAGCCCCTGAAGGAATTTTTTGGGGTTGTTTTACGAGCCCATGGTTTTGGGTAACTCATGGTATTTTCCCATTATATTTCCCCTTTATAAGAAAGACATTGTAATACGGATAGGGTTGATGTATTAGGTATTATGCATTGTAAATATCTCTGAGATTGTGAAAGAGAGACTGTTAGACAGTGAAGAGGAAGTGCAACGGATGTGCTGCAGGTTGTATCCCTTCATTTGCTGGATGGTATAATAATAAGGACTGGAAATTTCAGTGTGGATGTAGCCCATGTTGGGTGAACCATGATATATTGGTGTCTCTCTTGTAATATGTTTGTGTGATTTATATTTGCATCTTGTTTGTTGTTATTGCTCTGCGATCCTATTTTTCTAATACCATGATCTAGTTTGATTCTTCCAATCCCCTCAGAGGATACCTCATAATCATTCCCCAACATAATGGATGGTCCAATAGTAGCTTCGAATCCAGTGAAGAGATTATTGGAGGAAGACATATTCTTAGATGCTCCAGAATCTATGATGAAGGAGGATTGAGTTGATGTACCTGCTATGAGGGAATGGCATCTCTCTTTGTTCTCAGATCCAGATAGTTCACTCTCTTTCTTCCTAGCACATGCAGGTACTAGGAGATTATTCTTGTCAATGAGTGAGGTCATGAGATCTATGGTCTTCTTCATGCATGAACTTTCAGGGTGATATCCTCGATTACAGTATGTGCACTTGGATTTTCCCTTCTGAGTGTGCTTGTCCTTCTTAGGATTCGAGGCTCCATCTGACTGTATGGGAGCTTCCTTCTGCTTTGTATCATTCGACTTTCTATCATATTTTTGTTTGTTTCCCTTTTCCATTCGCTCTTCTCATCTTAGTGGATGCAAGAGCTGAATCCAACTTGGTTTTTATCACTCCCATGTGTACTAGCTTCTCCTCCTCAAGTGTGAGAGATTGGATGAAGTCTTCAAGCAAAGGGAATTTCCATTTTGGAACGGACAATCTTGCTGACTGGAAGGTCGAAACAAACACTGAATAATCAGGGCCTAGCTTCGACAGGATGGCAAGGATGAGGTTTTTTTCTTCCTTCTCAATACCATACCTCTTCAACTGTGAAATCAAGTTCTTGAATTTGTTGAGAAAATCAGTGATAGTTTCGAAACTACTTGGGCTTATGGATATGAGCTCATTTTCTAGTTTATGCCCCTTCAAATCATAGTTCTGGCCAAGGAGGGATTCGAGCTTGTCCCAGAGCTCCTTTGGAGTCTTCAAATCGATAACATAAAAGTGAAAATCTTTAGAAATGTTGAGTAGCAACAGTCCTACTGCTTCATCAAGCTTGTCTAAGTACTTGGATTTCTCTACTGCACCAATTGGCTCAACTCCTGAGCCATTCACCACTCTGGAAAGACTCTTCGACTTCAAGAAGATGTCCATTTTATCCTTCCATTCGAAGTATTTTAATGAGTTCAACTTGAGATCCATGATACTGAAGAATTCGAAGCTAAGAGAGGGAGATTCATGCAAAACAAATGAGAATTATGAAAAGAAGATCTGTTGTAATTCGAATTGAAAACTCCCTTAGCACACTGAGCACATGTGACTAAGTCCTTCACACATGGCTAGACCTCACTGGATTACTCTAGTGAGTTCAAGGCAAGAGCACCAGGATTTGCTGTGGAAACTCAGAGGCTTCTGGTGCTGCAACTGCTGCTGCAATTTGAATAGTCGTTATTAACTCTGATACAATGTAATATTTTGTGAATAGGATCACTCAATAGTAGCATACCTCACTAGAATTTACTCATGTAGTGCAGAAAGAAGAAGAAGAAATGTTGAATCAATTAACACTCATTAGACAGAAAATGGAGAAAAATTGTTGTATCATACATCAACTGTAAGCTGGCACTTTGAATAATGAATAATAATTCAATACAATCAAAAGAATTCCAATTCCACTAAGGTCATTCGAATCATCCTAAATGGTTGGCCTAGATAGCATTGGAGACATCATCCAAACTAGTGGTAGTGGTCATAAAGGTCAACTAGTCAGTCAATTGAGTCTAACTGAGTGCATGGGCACTGATGTAGGGAAGGAGACTCTGATGTGGGAGTATAAGAAGTTGTCAGTGGTCAGTGGAGCTCAAACTAGTCTTAGTAGGTGCCTATCTAAGTGCTTCAGTTAGTTAACTAGAAAATAATCCCTTGAATCAAGGAACTGAGTCATCAACTAACTAACTAACTGAAGTAACTCCTAAATAGGTGGAAGAAAACGCACATGATCTCCAGTGATGAAAACAAGGGCGCATCAGTGGCTAGGAGGGATATAACTGAGCAAAAACAAGCTCCTGGGGGATGCAAAATAAGGACTAGGTGTTGGGAGACTACCATACGGATGATTGGATGCATGCACTTGCATGAAAATGCATGTAGATGATTGGATGCATGCATAATTGCATGCCGACATGCAAAATACAAAAATGATGGTGAGAATATTCCAAAAGTGGGATCATGAGCTATGGGATCATTGGTCACTTTGGCCAAATTGAGTAGATTTAAACTAGGCATGAATGGTAAGGTAGGGAATATCGGTCTATCCATTATGTGGAGGTTGTGATTTCCATGAGGGGTATACCCAAGCAGGGAAAATTTTAGGGGCTAATCTTAGCCCATGGGCTAAATTTAGGGGTTTTAATTTTTTAGTGGGCTATTTTTTTATTAAACCATCATTTACTATGATTAGCCCAATTTTAATATATTTTTTTGTAATAAATGGCACATTAGCCCCATAAAATATATAAAGAGACCCTAAATCTAACCATTTCACCCTTGTTTGATTCGATTTGGAGCTCCCATCGCTTGTAAAATAAGCATGCTCACTCTAATTCGCCCAAATCTGTAGAAATGGCAGTTGTTGAGGGTAAATTCGCCCTTGAGCGATCATGGAAATTGGGTTTTTGGTAAATTAGTCCATAATATATGGAGTGAAATCGATTTTCAATTTTAATTCGCAACATGAAAATTGTTTTAATATCAAATGCGCAATTTTAATTCAATATATGGAGTTAATTATATTTTACATACATGATATACAGAGAGAGAGACCCGCTACCTTCGCATTCGGAAAATAAATATATTGTATAGAGAGAGAGAGACGCGCTCCCTTCACATTCAGGCATCCATATTCCCTCTGTCCGGGTCTCTCCTATATACAGAAAGCGAGAGAGGGAGAGAGAACAATCTCCTGGTTTCCAGCGAGATGAACTCCAGTTCTAATCGGTCTCTGTGATCCATCTTTTTACTCCCATATTCGCTTTCTCTATACAGGCGAGGGGAGTAATTAGTTGTGGCTCTGTGATAGGACCAAGAGGCCATGATACCGCTAAACAAGAGAGTTTAGGAGGGATGTATTCTTTTCTTGTCTTAGAAATATGGGTTTGAAGGGGTTTCTGGAAGGAGGGATTGCCTCAGTTTTCACAGGATGTACCATGCACCCTCTGGATATGATAAACATGTGGATGCAAATACAAGGTGAGAAATTTTTTTGCCTCACTTTCTCCTTTTCCAATGTGGGTGGTGGTTTCCCGACGACAAATTAGCCCACCAAAAGAGGGTAGGGCCGATCTTTGTGGGAATCCACGTGGTTCAGACGGAGGGATTGTATATGCTCTATTACTGGAGGCATAGAGGCATTGGCCCCTTTGTGGGTATCCCTATGGACGTGGCCATGGTGAGAATGCAAGGCGATGGGCGCCTCCCTTTTTCCTAGAGGCGCAACTATACTAGTGTTTATGATGCTATTGGTCGTATGGTTCGATAGGAGGGCGTTACTTCGCTCTGGACAGGGTCATCCTTGACCGTTCAGAGGGACATGACCGTGACGGCTTCATAGCTCGCCTCATATGACCATATCAAGGAGACCATTATCTCCTACAACATTATGCAAGACGTCTTGGGCACGCATGTCACAACTAGCTTCGGTGTGGGGTTTGTGGTTGTCATAGCTTCGAATCCTATGGATGTTATCAAGACCCGGATTATGAACATGAACCCTAAACTAGGAGATACAACAACTTATTCTGGATCCCTTGACTGTGCTATGAATATTATCAAGGTGGAAGGCCCTATGGCTCTTTACAAGGGATTTATTCCCACTGTGATGATACAAGGTCATTTTACTATCGTTCTCTTTGTTACTCTGGAGCAAGTTCGGAAGGTTTTCAAGGACTTTCATTTCTAGATCTTATTTCTATAATTTCATTTATTATATAATTAGATGGATCTAGCTCTGTTGTGGCCATCTACTTTCCTATGATTTCATTGAAGATTGGATCCCATTTTTGCTAAATTGTGGTCTGTCCCAGGCTTAGATTATGTAATTTTTGAGAAGTTTAAGAGAAATTTAGGGGATGTTTTTGTTTTGTTTTGTTTATATAATTATTTTTAAATTACAATTTTGATAATTCAAAATTGTAATTTTAATGAAAAATGAATTTGGCACTTTCAAATATTTAATTATACAATGTTAACATCGAATATTTCCAATTTTATCAATCCAAAATGAATTCACAAAATTTTAAATTAAGATAATCAATCTCTTCATGTTATTTCATTTTAAATTACAGAAAAAATAGAACTTTTAAACTAAATGTTTTCTAATATTGAGTTGGCTATGATCCCAGGATCAACCTACTTAATAGGCCTAATGTTCTCAATGTGGTTGAGAAGTATATATTCACATTTATGAATTTTCAATAATCAAATTTTATTTATGTATGTTTTTTTACTAATACAAATTTTGTTATGATAATGATCCTCCAAAAATTTCTTCCAGTGAAAATAAAAATGATCCTCGGATTTGCACACTCCTTTGCTTGCATTGGAACCCCATGGTTTGCTCCCGTGTTGAATGGATAAGCCCATCATGAATAAAAGAGGCCTAAGGTAAGGCTGCCCTCCTTTCCCCTCTTGTATATTATCATGGGAGATTCACTAAGCTTAAAGTTGAAAAGGGAAGAGTCTCAAGTAACCTACAACATACAAGGAATACGCTACTCCCAATTTGCTGACAAGACCTCCATGCTTATGGGGATGTGCTCCACTATCATTGCAAACAAATTTTGAACAGTGTTGGATCAATATATGAATGCTTCAAGGATTCAAATAAATAAAGGAAAAAGTCAAATATTTGTATGGAATATAAGTTCTCTTCAACTGCATTTGACATTTCAATCCTACATCCTATTCTTGTCAATTTCGTCCATATTTAAGGGTTGGCCTGGATTAAGGTCATATTGTGTAATTGATCATCATAACCACTACATATAGAAGCTAAAGAAAGATGTTTTTTTTTTGGAAAAGGAGAAACATTTGGATCCTTTGCTGATTTTTGATATGGAAGACACAAGTGACAAGTTTGATACAAAAGGTCAGTCCAGAATCCTTGGTTTCTTTAAGTGGCCCAGTAAAATGACCCATACCAAGACAAAATCAAGTTGCTTCATCTACATTTGATGACATGAAAAATGGGAATTCGACAATCAAACCATTAAGAAATGTTGTATTCCATCCCACATAAAGGGAAACCAAAATCGATGCTAAAGGAAATGGATGTTTTTTCATCCATCTAATATAAATGCTGACCAAATTTGATGTTAAAGATATAATGGACTTGATGCAAGTACCCTTGGCCATTGGAGCAAAGGTCTCCTCATAGTCAACTCCCTTTCTTCGGGAGAATCCTCTTGATATGCATTAAGCCTTTCACTTTAGTTTGTTCTATGTTGCATACCTTCTCCAACCATTTGGTATCAATAATTAAATTTATCTTGATCTCAACACAATCTCCCAAACTTCATTATTCATAATGAATTTATACTCCACCATTGCACCTTGCAATATCTCTTAACTTATTGCCTCCGAATTGGATGGCTTCGCACCAGTGATGGAATACATCAATGCAAGATAATTCAAAGACATTTTAAGAGGATGATCACCTTAAAAAGAGGCCTTTGGAAGTCTAACTTGCTCTTGATCATTTCGTAATGTTTGGGTAAACCATATAGTCTACTTAATTGAACTAGAAGGTATCAAATAATTGATCCACCTCCAAAGGCTTGCAGATTTGGTTATGAAATCTTTGGTTTATTTGAATCAACATTTGTGATGTCAAGTGTTTCTTCCTCAATCTCATATTAACATTGAGTTTATTTGTCACAACAATGAAAATTTCCATTGTTGTTTTTCAAGAATATTCCCAGAGTATGGTGAATTTCTATGTATTGTGATAGTTAGAGTGAGGTACCAAAGAGGACTTGTTATGTGATGATTTATTAATATTTATCTCATATTTAGTATTTTTTAAATATGTTTTCCTATTACTATATATGGTTTTAAACTTTATCGAAATTTTTTCCAAGACTTCAATATATTTTATAATTTAGTAAAATATTCACCAAGTCTTTATAAGGTTTTATAATTTTGTGAAATATTCGCCAAGACTTTACAAGGCTTTATAATTTAGTGAAATATTTGCCAAGATTTTACAAGATTATATAATTCAATGAGATATTTGCCAAAAAATTATATATACATAATAAAACATTCAGAAAATAGCCTTCATATTTTCCTGTATATGATGGGGATTCACCCAATTATTATATATAGAAATTTAGGGGGGGGGGTCTTAAAATTTTCCCTGATTAGAAAGTTCCTGAAAAAATTTGCACAAAGCAGAAATACTCTTCCAATGACAAGCACTTGATTGTTTAGGACCAAATATGATTCAATGAAAAGCCACAATTAGATGTATTCCAAATATCATACTGGGATGATTAGGGAATAAGTTCAACCAATGCAGAGTGATTGACATTTACCGTAATATTTGACATACCAATAACCAAGGGTTCAAGCACTTGCCTTCGAAAAATACCCTCCCAAGGAGCTGGGACTGAGATTCTATGTTTGTATCAGGTGCCGTAAGGTATTCCCCTTGCAATGACCTATGAGGAACCTAGGAAAGGAAACTAGGTTTACCACTTCACGTTAGGTAGTCGGGAAGAATTTTCACTAGAAATGGATTCTATGAATGGGAAGGGAACGTAGGCACAAGTCCGAGACATGAAGCTGTCAGTGAGAAATGTTGTCACCCAGAGGACTTGTGACACTTGAAAAAATCCTAGACATGCACAACCCCACTAATCCAACCACCAGGGGACAATTTTTCCACTTGGACTAGATTTACCTACCACTTGTTGCTTGTTTGAGAGGTGATTTCCCATCAAATACTTCACGCTACTAATGGGTTTTTTCTCTCTTTAATAGTTTATATTTTCCAATATTTTCTGACCTTGGAGGAGTTTACTCACAACGCCTATCTCCAAGGTCTTAAGCCTTAAACTATTAGGTGAGTTTCTATTAGAAGAAAACCTCCTAGCCTTTTCCAAGGAACAAGGAAGGAGATTTACCTACCAGGTGCGAATTAGTTACCCAAGTTAGTGAATATCCTTCCTCGTTCCTTGGAATTTATATGTGGTTATTGGGTATAACTATGGTCCTGAGGAAAGATCCCCTGATGGAATGGATACAATGAAAATATTATGAAATGCATGATACACGGCCATGATGTAAGTAATTATCCATGGCACAAATTTCCCTTTGTATCCAATGAATGAGCACTACCCATTAAGAATAAGTTTGTGATATGTGTCTTTTTCCTTTATCATGTGCGTGATAATATTGCTTGTGTATTATAGTTCTCAATTATTGTTATTAGGGCCATGAGTGCATTGCATGGAGATTAATGCATTGTTGCAATTCATAGTGACTAACTGTTCGGCGCGTGGTAATAATTCTTATGTATTATAGGTCTCAGTTTATTGCTATTACTAGAGTTGTCGGCGCATCACATGGAGACTAATGTATTGTTGAATGTCATAGTGACTGATTTTTTGCGTAGAGCATGAGATCATAGATGGAGCATAAGGAAAAAGGATTAAAATGACATCATGGAATTGGGTTTATTACTTTTGAATGATCAAATACTATGGAAAATTGATTGAACGAAGATATTCCATTATATTTTAAAAGCAATAATTATTTGTAGTAATTAATTCAGTCCAAATCGAATGTTTTCTCTTGTATTTTCCTCACCAAGGTTCCATAATCCATTTGGTATCATCTCTATAACCGTCGAATTCATTCCTAAGCTATTTCAATAACCCAACACTCGAAATAGGTCTCAATGTCATGTCACAACTAACACCCACAATTCTACCATTAGCTTATTAGGAAATGACTCGATGCTTGCATTGTCTTTGAATCTATTATTGGAAACCTCTTTTTTAAATAGGGCATCCTCTATAACCTGTTGTTGTTTTCCCAAAACCAATTTGGGATAAATCCTCCAGTTTCTTGGTAGAGCTCAATTCTAGTCATCGATTTTATGGGGTTGGTCCTATTTGAGATTCTAGAATAGAATAATTCATAGAAGACAAATGCCCCTTGTTCGAATATAATAATAAATTTGCAATATTATTACTTATTAATCAGTTATTCCATATCAATAGATTAGAATTCAAGATTATTCCATATGAGTGAAATAGCTATTAGGTACTATACTCTTAATTACTGCATACTAAGTATTAATACTGAGCAAATTATTTATATATTATGTTGACAATTATGCAATATATGCAAAGTAATATGTTAGATTAATAACATATACTGCAATAATTATATATACTCATGTACTACTTAATAAGTTTTATCTATAAATAAGAGTACACTTAATAATTATTATACTGAGATTATTATGAATTATAAGTAGTTCCAGTACATTGTTGTAAATTATAAATTTTGACTGTGCATTGTCATGTTTATTGATAATTGTGGATGAAAATAACCTAAGATTTGTTGTCTATGACAAATACTTACCCTTTGGATTCAAGATAGTTACAAAGTTGGGGATCCATCCCATAGAATAGTCCATGACAATGCTACGTTCAAGCAACAATACTACTATATGATCATGTGTTATGTACAATAGAGTTCCTAGTTTGTTAGGAGTTGAACTGAAACTAGTGGAGGGTTCAAGCTATGGGGAAGAACATTTAGGTGAATAAAATGCTATATGGTTATAGTTTAGTCTATGAATTTACTAATCACAAACGGGTAGATACATAGGGGAAGACAAGTGCTTACTTGGGAATTCAATAAGTTCCAAATATTGCAAACAAAAGCATAGTATGCCCCAGTAGTGTTCATAATAGGTGTTGAAGCTCATATGAATTCATACGTCCTTGCAACATTTTTCAAAGTGATGAATCTGAAACTACGTATATATACAAGTCCTATTGTTCCTTCATGATTGTCGGGAAGCATAACCATGACTATGTATACCTCATAGTTCACAAATTCTTCGAAATGGCCATCATGGTTCCTTATATTGAGTTGATCGTTTCCCCTGAGATAGCTCAATTCTTATTTATTCATGTCTGATAATAGTTTGCTCTTCCAATATCCATAATGTCTAACTAAGATCCTAAGTTCATTAGTTTTTTTTCTAAAACTCTCTTTGGTCCATGAACATCTAGTTAAGTGGCACAAGTTGCTTGAATAAGCATATCACAAGTCACATACTATTTAATCTAACTTTTAGAATTGTATTATGCTATAGGTCATAGGTTAAAAACCCCAAAGGTGTGAAAATCCTAACTTGTATTATGTAGAGAGAGTACTTTGCTCAATCTCAACAAGCTTGAGATTGGGAAGATGATTCGCCTGGTACACTTTTTGCTTATTGTTTGCACCTGTTCTTATTTATTGTTTGCATAACATTATAAATACTATCAATACAGGCATTGCATCGAGAGTAAATACTATGAATACAATAAGTTATTCTTTGCGCCAACCCTTACCGCAATAATCAATTATTGTTTTTATTCCAGATAGAGTCAGATAGAACGGTCATGCAATAAGCAATTTTTTTTGCATCGACTCTTCCTACAATAATCAAGTATTGTTTACATTCCAGATAACACATTGCCTGCAATGATGTTGATGCAAGTTTTGAATGCTACATTTCGCTAGCTAACACGTGGAATTCAAGCATTGAATATCTTTCCCATTTCCTAGAATCCCAGCGTCAACTATATAATAAGACCCCAAGTTCTCAACAAATGGCATGTAAAATAAATATGGGAGAGAAAGATATAAATATTAAAGAAAAATTAAAAAAATACAATACAATATCTCATATAAAAAATTGGAGAAATTAAAAAAATTAAGTCAACTTTGAAACTAATAGAAAATCAATGCAAATCAAATGCTATATACATTGCATATTCACCAGTATAACCAAGGTTCTTACATAACACATAAATCACCAAAGTTCTTACATAACACATAAATCAAGGTTTTATAGGACCATACCAAAGTCTAATTAAACACACATATAATTGAAGTTTCCAAAAAAAAAAATCTCATATATCCAAGTTGGCATGAAGATTAATATTTTTAAAAGGTGGGCATATATATTCAAAAGTGAATGAGACAAAGTGTAAATGCCACATGAAATAAAATAGTTGATAAGTCTACGAGCATCACGAAGCTAGTAATCCAGTTGGAGCACTTTGAGAGAAAATAAACCACGAGCCCAATCCATAATGACACGAGAATCACCAGTAATGTGAACAAGGGGAATATTTTGACCCATGGAAATGTACATAACCAACTAGAGAGCAATGAGCTCACTGCGCGTATTGGATCCCATACCACAATTGAACCATGATTTGATGCAATGATGAGCCTCCAAGTGGATAATAGTCCCCGCGCCAACCATCTGCATGCCCGATTGCGAGGCACCATCAAAAGCCCCCCAAGGCCCATAAATAACAATAGGCGGAGCCCCTCGTGGGGCAGATCTAATTTGACCGGGAGACCCAACCACCTCCAAAAAGGAAGCTAGTATGCTGCTACCGAGGTAGTAACGCCGAGGAGCCACCCCTTCAGAGATGAGACGGTTGTGTGCTTTCCAGATACTAAGGCTTGAAAAACATGAAATGAATAATCATATAAGGCCAAGAAATGACACTTACAGAGTATACGTGGGACTAACCCATTAATGGTAAGAACACTACGAAATTACAGTGAAATTTAGTTGTTGGAGGAATGTTTCATAGGGGTAAGAGCTCGAAGTAAGAAACCTCCACATTAGGCCATGTCCTCTAAGCATTTGATTGGTTGGACTGTGATTGCATAGAAAACATGTCGAATGGATGGATTTTTACGACTTTTATTTCGTTTTCTCCCGTATATTATGGCATACTTTCATTCTTTTTTAGGATTTATTAATATGAAAAAGAAAAATAAAAAATTTATAAAAAAGAGAGAAGGGGAAGGAATTTAGATCTTCATTTTTGTTTGTAGCATCATTTTAATTTTGGTCGTCCTCGAGCAAAGTTCCAATTTTGAGTCTTATCAACAAGTTGGATTTTAGTATTTCCTTAGGAGATGAATCATGATTTATGAGTTTTATTCCTATAATTGGTTATTGTAATAAACCTAATTGGTTATTACGAATGTTATACATATTAATTTATTAATTAGAAGTTATAGGTTAATTAGTTATTAATTAATATTTATTAAATGACATGTTTATTGATGAATAGACATGACCCTACCCGATTGCCCATATTTAACATTGGCCTACTTCTATTGTAATTATCATCAATTATTATAAAAATAAATATTACATATATATTTACAAAGTCCATTGCAGTTACTCTTCCAATCATTATGGAGAATCTATTAATGCCTTCTGCATTGCAGATTTATATTATCATTCATTTTTTTCCATCAAATGTTGCCCAAGTCATAATTATATCATGCTTATGTTCAAGGGTGGTCTTTAGCCTGTGTTAACCATTTCTTAGCATTTTCAACCATCCATATCAACCTTCCCTATTGTCAAGTCTACTGTCTCATTTGTATGATTACTAATGTTCTTTTCTAGTGCTAGTGTGTCGTGTTTTGAATGAGGGACCTCGAGGGCCTTTTGTAGGCATGATAATGGCTAAGATATGGTTATAGATTTAGGTTTTTGAGCCCTAAATCCACTACCTAACTTAGGCCACGTCAAGGTTCATGTCAAATTCCCCCCTTTTCGTTATAAATAAAGCGGAAGTAGTCAAAAATCAATGTTGGGACTAGGTCACTGTCATGTGCCCATTTTGACCCTTGTAATATTTTGGGTTATAATGTAAATATTGTATGCATATTATGTATGATTCCTAGCGTCGAGCTCAAGGCCAAGGCTCCGCTAGTGAATTCTCGACCTTGAAGAGGCAAGTATTAGATATTATGCTACCCATGTGCTAGTGAACCATGGGGATTGTAAATATGCATTTTAATATAAATGCCCACAACTAGCTATGCAATGCAACAAGAGATGGGGGCATGATGTCTACAAGGAATTGGGAGGGAAATGTTCAAACCCTTGAGCCAATCAATCCAAGCCAAGTGTCAATGAGAGAATCCATGAACCCTCAACTACCCATGTTGACTTTTGTGCCCAATCATTCATTTCTCCCAAGAGTTGGTTGAGGTAGTTAATGCCTTGGGGAGTGGAGAGGTACGGCTGTACAAATTCGAGTATGGGCAAGCCAACCTTCCTAGAAATTCATGTTTGGCTTCTTGGGAAAGAGGGGAGCCACGAAATTGCCCCCAAGCCATTCTTCACCCATCAGTTTTTGTTCTCTCACGAGTTGGGAGTCACCTGGGCATTTTCTCTCCACATTTTTCTATGTTTTCCCTCATTCTCAATTGGGAGAAGGGTGTTTTTAGGTTGTATAACAGTGGGGAAGTGAGTAAATCAATTTGGGGGTTTTATAGAGGCTTTTTTGGCCCACTGAATGCTCATACATCTGTGGGAGAAATCGGTTTTCTTCCCTGGGGTTGATTCCCTCTTCCCACAATCTATTTTGGGTGTGCAACGATTTGGGAAAAAACCAATAGACCCTAATTTGTAAAATCCATTGTTGAAATGTGCATCCCTACCTAGTTTTTGAGTTGCTGTGTGTAAGATAATGTTGGGGATGAGATGGGTATCCATTGCTTTGGGCTATGCTGAGCTTGAGAGTCCCCTTTTCCTTGTAGATATCATGCCTAGCTCGAGGGTGGTCTCTGAGTGCTGAAATAATACAGGCTGGGCAGAGACCTACATTTGGGTGGAACGTTGCAGGGACATAGCTAGTTGCTTGGGACATCATTGCAGTGAGATAAGTATATTCTCTTATGTGTATTTTCTTCTGCATTGTTTTAAGTAATGGACGGTTGTTCTTGATATGGTGGATGCATGTGGAAAAGGTGTGTGGATGATGTCTTATTCCGTTGTGCATGTTTGCTTGATTTGAATCTGCACACATATGCATTTTATTTGTAATGCAATTGTTTATATTTATGTTAATCATGAATGTTGAAATGGGCTAAGTTTTATAAAGCCCATATTTTTAGTGCCATGTTCCCTTCCTTGCATTGGGTCGACGGGGAGGGGATGTGACAGTCACACTTATCGAGGGAAATCATGTGACTTAGGTCACTAATTTCGAGGAAAAATGTGTGACTTGGGTCACTACTTTTGGGGGAAAGAGGTATGTCATCATTTAGGGTGGTCCATTTAAGGTTTGATTTTCATTTTTTTTTACTTTTATGACTTCCTCAAGGTCATGTGGATGGAATGGGGTTGAAAAGTGCTTCCAATGATGCATAATGGATGATGTGTACAAATGACGAAGCTGGTGACGTGGGTAGGTGAGAAAATTTGGTTGTTAACATACTTCCCCCTGATTTGTAAGGTCAATGAGTTCATTGTATGACAGACATACATCATAATACGATCATGCTTCAAGGAGGTAGGTTATGGTGACATAGAAGCTAGAGACCACGTTGGAGGGAACTTGCCTTCCCAAGGTGCTACAAGGGTTATTACATGCATATACAATACTCAAAATGGATAAGGAGCATATAAACTCAAATATATGGACGAGGGTAGGAATAACCATGCTTGTATCAATGTCTTAATAGAAAATGTGATTTGGGACCAGAAGGTCCCTGATCAACACATGAATAACTACTAGATATAATACATTATAAGGGACCCAATATGGAGATACAATGAGTACATAATCATGGTACAAACATGGTTGATTTGAAGAACTGATGTCGAAACAATGACATCTAAATGGGATGGTATAACTCAATATTTGATTCCCTGTTGGAACTGTAGGGTCCCAAGATCTAGAAGGAGGATATAGGAAGGTCCCTTTTCATAGGTCACTCAAACAACTTGAATATTTGTATCAAGCAAGTAATGCATCTAGAATTGGATATCATAGGAAGCATTTAAGTGGAAGTGTTCGACCTAGTATTTTGGAGGTATCATTTTTGAAGAAACAAGTTAGTGTGGATGAAGACAAAGTGGAACCAACTTAGTGCAATGGTCAACCCCGACGAAGCGGCCATGAAATAAAGGAAACGATCATGTTGATCATGTCAAAGGTCGCAAGTTGAGTCAGTTAGTTAAAATTGGTCCACATTGTAATAACGAGTCGGTTAGGAAGTTAGCGGGTTAGTGGGAGTGGGGAAAGCTTAGTGCGCCCTATAAATATGTATTAAGAAGGAAATTTTGGGGTTAATGTTCAAAGTATAGTTTTGTGCTATGTAATAGAGATATCTGATGTATATGTTGAAGACATTTTTAAGGAATCCGACTCATTGATCGACAGGATGTGTGCGCAGATCCATTGTATGATATGAATAAATATGTAAGTTCTACCTGAAGTGCTTATTTGGCTGCGACTCTAATAAAATACAAGCACTTCCATGGTTTTTCCCAGATGGGTTTTCCATGTAAAATCTGGTGTTGTTGTGTGTATTGATGTATGGTTTGATTTGTTGTGATATGTGTTTCTTTCCTCTGCTAAACAATTAATTGAATGAATGATGGAAGTAACCATATGAAGAATGGATGTGATATATTAATCGGATACAAGTTCTGAAGTCTGTCATAGTTATGAGTCTATCGAAGCTTTGGTTTTTCAATGCTCTGTAGGTGTAACATGGTAACAAATGTATTGTTTGGTGAAGAATCGAACTAAGTTATGATATCTATCGATGTGCTAATTTGTCAATGTTCTGTAATGGGATTTAATAATGAATATGTAGCTCGATGAGTATTCCCCTTCTATGTTGCATGAAGCTTGGTTCCTGCAGTCCCCATATATATACTTCGGGTGAGACTTCATCTGCTCTACAGGTGATGCCAGAAGCGTTGATTCCCTTTCAGGACGGTGTCTATGGATTGTAGATTTTGTTGGTGGATGTTAAGTGTTGAACCCAGGTCGAAGTAAAAGTGCTCCAACAATTGGTTCTGTTGTCGGGATCGGGACTTTGAGGTGAAGGGGAATGTTGTGGCATCCGACTAAGCCAGAGATACAGGATTGGGTAGACCTGCAACTGGAAGAATTTGCAAGGAAGCATAACAGACACCCTCAAATGAATAATGAAGATTGGTTAGATAAGTATGTTTTTACTGATATTCATCAATTACTCTTTGGCATGTTTCCGGTGATATTGCATGAATGGTTAGCAAGGTTGACTTAACAGAAGACAAAGTTTCAAGGAGGTAATCCTAGTTATTGGACACCTGAGTTGATACAGGAACTGAAGGGTGGGAACAATAGAATCTCTCGCGCAGTAGATTTCTGGCTAGACAGTGTGTTAGAGGGGTATATTACCGAATTCGTTGTTGACACTATCAAATCACATAGTGTAGTAGAACGTGAGTTCTTTGAAGGTCCATGCAGTAAGTACCTCAAGTCATGGAACTTGTCGATCAAAAGATTCTTTTTGAAAAAGATGTGATGTGAATGCAATCTAACGAGTAGAGCAATTGTGTGTGGTGGGCATGGATATTAGAGGAACAATGGTTTGGACAGAATTAATGGGATGATATGAGATGATAAGTGGAGACGAAATTGAATCAGACGAAGAGTGTGTATTTCTGCGTAGTGGAAGACGGTTTCGATCGAACAAAAAAAGGAGAATCGTGATAGAAAATAGGGGTTGGAGTGCAACTAAAAGGAGAAACTACGAATCAGTTCCATAGCTCGACAAGGATTCTAGTGATGAAGAGGTTGACTACCAGCTCATTCCTGAGGAAGGAGAAGGATTTGAAGGACCGTTCCAGACCCGAGGTTGCACATACCCATGACCTTGCGTACTTCTTTGGAGACCGAGGTAAGAACTAATATTTCTTCGCATTTTATGCCATCTAGTTAGTGTAGTGGTATTAATCCGAAGAGTACTTCTCTGAGTGGGAAGGCTCCGAGTAGTGGTCCATTAGTAGTGAATCAATCAAATCCCCAGAGGTTCAGAATGGACGGGGAGGACACGAAGTTACCTATTTTTAATGGGAATGGATCAGAATATTCAGAACAACACTAGTTTTTATGCAACACTGTATGGACTGTAAAGCAGGTCCAGGACGACAATGTCAAGTTGGTGCAGTTGATCAAGACCTTTCGAGGTCGTGCATTAGAATGGTTTATGAATTTTTCTGAAGTTACTAGTAACCATCCTGCGAAGACCTTAGCAGATGTCAAGGAAGGACTGAATATTGAATTTAAGAAGCCGAAGTATGAATCTCAATGTATTACGGAGTTGAAGGAAATCAAGTAAGCATCGAATGATTCTGTTTGGGACTTTGACCAACGGTTCAAAAAGTTGATGGCTCGTACAAGCCTCCCAATGAATGATTTACAACATAAGGAATGGTTTATTGTTGTATTGCTTCCCCACATCAGAATTCCACTTATGCAATAGAAGATACCAACAGATACAGAGGCATTAGAACTGGATATGAAGTTAGAAGCATCACCTATCGGGGAGACTGGCGTTGGTATGAATCAAATTTAGTCACAGTTAGCAAACCTGTCTATTCAAATTTAGTATATTAAGAAGGGAAAAGAAAAGCATGAATATCTTTGGTGCACTAGATGTAAAGAAGATGGACATTCCAAATACCAATGTACAATGTTTCATGACTACCTTAATGCTTGCAATCCGAGTCCAATAAATCCTGCTGTATGGTGTTGAATTTGTCATACCAAGGGACATCAACCAGAAGAATGCTACTTGCTGCAAAATATGGTGAGTGCTCCCTAGAACTTATGGTGCAAGTTCTGTAGTTGTGTTGGGAATGACTAAAATCAATGTCGAGCATATACAGGTTACTCACTGAATGGACTGTAGACACATTTCTTATGAACGGAGAAGGTTCAGCTGAAAGAACTGAAGAACAATTTAATAAACCTCAAGGGGGATTTAGAGGTTGTGGATTGTAATGTCCCTTTTTAATAATTTTATAAAATCGCAAAATTTTCACTTTTTTCCCTAGTTCGACCTTACTTGAATATGATGTTCAGGGATGATATATGACCTTTATATTGCTTCGGCAAATCCTCTTTTAATTCTGTCCAAAGTAGGGAGTTTAACTAGCAATTCCTCTTTGACTAGTATTGGTCTCTTGGTCTCCAAATGACCCCAAATGATTGTATAATGGGTCTAAAGGTATTTGAGATGTATTAATACATATAACATATTCTTATGGATACTTAAAAATCCTTAAAACACTTATGCACATTCATTTACAATCTGGATAAAGTAGGGAAGATTGCTAGTAATTTCGAGCTTCAAACCCCCAATGGTAGATTGCTCTAAATAGCTCCAAATGCTCTCAAATTGTACCTGTATGTGTATGAATGATGTTAATACATAAAAATGGTGTTTATATCTTTCTTTTAACCATCAAATGACTTCTACAACTCACTTTGGAAATCTGATCAATGTATGGATTTTTACTAGTAATATTGTGGTTCAAATCCCCTAGGGGTAGATGATGAAAATTACTTTCCAAATGAACTCAATACAACTATAAATTATGAATGGAAGTAGGGGACATATAAATTAAATCAACATGAACTCATATGCATCACCATTCAACTTTTAATGTCTTATGTAACTCCCTTAAATCAGATGCAAGAAGACTAGTTTCGACCTTGGGGGAAATAACATTAAATATTCTTCAAATGAAATAGAACTGAGCAAGATGGCTCCAAATGCTTACGTTCTGAACATGAAACTTGTAATACTCATAAATGGAAGTCCACACATCATAAATATATCATATAAAAATTATTCCATTCGAAATCATCATCAATACATTGACATACATCAATCTAGAACGGGAATGGTCACTGTTTGCTCAATAATCATCAATTTTACATACAACCACTTGATATTTCGACCTGAATCTTTCTGGAGATGAATAAAATAGTATTTAATTCATATTATAAAATAAATGGGGCATTAGAATCTCCTTCAAAGAGTACAATAGCTCACCAAAAACGCCCTCCCTCAAGGATCAAGAATATGCAATGAAAACTAGAAATGGTTGAAGGAATGAGTTACAATAGAAGAAACCATGATATTCCATGTAGATTACACCTGAAACAAATGAATCCATTAAATCTCCAAATTAAATGTCGAATGGCCTTTCCAATTACCAATTTGGATGGGAATCTTTCACCCTTGAAATTGGCTAAGGCAAGAAACTAGTCATCCACTAGCTCCCCCTCTTCACAAATGCAATTGCAAATTATAAAAATGATAAAAATATCCTATTATTCTTTGTTCATGACTAACTTATAATGTCCTCCATGGGACTAATTCCTTCCAAGATATTCATGCCAACTCAATTTGGGAAGAGATTCCCAAGTATGCCACTTGTCCTTCCAATTCTAGCTCTCTCCTTCTCCAAATTCGAATTGGTGTCTTTGGCTTCCCTAACTCACTTGAGTGACCTCTTGGAGGATATTTTTATCCCTGACATGTCATATATGTCATATTTCAGCCTTCAGGTCTGATTTGTGTCATAGGTGTCATAGCATCTTCATCATTGTTGTCATAGTGCTAGGGAATCTAGTCCAAGTGTCTCACTAGCTCCAAATTGCCTCTTCCTCTTCCATGGGAGTTATTCTTCCACTCCAATTCAACCTTACATGACTCATGCCAAGTATATTGACCTTCCAACTCATCCCAAGTACCTTTGGCTTCTTATGGATTCGAAATGACAAGGGGAGAATACCATGTGGCATAGAAAATCTAGCTTGTGTGTGGGTCCCACTTCCTCCATGTGTCTTCATAATCAAATGCCACTTTGATTTTCCATTGTGTATATTTATTTATCTCCTTTATTAAATATTTATGCTCTTATAATGTCCACACATCATTTATTATCCTTCTTATTTCAAATCCCAATGCTTCCACCCACAACCTAGGAAACTAGTAATTTTCCTCCTTGGCAATTATTTGACCCTTAAAATCAATTTGACAAACTCTCATGAATATGACCAATGGGATTAAGCGATTGTGACCCAATGAAAAATTTAGGACATGACAAATCCTCCCTTCCCAATATTGCTTGTCCTCAAGCAATTTCAAATATGGGTGTTGAAGAACCTGCGTTCCGTATGATTCTTTGAAGTTGCCACTGAATTGCCCAACCTTGAGTCTTCTAGATTCCATGAAGATTTTAGAGAGGAACCACCATGCTTGCTGCTATACTAATCTGATAAAAAATCACTTTATTAAGTGGGAAATCCATCTCCCATACTGCTTGTTTTCCAAAAAATTGAAACCAATGAAACAAAAATTATTCTAGGGTCCCATTGTTTGTACTGCACCCCAACAATTAAGAGTGCTCTCCAACCCATACCATCAGATAAGAGGATTCCTGGATCCCATTTTCTTGTCTGCATTCTTCCAAACATCATGAGTACAAAATATATATCATCAAAGTACATAACAACATAATTAAAATGTACATCAAGAAGATAGCTTCATCAAAGAGTCATGAAAGTGCTTATACCTCAAAGCAAATAGACCACCATTTTCCAAGTGCATACAATAACCACGTAACCAATCAAATATGCTCCAATGACATAGGTGAGGATACCATGTCCTATCATGCTGCTCCAAAAGGATATGATATGCATCAAAATATTCAGCCATGTATTCTTTCATCCAAGAAGTGAATGAAGAATCTCCACTAAAATATAAACCAAATAATGAGCAGAAAAAACAAGGAGACTTCAAATGACTCAAAGAAGTCTCACCCATACATCCATGAATGTGAGAATCATAAATATATAACAAGGTATGTGGTTTCCAACTAAAATATTCTCCAATCATAAATCTATTCACCCAAGTGTTGGATAAATTTCCTCCAACATCAAATGAACCAAGTGTTGAGCAAGAAAAACCATGAGTCTTCAAGTGACTCAAATGCATAGCATAGGTGCATCCATGTAGATGTGCATCATTATAAAGTGACAAATGATGTTGCTGCAAATGTGAATAAGAATTTCCTCCAACCATTTCATCATAAAAGGAAAATCTAGGAGTTCCATACTCCTCATGCGGCACCATAAAAAAGAACCATTTCACCCATACTTCATTGAGACTAATGCTGCAAAACATGGAATTGTAGGATGTAGGAGAATTAACTAACTCACCCAAATGATCAATAAGTTCAGAAGTTTCATCATGGGAAAGATCCATATGGGTAGTATCATGCAGCTCCTTCAAAAGTGTGAAACCTTTGTCATAGATTGGTTCCAATGTAGAGGAATCATGCTCTTCTTTAAAAATTGCATAACCTTCATCAAGAGACAATTCAAGTTCCTCTTCCACCATATCAAGTGTTTGGATCTCTTCAAGTTCATATTCAAACAAATCAAGCACATTCAAATTTCCACATTTCTCATGATCGACCATGTCATGAGAATCCTCCAAACAATCTACCATTTGACAATCTAAAACATAGGAGGAAAAACAAGTATCTTGCAACTTTTCAAGAAGTTGCTCATTTTTGAATTGTGAGCTTATGATTATCCTCATTATTTTTAAAGTATGTATCATGTAACAATTCATTAATCTCAAACAAATGGTTTCTATCAAAAAAGCAAAGACATGAAATTACCTTTGATGTGGCACATTGCTCTTTGAATCTTCTCCATGTCTTCAAGGAATGATGTTTCCTCTAATGAAGTAGCTCTCCAACAAGAATTTGACACCAATGCTTGAGTGTCATGGAGAATGTTGAGGGACTCTTGGATATTATTTTCATTCATATTTAAGGACCATTCAAGAAAATGAGGCTCTTGCAAATGAACTTCCTCATCTTCTTTCTTGCTTGGACCAACTTCATGAAGCTCAAGTGGTGATGGGGAAGTTGATCTTGTTTCTTCTTCAACTGCTACAAGGTATTCATTTTCATGTTTAATGGAAGTTTGGCTTGTAGCAAAATTTTAAAAGGTGATATCTATGTCACCAACATAGAGGTGTAAGCACCCATCAGTAGGTACTTCTTCATAGTTCAAGCATCCATCAGTAAATGCTCTTTGGTTCATTTCTAAAGTATAAGGTGTCTCGAAATGATCTTCCATATTTTCAATAGAATCTTCTTCATGCTCTTGAGATGTCTCTTCCTTTTGCTCATTCAAGAAAGTTGATGCATTTTACCCCTTATTTTCCTTAGTATCAATATCTTTGGAGTCTCTTTTTGAAGAAAATCCAAAAACTCTTCTCAAGTAGGACATACATGCCTTTGCTGAAGCTTCAGATATTTCGTTGATCTTTTCACTCACACACATTTCACTTACACACATATGATACTCTCTCCAAGGTTCTTTCCAAGAATGGCATAAAAATTTCTTCACTAAATCCACATCTTCCTTTTTGGGCCTATTTGCAAACACACAATCAGCATAGTCTTCAAAAGGCATGGCATTTTGTGTATCTTCCCTCGATGCAAGATATTCTTGATATTTTTTATATTGTTGGGGCAAGGTTTTATATGTTGCTCTCCATATTTGTAACTTGTTCATAGAATTATCTTTTGGTGGTGTGACATACTCATATTTATCATACATATGGTCATAATAATAGTATTCATTACTCCTAAAATTTTAAGAAGTGTCGCATGATGGCACCTCTTCCTCATACCATTCACATTCTCCTTCATATTGTTCATAAGCATCTGCATATTCCTCATAAGAATTGTACTCATAGGATTCATCATAATAGTAAGACATGGCTGCAACTTATTTTTCAATGTATGATATTAATTCACAGGTGCAAGGACCATGCTCTGATACCACTGTAATGTCCCTTTTTAATAATTTTATTAAAATGACAAATTTTTCACTTTTTTCCCTAGTTTGACCTTTGACTAGTTTTGATGTCTAGGTCCCCAATTTGCTCCAAATGCTCTCAAATATTCTGAGAAGGTATATGAATGATATTAGGACTTTAATATGATGTTTAGGGATGATATATTACCTTTATACTTCTTCTGTAAATCCTCTTTTAATTCTGTCCAAAGTAGGGAGTTTGACTAGCAATTCCTCTTTGACTAGTATCGGTCTCTTGGTCTCCAAATGACCCCAAATAATTGTGTAATGGGTATGAAGGTATTTGAGGGGTATTAATACATATATGAGAGGATCATGGATACTTAGAAACCCTTAAAACACTTCTTCACATTCATTTACAAATTGGATAAAGTATGGAAGATTACTAGTAATTTCGAGCTTCCAACCCCCAATGGTAGATGGCTCTAAATAGCTCCAAATGATCTCAAATTGTACCAGTAGGTGTATGAATGATGTTAATACATAAAAATGGTGTTTACAGGTGTATTTTAACCATCAAATGAATTCTTCAACTCAATTTGTAAATCTGATCAATGTATGGAGTTTTACTAGTAAAATTGTGGTTCAAATCCCCTAGGGGTAGATGATGAAAATGACTTTCCAAATGAACTCAATCCAACTCAAAATTCTGAATTGAAGAAGGGGACATATAAAGTACATCAACATGAAATCATATTCATCATAATTCAACTTTTAATGTCTACTATAACTCCCTTAAATCAGATGCAAGAAGACTAGTTTCGACCTTGGGGGAAATATCATTAAATCTTCTTCAAATGAAATAAAACTGAACAAGATGGATCCAAATGCTTACGTGATGAACATGAAACTTGTAATACTCATCAATGGAAGTCCATACATCATAAATATATCATATAAACATTATTCCATTCTAAATCATCATCAATACATTGGCATACATCAATCTAGGGGGGGAATGGTCACTGTTTGCTCAATAATCATCAATGTTGCATACAACCACTTGATATTTCGACCTGACTATTTATGGAGATGAAGAAAAGAGTACTTAATTCATATTATAAAATAAATGAGGCATTATAAGCTACCCCAAAGAGTACAATAGCTCACCAAAAACACCCTCCCTCAAGGATCAAGAATATGCAATGAAAACTAGAAATGGTTGAAGGAATGAGTTGCAATAGAAGAAACCATGATCTTCCATGTAGATTACACCTAAAAAAAATGACTCCATTAAATCTCCAAATGAAAGGTCTTAATGGCCTTTCCAATTACCAACTTGGATGGGAATTTTTCACCCTCGAAATTGGCTAAGGCAAGAAACTAGTCATCCACTAGCTCTCCCTTTTCACAAATGCAATTGCAAATTCTAAAAATGATCAAAATATCCTATTATTCTTTGTTCAATACTTTTATAAACTTATAATATCCTCCATGGGTCGAATTCCTTCCAAGAGATTCATGCCAACGAAATTTGGGAAGAGATTCCCAAGTATGCTACTTGTCCTTCCAATTCTAGCTCTCTCCTTCTCCAAATTCGAATTGGTGTCTCTTTGGATTTCCTAACTCACTTGAGATCCCTCTTGGAGGCTATTTTTATCCTTGACGTTTCATATATGTTTGATGTCATCCTTTAGGTCTTATTTGTGTGATAGGTGTTATAGCATCTTCATCATTGTTGTCATAGTGCTAGGGAATCTAGTCCAAGTGTCTCACTAGCTCCAAATTGCCTCTTCCTCTTCCATGGGAGTTATTCTTACACTCCAATTCGACCTTACATGACTCATGCCAAGTATATCGACCTTCCAACTCATCCCAAGAACCTTTGAATTCTTATGGATTCGAAATGACAAGAGGAGAATACCATGTGGCATAGAAAATCTTGCTTGTGTGGGTCCCACTTCCTCCATGTGTCTTCATGATCAAATTCCACTTTGATTTTTCATTGTTTATATTTACTTAGCTCCTTTATTAAATATTTATTCTCTTCTAATTTCCACACATCATTTATTATCCTTCTTATTTCAAATCCCAATGCTTCCACCCACAACCTAGGAAACTAGTAATTTTCCTCCTTGGTAATTATTTGACCCTTAGCATCAATTTGACAAAATATCATGAATATGACCAATGGGCTTAGACCATTGTAACCCAATGCAAAATTTGGGACATGACAAATCCTCCCTTCCAAATATTTCTTGTCCTCAAGCAATTTCAAACATGGGTGTTGAAGAACCTGCTTTCTATATGATTCTTTGAAGTTGCCACTGAATTGCCCAACCTTGAGTCTTCGAGATTCCATTAATATTTTAGAGAGGAACCACCATGCTTGCTATTGCACTACTCTGATAAAAAATCACTATATTAAGTGGGAAATCCATCTCCCATACTGCTTGTTTCCCAAAAAATTGAAACCAATGAAACAAAAATTATTCCAGGGTCCCATTATTTGTATTGCACCCCAACAATTAAGAGTGCACTCCAACCCATACCATCAAATAAGAGGATTATTGGATCCCATTTTCTTGTATGCATTCTTCCAAACATCATGAGTATAAAATATATATCATCAAAGTACATAACAACATAATGAAAATGTACATCAAGAAGATGCTTCATCAAAGAGACATGAAAGTGCTTATACCTCCAAGCAAGTAGACCACCATTTTCCAAGTGTATACAATTAGCAAGTAACCAATCAAATCTACTCGAATGACATAGGTGAGGATCCCATGTCCTATAATGCTGCTCCAAAATGATATGATATGCATCAAAATATTCAGCCATGTATTCTTTCATCCAAGAAGTGCATAAAGAATCTCCATTAAAATCTGAACCAATTAATGAGTTGAAAAAACAAGGAGACTTCAAATGACTCAAAGAAGTCTCACCCATATATCCATGAATGTGAGAATCATAAATATATAACAAGGTATGTGGTTTCCAACAAAAATATTCTCCAATCATAAATCTATTCACCCAAGTGTTGGATGAAGTTCCTCCAACATCAAATGAACCAAGTGTTGAGCAAGAAAAACCATGAGTCTTCAAGTGACTCAAATAAATATCATAGGTGCATCCATGTAGATGTCCATAATCATAAAGTGACAAATGGTGCTGCTGAAAATGTGAATAAGAATTTGCTCCAACCATTTCATCATAAAAGTAAAATCTAGGAGTTCCATACTCCTCATGTGGCACCATAAAAAGAACCCTTTCACCCATACTTCATTGAGACTAATGCTGCAAAACATGGAATTGTAGGATGTAGGAGAATGAACTAACTCACCCAAATGATCAAGAAGTGCAGAATTTTCATCATAGAAAATATACATATGGGTCGTATCATGCAGGTCCTTCAAAAGTGTGAAACCTTTGTCATAGATTGGTTCCAATGTAGAGGAATCATGCTCTTCTTTAAAAATTGCATAACCTTCATCAAGAGACAACTCAAGTTCCTCTTCCACCACATCAAGTGTTTGGATCTCTTCAAGTTCATCTTCAAACACATCAAGCACATTCAAATTTCCACATTTCTTATGATCCACCATGTCATGAGAATCCTCCAAACAATCTACCATTTGACAATCTGAAACATAGGAGGAAAAACAAGTATCTTGCAACTTTTCAAGAAGTTGCTCATTTTGAATCGTGATCTTATGATTATCCTCATTATACTTCAAGTATGCATCATGTAACAATTCATTAATCTCAAACAAATGGTTTCTATCAAAAATAAAAGACATGAAATTACCTTTGATGTGGCACATTGCTCTTTGAATCTTCTCCATGTCTTCAAGGTCGGATGTTTCCTCCAATGAAGTAGCTCTCCAACAAGAATTTGACACCAATGCTTGAGTGTTACGGAGAATGCTGAGGGACTCTTGGATATTCTTTTCATTCATATTTAAGGACCCTTCAATAAAATGAGGCTCTTGAAAATGAACCTACTCATCTTCTTCTTTCTTGCTTGGACCAACTTCATGAATCTCAAGTGGTGATGGGGAAGTTGATCTTGTTTCTTCTTCAACTGCTACAAGGTCTTCATTTTCATGTTTAAAGGAAGTTTGGCTTGCAGCAACACTTTAAAAAGTGATATTTATGTCACCAACATAGAGGTGTGAGTACCCATCAATAGGTACTTCTTCATATTTCAAGCATCCATCAGTAGATGCTCTTTGGTTCATGTCTAAAGTAGAAGGTGTCTCGAAATGATCTTCCATATTTTCAATAGAATGTTCTTCATGCTCTTGAGATGTCTCTTCCTTTTGCTCCTTAAAGCAAGCTGATGCATTTTTCCCCTTGTTTTCCTTAGTATCAATATCTTTGGAGTCTATTTTTGAATAAAATCCAAAAACTCTCCTCAAGTAGGACATACATGTCTTCGATGAAGCTTCAGATATTTCATTGATCTTTTCACTCACACACATTTCATTTACACACATATGATACTCTCTAAGGTTATTTAGAAGAATGGCATAAAAATTTCTTCACTAAATCCACATATTACTTTTTGGTCCTATTTGCAAACACACAATCGACATAGTCTTCAAAAGGCATGGCATTTTGTGTATCTTCCTCGAAGCAAGATATTCTTGATATTTTTTATATTGTTGGGGCAAGGTTTTATATGTTGCTCTCCATCTTTGTAACTCGTTCATAGAATTATCCTTTGGTGGTGTGACATACTCATATTTATCATACATATGGTCATAATAATAGTCTTCATTCCTCCTAAAATTGTAAGAAGTGTTGCATGATGTCAGCTCTTCCTCATACCATTCACATTCTCCTTCATATTGTTCATAACCATCTACATATTCCTCATAAGAATTGTACTCATAGGATTCATCATAATAGTAAGAACATTACTGCAGCTTATTCTTCAATGTATGATATTAATTAACAGGTGCAAGGACCATGCTCTGATATTAATGTAATGTCCATTTTTAATAATTTTATTAAAGTGGCAAATTTTTTACTTTTTTCCCTAGTTCGACCTTTGACTAGTTTTGATGTCTAGGTCTCCAATTTGCTCCAAATGCTCCCAAATATTCTGAGAAGGTATATGAATGATATTAGGACTTGAATATGATGTTCAGGGATGATATATGACTTTTATACTGCTTCTGAAAATCCTCTTTTAATTCTTTCCAAAGTAGGGAGTTTGACTAGCAATTCCTCTTTGACTAGTATTGGTCTCTTGGTCTCCAAACGACCCCAAATGATTGTATAATGGATATGAATGTATTTGAAGGGTATTAATACATATAACACAGGCTCATGGATACTGAAAAAACCTTAAAACACTTCTACACATTCATTTACAATCTGGATAAAGTAGGGAGGATTACTAGTAATTTCGAACTTCAAACCCCCAATGGTAGATGGCTCTAAATAGCTCCAAATGCTCTCAAATTGTACTAGTAGGTGTATGAATCATGTTAATACATAAAAATGGTTTTTATAGTTGTCTTTTAACCATCAAATGACTTCTGAAACTCACTTTGGAAATCTGATCAATGTATGGAGTTTTACTAGTAAAATTGTGGTTCAAATCCCCTAGGGGTAGATGATGAAAATGACTTTCCAAATGCACTCAATCCAGCTCGAAATTCTGAATGGAAGTAGGGGAAATATAAAGTACATCAACATAAACTCATATGAATCACCATTCAACTTTTAATGTGGTGCAAAGGTGTTAATGAAACTGAAAAATTACAGGACCTCTAACTTGGTTGACTATCACCAAAATTGGCGATTCCACTAAATTTGATAACCAAGTTCTTCAAATGAGACATACAACAGATTTCATGTTTTACAAAATATGGTTAATAACCACAAGTCTTTGAACTTTCCGAAATGAATTACAACTATCTGAATTCAAAGATCGGATTCCGACCTAATCCAAAATTGTATTGGACTGTAACTACTGAAACCAAAAGTTCATTAAACCATGCATACTTTGATTCTCCGTATTAACCATTTGTCAGCTGGGATTTGCATACGGTTTATGCTAATTACACGTAGTGACTCTCAACATAGGATATAACCATGAATTTGTAAATTTAAACATAAGCTTAATGTAATTTCGAATTGTCTTGCAATAACTCACAAATTTATACAGTCGTCTTATAGAATCTGTACGCATATGATTTCTGGGAGATTAAATACGATTTCCTTCTATTCATGTATACAGTAGACGAATATTCATACAAGGGTTTCTCCATGCACATAACTGTAGAAATAAAAGAGGTTTATTTCATTAATGTTTACTTTTGCAACTAACCCTCTTGCTTATCTGTAACTCTCTGCCTCTATCTCTTTCTCTCTGCCCTTTTTTTTTCAACCGTACCTCCGTCTAACTCGACTGATATTTTTCTTTCTTTCAACTACTTCTAACTAGCTAACAAACCCTTCCATAGACTTAGGGATTTACTATTTTTAGGAACAACCAAATCCTACTAATTAGCAACAACTCAACCAGATGTCTCAGTCTCCTCGCAGGGAGCTGTTGGTAGTCATCTATGCCTACATTAACTCTAAAATTGACAACGATACTAACTGTCTTCCTAATTCAAATTGATAAACATTTAATAAACTATTTCCTCTAAACCCTTAGAACCATGTTCTCAAGCCACAACTTGTGATCAATGCATCACATTGTTGGATTTAACGCGATGCTCCTACATCAGACTCCCCAGGTCAAAAAATTCATGAAGGAGTTCATGAGCTCTTCCATAGTATTACCACTTTTCTGTATGAGTGAAATAGTCACCCAGGTAGCATCCTCCAATGGTTGGTTCTTCCACTTGATTAGGTATTCATAGTATTCTTGTCCTCTAGTTTTCATAGTATTCTTGTCCTCTTGTTTTCTTCAACACTCTAGTGTCCAAGATCCTCTCCATTTCCAGCTTTGATACAGTAGGAATCTGTTTCTTCCATTTAACTTTCTGTCCAGTATCTAGACCATTTGTTGATGAAGTTTCTGCTTCAGCCTCTCTGTAAGGGTACAAATCTGCAACATTAAAGATAGGTGATATACCTATATCATTTGGAAGCTCAATCTCATAAGCATTTGCTGAAATTTTCCTCAAGATTTTACAAGGCCCAATTTTCTTCAAGTTCAGTTTATTATAAGTGTCTCTAGGAAACCTTTCCTTTTTCATATATGCCAATACTAGATCACCTTCTTCAAAGTTCACTTCTATCCTCTTCAAATATGCCCTCTTTTTGTACTTGAGATTGTTCTCCTGCAGCTGTTCTTTAACCTGCTCATGCAACCTTTGCATGTCCAAAGCAAAATCCTCTGCATTTGCACTCCTTTTCTCCATCATTCCCAAGTCTCTGAGCTCAAACACTCCTATCGGATTTGTTCCATAAATTATTTTAAAAGGACTCAAACTTGTACTCCTATTAGGTGAATCATTATAAGCAAACTCATCATGTGGTAAAGCTAGATACCACTGATTAGGATGTTCACTAACCAAACTTTGCAAGATATTACCCAAGCTTCTGTTTGTGACTTCAGTTTTCCCATCAGTCTGAGGATGGTAAGCTGAACTAAAGTTAAGTTCTGTCCCCAATCTCTTCCATAAAGTCCTCCAGAAATGTCCAACAAACTTAGTATCTCTATCAGAAACTATACTCATAGCAAGACCATGAAGTCTTACTATTTCTTTAAAAAACAGATTTGCAATAAGAGTGGCATCACTGGTTTTAGTACAAGGAACAAAGTGTGCCATCTTTGAGAATCTATCCACTACAACAAATATGGAATCATTACCTCTCTGTGTCCTTGGCAATCCCAGAACAAAATCCATGCTTACAACATCCCAAGGTTTTTTTGGAATGGGTAATGGCTGATACAATCCTGCATTATGTTGTCTCCCCTTTGAATGCTGACAGATTTGACACTTCCCAATAAATCTCTGTATATCTGCTCTCATTCCTAGCCAATAGTAGAAATTACTTAATTGGGCATAGCTTTTGTCATTTCCAAAATGACCAGCAAGTCCTCCACTATGCTTCTCTTTCAACAAATTCTCTCTCATTGAGCATCTAGGAATGCACAACTTGCTTCCTTTAAAAATTAATCCTTCCTGCAATAGGAAATTTATCCATGGGCTTCTATCTCTAAATACTTGGTTCTGACAAGCTTCATAAGCTTCTTTGAAATCAGCATATTCTTCATACATATCTCTCAAATGCTCTAGTCCAAGAACATTCACCTAAAACTCTTGTAAAACTAAACATCTTCTACTCAAAGCATCTGCAACCTTGTTAGAATTTCCATTGATATGCTTTAACACAAAAGTAAAATTCTGCATAAATTCAACCCACTTAGAATGTTTCTGATTTAACTTTTCCTGCTTGGTTATGAATTGTAAAGCATGATTGTCAGAATATAAAATAAATTCTCCAGGAATAAGGTAATGCCTCCACTTCTTCAGAGCTTGAATTACTGCATATAATTATTTATCATAGGTAGAGTACTTATGTTTTGCTTCATTCAGTTTCTTGCTGAAATATGCAATTGGTTTATCATCCTGACTCAGTACTCCTCCAATAGCATATCCACTAGCATCACACCTAACAGAAAACACTTTTTTGAAATCTGGGAGAGCTAAAACAAGTTTCTCAGTGATCTTCTCCTTCAGAATTTTAAATCCCTTCTCTGCTGCAATAGTCCATTTGAATGGCTCTCTCTCTTTCTTCACCGTCTAAGATTGGAGCACATATTCCACTAAAGTTTCTTATGAGTTTTCTATAAAAACTTGCCAATCCATGAAAACTCCTTACCTCGAAAACATTCTTTGGAGATGGCCAACCTAAAATTGCTTTTACTTTCTTTGGATCCATTTTCAATCCTTCTTGTGAAATTACAAATCCTAAATAAATCAATTCTTTCTTCATAAAGAAACACTTCTTCAGATTTATTAGGAGCTTCTCTTCATGCAATTTCTTCATAACTAGATTAAAATGTCTAACATATTCTTCTCTTGTCTTACTGAAAACAAGAATATCATCCAAGTAAACTATGACAAACTTCCCCATGAATTCTTTAAGCACTTCATTCATCAATCTCATAAAAGTACTAGGTGCATTAGTTAACCCAAAAGGCATAACTAACCATTCATACAACCCAGTGTTAGTTTGGAAAGTTGTTTTCCATTCATCACCTTCTCTCATTCTTATCTAATGATATCCACTTTTCAGATCTAATTTAGAAAAATATTTTGCACCACTCAAGCAATCCATTAAATCATCCATCCTAGGTAAAGGAAATTGATACCTGATAGTGATTTTGTTTATGGCTCTGGAATCTATACACATCCTCCATTCTCCTCCTTTCTTAGGACTCAAAACTGTTGGCACAACACAAGGACTTAAACTTTCTCTGACCAACCCTTTGTTCAACAATTCTTGCACTTGTTTGCTAATCTCTGCATTTTCTGCTGGAGTCATTCTGTAAGCAGCTTTGTTTGGAAAACTAGATCTAGGAATCAGATCTATATGATGACTGATACTTCTAATAGGTGGTAGTTCATCTGGAAAATCATCTACAACTATGTCTACATACTCTAGTATTTTCTGAATTTCAGCAGGTAATTCATCTATTCTAGTGTTGGTTATAACAGTTCTAGGCTTACCAACAATAACAAAACTTACCTCTTCTTCTTGCAGTTTTTCCACTAGAAATTCTTTCTCTTTCACTAGCAGTACCTTTGTTCCTCTGTTTTCTCATCCTTTAGGGGAACAGGAGTATGTCTTCTGCCTTCCTTCTCCAAGACAAAAGTGTTTTCTCTTCCATTTTACATTACATTCCTGTCATACTTCCATGGCCTACCCAATAACACATGACACACATCCATTGGTATCACATCACATAAGACTCGATCCTTGTAATTCCCAATTTGGAAATCAACTTTGCATTGCTCATTAACTAGTACATGGTGTCCCTTCTGCAACCAGGAAAATCTATAGGGTGTAGGATGCTTTTCTTTATGCAGTCCCAACTTCTCAACCATCTCTACAGAAACTAAATTATCAGTACTACCATTATAAACAATAAGTTTACATCACTTACCTTGTGATTTGCACATTGTCTTGAACAAGCTCTTCCTCTGTGCTGGTTCATGTAACTCCTTGCTTGGTTTTAGCAGAGTTCTCCTCATCAATAAGGCTTCTCATGCCTCTGGAACTTCAACATGATCATCAGGCACTCTCTGTTCATTCTCAGCTTGTGTAATCTGAACATTTCCTTGTCTTGCAACTCCCTCTGGACAATCCATGACCAATGTCATGTCTTTCCACATGTATAACATCTAACCTCATGATTTCTACCTCTTCCTCGGCCTCTTTGAAAATATATCCTTCCTATGAAGTCTCTCCCTCTCTGAGGTTGTTCTAGCTGAATTGATGATTCAACTTCTTCCTTCTGAACTAAAAATTTTCCTCTTCCAGTTCGTGGTCCCTTACCTATGTAAGCCTGACCTTTTCCTTTCCTTAAGTTATTTCTCCTATTCAATTTCTCCTCCACTTTCAAAGCACATTGGTATGCTTCTTCAACTGATTTAGGTGAGAATAAACTCATCTCATCTTGTATTTCAAATTTAAGACCATTCATGTATTTGGCTACTTTATCAGAATTATCCTCTGTGTATCCAGCTCTGATGTTTACCTTGTAAAACTCCTCTATATACTCCCTGACAGTAAGTAGTCTTTGTCTCAAGTTTTGCATCTGCCTATACAAATCTAGTTGATAATCTCTGGGCATAAATTTGTCCTTCAGCTTGGCAATCATTCTGCTCCAACTTTTAATTGGCTGCTTGTGTAGTCTTCTCCTTTCTTCCTGTACACCATCCCACCAAAGCAAAGCATGTCCTTTGAGTCTAGTTACTGCAAACTTTACTTTCTTATCCTCAGGCACTTCAGCAAAATCAAAATGCTTTTCCATTTAATTTATCCAGTCAACTAATTCCTCTGGATTTAACCCTCCATCGTATGCAGCTATCTCTGTTCTAGGTTTTGAGCTAGCCCAATATTCTCCTTTGTCATTTCTTCTGCTTTTGGTTCAGTCTCCTATTCAGCCTCACTGACATCACCTGCTTCAGGATCTCTTCTTCCATCTTCTCTCATGGCTTCCATTTCTTATCGCAGAACTCTCAATTCCTCCATTATTTCTGCGTTAGCTACAGGTCCGCCTCTTCGAACTCCTTTTCCACATCCTACTGGAACTCGAAATACCATTTCTGACAAATAAATAGTTTTACTCTCAACTATTGCTGCTCAGATTCCTTTTTGATCCTTGCTCTGATACCACTTGGTGCAAGGGTGTTAATGAAACTGAAAAATTATAGGTCCTCTAACTTGGTTGACTATCACCAAAATTTGTGATTCCACTAAATTTGATAAGTTCTTCAAATGAGACATACAAAAGATTTCATGTTTTACAAAATATGGTTAATAACCACAAGTCTTTGAACTTTCCGAAATGAATTACAACTATCTAGATTCAGAGATCAGATTTCGACCCAATCCAAAATTGTATTGGACTATAACTACTGAAACCAAAAGTTCATTAAACCACGCATACTTTGATTCTCCGTATTAACCATTTGTTAGTTGGGATTTGCATACGGTTTATGCTAATTACACGCAGTGACTCTCGACAAAGGATATAACCACGAATTTGTAAATTTAAACATAAACTTAATGTAATTTCGAATTGTCTTGCAATAACTCACAAATTTATATAGTCGTCTTCTAGAATTTGTACGCATATGATTTCTGGGCAATTAAATACGATTTCCTTCTATTCATGTATACAATAGACGAATATTCATACAAGGGTTTCTCCATGCACAAAACTATAGAAATAAAAGAGGTTTATTTCTTTAATGTTTACTTCTGCAACTAACCCTCTTTCCTATCTGCAACTCTCTGCCTCTATCTCTTTCTCTCTGCCCTTTTTTTTCAACCGTCCCTCCCTCTAACTCGGCTGATCTTTTTCTTTCTTTCAACTACTACTAACAAGCTAACAAACCCTTCCATAGATTTAGGGATTTACTATTTTTAGGAACAACCAACTCCTACTAGCTAGCAACAACTCAACCAAATGTCTTAGTCTCCTCACAGGGAGCTGTTGGTAGTCATCTATGCCTACATTAACTCTAAAATTGACAATGATACTAACTGTCTTCCTGATTCAAATTGATAAACATTTAATAAACTATTTCCTCTAAACCATTAGAACCATTTTCTCAAGCCACAACATGTGATCAATGCATCACATTGTTGGCTTTAACGTGATGCTTTTTCATCATAATGTCTGCTATAACTCCCTTAAATCAGATGCAAGAAGACTAGTTTCGACCTTGGGGGAAATTGCATTAAATCTTCTTCAAATGAAATAAAACTGAGAAAGATGGATCCAAATGCTTAAGTGCTAAACATGAAACTTGAAATACTCATAAATTGAAGTCCACACATCATAAATATATCATATAAACATTCTTCCATTCGAAATCATTATCAATACATTGACATACATCAATCTAGTGGGGGAATGGTCACTTTTTGCTCAATAATCATCAATTTTACATACAACCACTTGATATTTCGACCTGACTCTTTCTGGAGATGAAGAATAGAGTATTTAATTCAGATTATAAAATAAATTGCGCATTAGAATCTCCCCCAAAGAGTACAATAGCTCACCAAAAATGCCCTCCCTCAAGGATCAAGAATATGCAATGAAAACTGGAAATGGTTGAAGGAATGAGTTGCAATAGAAGAAACCATGCTCTTCGCTGTATCTTACACCTACAACAAATGACTCCATTAAAGCTCCAAATGAAAGTTATGAATGGAATTTCCAATTACCAACTTGGATTAGAATCTTTCCCCCTCAAAATTGGCTAAGGCAAGAAACTAGTCATCCACTGGCTCTCCCTCTTCACAAATGCAATTGCAAATTCTAAAAATGATCAAATGATCCTATTCTTCTTTGTTAATGAATTTTATAAACTTCTAATGTCCTCCATGGGCCAAATTCCTTCCAAGAGATTCATGCCAACTCAATTTGGGAAGAGATTCCCAAGTATGCCACTTGTCCTTCCAATTCTATCTCTCTCCTTTTCCAAATTCGAATTGGTGTCTCTTTGGCTTCCCTAACTCACTTGAGCGCCATCTTGGAGGATTTTTTTAGACCTGACATGTCATATAGATTAGATGTCATCCTTCAGGTCTGATTTGTGTGATAGGTGTCATAGCATCTTCATCATTGTTGTCATAGTTTTAGGGAATCTAGTCCAAGTTTCTCACTAGCTCCAAATTGCCTCTTCCTCTTCCATGGGATTTATTCTTCCAATCCAATTTGACATTACATGACTCATGCCAAGTATATTGACCTTCCAACTCATCCCAAGAACCTTTGGCTTCTTATGGATTCGAAATGACAAGAGGAGAATACCATGTGGCATAGAAAATCTAGCTTGTCTGGGTCTCACTTCCTCCATGTGTCTTCATGATCAAATGCCACTTTGATTTTTCATTGTATATATTTATTTAGCTCCTTTATTAAATATTTATGCCCTTCTAATGTCCACACATAATTTATTATCCTTCTTATTTCAAATCCCAATGCTTCCACCCACAACCTAGGAAACTATTAATTTTCCTCCTTGGCAATTATTTGACCCTTAGCATCAATTTGACAAACTCTCATGAATATGACCAATGGGATTAGGCCATTGTGACCCAAGAGTAACCGGGGCTTCGAGGTAGCCTCTATCAGCGACTAGGTTATTAGGTTCACTAGAAAATTGTTAGCCACTAAGTTGGTGAGGAAGAACAAACCGAACCAGGTTACTTCCTATGTCATTGTTGCGGCAAATAAATGTGTCATGGGTGTTCAAATTAATTGGTCTACTTTCTTGTTAAATGAGTTCCTTGCAGATGTTGCGGATGCATAGGACAATGTCGCTCCTTTTACATATTCATGGTTATTATTACTCATCTCTTTTTTGGAATGGGCAGAGGCATTGAACTATCAAGGAATGCAACCTATCGTCCCATGTCAAGGGTCGCAATATATGAATATCTCTTTCTCAGATATAAGAAGCCACAAGCGAGAGAGTAATGTATCATTGTACATGCAGTTGGAGTCATTAAGGTATTGTGTGGTTCAAATACCACAGATTGATGAAGCAGTGGTGACTAAATATAGAAGAGTGGAAAATGTCAAAGTTGGGCCCCACCACATACATGTACAAGCAAGAAGGGACCCACACTAGCAGTGGTTGGTGATGGGATTCAAATTATCCAATGACGAGGTAGAATAGATGATTCAAAAATGGATGACATAGTGGCAAGTACATGTCAAACCTAAAACCATATCACTAGACCAATCACAGCAGGAGCAACAAAAGGATGGTGCATATGGACAAAACAAAACATCCAAAACATGCAACAAATTAAAGGGGGAGGTTATGATGCATAAGATTAGGAATCCATCTAGACCCCCACTGATCCAAAAATAGGAGACAAGCGGAAAGGTGAAACTTCAAAATAAGGCGCATGGAAGAAGCAAAAATCACAATGCCATGATACTGCTCAGGATTTGAAAACACCATGATACTTCCCTAGAAGGATTCCAAACATTATTTCCAACACATTCCGGATACCACAGGAAGCATATAACTAAGGGGCTTCTAAAGTGACTCAACAAGTGATTACAGTCAAGGGCATCTGGAGTCTTTGACCAAATAATGAGAGAACCATTAATCTTTATGAATATCAATGGTGAGATGAGAGAATGAAGTTGAACACATGAGAAACAACCAAGTTGAGGGGCACTAAGTTCCCCCCTCAGTCAACCCAAAGGAACCCATCAATGATGGTTATGGGGCCAAGGTATAGGGTACCTCTATGTCCATCCTCTAGAATGGATGTGTGGATGTCAATAGAGGGATACCCACTACCAACAAGGAAATGATGTTTCCTTGAAGGGAGCATGATGGATACAACCAAGTAATGGATAGATATGAACAAGGGATTGAGACACTGTACGAGGATATGAGGTTAATTGAGGAAGGGACTCAAACTTCATTTGTTCAAAGCATGAAGGGATGGTTGACTTGGTAGCATGTGTGGGAATTTTGAAGATATCAAGGAATAAACAAAAAAAGGGTACCAGGGCACATAAATGCAATGGGGGTGGTTCATGGATAGAGAGTAGGGGGGGTACTGATGTCAACTCAAAGGTATAATAGCATTAATACAACTCCATCGGTGACTCTTCTCAAAATGTATTGAAAAAAGGTGACCATAGGTGCTGCCATAAAATGAGACTATATGCGATATACAAGAGTGTTAAGGAGAACTGTTGATAAATTGTTTCTCCAATGTATGGGAACCAAAGAGGGATCACTGGGGATTACTCCAATATCATGGTTTCCTAGATGCGTGGACATCTAAGGAAAGCGGGTTCTTGAAATCATTGTTATATAATGGTTGTTGAGGTGGATGTCCAACTTAGCAAGATAAGGAGGAATGGAAAGGAGATAAGTGACCATTTAATGACAAATGAATCAAATGACTCAGTGATAGAAAATGGAGCTGATGGAGGGGTAAGACATTGATGGTAATCTCCTTGTGAGATGATGAATCGTGGAAAGATAATGTAGCTTCTGTAGTATGGATGGAGTGGTGGGCTCATGAATGTGAAATATGAAACATCAAAATGCCATTAAGGCCATAAGTCTTGGATTCCATGGGTATGCCAATAAGTGATTATGACAGATTAATATGTAGATGAGTGCCATATCAAAAACTAGATGGACTCCCATTCCTATAGAAAGAGTAACAACATGGGTGTTGAATGGCAAGGGGCACTAAAAGATGGCACCCATGTATCTCTACTATCAGGTAAGGAAAAATGAAAGAGTGGTTGGGCTGGGACACTTACCCAAACAAAAGGGGTCCTGTAGGCATAGAGGGGATGAAACGTTTGATGCACATGATGTTCTGTAGAGGTGAATCAATTATATGGAAATTTAAAGAAGTATACCCGTAGTGAGTGATTGCAGGCCAAAATGGATAAATCTTGTCGCAATGTGGACCTATACACATGGAAATGATACTTGGGTGTAAAAGTGCATCTAGAAATTGAACCAAGTATACAAGTATCATTTCACTTAGGAAAAGGTCTAAATGACATGTATACATGTAAATCGAGGTGGACGAAAAAATGTCCCCAAAGAAATTTCTCAATCATGGAAAATTGATCACATGTTCAAGAAGAGTACAAAATCACCATTCCAATGGTATGAATGACATGTCAAATGGATGTCATATAAGGTTGTGATTCTCATAATAAAAGTAGGGCCTAAATGAACTTAAATGGGGGTGGGCCCACCAATCTAGGTGTTATTTTCACTATTCATCATTTGAGGAGTGTGGAGAGCCTAGAACTTCAGGCACTGATTTCTTCCGATTTGATTGTCAGATTTGGATTTTACAACTTGTAGGTTAGTGGTCTCATCCTCCTATTGATTTACGTCCATTTGGTTTTTCCTTTTAGGATTCTAGGGGTCCCTTGTGAAACCATTGAGGGTTTTAGGTCTAGGTTGCACCTATCAAAGGAAACTCGTGACTCAACTCACATGATTTCCCTCAATAGGTGCAACTGGGTCGTGACTATCTGAGGGACAAGTGCGACTTCAGGTCACATAAGTCTAGAGAACATAAGCGATTCAGGTCACAATGTTCTCTAGATTAAGTGTGACCTAGGTCACGACTATTTTAGGGACAAAGGTGACCCGAGCTTGCAATTGTATTGGAAACAAAAGCGACTTGGGTCACACAATTATCTAGATTAGGTGTGACTTCGGTCACATCTTTCACTAATAAATATGTCAACTTCAATAAAATTTGAAATTTTGACTGCTAATTGACCCTATTGATGGTGGAATGTAGGATGAGGGTAAACTTGAGGGAGAGAGATGTCGCAGACATCAGGTGGGATATTTGCTATGATAATCCTATTCGTGACATCTTAGCATTACATGGGTTACTCAAGTTCCTTGAGAACCCACTGATGAGGATGGCGCAACTACTGCTAAATAATATTGTTAAGTACTGGGATTGGGAGGATGGATCATTCATCATACAGGGTGAGAAAATAGAGCTCACTCTATTGGACGTCTACTTTATGGGTGTACTCCCATGATTAGGAGCCATATGCGACACTAAACCTATGCATCCACATGATGTGGACATGGAAGATATATTGGCTCGTCATTGCGTGTATGACACATAGTTACATGGATCCTATCTACTCCTAGTGGAAATAGAGATTTTAGAGACACCGCTGATAATTTACAAGTACCGGGATCTAGTGGGACCCACAATATATTGGGTGGACAAATGCTCATTATAGAGAAGGTGCTGGAAAGGAACTATGGTGATGGTTGGATGTAACAGTGTAGGAGGGGTTCTCTCCTTTGGGGCATAAAGTTGGAAATCACGATAGTGTTTGACTACCTCAATGCAATTGGAAAAATGGGTTGGCCAGAAACAACCAACACAAATGACCTTTTGGGTAGTATCCATCCCCAAAAGATGGCCACCATAGACTTAACTATGGAAATAATTTAAGACTTGTTCATCCTCATCGTGTGTGAGACATCATTGCAAGATGGTGTAAATTCCTCAACAATATAGAACACCGTCGGTAAGAAGGTAGTAGGGGGCTTGATGATTAACATGATGACAATCGTCATGGTTGAGGTGGGGACCAAAATTCTAGGTGTGTAGATACATGAGGATGTCTCCATACAAAGGATCATCGAAAGGTATGGTGAACAATTGTTCATTTGGAAGGTGATCAGTGATGGGGGATTATATGGAATTAGATGGTAAATCCGTGATAAATTGCACCAATTCAAAATCCTTGGTGCTCTTCAGGGTTACAAATTCAAGATCATACTCTTGTAGGATAACGATCCATTTTCAAACTCTAGCTTGGATAAGGCAGCAAATCAAGAGACATAACATGGGATTCGATTTTGTAATGAGTTTGGTTCAACTCAGGATTATGTAATGGCAAAGCTTCTGAACCAAAAATATGACGACTAAGGCTAGCTTCTCCTCATGTAGGTAGGAGAGAGGTAGACTGAAAAATTTCTGACTAACATAATATATGGCATTCTCCTAATGAGTGTAATTTTCCTGGACAAGCACTCCCACAACAAAATAATTGGATGTGGAAATATAAAGGATGAAATCCTTTGTAAAGTCTAGGGGGGGAACCAAGGAGGTGGAAAGAAGGCCTTATTTCAACACGTCAAAATATGCTTGTGCTTGCTCATCCCAATCAAAAGGAATGCTAGAACGAAGCAAACACAAGAACCCATGAACTGTCATGGCATAATTTGGTATGAATTGACATAAGAAGTTAACCTTACCTTGGAGACTTTGCGATTGGTGCAAGGTACTCGAATGGGAAACGTTAACAATGGATTGAATATTCAAAGGGTCAATGGTGATCCCTTTCTGGGAAACGATGAATCCTAGCAATCAATTGACAAGAACACAAAATATGCACTCGAGGGGGTTCAAGCAGAAGTTATACTTATTAAATATAAGGAACACTTGTTGAAGTTCCCATAGACATTGCGAGCATCTCTTAGAACGTGTCGTGAAGTCATCCAAGTATGGGCGGATAATGTGAACCATGTCATGAAAAAAATATGACATGACACGCTGAAAAGTGGCTCTAGTGTTCTTGAGTCTGAATGGCATGCCTTAGTAAGTGAAGATTCCCCATGGAGTGGTGAAGGCAGTTTTATATTGGTACTATTGGAGGATTTTAATATGGTTATGCCCTGAGAATCCATCCATGAAGGAAATAACCTCATTCCTAGTGCAAGCATCAATGACTTGGTCGATGAAGGGGGTAGGGAAAATATCTTTGGGACTTGCTAGATTTAGATCTTAGAAGTCAATACAAACACGTATGGTGCCTTATATTCTATTGAATGGATTAGGGCTGGTTACCCATGTGGTATATTCAATTGGACAAATAAATATGGATTTATGCAACTTATCAATCTCATCTTTAATGGATGGAACTTTCGAATGGTTAATAGGTCTCTGCTTTTTTTGCATTGGTGAAACCTCAGGCCATGCATCAATATGGTTTTCAACGATGGCAGGGTCGAGTCTAGACATAATGGTATAATACCAAGCGAAAACATCATGAAAATATTGAAAGAGTTCTTTGTAGGAAGCAATCTCTTCAGGAGTACAAGAAACACCTAAAAGAATGTTATCAGTGACCCCTAGTTTAATCAAAATGTCCGCTTGGATGGTGGGAAAGATATTGGCCATATTACCTTCTTCAAAGGAATTCAGGTCTAGGAACAAATTCTTGAACCAATCAACATTACCATGAGGGATAAATTATTTTGTCTCGATGGAGAACTGATCCGAATATGGAGAGGGGAGAGTGGGTTCCTCGGGAATGAAGTATTCACAATGGTGCACATCATTCCAAGGGAATTTTGGTTTTGTAAGGGCTTCAAGAATCTCTTCATCACTTCGAAAGGATTGAACAGGTAGGTCAAAGGGGCATGTGTATATTGACACAATTGTGGTGTTATCAAAAGATGAGGATAGATCATTAGAGGATGAGATGTAATAAATGGTGGTCATCCCATTTGAAGGGGATGCAGGAGGGTGCACTTCTTCAATGGTGGTGACTTTGGACCCTAGAGAAAGTCGACACAAATCAGACAAGATAGATCAATATTGAATTATATAAGTACAATTATGTGAATAATGACCATAAAGGCCACACAATGCACATGGATGGTTGGTGCACAAGGATTTGTTTCGCGATTTGGGAGCTTTAAGAATATGGACAACCAAAGTATTCTCATTAGTCTTATCTTTTGTCATCTCTATATGAGTGCGCAAGATGGGAAACTCCGGACACTTTTGGGTAGTGTTATCCAAGAAAGCACACATGGCACAAGAAGAGGGTGCTCGAGTTGTGGAAGTAGGAGGGGGATTCATGACTTGGTTCAGAGTAGCTTGTGTCATTGCATTCTTGGATTTTCCCCAGCCTTGTTCTTGGGAGGAGGGTGGGTAACGAATGGTGCTTCCTTTGCAACTCGATGAGGATGGTTATTAGAAGTATCGATTGGTTGTACAAGAGTCAAGATGACCTGTGGTGTGGGAGGCAAGTTTGGTGGAGTAAGGTACCAAATAGGAAGGCTTAACGTCAAACCCATAAGGTTGAGTGTAGCCATCATAGGCGAGCTCACTATTCTAGAACGAGGAAATAGAAATGGGATTTGATGAATAGGTGTATCTCCCCACATTTTCCCAGGTAACTAGTTGGGAGATACGGTGGATTTTCTAAAGGGGATAGTGCACAAATATGATATCTCTAGATTTGGAGGTGGGGGAGGTAAATCCTAGAAAGACCCTACCATAGCAGCATATCGAAAGATTCCCAAACTAACACTCATGAATGAATGGACGAAAAATCTTCCAAATATGTTGTAAAGCATAGGTAGAATGTGATCTAGGAAAGCTGGCCCCTTGGGATCATAATAAGTCAATTGATCCAATTTTACAATATTCCCTTCATGGGGGAACACAATCATGTTGAATACTATCAAGGAAACTGCTTGTATAACATACATGTAGCTATGCCCAAGGAAGAGGTTGTAATCTAACTATCCATTCACAACCTTGATGTCCATCAAGACTTATTTCCCGGCAAACTAGATAGGGGCGTATTAGCAAAGACCTTATAGTTGAGCATCATGGAAAACATAGGGATGTAATGTCATCAGGGATAGTGTAAGTTTAGGGTAAATAAGCTTCTGGAAGACATGGGTGGACATAACACAGGTGGAGGCGCCTTCATTGATGATGCATCGATGAATAATCAAGTTCTTGATGGTTATGGGAATTTAAAAATCTACTGAAGAGGGCATATGAGGTTTCGCTTGATCGAGATCAAATTTCATCAAGCAGTTGTCGGAAGGATCAATTGCACCTAAAGTAGATAATAATTCTTTGTGATTCATAGGGAAGTTCCGAAGAACTAGTAACGTAGACATGGAAATAGGAGATTGTGCCAAGTCATCCAAATGCTCACTAGGTTTTTTGAACCCAAAATATGATGGCATAGATGTTCGATTTTTGACATCTTGTTTTTGACCATCCGGCAATCATCATCTTGTTTAAACGTCGGTGGTACTTCGGCGTATATACGATAACTACGTTTTTAATATGTCCGTCTCATATCTGACAACGCTCGCTTTATAGGCTGTCGGATATCCGACGACCCCACTTTTAATTGGTTTGTCACATATGCGACCAATCTAACTTTATAAGCAGTTGGATATCTGAAAATAGAGACGTAGGATATCCGGCCCGATTGACATCAAACACCGACGCCTTCAGTCGTTGGTGGTATGGCAAGTGCGTTGGATATTCCAGAAGTTGACATCGGATTTCTGTTGGGCTGGTGAGAAGGGGTTTTGTTGGTTAAGTGAAACTGTGAAGAACCTGGGTCTATATTGGAAAACCTCTAGATCAGTGTGTAAGCCAACAAATGGTTCCTATTGGGGCTGGCCCAAGTGGGGCATTTTTTAGAAATAGAGGTGGTTTGGAACTGCAGAGCTGAGCGTAGTTCGGTTGAAACAATTTTGTATAAGTTTTTGGGATGCTGCGAAGTTGTGCACAGCGCAGCGTTGGAGGAAGCTACGAGGATCAGTATTGCGAGGAGGAAGTGCTACGAAGTGTCCAGTCGAAGGGATGTTATCAAAGTAGAGTTTTGGATGGAAGATGGCACGTATTCTGGTTAGACCATTGGTGGTCTATTTTTGGAAAAGATGCTCCAGGAGTGCCAAGCGACGGGTAGGAGCAAATCGAGAAGAAAGCAACTGGTCGCACACGTGAAAGATACCACTACTTGAACCAGTTGCACGAGACCATTAGATGAAGAACGACTTGGTGAAAGTGACTTGTTGCATGCACGCAATAGGAAAGATGATAGCAATGTGATGCATGTGTTGAAAACCGCCACGATGGCATATTTGCTACTAGAGGCCAGAAGTACGGTTTTGGGGAAACCGTGACAATTTTGTAAACCTAAGGGACTTTTCCTGCAGATTATATGACCTACGGGCATGATCTATAAATAAGGGGATTTTTGTAGGGGAAAGGGTTAACTCTTCATTTTTGTAAGTAAAACATTGCTGAATCTTGTGAGATTAATTGTGAAGGCTCTGCAGCTGAGTGCGCAGAGAGCTATCTGAGAGAGAAGAGAGTCTGTAGCTAAGTGCGTAGACTAAGAACTGTTGTACCCTTCCCAAAGATTAATATAACAACAGTTCTTGTGGGCGTAGCCTCCATCCGAGGGGTGAACCACGTTAAATCCTGTGTAGTGTGATTGATGTGCTTCTGCATTTGCTTATCTGCCTACTTTGAATATCTGGATTCTCATTTATAAGTTGTATGTTAATGCTTTTATATGTATTCGCCATAGGTGAAGGATGGGAATAATATGTTAAGTCTTACATGGATAGATAAATGACAAAGGCGCAATACTTTAAGCTGGTAGAAGCATCTGTTTATTGAATAATCACAAGTATATGTAGAGGTTTGATTGTATAACTCTTGAATACACCGTACTAGGGGTGCGCAGCCTCATATATTATGTCTGTTTGCATCTGTCCCCTCAAATAATAATCTAAGGAAATAGATGAATGGCTAAGTGTTAAAGTAAAATCCTTAAGATCTGTCAAGTCTAGAACAAGAAGCGTATTAGACCATTGCACTATCCTATAAGTGGTATCTTTCTCGAACCGCGAAGGCCTTGGGTGCACTGGTTGCGTAGTGGTTAGTCTGTGGAAGTGCGGGCTGCGACGCAGTCTATCGTCACGCAGTCCTCAGCCATAGTGCAGGTCCGATAGTGCATTGCGCAGTAGTCCTATCTGAACAAGTCATCACTTCATTGTCAAAACCTGATTCCGCAGTGCCCCCATAGCTACACCTCGGGTGACACCTCATCCTGTTCGTAGGCTATTGCTGAAAGGGCCGGTGAGAAGGGGTTTTGTTAGTTAAGTGAAACCGCGAAGAACCTGGGTCTATATTGGAAAACCTCTAGATCAGTGTGTAAGCCAACAAATGGTTCTATTGTCGTGCTAAGAATCCGTGATGGGTTGAAGACGTGATGTGTGAAGGAGAAGAAGTCGAGCTCGGTGTCGACATTTGGTATCCGGACAAGAAATAAATCTGGGCTTGGTGTGACAATATAGAGAGAGACTTTGCAAGAAAAGAAAAAAGTCACCCACATCTCTCTGACATTGACTGGTTGAATAAGTACCCATGAAAAGGCATTCATGAGATATTTTGGGCATCTTTCGGAAACAAGCTACACGAGTGGTTATCAAGGTTAGTAGAGCATAGAACTTATCTAGCGCGAAGTGTGCCAACCGAGTGGTTATCAAGGCTCGTAGAGCACAGAACCTATCTAGCGCGAAGCACGCTAATCGAGTGGACACCATGATTTATCGAAAATCTCAAAGCATTGGATAGTCCGTTTGTATGTGCAGTTGACTTCTGGGTTGACAGCACACTACAAAGCTTTGTAATGCAGTTCACTCTGGACATGCTAAAGTCCTACGGTGCAGCCAAAAGAGATTTTTTCAAAGGAATCAGAGGTAAGTACTTGAACAACCTCAGTTTATACATTAAGATGCTCTTAGCTGAGAAAGGTGTTTTTAGATTGTTGTAAAGTTTTTGGAATCTGTAACGGTTAATAGCACTTTTAGTGATTTTGATGAAGAGACGCATAACCTAAGAAGTGGGAAAAGATATAAGTATACCCCTAAGAAGGATTCTAGTGGACCTGGGCTCTGTGTAGATATTGATATAGAAGCCGAACCTGATAGCCAGACCGCACCTCTATCTTTAACCTGTCAGCCTATTACGCCCTAGAATCCACTAGTTGTGAACACCGCACCTCTCATTCCACAAACCCAGCCAGCCATGAACATTTAGCACAATACCACATTCATTTTTTCCACACAGAACCCTCCACCACCTAGAAGAAGCATGACAGAGGACATTAAGCTGCTGATATTCAAAGGAATGGGTCTAGAGGACCCTGATCAACATTGGTTTCTATGTGAAGCCGTATGGAGTGTAAAACAAGTCTAGGATGACGCTGTGAAGCAAGCGCATACTGTTACCACCTTTAGAGATAGATCCTTGCATTGGTTCATGAAATACTCACTGGGAAATCCAAGAACCCTAATAGAAATCAAGGCTGCACTCCTATTAGAATTTAAGAAGCCGAAATTGGAGTCACAATGTATAACAGAGTTGAAAGAGATCAAACAGAAACCTAATGAGATAGTCTAGGAGTTTGATTAGATATTCAACACACTGCTAGACCAAGTAAGCTTTGTTATTCCACCGCAGTAGCATAAGGAATTGTTTATAGCCGCATTGATGCCACATATCAGAAAACTATTGATGCAACAAAAAGTGAATTCGCAGCCAGAAGCTTTGGAGATTGCGATGAAGCTGGAAGCTTCACCGATCGGAGAAACTAGCACTGGCATGTCTCAGATTCAGAACCAGTTAGCTACCTTGACACCAAAATTACAAGATATCAAGCAAGGAAAGCAAGAGAGAAAGGAAGTATGGTGTACAGGTTGTAAGGGAGAAGGACACACTAAGGATCATTGTCCTTTATTCCAAGAGTTCCTCAACATGGGTGGACCAAACCCATTGAATCCGCACCCAGGGCCATGGTGTGAGATTTGCAGAACTAGAGGACATCAGCCAAAAGACTGTCACATGATACAGAAATACGTAAGAACTCCTAAAAACTTATATTGTAATTTCTTTAAGTCAGTAGGGCACGACAAATCTAATTGCCGCGCATATGAGCTCATGTTAGAAAGAAAGAAGGATATTGAGCATATGTATGGAGGAATGTACAGAGTCCAAGAAGAGACTTCGCAGAAACAGAATAATGCTCAACCTGATCAGGGAGCATACAGAGGCCGCGGAGGATATCGCAGGAGAGGAAGAAATAACGATACAGCGTAGGGTTGGGGCCGAGGTCAAGTAATTTGTTACAACTGTAGACAAGCAGGTCACGTATCTAGAGACTGTACCAACCCATGCACTACATGCAACTATTGTAGCTCATTTGATCATTCCATTGAAGACTGCCCAGTGTTGGAAGTAGAAATGCAGAAGAGAAAACGACTGGAAGTGCCAGCCCCAAATATCTAGTTGATCACAGCAGAAAGGAGACCCGTGGACCCAAGTATTAATGTAGTAACCCACAGTGGTGCTGTGACTGGGAGGGATAGAGGATTAGAAGCTTCGACTTTTGGATATTTTAACACTAAGCAGACTCCCCTTGAGACAATATGGATAAGGAAAACTATTGGGAAACCACTAGCCTTCGACCTGAAGAAAAATAAAGAAACCTTTGAAGAAGCATGGGATGTCTTTAAAGAGCTAGCATCTGGATCACCAAGAATCCCGTTGCATAGAAAAGTACCGCATGTAGAAGATATGCCCGTTGTGTATGAAAGAATGAGTGCCGCAGCAGAGACATGCACCTTTGTTGTGCGGTTCCTTAGAAGCTGTATGAAGTTACTAAAGAGTCCAAATGATATAGCGGGATTGTAGAAGTTGGTAGACTAGTATGAACCGCACAACAAAACTGAAACTACTGATAGCGCAGTTCATCATATTAAGAAACACAAGAGAACAGGGAAAGAAATGAGACCCAGTGCACAAATAGGAGATTATGAAATGGATGAGATCATCCTTGATCTAGGATCAGAAGTAAATGTCTTAACTGCATACATGGCAGCAGATGGGGAGACCAAAGTTGTTATGGTCACCTATCCAGTTGCGAATGGCCAATCAGGAGAAGGTCATACCCTTTGGATGGTTATCCAATGTGATTGCTGACATTGATGGAGTGCAGAGTCACGCAGATTTCAAGGTTATTGAGATTGTGAACGATAGTCAGCCTTTTCCTGCGCTGTTAGGAATTTACTCGGCTATCGATAACCTCGCCATCATCAACCTGAAAACAAAGAAGATGATATTTGAAGGAAAGCACCTCGGGGTCATCACACTATTGGACCCTATGGATGGAGAGAGGTATAGTGAGCCGATTCAGGAGGAATCGAGGGCTCAAGATTTGGACCGACTGTACCAGATGACCGCGAACCAAGAGGATTATATCAATCCAACTGCGGATGGTACAATCAGCTGGAGATGTGACAGCTCTTGCATCTCAGACTTTGATGCAGGATTGGAAAATTGGCAAAGTCGCATGCACAGAGTATCAGCAAGGAGATGCGCATAGGTAACAAAGTCACTACGATGGATTGGAAAGGAGGTAATCCCAATCCTCGCCTATGATGGTGTTGCTAATTTTTATTCCTTTATTAAAGAATATACTACAGCAATTGCAGAAGAACATCGCTTACAAGCATTAGACATGGCACTGCATGATACACCTGCCAGATGGTGGGATGTGCATAAGCAGACATTGACCACATGAGATCAATGTAGAATTAAAATGCAGATTAGGTTTGTTGATAAGGTTACCCTACCTTTTGAGAAATATAATGGACAGACAGATCCAAGACAACATATTGAGGTCTGTTCACAAGCATGGGGGGAGAGACCAAAGACTGAATGGGTGCATCTGTTTGTGCACACGTTGGAGGATGACATTCACAAGAAATGGTACTTAGATCCAGAGTTGTGTAGGGAAACCACAGATTGGGCCCTGCTAACTGCGAACTTCCAGAAGGACTTCAGTTTTGAATATGAGAACCCAACTATACATGATTCTTTGAAAATAATTAAGGAACGCATATTCAGAGAAGATTGTCCACATAGAAATATGACTTTAGAGGAAGTCTTTGGAACAGACAACATACTTGCAAGCCTGCAGACAGAATGGAAGGCACAGGTAGAGCATGCCATGTAATGCTATAATTTAGTTGAAGAGATTGAAGAAAAAGAGGACAGCGATGTGGAGGACCCGCGCAACATTAAGATACCTGATTCAAAAGGTGCGCACGACGTAGAGGGACCTCCGTTGGAAATCCCAGACATGAGTGGACCTGTAAAGATGAAGAAAGCGAACATTGGGACCAACAAAGACCCAAAATTCATGTCTATTGGAGACTACTGGGACGATCAGACTGTTGCGGAGATCGCAGATACGCTACATGAATATCAGGAGCTATTTCCGACTAAGTTTACAAAGATGAGAGGCATTTTGGGAGACTTAGGGGTTATGAAAATACCTCTTAAGCTAGGCGCGAAGCATGTTAAGAAAAGGCCGTATCGACTAAACCCGCACTACAAAGAAAGAGTAAGGGCACAGTTGGACAAGATGCTGGAGGCAAGAATGATTGATCCAATCTAAGAATCTAAATGGATAAGCCCTATGGTTGTCCAAGATAAGAAAACAAAAGGTGATATCAGGATCTGTGTGGATCTTAGGAAACTGAATGATGCGTCAATGCTTGACCCATTTCCTACACCTTTTACTGATGAAGTTCTTGATAACGTGGGAGGAAATGAAGCCTATTCCTTTACTGATGGTTTTTAGGGATATCATCAAATAAGAATTGATCCCGCGGATAGGCATAAGACTACATTTGCTACAGAATGGGGGTCATTCCAATATACAGTGATTCCTTTAGGGTCTTAAGAATGCACCCACGATCTTTTCTAGAGTTGTGGTCGCAGCATTCAAGTATTTCATGCATAAGTTTCTAGAAGCTTATTTTTATGATTGGACTATGTTCGGACTGCTGAAGAATCATTGCGCGAACCTGCGAATGATGCTGGAAAAGTGTAGACAACACCAAATCTCCTTGAGCCTGAAGAAGTGTGTTTTTTGTGTTCCCTATGGGATTCTACTGGGACACATTCCCTAAATAGGGCTTGATGGTTGATCCTGTGAAGATCGCCGTCATTGTAAACTTGCCAACGCCAAACTCAGTCAAGCAACTACGTACTACATTGGGACATACGGGGTATTACAGGAAGTTTATAAAGGGTTATGCGCAGATAACCACAACAATGGAGAAGCTATTGAAGAAAGATACATCATTCATTTAGAACGTAGAGTGCGAACAAGGTTTCGACACCTTGAAGGAGAAAATGGTCATTGCGCCAATCCTAGTTTTTTTGGATTGGGAAAAGCCATTCCATGTACATGTTGATGCGTCATGCATAGCACTGGGTGTTGTCTTAGCACAACCAGGGGAGGGTGGTATTGACCATCCTATCACATTTTCAAGCAGGAAGCTCTCATCTATAGAAATAATTACACTACCACTGAGAGGGAAGGCCTATCGATGGTCTAGGTACTGCAGAAATTTAGGCACTATTTACTTGATGCACACTTCCTTATGTTCACTGACCATTCTGCTTTGAAATACCTGGTCAATAAGCCAGTGTTAGGGGGGCGAATTTGCATATGGTTGTTACTCTTCCAGGAGTATGCTTTTTAAATAGTAGTTAAACCTGACAGACTAAACTTGGGACCTAATCATCTATCAAGGATTGAGTCAGGAGAAGATCCTACAAACCTCGAAGGCAATCTTCCTGATGTGCAATTGTTTGCAATCCAGATAGCTGATGATTATTTTAAAGACATCATAGACTTTTTGACTACTGGATTTGCACCTACTGAGTTCACTACACAGCAAAAGAAGCAGTTAGTGGTGCGAGCAAAAGACTTCACCATTATTGCAGGTCAGCTGTACAAATTGGGACTGGATGAAGTACTGCGCAGATGTCTATTGGAGCATGAGAATCCATTCATATTGGTTGATGCAAACTTAGGAGCAACAGGAGGTCACTATCTAGGAAAGGCTACTGCGCAGAAGATATTGCACGCAGGACTATGGTGGCCTACAATCCATAAGGACTCGAAGGAACATTGTCAGAGTTGTGATGTCTGTCAGAGGACAGGAAGGCCATCACGGAGAGACGAGATGCCACTAAACCCACAACTGACATTACAGGAATTTGAAAAATGGGCCATTGATTTTGTAGGACCTATAAACCCACTAGGGAAAAGAACTGGTGTGAGGTATATTATTACTGCCATGGATTACCTCACTAGATGGGAAGAAGCGAAGCCAATGAAGGATTGCAGCGCAGCAACTGCCATGCAGTTCATTTTTGAAGACATCCTTACAAGGCTTGGATGCCCTAAGATTTTGATGAGTGACCAGGGTACTCATTTCCTAAACAGAACCATTCAGACATTGACAGAAGAGTTCCACATTCACCATCAGTGCAGTACACTGTATCACCCTCAGGAGAATGGAATTGTTGAAGCATTCAATAAAATACTGGAGAATGCACTTACTAAAGTATGAAATGTGAATAGGGATGATTGGGACCTGCGCGTTCCTGCTGTGTTATGGGCGTATAGGACCAAATGAAAAAAATTGACTGGCCATACACCATTTAGACTGGCCTATGGGCAAGAAGCCATAATGCCGATGGAGTACATTGTTCCCAGTTTGAGGATAGCAACGTTTACAGGCATGGCATATCGCGACGTGCTGGAAGAACGACTCTTACACTTGGTTGGTTTGGAGGAGGATCGCTTCATCGTAGGATTTCACCAACAAGTGCAGAAGGAAAGGGAAAAAGCATGGCACAATCACCACATCAAGAACAAGTATTTTTAGGTAGGTGACCTAGTCCTCCTGTATGATAGCAAGTTTATGAAATTTCCTGGGAAGTTTAAAACACATTGGCTCGTGTCATATACTGTTGTACATGTTACTAATGGTGGTGCGGGTCAGTTAGCCACATTAGCAGGAGATAAATTTCCCAACTTAGTTAATGGCAGTAGACTAAAACCCTATCGGGATAGTTCTGCTTTGCAGAACCTGTAATGGTCAGAAAGGACATTTCTAAGTGCCAAGTATAGCTGAAATTGGGCACTAGAAAGATGAAGGAATCTGTATGCGATGTATAATGAAGAAGATGTATATACCGTGCAACACTGTTAGAATGTGATGCCATGAAAAAAAAGAAAAAAAAAAGAGAAAACTAAAAAAAGAAAAAGACAAGAGAAAACGCATTGTTGCGAAGCCCAAAAGGCAGTTGCGAAGACCAAGTTAAAAGAGAAAAAGACTTAGTTCAGAAGTCAGAAATCAGGCACCACGAAAAGACAGCACAGGAGTAACAATGACCTGCCGCGCAGTTTGACGCAACACTTAGAAAAATAGCCATTACAATGTCAGTTGAGAATATAGCGGCATCTAACGTACATATAGTCATTCTAAATGAAGTTATAAAGGAAAGGACCGAAGGATCCACTGAATTTGGACAAAGGATACCACAATTAATGCTTATCTAGCCATTGAGGGGCGCGTAGGATGGTCTGTTGCGCCTATAAGTAACGTTGCATTCAGACTCGCGGGCGTTACCAAACACTTAGAATTTTCTTGCGAACAGTTCTGTGCGAGTTATTTTTCGCAAGTTAACTGAAACCCTATGAAGATTAACCGGTGAATGTCTGAGTGGTCTCCCATAGAAAAAGAGTTCACCATCCAAGAGACTGTGAAGTTATTTCACTATGGGGGGATCAAAGGGTTAATGAGAACCCTAGCTAAGAAGGTTGTCTTAGAACCAGGTCAGGCATCAAGACGATCACCAAGACATGGTCCAGTGATGCAAGATAAAGGTAAAACTCCAGTAGCACCAAGAACGAAGGTACCTAGGATGGCGTCGACAGTGCAGAAACTACTACTAGCGGATAAGGAGATACCTTTGACATTAAAACCAGACTATATTTCACTATGTGCTCTGGACGCACCGGTTTTCAAGTTGCTGAAGAATGCCAAACACGACATCCTGATATTGCCAATCTCAAAACATGTCGAGGTAGAGAAAAAATTGCTGGGTAAAATCTCAGAATGTAGATGGGAGGATTATGATATGCTTGCAATGTAGAAGGAGCAGCCCAATGAACCGAAGTTCCCACAGTTCCAACCTAACCAGTACATGTGCTGGAAGAAGGATGCAAAGGGTGAGCTTAACTTGGTTTCCCAAAGTTGGTTATCTGGAGTAGTCCAGTCTGAGCTTCTCAATCTGCTCAAACTTCCGCATTTCGATAGGTCACCAAAGCTGAATGTGGTGGTGCGCACGCTGATGGCACGCATTCACCAGGATTATTTGTGGCTCGATCGCAATGTTGACCTAACTATTGACATCATCCACCGCATTACCGGGTTGAGTAAAAGGGGTAAGGATCCCAAGAAATTATTCCAAGGGAAGAGCAAGGACAAAGAAGTTGTGGCAAAGATGAAGAAAACTCAGACAGTCGTCAAAGGGAAGAGGGGTTTCCAAACAAAAGAAATAGATGATAGCTCAACGAGGTTTATCACACAACTTCTATCCGGAAAGATCTTACGAAAATGAAGGCCTCTCGAGGTAATTGTGGGAGCAGTACTACTTGGCGCCGCGGCTGCGGAAGGAGAACAATTTAACTGGTCTCATTACTTACTGAATGAGTTCATGGAAGAGCTCAATGACACACAGCTCAATGGAGGGAATTTCGATTATACTTGGCTCATCGTGCTAATTTCTTTTGTCGGCTGGAAGGAGCTAAAGGATTACGTTGGTGTAATCATTGATACCAACAAGTGCAGAGGACCATGTTATTCAAATCTCTGGGCGAATTTGAACTCACAAAGACAGCACGCGACAGCTGAGGTCTTCTACCAGTATTATGACTAGATGCGCGCAATAATCATACTGACGCCATAGATAACAAAGCAGGTAACCAGTAGGTACATTCACATTGTTAATTTTTATGCTGACATGCGTAGTATTTATATTTCATCCAAGGCGCAAAAGAAGAAGGTGGAATGGTTCCCGGGGAACTACCATATGTACGAATATGATATTGACACTATCATGAAGGAATGGCCTGCCGAGTTTTGGGTGGAAATTGTGTATGTTGAAAGCGACTCCCCTGAGGATGAACCTATCCCATGTATTATTACTGAAGAGAATGAGACAGGGAAGAGAAAGGAACCTGAGATCCCCGCACAACAAATAGGGCCGAGAAAGAAGAAAAAATCCGATAAAACCAAGTCAGACGCAGTACTCCATGAGGAGGACTATGACAATATCGCGGTTAAGGTCTCGAAGCAGATGGAAGACATGTGGACTGCAAAGGAGAAGAAAGACAAAGTAATTCAAGACACTCTACGGAAGAATCTGACTGCGCTGCAAGGGGTCACAGAGAAAATAGAATAAGTACATAAGAGATTTCCCTTGCCACGAGAGTCCGAGTCTGAAGGGAAGTTGGGAGGGACTTCGCAGCAGAAGGAGCCGCAGCTAACCATCATGGTACCTGTGAGATCTCGTGTTGTTCACCTTGATCCACTAGTTAGATATGAATGATGTCGAGCGTGTGGAGCTTGACTTGGAAAACATAACACTGTCAGGCCTATATTATTTACATCTACAGTGCATGGAAGAAATGCATCAGAGAACCACTGACGCACTGAAGGGGCAGGATGAGATGCAAGCATCTAACAGGAAGTTGGAGGAGCATAGCTCACGGAGAGCTATGGAACTGTAGGATGAGCATGATTGTTGGCTAAGACTCGAGTCCACAATCACTGCGGTTGCAGACGACATAGATGAATTTGAAGTACAAATAGAACCAGCGGATACTATTGTTAAGATTGGCGAGCTGGTTACTAGTCTTAAGACAGATATGCAGGATATGGAGATTGTACATGAGGCTAACATTGCTGCCTTGAAGGAGAAGATAAACCCACAGACCCCACTGAATGAGCAGCAGCTAAGAGCAGAAGCAGTGAAGGCCGCAGTAGAGAATATTGCTGCCGAAGTGGCTAAGTGTTAGAGTCTATTAGATGACGCGTTGAAGGCATTCACAGCCCTCGAAGAAGACCTAGGATTGCTGCAAATGAAAAATGTTGTCAAAGAGAAGCAAGTAGCACTGGAACAGTTGGATATAGAAGTAAAATCCCTGCTACCAAGAGAAAGGCTCGCAAAGTACCAAGAAATCAATGTGCTTAAGAAGAAAGTGTAGGCTTTACGAGAAAAAGAGACCGAAATGGGCGACAAGTCGCAACCATTGTTGGAGGATGCTGGCAAGATCTCGCAGGAGATCGAGGAGAAGTTAAAGGAGCTGTGCGACAATCAGGAACAGGTTGAAGGACATATAGGTGATGAGATCACACCTGAGATGTTGGATACAGTCAACCAAATCAAGCAATACATGAAGAAAATAGTACATAAGTTGATTGCTACATACAATGAGCTTGCTGCGAAGCTAGGTCCATAGGAGACAGAACAGCTCGTGGAAACCGAAGTTGCAGGTGGCTCGGGGGCGAGCGACATGTAAGTGTTAGGGGCCTGTTGGGCCTAGACTGAGTGGGGCATTTTTGAGCAACAAAGGTGTCTTGGAACTGCAGATCTGAGCGCAATTCAGTTGAAACAATTTTGTATAAGTTTTTGGGATGTTGAGAAGTTGCGTGCAGCGCAGCATTGGAGGAAGCCGGGAGGATTAGTACTACGAAGTGTCCAGTCCACGGAATGCCAACAAAGCAGAGTGTTGGAGGGAAGATGGCACATATTCTGGTTAGACCATCGATGGTCTATTTTGTCAAAGATGCTCCAGGAGTGCCAAGCGACAGGTAGGAGAAAATCGGGAAGAAAGCGATTGGTCGCACACATGAAAGATACCACTACTTGAACCAGTCGCACAAGACTGTTAGTGGAAGAACGGCTTGGTGAAAGCGACCTGTTGGCATGCGCGCAACAGGAAGGACGATAGCAACGTGATGCATGTGTGGAAGATTTCCACGATGGAATATTCACTACCAGAGGCCAGAAGTCCGGTTTCGGGGAAACCGTGATAGGGTTGTAAACCTAAGGGATTTTTCCTGCAGATTGAAAAGACATGACATATGGGCATGATCTATAAATAAGGGAATTTTTGTAGGGGAAAGGGTTAACTCTTCATTTTTGTAAGTAAAACATTGTTGAATCTTGTGAAATTAATTGTAAAGGATCTGCAGCTGAGTGCGTAGAGACCTATCTAAGAGAGAAGAGAGTCCACAGCTGAGTGCGCAGACTAATAACAATTGTACCCTTCCCAAAGACTAATATAACAATAGTTCTTGTGGACATAGCCTCCATCCGGGGGGTGAACCACGTTAAATCCTGTGTAGTGTGATTGTTGTGCTTCTGTATTTTCTTATCTGCCTACTTTGAATGTCTAGATTCTCATTTATAAGTTGTATGTTAATGCTTTTATATGTATTTGCCATAGGTGAAAGATGGGAATAATATGTTAAGTCTTACATGGATAGATAAATGAGGAAGGTGCAGTACTTTAAGCTAGTAGAAGTATCCGTTTATTGAATAATCATAAGTATACGTAGAGGTTTGATTGTGTAACTCTTGAATACGCTGTACTAGGGGTGCGCGGCCTCATATATTCCGTCTATTTGCACCCGTCCCCTCAGATAATAATCTAAGGAAATAGATGAATGACTAAGTGTTAACGTAAAATCCCTAAGATATGTCAAGTCTAGAACAGGAAGCGTATTAGACCATTGTGCTGTCCTATAAGTGGTATCTTGCTCGAACTGTGCAGCCCTTGGGTGCGTTGGTTGCGCAGCGGTTAGTCTATGGAAGTGCGGGCCACGACGCAAATTATCGTTGCGCAGTCATCAGCCGCAGTGCAGGTCCAATAGTGCACTGCACAGTAGTCCTGTCCGAACAAGTCATCACTTCATTGTGGAAACCTGATTCCGCAGTGCCCCCATAGCTACACCTTGGGTGAGACCTTATCCTGTTCGCAGGTTGTTGCCAAAAGGGCCGATGAGAAGGGGTTTTGTTGGTTAAGTGAAACCGCGAAGAACTTGGGTCTATATTGGAAAACCTCTAGATCAGTGTGTAAGCCAACAATTTCCGATGGGATTTCAATTGTAAGAAGCCAGATATCCAACATTGTCATCCGTCGGTGGTATGGAAGGTGCGTCGGATATCCCCGAAGTGGACGTCGGATATCCGACGTGATTTGCATTGGCAGAATCCGGATATCCGACATTATCTGCCATCGGTTGTATGGCAGGTGCATCGGATATCCCCAAAGTGGATGTCGGATATCTAATGTGATTTACATTGGTAGAAGCCGGATATCCGATGTGGCAAGTCGTCGGTGGTATGGCAACTTCATCGGATATCATGGAATGGGGAGACGGATATCCGACGACTATGCGTAATTTAAAAAAAAAAAAACAAAGATCCTGATAAGTTTACTCAATTATTTTCCTTATAATTATGCTCAAATCAGCTAAAATTTAAAGTGACCGACATCTTGTCACTGAAATGAATTTAATGGATGTATGAAAACAAAACTAATAGGGAAAGAAAAAATTGATTCAATCCTATAATTCCAATGCTTTAAGAAACCAAAATGAAATCAAGTAAGAGCTATGTAAAAAGATAGAGATTCTTACACACATGTTCACATGATATCGTCACGAAAATAATATAGATTAGGTCTTTATCACTTAGAGTTTCAAAAAGGATTAAATTCCAAGCAACTAAGGAAATGCCAACATGCTCAACTGGGGAAATGCCAACTGGGGAGTGCAACTACGAAATTGGATGTGAAACAATACCACCAATACATGAAACACACACGTATAAGTCTATCATTTGAACAAATCGATCTCAAGGGAGTAGAGTGATAGCAAGGAAATGAGAGGAATTAAGACAATTTCTCCTTTTCTCACACTCTCTTATAGACAAGAAAAATAGTAAAAGAAGAAGAAGATCAACTGTATAAGAAGAGGGTCAAATATGATATTATGAACCATGGTTGAGAATAGAAAAGGTCACCCCCCAAGTGTGATGAATAAGCAAATTAAAAACCATACCAAATTGCTGAGAATAGCCCAGGAAAACCACTACTCCTCGCGCCCTAAAAATATCTCATGCATATGTCACAAACAGGTCAAGTAGTGCACACTCTCCCTCTAGATCTACAAGCCACTAAAATAGAACAAAATCCTACCTGGAATAGGATAAGTGGATATGAACACAACAAAATTTCACACGCCATTGGGAATCCAACACACTTAAACAATTTTCAAGCATTTCTAAATGGAATTTTGTAGTGCTTATTCTTCATCAACATTGCTTGGAATGTAGTGATGCCAAGACTTGGAATGAATATAAGCCTCCTTGCCCTACATATATTTTTATTTAGGGTCACCAAGTTACTCCAAAAATTACATGTGTAAACTGAAGTGAGTGTAAAAACTAAAGAGGATGGGATGTTCCTATCTACTAGATACCAAATTTGCACACCAAGTTCCCAACAACAATCCACCTGCACTAAAACTCTTCTTGGAAGTCCTCAAGATTGATACTTAAAAACTTATGGAGTTGATCAGATATTTCTCTTTGTCACAAAAAATTAAAAAAGGGATTTCAAAATGCAAAAGCTCTTCTTAAATAAAGGAAGAAGTTCCAAGCATTACAAAAGAAATAGCTTATCAAGTGCTTATTACTTTATACTCCAATGCCATACTTCAGAATTCAACACATAATCATGAAATACATGGACTGAACTGTGTCATTTTAATTGATGAACAAAAACTGTTCCCAAGATTTACTAGAGGACCCAAGAAACTAAGGTTTTGCTAAGCTATTCTTTGTGTTTTCAAATTGTATAGACCAAGTGGATTCTTGAAGACATTCCTTTGATCTTTTCTTGGAATATTACAATGCCAAAGTTCAATAGTTGTAGAGTTGTTGTGGCAACTTTGGGTGAAGGAGGAATTCTTGGAACAAAGACTTGGTGGAGATAACTTGAAAATTTTAAAGAGAAAGAACCGAGTCTTCAAAGAATTAGATAGTTCAGGTTTCTTAGTAGATGTGACATAAGTATTTGGATGTGCCAAGGAGCTATGGTTTGTTTTTGGATGGCGACATGAAGAGATCCTATGAGTGTCAATTTGAAGCATGCGATAGGTGTAAGGTGGTTCACTCAGTATTATCGTCAATAGTCCCTAAGAACTTGATTAAGATACACTATGGGGTCTAGATCTTATACATGATATTGCTAAAAAAAATAATTGATTCCAAACAAAATCCCTAAATCGATAAGATGGGCAGGTAGAGCCGTTGTTTCCTAGCGATCTCGCTATAGGATTCAATCAAGATTTATTTACAAAGGTAGGGTACCTTCATGCATTACTCTTTCATGTTCCATTAATGCCTTCATGATCACAACGACCATCATGAATCGTTGTGGTGATGGTCGTTGCACACCAGAATGCATCTTATTAAATGAAGCGTTTTCTTTTACATATTTATTCTTTGAATACCATCAAGTCAAGATGGAAAAATAGGACCACGGCCAAAATACCTCCTTTACCATTGAATGGAGTTTTTTTGCTTACAATGTTAGCCATTCATTGAGATCCTCTCTGCTTCGAGAATAATTTAATATTCTCTACTGAACATGGCCAACCACGTGAAGGTGGAAGCTCTTATGGCCCCTTCCCCCCTCACATCACTCTCAATTCCCCATACCCAATGCATATACTTGAAAAAACAAATTACGTGCAAATTCATGCAGATTTCATCATAAACAAACATTTACCATTCATTCAATAAAAAGCTAACATTCATTAAACCATTCATTCATTCAGTCATCACATCCATTCAATAGAAGTTAACATTCATTAAACTATTCATTCATTCATTAGGCCAAAAATCATGCATTACATTATATTATCTAAAATAATTACTCAATATTTTTTCAGTCACTAGTTCTTTCTAATTTTTTTTCTCTTTACAAAATCAACAAGAAGCTCATCTTCTGGAACTTGTCCTCCATTTCTTGGTGCTTCATCAACTTGTCGTGATGTCTTCCTCATAGAGTGCTCGGGACGTGTATTTTGCGGCAAGGGGTTCGGATTTGCTACAATAATGTGAAAATGTTACACTGATATATTTTATTATAATGACAAGTATTTCATTTAAAAAAAACATTACAAAGGTGTTTTTTTATCTGTTGTGGCCACATCATATTCTTCGTATTCCTGTCTAGGCTCAACCTGTACAATGTGACCCTCTACATGCTCTGCAGTTGAAATATGGAGAAGTACAATTAATGTTCACCATCTGCAATTCTATATATAAAATTGTAGCATATGAATAAATTCATTACCAGGATTCGAAGAATGATCTTCGATTTGTTGTTGTCCCTCCTTGACATTAAGCGGATCATTGTTTTCCTGCTCAAAATAGAGTCAATATTTTATGTCAATTATTTAACGAATAGATTGCACAAGTAATAAATCTCCATTAAACTATATAGATTTTATATATCTGTGCACTAGATGGATCCGTACCAGAAGACTTGTTTTCCTAGGAAAGCTTTTTCAGTGTTCAACAGCAGCTCCAAAGCCGCGTTGGAAGCCAAGCTTCAATTCTTCCTCAGTGGGAACTTCTTTGAATCGGTCGAACTGGATATTTGCATAACGTCGTTAATTTACATTTTGTGGTGCAATAAAACGAAAAATAATTTGCAATTTATTATTTGGATGCATTATTGGTTTTTCGAAACTTACAATTCTTGCCGCCAAATTTGAATAACCACTAGGCCCAAGCTTGTGCTGACCAATATTTTCCACTCTTTCCTTTGTGGCCTTTGATGTGTCTGACAGCCTATGCAAGTGTTGAAATACGTTAGTTGTTCCAAATTTGATGTAAAAAAAATAATAATAAGGTTTAGAATTACATTGTGGAAAGTATTGCATACCTCCCTGTGCCTGGTGTTATCTTTCCATCTTTTCTCTGACCCCTCTCCTTTCCATCTTCCACTAGAGCTTTCCACTCTCTTGCTGGATTCATTGGAGGGCGTCCATACCTAGGGTTCCTTTCTAGGTGAACCCTATATTGGTCTCAAACAATCTTCATATGTTGTCCATCCTTTTTCAGGACCGCGTCTCGATCGAAGGTCTCGTTGCTGAACAAGCCAACCAACCGATTAGTGAGCTCATCTTTTAAATTTTTCAGTTGTCTATCCCACCTTGTGCAGATGGTGGGCCCGAATATCTCCAAGACAAATCATTCAAATTTTTATAAAAAACATCATTTCCTGCAAAACGATCATGCCATGATCATAATTAGTTGAAAAAAAAAATATCGGTATATTACAATCAAATTATAAACACTAACTTGATCAACATATAATTACTTGGGATCTTCTCTATATTTATTGGAACAAGATATTCGTCCACGAAAAATGTTGTCTCAATTGTTCTTGTGCTAGTGACACGGGAAGATTTAGGAAATGTAGCTTCAGCAATATCAATACTAGGATGCTCAGTGTCGACCCATTCTTCTAGACAATCTGGTGTGTGTCGGTCACCAGCGGTCGGTGCACTCACAACTGGCATCTGGGGTGTTGTGGAACGTGTTTCCGGTTGTTCAGTGGAAAACAATGGCGTATGAGTTGATACACATGGAGTCTTTTGCTCATTATGCGACGCCTCTCCACGAGCATCACTGGGGACAACACTTCCTTGACCACTAGTGTGTGGCCTCAGAAAATCCTGTAAATACAAACCACATTTTATAAGTTCACTATCATATAAAAGTAAAAATTATAAAGTTATAAATGAATTTATATTATGATTCAATATTATGCAACTTACATTCAAGGCTTGAGATTTCTTATCCTGGCTTTAACCCCGTTTGTCTGTGGAATTTGGAATAGCAGACGAATCATTTCCACACTAATTTTTTTCAAGGTGTTCTCTATCACCTTAACCAGGTATATAGCTGAACCAATTATGTCAACATCGGCCATAAACTCATGCACTTCAAAATCTATTGATTGTTGTGATGTTGTTTCATATAGCGAATAATTGGTCTGCAACAAAAATATATAAAAAAACTATTGAGTTCTACCATTATAGATTCCTAAAATTATATTAACAAAACATATCTATCATGATAGATTCCTAAAATTACAACTAGGTTTACTTGATGCCTAGATGATGGTGTCGTCTGATCCATAGCTGGGGAGTTGTCCCGATCATTTGGCCCCTGCAAAAAAGAAGTAGAAAACATTATCACAATGAAACCAGTATACACACGAAAAATACATAACAAAATAAGCATTATGCTACATATTATATTGGTACAATTCCAATGAATTATACCTGCTGCATCGAGGATAGTGATCCACTCATCGGATCAATGGTTATAGGTGACCTTCCTCGATCTACCAATAGGGAGGTGCCCCTTACAGAACCCTGAATAAAAAAAATAGAACAAATCACCTGAACGAATCCAAAATACTCAATGAAAGAATATAATAACAAAACATTTTGATGTATAATTTAAATTGTACAATTACGATCAGGTTTACCTGTTTCCCCGAGGCTGCTGTCGTCTGATCAACAGGGGGTCGTTGGCTTCCTCGATCAACGCTCTGCATCAAATATATATAACATTATATAAACCAAATGAATATACTCATGAAAAAACATAGCAAAAGAAAACTATTCTTCAAATTATATTTTTACTATTACAAAGATGTATACCTGTTGCCTCGAGGCAGGTCTGGTATGATCTACTATGCCCCTTATAGAACCGGCCTGCAACAAAAACATGGAGAAAATTACCTAAACGAAAACAAAATACTCACTGAAACATTAATATAATAAGAAAACATTTTGACATAGTTTACCTATTGGCCTGAGGCTGTTGTCGTTTGATCAAAAGTTGGGTGGCTTCTCCGTTCAACGTTCTGCATCAAATATAGATAACATTATATAAACCAAACTAATATACTAATGAAAAAATGAAGCAAAAAAAAACTCTTTTTTCTTATTATATTTTTACTATTACAAAGATGTATATTTGCTCCCTCGAGGATGTTGCACTCCTTTGACCATCTGTTGGATGGGATTTTCCCCGATCACTAGCCTGCGAAGTAAATATAGAAAATTTAAATGAAATAAACTAATGAAAAATCCTTAAGATGTTAAATTCATTAATAAAAGGTTGGGTAAATTGTTAGATGTACCACTCCCATAGTAACTGTGTTTGTATCTACACGATTCAAGTTGTAATTAATAAGCAACTCTTCCCCTGCATATACTGATTTAATGGCACATATAAAAACATGCTTTCCTTCACGCCCCTCAAATTCACAGTTGGGTTGCTTAATTGTAGACCCTGGTTGTGTACTGTTTATAAACCCCACAATATTCCCTGTGGCCTTTGGCCTTCCGTCAATGTACAACGTTGCTCCTTTATTTTGATCTTTGTCTTTCAATTGTAAATAGTTTGTTGACAATCCATATCTATGCATACTTCGTGTATATTGAACCAGTCACATCCAATATTTGTAGTTGTAACAGGGTCCAATGTACTCCACCAATTCTGCACATCTGTCATAACTGACCTTTATTCCATCCATGCAAAACAACCCCAAACCATGTAATGACGACGGTGCAATTCGATATATCCTCTCGTTCACACAAAAATCTGTGTTCAGCTAAGGAAGATCCTTGGGTATCCATTGTTTCACTATATGTTTGTACCTCAAGGGCACCTCGATGTTGCCTATTGTCTCATCATCATAGGAACATGACCCCCCTTCAACGAGAAAAAATTCCATGCGTTTATGGAATTTTCTTCTGATCTTTTGACATCTAGTTGATAAAACTCTTGTAGACCTATTGGATGTCTCACTTTCCTCTAGCCTTTCTAAAATTCCCTCATTCGAGAAAGACAGATTTGACAAATACCTGTTTGGTTCTACCTTCACCATGGGAAATTTTTTTAGATAGGACCTCAAGGCACATCGCCTCTTAAAAGGTGACGTGTAGCACCTTTTATAAGGTGACTTGTACCGCATTCCCTTTCTCAAAATGTAGGCATTCAAGTGATGAGGAAGATGATCACTTTATCTTTCTTAGGAGTAGAAATTCATGCAATTATGAATTGTCTTTTATTGCTCGTTTGGCTCTTGAGTCCCATATCACACCATTTAACTAACTTTGTCGCCATGGCCCTAAAGTCTCTCTCATCCCATCAATTTGGGTTCATCACCTCGGTCATTGAATTACACTCACATTTAGTAATATATTCATATTTAGAAATAATAATATAAAATAAAAATAATTAACCATTATGGAAAACTTCTAAAAGTTTTCATGACTTTTAAAACGAAGATCTTTGAGGTGGTTAATAAGTGTTCACAAATCTTCAAAAACAATATTTTATATAATGTTGTGAAACTTGTATAATCTTATTCAAAATTTAAACTGAAATATTCTTAAGGAAAAGGATGAACTCATTGAATATTGGTAACACATGGGTAGTTTTGTAATCAAGCATGGTCTTCTTAGAGGACTGAAAGTAATTGAATCAAGCAATGGCGAACCCGTAAACATGTAAGTTGTTTTAAAAAATGGTATATTTCAGTCCTACTCCTAGACCTAAGGTTGTCCATATTGTGAATGGGTGTTTTGCTAATGAACCCTTTTTTACCATACTAGAAGAAAACAAAAATGATGATATTGTGGATTGTATGCAAATATTATGTAAAGATTCATGCCCTAAGTTACAAATGGCCAAAACCCAATGCTATGGGACTATGTGAGGTGATATTGTCAGTTTAGGATAAGTGTTCGTTCGATCCCCTTGGGACTAAATTTGCCAAGGACAGTTTTGAGTGATAAGAGAACCATAAACTGTATTTTCTCATTCGATGTCATCAAAATGTATTGTATTGAGTAATATATAAGTTGATCAATGGATGGGAATTCCAAAGAAAAAAAATGTAGAAGAAAATCATAGCTGATTAATGATCCTCCTATACATCTCATAATCAAATTCATTTGGATCACCACCACTAACACTACCATAGTGCTCTCCTTCCTCCTCCTTCACCTCCATGTATCCAGTCCAATATTTGCATATAACTATTCTGAGGGATCCCCAATCGGATCACCATCATCAAAAGTGATTGGTTATAGGAATGGTGCAGTAAGATCCAAGTTTCCGAAATCCAACTCAAATATACTATCCAAACCCATATCGATAGGAAATACCTCCATCTATGTCCTTCCCTTTGATCACTCTTCCCTTGTCCTATATATAAGATAAAGGTTTCTGTGAACATAAATGAATACCTCTTCTCTCTTCTCTTGACTATTCAAGATGGTTTTTTTCAAAGTGTTCACGTTCTCCTATGTGCACCAATTCCTCTTGTAACAAAAGGATGATCTAACCTAAGAAAGGAACCTTGCGATAACTTATTGTAAAAGAGTGTATGCTACCCCATGTGTTTCCCATTAATTATATACCTTCTTAATCCATTGTCCCTATCATGTTGTAACATCTAAATCTCTCAATTTTAGTGGAAAAATCTACAAATCCATTCTCCACTTCTCAAGTATGGCTTTGACCTAATATATCCTATTAAATCATGGAATTTGCATGTTTTTCATTAAGTCACTCATCACTATAGTACTTGGTAATTGAAGGTGTATAATTATTTTCCCACCTAGTGCCAAGAATATTTCATATGTTGTTGAATAGATATTTGTTGTTGTCCCATAGTCAGGACACTTATTCTCCAAAATAATTTTCCTCACAAGTTCAATCGAGGAGTTCCACCCCTCTTAAAAATATTTACCAACACATATCTGATCACCAACAAATTTTTCTGACAGGACAAGTCTTAACTACTTAATACAAAAAATAAAAAATAAAAATAAAATTCAACTTCTCACTTTTAACACTACCAGATGGTCAATGTGTTAAAGTAATCTTCAGTAGTAATAATAAACTTTTTTAATTTACAAGAAAATAAATACATGAAGATACTTACCTAGGTGTAGACGTTTCCTGTAATATTCTCAGAAGAGTTACTTTCAGAAATGACTGTGCCTCTTAGAGGCCAGTTAACTCTAGGAACCAAGTGACCCTATTAGAGGGTTAGTACAAACCAGAGAGAGAGATGACTGGGCTATGGTACAATTAATCAAAGAAATTCAATGAAAGTCAAAAGGCTCAATACAATCACAATAAAGATCAGCCCTTAATAAGTCTCAACATCACAAATAAAACTCAACAAATATATATAACCACGGATCAAGAACTACACACAAAATCTGAGCATATAAAACAAAGGTCGCAAAAAAAATACAAAATAACTTAAAAACTCAGTCGAAACTGCCCATACAAAATTTTGGCCCTCATAGATGAGCTGATAGCCAACAGACTAAGGCCAAAGAGACTCACAACCTCCACATATGAGTACACAGAAGAGTAAAGCAAACCCTTAAGACCTCACGACCCTTACTAAAACAACCAACAGAGAAAACCTAGGGCTCATGGCTGAGTCTGGGTGTCACAAACTCCCCAACAGGGAGAAGGAGAGCAGATCGAAAGACACAGTAGGCAGAAAGGTTACCAATCAAATCTCAATAACATTCAAACTTCAAAGATAGATCTGGAAAATAAAATATAAAAATAAAATAAATAAATAAAAATTAAAGTAGAATGTCTTAGGTGGGTACCAGGGTTACACAATTAAATAGGTGAGGGTACAAAGACTATTAGGAACCCATGTCAACCCTTCTATTTATTTTGTTAGTATATTTTTGTTGGACGCATATGCTTTGTAAGTCATCCCGTAGTATTTGTTGATCCATAGTTTGTATTATTGTTGTTGGACGCATATGCTTTGTAAGTCGTCTCGTAGTAAATGTTGATCCATGGTTTTTATTGACACATGGTATTGACCTATGGTATTGGTGCCTAGACTTAGTATATAAGTTTTTGTTGAGACCAATGAAGGTACCGTGAAGTTATTTGTATTGAGCTTGCTCAAAGGAGGTTGCCCCCTCGAAGTGGCCTGTGATCAATAAAAGTTATTTAGAGTTCTGTTATTACTGCTATCTCATGTATTTTCATTAATTAATTGTTGCAGGTTCTTCACATCTGGTATCAGAGCACTTTCTTGGGCTCGCTGGTGAAATTTTTGCCAATTTTTTTTTTTCGCATCTGTTGCAGGTTCGGATTTGGGAATAATCCCTATCCGCTTAACTGTGGGAAGTACTTGGGCATAAGCCCTAAAACTCATTGTGAGGAGTACCACAAGAACCCTGAAGTAGCTATCCCATTCAGAGGACCTTCCAGCGAAAAGGGCAACGACCCCTACCTGATTGACTAGTTCCCACCCATGAGGTAAACCAAGAGCCGTCATTTGTGGCGAAGCAGTTATCAGTTTTACCTGAGCCGTGGAGTGAGAGGTACTGCCCCAATACGAAAGCCGTCAGACAACATTGGTGGCCGAGTGAATCCCCTGAACCGATAGGAAGCCGCACATACTTGGGGTCCATATCTATTTTCAACTGAACTATTGCCAATCACTTCTGCGCCATTGCAGATCCATCTGTTACCGATCACTTATGCATTTTTGCAGATCCATTTGTTGTCGATCACTTCTGCGTCGTTGTAGATCCATTTGTTTCAAATCCATTCCAAAAGACGGTTCCGATCTAGCCATTTCAGATCCATTCTAAAAGCCGTTTTAGATATAGCCATTTTTCGATCCATTTCGAACCGTTCCAGATCCCACAGTTTTCGATCCCTTCCGAAAGCCGTTTCCGATCCATTCTGGAAAAAAAAGAGTATAAAATTCTATTTTTTCACCGTATCTCCCTTGTTTTAACTCTGTTTTCCCTGAAACTTCACTGACACCCCTGCAATCCCATTTTGCATATTTCATTCCTGAGGACCCTATCCCAAATTCCACTTCCCAAGACCCGAAATCCCACATTTGTCTATTTTTAGGGTTTTCCATAACTCCTTCGATTTTCACCCTAACGCCTTCAAATTTTGCCACTATGTTCATTCCCTATTTATGCTTCTTTGTTCCTGTTTGACAAATTTTTCCATTCTTTCACCCCACTTCTGAAATCCTCATTTTCCGCTTCCCTATCCATTCCAAAGTGTCCAAAACCTACTCAAACCCCAATTACCCATCCGATTTTTTCTCAAATCCAAATTTCCCTTTACTAAATAAGCTTCTGTTTGCATTTTTCTACCCATTCACACAAAAAAAAAACTCCTGGTTATGGTTGTCACCTGCATAGGAAAAAAAACAATGGAGGAAGCACTTGCAGCCATCCAAACCCCAACTCCAGGATCTGGATGAAAAATTTCTCGACCTCCATCATGAGCATTCATCCATGAACAACAAACGACAGTCTGAGTCTTCATCAGACAATGGGTTCTCTTCTTCCAGCAATTTCCGTAGTCCAAAGATTGATTTTCCTTGCTTCAATGGTACTGATACGACTGGATGGATCTATCGTGTAGAACAGTATTTCAATTTGCATAATACTTTTGATGTCCAAAAAGTTCCACTTGCATCCTTTCATTTACAGGAAGCCCTTCAATGGTACCGTTGGTACATCAAGTCTCATGATGAGCCAAAATGGACAGATTTTTTCCAACTCCTTTTGCAACGATTTGGTCCTAGTTCTTTTGATGACTTCACTGGAGCACTCACTAAACTTAGTCAAATTGGCACTGTGAGAGAGTATCAGACATAATTTGAGAAACTACCCAATCAGATAGAAGGATTATCTGATGAATTCTATAGGAGTTGTTTTATCAGTGGTCTTAAGGATGAAATCCGCTCAGAGGTCAAAATTTTCTATCCCAACACAATGATGGAATCCCTGGGGTTGGATAAGTTGGCAGAGGACAAGATTGTAGCCCAACAACGCTCCAAACCCACTTTTGTTCCCTTCTGAAATATGGGTTCTCAACAACCTCCCATCCCACCGGCTCCTCAACCAACTCTTATCAAGCATTTATCTGAAACAGAGATGCAGGCACGCAGAGAAAAAGAGGGGCTTTGTTATAATTGTGATGAGAAATTCACTCGGGGACATACATGTGTTTAGCAAAAGCTCTATCTCTTAGATGTGGATTCTCTGCCTGCCTTTGAAATTGGTGAAGAAGCTCCAGATATAATGGATGATCAGATCGACATTCAGGAGTCACCTATTCACCCCCCATCTCAGGACGACCAACCAAAGATATCTCTCCATGCTTTATCCGGCCTCACCACCCCACAAACAATGCGGGTCAGGGGTTACTTCAAGAATATCCCTTTTACAATACTCATTGATTCTGGTAGCACTCATAATTTCATTGACCATCGGGTCACCAAACAAGCTGATTTTTTTGTCCATCCTTGCTCCAACTTTGAAGTCATGATTGCCAATGGGGGCACCTTACCTTGCAAGGGGAAGTGTCACAATGTGCATATCTCTCTAGAAGATTATAACCTGCGCTCTAACATGTTTTCCTTCTCCCTAGGCGGATGTGATGTGGTTTTGGGCATTCAATGGTTACGCACACTTGGCCCCATGTTATGGGATTTTGCTGAACTTTGGATGCAGTTTTAAGTCAATGGGAAACAACACAAATTTACGGGCTTACAACAAGGGTCTCTCTGCATCATCAGTTCACATCGCTTGGAAAATATCCTTAAGAAGAATTCACATGGTGTCATCGCTCAACTCCATTCCCTTCAGATGCACCCATCAATAGTCTCCCCTACTTCGTTGGATAGATATGCAGGTGTCTTTGCTGAACCAGTGGGCTTGTCGCCTTTAAGAGACCTTTCCGGTAAGAATTTAGCCGCATCTACATCTCAGCAGGAAATGCTGGCTATTTTGCATGCAGTACAGAAGTGGCAGCCATACCTATTAGGGAATTATTTCTGCATCAAGACTGATCTCCAGATTCTGGAAAATTTCCTAGAACAACAGGTCTCCTCCCCAGCACACCTGAAATGGGTTATCCAACTCATGGGTTATGCCTATGCGATCACTTACAAGAAGGGTAAGGACAATATGGTGGCAGATGCTCCTTCTGACACATTTGATGACCCAGTTTCTCTTACAGCTATTTCTCTGCTTGTTCCAAATTGGTTGCAATCTGTTCAACAGGGCTATCTCTTCTATGAACTCCATGCTTCTTCATCGGCAGGGCACTCTGGGTTCTTCAAAAGGTATGACCAGGAACAATGTAACTTCTTTTGGCAGGGACTAAAAATGACAATTCAATAGATGGTGGTTGATTGTGATACTTTCCAGGGTGAAATGACACTCCTTTCGAGACTGCTCGAACCCTTGCCCATGCCTACACAGATTTGGACAACTATTTCTATGGATCTCCTAGAAGCACTCCAGTGGTACAATACCACATCTAAAAGGACACCATATGAAGCAGTCTATGGACAAGCACCGCTGATTCTTCTTCCATACACCCTCAGCAACTCCCCAGTTCAGGAAATTGACTCAGTTCTTCGCAACCGTGATCAGATTCTTCTCATTCTGCAGGACAATCTTCACATGGAAAGAATTCGACTGAAACAACAAGACGATCAACACCATCCTGAGCACACTTTTCAAACAACTGATTTGGTTCTTCTTCATCTATATCCTTCCAAGCAATCCTCCCTGAAACTCAAAAGGCGACAGTGGCCCAGAATGAAACCTGAGGATGCTACAAGGGAGCCACTCCTTCAGATTCTGCATCAATTTCCACATCTAAAGCTTTGAGGACAAACATTTTTCTAAGGGAGAGGGGATGTTAGGAACCCATGTCAACCCTTCTATTTACTTTGTTAGTATATTTTTGTTGGACGCATATGCTTTGTAATTCGTCCTGTAGTATTTGTTGATCCATAGTTTGTATTATTGTTGTTGGACGCATATGCTTTGTAAGTCGTCCCGTAGTAATTGTTGATCCATGGTTTGTATTGACACATGGTATTGACTAATGGTATTGGCGCCTAGACTTAGTATATAAGTTTGTGTTGAGACCAATGAAGGTACCGTGAAGTTATTTTTATTGAGCTTGCTCAAAGGAGGTTTCCCCCTCGAAGTGGCCTGCGATCAATAAAAGTGTTTCTGAGTTCTGTTATTACTGCTATCTTGTGTATTTTCGTTAATTAATTGTTGTAGGTTCTTCATAAAGACCAAGTAGTAAGGTACAAGTCAAAAAGAAAAGAGTGGGTATAAAGACTCATAACCATTTGGACTAAGAGGGTGCACCTCAAATGTGGACAAACTACCATAGTCCCCATAAGACCAAAAACATAAAATGTGGTACAAATCAAAAGATAACTCAAGATCAGTTAAAGACCCAAAAGGTAAAGGGCAAGGTACCACAAAAATATTATCAACAAAATGAAATCACCAAAAGTCAATCAACCAAGGTGGGGTACAACCAATCATCTCTGTCTCAAATTTACCAGTGTTCCATATAACTTGAAAGTCCATCATCACTGTAAAAGGAAAATTCCACACGAATGATGTGATCATGTGGTCCTCTAGACTACTCCTAAGGTCAAGCGTTAGTAGCTCCATCAAGGGGTGTCCATTCCCTTGAAAAGACCATCTAACTCAACCATCTCAAAGACCTATGAGAAGAGGACATCACACATCATCATATAATTGGTAACTGACCGTGTAAGAACTCAAAAACCCTAAATCAACCAAGTGTGCAGAAGGAGAGCCTGAAAAATAAGAGGCGAGCAGACCAAAAGAAAGCTCTAAAACTATACCGAGACCGATGTTACAACAAGCGAGCTACAACAAAAAGGCCAGAATTCCAACAAGAAGCACTATAAAATAAAAGACCATCTAAAAGGTATGATAGCATGCAATCTTCTTAACTAAGGTTTGGATATCTCAACAGATTGTATCCTCCGCAAGGTGATGAAATCCAAGTCGAACAATATGAAGTGAGAGACCAAAGTGGAAGGATATACCTCTACCGAAAGGGATCCTAGGTGAAAGAATCCTAGAAGAAAACCCACTAATATACCTCATTCATGACATGTTCGAGAAGGTTAACCAGAGCTTCTTCCCTTGAACCCTTGCATCACCTATACGGAAAATACAAGCAAGACAATGTAGAGGTCTCCTTAGGCACTAGGTGGAGTGTGGCATTCCACAAAGTCCACCCGAAAATAGTCCTCACTGCTTGCTCCCATGGAATGGGGGGGCCTATCGAAAAACTGGTCGATGACCGTGTCAACAAATACTAGAGGATTTTAGTACCCTAAAGGACAACAAATATGTCTCAGATGAAAAGCGACAAGGGGGAATTATTAGGATTCATATCCCCGGTGTCCTACCTAACTAACAGTTTATTTTGTATCCTCAAGTGAGGTTAAAATGTGTTTTGTTAGGGAGATAAATTTTAATGGTTTGTTTTCTTACTCAATCGGGTAGTGGAATGTAATGTCTCTTGTTAGGAATTTTATCAAAATGGCAAATTTTCACTTGTTTTCCTAGTTCGACCTTTGACTAGTTTTGAGCTCTAGGTCCCCAAATTGCTCCAATTGCTCCCAAATATTCTGAGAAGGTATATGGATGATGTTATAAAATAAATATGTGTTTCAGGTATGCTTTTGAACCTTTAAAATACTTCTTCAAATCCTCTTTCAATTCTGGCCAATGTAGGGAACTTTACTAGTAATTTCCCTTTGACTAGTATTGGTCTCTAGGTCTCAAATTGGCTCTAAATGCCTTCAAATATTCAAGGAATGTGTATGAATGATATTAGGAATTTAATATGATTCTCATGGATGAAATATGGCCACCAAAATACATCTTCAAACTCTCTTAATATTCTATACCAAGTATGCAATTTTACTAGTAATTTGGGGTTCAAATTCCCCCTGGGGTAAGTACTGAAAATGGCTTCCCAAATGCCTCCAAACCCACTCAAATTTATGAAAAGAGGTAGGGGATGTCTCAAGGATGTTATTAAGGTCCCAAATGAACCATTAATTATTTATTTAGTCTGTTCCAAACCTATCCCAAACAACAACAAAGATCACTAGTTCGACCCTTGGGGAAATGGCACCAAATCTTCTGCAAATGTAAATAAACTGAGTAAAATGACTTCAAATGCTTGAGAACTGAACATGAAACTTGTATAATACATCAATAAAATTCCATTCATCAATAAACCATAAGTATTTTACTTATCCATTAGAATCCATCAACATTACATTGGTTCACAACAAGGTAGTGGGGAAATGGCATTGTTCTTTCATTAAAAATGAGATTTATACATTTATAAATGGAATTTTGACCTGAAAATTTCTAGAGATTAATAAAATAGTATTTAATTCATATTACAAAATAAATTAGGCATTAGAATCCCCCCCAAAGAGTACAATATCTCACCAAAAACGCCCTCCCTCAAGGATTAAGAGTATGCCATCAAAACTGGAAAATGGTTGAAGGAGTGAGCTAGAATAGAAGAAACCATGATATTCCCTGTAGCTTAAACTTGCAAATAAAGAATCCATTGAATCTCCAAATGAAATTTCTAAATGGCCTTTCCAATTACCAACTTGGATGGGAATCTTTCACCCTCGAAATTGGATAAGGCAAGAAACTAGTCATCCATTGGCTCTCCCTCTTCACAAATGCAATTGAAAATTATACAAATGACCAAAAGATATCATTATTCTTTGCTCATGAATTTTATAAAATTCTAATTTCCTCCATGGTTCAAATTCCTTCTAAGAGACTCATGCCAACTTAAGTTGGGAAGAGATTCCAAAGAATGCCACTTGTACAACAATTCATAGTTTCCCACTTCCACCAAATCACATGTGGAAGCATCTTAGCTTCCCTAACTCCCTTGAGCACCCTCTTGGAGGATAGTTTTAGACCTGACATGTCATATATGTCATATGTTATCCTTCAGGTCTGATTTGTGTCATAGGTGTCATAGCATCTTCATCATTGTTGTCATAGAGCTAGGCAATCTAGCCCAAGTGTCCCACTAGCTCCAAATTGCCTCTTCCTCTTCCATGGGAGTTACTATTCCTCTATATTTATACCTTGGATAAGTCATGCCATGAATAATACCTTTTTGACTCCCCCAAGTATGTTACCACTCACCTTGAATTCGAATTTGTGAAAGAATGATGCCAAGTGTAGTGGGGAAATCTAGCCATATGTGGGTCCCACTTCCTCCATGTGTCTTAATGATCAAATGCCACTTTGATTTTCACTTGTATATATTTATTTAGATCCTTTATTAAATATTTATGCCATTCTATGTTCAAATATCATTTATTATCCCCCTTATTCCAAATCCCAAAGCTTCCACCCCAAACCTAGGAAACTAGTAATTTTCCTCCTTGGCAATTATTTGACCCTTAACATCAATTTGACAAACTCTAATGAATATGGCCAATGTGATTAGGCCATTGTGACCCACTGCCAAATTTGGGACATGACAAATCCTCCCTTCCCAATATTTATTGTCCTCAAGCAATTTCAAACATGGGTGTTGAAGAACCTACTTTCTGTATAATTCTTTGAAGTTGCCATTGAATTGCCCAACCTTGAGTCTTTGAGTTTCCATGAATATTTTAGAGAGAAACCACCATGCTTGCTGCTGCACTACTATGATAAAAATCACTTTATTAAGTGGGAAATCCATCTCCCATACTGCTTGTTTCCCCAAAAAATTTGAAACCGATGAGATAAAAATTATTCCAGGGTCCCATTGCTTGTATTGCACCCCAATAATTAAGAGTGCTCTCGAACCCACACCATTAGATAAGAGGATTCCTGGATCCCATTTTCTTGTATGCATTCTTCCAAACATCATAAGTACAAAATATATATCATCAAAGTACATAACAACATAATGAAAATGTACATCAAGGAGGTGCTTCATCAAAGAATCATGGAAGTGCTTATACCTACAAGTAAGTAGACCACCATTTTCCAGGTGCATACAAGCATCGAGTGAATAATAAAATCTGATCCAATGACATAGGTGAGTACCCCATGTCCTATAATGCTGCTCCAAAAATATATAAGATGCATCAAAACAATCATCCTTGTATTCTTTCATCCAAGTAGTTAATGAAGTTCCTCCAACATCAATTAAACTAAGCAAGGAGCAAGGAAGATCATGAGTCTTCAAGTGACTCAAGTGACTCAAGTGAACATCATAAGTGTATCCATGAAGATATGTATCATCATAAGGATAAAAAATATTCTGCTGCAAATGTAAATAATGAGGTGCTCTATTCATGTCATCATCAAAAGGATAGGTAGGAGTTCCATAGCCCTCATGTGGAACCACTAGAAAAAAACCTTTCACCCAATTTTCATCCCCAATTGATGTGGCTGAAAAGGAAGTAAGGGGTGAGGAATTATGAACCAACCTTAAATAGTTACAACTCTTACCCATCGAATTCTTTAATTCATCTTCTCCATAATTGGGTGGTCCAACTGTTGTGAGATCATGTGCCTCCTTCAAGACTTTGCAACTCTCTCCATGAGGCAACTCATAATCCCTCTGAACTAAGACAAGTGATTTTCCTTCTTCTTGCTTGAGTGTAGAATCTTCAAGCATATGCATATCAACATGTACCTCATGTTCCACCATTACATGAGGTTCCTCCTTTCTGGCATAAATTATTTCATCCATTTCCTTCTTTTCCTTGAAAAGAGAACCATTGCTCATTCTTTTTTCCAAGTTGCTTTCAAGTTGACTAACCCACAATTCAAACCCTTGCATGAGTTTCCTCCACTTGTCTTCAAAGGATAGTTTCAATAATTTTCTAAACTCATCATTCTCCTCTAAGGTTCCTTTCTCATCCTTACTCATGGTGACCAATGGATGCATTTCTTCTCCTACTTCTTCCCTTTCACCAAAGTACATGCAGTTTCCGTTTCTAAGGGTGGTGGCTTATTTCTTTGAATCCTGGTCTTCATTAATGTTCTACCAAATCAGGTTCCAAGACCATGCTCTGATACCACTATAATGTCCCTTGTTAGGAATTTTATTAAAATGACAATTTTTCACTTATTTCCCTAGTTCGACCTTTGACTAGTTTTGAGCTCTAGGTCCCCAAATTGCTCCAATTGCTCCCAAATATTCTGAGAAGGTATATGGATGATTTTATAACATAAATACGTGTTTAAGGGATTCTTTTGGACCTTTAAAATAATTCTGTAAATCCTCTTTCAATTCTGGCCAATGCAGGGAACTTTATTAGTAATTTTCCTTTGACTAGTATTGGTCTCTAGGTCTCAAATTGGCTCCAAATGCCTTCAAATATTCAAGGAATGTGTATGAATTATATTAGGAATTGAATATGATTCTCAGGGATGATATATGGCCACCAAAAGACATCTGAAAACTCTCTTAAGATTCTGGACCAAGTACGCAATTTTACTAGTAATTTGGGGATCAAATCCCTTTGGGGTAAGTACTGAAAATGGCTTCCCAAATGCCTCCAAACCCACTCAAATTTATGAAAAAAGGTAGTGTATGTCTCAAGTATGTTATTAAGGTCCCAAATGAATCATTCATTAGTTATTAAGTCTGTTCCAAACCTCTCCCAAACAACAACAAATATCACTAGTTCGACCCTTGGGGAAATGGCACCAAATCTTCTCCAAATGTAAATAAACTGAGTAAAATGACTTCAAATGCTTGAGCACTGAACATGAAACTTGTATAATATATCAATAAAATTTCATTCATCAATAAACCATCAGTATTTTACTTATCCATTCGAATCCATCAATATTACATTGGTTCACAACAAAGTAGTGGGGAAATGGCACTGTTCTTTCATTAAAAATGAGATTCATACATTTCTACTTGGAATTTTGACCTGAAAATTTCTGGAGATGAATAAAAAGTATTTAATTCATATTAAAGAATCAATGGGGCATTATAATCTTCCGCAAAGAGTACAATATCTCACCAGAAACGCCCTCCCTCAAGGATCAAGAATATGCCATCAAAACAGGAAATGGTTGAAGGAGTGATCTGCAATAGAAGAAACCATGAGCTTCCTTGTAGCTTACACCTACAAATAAAGAATCCATTAGAGCTCCAAATCAAAGGTCTGAATGGCCTTTCCAATTACCAACTTGGATGGGAATCTTTCACCCTCGAAATTGGCTAAGGCAAGAAACTAGTCATCCACTAGCTCTCCCTCTTCACAAATGCAATTGCAAATTCTACAAATGATAAAAAGCTTCCATTCTTCTTTTTTCATGAATTTTATAAAATTCTAATGTCCTCCATGGGTTGAATTCCTTCCAAGAGACTCATGCCAACTCAAGTTGGGAAGAGATTCAAAAGAATGCCACTTGTACAACAATTCCTAGTTTCCCACTTCCACCAAATCACATGTGGAAGCATCTTAGCTGCCCTAACTCACTTGAGTGCCCTCTTGGAGGCTATTTTTAGCCCTGACATGTCATATATGTCATATGTCAGCCTTCAGGTCTAATTTGTGTCATAGGTTTCATAGCATCTTCATCATTGTTGTCATAGAGCTAGGGAATCTAGCCCAAGTGTCCCACTAGCTCCAAATTGCCTCTTCCTCTTCCATGGGAGTTACTCTTCCTCTATATTTAGACCTTGGATGATTCATGCCATGATTAATACCTATTTTACTCCCCCAAGTATGTTACCATTCACCTTGAATTGGAATTGGTGAGAGAATGATGCCAAGTGTAGTGGGGAAATCTAGCCATATGTGGGTCCCACTTCATCCATGTGTCTTCATGATCAAATGCCACTTTGATTTTCACTTGTATATATTTATTTATCTCCTTTATTAATTATTTATGCCATTCTAACATTCAAACATCATTTATTATCCCCCTTATTCCAAATCTCAAAGCTTCCACCCCAAACTTAGTGTAATGTCCCTTGTTAGGAATTTTATTAAAATGGCAATTTTTCACTTTTTTTCCTAGTTAGACCTTTGACTAGTTTTGATCTCTAGGTCCCAAATTTACCCCAAATGATCCCAAATATTCTGAGAAGGTATATGAATGATATTAGAACATAAATATTTGTTTCAGGGATGCATTTGGACCTTTAAAATACTTCTGCAAATCCTCTTTCAATTCTGATCAATGTAGGTAACTTTACTAGTGATTTTCCTTTGACTAGTATTGGTCTCTAGGTCTCAAATTGATTCCAAATGCCTTCAAATATTCAAGGAAGGTGTATGAATTATATTAGAACCTGAATATGATGTTTATAGATGACATATGTCCACCAAAAAACCTCTGAAAACTCTCTTAAGATTCTGGACCAATTGTGCAATTTTACTAGTAATTTGGGGTTCAAATCCCCCTGGGGTAAGTACTGAAAATGGCTTCCCAAATGCCTCCAAACCCACTCAAATTTATGAACAGAGGCATGTAATGTGTTAATTATTTTATTAAAGTCTCATATGCACCCTTAATGGATTATTACAACTGTTCTCACCCTCTCCCATTCAACTGCAAAAATCCCCAATTCGTCCCTTGGGGGAATGGCACTATTTCACCTCCCAATACAACTAAACTGAGTAAAAATGCTTCAAATGCTCAATAACAGTACATGAAACTTTTAAAAGACATCCATGGAAGTATATTGATCACAAATATATCAGAGAATCATCCATTCATTCAAAATCATCATCAATACATTGGCTCACAACAAGGTAGTGGGGAAATGACATTGTTCTTCCATTAAAAATGAGATTTATACATTTCTACTTGGAATTTCGACTTGAAACTTTTTGGATATGAAGAAAATAGTATTTAATTCATATTACAAAATAAATGGGGCATTAAAAGCTTCCCCAAAGAGTACAATAGCTCACCAAAAACGCCCTCCCTCAAGGATCAAGAATATGCCATCAAAACTAGAAATGGTTGAAGGAGTGAGATGCAATAGAAGAAACCATGAGCTGCCCTGTAGCTTACACCTGCAAATAAAGACTCCATTAAAGCTCCAAATGAAAGGTCTGAATGGACTTTCCAATTACCAACTTGGATGGGAATCTTTCACCCTCGAAATTGGCTAAGGAAATAAACTAGTCATCCACTAGCTCTCCCTCTTCACAAATGCAATTGCAAATTCTACAAATGATCAAAATCCATTCTCATACTTCATTTCTACATTTTATAACCAACATTAGCCTTCTAAGGGTCGAAATCCTCTCAATAGATTCAATAGATTTCCATTTAGGAAATATTCCACACTTGCCACTTGTCTCCTAGTTCCAACCTTCCATCTTCTCCCAAATTCAATTTTGAGTCTCTTTGGCTTCTCCAACTCCCAAATTCCCCTTCCTTGAACCTATTTTTGGGGCTGACATGTCATGGTGGTCAGATGTCAGAGGTCAGGTCTGCAATTTGTCATAGTTGTCATAGATGCTCCATCATTGGTGTCATAGGGGCTAGGGAATCTAGCCCAAGTGTCCACAAACTTCCACTTTGACTCTTTATCTTCCATGGAGGTTACCAATCCTTCCCAATTCGACCTAAGATGCTCAATGACATGTGTTATGACTTACCAACTCACCCAAGAGTGTTCACATTCCCATTAATTCGAATTTGCAAAAGAGAGATACCATGTATTATGAAAAATCAAGCTAGTGTGGGTCCCACATCCTCCATATGTCTCCAAAACCATTTGTCACCTAGGATTTCTCTTGAATTTCTTTATTCACTCTATTTATTAAATACTTGAACCCTTCTAATGTCTAAACATCATTTATTATCCCCCTTATTCCAAATCCCAAAGCTTCCACCCCAAACCTAGGAAACTAGTAATTTTCCTCCTTGGCAATTATTTGACCCTTAACATCAATTTTACAAACTCTAATGAATATGGCTAATGTGATTAGGCCATTGTGACCCAATTCCAAATTTGGGACATGACACTTAGGAAACTAGTAATTTTCCTCGGCAATTATTTGACCCTTAACATCAATTTGAAAAACTTTAATGAATATGGCCAATGTGATTAGGCTATTGTGACCCAATGCCAAATTTGGGACATGACACGGAATTGCAACTCAATGGTGTTTTGACTCGACTCAAACCATGCATAAGTGAATGAATCAATGCACTTTTCTTTTCGATGAATAAGTGCTCCATCAAACCAACCTGTATGCCTCTAACATGTGTGATGAAAATGCAAAATAAATTATGGCCATGATGTATATACATCCAAATAGAAACAAACTGCCTTCATACACAATATACTCCAAACATAACCTGCTTGAGCAGAGTCTTCAAACTAGTACAAATACAAGGCCTTATTCATACCTATGTTATGTTAATCACCTTGTATATACATATAAACTGATAGCTCTCATAGTAAGACTTAGGCTTCTTTTCATACTATTGGACCAAATTGAAATGCTGGAGCTTGTTTTTAATTATGTCTATTTGTCTTTAGAGTTTCATATCTCTTGCTTGCTTGGTGAGAAGTATCTGATTATTATAGCAAAGTCTCGAAGAATTGATAGGGAGGAGATTCCCACTTTCTTGACTTGCTTTCAACCCTGCCAAAGGATGTAGACTTCCACTTGGTTTTTTTTTTTTACAGGTTTAGCATGTTCAGTGTTCACGAATTTTTTACAGTGTCTTGTTTGGAAGAATATAGGAGAAGATCTTAACATGCCTCCACCTAGTATTTCAAATAACTTTGTTCTTTTTTTTGCATACACAATACTACTGTGTTTGTTGTCTACACAATACTACTGTGTTTTTTGTCTGAGGGTTTTGGTATGGATGATGCATGTGAATTAATGAAGGGGCCAAGATAGAAAGTATATAATCGAATGGGATCTCTTCACCGGCGGGGAAAGCAAATTTTTCCTGTAGGATTATTTCTAAAATCATATTCACATTGTATTGAATTTTCTGGATTGGGTGGGGATTTTACTCATCTTCCTAAAACTCATCCTATTGGTATTGAAGATTTTGAGGAAATCCAATGGGATGAAGGTGACTTGGATGTTGAGGAGAGAAGTGATACACATTCTACAAGGCAAAAAACGTATTGTTGTTCAGGTTTTGCTGCAACTTCTTTGAGCACTACCATGATTTACTATGACAATCAAGGTTGTATCAAAATCTTTGAGAATCAGGAATTTCATGATCTATCCAATCATATTGAGATCAATTACTAATTCATTAGAAATAAGGTCCATAAGGGAGCATTGGTTCTTCAATGCATTCCTACAAACCAATAGGTTGTAGATATCTTGACCAAGCCCCTAGCAAAGTGGAAGAATGAAATGTTCAAGGAGAGGCTTGGATTGGGAAATAACACTTTCCTCGCTTAGAAGGAGTGTTAGTTTTTCCTGTGTGTGGCTTGGACTATGTTCCAGCTATGGCAACTTTCTCTTCCAACAAATTAGACAACAATAGCAGTACAACCTCCTTCAGCAATTCCATGAAGTAGTTAATGAGGGCATAGGGGCATCTATGGAGGAAAGAGAGACAGGTAGCATGCATACACCATTTTCAACTCAATTCCAATTTAGATGCTTTCCATGTCTAGTAATTCAGTTCTAATTAAGGGTTTTCCTTTAATTAGGAATTGCATGCACAATTAATTACAAGGTGTAGTGCCTAGTTAGAACCAGGAACTTATGCATTTGGATTCCCATTTGAGTTAGAGAACAAATATTTTGGAGGATGAATGCTTGCAAGCCCTAGTTCATCAGCAATAGAGGTGCACTTAACTTGGCTCATCCATCCATGCAAGGAAGTCACACTAGGGTTAGAGTTTAATACTTTCAATTGAGGTGTTGTTTTGCATGTGTCCAAATTAATTGTACCTATTCTTCTTCCTAGTCTAAAAAGGATAAGCAAGCCACACCACTATGGTGGTTCAAGAGTTTGAGTTTTTGAGCTATATCATTTAGTTTACTGTTTTCAAATTTTAACATAAAGAAACACTAATGATGATTTGGAATTCCAAATTTGCATGTTTTCTATTCATATTATCATCATTATGTCTTTGTAGGTTAATGTACTCTATAGCTATTATTTTGAATGGTGTTTTCAATTTTGAACTATCTAGAATTTTAGGTTGAATACCTACGTGAAGAATCTGCTCACCATGGTCTGATTTTTTACACCTACAACTATGAGATCATATATGAGAAGGGAAAAGAGAATGCAATTGTCGAACACCATTTCAATCAATCAATCTGCTGAGCTACAAAACCTCATTGATGATTACATAGTCAATCCTCCCACAATCCAATTTCTACAATATGTTATAGATGGCAATAAGGGATGGCTTTGGATGGTAAAAAATGGCATCATCCTCTTCAAAAAACTTATATATCAAGTAATAGATCTACCAACACAATTCAAAATTCCATTTTCAAATTAGGAGATCCAGTTATGTGTCTCCAAAATACAATCAAACAACTCTTGGGAAAAAATTTAAGAGCAATATTCAACCCAAGTTTTATGGTCCCTATAGCCTACTACAAAATGTGGGTGATGTGGATTATTCAATGGACTTCTTAACCAAGTAATAATTGATGAATATTTCCATGTCTCTAATTAAATAACAATCTATCCAACTCGACATCTTCCCAAACAGATTTTCCTTGATGATGAAGGGAAATTGATACTAGAAAAAGAGGGTATCCTTAGGAGTTGGGACACAGGTGAAAATTCTCTGCAATGGGAAAATTTTTCATTAAAAAATAAAATGGTAGGTCCCTCCAACAAAAGATGCAACATGGGAACCCTAACCAAAAAATATGCTTAGGAAAATAACCATATATGTGGACCTGTTGTTATAGAATGCTTTTGAAAATGTATGAATGCCACGAAACACTGACATCTATGCCATGACTGCTAATGCTTATTTCTCCAGCTGGTAATTAATGTACTTCACAACCATCATCCATTTGATGTGGGTTCATAATTATGCCTAATCTAGGGTCTATAAATTGAATTAAAGTGGATGAAAATGTCTCATTTAGGGCCTTTAAATGTCAAATTTTTAATAAAAAACAAATTTGAATATCTAGGGTATCTATTGAATGCTCCCTTGACTTGGTATCTATTGAATATGTTATAGATGGAAATAAGGTATGGCTTTGGATGGTAAAAAATGGAATCTTCCTCTTAAAAACCCTTATATATCTATGACATGGATCTGCTCTAATTTAGAATGCATTTGAGCATGGGCATGCATCACCCTCTACATGGCATGTCGAATTCCCCCAAAAAAGATAAGAATGCCTCTTCCGAATTTTATTGGCACATAATGAACTCCAAAACTAAGAAGTTTGTAGAAAAATGTGAAAATTGTCAACTGAACAAGGTGGAAACGATCCCTTATCCTGCTCTTGTCCAACCTATTTTCATCCCAAATTAGATGTGAGAAGAAGTATCTATGTACTTCATCACGGGTTTTCTAAATTCATAAGGTAAGGATGTTATTATGTGGTAGTTGATCATTTAAGTATGCCCATTTCATCCCTATCACTACCAAGCTTACGACATCTAAAATTGTTGATGTATTCCTCAAGCATGAATTGTAAGTTTCATGGAATCCAAAACCACATCATTAGCAATAGGGATACCAATTTTGTAAGTCACTTCTAGTAAGAATTTTTCTAAGTAACAGGAATCACTTTAAATATGAGCACTGACTAATACCCTTAAATGGACAATCAAGTTTAAGTAATAAGTGCCTTGAGGGGGATTTTTGAATGTACACGAGGCAAACAAACTAAATGGATATGATGGCTGCATTTTGCTTAATATTGCAACAAATTTACTTATCACTCTACAACCCAAATGACCCCCTTTAGGATTTAGTACATTATATAGCTATGGACCCCTATCTCCAAAGGACTTGGTTATCCAAAATGTTAAAGTCTTGAAGTAGCTAACACTCTTCAAGAAATGTGTATAGCTTCAACATCCCAAAGGACAACATATCATGGAAATGAATAAGATCAAGTAATAGATATACCAACACCATTCAAAATGCCATTTTCAAATTAGGAGATGTAGTTATGTGTCTCCAAAATACAATCAAACAACTCTTGGGAAAAAAGGTAAGAGCAAGATTCAACCCAAGTTTTATGGTCCCTATAGCCTACTACAAAATGTGGGTGATTTGACTTATTCAATGGACTTCTTAACAAAGGAATACTTGATGAATTTTTCCATGTCTCATGCTGGAAATAAGTAAAAACTACGTTGAATGAAAAAGCTAAATTTGCAAGACCTGCAACTTCTGCGGCGATGCAATTGCTGATCCTGTTGTATGATAGGTCTAGGTCTTGTAAGCTCACACATTTCCCTATATTTTCATGTATATTACCTGATAATTGATTTTGGTTGAAGGAATAAAAGCATCCTTAAAACCTTATCAATTTCGTAGTGACAGCCTTTGAACCCAGTTTTAATTAAAAATTTGAGCTAGAAGAGAGTGGCATCCTGTATTTTAAGGTATTTCATGCCTTGTTTCAACTAGCTATTAGCCCAAGAAAGGATATGTCTAACCTTCTAAAGATAATTTCAAATGATTCTACTCCTCAATAATATCTATAAGTGGAAGGTTGAATGAACACACAACTGTTTTAATTTCATTCTGGACATTGTTTAGTGAAGCGATTGATTGACATATGGATATAATACTTTGAATCCTTTCTTGCATGATTACTACATTTCTCTATGGAGGCCACACCATTGAATGAGAAGGATGAGTTTCAATTGGAGGATTTTTCTTTAATTCATTATCTTTTTCCCCTCGTTAAAGCAGGTACCTTCCTTGTTGTGTGCATGTGCAAGCATCTTGCATTATAAGATGAGGAAGCATTTTGCACTTGTGGATTTAGTCTTCACCTATTTTGAGGAGTGTTTCCTTACAGAAGCTAAAAATGGTTCTTTCTCGAAAAAAGGACATAATAGCATAGTACATTTTTCTTCTTCAAACATTTTATCAACTGAGGTCAAATAGCTTACCACAATGTTAAAAGCATTAAACTACCTTCTCACATAGCTACTATCATTCATCCTATGAAGGTACAAAATTTTTTGCATAAGTAATTTGTTTGCAAGGTACTTTGTTTGATAAAAAGTCCCTAACTTATCCCATAGAGCCATATCACTAGCCTTTCATAAGACACTCCACAACACTTAATATGAAAGGAACATTGAGATCGTACCCTTATCCTTTCTATCCATCTTCACTTGTCGTATATCTTCATACTTGTGGGTTGGTTTCTAACTTTCTTCACACAACAACTCACTAGTAATCTCTATGCACAAGAATATCTTCATATTAATATTTCATAACTTAAAGTTGTGGCCATTAAATTTTTCTATCCTTAAAGTGCTCCTCATTTTCCTTCACAAAGAGAAATCATATTTAAAAAGCTCCCACTCAATATGTATATTTTTTATTATAGAGCCGAGATCCCTTTCTCTTCAAATAACACTTGTCAAAATTAACAATATCATAGCTACTTCTAAATTATTTGAATATAAAAGAACTTTCCCATATATAACTTATTAAGATCTTTCCAATTTTTGGACTGTATATAGTGATATCAAAATAAATGTTACATCTAATATCGTCTAAATGAAAACCTAAGGAATGGAAAAGGAGAGAAGAACCCTTTACAAAGTCTAATGGCCCCTCTAAAATGCTTGAAATAGGGCTATAAAGGGTGTGATTGTGTATCATTTATGGCTAGGTGTTGTTCATGAGATGTAAACCAACTATGTCCAAGCAGGCCTCATATTACACCAAAAATCCCAGAATGCAGGAAAAGATCTATATGTGGATTTACCCTCCTCTAGGGTTGTTATCTTATACAAAGGAACCTTAATTACACAATGAATTTGGATCTTTAGGCTGGCTATTGATGTATACTGCTATTTTAGGGTCTGAAACTACCCAAAAATACTCAGAATCGGAAATTGAGTTCGTTGTCACATGCTCAGGAAGCCTTGAATGATTTTTATTTTTGTTGATGTGCTCTTAGACACTCAAAATGTCACTCCGGGATTGTTTTTTATTCCCAAATTTCACTCAGATTTCCAAATAATTGTAGATAGGTCTGTTTCATGCTTTTATTTTTCTCAGAATTCATGGCACTATTGTTATAAGGTGCAGAAAGGAGACTTGAAGGTTGCTTTCATTGACAAAGTTGCCCAGAATTGAACAAGATGGATGAGGAGTCTAAGATGCACACAATTGGTTGGATTTAGGGTTGCATCCTCAAGAAATCATTTCAAATTTGTACCTAGAACTGGAAATAGTCAATAGTCCAGAATTCATCTCACAATAGTCAATTTTCTGGAAAATTGAAGGTTTTTGTACTTCCATAAAAATAATTTATATTGCTAATGCCACATAGTCCTTGGAAAAGGCCCATCTCCAAAGAGGATATCAGATATCTCAATATTATACCTCATCAAAAATGCGATACAGGTTGCGATACTTTTTTATATGCCATAATACACAAGTATTTTACATATCCATACTCATCAATATCACAAATTTTAACTTGGGTTATAAAGAATTTACATCCCTATACAATCACAATTTCTAGAAAAAATGAAGTAGGGTTAATGGCTGCAGGGGTCGTTTTTGCCTGTGAAATTCCTACACTGGTAAATTTAATGGCCTTACCGAATTCATTGAGCCCTTGGAATGCTTGTATCCTCTAGTCTACCCCCAGAATGATTCTCATCTCTGTTGGTTAAAATTATTGATATTTAATTCACCTCAATTTAATTTATCAACCGGAGAATCGTAGACTTTGAGCTGCTACACTATATGTGCGGGTAAAGTAGTCTCAATGCTCATTCCTCAAGAAACCCTAATCTACTTACAACAAGAATGAAGCTAACACTTAAATGACCAATGCCAAGTATCACTAGATCTGTACTATAGAAAAGAAAACTAATTTACTAATTCCTATCTCACTGTTGAACTCAAAAATAACCAACAAGGAATTTCCAAATTGCAGTTCTATGATTTTTAAAACAAAACAACCTGCTAGAAAAATAAACACAATCTTAGGCTACAGTAGTCTTTAAAGCAACTAATAATCTCTACAGCAATCTAAGTTATGGTAACTACAATCCATATAAAGATAATCAATCTGTTATCCACCAATTGCATATACTCAATTGACCTTGTTTCCTAGCTGAACTCCAAATTTAATGTTTAAATCCACACAAATATTTCCAAATCTGAACTAAACCTATGGCCTTTTATCTTAAAGTTGTCAATACACACAGTCTATTAAAGGAGAGCTTGACTGTTTAGTGAAATTCCAATATACCCTGTTTATGATTTGTGCATATAAATGCACATAAAGAAACACCAAAACTATTCAGATTCTGCTCATCAATAGATGTTAGAACTGTGTAATAGACATCCACTGGTTTTGGTTTAGATTGTGAAACTGATTCAAGGTAACAAGGTTATAGACAAAGACTCCTTCCCAAAACTCATTCAAATACAACTTTAGTTTTTTTATTCAATCCTTCATCCTAAAAAGAGATAAACCTTAAATGCTTTATGATCACAGCCTTCAAGCCCTTGACTCTTTTTCAAATGATGCTCAAATCTTGCAAATTCGACAGTAAAAGGACAGGCTATTTATAAGCTACTCTCATGCTGCAACACAAAGGTTTTAATATCTAGAATCAAACCCATGATTCATGTACCAACGCCACACACTGGAGATTAAAGGAAAGATTTAAATCCAAACCATTCCTTAATTCATTTTACAGTCCCGTGAATAAGACAAGTTCAAAACCATTCCTGTAGCTATGATTATAATACTGTATGCTGGTAAAATGGAAATATAACACTCAATCTATTCGTAATCATTCATAAAATCGAGTCTACCATGACCTACATCAAGTTCATCACACGATTTACGCATACCCTAGTTTTAAACAACAATTAAAAACCAGAGGAAGTCTTAAATTCAAACTGTTAACGAGCTAAATCCACTATCATCAACTAATAAATGCTACTAACAGTCACGCATTCTATTTCAATCCAGTAATGAGCAAACCATTAATATTCTGAAAAGAAATATGAAATGATAAAAACGCCAATATACTACTGCAAACCACACACTACTGGAATATCACAATTTGGTGTTGAAGGTGGGCCCTGCCCTCAACGCCTCACACACTTAAATCACAGATTTGATGAAAACACGCACTGAATCATATTGATAAAATGAAGTTTGTACAATCCTCCCCACTTAGGGTTTCCACAGTCGCTTTTATACTGAATTATGCAGAGTGAAATTGCCCTGGAAACAAGGGTCGATATGAATAACAACCCTCAGATATCTTAGCAATTCTGAGCCAAAAGATGGAATCTCAGATCCCCAAATATACACATATTGTTAAAGAGAAAATAACAACAATCCTCGATCAAAGATCATGCCTAAAATAACAGTGGAGTAATCCTCAAAAGCATCTGAAAGACGATATGGATCCAGGAAAAACGCCCTCATTGTAGATCGAATCCCCGATCTCTGCATAAACCTCCTTTGAACGCTGGGCCAGGTAGCCAAACGAACCCTGTATAGAAGAGAAACCAATCTTATTATTAGCATATCATTTAATGAAACCTAAAACCCAAAACATATGCATAAAACAAGAAAATACAACAAACAAATAATTAAAATCACTTACCATAGCTTTAGCAGTGTTGACCTCCAAAAAGACACACAAAACTGATTATTATTGGATTCCATTAAGACTTTTAATGCTAGAAAACAGTATACTGAATGGGCAAAATAGAGGACCAACAATCTCCTCTGCAATGGGCGTGTGCAGGTATCCTATCCTCTGCAATGGGAAACGAATGTATCTCCCCTCCTCTGCAATGCGTGCAGGTATCAGCCTCAGCAATGTCGCAATGGAAGCATTGGTTCGACTGGTTCGCTCTCATGGGAGGTCTGTTATGTTACCACGGGAGATCATGGGAGGCTAATTGTTATGTTATTATATATATATATGTTATTATATATATATGTTATATATAATATATATATATATATATATATATATATATATATATATATATATATATATATATATATATATATATATTAATATATTGTATAATATATTATAATATAATATAATATATATATATTATATATATAACATATTAAACACTAAGGATGGATCTCTTGGCCCTCAACATGGTTATAACGGGATGCAACCCATTCCTTACTCCATAAAGGAAAACTCTACCCATCTTAGACCAAGAATGATTCTTCAAACCACAAAACATGAACTATTAAGGGAGTAATTTGCTTCTATATGGGGATATAGGTGCCATCATTACTTGTTTTAGCACTAGGGATAGACCTCAGGCTTTAGACATGGTTAGGGTAAGAAATAGAGATCTTAGGACCTAGAGAAAGTGTTTAGACATCTAGGCTTAAGAAGTGTATATCTAAAAACCACACATGGGGCCTCTTGAGAGTATCCTTGTCTTGTGAGTGGGTTTTGGAGACATCAACTGGTTTTAAGTAGTAGGTATGGGTTTTAGGGTATTGAATATTATAGAGCGAGGAATCCCATGCCTTATTCCCTAAAGGAATATTTGAGGCACCCATGGCCATGAATGATACCTTGGAACTCTACATGTGAGCTCCCAATGTATAGTACATGTCCTCTAATGTGAGATGTTCATGGATTCAATAAGATTTGTGCATGAAGCAGGTGTATAAAATCATTATTATGGCCAAGAGAGGAAACCAATACCTTAATATCTAAATATAGATTTTAGGAATCTACGACCAAACATGACACCTCCAACCACCAAACATGACCTTTGAATGAAAATTTGAATTTGGACCAATCCTATGAAAATTGATCCCTAATAAGTTAGAGAAGGTATTACATTAAGCATCTAGGACCAAACATGACACCTCCAATCACCAAACATGACCTTTGAACCAAAATTTGAATTTGGACCAATCCAATGAAAATTGATCCCTACTGAGTTAAGGAAGGTATTACATTTATACCGTCAACAATAAGTTCAAATAGAGATCATGATCCCAAAGTTAAAGAAAAAAAAGCAATAGATTTGAATGAAATCTAAGGAGTGAAAGGAGCATGTGAGTGGAAATGTTCAAAAGTACAAATACAATATATCTTCAAATATTTTCTATCATGGATTTAGGGCTAAGATAATCTTATGCTTATTTTAATTGTTCTACACATTATGAGGACATTTGTTACGACAAGTTATTTTCTATTTAAAGGAATCTAAGTTGATGAAGAAATGGAACTAACTATTTTATAAAAAATCATTGGTATCTTCCACTAGGAGTGCTAACCATGTGAAGAGAAGACACTATTGCTATAGAGCATCATTTTCATAGATTAAAAGACTATACATTTTATGATGACTTTTGGTGTACTAATGAAATTACCCTCTTCCTTCACATGTACACAAGGATATAAAGTTCTATATGACTAAGATTTGTCATTTGTGTTTTCATCTTCCAAAATTCTTTATTTTATTTAATGGACTACTCAAAACTATAACAATGATATTAAGTTGATTTATTTTGTGTAATTAAAAATATGTAAGGTATGTTTGATTATACAAATTGATTTAAGTAAACTTTACTTTACTTTCCATAATTTTAATTTTAATAAAATTTAATACATTTTTTTTCAAAATAAATAAAATTCTTTATATTTAAATTTGTTATAATTTTAATTATTTAAATATAATTTAAATCAAATAATAATAATGTAATTTGACAATTGTCATAAATAAAGTAATTATTATATATTTTCAACACATTATATTATATTTTAGATAGGCACTATAGGGGATTCAATTAAAGGTAAAGTTTATGCAACTGTGGATAATCATCAAGTGTAATAGCATGGATTTGTGCTACAAGCCAGATGTAATATATTTGGATAGACATATACTTTTTTAATTGATACCATAAGTACTCGTAATTTCATATCCCCCCAAAGTGGTAGTTAATTTTAAACTTAACTTTGAAAACTAGATGATGGTGATGAAGCTGATGAACATGATGATGATGATGAAGATGATAGCCTCACTATTAACACAAATACATATTTACTCTGCAGACTAAATGAAACCAAGCTAACACCTGCCCTGGTATGCTCTAACTGCCCCTGCCTTGCCTTTCCAAGTGAAAATGGGAAGCCACAAATAGGGATAACATTTAACTAACAAATCCAAACCAACAAAACGTGGAAAAGTAAAAAAAAATGGAAACTCTACCAAACAACATTGGGAATCGGACTCAGAGCGTCCCCAAAGAAATAAGATTTAATTTTTATCATAATATGATTCTGATAGTGAGTGTACACTAGTATCATAATATCAATGCCTCCAATATATAATCTATTTTCATGCTACAAATATCTTGTCACTATTTCCATCCAATGACCGACCCTCTTTTTTAACTTTAATCCCCATGCAACTTATAAAATACTTGCTAATTGCCATGATCTAAAATTAGTATGCAGTACGATCTTACAAAGCCATTACAAAACATAATACGGAAACGAAATGAATGTCAATGATGTTATCGCATTATCTCAAACCCGAGCATCCGGTGGCCAGAAAACATAATCAAATATTATCTTAATCATAATTCATCACAGCAAACTCATTAACATGTGCACATCCAAACGGTCATAAGTGTTACAATAATTTCATCATGTTTGTGCCTCCAAACGGTCACAATCAAAATGTCTATTTCGTTAGCAAACTCATCAACGTGTGCGCATCCAAACGGTCATAAGTGTGTACAACAATTTCATCATCTTTGTGCCTCCAAACGGTCACAATCTCTTTTGATTAGTTTCGACTCTCGAGTCCCTACATAGCTTGTCACTATTTTGGACGACGATTTTCCTTCCTTCATTTTAATACTATGCAATTTACAAGTAGTTGCTAAGTGTTAAGTTGCCATAGTTATAAACAACCATGCAACATATTTTCAACATAAATGGACTATATTTCTCTTGTTCAATTGTGCTTACATAGAGTCCATTAAGCAAACGCAATGCGCTTTCACACGTCGGGCAAATATCGTTGTCCTCGAGCATAATTAATATTGTAGATTTCAACAAGGAAGAGTTGCGCTGGTTATGCATGTAATAACACTAACAATAGCCGAAGTGAGAGAAAAAGTTAGAAACAAAATGGTTTCAAGCTCAGTTGCTATCATATATTTGTTTGTAGTTGTTCAGATTCAATTGCCATATTGCCTTAACCCTTGTATTCTGGGTCTCAAATTTGGACAACCAACATTATGGTCTTTGTAAATGCGCATTGAAATATTTTCGTTATGTGCCTGCAATATGAATGCCATCCAAATGATATTTGTGTTGGCAGGGTTTTAGTACGTTCTTGGAAAGTGCATTAGATAAAATACGATTTACAAAATCTTTTTTTATATATTTTGATATTTTCAAAAGAAACAGTTGGAGAATACCTGTCGGATATCCGACAGCCACGAGCATAATATAATGTTGGATATCCAACATTCGCGGGCATAACAAAATGTCAGAAATCCGACATCCATGGGCATAATATTATGTTGGATAGCCAACGACACTGGTCACTATTTGACAGACATCGTCGGATATTAGAGGGTCGTTGGATATTTGACAGACCCTTCTATCAATTTAAAAAAAAATCATCAAATTTCGTAATTTTGAAGGTGGAATCCGACGACACAGTCCTTTTCATTGGATTTTCTCGTCGTATTTTGGGTTCAAATTCTGTAGTGGCTATAGCTAGGAGCGGCTCGGGAATTGTGGTTTTTCTCTATGCGACACAAAGGGAACTTAGGGAATTTGGGAATCCCATCCATGGTCAAATGAGGTAGGTACAAAGGTTATTTGACTTGTGTGGAGTCTTTCCCTTTATCAGCATGAGAGATATCAGAAGATGAACCATATTTGTTATGTCTTGTCTATAGGTTGATGTCGATGGTAATCATGAGGAGGTGCTAGACAAAAGTGTCATGAAGATGACTGGAGGATGATGATGGAAGTGGATAATGTGCCATGTGTTGTGTTGTGACCACCCCTTGCACTAGGAAGGGGTTTTGCAAGACTATCTGTTGTGATTGGTTTCACTGAGGTGGGGGCGAATTGGGTTTCCCTTTTGGGGAATTAGTCACGTCTCATTGGTTGGCCTTATTCCATAATTGGAAAGCCTTATATAGATGGGGGAAATTGTGAGTGTAATTTCCATAGACATAGCAAAAGGAACACTAATGGTTAGTCGATAATCGAGGGTTATTACCTTGCTTGGGAGGTTTATTAGGATCCTGATTTGTGAGGTGGGGATTGAATCCAATGTTGCAAGGAAAGTTAGGGGGTTGATCCCCACCTTCCTTGTGTTATTTATTTCCTTTGTTCTTACTTTTCTCTTATTTTTGGTATGTATTTGTTGGTTATTGGGAATAGGTTGGGCAGTCATATTCTATTGAACGTATATTTTCCTATGAGGAAAAGGGGGATCCACAAGGTGTGTTTGCACTACAGGGGCTAGTGGTAGGCCAAGAAAAGGGTAATATGGGTTAACGGTTGGGGGAGCCATGTATCTGATAGAAAAAAAACACCAAACATGGTGTGACTACACAAGGGTCCATGAACATGGGGATCCGAAGAAGGGTACAAATAGGCGGTACTCGTTCCGATATGTGAGGCATATCCAGATAGATCGGGGGGATATTATGGTGTAAGGAGAGAACCCTGATGATGATGCTCAACAAACGGGGGATCACAATACACATAACCACTCGAAGGGGGAGGGTAAGGAAAGTATGGATTTGGCTGGGTTGAAACAACATCGATGATTCCATCTACAACATGGGATGCCCCCAATGGATCCTTCTAGGAGGAGGCACCTCAAGGGGAATCAAGAATAATCATATTCAAGTAACTAGACTATGCGTAAATAAGGTTGTACTATTGAGACTTAAGAATGGATTCTTCTTTTTATTGTGGGAGCTCAGAGACCACATCCTTGGCTATAGATGGGATGAGATATTTAAGGAACCATTCTAAAAATATACCATCGTCAAGCTTAATCTTACAAATAATTCGACATCGATGCCACTCATGGATATGATCTATGATATGGGTGGAAGATTTCTAACAACATTATAATAGGATTTCAACTCCCTCATCATAATGGATGAGAAAATGAAGGAATGTCAGGAAAGTGGAAGCTAAGGACACAAATTTGGGATGTGATCCATGGGGTTGGTCAATATACCACTTGGTTGTGACGCCAGTCAAGGTCCTCTAAAACAAATGTAAATGAATGGAATCATCTATGATACTATTGCACGATAACCATAAATAGAAGGACATAATATGGTTCTAGGGGTCCTCTCTTTCCTTCCCTTCAAACCTAGGGATGTCTTTGGGGAGTATTAACGCCTGAAATTCGTACACATACACATTTCGACGATTCATCCAGTAAATTGTCATCAACATAAAGAATGCATCTTACCATAAGCATCCTCAACAGATCCAAAACACAACATGAGTCCATAAATTCCAATAAACAGTAAAAAAAAGGGTAGCGTGGGTATTACACAGTTGACAATGCCCACACAACACCTGCATTGATTTTCCTTTGATAGCCACGCTATTGTCAAAACGGAGGGACCACTCACTCCCAGTGGTGCATTAAAGACTCAATCCTCCCCAAGGATTAGAAATCAGCTCCTCTCACACTTGGGAGCATTAATAAACCCCCCTTGTGTACCTTGGAACTAGTTCATGAAGGAGGAGAGTTCACATTTGGATCTAGTTGTTTGATGGCCACCTCTTGGCCTATAAAAGGAAGCCATTGGCATGAATTTTTGTAGAGATAAATTAGAGCAAGGTTATGCTACTAGATTTGAGTTGGAGCTTCCTCATAACCCACCATTTCCTACCATTGTGAGCATTCCCAAGCTTGCTTTCCACCTACCATTAAGGGGAAAGTGTTTCTCTCCATTGTTATTCCATCTACTTAGCATTTAGTTTGGACAATAAATGCCTCCCTAAGGGATATTGTTGACTTCCCTTGAATCCTTCACCTCCTAGGTGTTGTACAACTATTCCATTGGGAAATACAAGAGTGGTTTAGCATATATTTGGTTGTTGTTGAAGTTTGCATTCTCCCCCCCATCTCTTTCATTTTGTTTTTATAAATATTTTCATGTTTGGATGTGAACTACACTAACAATCTATTGCAGGATCACTTGGAGGAATACCAAACCACATCAAAAGGGGCTCCAAGGACTGAGGACTTGCAACAACCTACAAGACTCGGCCCCTTATTAAGTGGAAGAGTGCACTCGTGCAATTTTTTTCACAATAGTTCTAATGGAGACCATACTTATTTTTTTCATTTCTTATTAAAATAGGTTATTTTATGCTAAGTAGATAATTCTGGGTATTTGTCACTTACAGGAGATCAGGTATTTCACCTCTTAATTCCAAAATTTGGCCCCATCATGACCCCATTTATTTTTCCGCATCTGCGTGGTTCACAACGTCTCTGTCGCGCTGATAGTGCGGAATTGACTAGGGCAGTCTCCTGCATAGTGCATGTTACCAGTGTCAGACCCGCGCTACACTGCTCATCGCAACGACGTGAAAGGTTATTGTATTACCCACGCTACAACGCATCTGTTTTGTATTAACCCGCGTGGTATACATGACAGAGTCTAGTTTAGCCACGCTACTGTTGTTTATTTTCTTTTTATCTGCATAGCTTAGTTTGGCATCCCAATTGCTGCTTACTAGTTAACTTAAATTAAGGCTAATTCACCAAATTACTTAACTTTTTAGTAATTAGTGCACCTAGACCAATATTAAGAATTAAAGAGTACATCTCTCTTGAAACTTACCTAGGTAACCAACTTTGAAGCTTTCAACGGGCCCCATTGTTGTCAGTAGTATTCAAGACCATTTCTTATTTATGCATCAAATCGACATGTTGTTTTTAGTAGTATTGCTAGTGTAGAAAAAACTTTTTGCACACAAGCAAGGACCTAAAGACACTTGTCGCTTGAAGTATGCTCTTCACCTCAACCTTCATGTGAGCTTGGTGAATCATAAAAAGGGTGAGAAGTGTGAAATACCTCCATTGCACACTTGTTTATTAGTTAGAAATATTTGATTTTGCAAAGCATCATGAGCATCTCTTAGAGTTAATAGTATGCATTACTTGATATAATCTTTTAGTTAATTTTCCGATAAAATCATTTTTTTCTTTCATCACATGTGTTTCCACCACTAGCACACAATAAGAAGCATAAATTATGTTCCAATCCTAGTATGCTCTTCACATCGCACTTCATGTGAGCTTGGTGAATCAGAAAGGTAGGGATTGTGAAATACCCCTCTTACACTCCATAAGTGAAACATTCAAACCCCTTGAAATCAACATTGTAATTGTCTTGACCAACTAAAATCCTCCACGGGAGGTCGTAAAAAATAATTTAGTCAGGTAGGATTGATTGGGATAGGCCTCCATTAATGCTCACTAATCTAGTTTCATTAGTGATATTTTGAAACATAACACTATTGTCTCAAAGAAAACATGGATCATAAGTGCGTCGTGACCAAGGAGGTGAAAGCTGAGGTATAGCTTCCTTGCTCTCCCCTACAAGCCACTTAGCTTGTTGTAGGGAGACGACACTATATCATGCAGGTCGAACCACTGATCCACACTTGATTTAAGGTATCTTAGTGGCCCAACTTAGGATATCACCAAGGAGAAATTGTGAGTGCAATTGACTCCTGAATTTAGTTATTGTCATTGGGAGGTGTTTCCAAGTCTTCTTGATTGGATCATTGGCCCCATTGCCATCAGAACTAGCTCTTTGTTACCTCCACTAGTCGATTGGTGAATGTATACCATTATCACCATCAATTGTGCTTTTGGGAGGCGCAGTTACATTTGAGAGGAAGGACGTTAGGTCTTCTAGGTAATTTACATTTATTTTGCTTTAAACTACAAGTTCACTAAACTCATAATAAAAAGAACCTACATGTGGGGACTTATGCACTAAAATCGACATTGCACATATCACTCACTTATCGCACCATTTTGCATATTTTTTCATTTGCTCAATTGTGTTTATTTCACTATCACTCATATTGACACAAAGCCTTCACCGTTGAGGGAAAAAACAACATCCTAAAATAGTCTCATAGACTACAAGGCGTATCCCCTCTCTCAAGGGGTGTTTTAACACCATTCCCCCATGTTACATAGAGGGAATTCAAGTCGAGGTCATTCCTAGGAAACATTTATAGGATCATCTAGTCAAGGCCAATCCTTTCTAGGTACATTTTCTCCCCTCAAAGATCTATTAATTAAACCACTTCTTCCCCCATCGGAAGTAGGCCCCCGCTAGCTTCTCTCCACGGATATCCCTCGGATCCCTTTGACCCATCCTCTCTCATAGGAGGTCAACCACTATTTACAACACCATCTAGGTATCCCCCTCGTGAAAATCACATCCAAAACATAATGGCAAGACCAATCATCCCTACCTTACCATTTATGGCTAGTTTAAATCTACCATATTTGGCCAAACTGACTGATGATCCCATCACTCATGATGCAACATGGTTGGCTATGCCTAAAAAGCTTCCTTCAGACATTCCAAATTTGAAGGAAAATAGGGAGATGATCCCTCCAACCACGTTATGTCTTTCCACTTATGGTTTTCATCTAACAACATAATGGATGAACCTGTGAGGTTTCACCTCTTCCAACGTACCCTCAACGGAACGACAACAAAGTGGTACGTCAACCTAGAAAGTGGAACGCTTTCCACATTTGCGACCTTGGCCACTGCATTTATTACGTACTTTCAACTTCCAATCCGACATGATATAGACCTCGAAATTCTCATTGATTTTCATCAAAATACTTCCACCCACATCACAAACCACATCCATGAGTTGCATAGACACCGCACACTATGCAAGATTGAAATACAACCTCCCTTTTTGTTGGATTGGTTTATCAAATATATCCAACCCACCATAGATAAATATGTTTCCACCTCCATGCCACAAAGTGAGGAAGAGGCCATTCTGAAAGAACAACATTTCAACCTTATTTACTCACAATCTGACTACCTTTACACGATCCTCCCTGATGCCCCTCAATATCGGTCATTGGATCCTACACCCTCGGTATCGTCAGATTCGGCGGATGGGATTATTTGGTCCATTTCCAATATAGGAAAGGCTCCTCCTACCACATCGGTTCCATATTACCCATCCATGCCACCTGCATCGGTACCCCCTACACCGGTACCAACACCATTAGTTGGTCAATTACAGTATGGACCATATAGACCTGCCTATCCAAATGTTAGCCAAATGATGACGGTTCCCACACTGAAAATGGCACAAGTTGTTCTTACGTCCACCTCTTATGGAACACAAACTACATTTATCCCACCACTGGGATATAACCCATACTATCCATTCCCATGTCCAACTGGCCAGCAACCAGTCCCACGCATGGGGGTTAACTTAGTTCAACCTTCTTACATTCAACAAGCTAACCAATTTTAGCAATTGAATGTCGTAAACCCCCATAATACACATAATCAGGGGAAGAATAAAGGTAAGAACAAGTAGAATCAATAGCCAAGACAAGGGGGCAATCCCCCTCCCAAGCAAAACTAGAATACGAGTGATACAAATGCAGGGACTAACAATACCCCCAAACAAGGGAATAATCCCACCCCGAAAACCAATTATTGCTGCTCCATCTGCAACGATTATGGTCATTACACACGTTATTTTCCTCTTATCCCTGACTGCCAATAGTTAGTGGAAGCCAAAAAGAAAACAATGGAGAACCCTCCTCGGGCAGAGAAACCTCCCCAACCACACATCGTCGTGTTACAGTAACCATTTTCCAATAAATGGGTAGTCACACAACATCAAGCCCCTGGCCTGCCCGGTGATGGTTATTTTCAAAATATCTATACATTGGACGTAAACCTTCAGACACGAGTTAGAGGTTATGACGGGCCTTGCACCCCCTAAGTGGAAAAAATTCCTATCCCCTCGGGGGGGTTTCTATAGATACCACACTTGAATACCAAACAAATCCCATGGATCCTGAAAGTTCCACTTCGACGTACCCCTAATAACCCTCACATGAAATCCGCCCACAATTACAGTATTATGGACGACTTGGTTTAATCTCCTGTAGCTATGTCCACATTAGAAGTGTTACAGTATTTCCCAACATAGTGGAAGGAATTACTCAACGCAATCGCCACGATTGATCCATATGAATCGCACCTCATGAAATTTTATCTCGACAAAGGAGATCCACGACCATCATCATCAGTCGCATTTCAAGTTCCAGTGACTGTAAAGAACATCATGATTCACTGATGTATCATCGACGAAGGTGAATCCACTTGCGTTATGTATGTAAAAGTATGGTAATGATTAGGATCTCCTGAGCTGTTCCCCTCGTTTATCACTCTTCGTGTGTATGATGGGATACCATCCCAAGCAAGAGGATTGTACCAAAATTTCCCCATAGAGCTGGGGGGAAGATGGTTATGATCTATATCAAAGTAGTCGATGCAAAACTTGACTACAACATCCTCTTGGGGCATAGTTACATGTATGCCTGAAGGTGGTTTCCTCCGTAGTATTCTGTATCATGAGGTTTCCCTTAAATGGGAAGGTAGTTACCATTGAAAAACTTAACTACTATGACCCTAATACCACAAGAAACCATGAAAATGTCCTACCGACTATACTAGGCGATGATCAACCATATTTTGACATTTCCCCCGGTATGTACAAGGACTCCAATTTGTTAGGATAATATATGGGACCACCACCCAAGATCCCTACATCGACAAATGGCCTAATGTGCACAATTTTCACTGTTGAAAATGGCGCTGCCTCCACCTCAACATCATCATCAACACCATCGATGAGTTATGGCATTGAACAAACGTTGAGTCCATCAGTACCACCTATTTTTCAAATCTCAGTCTTGTATCCTCCCACGGGTGTACAAGGGACGCCGGTTATGTCTCAATTAACTCTGCCTGGGCTAACTTTGGGAATCCCGGTGTGGTACCTTATACCACCCTTCGCAAAGATGGCTTCCAAACCAGTATCCCATTATGAGTTTGTCCATGTTTCATCTAGTTCATCTACAAGGCCCATAACACATTCAATTACGACAACCCAACCTATGACATCTGCAACTACACCAAAATTGGTCGTCACTAAGACCACCAATGGGGGAACCAGCAATCGAAGTTGAAAGGTCCCCTATTACCTAACCCAATAGAAACTGCTAATCCTAAAGAAGGTGGATTTAACCATCATGAGGTAAAAGCCCCAGTTATGATCAATACTCCCACTCAAAGAGTTACATCGCCATGTTCTCTTTGCGGGAAGCAAGGCATTGCAACCAATTTATTTCCCACTCTACCGAAGCTAAGGAATTTTCATAACACCCTCGTTAATGTCACCGACACTCCACTGATGGAAAAAGGAGGCAAATCCCCATCGCCCACATCTAAGCCCATAAATATGCGTACAAATCATGCATGTTCCATATGTTCTCAATATGGGCACTATACACATCATTTCCTTGACCTACCTCGCTATCGGGAGGCCTTAGGAGCTATTCGCCTCACCAAACCCTTGGAAGATACATCACCTCCTTCATGTCTAGAAGAGGCTCATATCAACATGGGTACTACAGTGATCCTAACTAGTCCCTCCCCACGGTGGGTTGATTCCATACCCAACCTACAGTCACCGCGATGTCCACAAAGCCCGACCATTGTTTTAAATCATACGAATGCCACCCAACCGTGTCGCTCGTGCAACTTAATATCTCACCACTCATTCTAATGCCCTCTTATTGCTGCATTTATCACTTTGCAAACAACCCAAATACGATTAGCTAATAACCTCACCCTGTGTGGAACCACCCTTCCAACAGTAATCGAAGAGGATACCGAACCAACAAAGCACAATGGGGACAAAAGAATGTCACATTCGTCGGATACCGCGACAGATCTTGATCCCCCATCACCAATTTCCTGTGAGGTGATAGACCCTTAATCTTCCCTCAAGACAAGATCCCAGTACCCACTACATCCATCCATGAGTACCTTGACATCTTGCATCTCGATTCAATTTCTTGTTCTTCCCATAATGAAGACCCTGGGTCTTCAAACGAGGATATACTAGAAGAATACATCTTCGCCATAGATGAGGATATAATCGATGCCATGAACGCTACTAAACCCCAATAGGACTCTTTCCATCATATGTCCTCAGCAACAAGCATGCAGGAACCACACACACTCCCCACTGAACAACAATACACCATCGAGTCAAAAGAATTTTTACCCCCTAGTCACATCGATTGGTTTAAAAATCCTATCCCTTCTCCAAAATTTGAAGACGGTAACCTTGGCAACATATCCCCTACCATACAGGTTTTTATCTCTATCACACCAGGAGTCGTCAAAAACATCTCTATCGGGGTTTCATGCTCGCCGCAGGAAATTATTGATTTCACCACTCTATTTAAAGAGTTCCACGATGTCTTTGCATGGTCCTATGAAGAAATGTCAGGTCTTGAACCGGAAATTTTCGAACATCACATTGACACTTGGCCCAATGTCATTCCCTTCCGACAGAAAAAAACGCTCGGTACACCCTTCTAAGGCCCCTGGGATCAAAGCCGAGGTAGAAAAATTCTTACAAGTCGGATTTATTTTTCCCATCTCTTACACATCATGGGTGTCTAACCCCATCCCGGTTAACAAAAAATAGGGAACTATTCGTGTCTATACCGAATTCCAAGACCTCAATTTAGCCTTCCCAAGGATAATTTTCTCACGCCATTCATCGACTAAATCATTAACTCATGTGCTGGTAGTGAAATGTTGTCCTTCATGGATGGGTTCTACGGATATAACTAGATACGTATTCTCCCCCAGGATTAGTATAAAACTAAATTTACAACACCATGGGGAACCTTTGCTTACAAAGTCATGTGCTTCGGTCTAAAAATCATCGGTGCCACTTTCCAGAGAGCAATGGCATATGTTTTCAAAATGTGTGCCAATTGTCAATTATTTTCCTACAAAACACAGTCTCCCCCTACACCCCTCCATCCGTTCATCACTACCGACCCATTCTACAAATGGGAAATTGATTTTATGGAATATCATCCAGCATCATCCCAAGGCCACCACCATATCATCGTCTCCATGGACTACTTCACCAAATGGGACAAAACAATGCCCACATTTGATTGTAAAGCAATAACCGCACCATTGTTCTTCTTCAACCATGTCATATCCCTCTTTGGCATTCCCAAGAAACTTGTCTACGACAACGGAAGATACTCCCGCGATGAAACGTTTGAGGAACTATCATGGTTGTTATGCTTTAAACATAAATTTTCAACCGCTTACTACCCTCAGGCAAACGGTCAGGTTGAAGCTGTTAACAAAATCTTCAAAACTATGCTCCAACGCATAGTGGATAAAAACAAAACCAACTGGCACCATGTGCTCTTTATGGACCTGTGGGATTACCGCACTTCCGTTAAGACATGCATAGGTTCTACCCCATTTCACCTTGTACATGGAGTAGAAGTCATCCTCCCAATCAAGCGTCAAATCCCTACCCTCCAATCCGTTGTCGAGCTTCTACCAGATACCCTTGCTCTGGAACAATGCTTATTCACTTTGGAACACCTTGATGAGGAAAGGAGTGACTCTCTTCAAAATAATGAAGCCATGAACTTCAGCTCCAAGGAACACTACGATCGACAAGTGCGACCACATACCTTCACCAAAGCTGATTTTGTTCTTTTGTTTAATTCTAAGAAAGACGGTAAACCAGGACCCAGGAAGTTTGTATCTAAATGGACATGCCCTTATGTCGTTAAGCATTGTCTCCCAAAAGGATCCTATATCTTAGCCGAACATGAAGTTATTACCCTCAACAACTTGGTCAATGGGTTGTACCTCAAAAGGTTATATCCTTCACTACCAAGTACCCCATAGGTACGCATTGTTCCGATTATATGATTTATGCATTGTCAATACCTTGGTTATGTCTTTTACTACACTTGGGTATGTGCGCTGCATGTGTAGGATCGTGATTAGGCCAATATGGAGCCTCTTTTTTCCATTATATGAATAAGACTCCAAATATCTAATAACAATGGAAACACACCCTACCACAAGTATCATTCTGAAATAGGCATATAGACTCTTTTTACCCTCTATTTATAATGCATATCCCAATATTCCCGTTGACAACCATAGGGTCCTCATTCACAGCTTTGATGTTCCCTCAACATAATTCCCATGAATAGCATGTTCCTCGATGGGTGTGTGCACCATCTCCATCCCCATCACCAATTGGAACCCATAATGTCGACCCCCCACAAGTCTAAGGCATCTGACCCAACTTGAAACGATCCCTCTTCGAGTACCATTTTTTGCATTTGGGCATTTAATCCACCAAGAAGACACTCATTAGATTCCCTAGCACATGTTATGAAAATGATTCACAAATCCACCTCATACCTCCATGAGCACTTTACCCTGCATAATCTCCCTTGTATCATCACCCCCGCAAAGACACCTATGCCCCCCCACCCTTAGAAGCAACCGGTTCTATTTAGTTATCCCATAGCTATACACTACATGGAATAATTTCACGGGGCACCTGTCTTTGCGTCTGCAACTTAACCCTCACTTCATCATTGGAAAGTGTCCCCCAATCCACTAAAAAACATGGGGATTCTGCCCATCATCTAATTGGTTCCCCGATACACCCAAAACTATGGGGACCCCACCGATATTCTTTATGTACAAACAAGTTCCCTCGTCACCTCACATTAAAGGAACACCATATTAGTTTTGCAGCAACCCATGGTCTCCTTTGATCGATGTATTTGAGTCTCCATATGTTCAACATTATCTGTTTTGTCGGTTACCATTACCATTTGTTTTGTGTCTCTGTCAAAGCCATTTCACTTGCAGTTTGTTTCTACTAGTTTCAATCTGTCTCGTCCCAAAAGAAAATTTTGTGTCCCCGCTCCCCATGTTTACATCGATCAAATGAAATTATGATCCTTATCTTATCAACCAGTATTGTGTCAGGTCTATTTGTCCACCAGTTGATTACAATATGATCTCGGTTCCCAAGATAGGACCCTCGTCTTATCATATACTTCATCTCGCATCGACATCGAAACACTATATTTCAAGATTTGTAGTAGTTGCAGGTGTACCTTGGGATCCCTTTCAATCACTATAAGGGATCACCTCGAAATTAGTAGGGAGAGTCATTAGTGCTCCCTAATTAAGTGGTTTTCCCTATGCTCGACATCAACACATCATCGCATCAGGGAGGAACATACTTTTGAAGGTAGTAGTGTTCACATTTGGAAATCATGATAGTAGTCTATTCAGTATGGTGAAGCCCTCAGGTATATTTACATTTAACTAAGTTTAGTCCCCCACCACAATGGGTTCTTCATGGTCACTAGGAGTTCCACTTATTCAATATTTCTCAGCAGCTCTAGGGGCATTTACTCTAACATGGATTGAAGCCGCATTCATCCATGTTCCAGCAGTATAGTAGAGTTGACACCTTAGTCCTCTCTCATTGTAATCACTTTGACAACATTTCACGAGCATGGGTATGCTCGCCTCGTTTGTTTAAAAACTATTCTTTATTTATAGCTCCAACAGTCGTCACCAACAATATTCCCCCATGGGAGAACCTTATTTTGTCCACATATGCTTTTTCCTACAGTTAAGAGGTAAAAAGCATAAAACATGATGCATTAGTAGCTCTACAGTACCCTCTGAACCTCATACATCAGGGGGCATTGTTAATGCATAAAAGTCGTACACATGTGACATTTCGGAGATTCATCTAGTAAAATGTCATCAACATAAAGAATGCATCTCACCATAGACATCCTCAACAAGTCCAAAACACATCATGAGTCCATATTAAGTGCCAAGAAATTGTCAAAACAAAGGGTATCGCGAGTATTAAACAGTTGAACCACGCTATAACGCATGTTACCTTAACTATGCCAGTGCCACACCCGCGCATTTTTTCCTTTGATAGCCCGCTATTGTCAAAATGGTAGGACCACTCACTCCTAGCGGTGCATTAAAGACTCAATCCTCCCCAAGGATCAGAATTCGACTCCTCACACACTTGGGAGCATTAATCAACCCCCTTGTGAAACTGGGAACTAGTTCATGAAGGAGGAGAGTTCACATTTGGATCTAGTTGTTTTATGGCCACCTCTTGGCCTATAAAAGGAATCCATTGGCATGAATTTTTGTAGAGAGAAATTAGATCAAGGTTATGCTGCTGGATTTGAGTTGGAGCTTCCTCATAGCCCACCATTTCCTACCATTGTGAGAATCCCCAAGCTCGCTTGCAACCTACCATCAAGGGGAAAGTGTTTCTCTCCATTGTTCTTCCATCTACTTAGCATTTGGTTTGGACAAGAAAGGCCCCCCTAAGGGAGATTATTGGCTTCCCTTGAATCCTTCACCTCCTAGGTGTTGTACAACTATCCATTGGGAAATACAAGGGTGGTTTAGCATATCTTCGGTTTTTGTTGAAGTTTGCATTCTCCCCCCATCTCTTTCATTTTTTTTTTTATCAATATTTTTATGTTTGGATGTGAACTACACTAAGAATCACTTGCAGGATCACTTGTAGGAATACCAAACCACATCAAAAGGAGCTCTAAGGACTAAGGCCTTGCAACAACCTACGAGGCTTATCCCCTTACCAAGTGGAAGAGTGCACTTGTGCAATTTTTTCCACAAAAGGGAGTTTGGTAGGAATGGGAGGTCATGTAGGATCATGATGGATGGGATCATTTGTTAGTCTCACCAACTAGCCATGAATGGAAGACTCGTAGTAGGATATGAGGCAAAGGGGCCAAAAATGGTGTTGGTCGTAGCTCCACCAATGAAATCACTTCTAATGGTTCCTCCACTTGAAAGGGGGATGTTTCCACCACTAGAAGTGGATATGCTAGTAATAGGGATGTCAGTGGAAGTGGGGATAGTACTAGCCATGGTGCTGGTAGTGTGAGGAGATGAAGGTGATTCGGATTGTAAAGAGTTGGAATTGAGTGACTCAAAAGAGTGATTTGATGATCGTGAAAGGTGTCGAACTAGAATGTGTCTCACGGAGCCCATAGTGTGGATTAAGAAACTGTACACAGAGGATTGGTCCCAAAGTCTCATAGAGTACCTCAAGGGAGCTATAGTGATGGGATCTAAGATGACCAATCCAACAATGTGGATCTAAAACAAAGCTAATTTTGATCATGTTCGAATCATGTAATACCAACTCTATAAATGGCACAAAATCATATAACAAGTGCAGCGTGAGTGCAACAAGTGATCTAATCTAGCAAAGAGAAGAAAAAATGAAAAGAACACCCTAGAAAAAGAAAAGACCTACTAGACCTATGAGATATCTACACAAACAATGTAAAAGCACAAAATAAATATTTCTCAAATATTTCCTCCAATGGGAACATCAAGCACAACTGAAAAAAGTAAAAAGACGATTCGGGTCTTCCAATCACTAGACACAAAATAGGGGCATCAATCCTATCTAGTCAAAATGAGTGAAAACAAAAAAGTACAGTCATAGAGTGGGTCTAGGCTGAATTCTATATGCTCCAAGAATCCCTCCACCTAAGAGAGCCACCTATGGGTAATATATCTAAATAGGATGGATACTAAGCTACATTGTTCACGTGCACATCATATGAGTTACTTGCAACTTCAGCTTGAAGGCATCGATATAGATGATATTCAATACTAAATGCGGAAGGTGACCACTCATCCATCTGATCCAAATATTTCCACGTACCACCCTGAAAGGTTGGCCCACCCACAAATTGGCCTAAACCATGCCTGACAATACTAGAGGATTTTGGTTCCCTAGAAATTCAACCACTATGTCTTAGATGTATAGAGACTAGGGGGAATTATTTGGATGCCTATCCCCAAAGTCCTAACCTAGATACAAAATTATTTTCGGTCTTTAAGTAAGGATTTAATGTGTTTAGATTAGGTTTGATTTTAGGATCCACTTAGGGTCATGAACCAAGTGATAATTTTGATTTAATGTGTGGAAATGTGCGCACAAGTGGTGTGTACAACTATCAACTGAAATTTATGAGGAAACGAAAATTCTCGTATAATATAAAGAGTAACAAGAGACTTTCAAGCTAAACTAAATGATTTTTTCTTGAAATGAATCTATGATATCTCAGTATAAATCGTCATAACCAAGCTACTCACAAATCCAAGCATGCATGCAAACAAGCTAACTAATCAAAAGTGAATATATGCAAATAAAAGAGGGAAGACTCTAATATACAAAATCAAACTACTTTAAACAAATCCAATGATAAACTATCAAGTAAATTCAGTAGTCAAACTTGTTGAAACAAAGGAAAATGTAGGTTCAAACAAATCCAAAAGGAACCTTAAAAGCAACAAGTACTAAGATCTGAGGATCCTTTATTCACCTAAACTATCTAAGAGGAAGAGAAAATGGATACTATAACAAGCAATGAGGTTGCGAACAGTAAAAATAGAATTGTAAATAGACTCAAAATGGGAAACTAAAATAGACTGGGCAAAGAAAAAAGCAAAATCGACTACAAATTACTACTAAAACATTGGTTTTTCAGAACATGTCACAATTATAAAAGGAACGGTGTGACCCAAGTCATTGGTTTTATCCAAATAGGTGCAACTCATGTCGCTATTTTTAGCCAAACATGTGCAACTCAGATCCGAAACTACAAAAAATGGTAAATCAACTCTTGGGTGGAGTTGAACAGGCGTAGTTTTGGCCAAGGGACCTACTAGTGACTCAAATAGTAGAAGATAAATAATAACTACAACCAGATCAAGCAAGCAATCACTCAAAAAATTGTTAGAAAACTAGATCTAACACAACCGGAGAAGGATTATGGTCATTGGTATGGTCACCAAAATTTGTTGTGTTTTGAATGAGGGACCTTGAGGTATTTTTGTAGGTATGATAATGGCTAAGATATCGATATAGGTTTAGTTTTTTGAGAGCTAGATTCGTTACCTAACTTGGGAAACATCAAGGTTCATGTCAAATCCCCCCCTCTTCATTATGAATAAGATGGAAACAGTCAAAGTTCAAGTTTGAGACTAGGTCACACTTATCTGGGGAAATTTTGCAACTTAGGTCATTGATTTTGAGGGAAAATCTGCAACTTAGGTCATTGATTTTGAGGGAAAATCTGCGACTTGGGTTGCTGCTTTCAGGGAAACAGGTGCAACCTCAATTTAGGGTGGTCCATTTAAGGTTTTATTTTTATTTTTACTTTTTAGCACCTCCTCAAGGTCATGTGGATGGAATGGTGTGGAAATGTGGTGCCAATGATGTAGAATGATGTGTGTATGGATGATGAAGTTGGTGACATGGCAGGGGAGCAAATTTGGCTTTTAACATAGTGTAAAAATTCCCCATTGACTTATTGTTTGTGGGTCATTTCTCATTGACTATGATACATTTCCATGATTAATTGACCTAGCATAGTTTTTAAGTATCAACTGCTCCCAAATCCCACTAGCTTTCCCCCCTCCCCCACTTCATAAATTTTTAAAATTGAACATTTTTATTACTTTGTCCATTGACCATATTATCTTGGTTTTAATCATTTAATGGTTGGTGTTTGAATAATTCATTCCTAACTCACTATCTGCTATTTTTTCCACTTCCATGTTATAGCCATGACTGAGTGTGGTAGTAGGTTTGTCAAATTTGTTTACATCACAAATTAGCCTTCATTGCATGTGTCACATTTTCACGTGTTTTTTCACTTCTTGTTTTTTTACTAATATTGACATATCAAATTGTCACATAGCTTCATCAATGTTGATTTCATATTTTGGCAAGGAACATGTTGGATCTAAATTGACTTTTAGAAAGAATTGACATTGTATCCAAGCTCTTTGTACTAGGTGCTCAAGATGTTAGTTGAACATTTTGGAAAGATATAATCTCTTAGCTAATGATGGATAATGTCGATCCCAACTAGCACCTTGAAATCATGTATAACATTATATGTGCGAGGAGTTGATATAAATAAATTGGGTAAAGCAGTAGCAAGAACGTACCCTAGAATTCCATTAAAAAATTATTTTCACACTAAATTTTTGGGGATGAATCAAAGTGAATGCTTTGCCTCTTGAATAGTAAAACAAAATATCAACACTACAAGGAATGCTTAGCATCTCATTAATAAGAGGTTTACTAAAAAGTTGGCCCTGCACAAAATTATATGCCCACCCTTTCAAAATAAAAGAAGGAAGCATAAACCCTAACCATGAGACTTAAAAATATTTTGTGGGTTTGTTCAATATATTATGCCCTTTTGTCTTGATGATCCATGGCATCAGAAACTCAATGAAATGAGATACCTTGAGTTAGCAAATGAGATCTCATAATTCAATTGTAATTTCATGGTTGAACCCAAATTTATCATGTACTAATTCTATTGTTATAGACTAATAAACCAAAATGCAAAAGTTCAAAGTAGTAAAAACCACAAATAAGGGGATAAAAGGCAAAGATAATATGAAAATCTATCAATAAAATGTGGATTGGCTCCAAGTATTGAAAGAAATTACCTGTTATTTCTTGTGCAAATGCCTAGACAACCTCAAAACTCAAGTCTATAATTGAGACAAACAACAAAATGTTAACTAATACAAAGCTTTACATTTTTAACAAGATCTACTATTTCTTGTGTAAATGCCTTGACAACCTCAAAACTCAAGTCTATAATTGAGAAAAAGAACAAAATGTTAACTAATACAAAGCTTTACATTCTTAACAAGACCTGACCCTATTTTGTGCACAATTTGTATCCTGCATGCTTGATATTTAGTTTATATATGCTAATAATAGTATTTACTTATTATCTTAGTTGTTTCCCACTCCACATTTTCCTCCTCAAATTAATGTTAACTTAAGCTAGTGGCATATGAATTCTCATATATCTTCCCTTTTTATATGCCCATTCTTATTTAAAAAATTATAATTTTCATAAAGTAGCTCCATTTACTTATTAAATGCAAGCCATGCATTGTTTAGACATAAAAGTCACAGCGTAAGTTTTGTCAATTGGGTTTGAAAGAAAATCAATTTACCATGAGGAATCAATATCATGTATGGATCAACAATTAGACCAGCCTAGATCCAAATCCTAGGCTCTATCAAGCACCGAGAAGGATCAAATTTCCCGAGGTGCAAACCTCTCCTTGAATAGCTCCTTGAGTGCAATACCTGAGCCACCTAATCCTAAGCTCTAAAGTCTCTAATTTAAGTCTCATATTTACTTTTTACTTTGTATTATTCTTTTTTGTTTATGGCCAACATAATATTTATTACTTTTTCCTTTGTATTATTGTATTTTGTTTACTTTGTATTATTTTGTTACTTTTTTGTTTACTTTGTATTATTTTGTTACTCGACAAACACTCTAAAGTCTCATATTTACTTTTCACTTTGTATTAAAAGTAAAAAGTAAAGTCTCTAGTTTAAGTCTCATATTTACTTTTTACTTTGTATTATTCCTTTTTGTTTATGGCTGACATAATATTTACAACCTAATCCTAAGCTCTAAAGTCTCTAGTTTAAGTCTCATATTTACTTTTTACTTTGTATTATTATTTTTTGTTTATGGCCATAATATTTACCACCTAATCCTAAGTTCTAAAGTCTCTAGTTTAAGTCTCATATTTACTTTTTACTTTGTATTATTCTTTTTTGTTTATGGCCGACATAATATTTATTACTTTTTACTTTGTATTATTCTTTTTTGTTTACTTTGTATTATTTTGTTACTCGACAAACTCAACAAACACTCACATGTTACAAGATCTCCCTCATACTGGGCTATAGAGCGCCTCTCGACGCAATCATAATAACTTTCTCTAAGTCTTATCGTTTCCTCTTGAATATTGAATCTACCTTGTCATTCACTTTCACCTGATGCACCTTTGTTTGTCGATCGGGTGGACCTTGCGGAGTATTTTTTTTACTATGAACTACTTCCACCCCTTCTAAGGAAGAGTAAGCATTATTTCATTCATGCGAGGGTGGTGGTTTTGAGACATGGATTTTGGGTTGTGATAAAAGGGAAGAATATACTTGAAACAACCAGCTCCACATAAAATCAGTGATGTATATAGATTTAATCAATATTGGCATATATCGTACCATTTTTTGAGCATTTGTTATAAAAAAACTTCATTGAGGGGTTGTTCAAGTACCATAAGAATCGATCTTAGCACTTCATAGGAGGTGGAATGTCATTACAATGTGTGATTCATGCTAGTTTTAGGCCCTCCTACTGACCACGTAGCACATTGTATGTATGTCGTGGTTTATGAGATTTTGGGACTCTCCACTCTAACTAGAATACATCGACCTTTGTTCACTAGAGTTCACACATGGATGAACCAATACACTTGTAAATACAGTATGCTTAACAGACCTAGTAAGCAATGAAATTGATTAAATGCATGGTGCAACCCATATATAATGTTAGGTCTATTCTACATGTAGAACTGTGATAAGTGGATACCAATGTCAAAGTCTCATCAACCGCTTGAGCCCGGGAATGCATACAAGCTATCGTGTATGCATGTATGCAAGGTGGTAAAGGAAGTAGCCAAAGTGGAAACTGTTAAGAATTGTAATCTCAATGGTCATAAGTGCATTAATTAGTTGAGTTATTAGTTGGTTACAGTTTGACTAGGACACTTGGTTGTCCCATAGTATTCTATGTTCCATAGTATTGGACAGTAGTATTATTGTGATGTAATCCTATATAAGCTTATGGTTAATAATGAGAAGGCAAAATCAATATGCCCACTTGTGTTCCATCTTTTATGTCTTCATATTTTAACATAGTATTAAAGTGTATGGCCTGATCCATACCCGTATTTGCGGTAAGCCTTTTCACATAGTGGAAAGCATGATCTGATCTCACATCTTTTAGAGGTTGCAGATCGAGACAGGAACACATCAACATGGAGGATTATCTTCATAGCATTGGGACTGTATTAAATATTTTTTTTTATTTCTTTCCTTTGGAAGCGTCGATGCACATGTTCCTTTCGGGAACTGCAGCACTCATTTGATCGACACACCTATTGCACGGAAGAAGCATTTCGTTGACGCATTCTCTGCACAGACGAAGCGCGTCGCTGACGCATTTTTTATTAAGGAAAAGCATGGCAAACACTGTTCACTTGCATGGATTTTGTCCGACGCACCCTGTGATGCATTGTTCCAGTTGTACAAGTTGTAGCAGTGTATTTATAGTCATATAATATGGCAAGTACCAGCATGAAGCAGATCTATGGACCAATGTTGATCGGCACCAACTACGAGTTTTGGTCAATCAAGATGCAGACATTTCTCCAACTCAAAAAATGTTGGGATATGGTTGAAAACGAGTTCACATAACCAAATGCAACCGTTGTGTATTCTATGTCTAATGCTCACAAGAAATCCCTTGAAGAAAATCGAGATCGAAATCTCACTGCAAAATGGTTGATCCAGAGTTGCATTGAGGAGTCCATTTTCCTGCGGATCTCAGGAGATAATACTGCGTATCAAGCCTGGAATATCCTTGCATCTACATACAAAGGTACAAACATAGTAAAAATGGTAAGACTTCAACCCCTTCAACTTCATTTTGAAAGCCTTAAAATGAAGGAAACAGAAACTATAATTTAATTCATGACTAGGGTTTCGGGTATTCTGACTCAATTCCAAACCTATGGCGAAGCCTTGGAACAAAAGGTCATTTTCCAAAAACATTCTTAGATGTCTCACTAAGAATTTTTTTATGGTTGTTACTGCTATAGAAGAATCTAAAGATCTGTCCACATTTACCCTAGAAGATTTAACAAGGTCCCTTTTGTCCCATGAAGCTCGACTCAGTCAAGAAGAAGAGTCTCTATCAAATGCATTCAGCACTCAGTCCTCCCTCAACAGAGGTCAAGGTAGAGGAGGTAGAGGACGAGGCGGAAGAGGAAGAAGTTCTCATTCTACAGAGGATAGAACTTCTCATGAACACTCAGATCATGGTGAGCACTTTCACAACTCTCAGAACCAGGGAGGGAGAGGCAAGGGATGGACTAATAGTTCCAACATTCGGTGCAACTACTGCAAGAAGTATGGCCACTTTGAATGAGACTACAGAAATAAGCAATCACGACAGAACAATGGCAGAGCACATGTCTCCAATGTTGAAGAAAGCTCATCAGAAGTCATGTTTTTCTCATGCCAAGCGACTGAAGAAGAATATCATTCAGTTGTATGGTTTCTAGATAGTGGCTGCAACAATCATATGACAGGTAACAAAGCACTATTTTCTTATCTAGATTCATCTGTCAATACAAAAATCAATCTTGGTGATAATTATCTTGTTCATGCTCAAGGCAAAGGCATTGTTCTTGTTATTTCTAAACAGAATGAAAAGAAGTTTATACATGATGTATTCTCTATTCCTAATCTGAAAGTCAATCTGATCAGTGTGGGTCAATTGATTCAGAATAAGTATGACGTTGGATTTATTGATTCAGATTGTGGTTGTCTATGATAAATCCCCTAGTAGAAGACTCTTAGCCAAAGTAGAAAAGACCAAAAATAGAATATTCCCACTCATTCTGAGAAGTGCTATCCTATCACAATCATATGCACATATTGTTTCCATTCTAGATGAAACCTAGTTGTGGCACTGTAGGTATGGTCATCTACCATTTCAGAGTCTCAGTCGTCTGCAAAAATAGTCCATGGTCAAGGGGTTACCAGTTATGAATGAACAATCCAATTCTTGTGAAGACTATATCTTAGGGAAACATCAAAGGGACAATTTAGCCACTTCTACATCTCGAGCCAAAGAAAAACTTGATTCAGCCACACAAACCTATGTGGACCCATGCAAAACCAGTCAATAGGAGGTAGTATTTATTTTCTGACCTGTATTGATGATTATAGAAGGAAAGTTTGGATCTAATTTCTCATACACAAATCAAATGCATTCTCCAAGTTTAAAGGATTCAAGGCATTGATTGAAAAATGGTCAGGTAAATCCATTAGAGTACTCAGGTCATATGGTGGAGGTGAGTATGACTCACATGATTTTGCAGAGTTTTGTAAACAATATGGAAACCAACACCAGTTCACTACCAGATACACTCCACAGCATAATGGATTTGTTGAACGGAAGAACCAGACCACCATGAACATGGCCCAAACTATGTTGTCATATAAGATGCTGTCAAATGATTATTGGGATGAAGTTTTTGCATGTTCAGTTTACTTACTGAACAGATCTCCCACAGTAAGTATTAAAGATAATATTCATAAAGAAGCATGGAGTGGCACTAATATTAGTGTTTCACATCTCAAAGTATTTGGATGTGTGGCATTTGCACACATACTTGATGAATTAAGGAAAAATTTGGACAAGAAGAGTGAAAAATGTATCTTCACTCATTATAGTGAACATCAGAAGGCTTACAAGTTGTATAATCCTGTCACCCAAAATCTTATGGTGAGTAGAGATGTTAAATTACTTGAAGACAAATGATGGAGTGATACAACAGATATTCAACAGAAAGAATGCCCAGTACCACCAGAACCACTCAGAATGCCCAGATTGGAGGTACAACAACAACAATAAGCAATACTAGCAGACAGTCCACCACAGAACCAGAAGCTTAAGGGAGTTATATGAGTAGACCAGGGTATTTTTTAAGGATTCTAATATTATACTTAAGTGTAGTATTCTAGGCGATTACTTTGGATTGAAAAATAAATATAGATAGTTAAGTGAATATTAAATATGAAATGTACAATTTACTATTGAAACATGTAAATTTTGGTGAATATTATGATAAAAAAACATATTTTATGTAAATATAAGCGATATTAGGGACTAAAAATGACCAAATCGTGAATTTATTTTTTGAAAAAAAGCCCAAAAAATAGCCAATTGGCGAAATTTCGCCCCTAAAAATTACCCTGGAGCAGACTCATGTTATTGAAGAGAAACTATAGTATGCTATATTTTCCTATCAACCAACATCATTTAATGAAGTAGTAAAAGATGCATAGTGGGTACAAGCAATGAATGAAGAAATTGATTCTATAGAAAGGAATCAGACTTGGGATGCTTTTGATCTCCCATAAAAAAAAAAACAATATTGGAGTAAAATGGGTCTATAAGACCAAACTAAATGAAAAATCAGAGATAGAGAACCACAAAGAAAGGTTGGTCGCAAAACGATTTTCTCAACAATATGGTGTGGACTATGATGAAACCTTTGCAACAGTAGCAAGGATGGACACCATTGAAGCTATTCTGCAATAGCAGCTCAAAACTAGTGGCATTTTTATCAAATGGATGTAAAATATTCCTTTCTCAATGGCATACTTGAAGAAGAAGTCTATGTAGATCATCCACCTGGTTATGTTGTCAAAGGTCAAGAACACAAGGTATGTAAGCTAAAAAAGGCCTTGTATGGTCTAAAACAAGCTCCAAGATCTTGGTAAAACAGAATTTATTCTTACGACATCAACAATGGGTTCAACATGAGCATCAATGAACCCACTATGTATGCCAAACCATATCAACAAGGTAACATTATGATTATATGTCTTTATGTTGATGATATGATTTATATTAGAAATCTGATGCTAGAAGAATTTAAGACAATCATGAAAAAGGAGTTTGAAATGATTGATCTTGGTCTCATGAAGTAATTCTTTGGTCTGGAATTGACCAAAGTCAAAATGGAATATTTATCTATCATCATAAGTATGCTATAGACATTTTGTAGAGATTCAAAATGGATAAATGCAAACTAGCAGAAACACCCATTGCTACAGGAACCAAGTTAAGAAAGAATGATGAAGGACCAGCAGTAAACTCCACAATTTACAAAAGATTGGTTGGAGGTTTAATGTATTTGAATCTAACTAGATCTGATTTAATGTATGTTGTTATCCTAATCTATAGATTTATGGAGTCTCCCAAAGACTCTCACTGGAAAGTTGGTAAAAGAATTATAAGATATGTTGCAGGAACAGTTGGTTATGGACTTTGGTACTCTCATTCACCAGAAATTACTCTTACAGGGTACACTGATAGTGATTATGCAGGCAGTATTGATGATAGGAAAATCACATCTGGTTATGCGTTCCATTTTGGTACCAGTCTGATTTCATGGGCCTCTCATAAACAACCCATTGTTAGTATGTCTTTTGCAGAAGTAGAATATGTCGCAACAACTACAACAGCATGCCACGCGGTTTGGCTAAGAATACTTTTGAAGGATATGTGACACACAGAAAAAGAGCCAACACCTATTTATTGTGACAATAGTTCAGCCATACAATTGTCCAAACATAATGTGTTTCATACAAAGAGTAAAAACATTGACACCCGCTACCACTTTATTCGCGAGTTAGTTAATAGTGGAGAGATCACTTTCATGTTTTGTGACTCTAAGGAGCAATTGGCTGATATGTTTACCAAACCTTTGGGAACATCTTCATTTGAGTTTCAGAGGAAGCACTTAGGCATTGATAGTGCCGAGAATACTATCCTATTTGAGATTAATGGGGTGTGTTAAGAATTGTAATCTCAATGGTCATAAGTGCATTAATTAGTTGAGTTATTAGTTGGTTATAGTTTGACTAGGACACTTGGTTGTCCCATAGTATTCTCTGTTCCATAGTATTGGACAATAGTATTGTTGTGATGTAATCCTATATAAGCTTATGATTAATAATGAGAAGGAGAAATCAATATGCCCACTTGTGTTCCATCTTTTATGTATTCATATTTTAACAGAAACAAAACCTCTTACACCGCACCTTGTCATGGGGAATAATGAAATAGTCCTTGTGCTTGGAAGTGCCTTACGTAGTCAAAGATAACCTTCTAATTCCTAATGAATAGAGAGGCACTGGTTATCAAGTAATTTTTATTCCTTTCCTTAGTTGATCCGATGTTCCTTTGGTTGTATGGCTTGATGATGAAATTAGTTACCCAAGTCAGTGAACCTCATTCCTTGTTCCTTGGAATGTCTATGTGGTTACTAGGTATAACTGCAACCTTAAGGAAAGATCCCCTGATGAAATGGATACGATCAAACTATTATGAACTGCACGACACACAACCATGATGTAAGTAATTATCCACGGCATAAATTTCCCTTTGGATCCAATGAATGAGAACTATCTAATAAGCATAAGTTTGTGATCTATGGCTTGTGCAGTGGCTTTGACAATGTGTGGTAATAATTCTTATCTATTATAGTTCTCAATTTATTGTTATTAGGGCTATGAGTGCATCACATGGAGACAAATGCATTGTTGCATGTCATAGTGATTAAATGTTAGGGCGTCGTAATAATGCTGATTTATTATAGGTTTCAATTTATTGCTATTAAAGTTGTCAATGCATTGCATGGAGACTAATGTATTTTTGCATGTCATAGTGATCGACTATTCACCGTAGAGCATGATATCATAGATGGAGCATAAGGAAAAAGGATTAAAAGGACATCATGGACTTGGGTTTATTATCAATTCCCCAAAGATATTCCATCATATTCTAAAAGCATTAATTATTTGTAGTAATTAATTCAATCCAAATTGAATGTTTCTCCTGTATTTTCCTTGCCAAGGTTCCATAATCTATTCGGTATCATCTCTAATATAATTATTGAATTCATTTCTAGGGTATTGCAATTACCCAACACTCAAACTAGGTCTCAATGTCACGTAATAGCTAACACCCACAATTATACCATTAGATTATTAGGCAATGACTCGATGCTTTCCTTGTCTTTGAATCTCTTGTTGGAAACCTCTTTATTATCAAGAAGGCATCCTCCATAGATAGTTGAAGTTTTCACAAAACCAATTTGGGCTAAATCCTCCAATTTCCTCATAGAGCTCAGTTCTGGTCATCGATTTTATGGGGTTGGTCTTATTTGAGATTCTAGAATAAAATAATTTATAGAAGACAAATGCCCCTTGTTTGAACATAATAATAATTTTGCATGATTATTACTTATTAATTAGTTATTCCATATCAATACATTATAATTCAAGATTATTCTGTATAAGTGAAATGCCTATTAGGTACTATAATCTTAATTACTAAGTACTACATATTAATACCAAGCAAATTCTTTATATATTAAGTTGAGAATTATGCAATATATGAAAAGTAATGTGTTAGATTAATAACATATATTGCAATAGTTGTATATACTCGCATATTGCTTAATAAGTACTCTCGATAATTAAGAGCACACTTAATAATTAGTATACTGAGATTATTATGAAGTATAAGTAGTATGCAAGTACACTACTGTAAATTATAAATTCTCGTTGTGCATTGTCATGTTTATTGATAATTGTAGACAAAAAATAACCCAAGATTTTCCATCTCTGGCAATTACTTAACCTTTGGAGTCAACATAGTTACAAGGTTGGGGATCCGACACATAGAATAGTCCATGACAGTGCTACGTCTAAGCAAGAATACCACTATACACTCATGTGTTCTACGCAATAGAGTTCCTAGTTTCTTAGGAGTTGAACCAAAATGAGTGGAGGGTTCATGCTATGGGGAAGAATATTTAGGTGGATAAAATACTATATAGTTATAGATTAGTCTCTAAATTCATTAGGCACAAATGAGTAGAAACACATGGGAATCCAAGTGCTTACCTGGGAATTAAATAAGTTCCAAATATTGTAAATAAAATAAGAGTATGCCTTAGCAGTGTTCGTAATGAGCGTTGAATCTCATACTAAGTCATACATACTTTCAACATTTTCAAAAGTGATCAATCTGAAACTAGGTATGTATACAAGTCCTCTTGTTCCTTCATGATTGACAGGGAGCATAACCATGACTATGCCTACATCATAGTCAACAAATTCTTCAAAAGGGGCATCATGGTTACTTTTATTGAGTTGATCACTGCCCCTAAGGTAGATAAGTTATTATGTATTCATGTCTGGTAATAGTTTAATCTTCTAATCTCCATAATGTCTAACTAAGATCCTAAGTTCATTAGTTTTTAATGAAAATCACTTTTGTCTAGGAATATCTAGTTAAGTGATGCAAGTTGCTTGAATAAGCATTTCATGGGTCACAAACTATCTAATCTAACTTTAAGAATTGTAGTATGCAAGGGGTCATAGGATCAAAAACACAAAGGCACGAAAATTCAAATCTCTATTATGCAGAGAGAGAGAGTTATCTCGACAATCTTGAGATTGGGAAGAGGATTCACATGCTACACTTTCTCGTTTATTGTTTGCACAAATTCTTGTTTATTGTTTGCATAACATTAAATACAATCAATACAGGCATTGCAATGAGTGCAAATACTTTGAATACAGTCAATTATTCTTTGCACCGACCCTTACTACAATAATCAATTATCGTTGCTATTCCAAATAAAGTAAGATAGAGCGGTCATGCAATAATCAATTATTATTTGCACCAACTCTTCCTGGAATAATCAATTATTGTTTGCATTCCAGATAGCGCACCGCCTATAGTGATGTTGATGTAAGCTTTGAATGCTACACTTCGCTAACTAAGACATGGAATTCAAGCCTTAAATATATTTCCCAATTCCTAAAATCCTATCGTTGGTTGTGTAATAAGGCCCCCAAGTTCTCAACGAATGGCATGTAAAATAATATTGGATAGGAAGAGATAAATATTGAAGAAAAAATAAAAATTCAATCTCTAATGTAAAAAAAAATTCATAAAAAATGAAAGGAATAAGTCAACACTAAAACTAATAGCAATTCAATGCAAATCGAATGCTATATACGTTGGCTATCGATAGGTATAACATAGGTTCTTGCATGACACATAAATCAAGGTTTTAAAGGACCATACCAAATTATAATTGAGCAAACATATAATTGAAGTATTCGAAAGAAATCGCATATATTGAAGGTGGCATGAAGATTAAGATTTTTAAAAGGTGGGCATATATATTCAAATGTGAATAAGACAAACTATAAAGGTCACATGAAACAAACTTTAGAATTTAGCCAAAGTCACAAAATATTTTTTAATGGGCACGTGGTTACAACTTAAGAGTTTCCACACCACTTAATTTTTTGAGCTGCAAATGATAAAAGTTTTGAGGTGGGCAGAACAATTCAAAGTTAAGGTGGGTGTCGAAACTTACCATAGTGGCACATACAACAAAATGATAAAGTGTGAATAAATCCAAAGTCCTAAAATATACAAACAAGATAAATAGCAATGATGTTGCAAGTCCCTACTTGTTTCCAATAAATTGGATATTTATATTAATATGGTTATATTATTGATGTCATTTTGAGTCTATTAGTGTAGATTGTACCTTTTTGTCTCCTATATATAAGAGGAGACTTTTTCATTTGAATCACTGTGTCTTGTCTTGTCTTATGTACTTAGTACATTGTATAAGGAGGATGCCCCCTCAAAAACACTTGCTATTCATCTATTTTCTTCATTAGTAAGGCGTGGATTACTCTTTCTTGTTTATTTATGCTCTTTTGTGGAATTTGTTGCATAACATTTGGTATCAGAGCATAAATAGACAAAAAAATCTTCAAAAGTGCATAAATAGATAAGAAAGAGTAATCCATGCCTTACTAATGAAGAAAAGAGATGAATAGAAAGCCTCTTTGAGGGGGAAACATCCTTATACAATGTAATAAGTACACAAAACAATACAAGACAAGATTATTCACATGAAAAGGTCCCCTTGACATATGTAGGAGACAAAGAGGTACAATTACCACTAATGGATTCAAGCCAACATCAATAATATAACAATGATAATATAAAGTGCCCAATTTAGGGGGGAAAGGGAAACAATTTAGGGCTTAATATGCCCCTTCCCTTCAAACCAATGTTTTCCTCAACACTTGGCTAGTTGTGAATTCTTTTGTATGAAGGACTCATCTTCGCATGTCGAATCTTCTACTGGTAAGTTCTTCCACTTTATGAGGTACTCAATAATAACCTGATTTCATATTTGTTTGGTCCTTGTTTCAATGATTTATTCATGTTACAATATGAATTTCACTTCTTCATCAAGCTCCGGAAAGATAGTTTGAATTGGTATCTTGTATCCTATTACCTTCTTTAGCAAGAAACATGGAAAACTGGGTGTACCCTTGAAGATGAAGGGAGCTCCAATTTGTAATCCATACTACCAATATTCTGCAAAAATTTATAAGGACCATAGTACTTGGGTGCTAATTTATTATCATTATTTAGTTGCTTAAAGGACATTTGTTTGTAAGGTTGTAACCTCAAAAATACTCAATCCCCTTCTTCAAAACTCCTTTCACTATGATGTTGATTCGCATGTTGTTTCATCCTATTTTTTGATATAGCCAGGTTGTCCTTTAATATATGGAGAACTTTTTGTTGGTGCTTGAGGTGATATTCCACATATTGAAATTTAGATTTTCCTAAAGGGATATGTGATAGATGGAGGTTGGTGCCCATAAAGTGACATAAATAGGTACATTTTTTACATGTGCGGAAGGAAGTATTGTACCACCATTATGCCAAAGATAACCATTTCACCCACTATGTTTGTTTATCAGATGCAAAGCAGCGAAGATAGGCTTACAAACATTTTTTTCACTATCTAAGTTTTCCCAACAGATTGAGGATGATAATATGAATTGTGAGCCAATTCGGTACACAAACAAGAAAATAATTTAGTCCAAAATTTTCTAGTGGAAATTGGATCTCTATAACTTACAATAATCTTCGAGTTTCCATGCATCTTTTGAACCATTTCCATGAATGTTGCAGCTACTGTACTTGTGTTAAAAGGGTGAGAGAGTGCACAAAAGTGTGCATACTTTGTGAGTCTGGAGACAACCACCATAATAACATTCTTCCCTTATGACTTGGGTAGACCTATGATAAAATCCATTGAGATTTCCTCCCAATGCTGAAAAAGGTATGTCTAATGGTTGTAAAAGACCCGGGGTATTAACTATTTCAACCTTATTTTGTTGGCACACCAAACATTCTTCAATGAACCTTTGAACATCATATTTAATACCTTCCCAAAAGAATTCCTTCTTGACCCTATGGTAGGTTTTTAGGAATCATGAGTGACCTACTATAGGAGAAGTGTGTAATTCCAAAAGGACCTTTTGTTTGAGTTGGGAGTTCTTACATATATATAAGCAATCCTTATACGATAGTGAATCATTTCACCACACAAAAGTATCTGATACACACAAATCCTTTTATATATTTTGAATGAGCGTCGACATCGAGAGGTAATTGTTCCATTCTTCCCTTGATTCTACTATCCAATTAGGTTGTATAATAGAAATAACACAAAATAATGCCTCAACACCCTCATATTTTCTTCTGAGTGCATCTGCCACCATATTTTGTTTCCATTTTTATAAATGATATCAAAGTCATATCCCAACATCTCGGTTACCCATTTTTGTTGCCACAATTTATTTTTTTACATAGTCGTGCGGTTCCCGGCATCTCTTCCACGCTGACAGCGCGGAAATGACTCAGACAGTCACATGCACAGTGCAGGTTACTAGTGTTATACTCGCGCTACACCGCTCATCGCATCAGTGCGGAAGGTCAGTGTATTACTCGTGCTACTAGTGCATCTGTTTTGTCTTAACCAGTGCGTTCCATGCAACAGAGTGTGGTTTAGCATTGCTACTGTTATTCATTTTCTTTTTATCTACATAGATTAGTTTGGCAGTCCAAATACTGCTCACTAGTGAACTTAAATTAAGGCTAATTCGCACAATTACTTATTTTTTTAGTAATTAGTTCACCTGGACCAAGATTAGGAAGTAAAGAGTTCATCTCTCTTGAAACTTACTTAGGTAACCAACTTTGAGGCTTCCAACGGGCCCCATTGTTGTCACTAGTATTCAAGACCATTTCTTGTTTATGCACCAATTGACATGTTTTTAATAGTATTACTAGTGTAGAATACACTCTTTGCACACAAGCAAGAACCTAAAGACCTTTCTCTCCTGAATTATTCTCTTCACCTCACACTTCATGTGAGTTTGGTGAATCAAAAAATGGTGAGAAGTGTGAAATACCTCCATTGAACACTTTGTTAGCATCTTTGATTTGCAAAGCATCATTAGCATATTTTAGATTTAAGAGTATGAATTACTTGATATACTCTTCTAGTTAATTTGTCGATATAAATTTTCTTTCATCACATGTGTTTGCACCACTAGCACACACTAAGAGACCTAAAGACTCTTTCCATCCAAATCTGCTCTTCACCTCACATGTCATGTGAGCTTGGTGAATTAGAAAGGTAGAGATTGTGAAATACCTCTCTTACACTCCATAAGTTAACAACTCAAACCCCTTAAAATCAACATTGTAATTTCCTTAACCAACTAAAATCCTCCACAAGAGGTCACAAAACAATATTTTAGTTAGGTAGGATTGACTGGGATAGGCATCCATTAATTCCCACCAATCTAGTTTCATTAGAAATATTTTGAAACATAGCATTGTTGTCTCATAGGGTACTTACAAAATCTTTCTATAAGTAAGTGTTAAAAGAGAACCTAGATCAGAAGTGCGTCATGACCAAGGAGGTGAAATCTGAGGTATAGCTACCCTGCTCTCCCCTACAAGCCACTCAGCTTGTTGTAGGGAGACGACACTATATCATGCAACCCAAACCACTGATCCACACTTGACGCAAGGTATCTTAGTGGCCCAACTTAGGATATCACCAAGGAGAAATTGTGAGTGCAATTGACTCCTGAAGTTAGCTATTTCCTTTGGGAGGTGTTGCCACGTCTTCTTGATTGAAACATTGGCCCCATTTCTGATAGAACTAGCTTGTTGTTACCTCCACTATTCGATTGGTGAGTGGATACCATTATCACCATCAATTGTGATTTTGGGAGGCCCAGTTACATTTGAGCGGAAGGACGTTAGGTCTTCTAGGGAATTTACATTTATTTTCTTTTTTACTACAAGTTCACTAACTCGTAATAAAAAGAACCTACATGTGGGAACTCATACACTAAAACCAACATTGCACATATCACTCACTTATCACACTATTTTGCATCTCTTTGGTTGGAATATTTTTGCAATTGTTCAATTGTGTTTAAATTCCACTAACATTCTCATTTAACACAAATCCTTCACCATTGAGGAACAAAATAACATCCTGAGACAGTCTCATAGACTAGTAGGCCTATCCCCTCTCTTGAGGGGTGTTTTTTCACCTTCTTCTTGTGATTCACAAGGAAGGTACCCTAGTCGGGATCGCTCCCAAGCTACATTTATAAGATCATCGAGTCGATTCCAAGCCTTTCTACGTGTGTTTTCTCCTCTCGGAGAAACTATTAATTACACCACTTCTTTCCCCATCAGAAGCAGTACCCTACTAGCATCTCCTCTTGGAGATCCCTCAGTTCCCTTTGACCCATCCTCTCTCATAGGAGGTCAATCATTGTTTACAACACCACCTGGGTATACCCCTCATGGAAATCACATCCCAAATATAATGGATAGACCGATATTCCCTACCTTACCATTCATTCCTAGTTTAAATGTACTCGATTTGGCCAAAGTGATCAATGATCCCAAAGCTCATAATCCCACATGGTCGGCTATGCCAAATAAACTTCCCTCCGATATCCCTAAATTCGAAGGAAAACAAGGAGACAATCCCGCCAACCACGTTATGTCTTTCCACCTATGTTGTTCATCTAACAACATAGTGGATGACCCCGTAAGGATTCACCTCTTTCAGTGTACTTTCACAGGCATGAAATCCAAATGGTATGTCAATTTATCAAGCGCAAACCATGCCACATTCGCAACATTGGCCATGATATTTATTACTTACTTCCAAATCGTGATTCAACACGGCCTTGGCCTTGAAATTCTCACAGAGTTTCGGAAAAACACATCTACCCATATCGTGGATCACATCCATGAGTGGCACAAGAGTCGTACATTGTGCAAGATGGATATACAACCACCATTTTTGTTGGATTGGTTTATCAAATCTCTCCAAACTGCCATAGCTAAATATGTCTCCACCTCCATCCCTCAAAGAGAGGAAGAGGCTATTCTGAAAGCGAAACATTTCGATCTTATATATGCACAATCCAACTACCTTTACACTATCCTCCCTGATGCCCCTCGACATCGGTCGTTGGATGCTACAGCTTCGTGCTCGTCACATTCGGTGGATGGACTTATTGGGCCATTTCCCATCTAAAAAGGTTCCTCCTACCATGTTGGCACCACTTAATATGTTTATGTATTACCCATCCATGCCACTTACATCAGTACCCCCTACACCGGTACCAACCCCATCAGTTGGTCAATACCAGTATGCACTGTATAGTCGTACGTACCCGAACGTTAGCTAAGAGATGACGGTTCCTACACCACCAATAGCATAAGTTGTTTCTATGTCCACCTCTTATGGAACGCAAACCACATTTTTCCCACCCCCAAGGTACAACCCTTATATCCTTTCACTTTCCCAATTGGTCAGCAACCTGCCCCCTATATGGTGGTTGACCTAGTTCAACCTTCTTACGTCCAACAAGCTCAACACTTTGAGCAGTTGAATGACGCAAACCCCCAAAATCCACATACTAATGGGAAGAAGAAAGGGAAGAACAAATTGAATCGGCAACTGGGGCAAGGGGGCAATCACCCTCCCTAGCAAAACCAGAATACGGGTAACCAAAATGAAAGGACGAGCAATCCCCCCAAACAAGGGAAGAATACCACCCTAAGAACCAATTATTGTTGTTATATTTGCGGCAATTATGGTCACTACAAGCATCATTTTCCTCCTATCACTGAATTCCAACAGTTAGTGCAAAAAAAGAAGACAGCGACAAACCCTCCTCAGGCAGTGAATCCTCCCCAACCACAAACCAATGTGTTACAACAACCCTTTGTGAATCAAGCGATAGTCACACAACAAAAATACCCTCTCCCACCCGACGATGGCTCTTTTAAAAATATATATACATTGGATGTAAACCTTCATACACAAGAAAGAGGCTATGATAGGCCTTCCACCCCCTAAGTGGAAGACGTTCCTATCCCCTCGGGGGGGGGCTCTATAGATACCATGCCTGAATACTAAAAAAATCCCACGAATTTTGAAAGTTCCACTTTGGAGTACCCCTAATAACCCTCACATGAAATTCACACACAATTACAATATTGTGGATGACTTGGCTCAATCCCTTGTAGCTATGTCCACATTATAAGTGTTACAGTCTTTCCCAACACAGAGACAGGAATTACTGAATGCACTTGGTGTCGTTGATCCTTCTAACTCGCAACTCATGACCTTTGATCTCAACAAAGGTGATCATCATTGATCTCAACAAAGGTGATCACCGTTGATCTCAACAAAGGTGATCTGCGATTACCATCATCAATAGCATTTCAAGTTCCAGTAACTGTAAAGAACGTCATGATCCATCGATGTATTATCGACAAAGGTGCATCCACTTGTGTCATGTCTTCAAAATTATGCAAATGATTAGGGTATCTTGAGCTGGTTCCCTCGTCTATTTCTCTTCGCGCATATGATGGGAGACCATCCCAACCAAGAGGATGTACCAAAATGTCCCCATAGAGCTCCAGGGAAAGATGGTTATGATTGATATCGAAGTAGTCGATGTGGAACTCGACTACGACATCCTCTTGGGGCATAGTTATATGTATGCCATGAAGGAGTTCACCTCCTCAGTATTCCATATCATGATGTTTCCTTTAAATGGGAAGGTAATTACCCTTGATCAACTTAACTACTATGAAACTAATACTACAAGCAACCCAGAAATGTCCTACTAACTATATTGCACGATGATCAACCGTATGTTGACATTGTCCCCAGCATGTACAATGAATCCAATTTGTTAGGAGTATATCCAGGACCACCACCAAATATCCCTACATCGACCAATGGCCTAATATGCATAATTTTCACTGTTGAAAATGGAGCTGCCTCAACCTCAACACCTTCATCAACACCACCACTAAGTTGTGGCATTGAAAACAAGTTGAGTCCATTGGTATCACTAATTTTTCAAGTCCCATTCTTGTATCCTCCCACGGGTGTACAAGGTACGTCGGTTATGGCTCAGTTAACTCTAACTAGGATAAATTTGGGAATCCTGATTTGGTACCTTACACCACCCTTCCCAGAGATGGATTCTAAACCAGTTTCCCATTATGATTTTTTCCCTATTTCGGCTAGTACGGCTACAAGGCCCGTAACATATTTAGTTATGACAACCCAACCTATGAAATCCACAACTACACCACAATCGATCATTGCTAAGACCACCAATGGGGGAACCAAACAACCAAAGTTGAAGGTCCCATGTTACCCAACCCAATAGGAAATGTTAAGCCTAAAGCAGGGGGAATCAACCAGCAGGAGTTACAATCCCCAGTTATGATCAATACTCCCAACCAAAGGGTCACACCACCATGTTCTCTTTGTGGGATGCAATTCCACGCAACCAACATATGTCCTACTCTACCAGAGATAAGGAATTTTCTTAACACTCCCATTAGCATCACCCACGCTCCACCGACAGTAAAAGGGGGAACATCACCCTCTTCCACATCTAACTCTAGAATGATACGCACAAACCACACATGTTACATATGCTCTCAATATGGGAACTATACACATCACTTCCCTGACCTCCCTCGCTATCAAGAGGCTCTGAAAACCATTCGCCTCACCGCACCCTTGGAAGATACCTCACCTCCCTTATCACCAGAGGAGACCCCTATCCCCACAATTACCAAAGTGACACCGACCAGTCTCTCCCCACAGTGGGCTTACTCCATACCCGATCAACAGCCGTCACGACATCCACAAAGCACGAACATTTTACTAAATCATACTAACGACACAAGACCATGTCGTTCATGCAAATTAATGTCTCACCATTCATTCCAATGTCCTCTCGTCATCACATTTCGCACTCTACATGCAACCCAAAGTAAATTAGCTGATAACCTCACCCCTTGTGGGACCACACTTCCTACAGTAATTGAGGAGGATGTTGAACCAATAGAGTCCAATGTTGACAGTAACATGTCACATTCATTAGATACCTAGATAGATATTGATCCCCCATCACGGATTCCCTGTGAAGCACTAGATCCCTTAATATTCCCTCAAGACGAGATTCTAACACCCACCCCAACTGTCTCCAAGTACCTTGACATCCTGCATCTCGATTCAATTCCTCTTCCGCCCAAGAATGAAGACTCGGGTTCTTATGATGAGGATATGTTATAAGAATACATATTCACCACAGATGAAGAAATAATTGAGGCCATGAATGCTACTGAACCTCCATAATACACCTTCCATCATATATCCTTAGTGTCACGTAGGGAGGAACCACGCATACTACCAACTAAACAACAATATACCATCAAGTAAAAAGACTTTTTACCCCCTAGTCACATCGATTGGTTCAAAAACCCTATCCCCGCCCCAGATTCGTTTGAAGATGGTAATATTTCCCATATATCCCCTACCATACAAGTTGATATTTCCATCACACTAGGAGTCGTCGAAAACATCTCTATCAGGGATTCCTGCTCACCGCAGGAAATCATTGATTTTACCGCTCTTCTTTAAAGTGTTTCATGACGTCTTTGCATAGTCCTATGAAGAAATGCTAGGTATTGACACATCAATTGTTGAACATCACATTGACACTTGGCCCGATGCCATCCCTGTCTGATAAAAATAACGCCCATTCCACCCTTCTATGGCCCCCGCAATCAAACCCGAGATCGAAAAACTCTTGCAAGCCATATTTATTTTTCCCATCGCTTACACATCATGGGTGTCTAACCACGTCCTAGTTAACAAAATGCAAGGATGGGTTCTCGACCAAATCGTTGACTCATGTGCCGACGGCAAAATGTTGTCCTTTATGGATGGGTTCTCTAGATACAACCAAATACACATCTTCCCCCAAGATCAGTATAAAATTACATTTACCACACCATGGGGAACCTTTGCTTACAAAGTGATTCCCTTCAATCTAAAGAATTCTGGAGCCACTTTCCAGAGAGCAATGACATACGTATTTAACAACGTGTCCCACATCATCCTCGCCTTTTTAGAGGACCTTAGTCCCAAAAATGATGTGATCACATCCAAGACATTCATACCATCTTCACAATATGTCGCAAGTATAATATACACTTAAACCCCCTTAGGTGTGTATTTTGTGTCACTGTCAGTTTCCTCTTCGGATTCATTGTTTCCAAAGACGACATCACTGTCGAACCTTCCAAGGTGCAAGCCATATTGGAATTACCAGCACCATGAACCTAACGCCAGTTATAGAGTGTCCAAGGTAAGGCCAAATTCCTTAATTGTTTTGTTCCCGACTATGCCACTTAGGCCCAAGAATTTTTAAGTCTTCTCAAAAAAAATTTGCCTTTTAAGTGGGATAACTATGCCCAAATGGCTTTCTATGCCCTTAAAAAAGCATTGTCATCATCCCCCCTCATCTCTACGCCGGACTTTGACAAAGATTTAATCTTGTATATATCTGCGTCAACTTCCGCAGTAACCAGCGTAATAGTCCAACCTACCGAGGACCACCAGGAACATGTCATATATTATGTCAGTAAAACCCTCGTTGGACCTACACTCGACTACACCCATGATGAGAAGGTTGCACTTGCAGTCACCATTTCTGTATAGAAACATCGCCACTACATTCTGCTTCTCAAAACAACTATCATCGTTGATTCCAACCCTATGCAATACATACTTATTAGTAGGCTTATAAAAAGTAAATTTGCACGGTGGATCGTTATCTTACAAGAATTTGACGTCGAATTTGTTATTCCCAAAAGCAAGAAAACCATCTCCTTAGATGAACTCATTACAGACCTCCCCTCTACCACCACAAGAAATCTTGTTCAGGACCAGTTACCCGATGAGCACCTCTTTCTCATTACGACTGAATATCCTTGGTATGACAATATCCTTCTTTATATTCGCACCTAGAAGTTTGATCCCCACTTATCCCATGACGATCGTCGCAAAATCCGCCACCAGGAATCACGATACCTCCTCATCGTAGACGTCCTATATCTTCGCGGTATCGACACTATTCTTTGACCATGTCTAACGGATGAAGAATCCAAACAAGTTCTTAATGATTTCTATAGCGATGTGTGTCACGGACACCTCTCCAGATTCCCACCAATGTCAATGGGACACTATTTTTCTAGTCAGTACCCCATAGGTATGATATGTTTTGGTTATATGATTTATGCATTGTCAATACCTTGGTCACATTCTTTATAACACTTGGGTTTGTCAATACCTTGGTCTACCCTATAGCAATAGGGGTCACGCACCCTACCATAGGCATCATTCCGCAACTAGCATATAGAAACTATTTGCCCTACGTTTATAATGAATTTCCCAGTATTCCCACTGATAACCATAGCGACCCCGTTCATGACATTGATGTGCCATCAACATCATGATCGTGAATAGCATGTTCCCCCATGCGTGTGCACACCATTTCCATCCCCATCATCAATATTTGACACCCATGATGTCAACCCCCCACAAGTACAAGGAATATCACCTAGAGTGAAAAGACCCTCCCTTAGAGCATCATTTTGAAATTAGGCATATACACCACCAAGTAGACACTCATTAGATTCTTCGACAGATGTTACAAGAACAATTCGCAAAGCCCCCTCATACCTCCATCAACACTTTTCGCTTCACAATATCCCTCGTATCATCACCCCCACAAATACACCTATGGGGCCCCCACCCTTAGAAGTAACAAGTTTTATTCAGTTATCCTATGGGTATACACTGCATGGCATTGATTCACGGGGCACCCATCTTTGCATCTGCAAGTTAACCCCCATTTCATCTTGTAAAGCATCCTTTGACCCACTTAAAATTGTGTGGACTCTTCCCATCATCAAATTGGTCCCCCAACACACCCAAAACTATGGGGACCCCACCATTATTCTTTATGTACAAACATGTTCCCTCGCCACCTCACATCGCGGGAACACCATATTATTTTGGAAGCAACGCATGGCTACCTTTGATCGATGTATTTGAGTCTCAAGATGTTCAACAGTATTTGTTTTTCCAGTTACCATCACTCATCATTTTGCATCTCCATCAAATCCCTTTTATTTGCAGTTTGTATTTGTCCGTTTGAATCTGTTCCATTCCGAAAGAAAAGTTTCCATCCCTACTCCCCATGTTTACATCGATCAAAGGAAGTTATGAACCCCACACTTATCAACCAGTCTTCTGTCAAGTCTGTTCGTCCACCAGTCGGTTGCAATATGACCTAAGTTCTCACGATAAGCTCTCGTTTTATCATGTACTCCAACTCTTATCAACGTCAAAACACTACATTCTGAGAGTCGCAGTAGTTGTAGTTGTACCTTGGGATCCCTTTCAATCACTATAAGGGATCACCTCGAACTTAGTAGGGAGATTCATTAGTGCTCCCTAACTAATTTTTTTCCCTTATGCTCGACGTCAACACATCATTGCATTAGGGGGAAACGTACTTTTGAAGATAACATTGTTCACATATGTAAATCATGGTAGCAATCTATTTGGTATAAGAGAAGCTCTCAGGAATATTTACATACCAGTTTGGTCCCCCACCTCGGTGGGCTTGTCATGGTCACTAGTAGTTCCACTTCTTCAACACTCCACAGTAGTTCCCGGGTTATTTGCTCATGTATGGATTGAAGTCGCCTTCATCCATGTCCCAACAGTATAGTAGAGTCGACACCTTGGTCCTCTCTCATTGTAATCACTTTGATAGCATTTCACGAGCATGGGTATACCTGCCTCGTTTGTATAAAAACTATTCTTTATTACAGCTCCAAAGGTCATCACCAACAATCTTCCCCCATGGGAAAACCCTATTTGTCCACATATGCTTCATCCTACAGAACATGAGAGAAACAAAATAAAACATGATGCACTATCGGCTCTACAGTACCTTTTGTACCTCATAAATCAAGGGGAATTTGTTAACGCCTAAAAGTTGCACACATGTGACATTTCAGAGATTCATCCAATAAGGCGTCATCAACATAAAGAATGCATATCACCACATGCATCCTCAATAAATCCAAAACACAACATGAATCCATAAGTGCCAAGGAATAGTCAAAACAAAGGGGTAGCATGGGTAATACACAGCTGACCTGCGTTATAGCACATGTTATCTGAACAATGCCTGCGCTGCACCCACGCGTCTTTTCCTTCGATAGCCACGCTACTGTCAAAACAGAGGGACCACTCACTCCCAACGACGCATTGAAGACTTAGTCCTCCCCAAATATACGAATTCATCTCCTCACACACTTGGTGGCATTAATCATCCCCCCTTGTGTACCTTGGAGTTGGTTCATGAAGGAGGAGAGTTCACATTTGGATCTAGTTGTTTTTAGTCCACCTCTTGTCCTATAAAAGAAATCCATTGACATTCATTTTGAAGAGATAAATCATAGTAAGGTTATGCTGTTGGATTTGAGTTGGAGCTTCCTTATAGCCCACCATTTCCTACCATTGTAAGCATTCCCAAATCCCTTGCCACCTTCCATCTAGGGGCAAGTGTTTCTCTCCTTTGTTCTATCATCCACTTAGCATTTAGTTTGGACAAGAAAGGACTCCCTAAGGGATATTGTTGTATTCCCTTGAATCTCACGCCTCCTAGGTGTTGTACAACTATTCCATTGGGCAATACAAGAGTGGTTTAGCATACCTATGATTGTTATTGGAGTTTTCATTTTCCCCCAATCTTTTTCATTTTGTTTTTATCATATTTATTTGTTTGAATGTGAATTACATTAACAATCTATTGTAGGGTCACTTAGAGGAATACCAACCACACACAAAAGGGTCTCCAAGGACTGCTGCCTTACTGAAACCTACAAGGGTTATCCCCTTACCAAGTGGAAGAGTGCACTTGTGCAATTTTTTCCACAACACACCCCATGGATACCTACTATGACTAGAGGTCCACGAGAGAATCTGACTTGACACAAAAGTCATGAGCCTTTCCCAAGAAGACTTTACAAAATCATCACTTTGATACATCAAAGAATTCACCTCAACACATGACGAATAACCTTTTACAACTAAAGGCTTAGTCATCCTTGATTCCAACTCAAGAATCTACTCCAAGTTCTTGAGTCCAAATAAGGATCCCTACCTCAGCACATGAGGCACAATCCTAGCTGCTCAATATTGGATTGGAGAATGACTCATGATGATGTACATTTAACACTCCCTCTCAGTGAGGGAGGCATTCTTTTCCATACCAATCTTGTCTTGGAAGTACACGAACTTCATCATTAACATAGGATTTGTTAACACATCTACAATATGCTCATCAATAGCAATGTACTGAAGTTTCACTATAGCTTTGTAGACCATGTCCCTGATGGAGTGATACTTCATTTCAATGTGCTTTGACTTATCAGGAAGCACAGGGTTTTTAGAAATCTTGATGCAGCTTTGATTGTCACACCGAATGACTATAGACTCAAGCTTCTCACCGAACAACCCAGCAAGTAGCTTCCTAAGCCACACTACCTCTTGGAAGGAAGTACTAACAGCAATATACTTTGATTATGTGGTATGTTGGGATACAGATCACTGCTTCTTGCTGGACCGAGATATCATAACAGAACCCGAGCTAAAAAAATAGTCGGATGTACTCTTTCATTCCACAATGCTACCACCCCAATCAGAGTCAGTATAACCAAGTGGCAACACCCCTCCATTGGAGGAATATCTGAGTCCACAAGCAATTGTACCTTGAAGGTACCTAAGCACATGCTTAGCAGCAACCCAATGTTTATGTCTCGGATCAGACATAAACTGACTCATAATACTCACAATATAACATATAGTTGGTCTTAAGTGTATCAAGTACATCAATGAACCAATAAGTTGTATATACAAATTTGGGTCCACTGGATCCGATCAAGAATTTGACTCATGTAGTTTCCTCAAATTGGAAACCATCGGATTACTCATGGATTTGCAATCCATCATGCCAAACCTATGCAATGTATCAACAGTATACTTCCCTTGAGAAAGAAATATCTCATATTTTCTTTGACAAATCTCAAGGCCAATAAAGTAGTGCATAAGACCTAAGCATTTCATCTCAAAGTCAGAAGTGAGCTCCCTCTTGCACCAAGAAATAAGTTGTTCCTATCAAGTAACGAACAAATCATCAACATATAGAACCAATATCAATGGTTGGTGCTTCACTACTTTGAAGTACAATTAATTGGATCAGCATCGCTCTTAGAGAATAACAGTCTCTGAAGATAGCTGTCAATTCTCGAATACCAAGCTCTTAGATCTTGCTTAATCCCATACAAGGCTTTCTTCAATTTTCATACATGGGACACCTTCCCATGAACGACAAACCCCTCAGGATGTTGAATATAAACCTCTTCCTCAACCTCACCATTGAGGAAGGCTATCTTCACATCCATATAGTGAAGCTTCCATCCTAGAATAGATGCAAGTGATATCATAGCTTGAATAGTGGTGTACCTAGACACATGAGTGAATGTCTCCTCATAATCTATGCCTTCTTTCTCATAGAAACCTCGGGAAACAAATATGGATTTATAATTTTCAATACTGCCATCATCAACATGCTTTATCTTGTAATGCCAGCTGGAAGAAACTATGGAATTCCCTTCAAGTTTTGGAACAACTTCCAAAACATCATTCTTTGGAATAGACTTGTATTCCTATACCATTGCATCTTTCCATACTTGCTGCTTTGCATCTTCTTCATAGGTTGAAGGATCTGAATCATTGATGCAACTCATCTATTGAACATACCTTGAATATCTAGAGGTTTCTTTTTCTCTCTGGAATATCCTAATGGTGCTCCATGCCTCTCTGCATCTTGTATTATATCTCGTTACCATGCAGACCTACTCTTGGAAGGAGTTTCATCAACCAACTCTACTAGTTCATCAGGAAATAGTGAATATGAGAACTTTGTTGGATTCTCCCTCTGAACATCTGAATGGGGAGAATCAGTATTTGGGTCCTCCATCATAGGAGTCTCATGCTCCTCTGTGTCTATATCATATTGAAGCACTTTCGATCACTTGAATGCTTCCTCTTCATGGAAGGTCACATATCAGTTGACCTCCATCTGTCTTTCACTTGGAACATATATTTTGTAGGTTTTGGATGATTCATTATAACCAACAAAGGTTCCCTTCTTTCCTAATGGCTCCATATTTGTCCTCTTTTATTTCATCACATGAATGTATACATGACTCCCAAATATCCTCAGGTGTGAAATATCTGGTTTTTCACCAATGAACACTTCTTTAGGTGTCTTCTCATCAAGAATGGAATGAGGACTTTTATTCTGGATATATATTGATGTACTAGTGACTTGGTCCCATAATGAGGTAGATAGAGCTTGATCACGAATCATGTGTTTTGCAGCCTCACATATGGTTCTATCATTCCTTTTAGTAACCCCATTTTGATGAGGGTTGTAGGGTACAATCAATTGTCTACAAATTCTTGCATCACTACAGAACTCATTAAACACATGTGAATAAAATTCACCTCCATTGTCATATCTCAAAGCATGGATGTTATTTTCTGTCTGATTCTCAACTAGGGCCTTGAATTCCTGAAACTTGCTAAAGGTTTCGCTCTTAGCCTTTAGGAAATAAATAGAAGAATTTCTAGAGAAGTCATCTATAAACAATACGTAATATAAATATCCACTCATGGAATGGGATGACATGGGATCACATAAATCATAAAATATTAAATCTAAAATCCCTTTAGATCTAGTAGTACTACTAGATAAACTCTTTTTAACATTATTTCCAAGTGCACAACCCCTACATACACTATCATGCTCAAAATCAAATATGTGCATACCTTTCACCATTTATTGTAATCCTGGTAGCGCTTTGCAGTGGAGGTGACCAAGTCTCAAATGCCATAGCTCGCATGGATTTATAGCATTGTGAACCATAGCTTGAATTTACTTCTCGGGTACCTTGTAGAGACCTCCCTCTCTAAATCCGATCACTGCTACATATTTCAAGTCTTTGTTCTTTGGCCATAATAGTATTTGATTATCCATGAAGATAACTCAGAAGCCCTTATCTTCAGGAACCAAAACTGATAGGAGGTTCTTCTTCAATCTTGGAACATAAATAATGTCCTCCACATGTAAAATATCTCATCAACTCAGCTGGACGGAGGTGGAACCAACTCCTTGGATCGAATACGATTGTGTTGTCTCCCAACTTTACATTACATGAAAACTTTTTCTCCTTGAGATTGGTGATGGCGCTCTTATAACCAGTCATATGTTTGGATGAGCCACTTTCAACCAACCATGTGTCCTCACTTGTGATGACGGTTCTAGAAAGTGTTGAGACTAGGTAATACTCCCTCCTTGTCTCCTTTTCTTCGGGTGCATTCTTCTGAGTAGTTTCATCTTCTATAGCGTTAGAAGAATCAAACCTTCCTTTTCCCTTTTTTTTGCTTTGCACTCCCTTGCATAATGGCCCTTCTTGTCACAATTGTATCATCTAACCTTTGACTTGTCAAAGTCCTTGTTGTATACCTTCTTCTTCGAATGGGGAAACTTCTTTTGAGAGAATTTCTTCTTGCCTTTCTACATCCCTGCCGTGAGGGAAAGGTTTTCATATTTTATGCACACTGAATTTCTCTGGATTCGCCCCTCCTCTTGGAGGAATTCATTCCAAAACCTTTCAGAGTTAGGTTGTGCCTCTCAGCCATTTACCACAGCCAAAAATGTCTCCCATGAGGATGGGATACCATCAATATCGGTTTGGAGAAGATCATCTTCATCCACCACTACTACAATACTAACAAGTTGATCTCTTACCTAATAGATATTGGTGAAGAAGGAGGCCACTTTCTCATCCTTCTCGATATTTAGGCTTTGAAGCTTATTCTTCAATGCCCTCTTTTGACTCAGGTCTTCTTCTCATATAGGTTTGTCCATGTATCGAAACACTCCTTTGCAGTATTCAACGGAGTGATTGCATGTCATGTTCCTTCCTAAGTGGTTACTTGATTAAGTATTGGACCATTTTAGTCCCTAAGGGTCTAGGAGAAAATAAAAGAAAGGCATTATTAATTATTTGGGATAAATTTTGTAGCCAGGACTATAGTAGTTAGTTAATCAATAATTTTAATGTTTGGATTACTTGTAATTGTTTTCATTTTATTATTATCATGATTTAATTATTTTTTGTACAAGTGGTAGTGCTCATGTGGCTAGGAGGGCGCATGAGGATAAGGTTGGACTCATCCACTCACTTAAGAGAAGATAGAAACAAAAAGAAAGCAACTAAAAGCAAGGTGAGAACAAAAAAAGAAGGAAACTGGCAAAAGTAGGAAAAGAAGGAAAGTGAACAAAGAAAGAAAGTGCATAAAAGCAGTCAGTTTGGAAAAGAAGTAAACATCCAGAAAGAAAATGAGGGAGCAATTTATAAAAGAAGGAGAAAATCACAAAGCAAGGAAGGTTGGAAAAGCAGGAAGGTTGCACAAAGCAGTGATGTTGCTAACTCTCTCTAAGGAAGGCACACTCATCCACTCACACTTGCTAATTGATTGCTCATGAATCCATCCAGTATATAAAATAAGGCCAATGCGCTCCTCTCACATCTTTTGGCCAATTTGTTTAGTGTTTGAGAGATTTGCTTCTCATGGTTGAGTGATGTGCCTCAACCAAGCTTGGGTGATGTGCCCCAATGTAGAGTGTGTTCCATTTGTTCATGATCTAATACAGAGCTATTGAATTCTGATCTACATGCTAGTATGAGCACAATATTGAAGAATCCAATCCATCAAGAAGAGATCCTTAGTGTCAATTTAGTTAAAGAGAGTCCTTGAGGAGATTCATCCATAGGAGGAGAATCATTTTGGTGAATGCGCCCCATGAGAAGATACTGAAACTTGGTGAGCCTCTCATGAACATCCATCTTCTCTGTATTCATGTTTAATGCAGCTCCACTAAATACTCCTCTTCTTATTCTCTTCTTAGAATCCTTCTACACTCACTATTGTAAGAATTTCATGGTTAGAGACTCTCTGTGAAGTCTGAGATCAAATTATCTTGATTTGATGCTTAGTATTCTCTAACATTGTATTATTTTGTTCTTTTATATGTATCTAATCCATATTAGTCTTCAGAAGAGTAATTTGAAATCCTTAAAGGTTGTTTGTGCACCAATTTGTTAAGAATGGCTCTTTAGGCCTTGATTTTTGACTAGTTTTACAATATTGGTAATTAAAATTTATATGGATGATAATTTCTTCTATGTCAGACATATGAGCTTCTTAAGACATTTATGAATACCCTCCAAGTCTCTTCCTAATAATTCGTATCCTCCTCATCTTGTTTGTTATATCGTGGAAGTCAACTAGCTGAGTTGTCCTACATTGTGCCCTTCCTTCTTTTGCCTCCAAACATCGCCAAATCCTCCCAAACATAAATATATATATATATCCCATCATTATATTAAGGATTTATTGTCTAATATACAAACTCTGGTTGAGTTCAAGTGTAAGTGAATGAGTTTAGTATGCATATGCTAGTGTGACCAGGAAGCCTTGTGGAGACTTCAACGGTAGCTGTTGTCGAAGCATAAATGCCCCCAATAAATTGTGCATAGGAGTCTGAAGCTGGAATTAAATCTGATATCTTTGCTGCTACACACTCACTTTCAGATTTTGTAGACCCAAAATACTTCAAGTACCAAGCCCTGGGGGGATCTACCTATGTCCAAGACTAACTTTATTTCAACTAGTTTTGTTAACTAGTTTCAGTATGTGTTGATTTATGTTAGAAATATTGAAATTGAGATAATATCCTTTGAAATAAGATCTTAGGATATTACATCACGGACATCAAATTATCCTTTAATGAATAATAGATGATCCATTTGGATTTAGCTTGGTTATTCTTGAAGTTTATGTGCCCTACATTAGATGTAGGCTCCTCCACCACAGTGGATACGTAGCCATCCAAGTCATGTTCCTCCAATATGTTCAACACCCTCTCCTTCCAAGTGTTGAAATTCGAAGTGCCCTCAAGACGGTCTTCTGGTCGAACAGAGATCGATGCCATGGCTCTCAAGTATTGTGTTCAACTCTTCAATACGTACATAGGCTCAATTTTGATTGACAAATATTAGCTCCTTCACACCTTGAGCTCTGATACCATGTTGATTTTTGAGCAAATATGATGAGCTTTGAATTTTAAGTGCGGAAATACTGACTACTTGAATCAATGAACCATTCAATCACATAAAACATTCAACCATAACACAAGATGTACCCATGGGAAAACCCTAAAAAACAATAAGGATGAAAAACCCCAGCAAATCTTCAGAGTATATTGATAGATAGTAGAGAATGTATTTTACATCAAGCACCCCCGGTGCAATTATAAAGCAAGAGAAATATAAAGAAGAGAGACTTAGAATAATATCCTTCACAAAGAGAAGCGCATTGCCTTCAAGGGAGAAGATAATTTGCTTCACATTGAATTCATCAATCCCATATAACATATTTATACATTCTTCACATGCATGATCTTCTATTTTTATGTTCTGAATTCGTGATGAAATCGCCCTCCATGTGGATGTATCAATCTTGCATGAAGAAGAGCACCCACTTCTCATGCAGTGCATTAACTCACTAAACTGAGTCTTAGGATGTACTCACCCCTTAACTGAAATATTTCCCACTTAATTAGGTGGCTAACTTAATTGTCGTAATCCAAGTGTCGCAACTCAAGTGTCATCTTTTAGTTTAACATAAGTATTGTCATGCAATAACATTAGTTAACTAGATCTTCTTTGATATCACTTAGTTAATTCTCTTTAAATGATTCTTTCTTGTTAACATCATTGCAGTGATCAATTCAAGTTCTCTTTTGATTTACTAAAGTCTTCACTGAAGTTTAACAAATCGAATTCTCTCTTAATTATTTCTTTTATGTGCAATTCGAATTGTCTCATATATTATCATGTCTGATTTTTATCTCTTGTCTTTTATGCATGGTTAATATGTGTTAAATTTAATTATCTATCATATCATATTATACTCGGAATATTTGTTATATGTTTTCATCATATTATATTACTCTCGGACCAAATGATCATATGATAAAGCAATTCACTCTAGAGGTGGCTAGTCTCTAAAGGAGACTTAATAGAAATCATTCACCATGGTTAGTAATACATCACACAGCATTAATGCTTCAACATGCAAAGCATATACCTCTATAACTAGAGTTCCACCCCATGGGAACCTACTATGAATGGAGTTCCACATGAGAATCTGACTTGACATGACAAGTCTTGAGCCTTGTCCAACAAGACTTTTCAACATCATCACTTTGATGCATCAAAGCATCCACTTCAACACATGAGGAACAACCTTTTAAAACTGAGGGCTTAGTCATTCTTGAGTCCAACTCAAGAATCTACTCCAAGTTCCTAATTCCAACTCAAGAATCTACTCCAAGTTCCTAATTCCAACTCAGGCTTCCTACCTCAACACATGAGGCCCAATCCTGGCTGCTCAAGATTGGCTTGGAGAATGACTCGTGATGTTGTACATTTAACATTCATGAGATACAATATGACCAAGATTGTCTCATTATATCATTACTAGTGTTCTTTACTTGCACTACTGTATAAGGTCCCCATTGTCTTCTCATTAGTAGGTTATTTCTCATCAACTACTACACATTGTTATGAGAAACTGACCTAGTTTGGCGAATCCCTTAAATCTCTCTTTTGATTTGCATATGTTGAATTTTTTACAACTACTAGCCATTTGTGCATATTTATAAATAGAGGACAAATCTCCTTATTGTAGCCACCCTACATGTTAGAGTTGTCTTCAAATGTTGGTTAATAGGTGTATTTTAAGTCATTAAGTCCTTTAAACGTCAACAATTTAGTTTCAACTTGTATATTATTTTACTTCCCTATATACCATGTGTTGATTCAAGGACAAAGCATCTAAAATTTTTCATGAAAATTAGAGCTACACAATCCTCTCATTACTTACATACTTGTATTGTGTTCACCTAGTGAACCCAAGGTGCCATACAATTTCAACAAAATAATAAAGTTGTTTTCCATAACAATCATTCATATTACTATTTTTTTGTGATGATCCAATACCATCAATAAACTACAATCACCTTTAGAATCCATGTATTAGAATCTCTATCTAGAATGACATTATTTAGGACACAAAATAATAGTGATAAAAAGTTCCATTTCAAGAGTAAAATTCACATTTTATATATAAGATGTATGCATTTCCATACTAATATTGTTAACTATTCATTGTTGGTCGACCTTTCTCCATCATAGTATTCGCATTGAGAGATACCTAGGGGAAAGATGAATCAAAGCTTCCTCCACAATAGTGTTATGGTCAAAGGGGTCCCAAGGAAGTGTTGACCAAACCTTCCTCAATCATAGTAATCCCATCTATGAAGAGCTAGGAAAGGGTTTAAGAGACCCTTCCAACATCACAGTATTCTTATTGAGGAATATCCAAGAAGAGGGTTGCATGAACATTTTCTCATAATCAAGTTTGATCAATACTCTCTACAACACGTTGAGGTGAAAAATATAACTTGTGTGGATTATAATAGTGGAGATAAAAATATTCTACATCAATCTAGGTTTTCTTTCCTTCTTAGGAAACTCGAATTGTTACACAAATGTTTAGCTCATATGTATTGCATTGCCAAAGTTATTTTGACACATGTAAATGAAATTTATTCTACTAAGGGAATATTTTTAAATCTTTCTCATTTTATGTGCTAGAGAAGGAACTCATGTTTCCTTGTAACATTTTCTCATCAGAGTTACAACTTGGTAGCCTTGTAATTTGCCCAATAAAAAGTTGGTGGATTTCAATACAGGTTCAATCTTAAATGTTCCAATCATTAAATAATTTGAAAGTTCAGTGACATGAATGAACCAAAATCACAACATTAAGTTCATGGGAGAAAGGTGAATCTTTTCCATTAGTGTTCCTCACAAATTATATTTCCAAGGGAATTAATTTAAATGTTCTAGAAGGAGAATAAATGACTTTGCACCACTAGATGGTTATGAATTTGGAATTTTAATTCATAAATTATTTTCCATTGTGATAAATGTTTCTTATCATAACTTTCTCTTCAAATATGGCCTACAATCTATTTGCTTGACCTTCGTGATGCTCATTTAAATATGATATTTAAAAAAATGTAAAGGAACCTAGTGTGAACTTTTGGAAAGTATTCAAAGCATGTACTTTGTAGGTGGTGTATCCATACATGGATAATGTAGATTGTGTTGATATCAAATTTATGACAAAAAATCCTTACAATCTAGTAAAATGTCAAATTAGGAGTGCATCTTATTAAAAGAAGTCAAGTACAATATGTGTAGAAACATTTGATGAAAGTGCATTCAATGAAAAAATGAGCACTTCATTTTGTTGTATTTGTAAAATTACATTTCAATCAATGGTTGAGGGTAACAACAAGGTGCATCTTAGGAACAATATTCTCAGGGTTGGATAACCTCCCTTTAGCATAGTATTCTTGTCGCGTGGGGTTTGAAGAGGGTGGGATCTAGGGAAAGGTTGGACAACCCTTCCTTAATAATTGTATTCTCATCAAGGGGTATCTTGGGAAAGGTATGGCTATCCCTTATTTAATCATAGAATTATATTCGATGGCATCCCACCAAATGATCAATCAATCCTTCCTCGAATAGAGTGTTATCATTGAGGGGATCCAATAGAAGGGTCAATAGACCCTTTCTCTATCATAGTATTCTCTTCAAGGGAGAATCTAGGGAAAGGGTTGGATGACCCTTTTCTTATACTCCAAGTTGAACACTCATATGTCTATACTACTCAATTTTTCAAAAATCTTCTTTATCATTCCTTTCAAGCAATTATGTATAATTGTCACTTTTCGAGTATCCATGTGCTCATAATCATCAGGTGGTGTGGTTATCCTATGCCTTTACTCATAATGTGTGTAGAGTTCTTCTCATGATGGTCATTATGAATAGTAAGTGTTGCTACAAAGTGGTTATATCACATACCTATCACCCTTCTAGAGGATAAACTTATTATAATTTTTACTTGTATACATTTATTCAATTTAATGTTAAAGTGTTATGGAAGTCTTTTCTAATATTTGCACAACAATATGGAATGAACGTTAACTTAGAGATTTTATGTTAACTAATTATATTTATATTGATTTATGTTTATCTATTACATTGATTATATAAATATTGTAAAATATATTTTATCTGTATTGATTTCTGGTGGTATCTTTGTCATTGAAGATTAGAAAAAAATGTCTTTTGGGGTGTTAGGTTTTGAACACTATGTAAACCTAATTTTCAGTGGATTAAAATTTGTTGAAGGAATAACCTTTCTAGGTATAAAGCAATTGCACAACAATGACATCAACCATGGATGTGTCATTTTAAATGTTACCAAGCTTTCTAAGGAATATATTCAATTGTCACATGCATCAAGAGGTGCATATACATTTTTAGAAGAAAAATGTGGTTTTATTGAATGTGATACATCACATATGTTAAAGCAAATTGAGTTATCTCTACAACATGTTGAGGTGAAGGAGATAGTTGGCATTGATTCTAATAGTGTATATAAAAAAATTTAGACATGAATCGAGGTTTTCTTTCCTTATAAAATTCAAATTGTTACATAGATGTTCAAATCATAGAGATTATATTGACATAGGACTTGTGACAAATGTAGATGAAAAAGATTCTATTGAAGGGAACCATGTTGGGATCTTAATCATTCGGTGTTCTGGTGAAGGATTTGGTGTTTCCTTGTGACATTTTTTCATCATGGGTACAGCTTAGAAACCTTATATCTTGGCCAATAAAAAACTTGGTGGATTCCAATACAAGTTCAATCTTAAATGTTGAAATCATTAAACAATTTGAAGGTCCAATGAAATGATTAAAAAACCAACATTACAACACTAGATTCATAGGATAAAAGTTCCTCACAACTAAATTATAATGCTAGGGGAATAATTTCAAATGTTATAGAAGGAGGGGTGGTGCAATTTGCACCAATATATTGTAATGAATTTAGAGTTTTGATCCCAAAAGTGTTCATTGATTATGATAAATTTTTCCTATCAGAAGGTTTCCTTTGGATATGTCCTACAAAATACTTGCTTGAACTTAGTGATGCCCCTTTATATGTGATATTAATAAAATGCAAAGGAACCAAGTGTCAAATTTTGGAATGTATTCAAAGCATGCCCTTTGTAGATGGTGTATCCAATTATGGATAATGTAGATTCTGTCGATATAAAAATTGTGATAGAAAGGTAGTACAATATAGTAAAATTTATGTCATAGATAACTTCCGAATTCATGTTTTCATTGAAGTTGAATGGTTATTTTATACAAGAGGAGGTGTCCCTTTGTATTCACCTGCCAAGAGATCCGTTGAAGTATGTTGGGCTTCACCTTCTTATTAAAATATTATTTACATCATTTACATAATAATTGATGGAACCATAATCCCGTAGCATTAGGTTTCTAACATTCCCCCCCTTAATCTGGAGGGGTGTTTCTAACTTGATTGCAGAAGTGTCAGTGATCAATAAAGGAGTGGATTTATCTTGTTTCTCTTGCAAATATTCAAGTATCTTCCTTAGACACATGGTCCTTTTCGTTGCTTCAGTGGAAACCATATATTCTGCCTCTATTGTTGAATCATTGGAATTGTGTAACGAATATAAAATAAAATATTTATTATAGTTATTAATTATTAATGAAAGGGTGAAACCTTTCACTACACAAGCCCAAGCCTATAAAGGTGAGCTCATTGTAATTTATTATTCATCTCATATCTCATCAGTGATCTTATCAATTATATTTTATCCATTTATGGAGCCATTATCTCATTTACGTTGGAAGTTTACTTAGAAGACGGATTTCTCCACTTCATTTGGTATCAGAGCCCCTTCTTGAGCATGTGATTCCAGTTGTTGTCTATTGCAGAGAGTTTCTCTCGTTTATTGATCATTGACCAATTATCGGGTTGTTGGTCCTCTTCTCCCACTCACCCCTACGCACCTCATTTTCCACTCTCGTGATCTCTCACTAGCTGCTACCTACTGCGTGCCCCTCTCATCCATCTCGCGACCCCACACACCTGCAAATTCCTCACACTCTATGTGCTTGCTTTCTCCCCCACTCCAGCGTGTTTCCCTAAATCCACGACACCCCTCCCTCCTTAGTGCCTACTCCAACCATGACCGCTCCATCTATTCCTACTCCATCAGTCTCTTTCTCCACCGCGCGCCCCCTCCTCCACCGCACCCCCTTCTCCACTACGTGTTCTCCTTCCACCCGCCCTTCCCGCGCACACTCCTGAGCATCCTCCTCCTTTCATCCCCCCTCTTCTGCACGCTCCTCCTGCCTGTCTACTCCAACCTCCACCCGCTCCCTCCATCGCACAGCCTTTCCCTCCCACCACCTCTTGCATCCTCTGCTCCCGCCCCCCCCTTCGTCCAGCCTCCATTTCCACCCCTCTTCTTTGCGCTCTCGCAGCTCCTCCTTCCCGTGCACCCCCACCAGGCTCCATCTCCTGCCCTATCACCACTTCCCATTTACGTCGCCGCTTGCCTCCCATCCACGTCCCGACATCTTCCTCTAATCTGGACAGCATTCCCCCTCCCATTCGCCACGTCCACCAATTCCAACTTCAACCGTTTCGAAATATATATATATATATATATATTATAATAATAGTTAAAATTTCAAAAAACAATTATAATATTACATTATTAGTAGTATATTTAATAATAAATGTATTTATTATAATATATAATAATTGTTATTATTATTAAAAATTAATAATAATTATTATTATTGGAAAAAACATTATTATTATCTTAATTAATAATTGTGTAAATCATTACAATTATTAAAAAGAAAAAAAAGAGATCAATTATCGTCGAAGGAAGCGAAAGACCAGTTGTCATCAAAGAAGACCAAGTCAAATAAGATATTGAAGACAAAAAAATATTGTCAAAGAAGTTGAAGATCAATTATCATCGAAGAGCAATATCAAGTCAGAAGAAGACCCTTATCGTCAAGAAATCAAGTCAAAGGAAACCAGCTATCATCGAAGAAATCAAGAATTATGGCGAATTCTAAATCAGAATTGCGGTCCCAACTACAAGTAGCATTGGACAAAGCATTTGGCATGACGAAGATGGATATGTCGAAGGATTAATAGAGTAGGAAAATCTATCTAAAAAACCGTATTGATATATTATCTACTCAAATTGAGGAATTAATGAGTCAAAAGTATACCAATCAGAATCTACAAAACCAAAAAGTCATGAAAAATGCAGTCGAGAACAAAGAAGGAATAAAACGATTAAACAAAATCATCAAGGACAAAGATGACAAAATCACCCAAATTCAGACAAAAGTAAGATGCCAAGAAGCAGAGAATTGCCGCCTTCAGCAACAGATTGAGGAACTTCAGCAAAAAGACAACGACTCAAAAAAGGTGCACAAGTTGGAAATTATGAAAGTCAATAACACATTAACAAGCAATACTGAAGAACTATTTCAACTAAGAATTCATAACAAGACATTACTTACGAAAATCAAGAAGCTGAAACATAGTTGGAAGACAGAACATTCAAATGAAGACCTTGAAGGAAGAATACTAGAAAAGCAAGAAGAAAACCAACACCTCAGAAAGTTTAATCAAGAACTAGAGGAACAAGTCAAGAAGTTAAAAGAGGACAAAAAGTCGCAAGACGAAAGGTTCGAGAAAATTCAAAGTAATAACAATCTATTAGAGAGCAAATTAGTGCAAATCCAGGAGGAAGCATCCAGATCCCCCAAAAAACAAATTCAAGTTGAGGAAGTAAATTCAGTCCTCGACACAATTCAAAAAGAAGTCACTCCAACAGAAAAATAAACATCCAGGACTCCTTATCGATACCCCAATTATAAACGTCATTTTGACCAACAACAGGGTCAAAATGAACATACACAAAGGAGTAATGTTGTAAGACAAGTAAGAACATCAAATCAAAATACTGAACAACAAACGAAAAGACCCATCTCACAAAGCGATCAAATAGCTCCGATAAAAATAGATCTCGGATGGACCACGTCAGAGATGATGCGACAGTTCTTCCTTGGAATTTGTAACTCGTATCGCCTCATTTCATCAAATGTCTCCAGTACTTAAAGAAAGGATCTAGAGATGTTGGTTCAAAATCATTTGTTTTCAATAGACTTTGAAGACAAAGCTTCCCTTAAGGGGAAGGAAATGTAACAAATATAAAATAAGATATTAATTATAGTTATTAATTATTAATGAAAGGGTGAAACCTTTCACTACACAAGCCCAAGCCTATAAAGGTGAGCTCATTGTAATTTATTATTCATCTCATATCTCATCAATTATCTTATCAATTATGTTTTATCTATTTATGGAGCCATTATCTCATTTACGTCGGAAGTTTACTTAGAAGACGGATTTCTCCACTTCAAATTGAATGTTTGCATGATCTCCAAGATAAATTTATTGATCCAAGACTCATTATGTATCGAGAAGTAGACACTCATGTCTCTTTTTCGTCATCGAAGTCTGAATCAGAGTACCCAATGAATTTCAAGTCATCCACCACAGAGTACTTGAGTCCAAAGTCTTGAGTCCCCTTCAAGTACCTTAGAACTCTTTTAGCAGCAGACCAATGTCCTTCAAAAGGTTTGTGCATGAACCTTGAAAGGATGATAACAACATATGAAATGTATGGTCTATGGTTGTAAGGTAGATAAGACTTCCCACAGGCTTTCGGTACTTGGTTGCATCCTAGAATTATTTTCCTTCAATCAATGTGATATTTAGCTTGTGTTTCATTGGAGTTGAGATAAGGTTGCATTTTATCATGCAAAATATGTTTAACAATTCTCCAACATACTTCTTCTAGGATATGAATATGTACTTAGGATGTTGAGTCACTTCAATTCCCAAGTAGTAGTGAAGGTGTCCTAAATATGTCATTTCAAATCCCTTCTTCAAATCTTTCTTTATGGATGTAATATAATTTTCATTGTTCCCTATCATCAAATGGTCATCTACATACACCACAAGAAACACAACATATCTTCCAACTTTCTTTATAAACAATGTTGCATCATCAAGATTATAATGTTTGAAATTTAGCTTCATAAGATGCTCGGTTTGCTTTTCATACCATACTTGAGGTGCTTGTTTCAGGTCATACAAGGGCTTGACAAGCTTACATACCTTATGTTCTTTCCCTTTCACAACAAATCCTTCTGGATGAGACATGAAGACATTCTCTTTCAAGTCTCCTTTCAAGAAGGTTGTTTTTACATCCATCTAGTGGTCTTTCCACCCATTTTGTGCATCCAAAGACAATAAGGTACAAATGGTATCCCAGTTTGTTGTGGGAGAGAACGTCTCTTCATAGTTAATTCCTTCCTTTTGTGCATAGTTGTTCACCATAGGCCTTGCTTTGTGCTTTTCAAGTGAGCCATCTAATCTATATTTGTTCTTGTATACCCACTTGTAGCCAATTGGTTTGGTTCCAACTGGAGTGTCAACCAACTTCTAGGTTCCATTCTTCATGAGCGCATCATACTCATTATGCATGGCTTCTTTCCACTCATCACGAGTAGCATCCTATTCAAACGAAGCTGGTTCAAATTTAGCAAATAAATTCAACTCACAATAAAATGAGAGATCCATGTCATCACCTGAGTTATTTGCATCTCCTCCATATTATTGTCTAGTTGAAATCCTTGTTCCCATCTTTCCAACTTCATCAGGATGGATGCTTTCAAGTATCTTTTTGTCCCATTTTGGAACTTTCCTGGATGGATCAGGTTGATGAGCTGGTGGTACTTCATTTTCTTCAAGGTTCAATCTTCCAATCCTCTCAATCACATCATCCAGTTGAGCCTCCTATTTAGGTGAAGTGGCAGGAAATTCTTCTTCATGAGTTTCTCCAAGAGGGGGTGTTGGTGCTTCAAAAGGAAATTCCAAATATTGATCCAAGATAGGGCTCCCCCCTTCAATATGTGGAATTTCATTATCAACTTCATAATAAGTATTTATTTGGAAAAATTTCTCCAAACGATCAAGTTGTTTATCAATAGACTCGTCATTTTTATTGGTTTCAATAAAAATGGCATCTTTGGAAACAACAAACTTCTTGTTTACCTCATCATAAAGATAATATGCCTTGGAGGTATTTAAATACCCCAAGAAAATGCATTTTTGACTTCTAGTACCAAAAAATCTGAGATGACTCACCGATGGCATGTGACCATACTACATTTCATGCAGAATCTTGTTTTCAAGAGCATGAGATGGAATTCTATTTCTCAAATAGGCTGCACTCAACATTGCATCACCCTAAAACATCAGTTTTACATTCTTGAAAAACATCATTGAGCCTACCATATTCATTATGGCTCTATTCATTCTTTCCACCACACCATTTTGTTGAGGGTTGTAAGGAACTGAATTTTGATGTGCAATCCCATGTTGACGAAGATAGTCTTCAAAAGCATTAGAAGTGTATTATTTTTCATTATTAGTACAAAGTGTGCCAATATGAGATTGTGCTTGATTTTCTATACATGCTTGAAAATTTTTGAATTTTTAAAATGCTCCATATTTTTTCTTTAACAAGTAAACCCAACACATTCTGGTGCAGTCATCAACAAAGGTTGTGAGATATCTATTACCATTGGAAAAAGGAACAGGCATGAGGCCACATAGGTCAAAGTGAACCATCTCTAACTTTCTATATGCTCTAAATTTTTACTCTTAAAATGGTTGCTTACTATGTTTGCCTAATATGCATGCATCACATTTGTTCATCTTCTTAGGAATTGTGGGAAAACCAAAGGCACCATTATTTTTCAACAATCAAAGACTGTTATAATTTATATGACCATATCGAGCATGCCATAAAAAACTGGATGATATATTACCTTCTCCATGTTGAGAGAGGTACGAAAAGTTTTGAACTCTTACAAATGAGACTTTCAGCTTCAACAACTTTCATCTTCATATCTAGTCATGATGACCTAGTTGTGAGAGGACTTCCTTATCTCTACGATTCCATTGAACACATGGATGGAATGGCCTTGTTGTCGAATCTACAACAAGGACAACAGGATTCTCTCTAACTTTGTAATATAGAGAACATTCTGCAACAAAAAGTTAGGAAATGCAGGAAGTTTGAGTCTAATGTAACCAATTCCCTTTGGTTTGAGGCTAGATTTGTTTGCAAAATACATTATGCCATCTATATTTTCATTTAGTTCTTCAAAACAATATTTTATAAATGTCATGCGGGATGTTTCACAAGTATCAAGCAACCAACAATATTTGTAAGATGAAAAATATGTGATTTCATTTATTCCAAGATTACAATGTGCAACAATACAATGAGCAGAATAGGGAGATTTACCAGCCTCTTGGCTCTTACTTTTGTCTTTTTTCTTCTTTTATGTATTTCTTTGATGGATTCCAAGGGGGACCAACAATGATCTACTTCATTCTCCATTGGAATAGTCCTTTGGATGGTTCTTTGCTTTCTAGGCAAGGAAAAGGGTCTCTCTAGTGGGATCACTAGTCTTATTTCCAAAGTATTTCTCTATGTTTGCATTTTTCTCCACCAAGATGTCGAAGCTAAGGTCCTTGAAATTGTCACTAGATTGAAGTGATTCAAGGTAGTGTGAATGTGTAGGATAGAGGGACTTGAAAAAGGCAGCAAGTGGAAGGTATGGTTGCATGCCAATGACTTGAATCTTATGCATGATTTCTATTACCTTATATGCAACCATCATGGGATCATTATCCTTCACTTCTAAACTAAACAGTTTCAACATCAGCTAAATCATCTCCATTTTAGAATGTGAGTCATACAAATCCTTCAGTATTTTCAAGGCTTCAAAACATGATGTTGCAAGAAATATGTATTGATTCACCTCTTCGCTTTACTATTGCAGTGATCATTTCTAGTGCTTTGTTATCTTTTGTTTTCCATATTTCTCATTCTTTCTCTACTGTTGGTGGCTTTAGGTCAATTTTCAGGGTCACACCAGCACTCAATATATAGTTATCTTTTCCATTAAGTACTGCAAAAACTATCAATACAAGTGAACGCATCTTCTGCAACTTTAACCTGCAAACAAGCAATGTTTTGGAAAGCAAAGGAAGAAAAGATGCACGTCTAAGTCTCTGCCACCTTTTACAATATGTCAATTTAACACAATGCAATCTAATTAAAACTATGTAGAGTTGTATTGCAATTACAATTTTAGAATGTTGATTACAATGACACCAACATTCTACCTTCTCAAAGCACATCTCCACGTTTTCTATGCATCTCCCACAATATTCAATATCTCAACGCAACACCCAAGATAGTCTCTCCACGGCGTGGATGCAAAAAAACTGGTGCTAGGGTTTCCTCTCCAGTCTCCATAGGAGAGAGGCATTCAACATTGGTCTATGTTTGGACACAACAACAATTTAAAAATAAAATAATAATAGTGCACATTCCAATATGGAATTCACAGCAACAAATTATAAGTAAAATAATACCAGTCATGGTCCACGCAGTCACGGTCTCAATTGTCACAGTATTCAAGGTTCAATGCATCTTTCACACAGTACATTGTGGGAGAGAGGAGATCCCACTCACTAACTCAATCCAAATTGTAGAATTAGAATTTAGGGTTTATATTTACGTTTCAATGGTCCATAAGCTAGGGTTCCGCAGCTCTTTTATTCACCAGTGGAAAATCCCCCCAATTGGACTGCAGCTAGAAATTGGTGTCTTCACCATAGATTTTGCCACGCTTCACCACAAAGATTTCACCACGCTTCAGAAACGATATTCTTCTTCCCGCGAGGTTTACCACGAGATTTATTATCCCCACGCGCAAAATGGGGGGAGGAGCTAGGATTTTAGCTCAACCCAGTTCAATGCAGCTCTTCAACTGGATAGATACCAACACAACCTTCACTTGGATAGTAAAAGCACCAACGCTTCACAAATGATAGCTTTCACGCTTCACGCTTTCCTCTCTCGACATAGATGGAGAGTTGTCTTCACAATTCACAACAAAAGAGTGCAACGGATGAGCGGGGAGAGAGCACAAATTAGGTTTTCCAGAGAACACCACGCTAGGGTTTGCACACTATTAGGAGAGAACTCATCCCAGGAGAGAAACGTCTACTCGGAGGAATCTCCAGGAGAACGCAGAGAGTAGGGAAATGGAATGAAACATTTTTTTAGTGTTGAGAATAATAGCTGGAAGGAAGACTGAATAGCAGAGAACGGAGGGACTGGGCAAGAAGGATGGAAGAATGCCAGTGATGAGCAGGCTCTATACCACTTGAAAGAGATAACTCCCAAATTCATATTTTCATTGAAGTTCAATATTTATTTTATACAAGAGGAGGTCTACGTAAAAATAGGCATGGTAGTTTGTTGTAATTTTTTGTATTTCTAAAATTTCATTTTATTCAATGGTTGAGGATAATAAGAAGGTGTGTCTCAATGAAAATTCAAAAAAAAACTTTGGATTAAATACTCTAGCATCAAATGCCCCTCTTTTTAGACAAGGATAAAATAATAAGAGAGCTCTACTTACAATGAACTTTGGCATAGTAGATATTTATCAAAATACATGGAAGTTAAATGTTATGGAATAAAAAGAAACACTTTATACCATTATAAGAATATGTCTTTAAATGGAAATTTGATGGTTGTGAATAGCCATAAGCAATTGCAAAATTCTAGAATGAAGACTAGTGTAATAGTAGCCAATATTAATAATATTGTGGAGAGAAATTCATATAAAGATATACATATAACATATTCAATAAGTCAATATCGAAAATGGGAACATCTCAAATTATTTCCATCTAATATGTTTCATCTTTCACTCCCAAAAATGGCTAATGACAACATCCAACAGATTGGTCTTCCTCCAATACCACAACCCAATTTCAATAGAGTATAATGAACAATCATTTTCCATATATTGAAATCATGAAGAACAATATATTTTCAAGGTGTAGTGATTACATTTCAATCATGAACAAGATTAGGGACACCATTTATCTAGTCAAAGTAGAATGGTTGCAAGCAATTCAAATAACCCATAATCATTATATTGCAAGTTGTGGCCATATGTATTTGCCCACATATTATCTTAAGAGGAGAGACCAAGCATTGACTTGAGAATTCTACATGACAATATGAATATGTCAAATTCTTCTATACAAAATCTAGTTAGGAAGGTAAAATCTATTACTAAGTTCATGAATCTCCCAATTTATTTAACTTGTATGCTCACACATGGACGCAAGATTGGGGTATTTGGCTACTTCGGTATTTCCTTTTTGGAGACAGGTTCAAAATTCACTATGAATTCATTGGATAAATGTATAAAGGATGTTGAAGAGCCAATGGTGAATCAATATGGGTATTTGTTTTACAAAAGAGGAACCTAAAATCACATATTGCATGAAACTCTATTACAATATGAGTCTTATGAAAAATGTTTGTTCTATAGACAAGATGATATTTAAGCACATGGCATATGTCAAATAGAAAACTTATGCAAATGGATAATTGTGCAGGGGATAACAAAAAATGCTATGTGTTTTCATTTTTATCCTTTTAAGATCAAAGAAGTTGTTTGACATTGTTGAAGTTGGATTTCGTTCATGTAGGACACACACATGAATGCATATATGAAACTTATGAGAGTTTATCAACTAAATTAATTTGATTTTGCTTCCAAAGATGATGAACACTTATACGAAATGTAAGGATCACAATTCTTATGTCCCAAATGTAAGGACTAGTTAAGTCTCTTTAAGTGAAGTGTAGTCTTTTAGTTTAACTAAAGTGAAAAAACTTTAGTTAAGTAGTCCTTTTTATTTAACACTTAGTTAAATGAAATCATGTTGATTGGTTTACTTGAAGTAACCACTCTCAGTTCTTTAGTTAACTAAGGTATATCTTTAACTGATGATTTAACTAAAGCATTGATACTTGACTGAAGCTTTAATAATTTGAGTTCTCTTTAATTAGTTGAAGTGTCTACATGGGAAATTTCGAATTTTCTTGATCTCTATGCTTTATATTTCATTTCTTTATCTTTTACTACATGGTCAATATGTGCTTACTTTAATTATCCATCACATTACATTATATACTAAGAAGAATTATTGGATGATGTGACCATATTATATTATTTCGGACCAAATGACCATATACTAAATTAATTCACTTTAGAGGTGATCAATCTCTAAAGGAGACTTAATAGCAATATGGTGATCATGGTTAATAATATATCACACAACATTAAATGCTTTTAACAAGTAAAGCATGACCTTTATATGGAAGGTCCACCTCTATACGGGAGGTCCATCTCATGGATACCTTTATACGGAAGGTTCACATGATAATCATGACTTGACACACACAAGTCCAGAGCCTTGTCCAACAAGACTTTACAACATCATTACTTTGATCAATTACCTCTATGCGGGAGGAATAACCTTTACACGGAAGGAAATCAAAGTGCTCACCTCTATACGGGAGGATCAATATTGGTTGTACAATATTGGTTTTAAGAATGTCTCATGATGATGTATATTTAAAACTCCCTCTCATCGAGGGAGGCATTCTTTTCCATACCAATATTGTCTCGGAAGTACCTGAAATTCATCACTGACAGAGGCTTTTTTAACACATATTCAATCTTCTCATCAGTAGCAATGTACTGAAGTTTCACTGTACCTTTCTAGACCATGCCTTGGATGAAGTGATACTTCATTTCAATGTGCTTCGACTTGTCATGAAACACTAGGTTTTCAGAAAGCTTGATGCAACTTTGATTGTCACACCTAATAACTGTATGCTCAAGATTTTCCTAAATAACCCTGCAAGTAGCTTTCTGAGCCACACCGCTTCTCGGAAGGAAACACTAGCAGCTATGTATTCTGCTTTGGTAGTGCTCTAGGCTATGGAGCCCTGCTTCCTGCTAGACCAATATATCATAGCTAATCCTAGGCTATAACAGTAGTCGGATGTGCTCTTAGGGTCCACAATGCTTCCTCCCCAGTCTGAGTTTGTATAACCAAGTAAAATGACTCCTCCACTGGAGGCATATCTCAGTCCATATGAAATTGTATCTCGAAGGTACCTAAGCACATGCTTAATAGTTGTCTAGTGTCCGTGTCTCGAATCAGACATAAATTGACTCAGAATGATCACAGCATAACATATATCAGGCCTTGAATGTATCAAGTACATTATCGAACCTATAAGTTTTCTATACAAAGTGGGATCTACTAGATCTAATCCAGAGCCTGGCTCATGAAGTTTCCTCAAATTGGAAACCATCGCTGTAGTCATATATTTGCAATCTATCATGCCAAACCTGCACAATATATCCACACTGTACTTCCCTTGAGATACAAAAATTTCATCTTTTCTTTGTCAGATCTCAAGGCCAATAAAGTAGTGCATTAGACCTAAGTATTTCATCTCGAACTCTGAGGTGAGCTCCCTCTTGCACCAAGCAATTAGATGTTCCTCTCTAGTGAGAAACAAATCATCAATGCACATAAATAATATCCAACGGTTAGTTCTTCACTACATTGAAGTACAAATTTGGATCAGCTTCACTCTTAGAGAAACCCAGTTTCTGAAGGTAGCTATCAATTCTATAGTACCAAGGCCTAGGGGCTTGCTTAAACCCATATAGAGCTTTCTTTAGCTTCAAAACATGGGACTCCTTCCCATGCACCAAAACTCCTTCAGGATGATGAATATAAACCTCCTCCTCAACCTCGGCATTGACGAAGGCTATCTTCACATCCATCTAGTGAAGTTTCCATCCTATAACATATGTAAGTGAAACCGTTGCTTGGATTGTGGTGTACCTTTCCATAGGGGAAAAGGTCTCATCATAATCGATTCCTTCTTTCTGAGAGAAACCTCTAGCAACGAATCTATCTTTATACTTCTTAATGCAACCATCTGCAGCATGCTTTATCTTGTAAATCCATCTAGAAGTCACAATGGACTTCCCATCAAATTTGGTAACAACCTCCCAAACATCATTCCTCATTATATATTTGTAATCTTCTGCCATTGCATCTTTCCAAACTTGTTTCTTTACAACTTCTTCATATGAGGATGGTTCTGCATCACTGATGTGACTCATCAATGCAACATACCCTCAATATCTGTCAGTTTGCTTGCTCTCTCTAGATGAGCTTGTTGGTGCTCCATGTTTCTCTTCATTTTGTAATATGTCTCGACACCAAGCAGATCTTCTTTTAGAAGGAGTTCATCAGGTGACCTCTCAACCAGTTCTATTGGTTCTTCAGGAGCTAGCGAATTTGAGGCATCTTCTAGTTTCTCCCTCTCTAACTCTGAAGGGGGGAAATCAGACTCGGGATCCTCCATCGTTGAATCACATTGAATCTCTTTCGATCTTTTGAAATCAACTTCCTCATGGAAGGTAACATCTTGACTGACTTCAATGTGTCTCTCACCAGGTACATATATTCGGTATGCTTTGGATGACTTGCTATAACCCACAAAGGTGTCCTTCTTTCCAGAAGGCTCCATCTTTGTTCTCTTTTCTTTCGGTACATGAATATATACTTGGCTCTTGAAGATCCTCAAGTGTGAGATGTTTGGCTTCTCACCGGTAAAAAATTCTTCGGGTGTCTTCTCATCTAGAATGGAATGTGAGCTTCTATTATGGATGTACACAACTGTACGAGTGGCTTCTGCCCATAATGAGGTAGACATATCTTGATCATGCATCATGGATTTTGCAGTCTCACATATGGTTCTATTCTTTCTTTTGAAAACCCCATTCTGTTGAGGGTTGTAAGATACTATTAACGGACTACATATTCATGCATCACTACATAGCTCATTAAATGCATGTGAATCAAAATTCACCTCCATTATCATACCTTAACGATAAATAATATAAAAATCCACTCAGGGAGGGGGATGACATGGGACCACATACATCAAAATGTACTAAATATAAAATCCCTTTAGATCTAGAAGTATTGCTAGAAAAAAATGTCTTAACATTCTTCCCAAGTGCACAACCCCGACATACACTATCATGCTCAAAATCAAATACGGGCATACGTTTTACCATCTTTTGAAGTTATGGTAGTGATTTGTAGTGTAGATGTCCAAGCCTTCAGTTCCATAGCTTGCATATACTGACAGTGTGGTGAATCATAGCTTGAATGTACTTCCTGGGTACCTTGTAGAGTCCTGTCACCTACCCAGATTTCTGAAAATTACTATTTTATTTGCAAAATACTTTATGTTAAATTTAATTACAAAGTTTTGTAATTATGATCAGTTTTGATCATGGATGAATGTAATTACTGAATATTATTATTTAAATAAATTAATTAGGAGACAAACACTCAAGATGACTGTTAAATGAGTGTTCACTGACCCACTAAGAGGAATGGAAGTTGTTGGAAGGTATGGGACAGATGGCAGCAAATTCACTTCACCACTAGTTGTTGGTTATGGGACAACTACCCCTAAAAATAGGGAATTATCCCCCATGTGGAGGGAGTGAGTAGGTAGCTCATTTAATGACCCAATAACACCTGAAAAGGCCTAGGCAACCTATAAAGGAAAATTCGAATTGAGCAGGCAACTCTTGGTCAATATTTCTGCAGAATATTTTCCTCATGTGCATCAGGTGATCACTGAGAGATTCGAATAGGGAGGCTAGTGGTGAGTGAAATCTTAAGTCTGCATATTGTTGAGAAGAACCAAAGGTGCTGGTGCAAGTCTATTGGACTGATAGTTATTGAAGATACAGAGGTTATTTGCTATTGTAAGAATAAGTTCTAATCCATGAGTTTCTTCCTCCCGGTGGTTCAGTGAACAGGCTCGGGGGTCCTAAGACAGTACTTAACTGTTTTCAGGAATTGGTTGGGTGGAACAGTCTTCTTGGGCTGTTTGTTTCCCTACAGATTTATCTAGGTTCTACAAATTTTCTATTTTATCTCAGCTAGTAATTCTATTCTGTAAAGTTAGAACTTTATGTTTCCATATTGAGAAAGAATTTAATTCTAGGTTTATTTACAGTCTGAAAGTTAAAGTTTTTAAATGACGAATTGGAATTGATAAACTAATATCTATATTTTTCTCCATGTTGCTTGTGCATCGTACTCCAGTATAGATATGCAAGTTAAAGATAGATTGAAAGATAGGAAAATTGCCATTTTGAATTCGATAGATAAATATAGTAATTCATATGTTTATTGTTTTATGTTCTATAGTTAAATAATAGTAGAAAGTTCTATATAATATCTAATATAGATATTATAAATGTTTATGTGCTATATGAAAAACAAATAGTGTTTAATTCCTGAATAGTTGTATGGTAGTATTTGTATCATTACTGTGTACATAGAGAATAGATAGAAATCATATTGTGTTTATATTATATTAACACGGCAGCAAATAAACAATCGTGATTGTCTTATAAAGACTGTATATAACAGTCATCATACAGTTTTTCTCATTTGCACATACATACTTCATTTTCATTTCTTATTATATCCATTTCTATAAACTTTATAGCTCAAATAGATAATGAAATTAGTATAAACATTTTATTGCTATCATTTTATCTAATAGATATTCACACTGTAGACCAGAGAACCATATAACCATTAGTGTTTCACACTTATCATTATATCTTTCCAATCCAGTGTTGTATTTCCACTATTTTCATAAACCCTAGTATGAGTCGAAATTCACGATCTCATTCATAAACATTTACACAAAACCGATTTATAATTCAGAATGTTCAGTTTTCTGTAGTACACTTTTCATACAAAACAATGTAAATATCCAGTTGGGGCGTAGCCCGTTATTTTCTTCATACAACCAAAAACAAAACCTATTCTTTTGTTGTCCGATCTTTACAGTTTCGTAATCTTGAAATAAGTGTAACAGTTCTAACTTTAAATAGAAATCAAACAGTATCGGATGTAAACAATAGTTAAACCTTTCAATAAACCGAGTTTATTTCACAGGATAAACAAGCCTTGGCCCCATTACAGTTCCATATTAACACATAACATCAAGTGGAAAGTCAAACGCTTCACCATTATAGTTTCCAATAGAGAAAAATTTACATTATGCTCAAAACAAAAATCGAAAACAGGGTTTCATTTCCTTCCTCAACGATTTCGTAAACCTGAGTTTGACTTTGGAACAAAATCAAGCATCCAACAAACATAGATGATAGAGACGAAGGACTCTCATCATAGAAATTTGAGCACCAACACAGAAATCTTCTCAATGGATCATTTGAAACACGACATCATGGCATGACCAACTTCTCTCTGTAGAATCAACCACATCATCAAAAGGAGCACCTACGAGGGTTTTTGGAGGACCTGGGAGCTTACCAAGAGTGGAAGCAAAATGTTCCTTTCCAAAACCCTTGTCCGAAGTGTTATCGAACCCTGCAACTGACAAGTTCAAGCTTAGACTCTGATTATAACTTTATTCTATTTTAAAACTGAAACTTAAAAACTTAAAAACATCAAAGTCATTACGTTTTCTGAGGGAGAACTTACCCTTTAAATTGATGGCAAACTCCTTGTAATCACCAGAAGATAACGAGGCCCTTACTATAAACGAAACCAGAGGTCTTCTACCACTCTACAGCTTGACAAAACGCATACACTTTCATAAACGAAGAGTTCAAAGAACTACAATGCACCATTGACTTAAGACTAGAGAGCAGGTTTCCTATTTACAACACCACTACAAAATGTAGAACCAACAACTCAAATCATGTCTACAGGATTCGAGGATGAGACCTCCTGTTGCTTGTAAACCCTAGAATTTTTTGGCAGCCTGTCGGCCATGTAAACCGTAACAATAGCAGATTAAACAACTATCAAAACCTCTTAAACCAAAACGACGATTTAAGTTAGGGTTTTCCATCTAATGGTTCAAATTTAATTGCAACCAACGATCATGATAATACCAACAAAGGATGTTGGGATATACAACCTCTGCATTTATTATTTTCCATCATTTGAAACCAGCATGGCAATCAGGGTATTTTTTAAGGATGATAAAAGTATACTTAAGTATAGTACTTTAGGCGATTATTTTGGATTGGAAAAAACATATATATAGATTAGTAGGCGAATATCAAATATGAAATATACAATTTACTACTGAAACTTGTACATTTTGGAGAATATTATGATAAAAAAACATACTTTATGTAAATATAGGCGATATTAGAGACTAAAAATGACCAAATGGCGAATTTATTTTTTGAAAAAAAACCCCCAAAATAGCCAATTGGCGAAATTTCGCCCTTAAAAATTTCCCTGATGGCAATGCCAAATTGGTACCTGAACGATCATACCACAACCAGCCTGGAGAAAAGCTCTATAGAAATCGTCATACAGAGGATGATGTAGCCGGTAATGCATCAACCTTTCAACTACGTGGATTGTCATATTTCCCCATAGGCCAAGTGGTGGACCAAGTTATTAATGCAGGATCAGGATGTGATCTTCACAGCAACTCGAGACCATGTCATAATAATGATTGTCAACTCAAATCCTACCAACAGTAAACGATTGTCAGTATATAAACTCATGACACAGTTTCCAATTGATAACATTATCGTTTTAATACATAGTAGTTATGAATTATAACTATGATCAAAAACTCATTATATAATTTGCATATTAGGACTTATATGGTTATGTGATATAGTTCAAGTTTATAAATATCGATTTATAAAGTTAGTAGTTTAAAAACTCTAGAATCACAATTAGGGTATTAGGATTAAGAATAATCCATCTATTAAGCATAGATACCATATCACCTTGGTATAGTGAAGTTTCAATTGTATTTTATATAATTTTAATATATGGCTAGAACTCTATTTGATTTTTAAAGGGTAGTACAATAATCCTTGGTCTCATTTGTTTTCATAGTTATATAATAAACAAAAATTTAATAAATATAGGAGTTTAATTCCTTGAATTGCCATACTGACCATAGAGTTGTAACAAATACAAAAACCATGCCTTGGTCTTGAACATCATACCATGAACTCTTATGGCAATGCTTTTAACATTATAACATGACGCTATTTTTTTTCAAGTACTTAATATCTTAAGACGACAAAGCTAGCTAAGACAACAAAGAGAATTATAGTGATAAGACTAGCAGCAGCAGGATGTACTTAGACGACTCATTTTTAAACAATATAGAGTTATAAGATATACATTTGGAAAGCAAGAATTATAGCTCTGAACTTCATACCTGTACACTTTTGTTGAGTCGCAACAGAAATTATGACATTTAATTTAATCATGACGTTGAAACTGAATTATACACGAACTTCGCTCTTACCTGTCGTCTGCACATAGGACATTCATTATGCTTTAGCGTTACAACTAAGTAAGCCCTAGGGTACCTCATAGGACACCCTTTTCATCAAAATTCAAACTGTCAGTATCTATGCAAAAGAAAACATTTTCACATCAAATTACCAATCATTTAATACATTTTTTATCATAATCATGTTTACTAATTATATGTTAAATTGTCATTATCATTATGGTGCTAAAACAGAAATTAAAGCATGTTTAGTACTAACAATTGTACAATTAATGTTGTTGCAATCTCAATTTATTATTTCCGCAATTATTATTATCATAATTAATGTTGTTATCAAAAATTTTAAAAATTTTATGAAATTATAGGATGTTACATGTGGTATCAGAGCACAGATTCAAACTCTAGGCCTGAATAAGGTCCAAAACACACAGCAGAAAATTGTACTAACTTAAAAATTTAATTATTATGTTACCGGAAATTATTTTCAGCTACAGGTATGGATAACTCAGCTGGACATTTAAGCGACAAATTTTAGCCAAACAGTAATAGTTCGGGACAGCATTATGTAGAGGAAGGTCACGGGGAATTGAATAACAGTTCGTCAGAATTGTTAGGTGCTTTCCATTAATTAAAGGCAGAAATCAGATCAGTGAAACAAGATAATGAAAGGATTCTGCAAGCACAAGAACAACTCAATCAAGTGTTGTTTGAACACAGCCAAACAAAGGGACAAGAGAGAAACAATGAAGATATTTCCAAAGTTGAGGATATGCTTCACACTGATAAAAATCAGAACATAAAAACCAGTGAAGTAAAAGATAGCTCAACCTCATCAGGAGATGTTATTGAAGTACGCAAAAGGAAACATAACTATACCAGTGACAGCAGTGAAGGAGATTCCAAACCAAGAAGGAAAAATCATAAGGAATATGAGCAGATTTCTGGAGAATTCAAGAAGATAAGACCTCCAACTTTCAATGGAGAAACTGAGAAAGGTGAGACAGTTGAAGCTTGGTTGTCCGGGATGAAGAAATACTTCATGATCTACAACTATTCAGAGTTCTTAAAGGAAAAAATGGTTATATATAATTTGACCGAAAAAGCGGATATTTGGTGGCAGGACATCAAAAGGGTAAAGGGAATCAAAGATAAAGATGTAAGCTGGAGTGATTTTAAACAATATTTTAAGAAGAAGTATCTATCTGAACAGTACTATGAAGAAAAATCTAAAGAGTTCTACGATTTGAAGTTGGGAGGTATGAATATGAAGGAAATGAACAGTAAGTTTATGAACTTACTGAGATATGTACCATACCTCATAGAAGAGAAACCAAAAATTCAAAGGTACTTAAGCTGTTTTCCTTTCAGTATTAAGGACAGAATTGAGTACGAAAGTCCTAAGACCTTGGAAGAGGCAATGAGAAAGGCAGTTTTCTGTTATGACACAAATCGAAAAAGAGAGGGAATGTCAAACTGGAAAAATCATAAGCCCAACAATTTTGAATAGAAAAAGAAAAATTTCAGATTCAGTGGGAATTCCGGATTTCAAAGGAAAAATTTTCAGAACCGGAATTATCAAGGGAACAATTCCAGAAATAATTCACAGCAGAATTCTATAGCACCCAGAAATGAACCTAATACTGCCAAGACCAGTGAGCCAAAGACACATATTAAATGTTTTGAATGTCAAGGCCCCCATTACACATCAGAATGTCCCTTAAGGAAGCGGAAGGAAAACAACATCAACTCTATACAGACTGAACCTACTGTTGGAGACGTAGCAAGGGAGATGCCAAGAATTAATGCAACACTCGACAACAGGCAAGCAGATCATCAAATCTCCATGGTAGAGATTGAAGGTATGATACATGACCGTCCTGTTACTGTTTTAATTGACCCAGGTGCTATTTTAAGTTATATATCACTAGATATTGTGGAAAGTCTTAAACTGAAAACTGAAAAGTTTAGTAAATCATGGCTAGTTAGACTAGCCACTGGAACAAAGAGGAAAGTATCAGATTTTATAGAAAACTGTGTGTTGTCCATGAATCATTTACAAACACAAATCAAGTTGAATATTCTACCTTTAGGTTCTTATGATATTATAGTTGGGATGGACTGGTTAGAAGCCCATCATGTCATCCTGGACTGTTATGGAAAAAGTTTTACATGCTTAAATGACGAAGGGAAAACTGTAGAAATAAAAGGCATCCCAAGGAAGGTAACCCTTAGACAGATTTCAGCCATGCAAGTTAAGAGGGCAGTTAGGAAAGGATGCCAAATGTTTGTAGTAAACGTGGTAAATGATGAGTTTATGAATAAAGAGGACAAACTGAAATTAGAAGACATACCTGTCCTAAGGGATTTTAAAGATGTATTTCCTGAGGAGATTCCAGGATTACCTCCCAAAAGAGATTTAGATTTTACCATAGAGTTGATACCAGGAGCAGTACCAAACTCTAAAGCTCCGTACAGAATGAACATACTGGAGTTAAATGAATTAAAATCACAATTGAAGGAACTTATTGACAAGAAGTATATTAGACCTAGTGTGTCTCCTTGGGGAGCACCTGTCATCTTTATTAAGAAGAAAGACGGAACCTTAAGACTGTGCATAGATTATCGCCAGCTTAATAAGATGACGATGAAGAATAGGTATCCATTGCCCTGCATAGATGATCTATTCGATCAGCTGCGTGGAGCAACAGTATTTTTGAAGATTGATCTAAGATCAGGATATCATCAAGTAAGGGTTAAGGACGAAGATATTTTCAAGACAGCTTTCCAAACTCGGTATGGACATTACGAGTTCATAGTCATGCCATTTGGATTGACTAATGCCCCGGCTGTATTTATGTGTCTAATGAATAATATTTTGCATAAATACTTAGACAAGTTTATTGTTGTGTTTATAGACGACATTTTAGTGTACTCAAAAAGCAAAGAAGAGCATGATGAACATTTACAGATTATCTTACAAGTATTAAGAGATCATCAACTGTACGCCAAATTTAGTAAGTGTGACTTCCACAAAGACAAAATTCAGTATCTAGGACACATAATTTCAGCAGAAGGAATCTCGGTTGACCCCGAAAAGATAAGGGCCATTAATGACTGGCCAGTTCCTAAATATGTGTCGGATGTAAGATCATTTATGGGCATTACGAGGTATTACAGAAAGTTTATAGAGAATTTTTCAAAAATTGCCAACCCCATAACTTCCTTGTAGAAGAAAGGGAAGAAATTTGTTTGGAATTAGAAATGTTCTGACAGTTTTAAGAAATTGAAGGAACTGTTGACAACAGCACCCATCTTGAGGATAGCAAATCCCAACAAGGATTTTGTAGTTTGTACAAACGCATGCAATGATGGACTCGGTGGATTCTTGACACAGGAAGGACATGCGGTGGCATACGAATCTAGAAAGCTTAAAGTACATAAAAAGAACTACTCTACCTATGATTTAGAGTTATTGGCAGTTATTCATGCTTTAAAAATGTGGCGTCACCACCTTATTGGCAGGAAATTTACATTATTAACAAATAACATGGGTCTGAAATATTTATTGGATCGGACAAACATGAATGTTAGACAAGCTAGATGGTTGACGTTCTTAAGTGAGTATGATTTCGAAATTCGGCATATTAAAGGGAAGGAAAACAAGGTTGCAGATGCCTTGAGTCGCAAGGCAAAACTAAATTTCATTTCAGCAATTAGTATTTATTCAACTGATTTGGAAAATTAGATTCTAGAAAAGGGTGAAACATATGAAGAATACAGAAAAATGAAGGAAAAGACAGCAAACAACAGTTCTGAAAATTGTATGGCAGATTACGGAATGAAGGAAAATGGTTTATTACTGTTTAAAAATAGATTGTATGTACCAGATATACCAGAAATAAAATTTCTGATATTAAATGAGATACATAAAAGTCACTATTCTGGACATCCAAGTTATCAAAAGACCATTACTATGCTAAGAAAAGAATACTATTGGCCCAGAATGAAGGATGAAGTAGCAGAGTACATCACAAAATGTTTGGACTGTCAGAAGGTGAAAGTTGAACACCAACATCATGCTGGATTGTTACAACCGTTACCAATACCAAGTTGGAAATGGGAAGTGATCAGCATAGATTTTATTACTGGATTACCTAAAAATAAAAAACAACATGATTCTATCATGGTGGTAGTGGACAAACTCAGCAAGGCAACACATTTCATACCTGTAAAGACTACTCATAAAGCTCCAGATATTGCAGAGATCTTCATGAAACAGATTTTTAGACTACATGGAATACCGAAAGTAATAATTTCAGATCATGACTCGAAGTTTACAGGAAACTTCTGGAGGTCACTGTTTAAGGGGTTGAATAAAACTTTAAATTTTAGTACAGCATTTCATCCACAGACGGATGGACAAACAGAAAGGGTAAATCAAGTTTTAGAAGATTTATTAAGAATGTATGTTAAGAATCAGCCTGGTAAGTGGGAAGACTACTTTCACTTAGCAGAATTTACTTATAATAATCACTATCATGCATTGGCCAGACTTAGTCCTTTTGAAATTCTTTATGGTAGGAAATGTGATACACCTGTTTCTTGGAATGATCCAGTAAATAGAGTTGTTTTAGGACCTGAATTATTGCAGGAGTTAGAACTAATTGTGAAACAGGTGCAAGGACATTTAAAAGTTGCCCAAGATAGGCAAAAAGTCAAGCAGATTCAAAAAGAACTCATAAAGAGTTCAAGGTTGCGAACATGTATTCCTCAAGGTAAGACCGAAAAAGGGTTCACTGAAATTGGGAAGCTGTGCCAAGTTGGCACCTAGGTATTGTGGTCCTTTTGAAATATTGTCTAAGGTTGGAGCAGTGGCATACCAATTCGCTTTGCCACCAAACTTAAAAATACATAATGTTTTTCATATATCATTTTTAAAGAAATATGTGCACAATACGACTCATGTTGTCAACTGGAATGATGTACAGGTGGGACAAGATGGGGATTTTCCAGTGGAACTGGATTGTATCCTCGAAAGGAGGAAAACTATTCTCTGGAATCGCAGCATTGGGCAAGGGAAGTTGCAATGGAAGCACCTTAGCCCAGAAGAGGCAACTTGGGAGTTGGAGAGTAGTATGCGGGAAGCATACCCAACTCTGTTTCAGGAACACTCGAGGAGTGATTAACCAACATCGAGGACGATGTTGAGACTTAAGGGGGGGTGTATGTCACCTACCCAAATTTCTGAAAATTACTATTTTATTTGCAAAATACTTTATGTTAAATTTAATTACAAAGTTTTGTAATTATGATCAGTTTTGATCATGGATGAATGTAATTACTGAATATTATTATTTAAATAAATTAATTAGGAGACAAACACCTAAGAGGATTGTTAAATGAGTGTTCACTGACCCACTAGGAGGAATGGAAGCTGTTGGAAGGTATGGGACAGATGGCAGCAAATTCACTTCACCACTAGCTGTTGGTTATGGGACAACTACCCCTAAAAATAGAGCATTATCCCCCAGGTGGAGGGAGTGAGCAGGAAGCTCATTTAATGATCCAGTAACATCTGAAAAGGCCTAGGTAGCCTATAAAAGCAAATTTGAATTGAGCAGGCAGCTCTTGATCAATATTTTTGCAGAATATTTTCCTCATGTGCATCAGGTGATCACTGAGAGATTCGAATAGGGAGGCTAGTGGTGAGTGAAATCTTAAGTCTGCATATTGCTGAGAAGAACCAGAGGTGCTAGTGCAAGTCTATTGGACTACTAGTTATTGAAGATACAGAGGTTATTTGCTACTGTAAGAATAAGTTCTAATCCCTGATTTTCTTCCTCCCGGTGGTTCAATGAACAGGCTCGGGGGTCCTAAGACAGTACTTGACTGTTTTCAGGAATTGGTTGGGTGAAACAGTCTTCTTGGGTTGTTTGTTGCCCTACAGATTTATCCAGGTTCTACAAATTTTCTATTTTATCTCAGCTAGTAATTTTGTTCTGTAAAGTTAGAACTTTATGTTTCCGTATTGAGAAAGAATTTAATTCTAGGTTTATTTACAGTCTGAAAGTTAAAGTTTTTAAATGACGAATTGGAATTGATAAACCAATATCTATATTTTTCCCCATGTTGTTTGTGCATCGTACTCCAGTATAGATACACAAATTAAAGATAGATTGAAAGATAGGCAAATTGCCATTTTGAATTTGATAGATAAATATAGTAATTCATATGTTTATTGTTTTCTGTTCTATAGTTAAATAATAGTAGAAAGTTCTATATAATATCTAATATAGATATTATAAATGTTTTTGTGCTATATGAAAAACAAATAGTGTTTAATTCCTGAATAGCTGTATGGTAGTATTCATATCATTACTGTGTACATAGAGAATATATAGAAATCATATTGTGTTTATATTATATTAAGACAGCAGCAAATAAACGATCGTAATCGTCTTATCAAGACTGTATATAACAGTCATCATACAGTTTTTCTCATTTGCACATACATACATCATTTTCATTTCTTATTATATCCATTTCTATAAACTTTATAGCTCAAACAAATAATGAAATTAGTATAAACATTTTATTGCTATCGATTTATCTAATAGATATTCAAACTGTAGACCATAGAACCATATAACCATTAGTGTTTCACACTTATCATTATATCTTTCCAATCCAGTGTTGTATTTCCACTATTTTCATAAACCCTAGTATGAGTCGAAATTCACGATCTCATTCATCAACATTTACACAGAACCGATTTATAATTTAGAATGTTTAGTTTTCTATACTACACTTTTCATACAAAACAATGTAAATATCCAGTTGGAGCATAGCCCATTATTTTCTTCATACAACCAAAAACAAAACCTATTCTTTTGTTGTCCGATCTTTATAGTTTCGTAATCTTGAAATAAGTTTAACAGTTATAACTTTAAATAGAAATCAAACAGTATCGGATGTAAACAACAATTTAACCTTTCAAGAAACCAAGTTTATTTCACAAGCTAAATGATCCTCGGCCCCATTACAGTTCCATATTAACACAAAACATCAAGTGGAAAGTCAAATGCTTCACCATTATAGTTTCCAATAGAGAAAACTTTACATTATGCTCAAAACAAAAATCGAAAACAGGGTTTCATTTCCTTCCTCAATGATTTCGTAAACCTGAGTTTGACTTTGGAACAAAATCAAGCATCCAACAAACATAGACGATAGAGACGGACTCTCATCATAGAAATTTTAGCACCAACACATCAATCTTCTCAATGGATCATTTGACAGATGACGTCATGGCATGACCAACTTCTCTCTATAGAATCAACCACATCATCAAAAGGAGCACCTACGAGGGGTTTTGGAGGACCCGGTGGCTTACCAGGAGTGGAAGCAAAACGTTCCTTTCCAAAACCCTTGTCCGAAGTGTTATCGAACCCTGCAACTGACAAGTTCAAGCTTAGACTCTGATTATAACTTTATTCTATTTTAAAACAGATACTTAAAAACTTAAAAACATCAAAGTCGTTACATTTTCTGAGGGAGAACTTACCCTTTAAATTGATGGCCAACTCCTTGTAATCACCAGAAGATAACAACACCCTTACTATAAATGAAACTAGAGGTCTTCTACCACTCTACAGCTTGACAAAACTCATACACTTTCATAAACGAAGAGTTCGAAGAACTACAATGCACCATTGACTTAAGACCAGAGAGCGGGTTTCCTATTTACAACACCACTACAAAATGTAGAACCAACAACTCAAATCATGTCTACAGGATTCGAGGACGAGACCTCTTGTTGCTTGTAAACCCTAGAATTTTCTAACAGCCTGTCGGCCATGTAAACCATAACAATAGCAGATTAAACAACTATCAAAACCTCTTAAACCAAAACGACGATTTAAGTTAGGGTTTTCCATCTAACGGTTCAAATTTCATTGCAACCAACGATCAGGATAATGCCAACGAAGGATATTGGGATATACAACCTCTGCATTTATTATTTTCCATCATTTGAAACCAGCATGGCAATGCCAAATTGGTACCTGAACGATCATACCACAACCAACCTGGAGAAAAGCTCTATAGAAATCGTCATACAGAGGATGACGCAGCCGATAATACATCAACCTTTCAAGTACTTAATATCTTAAGACGACAAAGCCAGCTAAGACAACAAAGAGAATTACAGTGATAAGACTAGCAGCAGTAGGACGTACTTAGACGACTCATTTTTAAACAGTATAGAGTTATAAGATATACATTTGGAAATTAAGAATTATAGCTCTGAACTTCATACCTGTACACTTTTGTTGAGTCGCAACATAAATTATAACATTTAATTTAATTATGACGTTGAAACTGAATTATACACGAACTTCGCTCTTACCTATCGTCTGCACATTGGACATTCATTATGCTTTAGCGTTATAGCTAAGTAAGCCCCAAGCTACCTCGTAGGACACCCTTTTCATCAAAAGTCAAACTGTCAGTATCTATGCAAAAGAAAATAGTGTCGCATCAAATTACCGATCGTTTAATACATTTGTTATCATAATCATGTTTACTAATTATATGTTAAACTGTCATTATCATTATGCTGCTAAAACAGAAATTAAAGCATGTTTAGTACTAACAACTGTACAATTAATGTTGTTGCAATCTCAATTTATTATTTCCGTAATTATTATTATCATAATTAATGTTGTTATCAAAAATTGTAAATTTTTTATGAAATTATGGGATGTTACAAGTCCTCCCTCTCAAAATCCAATCACAGTAGCAGATTCTAGGCTTTTGTTCTTCGGCTATAAAAGTGCTTTGTTATCCATGAAGATAACTCAGAAGCCTTTGTATTCAAGAACCAAAACTGAAAGGAGCTTCTTCTTCAAGAGTGGAACATATAGAATGTCCTCCACATTTAGAATACCATTGGTGGTTAGCTGGAATGAGGTGGATCCGAATCCTTAGATCGAATAAGTTGAGTTGTCCCCTTACACTACCATGCATTTGAATTATTTCTCCGTTAGATGGGAAATGGCACTCTTGTAACTAGTCATATGTTTGGATGTGCCATTGTCAATCAACCATGTGTTTGTATTTGTGATGACGGATCCCAAAAGGGATGATACAAGATAATATTCCCTTCTTGTCTGCCTTTCTTCAGATGCATTACTTTGAGTGATTTCATCTTCTATAGCAGTAGAAGCATGAAACTTTCCTTTCCTCTTTGCTTTGCAATCTCTTGAGAAATGGCCTTTCTTATTGCGATTGAATCATCTAGCTTTTGAATTGTCAAAGATTTTGTTGAACTCCTTCTTCTTTGGATGAGATAACTTCTTTTGAAAGAAGGGTTTCTTTCCTTTCTTCATTCTTGCCGTGAGGGCAATATTTTCTTCTTTGATGCACAATGACTTGCTCTGGATTCACCCCTCCACTTGGAGGCAGTCATGCCACAACCTTTCAAAGTTAGGCTGTATCTTTCAACCATTTACCGCAGCCAAGAATGTCTCCCATGAGGATGGGAGACCATCAATAGTGGTTTATAGAATATCATCTTCATCCACCACTACTCCAATACTAGTAAGTTGATCTCTTACCTGAGATATACTGGCGAAGAAGGAGGCCATTGTCTCATTCGTCTCCATATTTAAGTTTCGAAGCTTATTCTTCAATTCCCCCTTTTGACTTGAGGCCTTCTTCTCATATATATTAGTCATTGTATTATAACATTCTTTCACAGTCTTCAGCGGTGTGATCACGGGCATCAAGTTATCTTTTACCGAATCATAGATGACCAATTTGTCCCTAGATTGATTCTTCTTGAAGTTGATGTGCCCTGCATTAGATGTAGGCTCCTCCACCACACTGGATACATAAGCCATCCAAGTCATGTTCCTCTAGGATGTTGAGAATCCTAGCCTTCCAAGTGTTTAATTTTGAGGTTCCCTCAAGATGGTATTCCGTTTGTACAAATATTGATGCCATAGTCTTCAAATATTGTGGTCAACTTCTCAGGATCAACGTAGGCTCTAGATGGCATGCAAAATTGAGCTCCTTCACACCCTGAGCTCTAATACCATGTTGAAATTTGGTTGATATTTGATCTTTAATTCTTTTAGATGCAGAGACTTGAAGCAATGAGACAATTCAATCCATGAAATTCATACAACCATAACATAAGATATACCCTAGGGGAAATCCTCAAAATTATGAGAACAAAAACCCCATAAATTCTTCTCAGTATAATATAATGGATATCAAAGAATTCTTTCTTTTACAACATAAAAGATTGCTTTTGGAAGATAAGAGAACACCAAACACTCTTGATGAAGTTACAGAAGCAATGGAGAAGAGAGATCAATCGGATGTGTTCCCAACACAACAATAACAAGCACAAACAATACCCTACACAAAGAGAATCACCTTTCCTTCAATGGAGAAGAGAATTTGCTTCACATTGGATTCAACAATCCCGTATAACATATTTATACATTCTTCTCTTCTATTTTTAACTTCTAACTTCAGTATGAACTCGCCCCTCAAACTAGATGTATTAATCTTACATGCGGAGGTGCACCCCACTTCTCATGCAGTACTTTATCTCACTGATCTATCACATAGGATGAACTTGCCTCTTAACTGAAAGCTTTCCCACTTAGTTAGGTGGCTAACTTAAGTGTCGACATGCAAGTGTCACAACTCACGTGTCACCTTTTAGTTTAACATAAGTGTCATTATGCAATAACACTTAGTTAACTGGATCTTCTTTGTTGTCACTTAGCTAACTCTCTTTAACTGAAGTGTCGTCTTTTAGTTTAACCAAAGTGAAAACACTTTAGTTAATTAATCCTTTTTATTTAACACTTAGTAAACTGAAATCATGTTGATTGATTTACTTGAAGTGACCACTATTAGTTCTTTAGTTAACTGAGGTATATATTTAACTGATGCTTTAAATGAAGCATTGATACTTGACTGAAGCTTTATAACTGAAGTTTAATAATTTGAGTTCTCTTTAATTAGCTGAAGTGTCTACATAGGCAATTTCGAATTCCCTTGATCTCTATGCTTTGTATTTTATTTTTTTATCTTTTATTACATGGTCAATATGTGCTAACTTTAATTATCCATCACATTACATTATACTAAGAAGAATTATCGGATGCTGTGATCATATTATATTATTCCAGACCAAATGATCATATGCTAAAGTAATTCACTTTAAAGGTGATCAATATCTAAAGGAGACTTAATAGAAATCTGGTGATCATGGTTAATAATATATCACACAACATTAAATGCTTTTACCAAGTAAAGCATGACCTTTATACGGAAGGTCCGCCTCTATACGGGAGGTCCATCTCATGGATACCTTTATACAGAAGGTTCACATGATAATCATGACTTGACACACACAAGTCTGGAGCCTTGTCCAACAAGACTTTAAAACATCATTACTTTGATCAATTACCTCTATACAAGAGGAATAACCTTTACACAGAAGGAAATCAAAGTGCTCACCTCTATACGGTAGGATCAATCTTGGTTGTACAAGATTGGTTTGGAGAATGTCTCTTGATGTTGTATGTTTAACATAAATATCCTATGAAAGAAATGGATAAGATGATAAAACCTTAATGGAAAATCAAACTCAACAATTGGCCAACCAGGCTTCGCAAATGAGTCATATACATAATAGATTGGTTATTATGGAAAGGAATCAGGTTTCCCAAGCATCTCAAGCACCAAGGAATTTTCAGCATAGGCCCAATCAAGTATATCAAAATAAAGCACATATTCATGAGCAAAGGCTACCCAACTAGTTAAATACAACTAACATGCTTATTGATTATACTCCTTATTGTAGACCATGTGGATAATTTCATGAAGAATCAACTTGTCCCAAGTTTTGTCATCTTAATGAGAAGGGGTTCGTAGAAACTAGAAACTATGTGGATTTTCCAAGGACTCCATATTTCATCAATATGGTAGGCCAAACTCACCTTGTATCTAAAGAAAGTTGGAAACAAGTTGTGGAATACAGTCAAGAGAAATATTTTGTTGCCAAACATTATGGTGAGAAGTCTACACCTGAACAGATCCAAGAGATGACTAATGCAGGATTCAAAGGAGATACTTATCATAGATGGGACCATTCTACACCATCTAATGCAATTCCATATGTACCCAAGGTAATAAATCCCCCTCAATCAAATGATTCAAAACTTGACATGGGTAATTGGTTAAATAATGTTAAATTTCTTTTTTATGCAACTACCATCCCTAAGGATCCCCATCAAAAGGATAAGCTTATGAAAGCCTTAGAAGGTCCTCAAGATAAATCCCGTGATAATGCCAAGGATAAATCTCTTGCAAGTAATAACATTGTTATTGAATATGTCCCAGTAATATAGCATAGTGTGGATCCAAGAAAAGAAGATAACCCCCCACTTTTATGTTTCACTTTTGGTAAATGAACTTCTACTTCATATGCTAGATTCATGAGCTTCATCAAATGTAATCACAAGGAGTTTTATGGAACATATAAATCTAAGTATCACTAGACCTTACCACAATTCTTGTGCCATGGATGCAAGAGATATTGATGTGGTAGGGATAATTCTAAACCTTCAAGTAAAATTGGCTAAGTATCTTGACATCAATATAACAATGGATGTTCTAGTGATCAATGTGTCGGATAATTGAGGAATGCTTCTATCAAGAAAATGGGTTGCAACCATAGGAGGTCATATCCAAATGGATTGGACTTATGCAACTGTAGCTGCATAAAAAAACACAAGATTTATACTCCATAGGGAAGCTGAAAGGAAACGCTATGTGGAAAACCCAAAGAAGCCATCAAATGAGTTTGTGTTTAATACATATATCTTTGGAAATTATGCCATCATATATAACTTCATGGCCCCTATGAATGAAAAACTAAAACACGAAAGGATAGATGGAGTTTGGCAAATGTATTTTGATGGGGCATATTCAAAGGTAGGAAAAGGGGCAGGCATAGTAATCATCTCACCTTCTAAGAAAACTTACAACTTTGCTATTAGACTTGAATTTGAGGCATATAATAATGCAGTAGAATATGAAGCATTATTACTTGGGCTAGAAACAACTAAAGACATGGGGATAAAAATGTTAAGCGTTAAAGGTGATTCATACTTAGTTATCCTCCAATTAAAGAACAAGTATAAGTGTAAAAGTGATAGATTGAAAATATATAGAAATGCTATTTGGGATACCATGGAATGGTTCGATGCACTTAATCTTCAGGAAATCCCTAGAGAAGATAATAGTTTGGCAGATACGTTAGCAGTAGCAAGCATCCACCCTTTAGCTTTCAGACGAAATGATCACGGTGATGGTAAAATGGAAATCAATTTTAGGCCATCAATTCCTGATAATATAGATCAATGGCATGTTTTTAATGATGATAGGCAAGTTTTAAGATTTATTTACAATATTCAATAATTTTCAGAATGTCAGGTTGGCTACCAGCAGGAGGGTAAAGAGTATCAGGAGTATGGATAGAATGTGAGAAATCAAATTCCAAAGGGGCTTATATCTTTAGAAAAAATATTTGATAGACAAGATAGGCATAAAAATTAAAAAAAGATTCAATAAAGCCAAGGGATTGTGTGGAAATAAATATTGGAACACATAAAGACCCCAAACTAATAAAAATTGGAAAAGGAACCTTAGAAAAGGAAACAAACGACTTAATAAATTTAATCAAAGAATATAGAGATATGATGGATTTTAGATATGATGAACTTAAAGCTTATTGAGAAGATGTTTTCCAGCACACCATTCCTCTTAAGCAAGAAATGAAAGAAGTCAAAACTTTTCGTAAAAAACTTATGTAAATAATCCTAAGTTGGCCCCTATTGTCCAAAAAGAGTTGCAAAAAATGTTGGCAATAGGGATCATAGCACCTACAAGACACTCATCATGGTTCTCCAACTTAGTAGTGGTAAGAAATAAAAATGGGTCAATAAGAATATGTATAGATTTCAGGAATCTTAACATATCATGCCTAAAAGACAATTACCCATTACCCAACATGGAAACCTTACTTCAAAGAGTAACTGGTTATGGAATGATGTCCATGTTGGATGGATTCTCTCGATATAATCAGGTTTTGGTTGATAAGGAGGATCAACATAAAACTACATTCACCACACCCTGGGGTATCTATAAGTTTCTAAGGATTCCTTTCGGCTGAAATGTAGGTGCTACCTTTCAGAGGGCCATGGACTTTGTCTTCAATGAACTTATTGGAAAAATCATTGAAATATACCAAGATGATCTAATTGTATTCTCAAAGGAAATATCTAACCATTTTAAACATCTAAGGCAGGTCTTCGAAAGACGTCGTAAATATGTCATTTCATTAAATCCATCCAAGTCAATATTCGGGGTTCACAAAGGAAAATTATTGGGCCATATTATCTCAAAGGATGGGGTTAAAATCGACCCAGAATGAATCGAAGATATCAAAAACGTCCCATTGCCCCAAAATTTAAAGTCCCTCCAATAATTCAATGGTCAAATCAACTTCATAAGAAGATTCATACAAAATTTAGCAGAATTATGAAACCATTACAAAAACTATTAAAGAAGGATGCTAAGTTTGAATGGATGAGTGAAGGAAGAGAATATTTTAAGTATATCAAATATGCTATCTCTAATTCACCAGTTCTAATTAGTCCAGATTATTCCAAGGAGTTTAAAATATTTTCATTTGCTTCAGAAGACACAGTTGTTGGTGTATTTCTTCAGAAAAACAATAAAGGACAAGAGCAACCTATTGATTTCATGAGTAGAGCCTTGCAGAATTCAAGGTTGAAGTACACTACCATGGAAAAGCAGGCTTATGCTCTTGTCAAGTTCCTTAAGCATTTTAGGACTTATGTTGGATATTCTGATTTTGTGGGGTATGTACCTCATACAGTTGTCAAAGATATTCTATATCAATAGGATTGTCTAGGCATAAGGGACAAGTGGGTTTCAAAAATTCAAGAGTATGAAATAGAGATAAAACCCACCAAGTTAATCAAAGGACAAGGAAAAGATAAAATGTTAACTCAGGGAAATGAAGAGGCCTTAGGAATGGTTTTTTAGAACAGTAACTCAGAGCAAAGAGTATAAACAGAGCTTCGGATATTAGAGCAGCAACCTTGGTATTTAGATATTATCTTCTTCCTTCTTAACCTTACATCCCCAAAACACCTAGTTGGCCATAAAAGAATAACATTAAGGTTAAAAGACACCAAGTATTATATAACACAGGATGGACTAGGTTGGAGGAACCTGGATGGATTAATACTTAAGTTTGTTGATGAGCCAGAGTCCAAAAAACTCTTGGCCAAGTTTCATTCAGGATCTTGTGGTGTACATTTCGCAGAAAAGACAACAACGCACAAGATCCTTAAAGCAGGATACTACTGGCCCAATTTATTTTCCGATATACATAAGGTTGTCAGAGGTTTTCAATACCTGGTTAGTTGTTCACTGAGAAACAAAATCTTGCAACCTTACCTTTGCAACTAGTAGTAGAGCCAAGCCCCTTTTTAGCAATGGGGTCTTGACTTTATCTGTAAATTTAAAGAAAAGTCAAGTAATGGTTATTCTTGGATTTTAAAAGCCATCAATTATATTGAAAAGATTCATGTGTTTGGAGACTCCTTAATCATCATTCGCACCCTCAACAACAACACTAACTGTAATAATCTTCAATTCAGTCGCATTATCCAGAGAATCTGGCAAATCTCGAGCACCTTCACTCTGTTCAAAGCATATCATATTTTAAGAACCTTAAACAACGAGGTAGATAGCGAAGCAAAGGCTGCCACTAGTCAACAGCAAGGCACTCTCAAGCTTTCCAACATGGATATTGAAGCCCAGCATATTCCTTGAATTGGCATTATCTCATCAGCAACCTTCCAATTCTGGAATAAGGAATTGGCCATTTGACTAAGCAAAGGATGCTCGATTTATTTGAAAATATCCATAAAAATGAGTTTATTCATCTTGCTAAAAGATGAATGCTCTCTAAAGAAAGATTCTGAAAGTCTAGCTTGGATACATTGCTGAGCGACCTCAGGCTGATTAAGACCATCATAGATATCCGAGGAGTCTTTCTCACACAACGATGGATGCAATGGCAGCATTTATCAGCAGTTTGGCCCAACTCCAGGAAGTTTCAGAGCCTTTCTATTGCTTACTTCTTTTAGTAATCAGCATTTCTGAAGCAACAATTCCGATCCCCAGAAGGCAGCATTATTCAGGCAGAGTTCCATCTTCAGCACAAGTGAAGGTTTTCATCGATTTTCAATAATAGCCATTTCACAAAGGGGTTGAATTGTCTTTGGACTTGCCAGCTATTGTCATTACAATCCTCCTGTAGAACAACGTTGAGATCAATTCTATACAACTCTTGACAGACTCATTCTTTGGATTTAGCTTTCTTAGTAACTTATTCTTTACAGCTCAGGCAGATTAAGATCATCAAAGTTACAGGAGTAGTCATTCTCACCCATCGATGGATACAGAAGCAGTAATTATAAGTAGTTTGGCCCAACTCTATGAAGATTTAGAGCTTAACTAATGCTTACTTTTATTAGAAATCAGAATAACTGCAGCAGCAAACTCGTTCCCTAGAATAACTGAAGCAGCAAACTCGTTCCCCAGAAGGCAGCATTCATCAGGAAAGTAAACTCATCTCACTTAAAGACAGTATGAGGGCTTAACATTCTCGAGCTGGAGTTTAAACTTCGCAAATTTCCATCATAGAATATCATGGAGCAAACTCGCTGGACATTCAGGATTAAAGGGCATAATTTTTTCAATCTTTTCACTCCAGGCAAAGATTCATCTTACAGTACAAGGGAAGGTCTTCATCGATTTTCAAATTCAACCATTTCATAAAGGGGATGGATGTCTTTGGACTTGCCAATTTTTGTCATTGCAATACTCCTTCAATTTTGCATTGAGATCAAATCTCTTATCAAATTTTGGAACGAAGATAGGCATCATTTCTATTCGTTTAGAAGCCATTCTTTTCTAAAAAACTGAAGCAAGTATTATCACTTCATTTCTTGACAGACTCAATCCTTTCCTTGGTTTTAGCTCTGTCATTTCTATTCTTAACATATTCATTTCATTAAAATGTAATAAGCTGTGGTAGCATAAGATGCACTAGCTGTTGGATGGCACATTGAAACCTATACTCTTAGAGATATGGAAGTTACCCTCAGCCAATTGGGAAAATATCAAATGTACTATGCCGATTTGGTTCATAACCACGGCCATTTTTTTTAATACAATATACATTTTTGTTAAAAAAAAAGATTATTTCACAAAGTGGGTAGAAGCCATCCCCACCAAGAAAGCAACCGATAAGGTAGTCATGGAATTCCTTGAAGACAAGATCATAACCAGATTCAGTGTGCCTTTAAAAATAACAATTGACAATGGCCTAGCCTTTAGCTCATCAGAAATGTCTTATTTCTGTTTTAAATATGGCATTGTCCTATCCCATTCATCAAACTACTATCCCTAAGGAAATGGTCTTTATGAGTCAAGTAACAAGAACCTAATGACCATAATAAATAAAACAATGGGTGATAATAAAAAAGCATGGGATAGAAATATTAAATTTGCATTGTGGGATGATAGGATCACAAATAAAAGTTCAATTGGGAAAATTCCATTCGAGCTTGTGTATAGCCTAGATGTCACATTGCCTATCCATCTCAAGCTTGCAATGTATAAGCTCCTCCAAGACTTCAGTTCAGATCAAGACCAAGTACATAACAGAGTTAATCAACTGATTGAATTCGATGAAAGAAGAAGGAAAGCACTTGACCAAAGTATCAGGAATCAAGACAAAGTTAAGAGGACCTTTGAAAAATTTGCTAGACCAAGGCCTTTTCAGATTGGCGATGTTGTCTTATTGTGGGATAAGCAAAGAGAGAAACTGGGCAAGCATGGAAAGTTCTATATCTTATGGACATGTCCATACATCATTTATGAGTTGGTGGGTGCTAATTCATTTTACCTAAATGACATGGACGGAGAGAAACTGACCCTACCAGTGAATGGCCAATTACTGAAATCGTTCTTCAGCTACAATATCTTATGCCCATGGGGCATCTTGTATATCAAGGATTTTCTAAACCTTTTTCTTTGTATTTTTATGTTTCTTTTCTTTTTTGTACAATAGTCTTGTATATTAATTTTTGTACTATAGTTTTTGTACGGTATCTTTTTTGTATAATAGCCTTGTAAAATTATTGTTGTACATTAGTTGTTGTACAGTATTTTGTATGTTAAACTTATAAATTATTTAGAACTTAGTTTTCATGTATACATGTGATACTGATGGGTCTTAGTTTTGTGCAGGAAATAGATATTCTGGAGTTCTCACCTACTCTATTTGATTAAAGGTCAGTTAGAACATGTGTCCCTAGATGGAGCCAGATGTTTCCTACTAAGTTATACTTAGTTGGATTTCAAGTGAGATGGAAAAGATTGAACATGGATGCTTGTTCACATTCAAAGTTCAGAAGTTTGTATAGGCCATTTTGGCCCTTTTTATGTTTTTTCTAATAAATTGCAGGTTAATACCCCCTTGGGGGAGTTGTAATAAAAGATGTAGCATGATGAAATTATGTAAAAGGCTTGGCCTTATTAGGACTTAGTCATCAAACTAATCACCATAGATTTTGTTTTCCTTGTTAATTATGTGATTCCTTTTAGCGACACATACTTTTTGAGTTTTTAACTCAAAATCCTCCAAAGCTGGGGTGGTGAAAGTGATGATTATGCCTTAGGAGGGTTATTAAATCCTATGGTATTGAATTTTAAAGACTTGAGTCTATGTATATTTCCATGCTATTCATAATCCCAAAGTTTCATGAACAAGTGCTAAGTCCCCGCTAGGATTTTTTTATTTTTCAGTTTTTTAATAAAATCATCGATAAGGTGTATACTTGTAAATTTTCAAAAGGTCATAGAAGTGGGTCTATGTGGCCAAATTATTCATGGGGATACTCATTTTTGGAACCAGATCCCCGACTTAACCCCTAAACCCACTTTTGAGAGTCAGATTGGTGATTTTCAATTACTAATTTTGATTTTCTCTTGAAAATGACAAAAAGTGTCAAATAATTGGGACATATGGAGACAATCCAATTCCTAAATCATAGGGAGTTTGTATCTAAGGTATCTAGGTTGGTTGGAATCTTGTTTGGGTCAATAAATGAGTTGTTTGGGCATCTAATCTCACATGATGAAGCAAATTTTATTTTCTTTCATTGAGGGGGGCAAAATCTCTCCAAGAGAGGGCGCATTTATCCACTTGTATCTGTTGTTGGAGTTAATTGGTAGAGGTGGAAGCCTCCCATGATGGGTTAGGAAACCTCATGAGATGTGGCAGCCTCTCTTGCTTAATTAAATCCACTTACCACCATTTATTTCAACCCCCAATCCACCTCCTCCATTGGGAATTGCACCCTCCAAGGGTTTGAAGGCCATTTTTCCTATAAAAGCAACATTTTTCTCCTCTCGTGAGATAGATGGATTGAATCTCTTCCAAAATTTGTATGATATTTGTTGAATTATTGTGAATAAACAATGCTTTGGAGGAAAATTGATGGTGTAATGCTCTCATGTGTGGATGCTAATTGTCAAGGTTTTATGAGGTATAATCTTTCTTGTTTTTCGTTGCTTTTCATTGGTTATCTATGGACCTACTAGGAGAGGTACCTCTTAGTAGGGTAAGAGTCTATTCTTTCTTGATTTATGCTCTTAGTGATTGCTTATAGTAGATCTATTGGATATGTATGTATTCTAGTTTGAGTTGTATGCTTTCTAGTTTTCTACTTTTGGGCAACACCTCCTTTTAACCATTTGTTTGTGCAAGGGTTTTCAAGTTTCAGGTAGCCTCACTTGGAGAAGGGTTGGAGATTAATTGCATCCCTCTCATATTCAATATCTATCAAGTACATATTCCCTCTGTGTTCCACCAAATCAAACTTTGTATCCTATTCTTTATACTCTCTTGGCTACTTCACCTTCCTTCTCTAAAATCAAAAATTCTTTATGGTTACTTTTTTTTCTTAAAAGATAACAGGTATAGATCAGATTTGAAGTCTTATTTATAAAATCATACTTTTTATATGTTTAATTAGATCTAAAGGGATGCATTTCAAAGTTAATATCATAAGCTTAGATCTAGTTTAGTTTAGTACTTGTAGCTGCAATTTTTCCAATAATTTTCCAAGTGCTAAGTAGGGTAATTTTTTTTATTTAAGATTTGATTAACCCACTAACTCCTCATCATTTTAACTTGCTGGTATTTTTTTTATCGCCAGGACAAACGGAAGTGCTGGTGAAGTTCGGAAGATTTGAGCCATTCAAAAGCACCTCTTCAAAGCCCTTTTAAATTTGAAGTTTTTCCATTCATTTGTAAGCCTTTTGATCCTATTCTACAAAGGATAAAAGGCCTTCTTATTTTGTATATCATTGTAAATATTTAATAAAATAATCAAGTGGGATACACAATTCCCACACCCCTTCCCCCATTGGGGGAACCTGTATCGCGTCTTGTTTGGATTGACTATTCATTTTTGCTTTGCTTTCCTGATTGATACTAACCATTAGAATAAGTTTTCATTTATGCAAGTTAGATTAATTTTCATTTTGCAAGTTAGATTAAATTTCTTTTTTGCAAATTAGATTATATTTTTTTTTCCTTTTGTTCAATAAGTAACTAACCCGACTTTGTTGTCACAAAGTATGCTCTCGACACCACCTAAAGGATTTGTCGATTAGTGGTGGATGATCAGAAAAGAGACTCATACTCAGTGGTAATTAGTATAACATTTCATTTTTATTTAAAATTTCACTTTACTTTCAAATTGGAACAAACATTTTGCAATATCTCCACATATGATCTTGTCCATTGCAGGCTAGTTTAGGCTGGTCTGAACTTTGGAACAATCAGAAATGGGATTTTGCACTCAATTAACTTTCACATTTAATTAACAACACACATTAATTAAAATTAATTCCTTTAAAAGATGAAAACCTGGCTTCTCGTCTTTGTTCCATGTGGGAAAATTTTACAAAGAGAAAGGAACCACTAGGTAGTGACCGCGGGGACCTGTCAGGATACACCCTCGATTGGTGTGGTGTTGGACATACCCCTGCAACTCCGATCTAGCCTTTCCTATTGTGTGAAACCACATTTAGAAAAATTCAGACCTTGTTCCATGTACATATTGGAATCCCCTTCCCATAATCCACTCATAATAATTTAAAACTGACCAAGATACACTTGCAAAACATTTCTTATTTTCAGCAGCACTATTTTGACTCCATTGGAACTGATCTATTTGCAACAATACTATTTGCTTAAATTCATTTAGTAATTGATATATCTTTCTATGTTGTTGAACTAATTCATACTTTTGCATTTATCCTATTTCAATAATTTATCTCAAAAAAAATCCTAAAAAACTCACTCCCATTTTAACATCTAAGAACTAAAGCCTTAGTAACTTTTCTTAGGGTCTACCCCCCTTGGCTTCATTAGTAGTTAGCCTAAATGAAGGAGTCAAGATCAAGTGACAGTACTTGACTCAATATTTTCCCCCAAGGACACACCAAGTGTCTTGAATATTTATGCCACATTACTTAGGTGTGTGTTAGGTGGCAACACCTCCACCATTGATAGATGGGGCTCCCAAAGTCCCAAAATTTTCTTTGTGCCGCATTGCAAATAATCCCAATGCTCAAGTTGCAATCAACTATCACATCGTGGAAGATTTTTCCCAATCACCCACTGCCATGTCAACCTTGGAGGTTCTTAGGAACTATCCCAGGTAACGCAAAGCCTTACTGTCGACTTTAGGTGCTATAGAACCCTCTTAGTCATGTTTGATCACTTTCGACTTGGATTAGTCCAAACCCCACATGCCTTCATTAGTCATGTTCCAGATCCCCATGTCAATCCAAAACCTTGTCATCCATCGATGTATCGTTGATGAAGGCGCGTCCACTTTCATTATTTCAACCTTTGTTTGGCATAATCTTGGGTCACCTCCCTTCCATCCCTCTGCTACCGCATTACGTGCCTATTATGGTCGCACTACCCAACCCCAGGGACTTCTTGCGAATGTTCCCATGGAGCTAGCTGGTAAAATGGTCCTCATTGACATTGAGGATGTTAATACCCAACTTGATTACAACCTACTCCTTGGACGTAGCGACATGTATGCCATAAAATTCGTTGCTTCATTAGTCTTTCGACTTATGATGTTCCCTCTTGAAGGGACTATCGTTAAGGTCGACTAGTTGACTTACTATGATCCCAAGCGACATGCTACTCCTGAAAATTTCCTCCCCATCATTGACACCTCTATCGACACTGTTTCCATCCCCTTGCTTTCTATCGTTGGGCCTAGCCTCTTCCGTGACACCACGTTGACCAGTAATTTTGAGGCCTTGCCCCTGCCCCCTTCAACTGTTGAGATATCAGATGTGTGCACTATTTCATCTGGTAACACTTTGATCCCACTGCAACCGCACTCGCAACCTCAACACCCATCACAAACTCCACCACAAATGGCATCAGTACCCAACATGGTGGGAGCTACGCCTATCCATACAATCCAATTCTTGTTTCCTCCATAAAAATCCTTGAGCACACTAGTGATGGCTACTCTCAGCCTTTTGGGATTGACATTAGGCCTTCCTATGTGGTATCTACCCGCACTTATCCCACCCCCGACCCAACACATTTTTTTACAACCAGTCGAACCAATCGAGACTACACAAAACCCGCTTCCTGGGGTGTCCAATGCGGTACCCTCTACCCCCTGTCCCCCACTGGCTAAGAAATCTAGGGGCAAGACCTCAAATCCAACCATGATGAAAATGACAAACAAAGCCGTGCCACCACCTCACCTAGCTGCTGCGTGAGAACCTCTGCCTTGCACTTTATGCGATGTTTCGGGTCACGACACCCATAATTGTCCATAGTTTCCCATCCCATGTACCCACATGTAGATGTTGGATGATGGTGAAGACATTCTAGTGGTCCATGTACCTGACCTTCCCCAAGTATGCAACGATTCATTACGTACAAACCATTCTTGTGTTATTTGTGGCACCTATGGACACTACTCCCACCACTGTCCTAATCTGGTCAAATATCGATCTTCCCTCACTGACTTATGTCGGTTCTCTTTAGAATTGCAAGTCACTATCATAGAAGAAGTTCACCCTCCAACATCTTCTTCAAGCGAGACGAACACCATTATTTTCATCTCGTCCTCTAATGACCCTTCATCATCAACCCATGCCACTATGATTTCTTCAACATACATGGGTCTCTTAGACCTTTCCAGTCAATCCTTTAGAACCGATGAGGAAATCCCATGTCCATAGCATGGGATGTCCACAGGCCCCCAACCTTTCCTACTCATCATCGTCGTCATTCTAGTCGGAAATACTAGGGGAATCCATCCTGTAGGGGGAATCCCCCATCATCATATCACCAATTCGGTGTACCACAATGGCCAATAACCTCATGGCACACCCCCCTTCTAGTAGTTTATCGATGCCCTATTGATAACTCTCTCTAAGAGAGCATCCACACTCCATTGACACCTATAGGAAAGGGGACATAATAACCTACTTCGACCTTGGGATAGGGGGCATGCTTAATCATTTTGACCCTACCTCATCACGTCTATATAAATACTTCAAGGAGCCCATAGCTCAACCCAACACATATGTGATCCAGAATCACAAACCCCATGCACATCACATGGGGGTAGGACCTTAACCCTGCTCACTTTTTCACATGTGTGATCTTGACCATTTTCGTGGTAACATGTCACTTGTATATTTGGTTTGATTTCTAGACACACATTTCATGCTTGGGTATCGGTTCCATGTGTACAGGTTCAAGTTGCATGAACTCCACTTGTTTCAGTTGGCGGTGCTCCTCCTCTCTAATGGAATCCAACCCTATAGGTATAACCTATTAAATGGCATATAGGTCATCTTCTCCTCTAGAGTATTTGATGCATTGATCCAGTTTACCATTTACGCCTATAGGCCCCCATGTTTGAGTAAGTGTCCCAGCACAGCCACCATTGCATTCACCCTTCATTGGTAGTAGAGCCTACCTTACATGGGTTACCGTTTTAGTACCCCCTACACTTGGCACCCATGTCATTCATATCCCCATAGGATCAGGATTCCTAGTAGTTTGACAGCCAACAAGGAGGCCACGTGCATTCCTTCACATTGTCACTCATTGGCCAGTCCCTGTAAACGGACTCCCGGCAGGGACTTTCTTTAAGCTCTTTTTTGACTCCTTAAAGAATGAAAATATTACCAAGCAAACTTGCTTCCTTTCATGCTCGTTAAAGTATTTTAAATGGCATCCATTCGCTATGCTTATTACCCCTTTTTTGTACCGAATGGACTAATTACAAAAAATGTATACTCTAGTCCCTTTGGCTAGAAGAGTTCTCACCTACATACTTTTATTCTTTTTTGGGCTTATGAGACTAACTTTACAAAAAACAACCTAAATGGAGTTTTCTTCATGTTTTCAGACTCTCTAAAATTGAAAACACCGACGAGCATTAACTAACCCAGGATCAATCAAAATCCACGGGTCAGTACATTATGAGCACCATTATGTCCCTTCTTTAAGCTCATTAAAAAATGAAGAAGGCCCAGACGGTGCCTTTCAATTCCTCTGCATATTGCATATAGTATCATATCATAACAACATTCCCCAGTATAGTTTCCTTTGTTCATAGTATTCTGTGATGAGTCCTCCTTGGAGTCCCTCTGATTTCATGTATCAGTCCCCCCTCTCCGAGTATCAACCATTGCAGCAATCCCCACTAGGTCACCCCAGCTATGTTCCCATCCCTCAAGATAAGTTTCATATGTTTCCAAGCCATCCTTTTCGTCATACTTTGAACAAAGGAATTTTGAGTCCCACTACTCAATTTCCCTTGTATCCACATTCAATGTCTCAGTTTCGTGTTCGGTTCCATTTAGTTTATGATTGTATCCCTCACGCTCCTATAAAGGAAATATTATTGCCTTGGTATTTGCAGGTATCTCTCTGTCAACATCAACACATTTATTCCATAGGATGGAGCCAGAGGTCGATGTACCTTGGTTTCATCCACCTCATTGATGAGTTCCATGGAGAACCTAAGGGGAGCCCTCATTTCCCCTTAGACCAGTTTTGTCTCACGTGCTCGACTTCAACTACATCATCACACCATTGAGATTCGTACAGGGTATTGGTTCCTTCATTATTTGGTCGAAGACCCCAGATGTCCTTTGACTCTAGCATATTGGTGAGTCTCCCCAGAACCCTAATAGTCTTATATTCCCTGTGATATCCTGGCTACATTGAAAACAATGTTTCGGAAGCCCCTCAATCCCATGCTTCCTAGTGTATCCAATTTCAGGCGCAGTTCATTGTACCTCAGAGATTCTAACTCCTAGTTGTTGATTCCATATAGTTGTTGGACCCCTTCATATCTAGCAGTGCATCAATTATTGTGATCTTACATTCTTAGTGAATGCCATTGTTTCCATGTGTCATTTCTTCAGATCATCCATGATTGGACCATGATTACAGTCCATTGTATTCAGTCTCTTATTGGACACCTATGATGTACACAACAATTATCTATGTATTGATCAGCCCCCTTTTGGGCCTTGATCCACTGTGTATATTTTTGAGACATTGATTTGAGCATGGGTATGCCCACCTCATCCATATATTTGAGATTGTATGTACCTCATCCATTTTGAGTGATTATATATGTAGATACATGCCCTTTGTAGTTCCGACGAAGGGTATGTTCTACTCTTCGACACAGTTTCTGGTCTCTATGCTACCATCATAGTTCTCCCTTAAAGAAAAGAAAGATCATATGTTGTATGTCGGCCATACGATGAGCTCCTGACCTCGCACATCAAGGGGCAATCTGTTAACACCAAAAGTTTGTCCACTTTGCTTATCAACTAGACACACCATATCATACATCATGTCCACTTTCCATTTCCACCACTTTGACCCTCACATGTCAAAAATATCATAAATGCCCCATCATTATTATTTTCTCTTTACACAAAATAGGGAAGTTGGCAGTTTCCTAAAAAATGGGAAAAAGGGAACACCCCCCCCAAAAAAGGAAATTCTCACAAACGAGAAAAAATCCATAAAAAAAGGGGAAAATAAGTTGGATCTAACCCACTCAAAATGTTTATCCAAATACCATATGCCAATCCCATGGGCCACAAACCATGTATCATAATATCTATATATACATGTGAAGGTCCCTCATTTGACAAGCCACACATTCTCCACCTTTTGCATGTCGTTACTCTACTGAAATTCCATTAAATCCTTTTTACCCATATGTTGAGATTTGGAACCTTTTGTGATGTATAGTTGGAGACTGTGGAGCTACTAGGAGACCAAGGACACACTACTTCGGAAGGATGCAAGGGGCCCCATTTCCAGGTATTCTTATGGTCCTAGATTGTGCTCTCATAATATAAAACCATTTTAAATTATATATTCGATTGTTAAATCAATATTGACTCAATGCATGTTTAGTGTAGATTTCTTTTATTTTGTTTGTATATCCATCTTTAAAACTACTACTAAAGATTTCCTAATCCTTAGTGAGTTCCTTTTAGCACATGCTAGCAGAAAAATCTAAAAACAATTAACACAATTAATTATAAACTATAATAATTAATTAACACAAAGTGTTACACTCAATCAAACATTCATTCAAAATAAAATATATCACTACCTTTTAACACAAAGTGTTACACTCAATCAAACATTCATTCAAAATAAAATATATCACTACCTTATGAAAACTACATCTTTAGAGAATAATAAAAATCTAATTTTAATCCTAAAAAAACTATATATATATATATTAAATGATGGCTCATCATTTGTTAGAGGGCTACATCCATCGGGAGAATGTCAATACCTGATATTCTGGAGAATCAAGGTATTTTGAGTTACAATCATTACATAATCAAAGTCAGCTCCCAAGGAGCAAGTGTCACAAAGCTAGATTTGAACCCTGGTGGGGAGGATAACAACATTCCTCCCAACCACCCGATCTACACTCAATTGACTTTCTCACAAATAAAAAATTCTCTATGCAAATACCAAAATACTTTCGGGAGGATAACAACATTCCTCCCAACCACCCGATCTACACTCAATTGACTTTCTCACAAATAAACAATTCTCTATGCAAATACCAAAATACTTTCTTTAACCACTCTTGATTTCCATAAATATCATAAAGAAAAAAAAATCTTTGCTAGAATCTCCTTGACTTGCGAGAGTTTTCTTTGTTTAAGAAACCATGACTCAGGGGCATCTAATCCGTCAAAATCACTCGAGGATCGCACTTGGCCTAGGCCACACCAACTCTAAACTGGTTGGATTTGGGGTGTCTCATCCCAACTAGCTCACCCCTAAGGGGAATTGAACCCAGGTTGCCCTGTTGACGAGACCCGCACCTTAACCGAATGAGCTAGCAAGCGCTGACAATAAATATCATAAATTAGAAACTTACTCTTGACCCAAAAAAATTATATGACAAAATCATATATACTAATACTAATATCAAACACATTCTAACATTTTGCAATAATTAATTTTTTTAATCTTCTACATTTACGTAAACATCCCAAATTAAAATCATATTTAAATAAAAAGCAAATAAATTAATACTAAATTCTCTCACGCATACATTTTCTCATATTCATAATAATAATAATAATAATATAATTTTAAGTTCACAATCAAGTTAGATATCAAATCAAATTAGTATATGAGATCCTTTTGTTTGTGGGATAATAGACTTTCTTAATTCAGTAATTTGAGTAATAATATTTATAAAAATGTTCATATCCTATTTCTCTTGATTTGAATTTATAAATTTATATATAAATAAAACTTAATTACTCTAATCGCAAATAAAAATAATAACAATAAATAATCTTGGAAACATAATATTCCAACCACATAAACTCCACATCACATCACATAGGATTCTAACCCCATTAAAGACCGTGAGACATTAGGATTCTAACCACATTAGAGACCATGAGACATTAGGAGTTAACCATATAAACTCCACATCACATCACATAAGATTCTAACCACATTAAAGACACTAAGACATTAGGATTCTAATCCTAATCACATAAAGAACGTGAGACATGAGACATTAGAATTATGTTAAGAATAGAGGTCAAAACAAATGAGAAAAACGAAAATAACAATGGTTCCTAATAAATGATGCCGACGAAGGAATTTGGCATTTACAAGTAAAGAACTATTCAAATACTTCCTTTACACGTTATGGCTTACTTTTCAAACGAGGACCACTTATTCAAGGAATGGATAATTTTGCCACAATATTTGCCTTATGGGTGAAGAGATTCGTTTCCTTTCCTTCAGATTTAAATATTATATAGAGATAACTTTTACCTATTTCCAAGGTCACAATACTTGGTGCTATTCCGGGTCTTTCTAGTTAAAATTCCATAGCTACATTTTTTTTCTTCCCTCATTTTTTATGTGTATGTTATATATTAAAAAATAAATGGTTTTGCTTCCATATATAATAATAATAATAATAATTAACATACTCAAAGTCTTCTCACAAGCAAATAGAAACATTGATGATAAATTTACACAAATCACTTTTATATTTTCAATCTTGATTTATCATCTCCTTAAAAAACATCATAGGATACTAATGCAATTCATTTACTTACATAGTATATTAATACAATTCATTCATTTATAGTTTTGGCATTAGTAATTTATATTTGTATACAATCTATATAATGGAAATATAGATAATTGGAAAAAGTAATGTTTAAAGAATGCTATGTATTTGGCTAAGCAGTCATCTTAAGAATATATTGTTATAGTGTACAATTTGAGTAGACCTGAGGGTTAAGAACATGTTTTTTTTAAGAAGGTTACAAGTTCAATTTCGGAGGGAGGTAGGGTATGTACACCTCCATAGACTTTAGCAATCAAATCGTTTTATGGAGAGAGTCTCTTGTCCCACAAACAAGAAGTCCCATACACCAATCTGATATCTAACATAATCTTAACCTTAAAATAATAAGAATTATTGTGCCCGTGATGGGTAGAGCAATTGATAATGAGAAATTGAGATGAGAAGGTGTAAATGGAAGATCACAGGTTCAAATCCCAGTGGGTACTTACTTACAAATATATATATATATATATATATATAGCCCATGGGGGTAGCTCAAGTGGTAAAAATGAGAAGTTGTAATCAGTTGTAAATGGAAGGTCATGTGTTCGAATCCCCCCAATCTTACCCGTGCGCCATGGTTTGGGTCCTGTGGATGCACCTAGGGGTGTAGTGGTAGCGAGATTGGATCCTTGGACCTTGTCACGCGAGTACCAACCCAACTCCAGTTGTCGATTCTCCTAGTAAAAATAATAATTATTATGATTATTATAATTATTGTTATTGTTGTTGGTGTAAGTGTTTTCATTATGAGGGTTAGAATCACTGAAAAGAGGTGTGTCCACAGTCTAATATTTGTGAATGTTAATGTTTGGTTGTAGGGGAGGCGTTGGAGTTACATCCAACATTAATGTGGTTTAACATGCTTAGAGTTGCATTAGTGGTAAAAGAAAAATTCAAGTGGTGGTGTTTAAGCATGAGTCAAACATGAAATGGTAGTAGTGATAGGGCTAATATGTGTGTGTTAGTGTGTTTTGCATGGATCCAATGTGTTAACATGTTTGAGTTAAGATACGTTAACAAAAGGTTTTTTAACATAGTATTTTTCTCATTATGAAACATTTTGCGTCGACATGTGAAAGCATCACCATATGGACTTTGAAAAAGGAATCTTTAGTATCATAAATCTTGAGAAAATATCTATTCAACTTGATTTGTATGATGTGCACCACATTTTCATTAAATTGTATACACAATGTGGTAAATTAAGGAGTAATCCAATAAAAATTCTTACCCATATTTGATAGAAAATTTTATTAGAAATTATAATTATACCTAATAAATGAGAACTTTAATAATAAAACGTTTTCCTTAAGAATATAGTCCATTTTAAAACAACCTAAATAACTAAATTTTTAAAAGAATGAATAAATGAAGGAAAACTTTCCTTCACAAAAAAAATAAAAAAATAAACTAAAAAATAAAAAATAGTTTTACACATATTAACCCACTCCGTAAATTAAATTTAATAAGCACAACCTCATGGCTAGTATAAACCCCTTTTAAAATTTGAAACATTGATATACTTATTCTCGAAGGAACAACAAATCAAAACTGATTACTTATTTGCACATCTCTATGTGATTAAGTCAACATCCCTATGTGATTAAGTTGATACTAATGAGATTCATATTGATTGCTATGCAACACTCACTGTACACTATTTACTAGACAACACATTCTCCTACGATGATTGGGTCAAAGTTAGTTATCACTGCATTAAGTTATTTATTCTTCTAAGTTTTATGATAAATGTTTTTCAAAGTCTACATGATCCTTTTGCATAAACATAAAAATGTTTGCGTAGTTTAAAAGTTTTACGATTTCAAATGGAAAATTTTTGAAAAAATCTGACAAAATTTTAAAAAACCTAGTTATAATTCTCAAACTCTGAAATTTTGGGTACCCTAAGGGCTTTTTGATGGCGTTGAATCTGTTTCTATCATTAAAACACAGTTAAATTCAATTTTTGCAACATAAAAAACATCGGATTCCAGCATTCGAGCCAAATCATCGAATTTTTAGATAACTCCCAAAATTTTTGATGGTGATGAGAATAGTGTGCTGACAATGTTTATTATGATATAATAGTATATTAATTCTCGCATGCATGTGTTAGTGTCATTGTAGGAATTGCTCTCTTAATTAGAGTACCATCCAAGTTGCTTAATGTAACAAAAAAAATACAAGTGACTAATTGGAAAAGAGTGGTGAATTCTAAACTCTTTGTATTTATTGTAGGTTTGCTTTCTCTTAAACCCATTTTGCATACTTTGTATAAATTGGTGATTACTTTTATCTCATGACAAAATTTCACAATAAAAGTTGATCATTCATTTTTGACATCATTTTAACAACTTACTACAAATAAAATATGAAAACCACTAAAAGTAATTTAAAGTTTAATACTCAATTAATAACTTTGAATTCTTTGGTTTGAAGGCCTGGAAGGGTGTACACCTTCACCCTTTAGGAGGGTGGGTTGGGGTTGGTAGAGGTTGGTAGATATGTACACCCTTATAGGCCTTCAAACCAAAGACGTAAATATTATTCTTGTTGTATTTTCTAAGGTTTAATTTGATTGTGCAAATCCAATATATATGTTTCCTCTACCTCTAGGGAAAGAACTCAAATTCTTACCTCCCCCTCCTTCATAAAGAGCTTATCCTCTCATGCCTCCTATATGTCCTTACAAGTGAGCACCTCTACTAATCCCCCACCCACCCTCCTAGAGGGTGAAGGTGTGCATACTTCTAGGGGATGTGCACACCTTCACCCCTACCACCTTTTGAATCCAGAGATAATTTAAGGTTAATAGATTATTGTATTCTAGTTAGTAATTATTAAATTAAAAGAAAATATATTTTTAATTGAAGGAAAATCAATAACTGTAATACCCAAAAAAATAGTGTCATGACCTTATAGGGCTATGGTTCCATGGAAGTGGTTATTATTTTTCTAACATGTGCCATAACAAGCAATGAATCTTCATTTTAACTTGCTCATGAGATCTCCAATCGATGATGAATCTCCATGCATTAAATTGCTCCTTGGTATTTCCAAGTTCTCTACAATGGATGATGTTATTCTTTTAGATGACTTTAATGCATGCATCGAAAATATGCAATGACAACGATATGGATACTGATTCAAACCACTCAAAATCCATTAGTTGGGAAGAGAGAAATTATGTGTTGGTAGGGAGTGTGTTGATTCTTCCATTAGAACCTATGATAAACACATTATGGCTTGGTGAGTCCCACAACTTAATAGTATTAAATGGTCTTCCATGTTTCCATGGGTTTGGGGCCTTTACTTGTATGAGCCCCTCATGTTGGTGAAACCAACATAGTGGACTATGCTATGATAATATCTTTGTGATAAGTATGATATACAACATATGTGTAGACCCATTACCGCTCCTTATAGATCATGCACCTATCACATTCAAAATCCAATCTTCCACCTGTAGAGAGGTCCACACTCACAATCACCACCCATCCACTTTGTTTCTTTTCAAGCACAACCTTGTAGATTCGTATGTTGTAAAACCTCAAATATAATCTAAATGGCATTCACTCCACTCAAAAACCTATTAAAAGGGATGAGTTCTTTATTCAAATAAATTTGGCTAGCTTCCCTCCAAACCTTTCCACATTCAACTCATAACCCATCCCACACTTGACATGGAAATTTCTCTTGCAATGCATGGTTTTACATTTGACAAGCTTATCACTTCTACTATTTACCATCATCCTTGTAGGAAGAAAATATAAGTAACCCAAAAGTGTATTGCCACATCCTTGGGAGAAAGGAAAAAGTTTTTTTTCATAAGAGAACAAGAGACTTATTCATATACTTGTATTCAAAAGCAAGACATTTTGTTATTTCTTCCTTATGAAGAAATTGACACGTGCAATCTTTGACACAAGTACTTGGTTTTTTGGATGCATCTTTATTACAATGCCCTAAATGTTCCCAAGATCAAGTACCAATTCTACTGGAGAAAATATCTAGTGGAGAAAATATTGTGTGGTAAGTTTTTCTTTACAAATAAAAAAATTAACAACAAAATTTATCCACCATAGCTCAATGTTCTTAACAATGCACATTGTGGATCTCTTCAACATGATGGAACCTCATGGATTTCCACTTGCATGGGCATCTCATATTATATGTCTCACTTTTAAATCTAGTAATCGATAAGTCCCAAAGAACTATAGAACTATCATGATTGGAGATACCTTAAACAAGTTTTTTGATGTTGTGTTGGAGGACTTGATCTGTAGATTTACTAAAACCATGAAACTTCATGCAAAAAGGCACCCGAGTTTAATATAAAATATTCCAACAATTGGCCATATCTTAATACCTTGAGATATCATTGAAGAAGTCGAGGCATGAACCATACTTATTCTATATTGGATTTTGAAAGGCATTCAACACAATACCAATGCATCGTTTCATTTACAAAGGATTAAAGGCTTACAATTTCTAGAGGATACAATAGTTGTTTTGATGACATTTTATTAGAGAGTGGTTGGTCATGTCCATATTCCTACGTGATACATAGATGACTCCCATATGAATATTGGTGTTAAACAAGGTTGTCTTCTTCCAACCACTTTCTTTGGGCGAGCTACATATATGAGTTGGAACATCTTATTTGTAATTCAGTTGGATAAGGAAATTGTTGTATACATGTTGATGTAATCATAACAGTACTATTGTTTGTTGATATCAACATACTCATGGCACAATTTTTTGTAGCCTTGCAATAACACTTTGATACTTTGAGTGCTTTTTGTGACACTCACACCTTGCATGTGAACCTAGGCAAGACAAATGAAACAACTTTCAATACATTTGAGAGAGAAGCTCAAGCAATGAACCTCACATACAAACATAACTTGGTTGAGGTAGCCCCCTCTTACACATGCCTTGGTTTGCCCCTTCATGACACTCCCATGAATAGTCTCATGCAATAAAAGAGAGAATTTGTTGGGGATACATGCCAACAATCAATACACTTGGAATGCAACATTTCAAACTCTAGTACCAAAACATTGAGGCAAAACTATGTCTCTTCCACACTCTAGTGTCACCAATAGTTCTATAAGTGTGTGAAGTTTGGGGTCCTAGACTTTGAAACACTAGTTGGACCCAAGTTGATAGAGTTTTAGTTTCCATGTTATCCAAAACCATACATGCTAAATGGACAATCCCATAAGCAATTATTTTAGCCAAGATTAGTGTTCCTTCCTTGCACATTTCAAGAATATTCCATTTGGTATTGTTGCTACATAAACTAAGATGTATGGAAAATACAACATTTGGACAAAATAGACACCCTTATAAGGCCCTATAATCATCTATAAAGTTGTTTGAATAAGATGATCAAGATACTTGGTATGAAGGTGTTTAAACAAGATAACCAAAGTACTTGGTATACTCATTATGTACCCTTTCTATGAAGTGTAGCATTATTGATCATGAATACCATAAAAGGATTAGAAATGAAATATATAAGACATACATAACCTAACACCATGTACTAAACTAATAAAACCATTGTAAATGAAGATGCATCATTAATAACAAAACTACTTTCAAATCAAGAATGGATGCATCAATACCCCTACATATTTCATATTCTTATTTAGATTGAGGTTCCCTTGGGCCAACAACATGTACATTCTCACTATATGGACATGGAATTTGATTACCATATTCCATGTCAATTAAACATTTCATCTTTATTCCATGTCAATTAAACACTTCATCTTTAGATACTTAGTGTGTTCTAAAATTTGAGACAAGTATTTTGCGCTTTTTAAGAAATCACCCGCGAGTTATATGAAAATACAAAATATGTTTGGTTGTTTTTCTCATAAAAATGATTCAACACATGATATATATCTCATTCATAATTGTATTTTAACTCTTTTGTTTATAAAGATGATTTGATATAACAAAAATTATTTACATTGAAAAGTGTTTTTATTCTTATATTAATAGGTGTTTATATCTTAGAATTCGGAGTGGATTATCTATGATTTCCCTATATTAAAGGGAAATGGGACAAGTGTACTATCCTGATTGATTTTATAGTGGTCATTCAAAATTCGAAATAAACAATTATAAAAAAAGAAATATAAAAAATAAGTGTTAGTTGATACATGGAGCATGAATAACAAATAGTTGAGGCATAGACAACATGTGATTACAACTAGGTATGGAGAATAAGTAATTGTTCATGACACTTAACTTGTGACCTATGTGTGTGTTCACCGACAACAAGTTAAGTGGTTGTGCTAGTAGAATTTAGGTTGGACTAGAGCCTATGCTTTTCCTAGATTGCACAAGGGCGAGACAAGTGTACTATTCAAATTGATTTTATGGCAGTTGTATATCCCTCGACTACATCGTTGCGTGCCTAACCCCAAGAGAGTCTATGAGAATGGATCCCGTGACCTCGCATGCTGGGAGGCCTAACTTCCGAGAACACATCCGATCGAGCTAACTCTTGGGGCTGGGTCAGTTATTTTTTATATTCATTTATGTTATAATTGTTTATTTCCAATTTTGAACAACGCTCATAAAATCAATCTAGATAGTACACTTGTCCCATCCTCCTTCAATCAAGCTAAAACATAGAAGTCCACCCCAAATTCTAAGATATAAATACCTATCGGTGTAATTATAAAAAAAATATAAAAAAAAAAATATATATATATATATATATATATATAGTTGATAGTTATGATGGGTAACTTGTAAGTAATGCATTGGTAAAGGGCAGTTCTTTAACAAACTATCTAGTTTGTTAAAGAGGAAGTTCTTTAACAAATGGTCCATTAACAAATGATCCAGTTTGTTAATAGGCACAAGTTACTTATTTGTGGCACTTAACTTTTGACCTATTGATGTTTCTCATTCATAAATTAAGTAGTTCTGCTAGTTTAAAAATAAGTAAGTTAATAAGTGAACAATTTTAATTTTTTGATTAAATAAAATAGACAATTTCAAAAAATCAACAATCAATTAAAATTAATCAATTCAATTTTTTATAAAAATATTTTGAAACTAAATAAATTAATAAGTGGACAATTTTAATCTTTTGGTACATTAATAAGTGTACAACTTCTTCAATTAAAATTAATAAATTCAATTTTTTATACAAATATTTTGAAACTAAATAAATTAATAAGTGAACAATTTCAATCTTTCGGTACATTAAAATTAATAAGTGTACAACTTCTTCAATTAAAATTAACAAGTGTACACCTTCTTCGATTAAAATTAATAATAATAAATGGTAAAATTCAAATTTTGAAATATGTGAATAAATTACCTATAAACTCGTTCTTTGAGCGACCTCTTGATTGAAAGGCCGAGGTGATCCTAACAGTTACTAGTCTTGGGCAAACGCTGAGATTTAATGATTAGTCAAATAATAATTTTGACTTAAGGAAAAGACTGGAGAAAGTCAATTGGAGCACCGAGGCAAAAGATAATCACGTATTTTGTAATTAAATGAAGCGCATGGGAAATAGTCCCGGGAGACAGAGACAAAGATCATGGACACGTAGACTGACAGTTGGCACCAGGAAAGCGACCATCTGTTAGAACGAGAGCTTACGAGTAATTAGTGCCCCCACTGTCCTAGTTAATTTATGATTTTATGTTTACTTTTATTAATGCTCAACTGTTCATGTCGAATTGAATTTTTCTCCCGTGAGTTAATTTATGATTTTATTTTTATTATTTTTATTTATGCTCAACTCTTAATCTCGAATAGAATTTTTCTCCCGTAAAACGCTGACGGCGTGTGATTTCCGTAACAAACTCGACTGAGATCGAGTCTTTACCCGGATTTGTTGGTTAATTTGGAAAATATAAATTACCGTGGATCGCTTCGAAATTTCCGTCACATGAAATATGCATGAGATAGGAGATAGATGATTGCAATTCGGAGGATCGAAATGCCAAAAAGGAAGGCAGAAGAAGCCCAGCTGCCTGAATCATAGCAAGAGCAATACAGAAACAGGTTAGGAATTTCGGATTTAGGAGGGCAGGGCTTCTGTTCTTTCTGGAAACATGGGAAATGACGATCAGGTCATCACATTGCTCGGCTTCACACTCACTGGAAGGCCCAGATGGCAGCAGCTTTTGTTCTGCAGTGGTGGATTCTTCTTTGGATATTTGATCAATGGTGTCTGCGAGGTAAGCCAAATATTGCTGTAATTTGAAAGATTGCTTCATAGTGTGCTTGGAATCTTTGATTCTTTAGCCTGTTTAAAGATTCAAGAGCATGCAAACTTGAAAGAAATTTTATTAGGAGACTTTAGTTTTTGCTTTTGAATGTACAAATTTTTGTGAGAGCTGGTGTGGTATAGCTAATAAATCCCAGCATGCATACCGTGATCCTTAATAGCTTAGCCGGAGTGATTTCTCCTGTACATTAGCTGCTGGATGAATATGTTGATCAGCATCAGTATGAGGGTACCTGTACATTATTTTGGAATTGGTTCTACAACTGTAAAAACTAAAATATCATTTCCTCCTCTCCACAATGGGAAAGGCATACTTTTTTTATTAGAGAGATGCTGTGGAGAAATTTGATAATCGTGTATTACTTTGTGGAAGATTTCACTGATCTAGTAACAAGATCAGTAACAAATTTGAAGTTCTTAGTGCACATTAGAGAATCCTAGTAGAAATTTTTATTATTTCTTGTATCCCGGGTTTCGAAAAAGTTTCAACACTGTATTGTGAAGAAAACTGTGATATCGGTTTGTTTTTTTATAGAACGAGTTCGTGCTTGAATTATGAATCTCGAAATGAGAAAAATAATACTTTAGTAAAGCTGCTTACCTAACCATGTTTAATTTTGCAGGAATACGTATATAACAGGCTGAAATTCAGGTACCTTTTAACTCTGCTTTAAAGTTTTGTACTTTTGCTTAGCTTTATCATTTCCCTTGCTTATATTGTTTTTCAGAAATGTTTTAATTTCCCTTTCTGGGGTTCGATGTTTTTTTATTTTGCAGCTATGGATGGTACTTCACGTTTGTACAAGGTTTCGTGTACTTGGTTCTCATTTATTTGCAGGGCTTCAGATTAAAGCACATTGTAAATCCATGGAAAACATATGTGAAACTCTCTGCTGTTCTTATGGGATCCCATGGACTGACAAAAGGATCCCTTGCTTTTCTGAACTATCCTGCTCAGCTGATGTTCAAATCTACAAAGGTAGGCATTTGCAAACATTGTAAACCAACAGAATTTTGCTAAAAATGGAATAGTTATAGAGGACTATAACTCAGATCATGGCCTTCACATTCAAAATAGTCAGGCATTTACATTTATTTCGATTGTTCTGTGAACTTGGGCACTCTGTTTTTAATCTGTACTTGCATTCAGTATAAAATGATATGCTCCAAATTTGAATATTATTTCTCGCTTTTGTATTGAGGACCTCTGTCTCTGTTCTGTGACAACTAAAATCTGAAACGTCAATTTGAGCAACATTTTTTACAATGTGTTGCGGAGTCATTTTTAATAATTTGACTATCTTTAATGGAATTAATATTTGATCAGGTTCTGCCGGTAATGGTGATGGGCGCTTTTATACCGGGACTGAGGAGGAAGTATCCTATACACGAATATGTTTCTGCTGTACTTCTTGTAGTTGGTTTAATCATTTTCACGCTCGCAGATGCTCAAACGTCCCCAAATTTCAATGTTTTGGGAGTGATAATGGTCTCTGGAGCTCTGATAATGGATTCTTTTCTTGGGAATTTACAAGAGGCAATATTTAAAATGAATCCAGCCACTTCACAGGTGATCTGCTCTCTCCTGTCTCCATGTTTGTTGTTCTTTCTTTAAGTAGTTCATATCTGTTGCACAAGTATCTGCAAACATAATTATTGCTTATGAGGCTTTAAATTTAATCATAACCAACCTGGTAAAAATAATATTTTCTTTATTTAATACTACTTTTGAGGCAGAAGAAGGGCTGCAGGCAATACCCTCTTCTGATCATGTTCTGCCATTTTGCAAATCATGTCTGGAGTCGTGTACAATTAGGGATAATTTTAATCAATAGCAAAGGCAAACATCAGTGTTAGTATAAGTTTATAAGTAGGATAAAATGCAACAAAATGATCCTCTTGAGAGACCAGTCTGACTAGAACCTAGCCATGAACCCTGATTCTATACTGAACGGTTCCTTGCTCACAGATTTTCAACTGCCACGGGCATTTGGGGGGTTTCTGAATCTACCTGTGAGGTTAAAAACATTGGAAACTTACCGGGTGAACTGAAATCATGAAAGTTTGTCCACCGGATTCCAGTGAAATTTGTGGGCACTGGGAAAAGGGACATATTGTTGCATATATTATTTACTTTTCTTCTAATTTAACTAGAGGTTGCATGCCAGAGACTTATCTTTTATTTTAACTTAACCAAGGGATGCAAGTCAGAGACTTATCTCTGAACAGGAATATGAGGTAACAGCTTGAAAGATGAAAACATTTGGTAAAATGATGGGCAAACATTAAGCAGCGTATGCTCTCTCTATATTTTTGGATCTATGTGCATGTACATTGGATGGTACTTATTGCTTTGCCTAGATGAATGGATCTGTCCTAGTAATTTAAATATTAATTATGTAAAACTAATGAAACCGATTTGCCTTAGTGGCAAATGTTCTTAATTAAAGGAGTGCATAGTCTTTTTCCAAGAAAAACTGTAACATCCAAGTGATGTTTGCCTTATAGTAGTATATGGCATCCCAGTAAACTCATCTGGGGTAGACCCCTGAACCTTACCTAGGGGTAGGGAATGATTACTATGTCTAGGGGTAGGACCGTAGGAGATGACTACTATGCTTAATTAAAGGAGTGCATAGTCTTTTTCCAAGAAAAACTGTAACATCCAAGTGATGTTTTCCTTGTAGTATATGGCATCCCAGTAAACTCATCTGGGGTAGACCCCTGAGCCTTACCTAGGGGTAGGGGATGACTACTATGTCTAGGGGTAGGAGATTACTACTATGCCTAGGGGATTATAATTGGTATCTGCTGACACAGAACTAGTCAAATGTTCAATAATGTCCATTAACCCTTTGTGCTAAAATGCACGGTTATATGTATGAAAAAATCTCTGTATAGATCTATTCAACACATAGAGAGATAAAATGCACGGTTATATGTATGAAAAAAATCTCTGTATGGATCTATTCAACACAGAGAGATCCAAAACATTATAGAGATGACTACTATGTCTAAGGGATTAGAATTGGCATCTGCTGACACACGTCAAATGTTTAATAATGTCCATTACCCTTTGTGCCAAAATGCACAGTTATACGTATGAAAAAATAGAGAGATCCAAAACATTATAGAGACAAATCTCTGATCCAAAACATTATAGATACAAATCTCTGTATGTTGTATGTTTTCAAGTATATCACTTGCAATAAAAAAATAAATAAACAAAAATTGTCACCTTTTCATCTCGGTTCAAATTTCGTTTTGTGACACTTGCTCCTTAGGAGCTGATTTTGACTATGTAATTGTAATGCTGGCCAGACTTTGATTCTCAGGAATAACAGGTGTTGGAAATTGGATGTAGCTGGAAATTGGATGTAGCCCTCTAACAAATGGTGAACTTTTGAAAAAAAATAAAAATAAAAATTAGTTTCATAATATTATTTTATGTATATAAATTTGTAAACGAGTATTAAATTTATTATTATTATACTAAACATACATTGACTTTAGGTTATGGACATGGGATTACAATCTCTTCTGGTTTATAAAATGCACCTGACTTTTTCTTAATACAACAATTGACTAATTCCATTATAGGGGTGCGAAATTGCTATGACATAGCAATTTAATTTAATTGAATATTTGCAGAGTAATCATAATTTTGTAATTCTCTGTTGTATCTTTAATTTTCAATATAAATTTGTCCAACCCATTGATCAAAACAGGGCACTGATTTTTCCTTTTTTAACAATGGGTAGATGGAAATGCTGTTCTGTTCAACGGCAGTTGGGTTACCCCTTTTGATTCTACCCATGGTGTTAACAGGCGAGCTCTTCAGAGCCTGGACCTCCTGCTCCAAGGTAAATCTGTCAACTCAGCTTTCCTGAATCATTGTACTTAGCTGACCAACGCTTTTTTAATCAAAATTCTCTGATAATCTTATTTGACATAAATAAACAGCATCCCTACGTCTATCTGGTTCTCATATTTGAAGCGATGGCGACGTTCATTGGTCAGCTTTCAGTGCTCTGTCTAATCGCAATTTTCGGTGCTGCCACAACAGCCATGGTAATTTTTTTATGTGTATTTATTGTAAAAAGTAGTGGCCCTCTTGCTTTGCTTTCTGTGAGAAGATGCCAAAAGGGTTTTTACTCATTCTTGGCGTGTTGGTTTTGGTTTTGTACGTAAAATGATAGGTAACAACTGCAAGAAAGGCTCTCACGCTTTTCCTGTCATATATAATCTTCACCAAACCCCTGACTGAGCAGCATGGGACGGGACTGATTCTTATTTTCATGGGAATCGTTCTGAAAATGATTCCGGATCCCCAGTTACCCCAGAGAAGCAGCCGGAAATCTCAACATATCCCAGGAAACGAGGATGAAGAGAAGCCATTAGTACCGGATTCTGCTTGATTGGTCCCACGCCACGCCATTTGTTTTGGGAGAGACCACTATTCTTTTCGGCGCGTAGGTATATCAATAGAATACTGGCGCATGCCTATCTTCAAATGAAGTTCAGTTGCGCATGCCTATCTTTATGTTTATGTTTACATATCTATACATCTTAATTAAAGAAACAATAAGATTGCTATTTTAATGCTCCTTAATCTATTAAATTTTTACTATTTTTAAAATATGAAAATAAAATAGAAATGTTATTTTTATTTTTATTACTCCTTAATATGTTAAATTTGAAACATAATCTAATTTTTATGTTGTAATAATATCTACATACATTCATGACACGTTGAATGAATCAGTGTCAACAACATCTATATCAATTCATCTTAAAAGATATATTCTCTTAATTAAAAAAACTTGAAACCAACAATATCCAGTCCCCATCTAATGTTGGGATAAATATTTAATCATTTATGCAATTTTGAAACCGACAAACTTACAATTCCTTATCAAGTTCCCATCTAATGTTGAGACAAATATTTAGTCAGTTATGCACTTTTGAAACCAACAAACTTACAAGGCCCCATCTATATTTAATCATTTATGCAATTTAGAAACGAACAAACATATACCCGTCTAGAAACCAACAAACATACAAGTCCCCACATCTAATGCTGGGACAATTATTTTTATCATTTATGCAATTTAGAAACCAACAAACATACAAGTCCCCACATCTAATGTCGGAACAAATATTTAATCATTCATGAAATTTTACATATAAAACGTTTTCTGTCAAATTATGTTTACTTTTGATTAAAAGCACATTCAGCCCTTCTAAGATCTAAATTTCTTGATCCTCATATTCGAAACACATAACTTTGATTTTATTTACAACTATATACAAGAATAAATCAAAAGAATGAGACAAACTATTTTAACACGAATAAAACCTCAATTCATAGCATTGACTTTACACTTTATGTTTGCATATTGACAACATAGTTAGATGCCGGGCTTAATCTTATTCTAAGAAAAGAATTGTAGTTGGGCTGTTTAACTCATTTTTAGATTAAGAGATGAATTGTTGTCCGTTGGTTTATTGCCTATTAGTCATTTTTTTTTTTTATCTTGGGATAAATTGTTTGGGGTAGTTATTAATAACGGTTTAAATACATTTAAAATAAAATTCTTAATTTAATAATTATTATTAATAAAATAAATTATATGATAATGATAATTATTATCTAATTTCATTCATAATTTTTAATAGAATTTTTACATTTATTGCGGCAGCTCAGTATGGGGGAGATCTTATGAGTCGAGTGTTTGTCGAGTAACAAAATAATACAAAGTAAATAAAAAAGAATAATACAAAATAAAAAGTAATAAATATTATGTCGACCATAAACAAAAAAGAATAATACAAAGTAAAAAGTAAATATGAGACTTAAACTAGAGACATTAAAACTTAGGATTAGGTGGTAAATATTATGTAACAAAAAAGAATAATACAAAGTAAAAAGTAAATATGAGACTTAAACTAGAGACTTTAGAGCTTAGGATTAGGTGGTAAATATTATGTAACAAAAAAGAATAATACAAAGTAAAAAGTAAATATGAGACTTAAACTAGAGACTTTACTTTTTACTTTTAATACAAAGTAAAAAGTAAATATGAAACTTTAGAGTGTTTGTCCACTGTTTGTCCAGTAACAAAATAATACAAAGTAAACAAAAAATAATAATACAAAGTAAACAAAAAAAATAATATGTCAGTCATAAACCAAAAAGAATAATACAAAGTAAAAAGTAAATATGAGACTTAAACTAGAGACTTTAGAGCTTAGGATTAGGCGGCTCAGGTATTGCATTCAATGTGCTATTCAAGGAGAGGTTTGCACCTTGGGAGATTTGATCCGTATATATAAAGTGGAATCAATAATAATAAAAACAATACATAGTATATATAGCGGAATCAATCATAATAGAAACAATACATTTTCTAGATGGAGACTTAGTAAGTTAGTACCAAGTAAAAAAGTGAGAATTTTGTTTTGTACTCTATTCTTGACCTCATTTTCTAGATGGAGACTTAGTAAGTTAGTACCAAGTAAAAAGTGAGAATTTTGTTTTGTCCATCTTCTTGAAACACTTAGATTCATTATGATTATCTTTCCCGCAATAGTTGCAATGACGTTTAGTCTTCTTGCCTTTTCGCTTAGATCCTTTGTCATTTTTTAAAGAAGGAGTTGACTGAGAGGGTTTTGGACCTTTGTTTGACTTATTATTGCGAAAATTTTATTTCTTGGGAGGCTTGGACTTTTCTTTCTGTTGGGACAATAAGGCTTTCGCAGATGTATCTGCATTGTTGATTATTCCAAGATGAATGAGTTTATCTTGTTCCTTAATTAAGGAATCACAAAAGGATTCAAGACTAGGCTCTTGATAGCTAGCTACATTCAAGGATGCTTTCATGGAGTAAAATATAGATACAAAAACAGAATATATAGGTCCAAGTTTGGAAAGAATAGCTTCATCACATCTATTTGCCCATTTTATTTTCTTATCATCATCAGTGGGTTCTTTTTCTTTCCCTATGGTAATTCTGAAAAGTTCTCTACTTCGTAGAACATCCTCCATACGAGATTTCCATGAGAAATAGTTGAAACTGTTAAGTAGAATATCACAATGGGTGGCCATATTTGTAAATTAATGGCTCTAAAAGCAGAAACCAATAGTCTGGATGTGAAGAACTCGAAAAAATAGGCGGTTTAAAAAAAAACGGCATTGAAAACTGACTCTGTATGATGAAGTTATGCTTGAACAAAGAAACTATTGAAGATGTCCCCAAGAGTGACGTGGCAGCTAGAGAATGCCCAACAAAAAAAAGAACCCCCCTCTTCCCAAGATGAACCTTTTGACGGTCACTTTACAAGAAAGTTGCTTTAAGTGAACCACTTTTGTAAAATAAGTGATTTCACTTTTATAATGATATTACTTTTAAATAGTGCAACAATAAAAAACTTAAGTGACTCACTTGTATTTTTTTTTTATTATTTAAGTGAGATGCACTTTTATAATAAAGTAACTTGAAATTAGGAATTGCATGCACTTTTTCTTTTAAAAGTAACTTCCTAAGATTTGAACTCAAGACCTATTAAGGAATAAAGCAACTTTGAACCAAGTGAGCTAGATTAAAATGTATGTAAAATATGGGAATGAGGAAGGGGGCTTTTTTTTTTTTTACTCTTCTTGCTCGGTTTGCGTGCTTGGCCTTTTTCCTGCAAAACAAACCACAAATCGAATAAAAAAAAACTTTCCCACACTTGTGGAGTTAGATCTTGTTAGCTTGCCCGGAAAGTCTACGTTTTCTCTCTGTTTCTGATTTTCCGAGATCGCGTAAGGTGCACGGCAAAGAGCATATGCAGCGGAGAAAAACCCTTTCCCTTTCTGTTTCTGATTTGTCGAGATCGCTCAAGGTGCACAGCAAAGAGTATACGCAGACGGGAAAGCAACAATCCGAACCCAAAAAAAATCTAACCGTAAAAAAAAAATGAAATATGAGAATTTTTTCTTTTTAAAAATGAAATTAAAAAATGCGTCACTGTAACATTATACCTTCAGATCTGATGAAATACGCGTTTCTGTAGCAACCGGAAACCGTTTTCGATCAAACGAAAACTATTTCCCAATGGAAACGACGCTCTGGACACAATGGAACACCTTCCATGGCCCAGAAATGCACAGAAATACCAGAACTAGAAACCCTTTCGAGTTTCGGCAACAGCAGTTCAAGATCTAGATCATAACCGGAAGCGACACTTCATAAAAGCTCTGATACCATGTTCGGGTACACAAAGTACTACCAAAGGACCGAACACCAAGAGAAACCACTTCACACAAATAGATCACAGATCAACACACCGATGTTTTGATGTGGTTTAAACCCTCTTGAGGGAAACACTCCACGGCTTCCCTCTTGATTAAACCCTCTTGAGTGATTATATCTGTGTCTCTCTTGTAATGTGTATGTGTGATTATATTTGCATTTCTGTTTATTGTTATTGCCCTGCGATCTCGTTTTTCTAACAATTGGTATCAGAGCCAATGGTCTATTTGGCAGATAAACCCGCAGGAAGCTAGGGTTTCTAGTTCGAGTGGGAGCAATGGCAGAAGAAGGAAAGTTTAAGGTCGAGAAGTTTAATGGCCAAAACTTCTAGTTATGGAAGATGCAAATGGAGGACTATCTGTACCAGAAGGATCTATTCCTACCATTGGGAGGAAGAGCAAAGCAGCCGGTGGCCATGAAGGACGAAGAATGGGAGGTTATTGACAGAAAGGCACTCGGGACAATATGACTGTCCCTGACTTTGTCGGTGGCTTTCAATATCTCAAAAAAAATGACAACAGAGGGTTTGATGAGTGCATTGGGTAATCTGTATGAAAAACCATCATCCTCCAACAAGGTATTTCTAATGAAACGTTTATTTAATATGAAGATGTCTGAAGGTGGATCTGTTACTAATCATTTAAATGAGTTTAATACGGTTACAAATCAACTAAGTTTTGTAAGTGTGAACTTTGATGATGAGGTTAGGGCTCTTCTAATCTTGTGTTCATTGCCAGAAAGCTGGAATAGCTTGGTCATGGCTGTAAGTAACTCTGTCTCTGGTTCAAACACCTTGACATTTGATGATGTTATTGGTGTTATTCTTAGAGAGGAAATGCGAAGAAAAAGCACAGGTGAGACATCAGGAAATGCATTGACCATGGAGAGTAAGGGAAGACAAAAGGAGAGAGGAAAGAGCCAAGGTAATCGTGGCAAGTCTAAAACGGGAAGATCCAAGTCCAAACTGGGAAAAATAGAGTGCTGGAACTATGGAAAGAAACGACATTTGAAGAAAGACTGCAGATCTCTAAAGAAGAAAGGAGATGGACAGAAGGAAACTACCCAAGAAGCAAATGTAGCAGGTGATGTGTTACAAGATGCTTTGATTCTTGCATTAGATAATACTAATGATTATTGGGTAGTAGATTCAGGGGCTTCATGTCATGCTACACCCCATAGGAAATATTTTCATGATTATGTTCCAGGTGATTTTGGACATGTTTTATTGGGTGATGATGAGCCATGTAAAATTGTTGGAATGGGTAAGGTATAGATAAAATTTAAGAATGGAATGGACTGGCTGTTAAAAGATGTTAGGCATATTCCTGCTATGAAAAGAAATATGATTTCAACAAGGCATTTGGGAGATGGTGACTGTCTATCTAAATTTGGAGAAAAGTGGTGGAAGATCACTAAAGGATCAATGGTGATAGAAAAAGGAAACAGGGTAGGTACTTTGTATTTATGTCCTCATAATACTGACGATTCTATCTCTTTAGCTTCCACAGGAACATATACAACATTGTGGCATCATAGGCTTAGCCACATGAGTGAGAAAGGGATGCAGATTCTCCACTCAAGGAAGTTGCTACCAGATTTGAAGCAGGTAAGTTTGGAATTCTGTGAGAACTGTGTTTATGGAAAACAGAAGAGAGTCAGATTTCTCAGGGTTGGGAAACAGAAGAAGAATGAAAAGTTAGAGCTAGTGCATATAGATGTATGGAGATCAGCTCAGGTACAATCTGTTGGTGGCTCTCATTATTATGTTACATTTATTGATGATGCAACTAGGAAAACTTGGGTTTATTGCATTAGACAGAAATCTGCTGTGTTTGCTACTTTTAAGAAGTGGAAAGCTTTGATTGAGAATAAAATAGGAAAAAGGTTGAAGTGTCTCAGATCTGATAATGGAGGTGAGTACTGTGGCAAGGAGTTTGATAGTTACTGTTCATACCATGGGATTCGTAGAGAGAAGACGGTCCCAGGAACACCACAAGAAAATGGTGTGTCAAAAAGGATGAACAGAACGATCATGGAGCGTGCAAGGTGTATGAGACTGCATGCAGGGTTGCCCTTACAGTTTTGGGCGGATGTTGTAAATATTATTGTTTATTTAATAAACAGAGGACCTTCAAGTGCTTTGGATGGTGGTATTCCAGAGGAGGCATGGACAGATAAAAAGACAAACTACTCATTTATGAGAACGTTTGGTTGTGAAGCATTTGTCCATATTGATAAAGAAAATAGAACAAAGCTTGAAGTTAAATCCAAGAAATGTACCTTTATTGGATATGAGGTTGATTATTTTGGTTATCGTTTATGGGATTATGAAAATCACAAAATAATTAGAAGTAGAGATGTCATATTCAATAAAAAGGTCATGTATAAAGATCAGTTGCAGGGAAAGAAACAGGAAAAAGAAAACACAGAGTACACAGTACTTGATGAAATTACAAAAAATAAAGTTCCAAAGGTGCCAGAAAATCAAGAACAGCAGCAAGTGCCTGAAACTCCTGCAACTGCAAGAAGATCTACCAAGTTAAGTAGAGTCCCTGGACGATACTCTCCTTCAATGTATTATTTGTTGATGACTGATGTTGGTGAACCATAATGTTATGAAGAAGCAATGCAGGTGGAAACTAGAAAGAAGTGGGAGCAAGGCATGAATGAGGAGATGGACTCATTGGTAGGAAACCGGACTTGGGATTTTAAAAGAGCATTGCAGAACAAATGGATTTACAGGCTGAAGGAAGAAGAAGGAGGCAAGAAGTGGTACAAGGTCAGACTTGTTGTAAAGGGGTTTGCACAGAAGAAAGGTATAGATTTTGATGAAATATTTTCTCATGTTATTAAGATGACTTCAATTAGGACTATCTTAAGTCTAGTGGTGGTAGAAGATTTTCATCTTGAACAGTTAGATGTAAAAACAACCTTTCTCCATGGCGATTTGGAGGAAGAGATATATATGCAGCAGCCACAAGGGTATGAGATCAAAGGTAAGGATAACTTGGTATGCAGGTTGAAAAAGAGTTTGTATGGCTTGAAGCAAGCTCCAAGGAAATGGTATTTAAAATTTGACAGGTTTATGACAGAACAAGGTTATAGTAGATGTCATTCTGACCACTGTGTTTATTTCAAGAAGCTAGACAATAAAATATATATTATCTTGTTATTGTATGTGGATGACATGCTTGTTGCAGGGTCTAACATACATGATATAAATGTACTCAAAAGGAAGCTAGCTAATTCATTTGCGATGAAGGATTTGGATGCTGCAAAGCAAATCCTTGGTATGAGAATAACGAGAGACAGAAAAAATCGCAAATTGACATTGTATCAGAGTGAGTACATACAAAAGTTGTTGGAGAGGTTCAGAATGTAGAATGCAAAACTAGTAAGTACACCTTTGGCCAACCATTTCATTCTAAGGAAATGTGTCCCAAGACATAGGAAGAGACAGATTACATGTCTAAGATTCCCTTCAATCAGTAATTGACAGCTTGATGTATGCCATGGTGTGCACAAGACCAGATATTGCACAATCAATGGGAGTTGTGAGTAGATATATGAACAATCCAGGTAAAGAACATTGGAAGGTAGTACAGTGGATTCTCAGGTATTTGAGAGGTACTACCACTCATGCATTATGTTCTGGAGGTTCAGACACTGTTCTACAAGGATATGTTGATGCAGATATGGTAGGTGACAAGGATAGCAGGAGGAGCACCACAGGGTATGTGTTTACTGTAGGTGGAATAGCAATAAGTTGGATTTCGAAACTACAGAAGGTTGTTGCACTTTCAACAATGGAAGCATAGTATGTTTCTATTACATAGGCTAGTAAAGAGATGATTTGGTTGCAGAGGTTTATGGAGGAATTAAGTAAGAAACAAAAGGATAACATGTTGTATAGTGAAATTCAGAGTGCCATTCATCTTGCAAAGAACTCAACATTCCACTCCAGGACTAAACATATATAGCTCAAGTAACATTTCATATGCTCTGTTCTGGAAGATGAACTGTTGAAACTGGAAAAGATACACACTAGTCAGAATCTTGCAGACATGTTCACAAAGGTAGTGACCAGAGAGAAACTGAGTTCCTGCTCAGTTTTAGTTGGACTTCTAGCATGAAGGTGAAGAGGAGAAAGTTTCCAAGTCCAAATCCAGCAGCGGTGGAGTTGTTGTGATCAGTCTCCAAGTGGGAGATTGTTGGTTATGGAGCCTGATCTACAAATTCAAAGATATTATTATTCAGCCATGTTTGTACCCCAGTTTTATATGATATGTAGGTGGACTGTACACTCACCCCATCAAGGGGGTGTGGGGGGGCATTGCCACCAGTTTTCGGACCCATGGTTTTGAGTAACCCGTGGTATTTTCCCATTGTATTTCCCTTATAAAAGAAAGACATTGTAACACGGCTAAGGTTGATGTATTAGGTATTATGCCTTGTAAATATCTCTGAGATCAAGAAGAGAGACTGTGAGACAATGAAGAGGAAGTGCAGTAGTTATGCTGCAGGTTGTATCCCTTCACTTTGTTGGACGGAATAATAATAAGGACTGGCAACTTCAGTGTGGACATAGCCCAAGTTGGGGTGAACCACGATATATCTGTGTCTCTCTTGTAATGTGTACATGTGATTATATTTTCATTTCTGTTTATTGTTATTGCTCTGCGATCCTGTTTTTCTAACACTCATGTTTCCTCTTTGACTTCGATCGATCTTTCTTTAGACAATTGGTCTCCCACCTCCTTTGTTTTAGGGGCTCTTAGAGCAAGTGCGCCTCATGCTCCCGTTGATTAATGCTCCTCCTATCTTTCAATATCAGAGGGGTGGGTAGCTCACCCAAAAGTGATGATATCAAACGCCTTTTTCGAGGTGGTAAATATTGACATGCTTTTGTTACAAGAGACAATGACTTCAGACTCTATCAAGGCCTACAAGTTTTTACTTAAAATCTTTCCATCTTGGGAATGTTGTGGTTCAGATGCTAGTGGTCATTCCAAGGGTATTTTGGCTGCATGGAATCCAATTAAGGCCGATTTCAATCCTTTCTCCACCAGTGCAGGACTTCTTATTGAAGGGAAATTTCGTGGGTGTGACAAATTTATCCTAATACTAAACTGTTATGGGGCTTATCTTCATAGAAAGGAGTTCTGGGATAATATTATGCTCTCAAGTTTTCCTAATGATCCATATTTAATTTTGGATGCTGATATCAACCTCACTTTGTCTTCAATTGAAGTATGGGGGTCGGGTAATTTGGTTGATCCTCTTGCACAGTACTTTAGGAATATTTTTGAAAATGTTAATCTTATTCATGGTGCTCAAAGTATGCTGACTCTGGCATGATCTATTGGGAGGGCAGGGAAGGAAAGTATTGCAAAGAGGCTAGATAGATTTTTATTTGCTAATGGATTGAGGGATTGTTTTGGAAAATACAGATCTTGGTCGGTGTCTATAGGGATCTCTGACCATCGGTCAGTTATTCTTTAGCTGGATTTTGAGAAGACAACTTTGAATGTTCCATTTAAATTTAACCATGCTTGGTTAAATGTCCTTGAGTTTTTTTAGATGGTAAAATTAAAGTGGTTTTCTTATGTTCAAGAGGAGAATTTATCCCCAATGCACATTCTGGTACAGAAGCTAAAGTTACTAAAAGAAGATGTTTCTAAGTGGGATAAAGAAAAAAAGGAGGCTAATAAGAGGGAGTTGGTTCAGATTGAAGCATAAATTGACATATTATTGACCTGTCTTGATGATGATTTTTTCTCATCTTTTAGGAAGGATAAACTAATTAGTCTGTAGGAAAAAAAGGCTAGCATACTCAAGTAGGAGGAAGAAACCTAACACCTTAAAAGTAGGGCAATCTGGTTGTATAAACGGGATAATAACACAATTTTTTTTCCATAATTATGCTAATTAGAGAAGGATAAATAATGCCATCTAGGAATTAAAGGATGTGAATGGTGAATTAATTTCTGATCAAAAATTTCTAGAAAAAATAACTATTAGTCATTTTAAGGAGATTTACAAGCAAATTTGTTATGTCTCTTTAGATGCACAATTGAAGGTTTTGGAACATTACCCTAGATTTTTCAGTAGTGAGGAGGGATCTAAAGTAGGGGAGGTTGTTACTCTGGATGCGATTAAAGGTATATTAAAGAGGTTATCCAAGGATAAGAGCCTTGGCCCAGATGGATGGACTGTAGAGTTCTTCCTTCGTTTCTTTAAGGTGGTAGGCTAATATTTGTTGGATGCAGTTGAAGACTCCAAAATTTTAGGATATGTGCTTGGTTACATGAATGCTACTTTTATTGCTCTCATTACAAAAAAGGATAAGTTAGATTCCTTTAATGATTACAGACCAATTTATTTGTGCAATTTTATCTACAAAGTTATTTCCAAAGTCATAGCAAACCAAATTAAACCTACTTTGCATAAGTGCATTTCAAAGGAACAATTTGGCTTTCTTTCCAATAGGCAAATTCTTGATGTAGTTAGAGTGTCTCAAGAAAGTCTCCATACTATCAAGATCAAAGATATTCATGTTTTATGCTTAAAATGGATTTGATTGAAGCATATGATCATGTGGATTGGACATTTTTAAGATTAGTCCTTATTCAAATGGGGGTTCCATGTTCGGATATCCACATCATCTTTTTCAGGATCTTGCATGCAAATTAGGGTTTGCATGCAGAATCTAGGGTTGGCATGCACAGGCATGCACTGGCATGCATCCCAGTCACCAGTTTGATGCCTCCAGCACCTTATCCACTTCATTCTAGCACCCGGGAGCCACTTACCACAGAGTTTTAGCCCTCCTAAGCTGAAAGGCGCCCACTTCTCACCTACTGCCAGAGAAGGGCGCACTTGTTCACCTACCACTGCAGTTCCACTTCAGTTACATTCAGTTAGCTCCGATTCTCCCTGATTTGAGGCTAGTTTCACTCCCGACTGACTGTATCACTTCCGTTTGACCTCCAGTTTGATTAGGTGACTTGTTCTGACTTCAGTTAGCCTCCCATGCGCCCCCACTGAGCCTCCTGATCCTAAATCAGTGCTACACACTTCAGTTACACTTATTACACTCAGTTAGACTCAGATTGACACCTGGATGACTGGTTGTTGTGATTGATGAGCACCACCGATGATTGATGAGGACTCCTAGATAGAGTCAAGCTACTCCATTCAGTGATTCGAATGACCTCCTTAGGCAATTCGAATTGCTCAGTCATTGTGACAGTTTGTATTGTAATTCATTCACCCTTTCTGGGATAGAGAGCACTGCTGCATGTTTTGCACAGTTTTGCACCATATTTTCTATGTTCATCTGTTGTGATTGATTTACTTGTTCATTAGATCTGCTGTGACTAATTTTACATGGTATCAGAGCCATGGCAGGGACAAGATCTATTTTCTGCAGGTGTTCTACATGAAGATTGAGTAAATTGCTCACCAATATATTTCAGCAGCGGCATGCAAAATCTCATGTGCATGCAAGGCTGAAAACATAGTGTTTGTTTGTGTGTGATTTACAGGTTTCTTACTTCCTCCATGTGCATTCGCTAATGCAAATATGGAGACTTCTTCTTCACAAAATATTCTTACTCCATTCAACTATGATGAATGGAAACCAAAGATGATTGCATTCTTGAAGAGACAATGTCTTTTTGATATGTGCATTGGTAATACAAGAGTTTTTGATTCCGATGAAGAGGAGAATGATTGGCTCAATGATTGTGACAGAGCTTTTGGAGAAATATGTCTTGCTATGTCTCCTTGTATGCGCTACCTCAGTAAGACTGCTGAAAATCCAAGTGATCTATGGGTCCAACTTGACAGAGAATTTGGAAAGCAGGAAGAAGAGGATCATGCTAGCCTTTTGGAGAACAAGCCCAGTGAGATCTCCTTATGTGTTCTTTCCGATCATGTGTTGGCCTCAACAATTGTTCAATATGAAGAAGAAACTATAGATTCAACACTCATTCTCTCAAAGTCTTCTATTTCGAATTCTGAGCAAGATAAACAAGCTCATACTCTAGATTCCGAAGAGGTTCTTGAATCCTCTCTTTCACATGAGTTTGCCAGCATGCAGAATAATGATATACTTGAAGTTTTGGAGGTAAAATCTGATTTTGGAGGTGAAGCATTCGCCCTCCTTGATTGCATGCCTCCTATAGACTTATGTTCTGTCATTTGCAAAGTTTCTCATATTTTTAATGAAGATGAAGAGCACTACCATTCACTTGAGTTCAATTCTCATGCACTTTTTGCTGATTTTGGTTTTGATCTCACCCTTGTTGGTTCAAAGGAGATCTCAAGAAACCATTCATCTATGTTTGGAGCTGATTTAACTTCTATTGATAAGAAGTTCAAGTTTCAAGATCTATTTGATCCGATTGGAGCTATTCCTACCTCACTTGGTTCGAATCACAGGTTCCAGGATCATCCTCATATTTTCAGATTTGTTCTCACCTTTTTCGGTATGAAGAGCAAGTTCTTAAAGTCTCCACATTCGCTTGCATCCACTGATGGAGAATTCAAGCACATGTTTTTGGAGCATGATCCATTTACTCCCAAGAGTAAGATACCTCCAGACATATCTACTTGATTTTGGAGCAGTTAAATCTTTTGGTGTACTACAGTCTATTTTGAGGGGGGGTATTTTTCCCATGAGGTTTTCCCCATTTCCTCGGTTTATTGACTGTTATTAGTTTTTGGATTATTGTATTGGGGTGACCTTTGGTCTTAGTTACCAGGGCCCCACATTATTTTGTTGGCACATCATAGTCTAGCTTGAGGGGGGGGTGTTCGGATATCCACATCATCTTTTTCAGGATCTTGCATGCAAATTAGGGTTTGCATGCAGAATCTAGGGTTGGCATGCACAGGCATGCACTGGCATGCATCCCAGTCACCAGTTTGATGCCTCCAGCACCTTATCCACTTCATTCTAGCACCCAGGAGCCACTTACCACAGATTTTTATCCCTCCTAAGCTGAAAGGCGCCCACTTCTCACCTACTGCCAGAGAAGGGCGCACTTGTTCACCTACCACTGCAGTTCCACTTCAGTTACATTCAGTTAGCTCTGATTCTCCCTGATTTGAGGCTAGTTTCACTCCCGACTGACTGTATCACTTCCGTTTGACCTCCAGTTTGATTAGGTGACTTGTTCTGACTTCAGTTAGCCTCCCATGCGCCCCCACTGAGCCTCTTGATCCTAAATCAGTGCTACACACTTCAGTTACACTTATTACACTCAGTTAGACTCAGATTGACACCTGGATGACTAGTTGTTGTGATTGATGAGCACCACCGATGATTGATGAGGACTCCTAGATAGAGTCAAGCTACTCCATTCAGTGATTCGAATGACCTCCTTAGGCAATTCGAATTGCTCAGTCATTGTGACAGTTTGTATTGTAATTCATTCACCCTTTCTGGGATAGAGAGCACTGCTGCATGTTTTGCACAGTTTTGCACCATATTTTCTATGTTCATCTGTTGTGATTGATTTACTTGTTCATTAGATCTGCTGTGACTAATTTTACATTCCAATGGAAGTTACTAACTGGATCATGGGGTGTATTTCTTTTGCACATTTTTCCATCTTGGTTAATGGATCTCCTATATCCATTTTCAAAGTTAACATGGGTTTAAGGAAAGGGTGCCCTTTATTATTGGGTTTGTCTGATGTTGTAGTTGAGGAATGGAGCTCATATGTTTTGGTCTTGAATAAAGCTGGAATTAGGTTGAATGATAAGGAAGATGTTCTGGTATGGGACTGGAAAGGAGATAATGGGATCATTACTACTAAGAAGGATTATGAAGCTATCTCAAAGGATTTGGTGAAGTCTTCACCTAAATGGTGGGCAAGCCCCCTGTGGAAATGGGAAATTCCCTTGAAAGTAAAATGCTTTATGTGGCTTTATTTAGAGAATTCGATCCTTACTTGGGAGAATCTTCTTAAGAGAGGATTCATGGGTCCAAGTATCTTTGTTTTATGTAAGGTTAGAGAAGAAACAATTTATCATCTTTTCATTCACTGCCTATTTTTCAGAAGTGTCTGGTATGAAGTGAGCAAGCTTTTGAATTTTTACAATGTGTGGAAAGCTACAAGTTTCTAGGACTATATGCAAGACTCGTTCAATAAGAAGGTTAAGTTAAGGACATCCCATTTTATGTTGTTTGGGAGGCTTGGAAAGCAAGAAATAGACTTATCTTTGAGGATTGCAAGCCATCAGTTATATCAGTTAGCACCAGAATTATCAATCTTTTCTTTGAATTTTTTAAAGAAGAATTTCAAAGGTGCTAGGCCACATATTTTTCCCTATTTTGATGATAAGATCTCTACATGTTACTTTGATGGTGTAGAGAACGAGGAGATTGTGGAGATGCAATGTTTCTTATGATAAAAAGGGAGCATTATATTTATGGATGGCTATTGGTCATGGTTCCAATACGAAGGAGGAACTCCTTTCCTTGTGGGGGCTTCTTTGGTTTGCTCAAAAGAGGGTAATTTTCAAGATAAAGGTAGTAGGATATTCTAAATCCATTATTGATTAGGCTGCTGATCACATAAATTTGCAGGTGCTTCATTTGGAACAATGGAAAAGAAGAGTACAGGTTTTAAAAGAATGGTTCACTTTTCTTTCTTTTTCTATGTCACTGATAGCCTTTCCAAAAGGATATTGGGGATATGGATGGTTTGAACCATTTTGAGGAATATGTTGTTGATGTAAAGGTTGATTCAGGGACAATAGGATTCTTCTAGACTGTCTATATATAGTTTATTTTGCTAGTCCCGTGTTCTAAACTTTTTTGTTCCTTCATTATAGATTTGTAGTATGATAGCACAATTACAAGTTGATAGCTTTGTTATATTGGCAATGTTTCTTTGTGTGAGTGAATGATACAATATTATTTTTTGAAAACTTTCTGCTCCTCAAAAACTGCTTTATAAATATAATGTAACTTTGATTCTCCATTCAGATGATAACAAGTTATAGTTTTTTTTTTTTTCTATTTAAAAAAAAAACAATACATTATTTAATGATCATGAAAAGTATTAATAGAATTTAAGCCTTCATACCTAGTAACAATACATTTTTTAATGATCATGAAAAGTCTTAATGGAATTTAAGCATTCATACATAATGAAATCAATACTTATAAAAACCATTATTTGATATTAAATAATGTAAATGAAATAATCTAAAATGTAGTGTTTGTGTTTGAGAGAAATACCCATTATGTTAGAGATGTTTCCATAATCATATTTTAAATTTATAGAACATATAATACGTATAACAAATAATAATAATACTATAAGTTAATTAAATATATATAAACAAAAATAAAGACAACTTATATATATGAAAGAAATAATTAATATATATATATTATATAAAAACTTTTATAGTGAAATAAAAAGTGATACATAAATAAAAATAATAAATATATATATGATATTTACAAAACCAAGGAAAAATATGATATTTACAAATAATTTTATAATATAAGAATATATATCTTGACAATAATCAAAACCATATTTTACATATTTATTTACGTAAATCCATTTTAAATTGTTTAAAAAAAGTTACAAGCTCAAAGGATTTAATCTCTTTGGCACTTGATTGAACAAAAATAGTGGTTTTTAATAGAAATGAATAATAATATACGTGAGATGTAGAACAGTCGGTGGCGGGTGATGGTTAAGACACCCTTAAGCGGAAAGGTTGCCGGTTCGAAACCTCGCGGATACTAAAATCCAACCATGCTAAGGGTTGGTGCGGTCCAGGCCTGGTGCGATCCCCGGGTGATTTTGACGGCTTAGATGGCCCTGGTTCGTGGTATCTCAGCCAATGGCGAACCCTGCTAGTCAGAGGGTACTACCACTTGCCAACAAAAAAATAGAAATGAATAATAAGATTGAAGATCTTAAGAAGTCCATAATTTACAAATAGGTCTCGTTCAAATTTTGTGGCCATATAAGAACAATATATAGAAAATTCCCTTCAATCATATACCTCCAAACTATAGTTTGAATTTTCAAAAAAGAAACTACTACTATACTTCCTAATAAACCAAGTCAAAAGCAAAACACATAAAAAACACACATGCAATTAACTAGATTATAAATGAATCGGGATAAATTAGCCTTCCTCCATTGACTGGTTACCATCAATGTGATCCTAAACTAGAGAACTTGGACCATCGAACCTTGCCAAAGATGTCTGTTGCATTGTATCTTTGTCTAGTTCCTTTGAAGTTGAAGTTCACCTATATGAGATTGACTCCCTTGAGTGAATTTCAAGATTAGTTTGAGGTGCAAAGCTAAATCTTTTTCTAGTTTTTTAGGGTTGTCCCCCTGCTTCTAGATAGTCTTGTCTATGATCCTGAAGTTCAATGTGGGTACTAATGTGTTCGATGGCCTACTCCATACCATCTACTTGAATCTTCATATTTCATAGAATCTTCTTAATGTCTGCAATTTCACTCAAATCCATGCTTGCATTTTACCCACAATTCATGGGTTTGGCCATTGTCTCCCCAATTCCTTTCAAGAAAACATAGTTCCCATGCATTGGAGAGATGGTATGTGTTATGCAACAAATTCCCCACAAGAGCATAAATAAACAAGAAAGAGTAATCCACGCCTTAATAATGAATAAAAGAGATGAATAGAAATCCTCTTCGAGGGGGAAACCTCCTTATACAGTGGACTAAGTACACAAGACAAGAAACGACAAGATGATTCAAATGAAAAGGTCTCCTTGATATATATAGGAGACAAAGAGGTACAATTAGCACTAATGGACTCAAGACGACATCAATAATATAGCAATACTGATATAAAGTGCCCAATTTAGGGGGGAATGGACCACAATACAAGGCTTAACATGCCCCTCCCCTTCAGACAAGTGTTGTCCTCAACGCTTGGTTAGTTTTGGATGCTTCTGTTTGAAGGACTCATCTTCTCATGTCGAATATTATATTGGTAAGTTCTTCCACTTGATGAGGTACTTAGTAATAGCTCGATTTCTTAGTTGTTTGGTCCTTATTTCAGTGATTTGTTGAGGTTCCAATACGAATTTTCCTTCTTCATAAAGCTTCGACAAGATAATTTGAATTGGGATCTTGTCTCCTATTACTTTATTTAAGAAAGAAACATGGAAAAATAGGTGTACCCTTGAAGATGAAGGGAGCTCCAATTTGTAATCCATACTACCAATCTTCTGCAAAACTTTATAAGGACCATATTACTTGGGTTCTAATTGATTGTCCTCATTTAGTTTCTTGAGGAACATCTGTTTGTAAGGTTGTAGCCTCAAAAATACCCAATCGCCTTATTCAAAACTCCTTTCACTGTGATGTTGATCTGCTTATTATTTCATCCTGTTTTTTTATATAACCAGGTTCTCCTTCAATATATGGAGAAATTATTACCAGTGCTTGAGGTGATATTCCATATCTTGAACTTTAGATTTTGCTTCCAAGGGAGATGTGATAGATGGAGATTGGTACCCATAAAGTTCCATAAATGGGGACATTTTTTATTATGTATGGAAGGAAGTATTGTACCACCATTCTACCAAAGATAACCATTTCACCCATTATGTCTGTTTATTAGATGCAAAACAACAAAGATAACCTTCCAAACATTTGTTCACTATCTCAGTTTTCCCATCTGATTGAGGATGATAAGATGAACTGTGAGCCAATTGGGTACCCAAATAAGAAAATAATTCAATCCAAAATTTTATAGTGAAATTTGGATCTTTATCACTTACAATAATATTTGGGTCTCCATGTATCTTTTGAATTATTTCCATGAATGTTGCAACTAATGTACTTGCGTTAGAAGGGTGAGAGAGTGCACAAAAGTGTGCATACTTAACGAGTCTATCAATAACCACCATAATAACATTCTTCCCTTATGACTTGGGTAGATATGTGATAAAATCCATTGAGACCTACTTCCATCGCTGACAAGTTATATTTATTGGTTGTAAAAGACTCGAGGTCTTAACTATGTCAACCTTATTTTGTTGGCAGACCAATCATTCTACCACAAACCTTTGAACATCAAATTTAAGACCTTCCTAAAAAATTCTTTCTTGACCCTATGGTAGACTTTTAGGAATCCTGAGTGACCTCCTATAGGATAGGTGTGTAGTTCCAAAATGAAATTTTCTTTGAGTTGGGAGTTCTTACATATATATAAGCGATCCTTATACCATAGTGAATCATTTATCCACACAAAAGTATCTGATTCACTCGGATCCTTTTGTAGAATTTGAATGATCGTCCACACCGATAGGTCATTTTTCCATTCTCCCCTTGCTTCTCCTATCCAATCGGGTTGTATAATAGAAACAGGACAAAGTAATGCCTTAACATCCTCATCTTTTCTTGAGAGTGCATATTATGCCACCATATTTTGTTTCCCTTTTTTATAGATGATCTCAAAGTCACATCCCAACATCTTGGTTACCTATTTTTGTTGCTCTTCTGAAGATAGTCGTTGTTCCAAGAAGTATTTAAGACTATCATGATATGTTTTGACCTTGAAGTGCCTACCTATTAGGTAAGTACACCATTGCTTAAGTGCATGTAGTATTGCCAACATTTCCTTCTCATAAATGGGTTTGATAAGTTCTTTCCCCTGACTAGACGAATTTCAAAATACAGATCCTTCCTTCTTGCATTATAACAATACCAATGCCATTTTCTGAGGTGTCACATTCCACAATAAAGGTTTTTGCGAAGTCTAGTGTGGTCAAGACAAGGGCTTTGCACATTGCCTCTTTATTTTTTTCAAAATATTGAGTTGCCTTTGGAGTCCAAGAGAAAGAATCATAGTTCAATAATGTTGTCAGGGGTGTTGATATTCTTCCATAGTTCTAAACAAACTTGAGGTAGCACCCTGTCAAAACTAAGAATCCTCTAATATTCTTCAAGGTTTTAGGAATCGATCACTCAATCATGGATTTGATTTTTTTGGGGTCTACCTTGACACCTTCATCAGATACAATATGAATCAAATACTCTACCTCCTTTACCCCAAAGAAAAATTTGGAAGGTTTTGCATATAGTTGTTGCTCCTTTAGTAGTTGTAGCACCCTGTCAGCATGTTAGCATATCATCAAAAAATACTAACACAAATTTTCTACGGAAGGAATTGAAAATAGAATTCATCAAACCTTGAAAAGTGGAAGGTGCATTCATAAGTCCACAAGGCGTGACTATAAATTCATAATGACCTTCATTAGCTATGAATGTTGTTTTTGGGATGTATTCTTCCTTCATTAATTCTAATTTGATGATAGCATGAACGAAGAACCAACTTTGTGAAGTAAATTGCTCCATGTAGTTCATTTAACAATTCATCAATGATCAGATGAGAAAATTATCTTTAATGGTGATCTTGTTGAGCTCTCTATAATATGGACACATACACCATGATTCCTCCTTCTTGTGTACCATTACCACTGGTGCAGAGTAATAACTTTGGCTAGGATTAATGATGCCAACCTCTAACATTTCTTCAACCATATGCTCAATTTCTCTCTTCTAGTGATAAGGGTATCTATAAGGTCTAATGTTAAGAGGAACACTTCTTGGAATCAAGTGAATAACATAATCACAATATCGAGTAGGTGGAATACATTTTGAATATCTTCAAATACCTTGGAATGATTATCAATGACCCTTTGGAGATATAAGGGAATGGGAGGCTTAGATGTTTGAACCTCTAGTGAGCATAATAGTGCAATTACACCCTGATGTCCCCTTTTCAACAATTTTGTCATTCCATTAGAGCTTATCACCTTGCTTGGGTTCCCTGTGATACCTCTTAACTCAAATTATTTTCCTTCCTAGGAAAATTTCATGAAAAGTTCTTGAAAATTAAAATCCATTGCTCCCAATTATTGCAACCATTGAACCCCTAAGACAACATCAACACCACCCATTGAGATAACAATCATTGCTATATTCAATACATATTTTGATCCGGATGTATGCAAGAACGAAATGAATGAAGCAAATAACAGAGTAAGCACAATAATATTGCAGAGAACACAGTGATACAGTAAACACACACTTCTATTAATTAATGAAATAGAGAGACTGTAAAACTGCTGAGGAATACATAGCTAGAATGGTGGTAGCTTATCCCTGATAAGAGATGTGGTGGCTACACTCATCTATGACCAAGATGACTTCCAAAAAAGAGGCCAAGGGGCCTTATTTATCAAAAACATGAAGCAAGGAACCCTAAACATCCAAAACCTAATCCTAGGAGGTGAATCATCTTGAAGCTTGTGGGCCCCAAAGGGGTTAGTTGAGCAGTCAACTCCCCGAGGTCATAACTTTTGCATACAAACTCCGTTTTGGGTGAATTATAGCTCATTGGAAAGGCCTACCCAAGAAATACAAGATGAGAGCTCCGACTAAATGTTAGTTTCAATCTAAAATTTATAAAATGGATCGCAAAAAACATCATTTAGGGCCTCAAAATGGCCCCAGAAGTTTAAGACCCAAAAAACCATAGAAATATTGACAAAACACCGATTTGATCTAGAGGGATAATTGGGTGGCCACCGATACCCATCTGGATCATTAATCCCCTCTTAAGAAGCAATGGTCCCCATTGCGTCAAGTGTCGAGATAAGATGGGGGAACTTCAGCTAAATTTGGCTCCTGGTGAGCCACTTTCCCTGATGAAGGAACTGCCCAGCTTTCATGACCCGATAAAGATGGACACACTGCTGGCGAGTGCCATTTACCTGTGAATCCATGATCTGATCAACTGTTTCCTACTCCAAGTAGTCAGGGTTGAGCTCTGTCGGTGCCAACTGTTCGGCCACTTCTGAGGTGTCCAACAATGGTGGAAAATAGGGACGAAAGAGCTCAACATTGAATACAGGGTGCAAGCCAAGAAATGGAGGGATGCTTAACTCAAAATCATTATCACCGACATCCTTGGTGATAGTATATGGCCCATAGAAAAGTGGGGGAATCTTCCGATGAGGTCATGTGAGCCTTTCTTTCTGCAAATGCAACCAAACCTTATCACCCACTTGATACTTGTGTGGCACCCGATGCTGGTCATGATGCTGCTTGTACTTGGTATTGGATTTTTCTAGAATGTCATGGATTTGTTGGTGAATGTGTTGGATCCGTTCAACAAATTTGGTGGCTTTATGAGCCTCAGTCTGAGCACGAGAAGATGCTTCCAGTGTGGAGGCAATGGCCAAAGCTACATCTATGGGGGGCAATGGTTGAAACCCCAGGGATGCTTGAAAAGGGATATGGCCGATAGAGCTATGAAGGGCTCTATTGTAGGTACATTGAACATATGGTAGGTTCTTGTCCCAAGTGCGAGGGTGTTTAGAATTGTACATCCTCAGAATATGCACAATCATCTGATTGACTACTTCTGTTTGTCCATCAATTTGGGGATGGAAGGCCATCGAATGTGTGATCCTGGTATCCATCAGTGACCAAAGGATGGACCAGAATGTGCCGAGGAACCTGATATCATGATCTGAAATGATAGTCTAGGGAAGCCTAAAATGTACCCAGACACGTTCAAAGAAGAGTTTAGCAGTGACTTCGGCAGAGATACTTTTCTTGCAGGCTGACAAAATGGCCAATTTAGAGAACCGATCCACGACCATAAACACATAGTCATTACCATGCTTGGTTGGAGGTAGTCCTAACATGTGATCCATGGAGATGGATTCCCAAGGCCCATTGGGAATAGGAAGAGGGGTATTCAACCCTTGCTTCTTAATGGATGGTTTGGCGATGGCGCAGGCAGTGTAGGATATGATATACTTTCTAACATCTTGTCAGAGCTTTGGATAATAAAAATACTTCTGCAACACCGCTACTGTCTTTTCGATGCCAAAGTTCCCTGCAACCCGACTGTAATGCGCTTCCCAGATTAGCTTCGCGCGCTCGCTTGAAGGAACACAAAGGTGGCCTAGGTGGCATAATAGTCTATCCTTGAGATGAAATTCAGTCACTGGAGTGTTTGCACAAACTTCTCGATAGTTGGTCGAAAAGTCAGGATCACTGTCATATAATTGAGACCACCCAGAGGTTTCATGGCTGCCATAGTTAAGCACCGTGGTGAGTGCGGCCATAAGCGGCTGACTGGGGAAATCAGCGACACGATTGGTGTTGCCCTTTTTATATTTGATGTTCAGGTGGAACTGCTGCAAGTATGCAAAACACTTTTAGTGGCGGTCATTTTGTAATTTCCCTTGTGTTTGCATGAACTGCAAGGGCTTGTGGTCAATATGACTGACCGTCTCTTTTCCTAGGATGTAATGCTTCCATTGGCGACAAGCTTGGACAATGGGGTACATTTCCTTGTCATAGGTGGGTTACTTGCGGACTATATCTGAAAGCGTCTCACTGTGATATGCCACTGGATGGCCATGATGCATGAGGACTGCGCCAACAACATAATCTGAAGCATCTGTCTCAATTTCAAAAGGTTGTTACAGATCCAGGAGGGTAAGGACGGGCACTAAACATAAGCGCTGCTTCAGTTCCTCAAATGATTTTTGCTGAGTCGGGGCCCAAAATAATTTGGATTTATCCCTACCTTTGGTCACGTTGCTAAGGGCCCAAGCAATGTTAGAGAACCCCAACACGAACATGTGATAAAAGTTGGCCAGTCCTAGGAAGTTGCGGAGATCTGTAATGGTCTTTGGGGTCGGCCAATCACGAATGACTTGGATCTTGGTTGGGTCCACATGCACACCCTGTTCATTCACGATGTATCCCAGATACTGAATTTCCTTCATCTCGAATGAGCATTTTTCGAGATTGGCATATAAACTTTCCTGTCGCAGGGTGCTAAGGACTTGCTCAATATGCCGCAAGTGGTCTTCCCATGTTCTGTTGAAGATGAGGATATCATCTAAATAGATGACCACAAAAGAATTGGTGAATGGTCACAGTATATCATCCATCATCCTCATGAAGGTTGTTGGAGCGTTAATCAAGCTGAAAGGCATGACCAACCACTCGAAAAGGCCTTCCCGAGCCTTGAAGGCAGTCTTCCAGACATTATTCGCCTCAATTAGGACCTGGTGATAACCAAAATTTGAGATCAATCTTGCTAAAATACTTGGCGCCCTTTAGTTGATCGAGGAGATCATTGATCCAGGGAATAGGATACCGGTTCCGGACTGTGATTTTGTTTAAAGCTCTATAATCAGTACAGAGTTGCCAAGTACTGTCCTTTTTTTGTACCAGCACAATCGAGCTCCTGCAAGGTGAGGAGCTTGGTTGAATATGCCCCTTTTGGAGTAATTCCTCGATCTGGCACTTGATCTCTTCATTTTCCATGAGGGAACGTCTGTAAACTGGCCCATTAGGAATAAGTTCCCTAGGTATCAAATCAATGGAATGCTTGACCCAGCAATGGAGCGGCACTTTGGTAGGGGAAGTGAAGATGTACTGGTATGCTTCCACGAGCTTGTCCACTTGTCTTTGTTGTGTAGATGCACCCTGTGTAGAGGTGGTATATGTGGCTGCGGTCTTTCGTTTCCCTTCTGGACGAATCATCAGGAGGATGAATTTCCTGGTCTGGGAGATCACCTTCTTGCACTTTTTAGCTGTGATGAGGGAGACCGCGGTAGTGGGAACTACCTCTAGTATCTAGTAGCATTGTTTTCTCAAAGTAACAATGACACTACGAGGCCTGGATTCATACACAGCATGGCATTTCCACATATATGGTTGTCCTAAAAGAACATCAGAAACTTCAAGTGGAGCAAAATCACACATTACCTCATCTTTGAAGGGCTTGATGCCGTACGGTAGGCGAGATTGTTGGCTGACGTGGATGTCTTGTCCCGGGGTGAGGCACCCAATGTTGCATGGTTGCGAGTGCGGCGATGTTGGCAAGTTCAGCCACTTGACGAACTCTACTGAAATCAGGTTCTTCTGGCTTCCACTATCGACAATGAAATGTAATGGATTTCCTTGTACCCACATCTACGAGTGGAAGAGGCGCTCCCCTTCTTCTGTCTCCTCTAGATCGTCGGGATGGATCTTTATGGTGGAAATGGTGACGTTGGGTTCCGCATCAATGATCTTCTTTCCATGATTTTTCTCTGATTCTGATTCAGATCCTGGATCTGACTCGGGTGCTTTCATCTCAGCAAGCAGTAATTGTTTTGCACGACACTCATCAGTGCTGTGCGTGGGACTCTTATGGAGCTCACACCATTTTCCGGTGTCTTTCTTTGTCTTCCAGTAAACCTTATTCGCCTGTGGCTTAGGCTGGTTATCCGAGGGTTGGGCGTCTTTGCTATGTCCGTTGTTATGCGAACTAGGGTTTCCCTTACCGTGATTCTGGTTTGTTGACGCGAACTCCCGCTTTTTCTTTTGCTTAAATTTTTGCTCGATTTTCACGGCATACTGGTAGGCGGTGCCTAATGACAAGATGTCCAGGAATTCCATCTCGATATGGATGTACCGATGTAGGATACTGCAATATTTTAGAACCAGGTGTCGGTCGAAGCCTTTAATGCCGAGCTTCGTGCGCAGGGTATGGAAGTTGTTAGTGTACTCTGTCACCGCTTTCTCCCTCTCTTGTCGCAGAGTTTCCCATTTTGTGTATTGGTCATCATAATTCCCCACAGGGAATTATTACTCCTTGAGGGAATAAATGAAGGATGCCCATGTGGGTTTCGTCCCAAATAGTGTGGGTTCCTCACCCTCTTTTTATTCACGAAGGGTTTCCCACTAATCTTTGACATGGGGGACCGCCTTAAGAAGTGCAAATGTAATCTTCTCTTTGTTGGAAAATTATGGACAGAGAAGTAACCCTCAAGCTGATTCAACCATTTTTGCAGAGCATCTGCATCTATTTGACCTTCAAATAAGGGGATATCAAAATTAACTTGTACCTTGAAAGGGGTCGGTCCTCCAAACTGATTGTTGGTCGAGGTTCCTTCCATGGCGGTTGACAACCGTTGAGGAATTTCGCAAAATTGTCCATCATCTCGTTCCACAGTCGCGCGAGAGCCTCCTCAAGCAACATCTTGATAGGATATCATGCTCTGTCATATCGCTTTTCCTCCACCATGGGAGGCTATCTGCACCGGATAGAGTTTTCTCTCTCAAGCTGAACTAATTCGAGACCCAACTCCTTGTATCCCGACCTCATCGGTGACATGCACAGAAAAATGACAAAAAAAAACTGCTCTAATACCACTGATTCAGATTTATGCAGGAACGAAATGAATGAAGCAAATAATAGAGTAAGCACAATATTATTGCAGAGAACATGGTGATACAGTAAACACACACTTCTATTAATTAATGAAATAGAGAGACTGTAAAACTGCTGAGCAATACATAGCTAGAATGGTGGTAGCTTATCCTTGATAAGAGATGTGGCGGCTACATTCATCCGTGACCAAGATGACTTCCAAAAAAGACGCTAGGGGTCCTTATTTATTAAAAACATGAAGCAAGGAAACCTAAACATCCAAAACCTAACTCTAGGAGGTGAACCGTCTCGAAGCTTGTGGGCCCCAAGGGGGTTAGTTGAGCAGTCAACTTCCCGGGGTCATAACTTTTGCATACGAACTTTCTTTCGAGAGAATTATAGCTCGTTGGAAAGGCCTACCCGAGAACTACAAGATGAGAGCTCCGGATAAATGCTAGCGTTAATCAAACATTTAGAAAATGGATCACAAAAAAACATCATTTAGGGCCTCAAAATGGCCCCAAAAGTTTAGGACCCGAAAAACCATAGAAATTTTGACAAAACACTGATTTGAGCCAGAGGGATAGGTGGGTGGCCACCAATACCCATCTGGATCATATTCCCCCATAGTAAGATTGATATTATGACATTTCCTTGAGAAACTGACAGTTCCTCCATTTGCAATCATTACTTGAAACTTTGGTGCTAGATATATAAAGCAATCGAGAACTTTGGCTAATTTACAATGAATGAAATTATGAATACTACCAGAATCAATCAACACTGTTACCTTTTTTCTTTTTAATATTTCCTTCAATATTGAGAGTTTGAGGAGTGCTAATTCCAACCAATCCATGACAAGATATGCTAGGAGTAATATCTTATATTTATTCATCTTAAGATGGTTCCTGTGCTTTTGCTTCTTCCTCTTCACAATCTATGTAGAATAATTTCTTCTCATCACACTTATGCCCCTTACTATACCCGCTATCACAATTAAAGCATAGACATTTTTCTCTTCTTTCATCCATTTGTTGAAGTGTCAACCTTGTAGGTTGAGGTGGGTTAGAAGAAGGAACATTATTATCTCTCTAGGTGTTAGAGGTGGCCCTTTTAGTATCCATCGCCATATTTTTAATTTCAAACTTACTTTCCAACATGAAAGCCTTCTCTAAGGATGTTGGTTCAAAGAGACACAACTCATGTTGAATTTTTTCCTTCAAGGTTCCAATAAAGAGATCCAACAATTTATCATCTAGTATGCCCTCCACTCTTATAATCAACTTTTGAAATTGTTGAATGTGCTCGATTACTGGACCCTTTTTCCTTAGATTTATAAATTGAGTAAAGAAGGAATTTATCTTAACATCATCATGATATGATATCAATTCTTCTATAAAAATGGACCAAGAGATAATGGAGTTCTTTTTGTATTAACAAATCCATCGGTACAACAAAAACTACTCAGTTTCTAAATATAAAGATGCAATAGTTACCTTTTGTAGCTTTGGAACCTGGTGTATATCAAAGAATCGCTCAGTCTGGAATATACATGTCATGAGGTCCTTTCCATCAAACTTCCTCATGTTAATCTTGGGGATTTGGATACCACTTGGGGACCATCCCTAATGACTTCCATTATTAGAATCAAATCATATTGGAGTATGCTTATTAATGGAAGGTTGCTCAACATGGACACTATCTTTATCTTCCAGAGTACCCTGGGACACATATTCACCTTTAGGGTGTTTTTCCTTTGGATTTTGTATGTTATTAGCAATAATTTCCATTTTCTCCATCATCGTATTCTCTAAATTAACTAAAGCAACCGTTCTCATAGTCCCTTTAATTAGATCTTTCAACTTGGAAACCTAAAAATATATGTCTTCACATTCATCAAAGGTCAAGAATGAATCCTTTGGTGGCTTGAGTGGAGTGTGAAGTTTTCCACCACCTTTTAGTTCCATTTGGAATAATAAAAATAGATATCTATAATATTTATCACACCTTTGAAATCACCCAAAATAGATCCTTCTAGTAAAAGTTATTCAAATTTAAAATGACACACCTTTTTCAAACTGAGGTAGCTCTAACATTTCGAACCCTCTGAGTTTGAATTTTATTTTTTCAATATCCTACTATGTATTCTCTTCATTTCCACATGTATGACCTAATTCCGACGTGCCAATAAAAAAATTATGACAATTTTCCCAACACTTGTTATTTTTGGCCCTTTCAAAAGAGTGAAAGCGTACGGATTTCCACATGTCCAATTTTTTGTATCTGATTTTGAAATTTCTAACATAGTTATTGTTTTCTATATTATTTCTGATGCAATAGGTCTTACACAATTTGGATCTCGCGTGCTCCAGATATAACATTTTTTCCTAGAAGACATGTTTGAGACTAGTTTTTGAACTAGTAAGAAACCCTACCTTCCAAAGGATATATCTCCAAACCTTTAATGATTTAGGATTTGAAACTTGTAACACATATAATTCAATTTTTCCTCTATGCCCCTTGCAAGTTTCCCTGTCTAAAACGTCCTAGGAAAAAGGTTATAATGAAAATTCCAAGATGACTCATTTTGGAAGTGTCCAAGCTCTGATACCAAATGTTATGCAACAAATTCCCTAAAAGAGAATGAACATAAAAAAAAGAGTAATCCACGCCTTAATAATGAAGAAAATATATGAATAGAAATCCTCTTCGAGGTGGAAACCTCCTTATACAATGTACTAAGTACACAAGACAATACAAGATAAGATGATTCAAATAAAAAGGTCTCCTTGATATATATAGGAGACAAAGAGGTACAATTGCCACTAATGGACTCAAGCCGACATCAATAATGTAACAATACTAATATAAAGTGCCGAATTTAAGGGGTAATGGGCCACAATTTATAGCTTAAGAGTATGAGCATTTAGGGAGGAGATCCTACACCCCCTTGAGCTCAACAAAATGAACAAACAAGGGGGAGGTTCCAAAATACACTAAGAGGTAGAAACATATTTGACAAAAAAAACCCTTATCCAAGGACACCGAAGAGGAACGTGATACGAACCATATCTTGTAAGCAATAATACTTTCTCAGTGTTATTTCCAATCTTGCTCTACTACATTGATATCCTAGTTTGTCCAACCCATAATGCCCTGATTTATCCCATTGACATGTTGGAGAACTAAGGGGAAAGCCATAATTTCCTCTACACCTATAGAAGCGAATAAGAGCATGCAAAGTCCAGGGCACTTGAGGGTGGGAGATCTTGCTTGATTGAAGTTAATGCATGGACTATATACTCTGTTTCGGGGCCACATGTTAATTGACCCCAATAATCACCATAAAAAAAATTGAACTTTTAATCCATCCCCATAACGTATCAACAACAAACTTCTGGTAACCACCTCTCTGGAGGATCCATATTTTGAACAAGCACTCCTTTATCAAGCTTGATAATGATATTTGTTAATTGATCTACAAGGTTGTTGTTATGTCTTTTAATTTTCAAGAAGTCTACTTCTTTGATGCTTCAAGGATTTTAGGTTATTCTATTATAAGTCATGTTATGTATCTTACCATTCCTCTTAGAGTGGCTTCTCTCATGTTTATTGAATTGAAATGAGTCTCCAAAGATTTGATTTGTTGAATCTCAAGGTTCTTAATATATTATGTTCCTAGGAACAAGGCATACACCTCTGCATATTTGTTGGTGGTAAGTCCCAATCCAAAAGAATAACCGATTACTTCTTGTCCATCAGGGTCTTGGATTATTGATTTCTTAACCAACGATGGAATTCCTCTTTCTCATAGTCTATCCACCACTTGGGGAGAGGGGACTAAATTTTTCTCCCTAAGATTATTTCTCAAACACATTTCTTCTCATTGATTGAGAGTGGTTCCTTTTATATCCCTTTACTCCACTTATGCATGGAGGTTTCTACCAATAGAGCCTTTGTCTTAATAGCTATTATAATCAGAGGTATTTGATCCGAGCTGAAAATTTCTCTATTTCTTGCAAGCTATAGCTTCCAACAAATGAACTTAGGGGAGGTTTTCCATATTCTACCCAATATGATTTTGCTTCTCAATGAACCATGGAAATATGATTGCCAATGAAGGAAGAGATCCTTCCAAGTTAAAGGAATCATAGCTTCACTTTCTAGTTTGACATAAAAATATTCCCAAAAAAATTTAGAGTAACTAAAGTCTGAAAAGAGATGTTTTCACATTTCTTCATCTCTCAAACAGAGTGCAAATATAAGTGGTTTTTTTATTTTCCTATGTTTTATGTTTTCTAATATTAAAACTTTCTCATGAGCTAGGACCCAACAAAAGACATTTAATTTAGGAAGACAATCTGAGCTCCATATTCTTTTCCAAAGAAAAGAGGTAGAGTGTGGTGGCGATTTACTGAGAGGAAAATTATATCCCTCTTTGATTGAATATGTACTTGAGATCCCCCATCCCCTATTATATTTAGAGGTCATGCTCAAAGGTGCTACTCCTTGAAGTAACGATAACGACATCTCGAAGGAATATTCTTACTCCTCTGGGACACCTACCTTCTTCCCGTTTATCCACCTACCATCTCATGTTCCACTCCAATAAGTCATAGAGAGTTTAGAGACCATTATTACTCATCCATTATTTTAGATATTTTAATCCTTCTTTTATATTTAGAGGGGGACGACCCAATATCTTATCCTCCCAGATGTTTATTAGTTTCTCATTACTAGGGACCCAATAGAGCCTGTATTGAATTAGGTTCCTGAGATGGTTTGTATAACTGCTAAATGCTTGAACCTATTCCTTCCCATGAATGATGATCTATACACCTATATCTGGATTCTCTAAAGTATTTATTTCTAAGGATCTCCTTTCACCATTCCTTCATTCTTAACAACATTCTCCATAAAATTTTAGCTCCCATTTATAAATTAACCAACTTGGGATCTATTGTGAAAAAAATTTCACAAAGGTGTGCATCACTTCCCACTTGAGGGGGTGAATCCTTTGAGGTTTTCAACAAGGCACAGTATTATATTACTAAAGAAAATGTCAATCAATGACTCCAAATTGATCCTACAAGCTCTTGTTAGAAAAACAAAACAAAATAAAACAAAAACTTGAAAATAACTCAAAACAAAGCAAAGGGAGTGAGAATATGCAAACCACAACACAAAGCAACTGCTAGACCCAATTTAGATTTCCCAATGGTCAAGCTTGTTACATGTATTTTCACCTAGGAGGTGTGGGATTCAATGGAATCCAACAATATCCCTTAGGGAGGTCCTTTTTGTCCACACTAAATGATAAATAACTTGAAAGAACAATTGGGAGAAAGAATTTCCCCTTGGTGGAAGGTGGCAAGGGAGCTTGAGGAATGCTAGTAGGTGTGAGAAGAGGTGGAAGAAGTTCCAACACAATTCCAACAACATAACCTTGCTCTAAATTCTCTCTTTAGATGCATGCCCATGGATTCATTTTATAGGCCAAGATGTGGCCAAGAAACAACTAGATCCAAATGTGGATTCATTAACTCCATGATATAGCTCCAAAGTACACAAAGGGGGGGAATTCAATGATCCCAAGTACATGAGGAGCCGAATTCGAATTCTTGGAGGTGATGGAGCTTTGATGAGTCTTCAATGCGTCACGGGTGGTTTTCGTTCCACTGTTTTTTATAGTTGCATAGATTTTGATGGAAAATCAACACTAGGCTAGTGTGGTCAGAGAAATGATAATATGCACTATAGCGCGATCTATGATGGATGTAACCATGCTACCTCTTCTTTTGACTAATGTTGGAATTTTTGGACCCATGCTACTTTTTGGATCCGATGAGGATGTCTTTGTTGGGATGCATGCTATATGTTGATGATGCCTTACTACAAGATTATCCAAAATTTCACATGTGTGTGAAATTTAGGCATTAACATATTCCCCCTAATGTATGAGCTTCAGAGGGTACTGTTGAACCAATAATTCATCATCGTTACTTTTGTATTCTCTCATGTTGTTGGAAGTTCTCAAGCTAGTGTGTACAAGAGGTTCCTTGGGGGGAAGATTGTTGGTGACGACTGGTGAATATGTAACAAAGAATTTTTTTTATACAAAAGAGGAGGGCATACCCATGCTTGTGAAAATATTGTCAAGATGAATACAATGAGAGGAGACCAAGGGGTCAAATCATAATATTGATGGTACATGGACGAAGGAGGATTCAATCCATGTGAGAGTAAATGAACTTGGAGGTGATGTTACTGATGCTGAAGAAGCAGAACTATTGATGATCATGATAATCCCATTGGGGTGGGGGACCATAATACTGGTGAAGTTGTTGGATGGAGAACCTCATTGTACTGCGATTACCATGATTTGTAAATGTCAACATTGCTACCTTCAAAATGTATGACTCCCCCTGATGCAATAAATGTGTTGGCGTCAAGTATAGTAGAGACCACTAAGTTAGGGAGCACTGATGAATATCCCTACTTAGTTCGAGGTGATCCCTGATGTTGATTGACAGGGACCCCAAGGTACAATTGCAACTACTGTGGCTCGTAGAATGTGGGGATTTGATGTTGATGAGAGTTGAAGTACAATATAAGACAAGGTTCTTATCCCGAGAACCAAGATCATTTTGTAACCAAATGTACAACTGATAGACTTGACACAAGATTGGATGATAAGCATGGGGCTCCCACTTGGGGAGTGACTAGAAACATTCTTCAAAATAAAGTGACAGAATGTAACGAAGCGTGAAAAACTGCAGATGAAGGGTTTTGGTGGATACAAGACACCAAGGGTGGTGGTGGCTAACAAAACTAACAATGTTGGGTATAGGGAGACTCAATGACATTGATAAAAGGTGACCAGGGATTGCTACCAAAAGAATGGTGGTGTTCCCGCGGTGTTGAGTGGAGCAGGGAATTGTTTGCACATAAAGAATAATTGGTGGGGCCCCTGATGGCTCACACTTGTGGGTAAGAAAATGAATTTAATTTATCCATTTTATCAATCATTCAGATCCTCAAAAGGAGTATCATGGTAACAAGTTGATGAACAATGTGTACATTGTAGTTAGGATTATAGAAATATTTCAAATTATCTATTTAGATGTTGTAATCTTCCTTTTACATAACTAAATTGCATATATGATACTAATGGGGTTGATTTCCAATAGCACCTTCTTGACATAGGCTTAAACTGACACATTTTGACATCTGGAGATCACAAGACCATTTTTGTTCAAGAACTCGAAAAACACAACAGATCACTCTCAGTTCTAATTTTTTACGAGTTCAACTTTTATTAAAAAAGTCCCAGTTTTTGGACCAATGCATTTTATTTCAATGCACAGTTCAAATGAAGACTTAGTAGAAATGTAGTCACTTTGGTGTAGATAATGATGTTTGATGATCCACAACACTCACATCAAATGGATGCATGGTCCTCGAAGACCAAGTGTGGCCCAACAACTACCACCATTCATGATCTTGTGCATGAACAAATACTTCACTTGTGCACTTAGATCAGGACCTGGCACATTCTTTTGAAGTAAACTAGAAGTCTCTATCTGTAGGTTATATAGTTTCTATATTTAAACTAGATGGCCTGGTTAGGGGGAGCTAGCACCCATTATGATATGACATTACTATTTTCTATAATCCTGAATTCTTGAGACAAGTTTTATATTGTTCACAATTTTCTACATTGTTAATGACAAGTGATCTAATTCATATACTTATATGAGTTTCATAACGTTCCCATATTTCATTGGATCTAGTCCCATCCAAGGTGAAGTGCATGAACTTGTTTGTTAGACTAGAATTAGAATTTACATTAGTTTATTTAGAATAGAGTACTTGTTGTAGTTTTCTTGCAAATTGTAGAAATACTATGTTGTTGAAGTAAAGCGTTATTTCCATACTGTTAATGAAAAGAGTAATTGATGCTTGTTTCCTGCACTTTCAGATTCAAAGTTATTTATTTCACATAAGATCTTGTTTTTTGTATTTGGTATTAGCTGGAATCATTTGCTTGTTATGACCACTCGCATGAAACATTAAAGTTGTTTGTAATACCCCTAATTTTGACTTGGAATGTATTTAATCAAAATTATGTAAATGATGTAAATATGCTAGTATGGATTCCTAGTGTGGAGCTCAAGGCCAATGCCCAACTAGTGAATGGTTAGGCATGTATGGTGTATATATTTTTATTTGGACCATATGGTTGGCTTACTATGCCAATTCGAAATGTATGTAAATATTATGATGAAAATTAATAAAATGGTCCAAGATGGATGTGTAAAGAGCACCAGAGGGGCTATGATTCTACCAGAAGGAAAGAGGAAAGGGGGCCTATAGGAAACCAAATCCTGTACTTCCATGTGTCAACCTTAGAACTAATCCAAAATCTGCCATGTGCCTTAAATGAGACAATTACCTTCTTTTGACTATTAAACCCAATCATTGAATGCATGTGTGTGGTTGGTGGGGAAAATCATTTCATGTAGTTATTGAAGCATGGGGGTTGTGGCAGTTATGTCAGCTATCAACAGTCCTATTTATTCTATTGTCAGAAGCTATTTCAGTTTTCTTTTCAACCTTACCTCATATCCTTGGAGTCAACACTCTTTTGATCATTCTCATTCTCTCATGCATGTTTTATACACTACATAGAGTATTCCATTGTTGTTCATGTCCATTACCACACTGTGTTTAACCCATAAATTCGAATTTGAAGACAAAGCTGCATATTTGGAAGGGAAAATAGATGGATGTAGATGAGCATAGAGGTTGGGCAATTTAGGAACCTCACCCATTGAGTTATGATACTTTTGGATGCTTGAGAAGCCATGGATGAATGTTGGAGGATGTTATCCATTAGCATACAAGAGGTTGGAATCTTACTGCACACACTGGTAAGAACTGTAAGGGATGGATTTCCTGAGGGAACTGTGGATTGGTGAAGGGAAATGCCTTCCCTATGTTGTGTGGGGCAGTTGGAAGGAGTTCCAGGGATGTGATGGCTTAGTGAGACCCCTGTAGAGCTTAGCTAGAGCTTTTGGATAAGCATAGAGAGCATAATGGGTTGTGGGATGAGAGAGAGAGAAGCCTGTAGGTGTTTCCTTCGCCTTGGTGGCCTCATAGCCCAGCTTGGGGGTGGCCTCTTAGCAGAAAGAGTATATGTTGGACAGAGTGCCTATGGTTGGATGGAAAATCGCTCTTACACAACCAATTGCTTGGATCTTCTTGTTTAAAGATAAGTATTCTTATGTATTTGATGTGCAATGATTTTATTTGTATTCATGTGATAATTATGCCTGTAAATTGCATGTTGTGTGTGTGGACTTAGTTTATTCCACTGTGTGTTTTATTTTCATGTTTGCACATACATTTTAGCTATTAAGAATTCGTAATTATGGTTATGGGGAAAAGTTTAGAGGCCCCGATTCAGTTAATGTCCCCTCATGCTGGATGGATTGAGGGATGGGGACGTTACACTGTTGAATGTCTCTCTTTTTCAATATGAAGGTAGAGTACCAAAGGGATTTCACTAAATGTTGTGAACTATATGAGAAATGTCATGGTGCTCATTTCTAATGTTGATAGATAAGGAAGGAAGTGCCAAATATGAAATTTAGGTCTCATGCTCTAGCAACCCTTAGTTAAAAGTTGATTTTTTTTTTTTTATATTAGCTAGAAACTTCACTGTTTTGATTGATTAGATTAGGATTTACATACTAATAGACATAATTAGCTCACTTGTAGTTGCATATATTGTGCAAGTCCGTCATAAGTTTGTACGAATCCTTGGGTTGATGATTAAGGTAAAGGTTTAGATGCAATATTATTGTTGTTGTCTTATTCCAATGTGATACAATATTACTACCGATTGATTAATCCCATCACTTTTTGGTGCCATTACCGAGAGGCACTCCAAACCACAAGGGAAATGAGAATATTTTATAGTCATTTTATTTTGCATGCATGATAAGTAGGGTACATTCAGAGAAGATAGAAACAACGAGAAGCATACATGTTATTGCAAGTAGGTCTCTCTAAACTAGCTATTATTTTTTTTTTCAAAATTTCAAATTAGATAATTAATTTCAAATCCTCATACCCACATACCTAAAAAAATTCTAAAAACAAAATTTAAAAAAAAAAACGCATTCCTCGCTTAGTATGAATTCCTAGAGCTAGGGACAAGTTTGGACGATTCTTACCAAGGACCCTTGTTTCAAACAACCCTATCTCAATCCATAGGATAAGGGAGGAGGAGACTCCTGAAGAAAGCCCTGATAATACTGAATTTAAATACTTTCCTTTCCATCCTATGAGAAGAAGACGATTTGGTCTATTTGTATCTACCTTGGAAGAAGAAAGCAGTAAGTCCTCTATTGATCAAGAAGAGGAGAGACAGAATCCAATGGAAGATGAAGAATAACCTATAATTTTGAATTTCCCATTAGGGGAGTTGATGATAATGAGGTTACCCAATTTTCATGGCCTAACATTTGAATATCTAAGCACCTTCTTATTTGAATTTGAGGTGGTCATAGAACCTATGACTATACCCTAAATGCCTAGAACTCAATATTTTTCCATATAATCTGAAGGACTCTACCTTACGATGGTTCATGAGCTTAGAAGCCAATAACATAACCTCTTAGGATCAAATGAAGGATACCTTCATAGAAAAATAAAGGGACTATTGTAAGACTACGGAAACTAGGGATGAGATTTTCATAATGGAGTGGGGAGAGAATGAATCATTAGAGGACTATGAAGAATATTTTAAACTTAGTTATAAGAGATATCATACTTGCACTCTAGATGATGAGCCCCTCAAACTCGTACTCCTTAGGGGAGTTAGGGAGGAAATTCTAGACACCTTGAACCTCTTTTCCAATGGTGATATCTATTAGCAGGACTATGATGAGACCAAAAATATATTCTTAAATCATTCTAGGTCCACAGGAAAGAGGCTCGTGTGAAGAAACCTTTCCGTCCAAGCATCCAAACCCTCTAGTTCCACTCTTACCAAATCAGATATAGGGAACCTTCTAGATGACATGAAATCAAATACCATACACTCTTTGGCATTAAAAATGGATACCATATAGGGAAAAAATGAAAAAATAGGAATTAGATAAAGCCTTGGATATCTCCTGTCCTGACTGTAGGAAGAAGCATAAAAAGAATGAGTGGCCACTAAACATAATGTAATCCAGTACCAAAAAATTTGAATGCTGTGGAATTTTCTCTAATAAACACCACATAGACGACTGTCCCTACCTAGGGTCCCTTAAATCCAACTTTTACGAGCCACCAATAGAACCTCTATGCTACATAAATTATCCTAGGAGACCAGGGACACCAAGACCATTCCAAAATTATTATGGACAATCATAGTACAAAAATTTTCAAGGGTATCAACCTTATCAAGCATATGTAAAACCACATTACCAATAGCCTTATAGTCAACCACCATTCCATCCAACCTATGATAAATTCATATGGACAACAACCTTATCCTATGCCTGAATGGCACCTGTTGGACAAAATCAATGGAAAAATCCTCAACGAGTACCTCCTACATATGGGAAATGTTTTTCTTCCATAGGATGGAGTCAAAACCAACAATAACATGCCCTTATGCCTCCTCCAATGACTAATCCCAATAAACCAGAAGCCCAAAATCCCACCCCTTCTACATGTACGCCACCTCTTCCAACATAGCCAACTCCAAATCCCAAAAACATACAACCTCAACCTGTATAAAATAGTGAAATGACTAACTATCCAACATACTCTCTAAACGTAGTAGAAGCTAATGAATTTAATTTACGATCTAGAAAAATAGTGACACAACCTTCTACATATGATAACGCAGAAAATTTAGACAGACTCGACTCTCCTAAAATGAATCAACTCCTTGATGAACAACCTAAAACAAAGGAAAGGAATATGGGGGTCCTCCATCTCATGTTCTTCCTTACCCTCGGAGATTGCAACACAAAGAAATAAAAAAAACTGAAAATCCTATTCTAGAGGAGCTAAGGAACCTATGTGTCAAAATACCACTCTTACAGGCTATTAAAGAAATCCAAATATATAACCAGTACATCAAGGAAACATATATTAGGAGGTCAGGGAGGAAGAGAAAATATCCTACCATCATTATTGCAGTAGGGAAACTAGCGTACTTGATGCTTAGGGAAATTCTAAACCCAAAATATGATGATCCAGGAAATCTTGTGGTAGATGTACACATTGGGGGTAATATGATTCAGAACACTCTGATCAACTTGGGTGTAGCAATAAACATAATGACCAAATACATCATGTTAGGATCCAACATTCAAAACATCCTAAGCCATACCTCTATTGTTATGCAATTAGAAAATTCTTCTACAGTCTATCTTGAAGGTATGTTAGAAGACAGCCTGGTCTCCATAGATTCATGGAAGTATCTTGTTGACTTCATTATCCTATGTACTAAAGATAAACTTAATGGATACCCCCTTATACTTGGAAGACCTTGGATCGCAACAGTTGATGCCCATATCAGTTGTAGGCAAGGGGATATGATCATTGCAAATGGTCCATAAAAGAAGATATTAAACCTCTATGCACCAGCCAAGCCTCACCTAGATATCATAAAACCTATTTGGGAAACAAGAGAAGATGAATTTGATCAACCTATCCATCCTGTGCTAACCATAGATATTTCCTTATCACCTAGACAACCACAAGAGGATGTAGTCATTTCCAATTTCATACATAACATCTATAACAATCCTACTTTTCTAGCAGATCAATTTACACTTCAAGAGTTGGATATCATAGGATTGGAGGAACCAATGTGTCAGAATATATGCCTTATATAAGAAACATATATGTCTACCAAAACAATAGAAGTTTCTCCTGACAAAACACTAAAAATCAGCAACCATTTACTTCCAGAACGAGAAGAAAAATTGATCCACCTCCTTAGCAAATACCAAGTAGCTTTTGCATGGATTTATTCTAACATGAAGGGATTCAATCCAACCATTTTCCAACATCATATATACATCAAAGAAGATGCAAATCCTATTAGAGAGCCTTAGAGAAGGATGAACCAAGCTCTAAAAGACATTGTTAAGGATGAATTACAAAAAACTCTTGATGTTGGATTCATATACACTATTTCAGACAATGAGTGGGTATCACCAATAGTGATTGCCCCAAAGAAAGGGGGGAAAGGGAGGGTTTGCATAGATTACAAAGAACTCAATGAAGCTAAAAAAAGTACCATTTTCCATTTCCATTCATTGACCGAGAACTTGACACTTTAGTAGGGAAGAAGTTCTTCTCCTTATTAGATGGATTCAATGGGTATAATCAGATTCAAATTCACCCAAGAGATCAAGACAATACCACATTCATTTGTCCTTGGGGAACCTTTTCCTATAGGGTCCTCCCTTTTGGACTTTGCAATGCCCCAACTACCTTCCAAAGGGTAGTCTTTAGCATATTTGTTGATTTTATCCATGACCACATGGAGATATACATGGATGAATTCACCCCCTATGGAAATGAATTTGAAGAATACCTCACCAACTTAGAAAATTTTCTTAAGAGATGCATTGAAATGAACCTTTACGTCAACAATAAGAAATGTCAATTAATGATGGATGGAGGGGTAGTTTTAGGTCACTATGTCTTTGCTAAAGGAATCACACTTGATCCTGTAAAGATACAAGTCATAACTAACTTTCTTCCACCTAAAAAATACAAATATTTTAGGAGTTTCGTAGGATAATATGGATACTATAGGAGATTCATTCAATATAATAGCTGCTCCTATGTTCTTGATACTAACAAAAGATGTATAATTCCATTGGAATAGTGATTTCCAAATAGCATTTGACCACATCAAAGAAAATATTATGGAAGCCCTTGTCTCACAAGGACATAATTGGGAAATTCCTTTCAACATTCACCCCAATGCATTAGACAAAGCAATCTGTGCAATTCTAGACCAAGAGAAAGACAAAAATCCGTATGCAATCTAATACATTAACAAAAATCTTGCAAGTGTAGATATGAACTATACAGTCAGAGAGAATGAATCTTGGTAGTAATATACTCCATCTTAGATAAACTTGGAAAACATAATGTTGTAGAATAGTTTTTGTCCAGACTAACTAATGTTGTAGATAAAGAGTTGGTAGATGATGCATTCCTCGATGAGCACATTTTTTCCATTTATACACATACTCCATTGTTTGTTGATATAGAAAATTACTTAGCTACTGGAAGGTTCCCTCAACATTTCACTTACAGAGAAAGATGCAACATAGTAAGTAAAAGTGTTACATTTTCATGGATTCAAGGATACCTTTTTAAGCAAGGACAAGACCACATCCTGAGGAGATGCATCTGAGATGATAAAGTCCAAGAAATTCATCATGCTTGTCATAATGAACCATTTGGGAGACACTATGAAGCCAAGAGAACAACATACAAAGTTCTACAAACTGGATATTACTGGCCAATGTTACACAAGGATGAAACAACTTATGTTTCAAGGTTTAATGACTGTCAGATAATGGGTAAACCAATACAAAGAGATCAAATGCTTCTCCATCCCTAGGTAACCATAAAATAATTTGAAAAATGGGGAATGGAATTCATAGGACCTATTGACCTCCCATACAACATGAAACATCACATACTAGTATGCACTAACTATCTAGCAAAATGGGTGGAATTAAAGGCATTAAGGTTAGAAAATGAAGAATCAATAACAAAATTGCTAACAGAAGAGATATTCACAAGATTTGGATCCCCTAGAGAACTTGTTACTAACAGGGGTACCCAATGCACATCAAATATAATAAAAGAAATCCTACGACTGAATAAGGTGAAACACAGTCAATCAGAACCTTATCATCCACGGGACATTGTCAAGCATAATTCATCAATAAAGAGATAGAGAAAATATTGACAAAAACCGTTCAGATTCACATAAGAGATTGGGTAAATTGACTTCATGAAGCAACATGGGAATACAACACCACATGGAAGAAAACCACATGGATAACACCTTATGAGTTGGTTTATGGAAAAAGAATCATGTTTCCAATTGAATTTGGACTCAAAAAATTAAGAATAGCAGTAGGAGTTGACATGGACCTATCAACATCACAAAATGAGAGATTATTCCAACTCAACCAACTGGATGAACTAAGACAACAAGCCCTCCATCACACAAAATTAATCCAACATACAAGAAATATATGGCATGAAAAATTCATAAGGACCAAGGAATTCAAGGAAGGAGACTAAACCATGCTCTATGATTCAAGATTCAAATATTTTAAAAGCAAACTAAGAACCAGATGGTTGGGACCTTATCCGATTGACGTTATTTATGACAATGGATCTGTCAGAATATCAACCATATATGAAGATCAAGTGCCAATGCTAGTAAATGGCCATAGATTGAAACTTTATAAGAAGCCTCTCACAAAAAAATAATTCACCAAGGCTTTGAAAAAGGAAGAACTACATTTCATAATAGGGAAGCAATTCCCTTCCCTAACTTTAGTCATCTTGAAATTCGTATAAAAAAAGAGAAAATTCTGAGACGAAAACTTCTCCTAAAGCATTTGAGACAAGTCAACAAATTGAAAACCTCATCTGAGGTGGTTTGTCGACCTGTAGAAGAAATAAAAATTCTCAAGAGAAAACCACTTTTGAGGATCTTAATAAAAAATAGAAGAGGAAAAGAGAATAAAAGAAGCAACACAAAAATTATCAATTTTACTAATAATATGGAGTTGTAGGTCACCTCGCAAAGATTACAAACAACAACTCTCCAAAACTTCTAGTACGAACAAAGCTTCCAAGACAAACAACCTACAGGATATCTACAACATGTTATCATAACTGAGCACATCATCCCCAACAGTAGAATCAAGATAGTAAGTTATCTAAAGGTTAGCCTACTCATCTAAATACCTAAATTGAATAGCTTATATATGTTTTAGCTAGATTGTATACCAGTATTCATGAACTTGGTGAGGACATCAAAATAATTAAGTTGAGGGAAGAGGAAATTTCATTTCATATGCCACATTTCTTTTCTATGCCAAATTTCTTGCATATGAAAAAACAAGCCTTGCACATGCCAAAAGTCACATGAAAATGGAATGACCACATACCATATTAGAGAAATTTGATTGGTTCAGAAAAAAATGACAAGATCACCAAGTCATGAAAAATAGGGGATATGACGGTCGTCATAAACCACCACTAGAAATCAAAGACTAAAATCATGGTCATCAAAAAAATAGAGATAAATGGGACAGCCAACACGAGCAATCACTCCATCTGCGCAAGAAAACAAGATGAATACACAAGTGGGTAATGATGAAGAGATCAGGAATTTGGAAAAATTTTGAAATCTATGGGATATAATGATAAATAATGTGGCATGACATACACACTCAATGGTTATTTCTCACCACTAGGAGCATGGGCCAACATTCACAGACCTCGAATTAATAGAGTCTCATAGAAGGGAGTTCATAGAAGGAAGCCATAACCAATCAGAGCTAAAAAGGTAATTTAGATACCTTCTATAGTAAATTCCACCAGTACTCTCGTTTTTTCAGAAGAATTACCATTTCCAAATATAAGGAAGGTTGTATAAATGACTGGAGGTTATGTCAAAAGAGATCCAACAAACCATGCAAAACTATTCAGGAACCCCAAGGCCATAGAATATTTTTAAGGTGTAGGTTGGGTTCAATATTTTCACAAGATAGATGGGTATCATGAGGGGATGGCCAAGGAATTAAGAAGGTAGATGATGATACATGTAGAACCTTGGTAAAAGGTGTTTCAATAAAACTCAACAAGGAAGTCCCTAGCAAAGTCACCAGGCTTCCAAAGGGAATCAAACGAGACAAAGATGATAGAGAGCTTGGGTAGAAGGAAAAAAAAGCATTTTTTCGGTTCACCGAGACATACGAAGAATTCAAGGGAAGTGTGACGAGAGATTCACTTCCAAAATCCTAGGGGAACGTGGTTTTGATCATCAATAAATTCGTAACCTATGAAGGAAGGCATGATCTAGTACATGCCTATCATTTTTGCATTTTGAATCTTTTGAGGAACCTTAGATAGAAAAGACCAGGGAAGAAGATCGATCTTCCCTAGTTCCTATTTAAAACCCTTTCCTCTATGAGTATTAAATTCCAGTTAGGGAATCCTAACGCCCTATCCCATCATGGATTCGTCCAATTGTTAATCTGCGATATGTTGGAAAGGGAATATGCTCCCTTGTCATGGGGAACATTTATAAAAATTAATGACAATGAAATACAAGTATTTCACAAGAGGGATCAACCACATCTTGAAGACCAGACAACTCCACAAGCACAGAAACCAAAGAATCATATGACCCCAACAATGAAATCATATCAAAAGAAGGTCTAGATGGATCCATCTACAAATAAACAAGGGAAAATCAGTCGTATTTCCCAGAGGACCAGGTCCAACCTTAGGAGAATAATAGAACAAGGAACCCAAGAAAAAACTAATAAAAATGGAGAAGAGAAATAAGTGGAAAATACCTTGATTCAGATGAGAGAACCAGAGAATACACCTACCAAAAGAGGGTCGCCAATATCTAGAATCCAAGACAGTGAATGAGGTACCCAGAAGAGAAGGAAGCCATAGAAACAAGGCTTAGACAATATAGTACAATATTCAATTTTAGATACAAACTCCCCTGAGAATCAACAAGCCTCATACGCACACCAACCAAAATTGGAGGAAATTTTTCATAAGAACCAGCGAAATAGAGACCAAACATAGATTTGGGAATATATGCTTGATTCCCCCATGAATGATAGACATACAAACATTAAAATCCATGAAGTACTCAATGAAAAAGATCAAGAAATTTAAAAGCTACATAATCAGTTAAAAGAAGTAGAGAAAGAAGTTCTAAAATGGAAAATGATCACCCATACTATGGAGGCCTTGAAATATTCTAGCACTCAAGGGAATGAGGAATATGAGATGCATCCATTGGAGGAAAATATCCTAGTTGTGGAGGACAAAAAACAAGTAATAGAAGAAATCCTCCTCCTCAAACGAGACTTACAAAGTTGTGAAGTTGAATTGAAAGATGAAATCAAGGAGAAATCCAAAGTGGAGGGGCAATTAAAGAAAATTTTCAATCATATGCTAGAGATAAACCTTTGTATACCACCTTTGAGGTTGTACTTAGTATTTATAAAGGAAAGGTGGTTGTGGTATCAACTTAAAAGAATACATGTAGGACAATCAGAGCACTTGGACACTCCCAAAGCTTTCATAGACACATGTCAATGAGTAGGAGAGTTAGGAAAGGATCACCTTAGTGAATTCTATTTTCATAATTTTATCCTTCCACACCCCTACAAATGGTCACCAAAACCCTACATAGGGGATTTCCAACTGATATCTATGTGTTCTTGGATCTCTATCAAAGAAAAGAGAGCCACAAAGATGATCCACTACTTTGTAACTAAAAAATACACCCAACTATGGATCAAGGAAGAAGATACTATTGCCAATACAATCCTCACATCTCATCAGCTGCCGATTTGGCACCAGTCCTAAAGGAAAGACAAAATTATGGCATAACACATTTCAAAGACTTAGTAACGGGGAAAAAAAAAACATAATCATTCAGATAAATTCCAAAATATGTAATTGGACATTCCTTCTGAACTACAACAACTTGAGGTAAATTCACCATACAACTTGGAAAAATCACTCTTTAGATCCTCTTTGTATGTTCCCACTGTGGAATTTTTTTTATTACAGTGGATTGGCCTGAGATTAATCCCACTGCTCCTTTTATCCATTGTCAATCAATATTGGAGTGAGGAAGAGGAGGAAACTAATTGGGAGCATATTAGAAATGATAGGGGATTCTACCAAGTAGGGGAAATGACCAGTGATTATGCTTGCAAACTCAAACCAACATACGAAATTGAACCCACAAAGGAACTAGGATCAATGGCTTCATTGCAAAGGGACATGAAATAGGGTAGTTGGGTGGAGATGATGACTCCCACTTTTGGGTAAGAAAAGGCATTTATAGGATCAATGAATTCATTGCACAAGGACGTGAAATAGGGGAGTTGGGTGGAGATGATGACTCCCACTTTTGGGTAAGAAAGGAATTTACTTTCTCCATTTTATCAATCATTTAAGGCCTAAAAGGAGTATCATGGTAACAAGTTGATGAAAAATGTGTACATTCTAGTTAGGATTACAAAAATATTTCAAATTATCTATTTAGATGTTGCAGTCTTTCGTTTACTTAACTAAGTTGCATATATGATACTAATGGGGTTGATTTCCAGCAACACCTTTTTGACACGGGCTTAAACTAACAATTTTTGACATCTAGATATCACAAGCCTAGTTTTGTTCAAGAACTCAATCATCAAAGCATATCACTCTTAGTTCTAATTTTTTATGAGTTCAACTTTGATTAAAGAAGTCCCAATTTTTGGACCAAGTCATTTTATTTCAACACATAGTTCAAATGAAGACTCAGTAGAACTGCAGTTGCTTTGGTGCAAACACTGGTGTTCGACGATCCACAATGCTCACATCAGATGGAGGCCTAGTTCCTAAAGACCAAGCGTGGCCCAGTAAATGCCACCATTCACGATATTTTGCATAAACACTTACTTCGCTTGCGCACTTAGCTCAATTCATGGCACATTCTTTTGAAGTAAACTAGAAGTATTTGTTCATAGTTTATACAATTTCTGTATTTAAACTAGTTAGTATGGCTAGAGGGAGCTAGCATCCATTCTGATATGACATTACTATTTTTTACCATCATGAATTCTTGAGAAAAGTTTTATATTGTTCACATTTTTCTACATTTTTAATAATAAGTGATATGATTCGTATACTTATCTGGGTTTCGTAGCGTTCTTGTCTTTCCTTGGATCTATGCCCATCCAAGGTGAAGTGTAGGAAATACTAGAATTAGAATTTACATAAGTTTATTTAGAACAAAGTACTTGTTGTAGTTTTCCTACAAATTATAGAAATTATGTGTTGTTGATGTAAAGCGTTATTTCCATACTGTTTATGAAAAGAGTAATTGATGCTTGTTTCATGCACTTTCATATTCAAAGTTATTTCTTTCACATAAGATATTGTTTTATGTATTTGGTATTAGCCAGAATCCTCTGCTTGTTATGACCCCTGTTGCATGAAACATTAAATTTGTTGAATGCTCGTATTTTGCAATCTAAAGGTAGAGTACTAAAAGGGGTTTCACTAAAGGTTGTGAACTAGATGATAAATCTCATGGTGCTTGTCTCTAATGTTTCTAGATAAGGAACAAAGTGGAAAATAGGAAAGTTAAGTCTCATGCTCTAGCAACCCTTAATTAAAAGTCGATTTACTTGTATTTGGTATTAGCCAGAATCCTCTACTTGTTATGACCCCTGTCGCTTGAATCATTAAATTTGTTGAATGCTCGTCTTTTGCAATCTAAAGGTAGAGTACTAAAAGGGGTTTCACTAAAGGTTGTGAACTAGATGATAAATCTCATGGTGCTTGTCTCTAATGTTTCTAGATAAGGAACAAAGTGGAAAATAGGAAATTTAGGTCTCATGCTCTAGCAACCCTTAATTAAAAGTTGATTTACTTATGTTTTTATAATAGCTAGAAACTTCACTGTTTTGATTGATCGGATTAGGATTTACATACTACTAGACATAATTATCTCCCTTGTAGTTGCATATATTGTGGAGGTCCCTCATAAGTTTGTACGAATCCTTGGGTTGATAATTAAAGTAGAGGTTTAGATGCAACATTCTTGATGTTGTCTTATTCCAACGAGATACTGTATTAATATTGATTGATTAAGCCCATTAGTCCCCATGGTTTTGAGTGTGTTGGGGGACCAATTTGATTATTGGTTCATATTCATTCTTGTTTTTGGATTGTTTAAGGTCTCGAAGTTTTCTTAGTGCTTATTTGCAAAACCTTGCAGACCATATTTTACTTGTTGGGTTTTATTTGAATTTTTTTTTTTATCTTTATCATTGCATATTAAGCATAAAACAAAAAAAAATTGCATTTCATCATCAAGTTTGGAAAAGTTGGATTTTACAAAGCATTTAAGTGTTGAAAGGATTTGCATATATCATTGCTTGTTTGATTACTTCCTTTTGGAGAGTGCATTTGTTAAGTTTCGTGTTTATTTGGTGAAGAAGAAAAACTCTATTTCCCTCCTCTAAATAAGTATCATCGAATCGAAAAGGAAAAATAACATTGCATTGCATGGTTTTCATAATTTGTTGAGTCATGAAACACCATCCAAGTTTCATGTCATACCCCTTTGAGTAAACAAATGATAATTAATAAAAATGTAATTTAAAATCAACTAGACTCATTTTTCATTGATAGAGAAACCAAAAATAGAAGAGGTGATAGGGCCTTCGTAGTAGGAGTGGTGAGTAAACTCTCCAAGGCCATAAAACCAAACTAGGAATTGATGAAAGAGTGAAAAATACATTAGTATCAGGAAATACTTGCTGGGAAAGCACATCTAACACTTTCATCAAGCACACGGTTAATCTAGGTGTAGGTGAGATATTTCCCCCTCTCCTTGCATTTAGTGGGATTTTGTGTGTTAGGGGGTTTATGCTGGTGTTGGCGGATATTTCTACCCTATAGCAAGGAAACTACTACTATCAACTTGGTTGGGGTGACAGGTAAGTGTATTGATGCTATTACAGAGGCATTTACAAAAAGAAATAGATTGTAGATTTAGGGAACACACCTTTTAACCGAAGTTTGATCCTAGCCTTGACTCGGTCCCGTGTCCAACTTCCAAATCTACCTTTCCTTCAGCAAACCTGCAACAACAATACCTTTCTCAAAACATTTTGGGCAATATATAAAGTTTAATATAAACAAAAGCAATGTTTAAAATCCAACATTGACCAAAATAAATCCAACTTAAAATGCCATTTGCTAACACATTCAAATTGGAACAAGAAAAACACTTCAACCTTTATTTGTCAAAAGTAGAATGAAGTACAAGTATACCTGACAATGAAGCAGGCTCTTGCAACTAGATTCTGGGCTCTGGCTCTGCTCTGGCTTGGATGTCTTCTGCAACAACTTCTCCAATGTCTTTAAAGTTTCTCCATTAACTCATCCTCTAGTTTTTCTAGCAATAATTTCTCCTAACAATTTCTAACCTTGCTCCTTTAACCTTCTTGGTATTTATAGGTTCAAAGAAGCAGTTCAGATCGAGATGTAGTTATGGAGGAAGTTGTGGGAGTTAGGAAACTGCCATCAACTAATCCTCCTCGATGAATTAATATATTTTTTAATCATCTTTTAAGATGTACGCGACTCTTCTTCAGTGGAGTAGCGTATAGGGTGCCACTCTAGTGTTTAGCAACTAGCGCTCAATCGATTTTAAATGTCGAGCGCTACTTTGCTACACTGGAGTAGCGTATAGTTTGATATGGGTGCTACTATTATACAGTGGAGTAGCGTATGGGCGCTATTCTCTTTGAGTAGAGTAGCGCTCATATCTTAAAATGATATTTTTTGTGGTTTTCCAGTATTTTCAGGAAATGTAAATGAGTTGTCATACCATCAAAGGTCAACATGCTCCTCCATCCAAATTGTCCTTTTGTGTGATCAGCAGCTCAGGGAAATCACGGACGGAGAGGTGCAAGTTTGACCTATAACAGATGCCCCCTAATGTGTGAGGTCAGAGGGAAACGATGGCCGAAATACATTACAATCCAAAGCCAGAGGAGGAGCACAAAACCGCAGAAAACAAGTCACAAGAAACCTACAACAAAGATCAAGGTCAGCGAGAAATTATATTTTTGACATCTTATAGATGTGTAGTGTGATACAACATGATCTCCGATACATAACAAGGAGATGTATATAAAGCATGGCCACTTGAAATACAAGCGTGGATCCATGTCAAACTGAGAGATCATAGCCATAACAACAAACTGGATCTATGTCTCATGGAGAGCCGAATATAAGTGAGGCTCAGTCTTGCGCAACTTGGGTGATAACGAAATGAGGTAATGTCGTCAAAATCCCAAGGTCTTCATCCCACAACAACCCTAGGTACAAACCCTAACCATGTGAATAGATGAGCTGATAGTCGAACATGGAGAGCATCGTTTGATTACTGGTCATTGATGTATACCGTTAACAAACGCGAGGACTTCCACCGATAATGATGATGGAGTCCAAGGTACCAAGTACGATTCGCCAAATGTGAATAGATGGAATTGGAGTTGAACACTTGGGAATCCTGTCGAAGAAGAGACATTGAAGTATTCTCATCATTCAACAGTGAGGAAAATTGCCACTGGTGACTGCAATCTCCAAGGTACTAACCGAAACTCTAAACTTCAATCCCAGAATAATGATTTGGTGTCGATGGGAAGAAGTCCGTTGGAAGGGAGGCCTTAAGGTATCCTCCATCATCCAACTTGAGGAACACTCAACTGGTAAGAGTTGATATGGAATAATATGCACCAAGACTGACACTAGGAAGGCCGACACATGAGGTCAAGGTGAACTGCAGAATGGCTGACACCGGGTATATCCTTGAACATTGAGCACGACACAAAGTGACTTAGGCAGTTTCTGACATAATGGGGTAAATAAGTCTGAAATGTAGGAGACATTAGCAAACCCTCCATATGGTTGGAAGAATAACCAATCGGGGGAGTAAATAACTCGGAGGAAAGGTTCACCCTGAGGCCAAAAACTAAACCCAACCGACAAGATAGACTCAAGTAGGTGCTATGTTCAAGGATAGGACTTGACTGAAACTGCCTTTGACAATGAAGATACGATATGTTTTTCCTGTTCCTTATTCTTTTTAGATAAAAGAATACCCTTCTTGTGGATTTAATGAGTCCAAGAAAGAATGAAAACTCAATAGGTCCAACCATGTAAATAATTTAACGAGCCCATGGGAGGAAGACTCAGTACCTTCTTCATAATTTATAGAGTTCGAAGAAGAGATAGAAGATTACTCTATATGTACTGATCTCTGGATTTTAATATCGAGCCGAGATCTGTTCTTGCTCGCCGGTGTTTTCAATTTTAAGGAGTCTGAAAAACTTAAACAATAACTCCATATATCTGCTCGTGGATTTTAATATCGAGCCCAAGCAGATTAATGCTCGCCGGTGTTTTCCTGTTTATAGAGTCTGAAAAACTTAAACAATCCTCTTTTCACCTATCCGTGGATTTTATATCGAGCCCGGATTGGTCTGTGCTCGACGGTGTTTTCTTGTTTATAGAGTTGAAAAACTTAAACACTCCTCCACTTACCCTCTCGTGGATTTCACATCGAGCCCGAGTAGGTGAATGCTCGCATGGTATTTTCATGTTTAGAGAGTCTGAAAACCCTAAAGAGAGACTCCAAAAGGTCCTTTTTCATGCAGTTAGTCTCCTCCCCCGAAAAAGTATAAAACAATGAAAGGAGAACTCTTCTAGCGCATACAGGAGTATACCTAGAGTATACCTTTTCCGTAGTTAATCCACTGAGGCCCGGAAAAGGGATAATTCTATACCTGAGTGGATGAGTCTTCGGATACTTTAACGAGCTCGAAGAAGACAAGTTTGCTCGGCCATCTTGTTTAGGTTTAAATAGTCCAAACAAGAGCTTAAAATGACTTAAAGGTCAGCTTCTAGGATCGTAGCTTCATGCCCTGCCAAGACTAGGTCTTCAACAAAATATTAGTCGATGCGGCAAAAATCTCGAATGATATATGAATTTGGAATGTTTAGTTAACTGACAAGATCTATCATCAAGAAATTTGAGCTTAGGAGACGAATCTGACAACAATTGAGTGAAAATTGAACTTGGATCAGTGTTATACCTTATTTTGTGTTTCAATTGATTAATTAGGGTTTTTTGAAAGTTTTTGAAACTATGGAAAATTAAAAATTATGGGTAAAAATCAAAATCCAATTTTATATATAATTTCATTGTTAAAAAATCAATTTTCAATTTGTGTTGTAGGGCAAAAATTGGGGCAAATTTTGCGAATTTCAAATCTCTATTGCGATCAAACCGGGCATCCAAACACCAAACTTCTTCCACCAAGTAAGTAGAAATCAACCTATCTTGCATTTCAATGGTTTATTTTTAAATTTTTGAGCAAAAAAGGCCTGCAACGCGATGCTCATAAGGTTTTATGTGCGGGCGCTACTGTGTATACACAAGAGTAGCGTACAAACTCGATGGGGCTACTTTGCTCAAACAGAGTAGCGCCTACACGCTACTGTGTAGTATACACAGTAGCGTACATATTTGCAAAGGTATTTTCAAGCACCGAGACTCAAAATTTTTGGGGTTTTGTGCAGGATGGTCTTACAATGGAGGGAAAGGGAGCATGAAGACATGGATAGGTTAGCTATGCAAGACCCGGCTACCCTCCATGCGCTCCGTAGATGCGGTTTGTTGAAATTTTATCGAACCGTAAACATGCGGGCACTAAACAAGTTGTTTCGGAGACTGATTCAGTATTGGGATGTCGATACTAACACCTTCATCATCCGCGGGAAAACTCTTGAGCTTACCATTGAGGACATATACTTTATTACTGGTCTCTCAAGGAGAGGAGATGTAGTCAATCTGAAAGGAACTTCTCGTTTGGGTGCACGATCAATGCAAGAATATGTAAATACATACTGTATTGCCGGAGCAGAAAAATCGGGAAGCCAAGTCCTGATTTCAACTATTGATGGTCTCCCGCTGAAAGTGATAGTGAGCATGATCAACCGAGTAGCCGGTAGTGCGTCACAACACTTAGCTTCCAGGAATTCGATGCATGTTGGTGTACAGTGCTTGCACGGCCATGTTTATGATTGGAGTACTAGCTTGTTGACAAACATGAAGTATCAACTGACGGGTTGCAAATATGGCACAATGAAGAATTTTGGGTACGGAAGTATTTTTTGTACTTTCTTCTTCGAGAGGATGCCTGCTATTAGTTTGGGGATGCCTCTACCACAGGTTAACCCCCGTGAGCCCAGACTAGGCCGTTGGGGTGACATTTTTCTCCGCCAGGGTGGTGGGGAAAGTCACTATTGTTACCACACTGATGACTTTTGGGGGTGGTGGGAGAGGCAAGTACCCGCATTTGAGCAGTTTCCCTATGCTGGATTGGATTTCCGTCACGATCCAGAGCTGGTGCTTCTGCCAGGTGGAGCCTGGGGAGACATTGGTATGTTTAAATTTTGAGAATTTATTTAATTTTTTCAAACTTTTCAAATATTTGATTTTTATGAATGAGTTTTGGAGTTCTAATCAAATGTCAAATGCAGATGTTGGGCCTGTTCGTCCTGAGGGTCATCCTACCATCTATGTGAGGCCAACAGATATTACCGCAGCGGATGCTATGTTGGGAACCCTGGAGAGGAAGATGAGTCGGTTGACTCATCAGATTCCTGCATGCCGCATGGACCAGATACCTGTAGACATGCAGGAATATGTTGTTGGGGTGCCCCCAGCATGGCTTAGGGTGCTGCGACGGATTGCTAGACTAGTGATATGCTATCGCAATGCGGTAGATGATGAGGAGGTTCCTCCTTCTCTGTAGGAGAAGAAAAACATTATATGTATATATTTTTGAGGCTACTATGCTCAGCTTTTGTACTTTTATGACTTGATTTGAGAGACTCATGACTCAAAACTCATATTTTTTGATACGGCACCAGTTATATACAGTATCGGTTATTTACATGTGTATGCATTTTAAAAATTATGTGTGTAATGTTGTTTATAATGTATGATGCAAATGCCAGTCTAAAACATAGTTTGCTAATGAATCAGCTAAAGTGTTTAAACTTCTCGGAATGTGTTCATATCTAATAGAATGAAATTGTCTTTCCAATAGTCTAACTCGTAGAAACTGACGTAGCAATCCTGGATCCCTGATCTGATAGACACCTGTTAACTGAAAAACAATTAATTGTGAGTCAAGCCTTACCTCCAGGTACGAAATGCCATGACTGAGAGCATCTCAGAGGAGTCCTATAACTGCACTGTATTCAGCTACATTATTCGTGGTAGGTCCCAAACAAACCCCCCCCGAAGAAACAAGTTGGTCAGCGGGTGAGTAAATGACCCAAGCTGCTGCAGCCAACTGACAGGTGTGGCGACTGGCACCATCAGCGAATCCTAAGAAATGTGCGGTGGACATCTGGTACATGACATGAAAAACACACATAAGATCACCTAACGAGCATAACAAAAATAGCTTTACAAAAATATACAGCTATGTTACAAGAAAAAGTATTTCAGCCTAGGCGTAGTACTTTTTCAGGTAGAGCCCATTTCTAGGATCGTCCAACTTATTACCTTCGTAATCTACCAGTTCGTAGGAACCTTTCTTCAATACTTTAGAAATTATATAAGGTCTGAGCCACCTGGATTTGAATTTACCAAGTCCTAAAGGTTCTTTGTCTTGATCCCAAAGTAGGACCAAATCTCCTTCAATGAAAACTCTAGGTTTGACGGATTTGTCGTACTGTCCTTTGACTTGTTTTTTTTGAACCTCGTTTGTTGTAAGCGCATCCCGGCGCTATTCATCTAGATGTTCTAAGTGTAACAAACGTTCTTCGAGTATTGAAGTATCGGGTAGTAACTGAACTGCTAGTTTTAACGAAGGAATCTCGCATTCAATCGACACAACTGCTTCTATCCCATGCACAAGTTGGAAGGGAGAGAAACCAATAGCAGTCTTAACGTTGGCTCGGTAAGCCCAAAGATCCGGGTATAGCATGATGTGCCAGTTATTCCGACTGGCATTAACAGTTCGTTGTAATATAACCTTTAAAGTTTTGTTCACTGCTTCAACTTGTCCATTCGCTTGAGGATAGTATGAAGACGAATGTTCTTGTCGAAAACCAAGCATTGTATATAACTCAGTCATCATGCTATTTTGGAAATGACTGCCATGATCAGTCACTATCTCTTTAGGTATGCCAAACCGTGCTATGATCTGATTAAACACGAAATAAGCGGCAGTTTCTCCATATGCCTTAACAGTAGGCATTGCCTCTACCCACTTAGTAAAGTAGTCAACGGAAACGATGATGTAATGATGTCCTCCAGCTGAAAATGGATTGCATGTCATGAAATCAACCCCCCATTTTGTGAAGGGACCTGCTGTAATTATAGGATGAAGAGGAGCTGGGTGTGCCCTCATTTTCTTAGTGAAAAACTGACACGGTCGACAGTGTTTCACTTCTTCCACACAATCTTTAAAGATCGTGGGCCAAAAATATCCGGCACGCAGTATCTTCTGAGCTGTTGCCAACCCGGAAAGATGTCCCCCACAAGCTCCACTGTGGGCATAATTTAATACTGCTTCAGCTTCTTCCCGAGTTAAGCAACGTCGTAAAATGGAATCTACCCCACGTCGATATAAAGTATCTGAGATAATAAGGAAGTTTTTTGCATGGCTTTTAAGCTTGCGTCGCTCTTCTCGGGAAAAAGTGGTAGGACACCTCAAAGTCTGGAGATATATTAAAATATCTCCGTACCATGGGTCAGAGGAGGCGATGAGAAAGATATGTTCGTCAGGGAATGATGTTTCTTCCTCAACGCGTTGTAGGTCACTTGGAAATTCTGAGATTAATTCAGCGAACACTAGTGATTTTTTCGATTTGGCTGATTGGAATACCAAATCGAAATCCTGTAGAATCACAATCCATTTATTGTATTTCCCACCGATGATTCGTCGGGTGAGAACGTACTGGAAAGGATTTACTTATTCTATCACTGTAGTAGTTCGTAAAAGTATATAGTGACGAAGCCTCTGTACCGCATAGACTGCAGCAAGTGCTAACTTCTCAACATGCGAGTATTTAACCTCAGGGGTTATCAATGCGCGAGAAAGATAGTAGACGACATGTTCTTGGAACATATCGTCTTCCTGAACCAAAACTATACCAATTGTAGTAAGAGACGCTGCCAGGTATAAAAGAAAATCTTTTGAGTAATCTGGCGGGCTCAACAAGGGTGCTGAAAGGAGTGCCTTTTTTAAAGCTTCAAAGGATGCTTGTGCAGCTTCGTCCCACACAAAGTAGGAATCTTGTTTGAGTAGCCTCATAAAACCTTTGGTAATTTTGGCGTAGTTTATTATAAATCACCGTAAGAAATTAGACATGCCTTGCAGACTTTGAAGTTGTCGCAAGGTGCGAGGAGGAGGCAGATTTACAATCGCCTCAAATTTAAGTGGGTCAACCATTATACCACGATTAGAGACAATGAAACCTAGTAAACGTCCCGATTCGACACAGAATACACATTTGTTCGGATTCAAACGAATCTTATATTTTCTGCATCTTTCAAACACTTGTCTAAGGTGATCCGGATGGTCCCGTCTCTTTCGAGATCGCGCTGGGAGATCGTCCAAGTAAGGTTCTAAAATGTGTTTGATGTCATGAAAAGAAAAATTCATTGCTCACTGGAAAGTAGCTCTAGCATTCTTCAAACCAAATGGCATTTTCTGATAAGCAAAGGTGCCCCACTGGCAAATGAAAGATGTTTTATGCTGATCTTCAGGTTTGATCTCTATTTGATTGTATCTCGAAAAACCATCCATAAAAGAGAACATCTCATGTCCTGCACACGCATCTATGATTTGATCGATAAATGGTGTGGGATAGTTGTCTTTCGGACAAGCTTTGTTCAAATCCTGAAAGTCAGTGCAAACTCTAATAGTGCCTTGCTTCTTATCAACCGGAACGGGGTTTGAAACCCATTCCTTCATATCGATTGGATAAATGAAACCGGCTTTGAGCAACTTTTCAACCTCCGCCTTGATGGCGGCTGCTTTTCTAGGGTTTACGGGACGGAGCTTTTGTCTCACAGGTTTCGCATTAGGGTATGTCATGATGACATGTTCCACAATGGTTGGGTCAATACCCGGCATCTCCTCATATGACCAGGAAAAAACGTCGCGGAATTCTTTAAACAATTTTGTATACAGAGTTATCTCTTCTAGAGAACAGTCTGCACCAATAAAAATATTTTCCACGACCCCGGGTTTTGTGGAAATGTTGATTGGAATTGTTCTTGAAATATTAGCCATATTCCCTTCAGCATATACAGCTTTTGAAGTAGAAGGATAAGATGACAAATCAACCAATCCACCGGGTCTCACAGGGAATTCTCCTCCCTCAATTCTGTCTAGATCTGGAAGTATCTAGGACCTATGATGCATATGTTCCCACGGTTGGTCCAGGCCCATCATAACTTCTAAGATGGCTTCATCAGATGGAAAAACCGTATCTAAACAATCGAACGAGTGAGTAGAATTTAGTGACCATGCCGGAGCATAGTCCATATCTGACTCGACAAAGACTGGAGGAGTCATGATATGTTCCATTGCAGCGTGTTGAGTTTCCATATAGGCCACTTCTGCAATGGAGGGAGGCACAAAAGGGTCTGACGTGGTAGGAAGGATCCAAGGATCAGTTCTTAAACTGACTGTAAATGTTTCAGTAGCGGTACCCACATTAGAACGCATAAAAAGAAAAGGGGAGGGGATGTCGAAAGTGCCTATTAACGAACCATACAACCCTGCTCCTAAACTCTCCTTAATTGGGGCGGTTTGATCAACCAAAGGAACTGTGGTTTCCGTAGAAGTCTGGTGTTTTCCTTGAGTGAAAGAAAGTTGATCGACTGTAACGATCTTACATTCAAATGGGAACATGACCACTCAAAAAACTGCCGATGCTATAGCTTGCATGGCATAAGTCCAACTCCTGCCCAATAACATATTGTAATCGAGCGGAGCGCCCAGAACTTCTATGTCAACAGCAACTGTCTTACCGGCCAAAGTGACATTAAATGATGGAAAAACTCCATGTGGACGGAAAGTTCTGCCATCAAATGCAGTAAGCATTGTGTTGGAAGGGACTAACTCAGGAGATCCTAGAGCTTTCCAACAGGAAATCGACATTACGCAAGTCGACGCTCCCTCATCTACTACAACTCGTCTAATGGTCATTGGACCATGAACGACCTCAATCTGGAGGGCAACGTGATATGGCAACCGGTATTTGACATCAGTCATGTCAAATCGCGCAGACATGTTGGAGGACTCCATACTCCCAATAGCTGCCAGAAGTGCATTTCGTTGCAATGGACAACTCTGCAAGACTTCTAGAGTAGACATGGAACAAGGGGTTTGGGCTAGATCTTCAACCACATTGTAGTTGGAAGCAGCCCGTGTGTTGGGATTGTGCGATGCCCTCTTCAAGACACCTTTCGAAATCTTGGGCATTGGGTCCATAGGTATGTGGAGTGGAGTGGAGGATTCAGCAATCTCCTTATCCTTTTTCTGCGCTTCCGGGGTATAGTTCCTGGCTCTAGTTTGCAAAAGTGCATCTAAATTAACCATGTTTATAAATGTTTGATCAACCAAAGCGTGCGAAGTGCCCCCAGTTTTGGAGGTGCCAGAAGTTGAGCCTTGCCCTTTAGGAAATGGATCTTTCAAGACGGCAGGCTTCTTCTCTCTTAAGAGCTTCTGGGCTTCTTCTAGTAGAGGGCATTGGTGGGTAAGGTGGTTCTGCTTGCAAAGTTTACAAGGGAACTTAACCTTCTTTTCTTCCTTGTTACCCTCTTCGGCATTGTCTTTTTTGGGCTTTTGTTGGTTCCCCTCTCCTTTCTTGCCTTTCTTTTTATTGTTGGGTTGCCGAGGGCCCTTTTGATTGTTCTGAACCTGATTGACAGGCTCAGACATAGAAGGAGAGGTTGTGATGGAAGCAATGTCTGCAGTCGAATGTTTGACAGTTAAGGCTTGGACCTGTTTGGTCAGTGCTTCGAAGGCTGCAGAGTTAACTGAACCCACTATGCCATCAGCATGTGGTCCAGGTTTGCGTCTACTCAAATCAGTGTTTGATCTCGGTGCGTCAGGTATAATCTCGTACAGTAAACCAGATTGTGCGTATACAAGGTCTAACTGTTGAGTCCTTAAGATGGCTTCTTCTTCATTGGATACTCCAGATGTCGCTACTTCCTTAGAAATATAAGGAAGGAGTGATTTCAAGTACCACTCAAGCAGAAACTCTGGAGGAATGTTGGCCTTTATGAGCCTCTTCCGTCTTCGCCACTCCTGAATGTGGTCAGATAGGTGAGTGGCTTTGTTTTGTCTAAAAGTAGACAAAAGTTCTATTCTGGCATCATACCGAACAGGAAGCTGGAAATGGTTCAAAAAGACGGTTGCTAGGTCCCCAAAACTAGAGAAAGTAGCCGCAGGCAGTTCAATGTACCATTTGGCTACAGGACCAGTTAAGGTCCTTTGAAACAATCTCAATCTGATGGAATCCTCGTTTAAAGAATTGGAAGAACACCAAAGGTGACAGGTAGTCACATGGTCACCAGGATCTTCACCTGTTTTGCCTTCGAATTTTGGAATATCCGAAGGTAATTTGGTGGGAACTGATGGCCACGTGGCATTATGACACACAGGATCATTTGTCAGTTTCGAAAGGTCTGGCAAATTCAAAGTTGCCAGGAAAGGTAGACGAGGCCGGTAAGATGATGCTTGATAAGGGGAACCACCCATCGTTTGTCCCATGAATTGTTGGTAGGGGTTGCCCCCAGCCATCTGGTGATAAGGGTTACCCCCGGCCATGTGCTGATAGGAGTTGCCACCTACCAACTGTTGATAGGGGTTTCCCCCAGTTAACTGTTGATAGGGGTTACCCCCAGCTATTTGTTGGTAGGGGTTGCCCCCTGCCAGCTGTTGTTGTTGTACGAAAGAGTTATTAAAATTTCCCCACCCATATGAGAGTGGATTAGTGCTTTGCGGGTTCATCCACTGTGGCTGGGTGTTAGCCCCGCCATATTGCTGGTTAAAGATATTACCCCCTCCCCCTGAGAATAAGGAAAAAGGGGTGTTACCTGCAGGCATGTTACCTTGATTCAAGTTAGGGCCTACAAAGGTGTTGAAACCAGTAGAAGCTGATGTGGATGGTGCAGTCATGGTACCCATGACTGACATGTTTGCAGAAGCACTTGGTCCTACCACAGGTGTGGAAACCCAAGTACTAGGAATCTGATATAACGGTTGCGAAGTAGAAGGTGTTGCACAGTTGGCCATACTGCTAGGTCCAACAGTAGGCGTAGGAATAGATGCCATTGTTGTAAAACTAGGCATTCCTAATGTACTAGTGTTGAAACTGAAAGATGGAGTAGGCACAGATGTGGTTTGTGCCTGACTAGATGTAGCATTAAAAGAAGGGTTAACTGTGCTGGTATTCATACCTAAAGTGGGAGTTTGGGGACCCCCTTGTTCACCTCCTGTGTTAGACATCAGATGATCGGGAAACAAAAGATCTGCACTGAAAAGGGGCTGCTGGAAACCAACAGGTGACAGAAGCGGAATTCTAGTATTGGTTAAGGGAGGATTGAAAGGAGTTCTATACTCCGCGGAAGTAAGATCTTCCACCTCAACAGTACTAAAGTGTTGCTGATCTGTGATACCTGGTAGTGGTTCCTCAGGAACCTCAATTTCAAGGTTTTCTGTTACAAGGATTTCTTCAAGCAATTCTATTTTAGAGGTAATTTTTGAAGAAATACCGAGGTTTACCCATTGTCGTCTGGCTGGTTGTAAAGGTTCTGTCCTAACTGGTGGAAGGTTTTGAATCCTTCTCGATCTACGGAGTTGTTGATTCTCCGTGATTATAAATATAAAATAACAGACTAGAACCTGGTGGCCACTATAACTAGGGGGAAAACAGCACGCCAACTAAAAAAATTCCTAAGTATACAAACCAGTCAAACAAAGGTACCTTCCGGAGAAGAGTCTGGGATGATTAGGGCCCAGAATAGATCAACGAAGGAAGAAAGACAGTTACCTGGGGTCCACAATACAATGACTAAGGGTGCAAGCACTGGAATCACCCAACCGCCCTCCCAAAGACCTGCACAGGGTTTCCTCCCACGTCTATCTTAGGTACAACAGATATACCCTCTGCTGTCACCTATGTATGAACCTAGAAGTCTGATACTATGGATACCACAACACCGAAAATTCCTGGGGGAACAGTCACCGGTCGAATCAGAAAGTGTGGGCAGGGTAGCTAAGCCCGAAACTCGAAAGAGTCCCCAATACGCAATCCGATCCTAGCGTATGCTCGAACAGTAAGTAGGAGGAGTATTCCCACAAATTGATCTCGCAATGACCTACTGCATAGATCCCAGGCAAATTTTGAGTGAGGTGGGTTTACCAATGATAGTCTCACTACGATTGTTGCGCAATGTGTGATCTTGGGTGGTTTAAGGTGATTTAAACCCAAGACCCTAACCAAAACTAGTTGGTGTAGTGTACCCTAAAAAGAAAAAGTTTCTAGTTCATTTTATTAACAAATTTTAGGGCTTTTATTACGCAAAAAGGATAGTGGGTGTGTGAGCGTGGTTATAACAAGAAAACAAAAGTGCAAATATAATTCAATCTTTCCTACAACAAAGCTTTTTTATTTTTTATATCTACTTCTTTCCAAAACTGAAAATCTAAGCAAACTTACTTAAAAAAATTTGTTTTCTTTTTGAAATTATACTAAGCTATTTTGCAATAACCGAAACAAGTTCTACTTAAGCTTAAAATACCAATTTTTTTTGCTTTTTCAATAAACGAAAAATAACTATGCAAAAATGGAAAGCCAAATAAAGATTTTTATGCAAAGTGTGTAAGTATGGCTGAAAATTCTTAATCCTATAGCTGTCGAAACCCTAGCTCGAGAAAGACTTGATCTACAGGTTTTTTACTAAGAAAAAGCCTATAAACTTGGACACGAAGTGGGAGAAAACAAAGGAGAGAAACACCAACGGACTGACCTAAAGTGTCTAGCCCTAGCAAGACCACAAAGCCAAGCACAAGTAGACAAGCAAGCTGCCCTACTAACACAAAGAAACTGAGAGATGAAACTAGCCTACAGCTGTTTAAAAAGCACTTGTAACCAACAAAAGACAATGAGTCTAGGAAGAATGAAACTTGACCAAAAAGAAGACACCCTAGAGGCTCTACCAAGGACCAAACCCTAAACAAAGGATGGGAGTAGTAGAGAGTAGACAACTGTCACCACAAACAGCGGATACAGGGGTATGCAGGTTTGTAAGCGGGCAACATGCAGTCAGGGTCTGAAAAAGTGAAAGTGTTCGTCACCAAACACCACCAAGTCTTCCAAAAAGTCAATAAAAAGTCTCAAAAATCCCAAAGGTCAACAAGCGGTTTAAAAGATGGAAAAACTTTAAGGAGAGGTTCTATGACTTGAACAACAATTAAAAACCTCATGCAATCATCAAGGGGATCCTACAACACAGTCAGCAAATCAAATCCAAGGGCTAAAAACAAGCAAACCAAAAAAATGACCGCTTCAGAAAGTGTACTCTACTGTGTAGTAGAGAAACTCGCGCCCCTACTGAAATGGGCGCTACTGTATATACAGCACAGTAGCGTATGGGCGCTACTGTACATATATCAGAGTAGCGATCATATTTCAAAGGCTTGAAAACTGACTTTGGAAGGTATAAAAAACTGATGAAAGCAGGCAAGAAAAAGGCAAGGGATAACTAAAAAGGTTCTGGACACATCAAAGAAGTCAAAACAAACTGAGAAGACACACAAGAACAAGGTTTCCTAAAGCCAAAAACTCTATTTCCCCAGTATGGTCGATAGTCTGTTGGCGGATATTTCTACCCTATAGCAAGGAAACTACTACTATCAACTTGGTTGGGGTGACAGGTAAGTGTATTGATGCTATTACAGAGGCATTTACAAAAAGAAATAGATTGTAGATTTAGGGAACACACCTTTTAACCGAAGTCTGATCCTAGCCTTGACTCGGTCCCGTGTCCAACTTCCAAATCTACCTTTCCTTCAACAAACCTGCAACAACAATACCTTTCTCAAAACATTTTGGGCAATATATAAAGTTTAATATAAACAAAAGCAATGTTTAAAATCCAGCATTGACCAAAATAAATCCAACTTAAAATTCCATTTGCTAACACATTCAAATTGGAACAAGAAAAACACTTCAACCTTTATTTGTCAAAAGTAGAATGAAGTACAAGTATACCTGACAATGAAGCAGGCTCCTGCAACTAGATTCTGGGCTTTGGCTCTGCTCTGGCTTGGATGTCTTATGCAACAACTTCTCCAATGTCTTTAAAGTTTCTCCATTAACTCATCCTCTAGTTTTTCTAGCAATAATTTCTCCTAACAATTTCTAACCTTGCTCCTTTAACCTTCTTGGTATTTATAGGTTCAAAGAAGCAGTTCAGATCGAGATGTAGTTATGGAGGAAGTTGTGGGAGTTAGGAAACTGCCATCAACTAATCCTCCTCGATGAATTAATATATTTTTTAATCATCTTTTAAGATGTACGCGACTCTTCTTCAGTGGAGTAGCGTATAGGGTGCCACTGTAGTGTTTAGCAACTAGCGCTCAATCGATTTTAAATGTCGAGTGCTACTTTGCTACACTGGAGTAGCGTATACTTTGATATGGGCACTACTATTATACAGTGGAGTAGCGTATGGGCGCTAGTCTCTTTGAGTAGAGTAGCGCTCATATCTTAAAATGATATTTTTTGTGGTTTTCCAGTATTTTCAGGAAATGTAAATGAGTTGTCATACCATCAAAGGTCAACATGCTCCTCCATCCAAATTGTCCTTTTGTGTGATCAGCAGCTCAGGGCGATCACGGACGGAGAGGTGCAAGTTTGACCTATAACAACTGGATTGGAAAGTCCTTGAGGTAACACCAATTAATGGAGGCTTCAGATCTAGGATATATGCCATACATTCCTTTCCCACACGTAAAATATTTAACCACGACTATTTCACGAAGCTACTAAATGTGAAGTGGTATCCTTAATTTCCTTTCCTAGGTTCCTTACAAGGTGACTACAATTGGGAAGTGCTTGTGGTACATGAGGCAGTTGCATAATCATTCACCTCTTCTCCCTTGGAAGGGTTATCCTCACCATAAAGGTACTTATGCCTTGGGTGATGAGCAATGTGAGAGATTATCGTAACTATCTCCTTAACACCTTCGTTGATTAGTCTTGAGTTCCTTTAATCCCAAGGTTAGTCTATAGAAGGCCCTTATTTGACTCTTCAATATAGTGGGATCCTTGGAAGTAATTAACTTGTGATTTCACTCTTTAGTAAAGTAAGTTTTCTTGTAGGTATCTTTATATTTTCATAGGGATGTGCTATTTGGTGTTTGTGACTAGTTTGGAGATAGTTTGATTTGTTTCACATTCTATCAGTCATCGTGGATAATTAACCTAGTCAAGGTTATTGCATGGGGCCTTTCTTGAGTTTGAAGGACCACTAGATAGACGTAGGAGACCAAATCCTTCAACTGATCATGAAACAACCATAGATTTAATGGCTGGCGTTCATCCTTCACCACACACACACACTCCATTGTTGGAACATTTCGATCCACCCGAGATCGAGGCTATCGACAAGAATTGAGCCTCACACTTTAATCCTCCATTAACATATCTCAATGATCATGTATTGGTATAAGTAAGTATTTCTCATTTTGTAGATCCTAGGGTTGAGGAAAAGCATCAATTAATGATTCCTATAATAGGTGATTAATCTATCCCTATGGGTTCATTCCCTTCCATCTCTAATTCATTAGGGGAAACCACACCTGGTTCCCCCACTATGCCCATTAATTTCACTAATGTATTAATGTTTTCACCACATGTGGAAAGTGTTCCTTTAGGAGGAATGCCTACTGGACCATCTAGCCCTTTTACTTGAGCTTCCTCATTTTTTTCCTCCTTGATGGTCCACACTTCGATGCCTTCACCTAGTGTTTCCAATCCTACTATACCTTAATTTCAGTTTCGCCAATCAATCCCTCCTAGTGTTGGGGCTAGTAATGAGTTTGCATCCTACACTAACATGCCTTAGATTAAATCCCCCATATGTAATACGAGATTCCATTTTGGGTGGATTTTGTTTTCTGACATTGGTCTAGCTACTAGTATTGGTTTCTTTAGAGGTCATCTTATGCCTTGAGTTTCCTTTGATACTTCGTTCTTTCCAAGTGTTGGATTCCCTTTTGGATAGGTATTCACTAGTATAGATGGACCTTCCACTAGTACTAGACCAATGCCAAGGAAAAACCTCACCCTAGGATCATGGTATAATTCCAAAAACACAGACATTGGGATCCATAGTTAGTAGGGGTTCATCAGGACCTCCCCTTTACTCCCATGATGCTTTTTCCAACTACTGGTTTCCTTTTTTGGCAACATTGAATATACCATATCTCTCACGGTTGAATAATGACCCAATGTGTGACCGTCCATCATGGCCAACCATACCTACGAAAATTTCATCAGACATTCCTAAGTTCGATGGAAAACCAGGTGAGAATCCATCAAACAATGTTATGATTTTTCACTTGTTGTGTTTGTCCAACTCTTTGGTGGATGATAATATTCGCTTGATGTTGTTCCAACACACCTTGACAAGTATTGCAACAAATTTGTATGTAGAGTTTCCCAGTGCCTCTTACCATGTTTTTATCATCCTTATCCATGGACGTTTTTACCCACTTCCAGTTGATTATTTGTTATGATACCAAGACATAAATTCTTATGTCACTGCGTCAAAGTATCTCCACACACATATCCAATATTATGCATGTATGGAGAAGGAGATGACATATTATTCACATTGAAATCCCAGATCAATTTCTAGCTAATTGGTTTGTGAAGTCATTACTACCACCAATTTCCAAGGATGTCTCTATATTGGGTGAAATTATAGAGGACAAAGTCATGTTAAAGGCATAATAGCTAGATTTTATTTATGCCCCTTATCCTTCAACATGGTCACCAGGACCGCCTAAACCTGCTCCCAGTCCATATGTTGATAGGATTGTGTGTACTATAGTAAGTACTCCTGTAAATATGTTGGTTGATCAATGAATGATTGTCAATTCAGTACCAGTGGATATCCAACCAATAACCACATCACCTTCAATCCCTAATCAAATCCATCAGGTCAATACAATCAAATCCTCAATGGTTGATAATGGTACTCAGGAGGGGGGTAAGAAGAATAACAATTATAAGAAGAAAGAGAATGAAGGGAAAAATTCCAATCCAACAACTCATACTCCTTCTAATATATAGGGAGGTGGAAAGAAGACGCTTTGTTTTCCTTCCAATATTTGTCAAGGAAACCTTATTGCGCATCAATGTCCACACATGGATGAGATTCACAAATGCATGGCTCAATAGAGGTCCAACTCACAAGTTGTCTTGAACAATCCCTTTTCACAATAATATTTGGTAGCCTCTAATCCCTCTCATTCCTAGGGTGACCGGGGAGACAAGCCTCAATATATGGGTCTTGCTACCATTTTCTAGTGTCAGAATGACATCTCATTGCAAACTTGCGCCTAGAACTGCGATTCTTTTGGTAATAATCCAATCACACCCGATCCATCCTCATCACAGCTGGGTGGCTCCCTTCACATTGAAAACCCACCAATTGACGTTCTTCCCTACTTTTTTGAATGGAATTTAAAAAAATTCTTCTCACAACCCCCATGCACGAGCGGATCATAATTATAGCATTGTTGAGGACCTTGCTCAAGCACCTTGTGCAATGGCTATGTTAGAAATATTGCAAATTTGAACCTTACAATGAACGAAATTAGTTAATTTGATCAGGGGTGTGGATTTATCTAACTCAAATGTCATCACTTTCCCTCTTGATCAATCTTACCCTAGGCTCCCTTCTCAAGTGTATGTTCAGATCCAAGTTATGTCACGAGGTGTTAACATCTACCAATTCATAGTTGATGAGGGTCCTTCCACTTACATAAAATCCATATATTGTTGTTCTCCTACTTTTACCCCATTCACATACTATGTTACAAGGATTTTAAGGGCATGTGGTTCAGCATAAGGGGATCATTCACTCTTTCCCTATTGAGTTGGGAGAGAAGACAAGTAACATCAATTTTGAAGTGGTTGATTCATGATTGGATTATAATCTCATTTAAGGAAGAATTTGGAAATATGCTATGATTGCAGTGGCCTTATATGTCACGTCCCCAATCCCCTCAGTGCCCTTTGAGTGACAGGGGAACAAGCCTGATAAAAATTTGTTTCTTCCAAAACTTATTTGCAACTCTGATCTTTATGCAGCCGCAATTGTCTTTGGTCCACAATTCGCAATCCGCAGTCGGAAGTTGGAAGTCAAAACCACGAATTTCAACTTCAACAAAATCGCACCTATGACTTCTGCAATCCACAATCCGTAGTGTGGAAATCGAAAGTCGAAACCCAAAAAATCCACCTCGTCGAATCATGCCTCTGACTTCTGCAATTCGCAATATGCGATGCGGAAGTTAGAAGTCGGAACCCCAAAATATCAACTTCAAAGAATTGCTCCTCCGACTTTTGCAATCTGCAATCCGCCTTGCGGAACTTGGAAGTCGGAACTCCAAAATATCAAATTTGAAGAATTTCTCCTCCGACTTCCGCAATCCGCAATCCACCTTGCGGAAATCTGAAGTCGGAACTCCAAAATCTCAACTTCGAAGAATTTCTCCTCCGACTTCAGCAATCAGCAACCCACCTTGCGGAACTCGGAAGTCGGAACCACCATTTCACAACTCTGAAAAATTTACTCTTCTGAATTCCGCAATCCTCAATCCTCTTTGCGGGAGTCAGAAGTCGGAACCACCATGCATAACTCCATATAATCACCCTTCTGACTATTGCAATCCGCATTGTAGGTTCAGAAAGTCGGAAGCCCAACTACACAACTTCTCTGGCTCATAACTTCTTCATCCTGAGTCCAATTTGGGAAAAATCAGTACCGTTGGAAAGCTCTCGGAAATATCTATGCAATGGTGTGGATCCTTGCCACACCTAAGGACTCTGACCTTTCCTATTTTCCAATCAAAAATCTTCCCCGAAGTCCATCAAAACCTCTTTACCCCACTGTCAAAAGCCATAGAATGACCCTACCAAGGCCCCTCCCTTCATATGATCATAGAGGGGGCATGAACACATCCCGGGGGGTGCCTAATCCATCCACCAAGTTCAGTTTATGAAGTACAAACCTTCTAAGTATGTGTGCCATGCATAATAGACATACATAGTGGAACTAGGTCTAATGAATGCATCTACAACATACACGTTAACAACATATTTAACATAAGTAAAATGATGAAACAAAAAACCAATGCACCATCCTCATGCTCAGGATTATACACAAACTTCTTAATGGTTTATTAAATATGCTCATTCCATTCAATTAACTTGAAATAAAAAAGGAACACAACATAGGAATTAGTATCATTTGAAACCACAAGAACAGTTATCTTATAAGATGAACTTTCCAAGCAACTGGCTATGTGAGAGAAACGTTCCACCCAACCATAGGTCTCTATCTAGCCTATATTCTTTCAGCTGAGAGACCACCCCCGAGCTGGGTTGTGTATCCTCTAAGGAGGGATAAACAAGCTCACTCATAGCCATGGCTTCTCACAACACACATGCTAAGCCAACATAGAGTTGGGTTTATCAAGCATTCAAGGAACAATAGAGGAGGATGTTAAGCTAGTTAGCTCAACCACAGTGCTACAAGCCTCTCAATTAACACTCAAACAGTCTTGGCACCCACAATACCTACCACACCTAACACAAGGAAGTATTCCCTTCATTGCTACAGAGTCCCTCAAGCCATACATTCCCTCCAGTGCTCTTCGGGGTGGGCATAGAAAGGTCCAAGCTGTTGGTATCCTGAGACTCTATCCTTCACTGTGTTTATCAAGCAACCCTACCTTATGCCTTATCCTTTCTCTGTACTTTCCACTTGGGCTTTTCTTTCACTTTCTATGGCCAAATCGACTTTATCCCGCTGTTGGTTTCTCGACCATTAACTCATGGTATTCTTCATAGGTTTTTGAGCATATTACATGCAACAAATTGCCCTAGGGTATAGACTGACAGATCCCCTACTGGATTAAGCTTCCCACACGAATTTTTGGGCAGGTTCGACACTCTAAATCAAGGTTTTTCATAGAATCGCGATTTTCCTCCTTTCTCACTGCTCGACTCTTTGTTCTCTCCTCCAACTCCCAGTTTCTTCCCTTCCCGGAATGGGGATAAGGGAATACGATCTCCTAGGAGCAAGGTGACTTGTGGATCAAGGTGAACATAGCCCCCATACCCTGCCATCCGGAAATTCGGGGTTTTCCCACACTCCATCGATTTCATGAACAATTTATTCAACCACCTTCTGTAGCAGAATTAAATGTCAGCAAGGGAGGTTAAATGGGTTCTAAAGATGACACTTGGAAGTCTATGGTCCAATCCCACAACCCCCTCACCTCTCCCTAGTGGATACACATGGCCGTCTCTTATTGGTTGCCTCCATAGCTAGTTTCTTTGGTATTTTATTGCAATATTAACATTTACAATGTCCCATGGCTTAATAACACATGGATAACAAAATCTATTTCTCGCCTTTTACATAAAAACCAAACATCCACTTACAGGTTTTTAAAAATGGCACATATTATTCCTTGTAAGAAGACAAGTTATGCCACGGGTATTGCTAAATTTTTTTCAAATAAATCATGTGATTGCATGGGTTACTAAAGAGCATAAATTTGGACAACGATAGCAAGTTTATGGGTCATTTAGGGAGAACCCTATGGAAGAAGCTGGATATGAAGTTGCGGTTCATTTATGCATACCATCCACAGACTGATGGGTAGACTGAAGTAACATAAGCTTGGAAAATTTGTTGAGATGTTTGACTACTGATCAACCCAAACAATGTGAAAATGTGTTAGCACATGCAGATTTTGCATATAATAAATCTATAAATAGATAGATTGGATTGAGTCCATTCTATGTCATGCAGGGAAGGATTTTTCATGGAGTAACCGACTTGATGAAGTTTTTGACTGGAATGCAGAAGAGCGTAGATGTTGAGTCATTTTCCAGTCATATCAAGGAAGTACATGAAAAGGTGATAAAGCAGTTGGAGAAAAGAAATGCCAGTTACAAGTTGAGGGCCAATTGGAAGAAATGACTGCAAACATTCAAAGAAGGATACTTAGTCTATGTGCATCTTTGAAAGGAAGGGTTCCCAAGGGGAACATATAACAAGATAAAGTTGAATAAAATTGTGCAGTGCAAGATATTGAAGAAAGTTTCTGATAATGCTTATTACTGGATTTGTCGAGGGATTTGGACATTTCTCCAACATTCAATGTGCTTGACTTGTACAAATATGAATATGTATCAACAAGTGGAAATGAATCGACCATCGACCGATAGGATCAAATGTCAGAACGACCAACAGAAGAAATTGTTGAAGTTCTCAACAACCAAGAGGTTGCTTGGAAAAGAATCCAAAAGAGGAAGGAGTATTTGGTCCATTGGAAGGACAAAAGTCTAGAAGAGTCAACATCGGTTTCCGAAGACGAATTTGAGAGGTTAAATAACCGAGGGAAAATTTCTTTCAAATCCTAGGAGATTGATGCAGGGGTATCGATCCCTAAGTCTCTCAATTGAATATAGACAACTGAATTCATCTAGAAGAGAGTTGACGGACTCCATAAAAAGGAAAAGTGGGTGGTTGAAATCCATACAATCGAATGGAAGACTAGTCGAAAGATTGGTCATGATACGGAAAAGGTCGACGGGACAAGGTCGACAACAGGTAAGTAGGTCAAAGAAAAGAAAATAATTCAAGCTGACAAAGTTGTGAAATGGTCAAAGACCAGGTTTATTGGTAGTTTAAGAATAATTTGATTTGAGACCTACGCAGAGGTAGAGAAGTTGGAGGAATAACTGACAGAAAAGGGAGCCGACGAGAATCAGCCAGACCACTGAAAGGTGAAATGGTTGAGATCCGACCAACCGAGGATCCAAGGCACAGAAACCCGGGAAGTTGTTGGAGTAGTTATAGTAGTTATTGTAGGATTTATGGTGGTTTTTGGATTCGTTAGATGGCAAGGTACAACAAGAAGGTTGGAGGTGAAGCATTGAATGCTCATAACTGCAGAAGGGAAGTGCCCAGATGCTTCAAGAAGAAGATTGAGCGGTAAATGAGGTGGTGAAAGAGGTTATAAGTAAAGGGAAGATTTCAGGAAAATGGGTTCTGCACTTGGATATTTTCTAGCCATCTTTAGAGTGAGTGAAATAGGAAGAGATAGTCATGATTGTATCCCATTTCCAAACCAACTGAATGGAGTTTTGACTCTGTATTTGTAATCAACCTTTGCAATTGATTTATGATAATTAATAAAAGACATTATTGGTGTCGAGATTCATATTTTGTATGTGTGTGTGTGTGTTTTTATGTGTGCTCATTTGTGCATTCTGACATGTGTCCTTCTCCTAGAAGTTCACGATTGCATCAAAAAAGAGGTGACTCAACTTGCATATATTATAAAAGAAATTGTGTTTAATTTTTAAAAAATACAATGGGTGAACTGCCCCCATATTATTTTGATTTATCAAACCATCCCAAATAAATAAAATATGTGTCCAATCTGATCAAGTCAAATTCTGTGAGATGAAAACATAATTTGCAAATATTTTAACATTGGCCCCTTCCATTAGTCACTAGTTAAGTTCCATGGGAAGTATATCTTGCATATATTATAAAAGAAAATGTGTTCACTTTAAAAAAATTAAAGTGGATGAAACCTATATTTCTCTATATAATATTTCATATAATTCATGGAAAACATTAATTCCATAGTTACCAACAAGATCTTGTTGGCACATAATTAGATTCAATCTCTCCTTGTTTGGCTTGTATCAGGCACCCAATATTTTGGCATTTGGGTAGAAAATACAAAAAATATTTTTATTTTTTATTTTTGAAACCCTTCAATATCAGTTAAATATGCACCCATCCTTCTTAAGTTAGATTCAATGAGATGCAATCATAGTTTGCAAATATTCCGACATTTTTCGCTTTCACTAGTCACTAGTTGGGGTCCATGCGAGGTGTGTATTGCATAGATTATCAAAGAAATTGTGTTCACTTTTTAGAAACTATAATGGTTGGAACATGTAGTTCTCTAGATAATAACTCATATCATTCATGGGATCCATTAATTCCATACTATGCAATGTGATTTGTCGATGTGTAATTAGATTCAATCCAACCTTGTTTGGTTTGTTTCATGGAACCAATATTTTATCCTTTGAAAAGGCCATCCTTGGGTTAATTTTTATTTAAAAAGCCATCCCATGTGAGAAAATTATGTACCAATATTTATCATGTCATATTATATGAAATGAAATCACAATTTGCAAAAATTTGAATGTTGGCCCCTTCCACTAGTCACTAGTTAGGATCCATGAGAGTCGTGTCTTGCATTAATTATAAAGGAAATTGTGTTCAATTGTGTGCAATGGATGAAACTTGTATTTATCCACATAATATTTCGTATCGTTCTTGGTATTCATTAAGGCCAAATTTCCCTTTGGGATCATGTCGAAATGCTATTTGATTCAATTCAACCTTGGTTGGTTTATTTCAAGAACCCAATCTTTATGGCTATTAGGGATGACATCCCTAGATTATTTTTGATATTTTAAACCATACAATATCAAAAAGTTATGTTTCTAGTATGATTAGGTTATATTATGTGAGATGCAAGCACATTGTGCAAAAATTCAAGGTTGGCCCCTTTCAATAATCACTAGTCAAGGTCCATGTGAGGCATGTCTTACATAGATTATAAATGAAATTATGTTCATTTTTTAGAAAATATAATGTATGAACCCTATATTTCTCCATATATTAATTCATATCATTCGTGGTATACACTAAGGCCATAGTTTCCAACAGATTCTTCTTGATGCATAATTGGATTCAATCCAGCTTTGTTTGGATTGTTTTGAGCACCCAATATTTTGGCCTTTGGAGAGGCCATACCCAAATTAATTTTTAGTTTTGAAACACTCCCATATGATAAAAGTATGTGTCTAGTCTTATCAATTCATATTCTACGAGTTGCAAGCACATTTTGCAAAAATTTCAACATTGGTCCCTTTCAATGGTCACTAGATGTGGTCCATGGGAGGCTTTTCTTACATAGATTATAACAAAAATTGTGTTCTCTTTTTAGGAAACCTAATGGACGAAAAATGTGGTGTTCCATATAATATTTCATACCATTAATGGTATTCATTAAGGCCATGATTCCAAACGGGATCTTGTTACATGTAATTGGATTCAATCTAGCCTTGTTTTGCTTATTTTAGACACCCAATATTTTGGACTTTGAGGAGGTTATCTTTGACTTATATTTGAGTTATAAAACCATCTCATATCATTAAATTATGTGCCTAGTCTGATCAGGTTAGATTCTATGAGATGAAATCATAGTTTGCAAAATGTTTAATGGTGTCCTCTTCCATTGGTCAATAGCTAGTAAGGGGTCCATGATATTTCCCACATCCAACTTGTCTTTTAGTAGCAAAAAATGACTCGAGAATATAGGTTTCCTATGTATAATTGCATTAATATGGTCTCCACAAAATTTACATAAGCAATAAAACATGTGTGATTGACTTTTCCATTAAACAAGCTATATGGTGAACGAAAAGAACTTGTGCCTAGATCAATTTCCTTGTGCGTTATTCAAGGCCACTTGAGAATTAATGAGCCCAAATTTTCTGCAATTTTATTGAGATTGAGAAGTATTTTATAGTAATTATAAAACAATATATGTAGGTTGCATCACCCACCATATAGAGGTAAAAAATAATTGTGCATCTCATAGCTTGTCTTTTAGTCACAAATAATAACTAAAGAACCTAGGGTTCCCATGTAGACCTACGTTGGTGTGGTCTTCTCAAAAGTTACATAGGAACTAAAGTGTGATTAATCCTTATCATTGATGTTTCTTCATTGTAGAGAGTAGATGAAAAGCACATAGGTCTATATGGATTTCCTTGCGAGTTCTATAAGGCCACATGAATAGGGCCCAAAAATTGGTTCATTTGTATTTATAAACTATTCAAATGTAGTGCTGGGAGGAAATTACTAACAAATAAAGATATCAAAGTTAACTACAAACACTAAGGAACCTAAGTGAGTAACCATACTTCACTACCATATTTTTTTGTAAACAATCATTTGACTATTAAAATAAATAAACTTTGCACAATTAGGGAATTTCTATAATAATAATAAAATAATACATCGGAGAAACCATCACAAGATAGGAAAAGATAGTATGTAGAAGCCATAAAAGATACCAACATTGTTGTATATGTTGTAATCCATGTTATTTCCACATCCAAGTGTCCTCATGCAAGGCACTCCTCTAATTATGTGTCACATGTCATCTTGTTCCCATCACTCCTTAACACGTGTGTCAATGTGGTCTATCATTTAATTTTATCACAAATGATATAAAATTCCATGCCTAGACTTCCAAAATTATGTGAAATTTAGTTATTAATAGAACAATAAAAATAGTTTATTTAAACTATCTACAGACTAAGTTATATGATAATCCTTAAAATCCCTAGCCTATAACCATCGAACTATCCTAGCCATTATATTGACAACAAAAACGAACCAGATGGATCTTTAACCATTGCATCATTCAATTACCATGAATAATTGTCATATTTTCTCCCATTGTCATATATTTCACATTGGTGGGATGTCCATACCAAACACTATGATTGATCTTGGAGCAACTATCAATGTCATGACAAAATAATCTATGGAATCTCTTCAGCAGCAAAGTTTACTAAGACAAACCCCATGGTGTTAAAAATGGTTGATAGGTCAACAGTTAAACCTGAACGAATTATGGATAACATCATAGTCACCATTAGATCCATGGGAATACCCAACAGATTTTATAATCTCGCAAACCAAATAAAGTATAGGAGGATACCCCTCATTCTAAGGAGACCCTGGCTAGAAACTATGGATGTTAATATTGGATGTAGATCAAGAAATATAACAATTTCATGATGACACTCTATCAAACAACTTATTCTATATCCACCTGCAAAGTCTGTTCAAAGAGAAAAAGAACCTTTGTGGATCCCAAATAAAGATGGTAGTAGTTGTTATGATGAACTTGTTAGGCCAATCCTTGCAATCAATTAGACCTTATCACTAAAAGAACCTTTAGAATAAAGAGTGATATCTAACTTCATGCAGAACATTTATCCATCCAATGTCCATATCTATGGCCAACAAGAACACCTAGAGGAGGAAGGGACTAGTGAAAGCATAAACACTTCTATTATACCTTTCTCACATACCCTAAACTTGTACCCTAATAGAAGTTTCACATACTACTTGAATAATTATTTTATAGAAGAATCCATTAACTCCAAATCCAAATCTATTGAATTTTTGCTAGGAAAATCATTGAATATCAATAGCCAATTGCATATATCCCAGCAACAAAAACTATTAGAAATGTTGTAGAAATATCTATTAGATTTTTCCTGGGTATATAGGTATATGAAAGGAATTGATCCATTTTTTTCACCCACCATGTCTACATCCAAAATGGATTATGTCATGTTCGACCTCCGCAAAGGAGGATGAATCCAACACTTCAATAAATTGTTCAAGAAGAACTTCAGAAACTTCTAATGGATGGATTTATCTACGTTATCTTAAACAATGAGTCGGTTTTCCCTTTTGTGATTTTCCCAAATAAATGGGGCAAGTTGCATACTTGCAAATATTACTGAGATTTGAATCAGGCCACCTGCAAGGATCATTTTCCTTTACCGTTAATAGATCAAGTCTTAGAGTCTCTCTCTAGAAAACAATATTTCTCTTTTAAACAAAACTACATTTACATGTCCTTGGAGAATATTTGCAACCCTCCCCTTTGGACTCTATAATGCGCCAACCACATTCCAAAGAGATATTCTGAGTGTTTTTTCAGACCTCGTTCCTGATTGTGTAGAGGTATTTATGAATGATTTTACTCCATTTGGATCTGACTTTGAAGAAGCCTTAATACAACTGGAAAACATAATTCAATGTTGTATACAAACCCACCTGTCCTAAGCAAAGAAAAATGTTATATGAGGATGATAGAATCGATCATGCTAGGCCATCGTATCTCAGAAAATGGAATTCAAGTGGACCCTACCAAGATAAGTATCATTCAAAACCTTCCTATCCCTTCAAAACAAAAAGTATGCATGAAGTTTCCTAGGCCATTTTGGCTACTATCGAAGATTTATCCAAAACTTCGGCAAAATAGCATCTCTCTTATTTTCTCCCCTCTGAAAAAGATGTGGAATTTTCTTGCACAAAGGCTTAATTCCAATAAGATTTCAAGACATAAAAAAATGAAGGGAACATTTTCCCCTCTTCTTAGAGGACCCAATTGGGAATTACCATTTCATGTTTGTACTAATGCATCTAACAAATAATTGGGTGAGATATTAGGACAAAAAAAAGAAACAACCATGCATTCCATTAACTTTGTAGGTAAGAATCTTATCCATGCAGAGATAAACTACACTGTGACAAAAAAAAAATAGTAGTGGTCCTTAACATTAATAAATTTTGCCATTATGTAACTGGGTATCCATTATTTGTGCATATTGATCACAGAGCCATCAAATATCTTATGAAAAAACCTGTCATAAATGGTAGAATTAGTATATGGTTATTGCTTTTATAGGAGTTTGATATTACTATACTTGATAAGCCTAGTCATGAAAATGTTGTTGTAGATTTCATATCCCAACTTGACTGGCCTGAAAAAGACAAACCAACCGATGATTCATCTCCATATGAACATATTTTTGTTGTCTCTTTCATACGCCATGGTTACAAGATATATCAAACTATCTGGTGGAAAACAGGATGCCCCAACATTGCACCTCCAGGGAAAAAACAACACTAAAAAGGAAAAGTGATCCTTTCACATGTATAAATGGTTACTTGTTCAAGTTCAAACCTGATCAAATTTAACACCATTGTATTCAAGAAGATGAAGTTTATGAAACGTTTTCAAATCAAGCATAGAAAAACTACCCCATATCATCCACAGAAAAATAGGCAAGTAGAAGCCAACAATAGAGAGATAAAAGAATATTTTAACAAAGACAATTCAGTCTGATGGGAGAGACTGGGAAAATAGACTCCCTGAAGTTGTCTAGGCCTACCGAACTACCTGGAAAACATCAACAAGCTTCACACCATATGAGTTGATATGTTGCAAAAAATTTCTTCCAATTGAGTTTGAAATTAAAATTCTGCGAACAACTGTAGAACTAGGTATCAATATTACTCCTTTACAAAAAGAATGATTAACACAACTCAATATGTTAGACAAAGAGAACAAGCACAATAGCATACCAAAATCTTGCAACATCAATGGGCTCATTGGCATGATTGATTAATCAAAACAAAACAAATCTAGTCCAGACAGGGGACTGGGCTCTATTGTACGATTCGTGATTTTAAGATTTCAAAGGCGTGTTGTAGACTCGTTGGATTGGGACATACGAGGTAGAAGAAGTATTTAGAAATAGAGTTGTAAGACCCAGGACCATTGACTATGAAAAACTCCCATTGCTAGTTAATGGCCACCATATGAAGCTATATAACAAACACGAAAACAAGGAATAATTCATATCAAGGTTACAACATAGTCAATTATTTTGAAGACCTTGCAACCCCCCATTCCAATTAAAAAATAAAAAATAAAAAAAGATGAAAACAAAAAATAGCATCACTAATAAAAACATACATTGTCAAATTTTTCGACAGCAAATATCAAACAATTCTTTCATGCTAACTTTCTTTACAACAACATCAAACTACTAACAAATGAGCCAGCAAACTACAATCAAGGGATACAGCAAAATACTATCAAGCGAACCTACAAAATACTATCAAACAAGTCACCAAACTACAAACATCATCAAGCGAGCTAGATTTTCTATTACAACAAAGCTTTCTTTGCAGCCTCAATAGTGGTAACAAGACCGCATGGCGAAGGTTGATAGCCTACAAAATTGGCTGGTAATGAATTGTCAGGTGTGCGAAAAGATCGGAATTGATAGGGTAATAATTTCAAATTTGAAGAAAAACACAAACCAAGCGGAAACTACAAATGCCGCAACATTTGAACGCGGGGATTATAGGGCATACTTATGCATCAAAGGAAAATGGGAAGCAATATGTACAGGAAAGATCCCATAGCCATTGAAGTTATTCTAGCTAATCAGTAGATGGCAGATATTTTTTAGACAAGCCTATGTTGTAGTTCTTTGAAGCACTAAACGATGACAATTCTCAATTGCAATTAAAATTTGCGCAGAATTTTTGGAATGGAGCAAACAATGTTGGCGACTTCGAATTTATGGTCACAAAAGAAACAATTGCTAACGCAATTGGGTTGTTAGTAGAGAGAAAACTCTGGTATAAGGAGTGGTTGGAATCTACGAAGGCCCAAGCGTTTTTTTATAAGGGTGAAGAAGAATTGGAGGATACATGAAAGGGAATCAAACGCCTCTCCTTGCCAGATCCATGGGGAGAAATACTACACCAAGTGATCAAATACTTGACATGTGGGGGACGATCTTCCCTCTGCATGGAGTACCACTTTCTATTTTTGTTGCATTTAAGGAAAAATGGGAAAATCAACCTACCATTCTTCTTGTGGAGATATCTCAAGGAAGTAGTAGGGAAGGTTCAGTGAAGTAGATAGAAAGAATTGTCTCGCCATGCTTTGATGTTCTTATTGACCAAAATGAAATTCATCTAGAATTTCCCACAGGGGAACTAGGGGTATTTTGTGGCACAATTTCAACCACCCCCAGGGGAACTAGGGGTATTTTGTGGCACAATTTCAACCACCCCCAGCTGGGGAAATAGAGACAGGATATTCATCCCAAATAACTCCATAGCACAGGGATGGATCTCTCAATTCTATTCCAGAAACTAGTAACAAGAAGAAGAGGGAAAGACGAAGGAGAAATTAAAGGTGGCAGGATAAAATCTCAAGAAGCAGCCTCACAAGAAGCAAAAAATTCATAAGCAGCACCCAATTTATTCCTCCAAGGAGACTCTCCTGAGGAAAATCTAGTGAAGTGTGCAATATAGAATTGATGGAAGTAGCATAAATCCTATAGTCCACCTAGAATTCAATAACTCTAGTCGCCACCCAAGATGTAGCTTTCCAGGTATCGTTTACTTCCACCAACACCCAAGAAGCAACTTGCCATGAATTATTTGAATTACCACTTCCCTCCGAGTTAAATTCATAAATTAATAAACTCATGGATAAAATAAAGGAAATGTCCATTGAAAGGGACAAATGAAAATTAATAGTTTATTTCCATAAGGATAACCATATTTCTTTAGCTCAACATTAAAAAGCGTTAAAGCAGGAAAAAGGAAGAATGTCTACCTTCTTCTTTGAATATTGTAGCGAGCAATGGGATACAAGAAAGAGGAATTGTTAGGAGAATCAAGGAAATACAATGCCTTAGGAAGAATGTATCAAGAGTGTTGATGTATATGTAACTTAGGAATGTATCTCACTTGTATATTTTATATTGTATTTGTATTCTATTTTTGTATCTCCGACGGAGATGTTTATTCCTCTAGTCGGAGAATTCATTATTATACTTGGGTCATGTAAAGTCATTGAGGTCCATCCTCCCATGTATGATGGGGCATTAGACCCTGGACTTGTGTCTTTCATGGGTTATTAGAATCCGCTAGTGGGTTCGTCCTAGTGTCAAGTGGTAATGGGTTATTAGACTCTCCTAAGGGAGGTCGGCCCAGTTAGGGTAAAAGGAAAGTAAAGGTAAAGTATAAATAGAGAGGAGCACCTCTCTATTTATCCATTCACTCACACATCCAACTCGCATAGTTGAGAGAGAGGAGTGCACACAAGTGGAGGAGGAGTATCTACTGGAAACATCTATCTTTCGGGGTTTCATCTTTTTTATCTTTGTATTGGTGCTTATTCTATCTCTGAGGAAGTTGCGGGGTTTTTCATCTTTATGGTTTTCCCCGGTGAAATGCTTTGTGTCTCTTGTCTCTTTTGTTTGATATGTTGTACATGTTGTTCTCTCAGTCAAGATCCTAGATAATATTGAATTAAATGATGAAAATCTAACATGGTATCAGAGCTATCCTGAAGGAAGGCATTGTATGTAATTTACGACACTTGTTGCACTTGCGACAATTTGGAAGCTAGGGCTTGGTATAGTAAAAACTAGTCATCGTGGAACTTTCGCTATAAATCCATTTTGGTGAAGGTTCAGGATCTAAAATTTTTACAGGCCGAATATCAGACACGGATGTACCCTTTGTAAAACATTCAGCCTCAGATTCATTTTACTTTGTGAGATATGATCCGTACACGTTAGGGTTTCTGCCTCTTACAGAATGCAGTCCTAAATAGGTGACCTAGGCACAAAGGTCATATCTCGGGCTAGGAAGCTCCAAATAAAATTCTGTAAAAAGTGACAGTTAGGGAATGGACTGTAGTTTCACAGGTCCGAATTTCAGAAGATGAAGTTGAAATAGTGACACGTGGCACTCCGTACAAGTTCGCTATGTTGTTTCATCCCATAAACAGGTCATGTTGCGAAACTTAGCATATCTCTCACATGGAGAATACATTGAAGCTCAGATATGTGGAGTTGGAAAGATGATAGGTCAGTCTACCACAAGCCGAAGTTTCAGACCCTGAGGATCCAAAATTTCAGAGATGCACCAAAAACAATATGGCATATCTTTCTATCAAAACAGAACTGGATTCTGAGCATTTTCATTTTTGGCTTGTCACTGCTACGAGAAATTAGGGCTGTTGACAGAAGTGGAATTTTGGAGTGCTCTTAGCATAGGATTTCTCTCCTCAGCAAAATCGAAATTTAGAGACCAAGATCAAACTTTTTGGTTGGGTGAATCTCAAGGAAAGTCGAACCCTAATTTGACTTTTTGGACTAGAAAACCAGATTTTGACAGAAGTTACAGATCCAAAATTCGTAGGTCATTTTTGGAGGGTCAATTTTTGGAGTTTCCAAAATCTGAGCACACCAACTTGTTCGCCTCAGTCAATTGCATCTCCTTGTCCAGACAGAAGTTTGAAATTCCAAGTTCGGATTTTTAGGGTTTCTCTATCAAACCCTAGCCAGCTCCAGATCCAATTTCAACAATTCAAAGTGGTAAGACCTAAAACTTTTCTATTTCCATTTGAAGTACTCTTTAAAAGATGTCTCACCACACCAAGCTTGAGGATAATCTTGAAGGGGCTGATAAATTCCGATCATGGAATTATAGGATTGGATTAATCCTAGAAGAAAATGAATTGGACACCTACATAAGCGAAGAGGTTCCAATTCCAGAGGGAGATGAGGCTAAGGCCTTACATAAGAAGAACTTGGTCAAGGCTAAGAGGATTATTGCAGATTCTATCAAAGACCATCTCATACCACATGTGTCTTCTCTAAAGACACCCAAGGGGATGTTTGATTCCTTGACCAAGCTATTTGAAGGAAAGAACATAAATCAAAAGATGACTTTGAGGAATCAATTGAAGAATGTTAAGATACAAAATGCAGAGACCATGCAATCCTACTTCACAAGGGTCTCCCAAATAAAAGAACAACTTGAAGTTGTGGGAGAATATATAGAGAATGGTGAAATTGTGATGACCACCTTGAATGGTCTTCCTAGGTCATGGGATTCCTTCATTCAAGGAATTTGTGCTAGGAAGAAGCTCATCACATTCAGTAGGCTGTGGGAGGAATGCTCACAGGAAGAAGCTCGAATTATAGCTCGATAAGAAAAGATGGATAATGAAGACCAAGCTCTCATAGCACACACCAGGAAGAATAACAATAAGAGGGAGCATCATCATCACAAGAAGAGTAAACACCACCACCATAATCAGAGGGAGAACCTTGGAGGATCCAAGAGAGACCCTTCTAACATTCGATGATATAATTGTGATGAGAAGGGACACTATTCTAGAGATTGTCCTGGGAACAAAAGCATCTCCCACAAGAAGAAGAATGACAAGAAAATATATCATTCTCACACTGCAGAGGATGATGAACCTCCAAGGAAGAGAACCAGAGAAGACAATGAAGATTCTTCAAGTGATGAAGAATATGTATTGTAATGAAGAATAAGAAACTGCAGAGTTGGAATCTGGAAGACAAATAATCTATGGAAGAACCTCTCATCCATTTTCAGCATTGGTTAAGGTGCACACTATCAGAGACTCCAATAGTTCCTGCAAGGGAGCAAAGATTGAGAGGGAGTCCACCCAACAACCAAACAAAGATAAGTATTTGAATTGTTATTTCATGTATATATGATTACTTAAATGATGTTGTTCAGTCATGTACATACTTATGTTCCTAGATTTAGGATGTATATTATGCATTTTAGAAAAGTTGCATTAATGAACAAGATACTACTAATATGCAAGTAATGGGTAAGTGGCCTATGGTACTGTACAACATTCCATTTCTACTTATCTAGAATGAAACCTCTTTGCTGACATGTTGGGAGTAGTGCACACTCTTAACAATGTTCTGGTAGAGATGGAAGGCATCTAGAAAGTTACCGTATGAATACGGGATATGGATGAATGTTTTATTGAAGCATTGACTAAGATAATTGCATGACTGTATGACATATGTTTTTATGTGTAAGATTTTGTTTTGAAAACTATGAGAAGTTTCTAATCATGCAATTGAATTTGACTTGTAGGAAATATCATGTACAATCACCTACAAAAGAAGGACAATGACATTTGTTCCAAAGAATAAGCGACGAAGTTCAAGAAAAACTACCTATTGAAGATATTGAATAATCTAAAGTTCCCAGGATCAGCCATACGGTAATGGAACGATGCCATGATTGAGGAGTACCAGTCAATCATGAAGAATGATGTATGGGATGTGGTCCCAAGACCAAAAGGGAAGTCTGTTGTAACTTCCAAGTAAAGCATGATGCAGATGGTAGCATAGAGAAATACAAGGCAAGGTTTGTGGCTCGTGGCTTCTCCAAGAAAATAGGGATATATTATGAAGAAAATTTTGCACCTGTACCCAAATACACTTCCATCGGATCAGTACTTGCTTTGGCTGTAGTGATGAAGTGGAAGATACACGAGACGGATGTCAAGACAACTTTCTTGAATGGTGTAGTCGAAGAAGAAGTGTATGTGGAGCAGCCACTCAGTTTTGAGACACATGACAGGGAGTCACATGTGTGCAAATTGAAGAAATCCTTGTATGGTTTGAAACAAGCACCCAGGACGTGGTACGACAGGATTGACAGCTTCCTAACTAGTTTGGGCTTTACCAAGAGTAAAGTGGATTCCAATATTTACTACAAGGTTGAGGAAGGAAATCCAGTAATACTCCTACTGTATGTGGATGATCTGTTTGTGACAGGTGAGGATCGGTTGATTGTTGATACGAAGAGGAATCTTGCTGTCGAGTTTGAGATGAAGGACTTGGGTATGATGCATTACTTTCTAGGCATGGAGGTGTGGCAGAGTGCAGATGGAATCTTCCTTGGACAAGGGAAGTATGCAGTAGAGATCCTGAAGCGGTTCGGGATGATGGACTGCAAGGCCATGGCCACACCTATGGCATCGAACCTGAAGCTATTGAGTGATGCTTCATCAAAGTCGGTTGATGCCATGATGTATCATCAGATGATTGGGTCCTTGATGTACCTGACGAACACAAGACTAGATATTTGCTTTGCTGTGAACACATTGAGCCAGTTCCTGACGGATCCTAGACATGTTCACTTGATTTCTGCAAAGCATATTCTGATGTATGTGAAGGGTACGGTTGATTATGGGCTCAAGTATGATGTGAATCAGAAGATTAACCTAGAGGGTTATGTGTATTCGGATTGGGCAGGCAGTGCCATTGATAGGAAGATCACTTTGGGGTGCTGCTTCAATATGGGATTAGGTGTGATCTCTTGGTTTAGCAGGAAGCAGTTCTGCATAGCACTGAGTATAGCCGAAGCAGAGTATGTCGTAGCTTGTTCGGCCAGTTGTGAGGCAGTATGGCTAAGGAAGCTACTGTCAGATTTATTTGATCTCCAGTTGGATGCTACTTGTATCTTCTGTGACAACTAGAGTTGTGTGAAGTTGTCTGAGAACCTGATGTTCCATGACAATTCTAAGCATATCAAGATCAAGTATCACAGTATTAGGGATATGGTGCAGAGATGAGTAGTGAAGCTTCTGTATGTTCCAACAGACAAGCAGATGGCATATGTGTTGACCAAGCCACTAGCCAGGGTGAAGTATGAGTACTTCAGAGAGAGGCTTAGTGTTCTTTAGATCGAAGATACTTCCAGGAGGAAGTTACGAGACACAGATGCATGAGCCCTTCCAAGCATGGTGGCAGGCGGGTCCTCCCCATGGCTGTGGGTGTAGTGCTGTGTGATGAGCATCCGCATGATGCTCCATATGATGATGATCCATATGATCATGTGCATGTGTATGATGCACCGTGTGTGATGACGATCCATATGATCATGAGCATCCGTATGATGCTCTGTGGCCGTGGATATCTTACAGGTTTTGCAGTAGCATATAATCGCTCCATGGGAGATCTTGCGGGTTGTGCTTGGCACGTAATCAGTCCTGAGATGCTCTTTCGAGGTTTTGCTTGTTCGCATGTAATCGCTCCCTGGGAGATCTTGCAGGTTGTGCTTGGCATGTAATCAGTCCTGGGATGCTCTTTCAAGTTTTTGCTTGTTCGCATGTAATCGCCCCCTAGGAGATCTTGCAAGTTTTGCTTGGCACGTAATCAATCCTAAGATGCTCTTTCGAGGTTTTGCTTGTTCGCATGTAATCGCTCCTTGGGAGATCTTGCAGGTTATGCTTGGCACGTAATTAGTCCTGGGATGCTCTTTCGAGGTTTTGCTTGTTCGCATGTAATCGCTCCCTGGGAGATCTTGCAGGTTGTGCTTGGCACATAATCAGTCTTGAGATGTTCTTTCGAGGTTTTGCTTGTTCGTATGTAATCAACCCTGGGAGATATTGCAGGTTGTGCTTGCCACATAATCAGTCCTGGGATGCTCTTTTCAGGTTTTGTAAACACACATAATCAGTCCTGAGATTCCACTGGATGGGCCGCTCGCAGAGATGATGAAGACCTACATGGAGGCTAGGCCTACATCCAACATGAAAAAGGGCTGGCTTTGTAGAACTTCCTATGACGAGTAGAATTGAGAGATAGCACCAGTGATTGAGATGACAAGTACAACAGTAGTGACAATGATGCTCCAGTGATCTAGTGTTGATGATACTGCTCTAGTATTGAAGACTTGTGCCTATATGTATTGATGCCTGTGTCAAGAGAATACCTTCCTAGTTAAGAGGGAGTGTTGATGTATATGTAACTTCAGAATGTATTTCACTTGTATATTTTATATTGTATTTGTATTCTATTGTTGTACCTCCAACATAGATGTTTATTCCTCCGGTCGGAGAAGTCATTATTGTACTTGGGTCATGTAAAGTCATTGAGGTCTGTCCTCCCATGTATGACGGGGCATTAGACCCCGGATTTGTGTCTTTCATGGGTTATTAGACTCCCCTAGTGGGGTCGGCCCAGTGTCAAGTGGTAATGGGTTATTAGACTCTCCTAAGGGAGGTGGGCCCATTTAGGGTAAAAGGAAAGTAAAGGTAAAGTATAAATAGAGAGGATCACCTCTCTATTTATCCATTCACTCACACACCCAACTCACATAGTTGAGAGAGAGGAGTGCACACAAGTGGAGGAGGAGTAGCTTCTGGAGACATCTATCTTTTGGGGTTTCATCTTTGTGATCTTTGTATTGGTGCTTATTCTATCTCTGAGGAAGTTGCAGGATTTTTCACCCTTATGGTTTTCCTCGGTGAAATGCTTTGTGTCTCTTGTCTCTTGTGTTTGATATGTTGTACATGTTGTTCTCTCAGTTAAGATCCTAGATAATATTGAATTAAATGATGAAAATCTAAGAAAGAGCAAGAGAATTGGAGTCATACTCAATAGCCTGTAGACCACCCTCACCAGTTTACATGTTGTACTTAAGAGAAGAGTGTATTTGATTCCATCTAGAGATAATTGTATCTAACTTTCCTATCAATTTAAAATCATCAGGAAAATCCTTCTATGGGTTTTATTTCTCCAACATTCTGAAAAGAAGGAATTTGGCATGTGAACTTTATTTACACAATTATCTGATGCCATCTAGTTCAACAAGGAATCCAAATCATTTTGTTGGGGATATCAATATGATAGCCTTCTAGTCCTATTTACAAAATTAAATCAATAGAGATCATGAGAAGGATGCATATGATTGGGAAGAATTAACTACCTTGTTGTGGGTAAGGGAAGAAACCAATTCAGTGGCAAACACCCCTAAGGAGCATTCCAAAAGGCAAGGACATCCTAGAATCATAGCAGTTATGAGTAAAGTGTAGAGCGAGGCAAAGTCATGGTTTATATATTTCTATAATACCTTTGAGAAGGAAGCTAAGGGTGCAAGGTAAGGTGGAGTGAGCTAAATGACACATTAAAATCAAGGGATCTCCACTCCCTACCAAATCTCCATGAGTCACTCTTCCGAAGCCAATTGTATATCAATTCCTTGACAAAGATGGGTCCTAAATGGATAGGGATGAAATTAAAATACCCTCTCATACTGCACCTGGTCCCCGCTTAGAGAGAAGGTTCTTTAGATAAACATAGATCAAGGAAATTTTGGGAGATGGTAGAGTACTTAGCAGGATTCCATGCCACTGAGGCATACACCCAGCTAGTTCTATTTGACTTCAGGGAAGTACATGTGGCCTCCAGAACATCGGTTGCCTCCATCAATTCTGATTTCGATTAAATTGCACAAGGATGCAAAAAATATTTGGTGGGGGGCATGATAAGCATGCTAAATTTCCATTTTTTCCCATCTATTTCACCATTTCTATACTCATTTTTTCATCTCAATTAAGCACTTTGTTGCATATACTTATCCAATTCTTCCTTGTTCATATATTCTGAGACAATGTATGATCATAATTGAAACTTTATGTTACATGAATCATTTTTCTCAAAGAGGGAGTAAGAATGCTTGATTATGTGTTATGGGGCTATTATTTTGCTTTCTACAGGATCACAGAGCAATAGTTATTTCACTTGAAGTTCATGAATAACTGTGATGAGGAATTCCTCATTAGCATCGGAATTCAGAGACAACAAAGAAGCACTGTTAGGTAGTGCGCAAAATGTTATATTTGGTAGATTCCTAAAAGTATTTATCACAATATTTGGCTATTGTTTTGAGAATACATGCGTCTCATATTTTGCAAACATTTAATTTTCTCCTAAAATGGGGAAATCGCTCTGATGCATTTTATTTTTGTATAAATAACTAGCTTCTAGACCTAAAACGTATTGCACCACTTTTACTTTTGAATACAATATTTTGTTGCTACAATATTGGTGTGATATGTGTTCTGTTTATTAGGGGATCATCTAGCACACTATAGAGTAAGGGACCACTCTGCGGTGCTACTAGACCAATCTTGTTTTTTGTAGATTAAGTCGTTATTAGTAGTGTTTTTATTTCTTTAATATTATTTCATGTTAATAGATAGATTAAGTAATTTATATGTAGTAATAGCATCTGTGTTGATGAAGTTATGTTAGCGATCAATCCTTGGTAATTTATTCCTATTTAGAATTTTAATCCATTCAATCTTTCGTTCTGCAAGTGTGTGATTAAATTTTTCTATATGTGTGATTTCTATTGGAATATTCTCACCATCACATGTTGGATTTGCATGCATTGCATGCATTCTACATGCATCCAGTCAACAATAGTGGAGTGTCCTAGCACCCTAGTCCATAGTTTTGACCCCCTGGAGCTTGTTTCTAGCCATCAGTAGGCCTCCTACCTACCTAGTGCGCATTGTTTTCATCACTTGGATTACTAAGGCACCCTACTACACAATTCTATGACCTCATCAGTCATTTCATGCATTGATTGCTCAATTAACTGATTGTAGCTCCCAATTGACTGTATCGGAGTTCCACTTGACTACTGGCAATCTGTCATGCGCCCTTTGGAGTCTCCTTCCCTATTCCAATGCTCACATGGTTCATTTAGAATTAGTCCTACCTCAGTTGATTGTTTATTCACCATCGATGGTCATTGAGTCTTGATTGGGAGATGGTTCCAATGATGACTAAGCCTTGACTTGAGGATATTTCGAATCACCTTTGGAGATATCGAATTCATTCTATTGTATTGACATTGTTTTGCCAGCTTATAGCTGATGAATGTATTATCATTATTTTCTCATATTTTCTGAGTTTCATGAGTGAATTTGTTCATCCTTTCTGCTAATTCTTCTCTGCAATTAACTGAGTGAAATTGTGAGGTGTTTTCAAGCTTAGTGATCTACCCCTGTGGAATTTCACAATTTCAATATTTCTACAAGTGTGATTTAAAGCTTTATGTAAGTATGATTCAATCCTTCTTTCTATAAGTGTGATTTCAAATATTTCTACAAGTGTGATTCAATATTTCTTTCTGTGAGTGTGATTCAATATTTCTGCAAGTGTGTTGCTGTGTAGAATTTCATTAGCAATAGAGTAAGAAGAACTTAAATAAACCCCCCCAATAATTAAAACAAAACAACATTGACATCCTAGCAAGATTGGAAATTCCAAGACTACATATATAGTGAAGGCTATTTTGAAAAGCTTACTATCCTGGATTTAAAATTAAAGTAAGTCTCTGGAATCTACAGAATCAATCCATGCATGTATTACTAGAGCCTGTCAATAAGCATATTTAGAGTGGATCTCAAGTGTAATATTGGATATTTCTAAAGAATAAGGAAACAATGCCTTCTCATAGATGTTTTCCCATTTGGGGTTTTATCACATATATCTAGTGTACTATGTAACAAATACAAAATAAAATATTAATTAAAATGTATAAAAACATACTAACAACAGATATAGATAGAAATAAATACATTCCACCACCTAGAAGAGACGACAGGAGGAACTTGGAAAATTAAAGATTGAAAGAAGGAAAATGTCGACGATGTGGAGACAAGTGGAATCCTAAACATAGATGTCGCTCAGAGGAAGACTCAAATAAATTATACACTTGTGAGGCAGCGGAGAATAGTGAATCAGAAGAAGAAGAAGAGTCAGAAAGTGAAGAAGAGGCTACCCCAAATATGGCATCTAAAATCGATGAGACTCCCAAATTCTCCCTATCAGCCATGACAGGCATTAGCCAACCACAAACACTAAAGTTAAGAGGACATATAAAGAATGAGAATGTTACAGTACTAATAGACACCGAAATCACTCACAACTTCCTTGATATAAGAGTTGCAAGAAAACTCAAGTTATTTGTACATCCCATACCAAACATGAAGGTGATGGTCACAAATGGCAAGAAAATCCAAAAAGTCAAGAAGTGCCACAAAGTGAAACTTCAAATAGAAGACTTCAATTTGGAATCAGAATTCTACACATTATCATTGGGTGGAGTAGACATTGTTTTGGGAGTCCAATGGTTACAAACATTGGGAACATATTCCGCCAATCACCAAAAACACTTCATCAAGTTTAAATGGCAAGGGCAAAATTTAAGCTATATGGTTTTCAACCACCAGACACACAAGTAGTTTCATCTCAACATATGGAAAAACTCATTCGAAAAGGAGCATCAGCATATGTAATCCAATGCCATCAATTGGAAGGAAAAGAGGAGGAACCAAATGAGCTCAAAAAGGAAATCCAAAAACTACTCCAGAAACATGAACACATATTTCAAGACTTACCCCTGCAGCTACCACTTGAAAGGAGTATAGAACACATAACTGAGATTAAACCTGGATTCAAATCATGTCAAGGTTAAACCATATAAGTATCCCTGCCACCACAAAATGGAAATAGAAAGGCTAGTTCAAGACCTATTGAATTGTGGTGTCATCACCAAGAGCAGAAGCCCTTATGTAGCTCCAGACGTGTTAGTACGGAAGAAAGATGGGTCGTTTAGATTATGTATAGATTATAGAGGATTAAACAAAATAACGATTAAGAACAAGTTTCCAATCCCTTTCATCGATGATATGCTGGATGAACTTCATGACGCAAAATATTTTTCAAAACTCGATTTAAGGTCAAGATACTATCAAATCAGGGTCAGATTAGAAGATATCGCAAAGACTGCTTTCCAACTGCTTTCCAAACTCATGAAGGACATTATGAATTCAAAGTAATGCATTTTGGGTTAACTAATGCCCCTGCCACATTCCAAGCAAATATGAATGAACTATTTCATCCATACCTAAGGAAATTTGTGTTAGTATTCTTCGATGACATCCTTATATATAGCAAGACGTGGAAGGAACATTTAACGCATTTGGAAAAGGTTCTATCTCTTTTGAAGGAAAACCAATTCTATGCAAAAAAGTCAAAATGCACATTTGGGAAGCAATAAGTAGAGTATCTCGATCATATAATCTCAAAGGAAGGAGTTAAGGTGGACCCAAGGAAGATCCAAGCGATGAAGGAGTGGCCCCAACCAAAGAATGTTTCAAAATTGCGAGGATTTTTTGGATTAACAGGTTACTATCGAAGGTTCATCAGGAACTATGCACACGTCACTGCTCCACTAACGAATCTCTTAAAAATAAATTCTTTTCAATGTGATGATGAAGCAAGAAGATGATTTGAAATGTTGAAACAAATTATGTCTTCAACTCCTGTTTTGGCAACACCTGATTTTGCAAAACCATTTGTAATTGAATGTGATGCTTCAGGGTTTGGGATAGGAGCTGTGCTAATGCAAGAAGGTCATCCAATTGTTTTTGAAAGCAGTAATTTGAACAAAAGAGAATACCTACAGTCTACATACAACATGGAAATGCTTTCCATCATGCATGCATTAACTAAATGGCGGCAATACCTTTTGGGAAGCAAATTCCTAATCCGAACAGATCATAATAGTCTGCAACACTTATTACAATAGAAGACATTAACAACCGAACAAAAAAAGTGGATCGAAAAAATATGTAATGTCCCCAGTTTGACCCCATGGCATTTAAACTGTAAATGCTATAATATTGTTATAAAATCGTGGTGAGGAGCTCAAGGGCAAGGCCCTGCCATCGATTTATCAATGCATATGGTTCATGTGCTAGCCATGTGCAATGGAATTGCGAACATTATGTAAATATGCATTTTAAATAAAATACCCACAATTAGCTATGCAATGCAACAAGAGATGGGGCATGATTTTACAAGGAATTGGGAGGGAAAACATTCAAACCCTTGAGCCAATCAAGTCCAGCCAAGTGTCAATGAGATAACCCATCAAACACTCAACTACCCATGTTGACTTTTGTACCCAATCATTCATTTATCCCAAAAGTTGGTTGAGGTAGTTAATGCCTTAGGGAATGAGTGGTATGGCTGTCCAAAATTCGAGTATGGGCAACCACCTTGCATGTAAAAACATGTTTGGCTTCCTTGGCAAGAAAAGAGCCATGAATTTTCCTCCCAAGCCATTACCCATCAACCAGTTTTGTCTCTCTCATGTTTTTGGAGCTGCCTGGGCATTTTTCCTCCATGTTTTCCTGTATTTCCCTTATTTTTCATTTGGGAAGAGGGCGTTTTTGTTTGGTTTACCAAGGGTGAAGAGAACATATCGTTTTGGGGTTTCAAGGAGGCCATTTTGGCCATTGGAAACGCCCATAACCCGTGGAAGAAATTGGGTTTCTCCCTGGGGACGATTTTTCCCCTTTTTACAGTTCATTTGGTGAGCCGCGATTTGGGGAAAACCCATGGCATTTTCCCTCTCATGCAGTCTGAGCTAGCTGGGATTTACCCATCATGTTTTTTTTTACCATTCTCCTGCATTTTCCATGCCTGTGAACTCATTTTTTGTATTGCACAATGGCTGGGAGGAAGGGAGCCATGATTTTGGGGTTATGGAGGTCGTTTTTGTCCCTTGAATGCCCATAAACGTTTTCTGGAAACGATTTTTCTCTCCTAGGGTTGATTCCCCAATTTTCATTTCGTTTTTGGTGTGCCCATGATTTGGGAAAGTCCATGGCCATCTTATTTGTAAAATCCCATTGCTGAAAATGGGCATCCATGCCCAGTCTGAGTTGTTGTGTGTAAAAAAGAAGGTTGGGATTGAGATGGGTTTCTATTGCTTTGGCTATGAATGAGCTGGAATGTTCCCTTTTCCTTGTAAGAATCATGCCTAGCTCGGGGGTGGCAGTTGTGTTGAGAGATCTATGAACACAACTGGCCTACGGTTGGGTGGAACGTTGCAGCAACATAGCTAGTTGTTTGGGGGCAATTGCACAAATGAAGATAAGTGTTCTCTATGCGCATTTTACTTCTGCAATGTTTTAATTTGATGTTTATTATTGATATGTTGAATGCATAAAAAAGATGTGTGTGGGTGATGTTCTTATTCCGCTGTGCATATATGTTTGATTTGCATCTGCACACATTAATTTTATGGCTATGAGTCTAATGAATGGGTTGAGTTTTTGTGAAAGCCCCGTAGATTGGCATCATGTTCCCTTACCGGAGTTGGATCCGCGAGAGGGGACGTTACAAAATCTCTACCTTCGATCTGGAGATATTACATAAAAAGGGGAAGGACAACGTAATAGTTGATGCCCTATCAAGGAAAGATGAAGAGGTACAAGTCTATGTCGTATCAATGGTGATCCCAAAAATTTTGGACGAAATTCGAAAGGAATATGCCAAGAATTTTGAGGTTTGCTCCATAATTAACTACATAAATCAGTATCCAAAGTTTGAATGGAAGAATGACCTCTTATGGTGCAAAGGACGAATTCACTTAAGTTCCAACTCGAGTTTTAAGACCAAGGTTCTTAAAGAGTCACATGACTACCCAGCCACTGGACATGTAGTATTTTTTAAAACATACTATAATGTAAGGAAATCATTCTTTTGGAAAGGTATGAATGCTGACATTCACAAGTATGTTGCAGAATGTGACATTTGTCAGAGAAATAAAACATAGAATATCTCACGTCCCAGGTTACTCCATCCACTGCATATTCCAAATCAGAAATGGGAGGAAATTTCAATGGATTTCATTGAAGGTCTATCAATATCAGACGGGAAAGACAAAATACTAGTAGTAGTAGACAGGTTAACCAAATATGCACATTTTGTAGGAGTAAGGAAAACTGATTCTGCAAAAGAAACAGCTGAAGCCTTTTGTAAAAATATCTACAAGTTACATGGGTTTCCCAAGATTATCGTGAGTGATAGGGATGCCAAATTTAAAGGTAATTTTTGGATAGAATTCTGCAAGCAAATTGGAATGTCACTTAACATGAGTTCATCTTATCATACCTAGACAGATGGTCAGACTTAACTCGTCAATAAATTCTTAGAAACCTACCTTCGTTGTTTTGTAACTAATAAAAAAAAAATGGTTTCAATGGCTACATCTTGCGGAATGGTGGTATAATTCTACTTATCATACATCAACAAAAATGACACCATTTCATGTTCTCTATGGATATGAACCCCCAAAATGGAAGGACCTCATTACCAAGCAAGCAAGGGTCGCCTCAATAAATGACCATTTAGAAGAAAACCAAAAGGTTTTCCAAATACTTAAAGAGAATCTGAACAGTGCTAGGAATAGAATGAAGTAGCAAGCAGATCAACATCGAACAAAATGAGAATTTGAAGTTGGAGATTGGGTATTTGTACGATTACAACCCTATAAGTAGTTGTCACTTAAATAAGGTGGAAAGAATAAATTGCCTCCACGATTTTATGGCCCATATCAAATAAATAAGATGATTAGCCTTGTGGCATATGCGTTGGAGTTTCCAATAACAAGTCGCGTCCACAATGTCTTCCACGTTGCATGCTTAAAAAGGGTGATAGGTCAACACCAACAGGCACAAACATTACTTCCCATGTTAGATGATGAAGGAAGAATAATTTTCGAGCCAGAATATATCATTGATACCAGAGAAAGGAGATTAAGAACGTGAGTAATTAAAGAGTACCTTATAAAATGGAAAAACCTCCTTGAAGAAGACGCAACATGGGAATCCAAACAATTTCGACAACTACATCTTTCACTAACATCGCTTTGAGGACAAAGCTCCTTTAAAGGGAGTGGCAATGTAACAAATACAAAATAAAATATTAATTAAAATGTATTATTTACTAAGTGAAAGGGTGTAACCCTTCACTTTACACACTCAAGCCGATAAAGGCGAGCTTCATTGTAAATCTTATCATCTCATCAATAATAATTTATCTTTTACTCAAGTATAGATTTTGGGTCCTAGTTTTTTGTTTCGTACTATTATTTTTCTCTTGTATCTTCATTACTATTTTGATTATATGGTGCATGTATGGATAGAAGGATATACTAGTAGATTATTGATATTGATTTGCAAGCTAGCAAATGTATTGTTGTATTTTTATGCATATTTCTCAATATTCTAACATGGTATCAGAGTTGGATACTATGCTCTACCTTCTTTAGTAATTTTTTGTTAAATTATTTTACAAGCACCTAGTTCATAAAAAAAATTGGGGGCCCTCCTTATCTAGAATATTTTCCATCAAATCTATGTAAACCTTGTGTTTTTTTAAGATCTAGGCATTTTTATACATGTGTAAGTATTTTTTCTCAAAACCCTAACCCTCACCATTTAATTTTCATAATTTTTTCATGTTTTTCTTGATTTTTTATGTAGATATGAGTTGAAATCCATTGTATACTAACTTGCTATAAAGTACCTATATTTATTGTAGTAGTTCCAGTTGTTTGTTTGTCTTTAGTTGTGTTTTCTTGTAGTTTTTTGTTCAGGACAGTGACTACTCCTGGCAATTTCAGTTTCGGGCAGTTTCAAGAACCCATGCACCTTTCCTTCAGTGCAAGTGCATACACATATGCCCTAGCCACAAAGAAAGAACATGGATCCTATTTTTTGGAAAAATAATCATCGAAACTTTTTTTTTCCTATTTAAGTTGTGGGTTCATAGATACGTCAATAAGTTGTTTTCATGTTTCATTATTGGCAAGAAATATATGGTTTTATTCACTATTTATTCTATATCTTATCTTGTGTCTTGTTCTATTAGGGTTTAGTTTCTTGATTCGTCATTATAAGTTCTGAAGTAGCTTATGTTCCTGAATTAGTTGGTACTAACTACCTCTCTTGGAAGAGAAAGATGATTGACATTCTCAGAAGTAAGAATATATGGTGCTTAGTTAAAGTTGAACAACCAAAACCAATCGGTGCTAAAGACCTAGATATATGGGAAGATTGATGTGATCAAGCAAGAGGAATCATTGGAAAAATTGTTTCATATAGTTTACAGGTACATATTCAGGTTGAGGATATCCCAATTAAGGTATGGAAAACTTTAGATTTTGTATTTGATAAAAATGATGATGTTTTGCTTACTATCTAGAAAATAAAATGCATGAGTTAGACCCTAAATATTTTGATAGAATATAGTTATTTCTTGCTAAAAATAAAACCTATAATGAAAAGTTAAATAATTGTTCTAGTGATTACAAGAAAAATGAATATGCCCTTATTATTCTTGTAGAGTAAAAGTTACCTTCTTCCTTTGATATTTTCGACCAAACTAAGAATAGAGCCATTGAAATGTCTAAAGGTACTATAAAACTCTATTTTGAAGATTTTTATAAAGGTTTGATGTGTGAGCAAGATAGATTAATTGCTTCTAGACAATTATCTAATAGTAAATCTATAATGGCACATAGTAAAAAGAATCCTAATAAGTTTTTTTTTTAACCCTAGAATCTCCCATGGTGCTATTAAATTATCAAAAGAAGGGGACAAACTAAAATAGTCCATAAAAATGGGCATTGGTGTTTATACAACCAAGTTGAAGGAATAAATCATACTTGTGATATTTAGTGGTGACATTATAATATGTAAAATAATTATAATGCACAAATACTAAGTATGATTCGAAGATGAGGACAATGAGAGAAGTTAGGGGTGAGGATGACCACTTGAGAGGTTCAAGGTGATATTGTTGGAGATAGTTATGAAAATGGTTGAACAAGAAACCCTATTGCAGGTTGTTTTTTAAGGTCACCTATTCCTATATAAGAGACCTCATTGTACTCTATTGTAACATGATAGAAATGTATCATTGAAGAGAGATCAATACAATGTGAGGTTTGAATGACCCTTTGTGTTATTATATAGTGGATACACTGCTCTCAAACCCAACCTGTGGTATCAGAGCTATGGTTTCAAAGACATAGTTTTAGTAGAGGTGTGCCCTCCATCTCATTGGATACTTTTTGAGCTCAATATGCCTCAGGGGATCCGCGTCCTATCTTTACAATCGTATTCTAGAAAATAGATCATGGGTGAAGAAGAGAATAGTTGGGTCAGTTGATGCAACTACCGGGAAAATTTGATCATGAATGAAAACCAAAGAATAAGGCATACAGGCCACAAGCAATAAATGTCACCTTCAAAGAAAAATATCGACATGGCATTGATAGAAACTAAAAGTCCTCAAACATTACATAATAATCGAGTTTAATGCAAAAACATTATACAACAAGGGAATCAATCAAATGAGATTGAAGGGAAATGGCTAGGGACTGGAACTGGGCACATAAATCTTCTCTTTCAAATAAGCAATCATCTTATCTTTTTTCAGCCTGGTATTGCCATAGGATCCCTTGAAGTGTTTTCCCTTCTTAGTCTTCTTCCCTCTGCGGTTGCATACAACAGGATTTTCATGGTTCATAGACTTCCCGTGAGAAATCCATCAGAGGTAGGGGAGGAGCATTTGGAAGGAGCACAACCACTACATTCAGATTTCAAAAATTATGGTATCAATCATTTCCTCTATGTGATAATGATACGGAATTAGAAAAGCTCTGAATGAAACTTGATAAACTTTTCCTAAATGTCATGGCGATCTTCTTCCAAACTCTAAACCCTATTGCTTAAGAATGGAGGACCATCAGCGTGTTTCTTTGTATTGCATCTTCCTCTGATTCATAACAATGTACAATTCACAAACTTAAAATATATAATCAAGTTTTCTTCAGATTGTGTAACACCCTGATATTGACCCCATTGCATTAAACTTGTCACCATCAATTTAGCGATTTATGTATCGACATTTAAAAATCGATGCATGTGGATTGTGTGCTAGCCAGGCACAATAGAAATTACAAATATCATGTAAATATGTATTTTAATAAAAATACCCACAACTAGTTATGCAATGCAACAAGAGTATGGGGGCATTATTTTTACAAGGAATACGGAGGAAAATATTCAAACCCTTGAACCAATAAATTCAAGCCAAGTGTCAATGAGAGAACCCATGAACCATCAACTACCCATGTTGACTTTTGTACCCAATCATTCATTTCTCCCAAGAATTGATTGAAGTAATTATTATTTGGGGAAATGGAGAGGTATGGTTGTCCCATTTTCGTGTATGGGAAATCCACCATTTTGGAAATTTTTGTTTGGCTTCTTGGGAAATAAAAGATTCATGAATTTTTTCCCCAAGCCATTCTTCAAGCATGAGTTTTTCTCTCTGTATTGGAGAAAACTCACTATGGCTTGGGAATACCACAATAGACAGATAACTACCAGAAATCTACTCAATTCTCAAAGCAATGCAATTATAAATGACAATGTTAAGATAATGGAGAAATGTAACCAACCTCGATCCAACGTTTGATGTAGATCCCCGTTTGAGATTTCAATCCGCGCACATCCAAGCACTTGTAATCTGCAAATTAGTCTTGACAACCAATATCTAACAAGTACATGTGATATATAAATGACCTTAACATTATCAATAACAATGGTCCATAATATCATAAGCAAATATAACTCAATGTATAATAAACAACATTCACACCATGAATGGACAAGAATATGAGTATTTCTATTAATGAACAAGAAGAAGTACAAAGAGATACGACCTCTTGCCGGCAACCAATCTGAACCAAGATCTAGATCAATCCACTTGTGCCTCCACCACTTCAATCCTCCATGAATGGCAAACTCAAACTAGAGAGGAGTTTGGAAGGTGAACATAACTGGTTCACAACTACAAGGATCAATGAGTGCAGACTCAAGATAGGGAAAAAATCCACTAGAGTGCCTTTACTATTCTCTTCTTCCCCCCGTCCATAAGCCATATGGGCTCAATATATAGTCCTCTCAAAGGTATGGGAAAGGACTCATCGAGACGTTACTTGGGCAGATGGAGAGCCAAAGGTCACCCAATGACCACTTTTTGGGAGTAAAAAGTAATTAATAGTGGTTTTTACCATTTTACTTGATACCCGCGGGCTATAGTGCTGCAACTCGCGGGTACGCATGCTATAGTCATGCAACATGCGGGTAGGAACAAAAATAGGGCAAACTGGTATCACTGAAGGATAAAAATGGATCTGATTCACTGAAATGGATCCTACAAGCCAAAAAATGCTGATGCTCACAGGGTGGAAGATTTCTGTGTAGCAGATGCCCCCTAATGTGTGAGGTCAAAGACTGAAATGTGCTACGATGGCCGAAATACATTATAAAACTCAGAAGTGGAGTGATGGAGACACAAGTGGAAAGAACGGTTCACTCGTCATAGTACAATAATATCTCTGAATACATGTCGATATAGTACAGCAATCTGATACAATGGCCATGCATAGGCAGTACATAAATAGATACATGTCATAAGTGATCATAGCCATGATCCCTCTACAGTAAGATATGGTCTTCTGCTGAAAAGAAGACAACTGGTGCAAAACTGGAGGTACAAACTGTTGAAATCTGAGAGGTGATATCTCAGATGTAAAGTCAAAGTCATATGCAGCATACTGAATGCCACAATCGCCTGGGGTCTTCTACACAAGTATTCTACGGTGCAAGTCCCATCAAGTGAATAAAGGAGTTGGGGTCAAACCTGATGAGACATCGTCTGATTACTGGTCAATAATGTAAACCGTTAACAGACGCGAGATGACCCACCAATAATGAAAATGGGCATCAAGGCACAAAGCATAATCATTAGAGTGTGAATAAATGGGTTGAAGTCGAACACTAGGATGAATCCATCGATTAGGGGACATTGATGTATTCCCAAAATTGTCGATGGCGAGAGAACCTGCCACTAATGACTGCAAGCCTCAAGGTACTCAACCGAACTCTAAGCCTCAAGTCCCGAAATAAATGAGTTGAAGTCGACGGAACGAGACTCTCTGGAAGGAGGGCATTAAGGCATCCCCCATCAACCAGCACAAGGTACCAACAATGCTGAAAGATTTGGAATATCTCAGGTGAAACTGACTAACTCAATAAGGATGGCCGACATGCAATAGTCAAGAGATATGAGGAGTGGCCGACACTGGTTTCAGGACTTCCTTTGAACAAGAGCATGAGCAGATGGATAGACTCAGGAAGCATAGACTTGACATAAACTTTGTAATGCAGGAGGCATTACAAAGGGCTCCATAATGACTGGAAGCTTAACCAATCGATGGAGAAAACTGAGAAACAAGTACAGCTCCTAAGGCCCAACTATAGTCCCGACTCATAATGTACGGAGTGAAATGAATGCTCTGTTCAAAGGCGACACAACAGCTGCCAACAAGAAAAAGTGACCATAATCCCGTCCGGATTTTTGGAATATTTGATTTTTTTGGTCTTTTTCATATTTGGGAAAAGCTTGAAAAAGAATAAAATTGCTTATAGTACAACAAGTGAGGGAACGAGTGTCAAATAGCTAGCAGACTAGTCCCAAGCAGTGGAACATACCTATGCTCAATGCAAGGAAGTGCGTGCAGGATGTGGACACTCGGGGGTGTGTTCCCTCAGGGTCAAAGGGTCATCAAATTGTGAAGGGAAAATATATAAGCTCTGCAGGGCTCGATAGGGAAAAGTGCTCAAGCACCAGGCTAACAATTGAGTAAGCGGGAGCCGGCACAAGGATCAAGCGGCAAGCAGGATAATGCAATGCAATCACAACTCGACATAAAAGGGAAGTCCTTTTTTGTAAAGTTAGTCTCCTCACCCGAAAAAGTGTAAAAAAATGAGAGAAGAACTCTTCTAGTCACGTGTGACTAGAGTATACCTTTTTTGTAATTAATCCACAAAGGTCCGGAAAAGGGGTAAACTTATACCTAAGTGGATGTCGCTTCAAATCCTTTAACGAGTCTGAAATGACAAGTATACTTGGCAATCTTGTTTGATTTGGAAAAGTATACAAGGGCTTAAAAAAGACTTTATAAAAGTCTTTTCCTTAAAGGTTTAACGAGATCGGAAAAGTAAACTCGTGACCTCCTTCCTGTTTTTAACAAGAAAAGGAGATATGGAAGAATGCTCATAATGAGAGCAGACGAGTGTCAGGGACATGCAAGACTAGTTCCAAGCACATGGGACAAAGCTATGCATAATGCAAGGAACATGAGCAAGATAAGGATACTCAGGGGGTGTCTGCGAATTCGGATGGCACAAGGTTCAAATGCATCATAACAATGGGGAGGCCTAAACCTATATGCAAGGTTCCGAATATTCTTTCCATGGTCGAAGCAAATGTCGAAAAGAACCAGTAAACAAGTATAAGTCCAGCTAAGAATCCTGTATCCAAGAAACATAAGTACCAAGATCATCTCTAAAACGTACGTAAAGAAAAATCCGATACAAGTCACTGCGGTAGAAACATTTTCGTCTTCACTATTGATAACCTTAGAGATAACACATGTAGAGCTAACCACTAAAGGTGCCATAGTACCAATACCTGAGGGATTAAAATGATCATCTTCAGAATGAAGAGCAAAGCTGAAGGACGTGGAGGAATCTGTAGTGGAAAATTCATCATCACGGGAGTTGGAAATTCTAGAAGTAGAATTGAACTCACCAGGATCACCGATTTGTGGATCTATAGGAGAGTCTAAGGACTCGTCACTAGGGAAATAAGACTTTAATGTCAAACCGGGGCTAGACCAAACTATGCCTGGATCAAAATGTATGGCAAACTATATTCTAGACTCATCTTGTTCAATAAGATCAAGGGTAGCAGGGGAATGAGATCTATGATAAAGACCCCCCCATGGCTTGTCATCACCACTCATGGCCTCAATAAAAACTTCATCTGAAGGTAGAATACCATCGAGGCAATCATGTGAACAAGATGGGTCGACTGCACACGTGGGCAGCATAACTGGATCTTCTTCAACTGTCTGGGAAGAAGAGAGACCTGGATCTGTAGTGGTTTGTTGGATGTGATCGTAAGTGAGCTCCGCTACAGATAAGGGCATAGACATCCCGACATGCACAATATCTCCATACATAGAATCCGCAGATGGAAAAATCATGGATCACCACAATAGGAAGTCCGGAATGGCATACTATTCGAATGAGGAGGTGCACTATCGAAAATGGTTCCTATAAAATTCACAGGTGCAGAATGGTTAAAAGTTCCCATCAATGAGGGGTACATTCCAACACCTATGTTCCCAGTTGTCGACTGAGAATCAGAAACTTGCGGGACTACTGATCCCGTGGATGCTATGGAAGGAGTACCAACATAATCTAGTTGATCGATCGTCACAATATTGCCTTCATGGGGAAAGCAAATAACTCGAAATACAGTAGACGCGACAGCCTTCATAGCGTACATCCAGTTCCGACCCAGTAAAAGGTTGTAGTCGATGGGTGCATCAACCACTTCAACTTCAATAGGACGGACTTACCTCCCAAGGAGACAACAAGGGAAGGGATAATTCCATGCTACATAAAATATCTACCGTCGAATGCGGTGAGTGTAGTTCTAGACACGAGTAGAGGAGGAGAGCCAAGAGATTTCCAACAAGTTAACGACATTACTGACGTGGAAGCACCTTCATCAACCATAGTACGTTTGACGAAGCTCTCAAGGAAAACCACCTGGATTTGAAAAGCCACGTGGTAAGGCAAGCGAGGTTGGACATCAGTAGTATCGAACTTGATAACACTAGGACTTCCCCCATCCTAAACTCCTAACGCACTCAAAAGGGCATGCTTCTGAGAAGGAAAAGCTTGCAAAACTTCAAGAGCCGACATGGCACACAGAGTTTGGCCCAAATATTCTACAATGGAGTAGTTCTAGGCGGATCGAGCATTAGGATTATGCGTGGAGCGCTTGAGAACACCTTTCAGTATCCGCGGCATAATGGAAGGCTTCTCAATATGCAAGGAATTGTCAGGAGGAGGGGGAGGCTCATTCCCCAAATTCGGTTTTGGTGCACCATAATCACGTTGACGAGTAGCAACACAAACCTCCGACTGAACCATATTCACACATCCATAACCACTAGTATTGGAAGAATACGTTGCCATTTCATTAGTACCATAACTAGTGGTGGGAGCATGCGAAGCCATGTTTTGATGATGAGGAAGGGGATCCTTCAACACAGCTGGGCTCTGTGCCAAATGCTTTGATGCTTCTTCAATTCGAGGACATAAGTGAGTAAGATGATCCTCCCCACAAAGCTTGCAAGGGAATTTCACCTTACGCCTAGCTTTACGATCCTCGCCAGCATTACCTCCTTCCCGAGGAGGGTTGGCATTTTCTTTACGAGGAGTATTACGATTGCTATTGTTGTTACTTCCATTGTTTCCACCCCTATGATTGTTTCTCCCCTTTTTCTTACCACCAGGTTGCTGGTTACCCGACGGCTTCGTTGATTGCACATTGTGTACATCAGACGATGGAGTGGAAGCGGACAAGGTGTGAACCTATCTGGGTCCAGACTGGTTTAGCGACAAATTTTGCATTTGATTAGCTACCAAGTCTACAGGGCGAGTGCATGCGGACCCCACGATGCCATCGGCATGTGGTCCAGGAACTGACATGGGCTCATGTTTAGTTCTCGGTGCATTAGGAATAATGTCATACAAAATGCCAGACTAAGAATAAAGTAGATCTAACTGTTGGAATTTCAAGATAGCTTGTTCCTCAGTCACAATGCCTGACATCGAAACATCCTTAGCAATGTATGGGAGTAAAGACTTAAGGAACCATTCCAACAGGAACTCTAGAGGAATGTTGGCTTTCACTAATCTCTTCCATCGATGCCACTCTTGAACGTGGTCAGAAATATGCGTGGCCTTATTCTGATGGAAGGTGAACAACAACTCAGTACCAGTATCATAACGAACCGACAACTGGAAATGGTCTAAGAAAACCAAATCAATCTCGTTGAATCCCCTATAGGTGTTCCCAGGAAACTCCACATACCACTTCATGGCTGCCCCCATGAGGGTGCATTGAAATAGTCGTAATTGAATGGAATCATGATTCAAAGAGTTGGAGGAGCACCAAAGGTGAAACGTCGTGACATGATCTCCCGGGTCCTCACCACCTTTCCCTTCGAACTTTGGAATGTCCAAAGGGAGATTGGTAGGGACTGGGGGCCAAGTAGGGTCATGACACACCGGATCATTCGTGAGCTTCAAAAGATCCGGTAGATTCAAGCGTGCAAGGAACGGGAGCTGTGGCTGGAAAGCTTGATTATAAGCTCCCATAAAAGGCTGGTTAAACGGAATTGTGTTATATGACGGACCAAAAGCTTGACCATGAGGATTAAACTGCTGATACTGAGGACCCGATGGACCGTAAGCTTTCCCATGGCCATAAGATTGATAACCTCCCCCTAGCTAACCCATTTGAGAGTAAGCAGGTATATGCGTGTTTTGAGTACCATATTGGGGTGGTGGGTTATACTGGGGGCCAACACCGACTGTGTTGTAGTAAGGGTTGCCACCATGAGTATGGGGCATGTATGTACTATTCATAGCGGGAACCGTGTTGTATTGACTGTAATGGTATGGTATGTTCCCACCCCCAATATTAGGATTAGCTTGAGCAGTCGTGTGGTGACCAGCAGCATGAGAAGCATTCCCAGGTCCAATATGGGTGTGACCAGTAGCAAGGTTGGTGGTGAGATGTCCATGTGGATAGGAAATATTCCCAACCCCTACATTAGCATTACTAGTGGTGGCGGTGGACGCAAACGTATGCGGTATGTGTCCACCCCCGTGGTTGGGAGGAATGGTATCATGTGCAAAAGTAGTCCTAGGTTGACGAGTAGCGATGGGTGTATTGGGTTCTGGATGGCGAATCATATTCCGAACAACATTCCGGCTAGGTTGTGTATTCCTAGGAGGTGGTCATGCTCCAACATAAGCATTGTTAGGAATCTGACCAGTCCCCATACTATGTGAGTGGGGGGACAACGTAATGCCCCCAGCGAGGGTAGTGCCCCCAGTGGGTATAGTATGGCTAACACTTTGACTAGTGCTAGTTTGAGTACCAACCATAGTGGAAGGTTCGACGGTATTGTGACTAGGCATACCAAAAGAGAGTGCAGTGGGGTTGATCATAGGGCCGAAATCATCATGAGTCTCGGGCCTCCCGTATCTAAAATCACGTGGAAACGAAAGGCTCATCCTGTTCTACATCCTGGGGTAGGTTGGGCATCCTGTAAAGATAATTATTCGGATTCGAAGGATCAAACAGATCCTGGTCAAGTGGATTAGGCCAAATAGAACTAGTTTGAGTCTCGGGTGGATCACCTCCCCAATCCTCATGAGGAGTCTGGGGATCAGGAGTATGTTCAACTCCACCCGAAGGAGTAGAAAGGTCTTTCCCGATATCGGGATGTGCAGCCATGTAGTCCTCAACTTAAGTCTCATAAGAATCTGAAGACTCAGAGGGAGCCCTCTAGTGTCCTCTAGCAATACGATGTGTAACCTCGATTGGCTTTAAACCATCCAAACGACGGGACCGACGGAGAGTAGGGCTCTGTGCCACATTCTCTCCAGAGAGAGACACAGTGTCTCCTAAAGGCCAACTATCGATCAAAAATAGTAAATCAAAAGCACACACCTAAAGAAACTACAGCCAAGAGCAGTCAAACAGAGTGGATAAATGAGCTCCCGACACTAGAGCTGGTATGTCTCGCCTAGGAGAGGCTTGAGACTCCCAAACTATAGCCGAAGGTAACAGAATCATTTATAGAGACACCTAGGCTTCACTGTGTCGATAGGGTCAAGTCCACTGCACAAACACAACTGTGCTATCTAATCCCTATCTGAATCGGGACACAAACAGCATAACCACTGCAACTACCCTGTGTGGTACCTAGGTAAGGAAACTATGTTCACCGCAATATAACCAATGCTCAAGGGGATAGTCGTAGGTGGGACCCCTCGTATGGGAAGGGTAGCTAAGCCCAAAGCACAAGAGGACGAACCTCCGGTACCCCCAGTTATGAACAAATCCTGGATATATCTCCCACGCTCAGCTGGTATCAGAGGGATATCTCCTCAACCAACCTCCCGTGACCTCGTGCTTAACTCTGGATTGAGTAGAGGTTTCTTGAGAACACCAATCTATACCATGGATTCCTCCACTCCCTGGTCAGACACCTAATGTTTCATCTAGTAGTCTTGGATTGGTAACTCACAATGATCTATTCCAAGACTCTAAACCTATGCTAGTTGGTGTACCCTATAAAATAAAATCAGTCTAATAAATTTTAATGATTAAGTGTTAATTTTAGTGGCTGTGATTACTCAAAGGATATGGTCGTGAAACTAGTGATGTGTAGACTCAATAGTATGCAACATCGTCCAATCCTAGACTCATCTATCCAATAAAGCAATGACACTAATATGCACAGTCAACCAACAATTCCGAAATAAAAATGCAATCTTTTATCTTTTCAATGCACAAGAAGAACCTAAAATGAAGGCAACAAGCACTCAATGCAAAATGCAGTACATGGAAATAAAATATTTTTGTATTTTCTCTTATAAGCAGAAAGGAAAATGCAAAAAACTAAATGAATATTTTTGTATTTTTTCAATATATATGAAATGAAAAAATGCAAGCAAAATACTACTATTCAGTCACTGAAGTGCCGAGAAGATCACTAAGACAACCCAACAGATCCTAAACAGCAAGACTTAGCCAAAGGAAAGAGCTCAAAAGGAAGAAACCAAGAGGCTAAAACCAAAGATTGGTAAAAAACCAAGAAGGTCAACCAAGAGAAATGAAGAGATCTGGTCACAACCAAGGCACGAAACAGTCAAGAAATAGGCCAACAAAGACTCAGGAACCAACCAAACTCACCCAACAACAACCAATAGCCATAAACCAACAAAAGCTGGAGTTACACACTACTGTCGAAGGAATACCTGCGGATACTCGCGAGCAGTAGAGTAAACAGAGCGGTTATACGAGGGCAGAGCTAATCTAGCCCGTGGGTGAGGAAAAGCAAATGGTCAAATAAAGAGTCCAAAGGCTCAGAAAAAGCAAGTTTTCTACAGTGTATCTTAACGGCCAATCAGTGACACAGAGCTTCGATAAACAACAACTCTAATTATGGACTAATGCTCAAAAATTTTCCCAAACATGGATTTTTTCCCCAGTGGAGTTGCCATTTCTGTATTGGAGAAAACTCGCTATGGCTTGGGAATACCACAACAGACAGATGACTACCAGAAATCTACTCAATTCTCAAAGCAATGCTATTATAAATGACAATGTTAAGATAATGGAGAAATGTAACCAACCTTGATCCAATGTTTGATGTAGATCCCCGTTGGAGCTTTCAATCCGTGCACATCCAAGCAATTGTAATTTGCAAATTAGTCTTGAAAACCAATATCTAACAAGTACATGTGATATATAAATGACATTAACATTATCAATAACAATGGTCCATAATATCATAAGAAAATATAACCCAATGTATAATAAACAACATTCACACCATGAATGGACAAGAATATGAGTATTTCTATTAATGAACAAGAAGAAGTACAAAGAGATACGACCTCTTGCTGGAAACCAATCTGAACCAAGATCTATTGTGACTCCACCACTTCAATCCTCCATGAATGGAAAACTCAAACTAGAGAGGAGTTTGGAAGGTGAACGTAACTGGTTCACAACTACAAGGATCAATGAGTGCAGACTCAAGATAGGGAAAAAATCCACTAGAGTGCCTTTACTATTCTCTTCTTCCCCCCTGTCCATAAGCCATATGTGCTCAATATATAGTCCTCTCAAAGGTATGTGAAAGGACTCATTGAGACGTTACTTGGGCAGATGGAGAGCCAAAGGTCACCCAATGACCACTTTTTGGGAATAAAAAGTAATTAATAGTGGTTTTTACCATTTTACTTGATACCCGCGGGCTATAGTGCTGCAACTCGCGGGTACACATGCTATAGTGATGCAACATGCGGGTAGGAACAAATATAGGGCAAACTGGTATCACTGAAGGATAAAAATGGATCTAAGTCACTGAAATGGATCCTACAGGACAAAGAATGTTGATGCTCATAGGGTGGAAGATTTCTGTGTAACACTCTCTCACGAGTTGGGTGCTAGTTGGGCATTTTTCCTCCACGTTTTTCCTGGGTTTCCTTCATTCTTGGCTGGGAGAAGGGCGTTTCTATGATACAGAACAATGGGGAAGAGGAAGAATCCGATTTGGGGGTCCATAGAGGTTGTTTTTGGCCATTTGAAGGCTCATATACTTGTGGGAGAAATTGTTTTCTTCCCTGTGGTTATTTTTCCATTCCACAATTCATTTTTTTGGTGCCACGATTTGGGAAAACACATGGAAAAATCATTTTTCTCTTTGTGGTCATTTTTTCCTCTTAAAATCAGTTTTTGATTGGCCATGATTTGGGGAAAACTCATGGAAAACGTTTTTTTGAATCCCATAGTTAAAAAAAGACGTCTTTCTATGCCAACATATGTGCTTGTTGTGTGTGGAAGAGAATGTTGGGGTTTGAGTTGGGCTTGAGCTTGAGTGTTCCCATTCCTTGTAGAAATTATGCCCAACTTGGGGGTGGCAATTGTGCTAAGAGATTGATGACCACAGTTGGCCTATGATTGGGTGGAACATTGTATTTGCATAGCTAGTTGCTCGGGACAACTTCACAATCAAGATAAGTATTCTCTTGTGTTAATTCTACAATGTCTTTAATTATTGATTGTTATGATTATGTTGATAAATGTATGCTAGATGTATAGTAGCATAGTTTAATTTCCGATGTGTATGTTTATCTTACCATGCTTTTGCACATATGCATTTTATTTGCTTTGAATTTGTCCATGATGAATGTGGCTAAGTTTTTGTAAAAGCCCAGAATTTTAGTCATGTTCCCTACCTTGAATTGGATCCATGGGAGGGTATGTGACAGATTGTATAGTAAACTCATTTATATCCTACCGACTCACATTACCAAAAATAGGTCTTTTTTCGATCCCTAATTGTTACATTCACCGATTCTCTACCATGAACCCCCACCCCTCAGGGTTTATAGGTATCAAGGTCGAAAAGGTAGAGTGCGGATCTCCACCTTATGTTAGAGGACCTGAATAAGAATGGAGTGAAGGCCTATCACCGAATGTCACTGCAAATAACTTGTATGTGTGGGTGTTATTTTAAGGTTTTGTCTATTTTTTAGGTGTCTACAATTGAGTTGGAGTAAGGCACAATCAAGTGTATTTATAGCACCTCGTCGGAGGAAGGATTTGAAACCTCCATATGCAAGGTATGAGTCCATGTTCCAAATTCGAAAGTCAAAGAAACATTATTGCAAATAATTTATTGTAAATAATAAAAAAATGGTCTTCCCAAAATTTATCGAAGGGAAAGGTCAAGTCCAAATAAAACTTGGAAAATATATATTGTAAAAGTTCTCTTTATGAAACGGTTCAATTTTGAGTCAATTCAAAGAAAGTTTCAGATTAAAAATGTTGGAGACAAGTGTGGAGGACCTGTGAGTGGTAAAGTGTACTCTACGTACGTTTCGGACCTCAGAGCCGGGTCCATCTTCAGGAGTGAGAGTGTCTCAATGGAATTAGCGACTTGGGGTATTATAAATAGACTAGAAATATAATTATTATAGTGTAGTCAATGTCGTCCAAGATTAATATTTCCGGCTATTTATGGAGGTTCTTATTTCTTAGGTTATGTATAATCGGTTTCCATGCTGCGCTCAGAATTAAACCATCATCTCTATTGAAGTTTCTAGGGTTCTTCTCAATCTCGATTGCTTCCTGAATCTGCCTTCTATTGTAATGCTCCTCGATCGCAATTACTTTCGTGTCTTCTATGCGTATCTGGTGGTTACTTATATGGGAATGCTTAGCAACCGCCGAGTTCTTGATCCTTCCATGAGTGATGTCCACACAATGTTCTTTTATTCTTGTCTTTACTGAGCAACCTATTTCTCCTATGTACACATCCTCACATGAGCAAGGGACGGAGTAGATTCCTTTCTTTAGCTTAGGATCGATGGGGTCTTTGGTCCTGTCCAATAGATTTCGTAAGGAATTTGGAGGTGAGAAGACAGTCTTGATATTCTTCTTCTTCTTCTTCTTCAATATTTTGGCTATTTTGTTTGTTCTCCCCTCGATATATGGAAGTATCACCATTCCCTTGTTTCCTTCTTCATCTTCATTTACTCGGTTTTTAATTCCACAACCTTGCGCTTTCTTGATTGCCCTGTTAATGTCCTTCTTGGTATAACCATTCTCTTGTAGAACCTTTGAGAGGTGCTGTAATTAAAAATGTTATTGAAATTTTTAAAGAATAGTTAAGAGTATTGTCCAAAGCAAGTCAAAGTAGAAAGCAAGTTAAAGTCCAAGTTACATCAAGGTCATTGAGGAAAGACATTGATGTCAAAAAATGTGAAGTGGAGGTTGGCGTCAAAGACAAGTTATATAATTAAATCAAAGTATTTATAATTTTTTTGGGTGAATGATCGGTGGGACTTGATACCCTCATAATTTTTGTATTCCAAAGACGGGTGCATGATCAGTAGAACCCGACACCCTACTTATTGCGTTGACTCTCTGGCCAGAGAGTGTAATTCAATCGGCACTTCATAATGGGTAAAGGAGGCCAACAACGACAAAATATTAACCATGAAATTGTACTTCTTCATAAATATCTAGAATATGCACTCCATGTTGACAAGATACATAAACAAAATAAACTAGACAATTAAATAAAGGGCAAGTTTGTTAAAGAATTTGTTGATTGCACTAGAAAATGCATAAGTGAACTAGAAGAAAAATTGGAATCACTAGATGAATGGGTAAATTATCTCTAAAAATTTCATGATAAGAAATATGAATTGATAGAATCATTGTAGAAATATTTATTGGCAAAGAAAATTGTTTTGTTGGCACTGGAAACTGAAGTGAATTTTTTCAACCCGAAAAAAGTAATGTGTGATGCAATTTGTGACACAAATGATTTGCTTGATAGTTCATGTGATAGAAGTAATTTGGCCGATGGTAATAATTATTATATACATGTCTCTCTCATTTTATGAGACTCAAAATAATGATCCTAGTGATATCATTGAAGATGATGATTCTAATGATATTTCTAAAGGTGAACCTAATATTGAACATGATGAAATTGATTGTTTTGAAAGGCATGCAAATGGAGTTGGGTTCAAACTCATGAATAAAATGGGTTATGATGCAAAAGGTTTAGGAAAGAATGGGAAAGGCATTTAAAAATCCATAGAGATATTTATAAGGCCAAGAAATGAAGGCATGGGTTATGAAGGCAACACAAGCAATGGAGACATTTAATTTGTGGAAAAAAACATCAATCGAAGGTCAAATATATAAATGTAGAAATAGAAGCAATGAACAAGGAGTAGAAGCAACAACAACAAACCAAGTATAGAAGCAGAAGCAATGTTGCAGTCAATGTGGTAGAACAAGTCATGTACAAGAAAAAAGTTGGAACTTTCATCCTTGAAGCATTTGTGCTTCTACCAATCATGATCATCACAAATGTTGGATCAGAGAAAATATCAAAGCCTCATATACAAGTACAATATAGTTAGATATATGTACAGGAATGGAATAAATTTACTTCCATGTTGAAAGGATTCTACGAGTTGAAATCTTTTAATGTACAACAATATATCTCACATAAAAAGTTCCATGAGTTAGTTGGTATTCAAAATTCAATTTGTTATTAAGGAAGTCCAAAGAGTCACATGTCAAATTCTTATGCTTACGAAAGAATTGTTACTCTATTCTACTTGAGTCCTTTCTTTGAGTAAATCAAATAATGAGTCAATTTCTTGTGTTGGTTCGTGATGATCCAAAAACCGCTTGTAAAGGTTAAGGGTAATCCAAAACCCTGGATATGTTCTAATGGTTAAGGGTAAGACAAAACCCTAGATATGATGTATTGGTTGTGGGTAAGATGTAGAAAACCCATGAGATGGTTGAGGGTCGGCCAAAAAAACCCTTACTATGAAGATGAAGTAGTTCCAATGATTGACTCAAGATCCAAACTTATCAAATAATGGAGTAGCTCATGAATGATACAATAAGGCAACAACGATTTAAATTACATATGAATATGAAGATTGAAGATGATGCAAAGTACAAAATACTAAAGATCAAGACAACTCATACATCGAGATTGAATCACAAGTATTCATTAAGGAGGAGTATGAAGGAATAATTCATACTTGTTATATTTATTGGTGACATTAGAATATGTGTAAATGATTATAATTCTCAAAGTCTACTTATTATTCAAAGATAAGGACAAGGAGAGAAATTAGCAATGAGGATTTCATGGATATCACGTGAGATATTCAAGGATATATTGTTGAATATACTTATGGAAATGGTTGAACAAGAAGTCCTACTAAAGGATGTTTGTTATGGTCACCTATTCCTATATAATGGATCTCATTGTACTCTATTGTAACATGAGATAAATGTATCACTGAAAATAGATCAATACAATGTGAGGTTTGAATGAAATTTCATGTTCATATGTGTGTGATTGTGTAATGGTTATGTTTCTCTCAAACCCAACCCAAGTTAGAGTACGCAACTCAATTTGAGGAGGATGTGCAAGAGGAGAGAGTTTAGTGGTGGAGACCTGTTTGGAAACTTTCTTGTCCATTAAAAACTAAAATTATTCTTTGGTTGGCACTTGCAAACAAGTTTTTAACTTGATATAATGGATAGAAAAAAAATTGGGTGGGACCAAATAGATATATTCTTTGCAGGAACTATAGTGAAACCATCGAACATTTGTTTGTGAATTGTTCTTTCACCAGAGAAGTATGGAAAGAGGTTACTAAATTAATTGTCATTGATCCCAAATGGGATAAGAATTATTTGGGGCATTATTCTTTAGATTGGCTTATAGATAGGGCAATAAATTGACATAAGGTTCCCTTGTCTTTTTGTTTATCGGATATGGTGGTCTTGAAATCAAATGTTATTATAAGATCGAGTATTATTTGTTGCTTTGGCATCCCATAAGATTAGATTGGAACTTTAAGTCAATAAAAGATCTTATGTGGAGTTATCCACTAGATATCTATTGATTCCTTGCATTGGTGATGTGACTCCTTGGGACGTATTTTATGGAATAAGCCAAAGAGTGCCTAGAACAAATTCTTTTTCTTGACTCTTCTCTTTAGTTTAGGTAAATCTATCTACTAGTAAAGGTTTAAATAATCAAGACTAATTATGTTTTTTGGTGGTAGAAAAGGGTTTTAAAAGCTCAAGTATTTGGAGACTCTAAGATTGTAATAGACTGGGAAAATCACAAGTGTAATATTGGTTATTTAGCTCTGGCTTATCTCTTTTACATGTGTATATTATGAATTCAATGACCAAGAAGACAAATTGTCTTAGGAAGTTTTGTTTTTGTGAGAGGGTACCCCAACTAAACCAGAATTCAAAGGAGGTGATCTCCTTTCAAAGATGAAAATATCTTAGTATCAATCATTGACTGAAGTATTTGCTTGATGCTTTTGAAAGTTTAATAGAATATATATAGGCTCTTTATAAGATTCTTTAAATCTCACAAGAGGTAGGCTACCTTTCTTTCTCAAGATGCCTAAATGTGTCCATGGCACTACATGAGGGTTGCAATATGTTGTTTCTATCCTTTGAACCTTGGAAGTAGAAAATGTATCCCAAACTTGCTATGTTTTAAATCCACGCTGTATAAAGTATATGTATATTTGGATTTCTATCTTAGAAATATCAAATATAAAATAAAATAAAATAATTATATATAATGTTATACATCTCATCTAAAATGCACCTCGTGTAAACCTTTTTTGAAAATCGTTGCAAAATGAAAAATACAATGAAATTAAAATATTAACATTAATTTAACTACTTTCACTATATCTGAATCTGGTATCTCTAGAAAGATGAAGAAATAAGCTTTGGGAAAAACGTATTTTTCACTAATGTTAATCAAAGATTGACTCAAGATAAAAAAAATAAAAATACAAGTGATAACATGAAGATTAACAAGTGTTTCTCTCGATATATTTCCCTCTACAATGAAGTTCAATCCAACATCAAAATAAGAAAATGTTGTTGAATATTAATCCCTGTGCAGTTTTAGTTATTATCAAGGCATTCAATATATATAGCCTTATTTATCAAAGGTTTAATATTGACATATCTTCATACCTCGAAATTCTCAATCCTAGTCTTCATTATAGTAATACCTAATGCAGTTTTAATTGTTATCAAGGCATTTGATATATGTGGCCTTAGTTGTCGGAGGTTTACTAGTACTCTCATATCTTCATACTCAAAATTCTCAAGCCTAGTCTTGCAAATAGAATAAGAGTACATTACTCAAAATATATTAAAAAAAATGCCTACAAATTTATAAAACATGAATGTTCCATGGCCTTTGTGACATATGATTTCAATAATCTAAGAGTTCAATTTAAATGGAGATATGAATTACTCAAAGTTGAGCACATTTGTCTTATTGTGAAAGGGTACGACCTTCCTAATTCATTTTTTTGCAAAACTGTGTGGTGACAACTTTTATGATTTGGAAAATGATAAGATTCCAATCTTCATCTTATCTTAAATAATAGGGTCTTCACTAAGCTTACTATTTTGATTATATATTTTGTTATGATGACTCTCATTATTTAGATGTTCATAAGGCATCCTTCTATTAGGTGTTGTGATTCAAATGTTGGAACATTCATTATTTGTCCCTTCTAGTGATTTATCGATTGATAACATGTCAACATAAGTGTCATTTTGATTTATGATATCAATTAGATCTATATTGGTGCTTTTCTGCATGCATTGGGATTTAATCTATAATGACTTCCACTTCATATGGATTAGGCATTGTTTCTTTATTGATCAATGTTTCTTTGTTGATAAGTTGTTCGAACTTTTCGCATATTGAATTCTTACCATTATTTAGCTTCTTAATTTTTGTAAGTAAGCTTTAGTTATGATCCCTTAAGCATGATATTTGTTCATCATTCTTTGACTCGTCATTTTATTTTTTAGGTCTTGATTCTTCAATCTCTCATTTTGTAATCTTTTGATTTGTTCAAGCAAACTCTAATTAAGGTGCCTTAGGTAGGAACGTTTTTTTTGTAAGTAAGTATATCTTATATTAATTCAAAAAAGGATTATATGACCATCATTACATTTCCAGCTCAAAGCCATAACAGTCTGCATAAAAACTACTATGTAAATCTTCCTAGACTTGTTTCACCATAAGAAAGACCATCTTACTACAGACAAGATACTTCCTAACATACACCCCATATACAAAAAACAACCATACTAACAACCAGCTATACCAATGACCCGACCATCTTACTATATATACGCAATTGTCAGTCATAGACCCGATATACAAATAGAACCATACAACCAACATACTCTACTCACAACAACACTATGATCCACTTGTATACAATTGCTTAACAAAACATAATTGATCGAAAAACTAAGAGGCAAGAGGACACTACAGAAATTGTCGGTTGTCTGCCATGATCCCTGGAGTGTGTTGATCCTTATGATGCACCCCCTCGAAAATACCATCAACCATGGGAATGGGATGAGCCGACTGAGCTAGGAAAGGCACTGGGTATGGGAAGAACCTGATTCCTAATTTGTTTGCAATGACATCAACCTTGGGGTGCATCAAGCGGCAAAACAAGTTGTGCTCTTTCCATGCATGGAGCATCTCTATATCTCCTTATTCCTTTGCACTTCTTTCCATCAGAACACAAGAAATAATTCCTTTTGTTACCCAGAAGGTTGCTAGAATGCGTTCACAGGCCACCATCCTGGCTCGCCTTGAACCAAGGTCCTGCACCCATTTAGCGAGGAGATCAAACTCCTCCTGTGCCTTCATTTCTTGAACCTCCTCCTATAATATTCGTTCAATATTATCTATCTCCTCCTAGATGGGGACATGGATCCTTTCTTTGAAAAAATGGGTAGATTGACTAGCCCTTTTCTGCTCTCTAGTGGCCCGGGGAGCTGCGGCCACCTGTTTCCCCTTCCCCTCTCATCTTGCTCGCTTCCACATTGTTTCCATCACCCTCTAGCTCGGTACCACCCAATCAATAACCAAATATAAGCAACATTTTCTAACAGGAATGAAAATGGTCATAATTTCCAAATTAAGGCATTCATGCCCGAACCTCAATCCTCTACTCGTATAAGAAACCCCTCCACCATAATTTCTCATAACAACTTCCATGATTTTCCCATGATTTCGTCTAGATCTTACCACTTATGTAATTATTTTCCATGGGTTTAACCTCATACCTTCTTCTAGTCCACACCGTCCCATCTCCTTGCATTCTATATGTTCACTTGATCATCCTCTACCAGCCATCACTCAAACCTTAATTATCCTTCTACATGGGGATAAGGTTGTCATCGTGACATGATCTTCCATTTCCACCAAATAAGGGGGATCAAGCAGGCATCGCGTGCCCCATACTTCCTCCTCCATCACCTGCATCCGGGATATTAATGTCCTGAGCCACCAGGTTTTTACATGGGCTAACCCATGCCTTATCCCCAATTTATTCTAGTTTTCCTTCTTTATAGATAATCTGATCCAACTCCCCTTTATTGGAAAGAAAATATGCCACCTTATTACAATTTTGCTTGACATGGCTAAAGAATCAGGCACGAATTAGACATAACATTAATCGCAATTTTTCAAATCTATATTCTAGATGCCAATGTGATGTTATCTTCAATGTAATTTGGTCGCTATACAGTTTCCTTGCCATAGAAATAATTATTTTGGAATCCCATTTCACTATTAGAGGTGACCAAACTTTCCGGATTGCTAACCCAAGCCCGTACATTAGGACCTCTAGTAATGTGACATTATTCATTTCTATCCCCATGTACCCCATGAAGGATGCCACAACCTCCCCCAGGTGGTTGCTGAAAACTTCTCCAAATCAAGTTGATCCCGAGTTCCTTTTGGAATCCCCATCAAAATTGAATTTGAAATGCCCCTCCGGAGGAGCACTCTAATGTTTATGGCTTAATGCCTATACTATCCTTGTTTTCTTCGATCCAATATAGCTTGGGAGGATCCTCACTCCCCATTCTGCCAAAATATGATGCTCCTGCTCTATGGCCTGCCAATCCTATTCGTTCTACTTTGTCAGCCAAAGAGTCTCAAATATATGATTCTTAATCATGACCCAAACTCCATTCTCTGAACTACTCTTTCCCTAGAAAAATTGTTGATTTCTTTCCTTCCATGTCTCCCATAACGGGAATCTGGGGAATAGCTGCCAAACTCTGTTGACAATGGGATTTTGAAATGGATTAATAGCTCATTCTAAGATAGAATGGTCTAGTTTACCCTGCACACGGTCTAATTTGCAAAAAATATATGCTCCTCTATCCCACAAAGTTGTAGCAAAGATGCATTCATCTATCAAGTGGTCCATCGTTTCTCCATCATTGGGACATAAGGAACAAAGGAAAGGACTCACTATCCATCTCTTGCTTAAATGTTCCCTTGTCAGTATTCCCCTTTTCACTACCAACCACATTAAAGTAGCCACCTTGGGTCAGAGTTTAGCTTCCCAAATTTTCTTCCACACATATTTCCTAGGAAACTCTCTTTGTCCTATCCACATTATGTAAGCCTCATTCAGGTCAAAGACTCCCTTTGATTAATATCCCCATCTAAGTTTCTCCGGACCCATCTGGATTCTAATACTAAACTCTTGGATTATATCCCATATTCGTTCAACCTCCTCTTCTGGGAAATTTTGTCTCCACCATTCACAAGGTTTCCAAGCTCTATACTCTCCTTCCCCAGGAATCTCATGCCATAAGTCCTTCACTTTCTTACATCTTTTCTCTTGGCATATGGATTGGAAGGTCTACATTTCCAAGTGTTTCATAAGGTTTGGGAGTGGCTTCCATGAATCTTCCCAAAAATTGGCATCTTCTCCATCTCAAATTTCACAGAAACTGTGTTCTTGACTTAGGCGTCTTCCCTAAATAGTTGTCTTCCATATATGTGATATGGGATTCATATATGAGAATCTAATAATATCCTTCTTATTCCATCCCCGTGCGTATTTCCAGAGCCATAGTTTAGCCCATGTTTCTTCTGTATGAGTTACACATCTCCACCAAATTTTCGCACCGTGGAATTCACTAGTCTTCTAAGTATATCTAAGGCCAATACCCCCTTGAGATTTGGGAATACATATGTTATCCTAGCTTACTAATGAACATTTTTTTCTCTTATGTTCCTCCCCAAAGTAATCTTCATTGCATGTTCCTGATTTCTTTTACAACATATTTTGGGGCCGTAAATGTCGAGAATAAATACATTGGCATGGATTGGAGCACATATTTCACCAGTATCAATCTGCTTGGTAAACTAAGGGGGTGCAGCACCCAATTGAACAGCTTCATTTTCATTCAATCCAAAAAATCAGCCTAGAATATTTTCCTAACCACAACATCATTGTTGGGCGCATCCCAAGTGGAAGAAGTTTTGATGGCACAATCCAAGTCAAAGGACATTTTGATGGCAGAAGTACAAGTTAGGCAAGGCCTAAAATCAGCCAGTTTTGGGAGAAACAACTTCGCAATTCCCGGGAGCAGGGCGTGGAGTGCAGCGAAGTGGCAGATAAGGATCTGTCCCCTTAGTAAATGTGAAGTACTAAGTACCAGTGAAGTAGTTGGAGCAGTTATGTATGAAGCGGCAGACTATCAAGATACAGGAGCAAGAAGTAAAGACGTAGGATAGTGCAAAGGACGTGCCACTGTAGCGTCAGAGCCGCGCGGTCAGAACTGCGATTGTCAAAGAAGCGTCAGATCCAGAGGAAGCGGCACAAAAGGACAACAGAGCTCCAGTGAAGTAAAGGAAAAGCATGGTCAATAGGAGAACCATGCCATTTTGGGTTTAAGGGTACTATGGGGTTTCGGCCCATAGTTATTGTAAAGATGTGACCTTCAGGCACAATCTATAAAAGGATAAATTTTTCATAAGGAAGGGTTAGATCTTGTTAGGCGAGACTAGATATTGTAAGACTAATTGTAATATTTGTGCTAAGAGATCTCAAAGAGGAAAAATACTCTGCAACTGTGTGCACATATATCTATTGTAGAGAAGAGTCTGTAGCTGAGTGCGCGGACTGGAATTGTTAACCCCTTCCAAGAAATATAAGAACATTTACCGTGGACGTAGCTCTCATCTGGGGGGTGAACCACGTAAATACTTGTGTTGTGTGATTGAAATATCTACTATGTTGAATGTTTATGAATGCTTATGTTTTATATGTATTTTCATATGTATGTTGATGAGAATAGTATGCTAAGTGGTGGACACACATGTCTAAATATGCTAAGTGTTAATGAATGGGGATAGAAATGATATGTTAAGTATAGGAACATGCATGCATGGACATTGTGAAGTTGTGTTAAATATGATAAATGCATACTCATAGTAAATGCGAAGTAACAACGAGTCAGCGAAATCTGTAGGTTGTTGAGAATTGCAAAGTGTGCAGTTACATATTAAGGAGTGATTTGTGAAGTAGATGTTGAGTAAGATGCGCATATTCACCTTGCATAACATAACCGCATCACCAGGTTACAGAAACCTGATTCTGTAACCACCCATCTTCTCCTCGGGTGAGACCTCAGCCTGCTCGCAGGTTATTTCCGAAAGGGCCGGTGAAAAGAGGGGTTTTGTTGGGTCTGTGAGAAAGAGCTTCGCAAAACCCAGGTCAACCAAAGTAAACAAACTGTGTCCAACAAATGGTTTCGTTTCCACGCTAAAGAATGGCGATATGTGATGTCGTTATGTTATGAGCACATGAAGAAGGAAACACAATGAAATAGTCCCATTGTCGTGCTTAAACTAGTGATGTGATCTGAGAATTGGAACCCTGAGAGAATAGAGATAGAGAACTGGGTGATTTAGACAGAAAAGGAGTTTGCTGAGAAAGATAACAAACATATGTGTTTGTCTACGGAAGAATGGTTGCAGAAATATCTATTTTCTGACTTGCATGAAGTTTTCTTTGCATTCTTCGCTAATGAACTACACTAGTGGATATCAAGACTTTAAGAACGCAAAAATTGTTTCCAAGGTGGAGAACCTACAGTTTGGACTCCAGATCTGATTCAGAGGCTTAGAGGCGTCGACAACCAAATTTCAAGAGCATTAGAATTTTGGTTGGATAGTGTACTAGAGAGCTACGTTACAGAATTCGTTGTGGACACTGTGAAGTCTTACAGCGCAACAGAAGGAGATTTCTTCAAAGGATTTAGAGGTAAGTACCTATACAACCTCATTTTATACATTAAAATGATACTAGCTGAAAAATGAGTCTTAATAATGCAATCAGATTCCTAGGGTTTGAGTCTGTAATGTTCAATAACATATATAGTGACACAGACGAATATATTGGTATTTTAAGAAGCGGGAAAAGATATAAAGTTAGTACTCAAAAGAGGTATTGTGAAGTCGAACCTCACACTTTCCTAGAAGCTGAGTTAGGAAGTGATAGAGACTCATATCAGGTTGAGTCTGATACTGAAACAGAACCTACATGCACTGGTTATCATCATATTACTCCGCAGAAAACCCTAGTTGAGGGCATAAATCTTACTAATTCGCAGAAAACTGGTAGTAGTAATACTGCTAGAGAAAATACCCAGAATTAGTCAAGTAGTGGTATACCTTCATCATCTCAGAACAATACACCTCCTATAAGAAGAATGTCAGATGAAATTAAGATACCCATTTTTAAAGGAACTGGTCTAGAAGACCCAGAGCAACACTGGTTTCTCTGTGAATCCTTATGGAACGTTAAGCTAATCCATGATGATGCTATAAAACAAGCTCAGCTAGTTACCACATTTTGAGACAGAGCTATAATATGGTTCATGAAGTATTCTATTGGACAGAACAAATCGCTAGTCGATATCAGAACTTCACTTATTATAGAGTTCAAGAAACCTAAATCAGAATCTCAGTGCATCACAGAATTAAAAGAAATCAAACAGAAACCTAATGAGACTGTATGGGAGTTTGATCAAAAGTTCAAGGCATTATTAGATCAAGTTAGATTTGAGATAGCATGAAAGAAACATCAATAATGGTCCATAGTTGCGTTGTTTCCCCATATTAGATTGTCGTTGATGCAACAGAAAGTAGCATCGCAAACTGTGGCATTAGATATTGCGATGAAGCTAGAAGCTTTGCCTATTGGAGAAACTAGCACAGGTATGGTACAAATACAGACACAGTTATCCAACCTGACATTATAGCTACAAGACATCAAGAAAGAAAAAGAAATTAGAGAAGAAGTTTGGTGTACAAAATGTAAAGGAGAAGGGAATTCCAAGGAACATTGTCCTGTGTTCAGAGAATACATTAATAATGGAGCACCAAACCCATTGAATCAACAACAAGGACCATGGTGTGATATTTTTTGATGTAGAGGACATCGCCTAGAATATTGTTACCTGCTTAAAAAATATGTACCAACACCCAAGAACTTGTACTGTACATTATGTAAGTCAGTTGGACATGACGATACAAACTGCAGAGCTTATAATCTCATGATAGAGAGAAAGCATGATGTCTACAGAGTACAAGGAGAAACACCACATAACACTGAAAATGCACAGTATGACCAAGGCGCATATAGGGGACATGGTGGATACAAAGGAAGAGGATGAAACACTGGCCTACAAGGAAGAGGAAGAGGTCAGATTGTATGTTATAACTCCACTCAACCAGGACATCTAGCCAGAGATTGTCAGAATCCATGTACTACATGTAAATACTGTAAGTCATTCGACCATGTCATTGAAGCATGTCCCATTTTGAAAGAAAAAATGAAACCGAAAAGACCAGAAGGACAGAACCAAAACATACAAATGATCGCAGCTGAAAAGAGAAATAAGGATCGCAACATTCATGTTGTGACACGAAGTGGAGCCATAACAGGAGATGACAGAACAAATGAAGCTTCGACTTCTGAAGATCACTTAAAAAGAGCAAAGCATACTGAAGGGGCTTGGATAAGAAAAGCAACAGGGAAAATGCCTACATTTAACCCTAACAAAGAAAATAAGACATTCATGGAAGCCAGGAAAACCTTTCAGGATGTGGAACCTTTGACTATAAGAACCCAATTGCCAAGTGAAACACCACCTGTGATTGATATGCCAACTTCGTATGATGGATCACGAACTTCACCAAAACAGACTAGTCCTGTTACGTAGTTCCTACAGAGCTGTATAAAGTTGTTAAGACATGAAAATGCCTTAGGGAAACTACAAAACCTATTGGGAAATTACGAACAGCGTAATACAGTGAATGATGCACACAGAGCAGTTCATCATATCAAAATCCATAGAAGTACCGGACGAGAAATGAAATTAAGTGCGTAGATTGGAGATTTTGAAATGGACCATACCATTCTCGACTTAAGCTCAGAAGTGAATGTTATGATAATGCAAACATGGGAACAGATGGGAAAACCAAAGTTATCCCAATCACCTATACAATTAATATTAGCAAATCAACAAAAGGTTCTACCTTTTGGAAGATTATCAAATGTCCTTTTTGACATTGATGGAGTGCGAAGTAAAGCAGACTTCAAGGTTATTGAGATTATAGATGACAACAATCATTATCCTGCACTGTTAGGGATTGACTTGGCAATAGACAACCTCGCAATCATCAATATCAAGAAAAAACAGATGATATTTGAAGGACCAGATATCAAGGTCATCGCACCTTTGGACCCTGCACAAGAACCCAGATATATTGAACCAGTACAAGAAGAGTGGAGAACTCAAGATCTTGATAATATCTACAATATGATGGTTGTTGGTTGTGGAGCCTGATATTACAGTCTCATAGATGATGATTCAACTGTGTTTGAACCCCAGGTTTGGTTATGATCCTAGCACGATCCCCAGGGGGTCCGGGGGAGAAATGGGGGTTCAGGGGCAACGACCCCGAGAAAAAATTTTGGGGATGTTTTCGCCAACAGTTTACGGGCCCATGGTTTTGGGTAACCTGTGGTATTTTCCCATTGTATTTCCCTTATAAAAGAAAGACATTGTAACATAGCTAAGGTTGATGTATTAGGTATTCTGCATTGTAAAGATCTTTGAGATCAGAAGAGAGACTGTGAGACAGTGAAGAGGAAGTGCAGCGGTTGTATCCCTTCACTTTGTTGGACGGTATAATAATGACTGGAAACTTCAGTGTGGACGTAGCCCATCTTGGGTGAACTAGGATATATTGGTGTCTCTCTTGTAATGTGTTTGTGTGATTATATTTTCATTTATGTTTATTGTTATTGCTATGCGATCCTGTTTTTCTAACAATTGGTATCAGAGCCAAAGGTCTATTTGGCAGATAAACCTGCAGGAAGATAGGGTTTCTGGTTTGAGTGGGAGCAATGACGAAAGAAGGAAAGTTTAAGGTCGAGAAGTTTAATGGCCAAAAATTCCAGTTATAGAAAATGAAAATGGAGGACTATCTGTACCAGAAGGATCTATTCCTACCGTTGGGAGGAAGAGCAAAGCAGCTAGCGGCCATGAAGGACGAAGAATGGGAGGTTCTTGACAGAAAGGCACTGGGGACAATATGGTTGTCCTTGGCTTCTTCGGTGGCTTTCAATATCTCAAAAGAAACGACAACGGAGGGTTTGATGAGCGCATTGGGTAAGCTATATGAAAAACCCTCGGCCTCCAACAAGGTATTTCTAATGAAGCGTTTATTTAATATGAAGATGTATGAAGGTGGATCTGTTGCTGATCATTTAAATGAACTTAATACGGTTACAAATCAACTAAGTTCTGTAAGTGTGAACTTTGATGATGAGGTTAGGGATCTTCTAATCTTGTGTCCATTTCCAGAAAGATGGAATAGCTTGGTCATGGTTGTAAGTAACTATGTCTCTGGTTCAAACAGCTTGATATTTGATGATGTTGTTAGTGTTATTCTTAGCGAGGAAATGCAAAGAAAAAGCACAGGTGAGAAATCAGGTAATGCGTTGACCATGGAGAGCAGGGGAAGACAAAAGGAGAGAGGAAAGATCCAAGGTAATCGTAGTAAGTCTAAAATGGGAAGATCTAAGTTCATACTGGGAAAAATAGAGTGTTGGAACTGTGGAAAGAAAGGACATATGAAGAAAGACTGCAGATCTCTGAAGAAGAAAGGAGATGGACAAAAAGAAACTACCCAGGAAGCAAATGTAGCAGGTGATGTGTTACAAGATGCTTTGATTCTTGCATTAAATAATACTAGTGATTATTGGGTAGTAGATTCAGGGGATTCATGTCATGCTACACCCCATAGGAAATATTTTCATGATTATGTTCTAGGCGATTTTGGACATGTTTTATTGGGTGATGATGAGCCATGTAAAATTGTTGGAATGGGTAAGGTATGGATAAAATTTAAGAATCCAACTGATTGGCTGCTGAAATATGTTAGGCATATTCCTGCTATGAAAAGAAATATGATCTCAACAGGGCAGTTGGGAGATGGCGGCTGTCTATCTACGTTTGGACAAACGTGGTGGAAGATCACTAAAGGATCAATGGTGATAGAAAAAGGAGACAGGGTAGGTACATTGTATTTATGTCCTCGTAATACTGACCATTTTATCTCCTTAGCTTCCACAAGAACAGATACAACATTGTGGCGTCATAGGCTTGGCCACATGAGTGAGAAGGGAATGTTGATTCTCCACTCAAGAAAGTTGCTGCCAGATTTGAAGCAGGTAAGTTTGGAATTCTGTGAGAACTGTGTTTATGGAAAACAGAAGAGAGTTAGATTTCTCAGGGTTGGAAAACAGAAGAAGAATGAAAAGTTAGAGCTTGTGCATACAGATGTATGGGGACCAGATCAGGTACAGTCTCTTGGTGGCTCTCATTATTATATTACATTTATTAATGATGCAACTAGGAAAACTTGGGTTTATTACATTAGACAGAAATCTGATGTGTTTTCTACTTTTAAGAAGTGGAAAGCTTTGGTTGAGAATGAGATAGGAAAAAGGTTGAAGTGTCTCAGATCTGATAATGGAGATGAGTACTGCGGCAAGGAGTTTGATAGTTACTGCTCATACCATGGGATTCGTAGAGAGATGAAAGTCCCAGGAACATCACAAGAAAATGGTGTGTCAGAAAGGATGAACAGAACGATCATGGAGTGTGCAAGGTGTATGAGATTGCATGCATGGTTTCCCTTACAGTTTTGGGCGGATGCTGTAAATACTATTGTTTATTTAATAAATAGAGGACCTTCAAGTGCTTTGGATGGTGGTATTCCATAGGAGACATGGACAGATAAAAATGTAAACTACTCATTTCTGAGAACGTTTGGTTGTGAAGAATTTGGCCATATTGATAAAGAAAATAGAACAAAGCTTGAAGCTAAATCCAAGAAATGTACCTTTATTGGATATGGGGTTGATGAATTTGGTTATCGCTTATGGGATTATGAAAATAAAAAAATCATCAAGAGTAGAGATGTGATATTCAATGAAAAGGTCATGTATAAATATTAGTTTCAGGGAAAGAAACAGGAAAAAGAAAAGACAAAGTACACAGTACTTGATGAAATTGAAGAAAATGAAGTTCCAAAGGTGCCAAAAAATCAAGAACAACAACAAGTACCTGAACTCCTGCAATTGCAAGAAGATCTACCAGGTTAAGTACACTCCCTGAATGATACTCTCCTTCAATGTATTATTTATTGATGACTAATGTCGGTGAACTAGAGTGTTATGAAGAAGCAATGCATGTGGAAACTAGAAAGAAGTGGGAGCAAGGCATGAATGAGGATATGGACTCATTGGTAGCAAACAAGACTTGGGATTTGGTTCAATTGCATGTTGATAAAAGAGCATTGCAGAACAAATGGATTTATAGGTTGAAGGAAGAAGAAGGAGGAAAGAAGCGGTACAAGGCCAGACTTGTTGTAAAGGGGTTTGCACAAAAGAAAGGTATAAATTTTGATGAAATATTTTCTCCTGTTGTTAAGATGAATTCAATTAGGACTATCTTAAATCTAGTGGTGGTAGAATATTTGCATCTTGAACAGTTAGATTTAAAAACAACCTTTCTCCATGGGGATTTGGAGGAAGAGATATATATGCAGCAGCCACAAGGGTATGAGGTTAAAGGTAAGGAGAACTTGGTATGCAGGTTGAAAAAGAGTTTGTATGGCTTGAAGCAAGCTCCAAGGCAGTGGTATTTAAAATTTGACATGTTTATGACAGAACAGGGGTATAGTAGATGTCATTATGACCATTGTGTTTATTTCAAGAAGCTAGACAATGAAAGATATATTATCTTGTTATTGTATGTGGATGACATGCTATTTTTAGGGTCTAACATGTAGGATATAAATGTGCTTAAAAGGAAGCTATCTAATTCATTTGTGATGAAGGATTTGGGTGCTGCAAAGCAAATCCTTAGTATGAGAATAACAAGAGACGGGAAAAATCGCAAATTGACATTGTCTCAAAGTGAGTACATACAAAAGGTGTTGGAGAGGTTTAGAATGCAGAATGCAAAACCAGTAAATACACCTTTGGCCATCCATTTCAATCTAAGTAGGGAAATGTGTTCTAAGACACAGGAAGAGATAGATTAAATGTCCAAGATTCCTTGTCAATCAACAGTTGGCAGCTTGATGTATGCCATGGTGTGCACAAGACCAGATATTGCACAAGCAGTGGGAGTTGTGAGCAGATATATGAACAATCCAAGTAAAGAACATTGGAAGGCAGTACAGTGGATTCTCGAGTATTTGAGAGGAACTACCACTCAGGCATTATGTTTTGGAGGTTCAGACACTGTTCTGCAGGGATATGTTGATGTAGATAGGGCAGATGATAAGGATAGCAAGAGGAGCACCACAGGGTATGTGTTTACTGTAGGTGGAACAACAATAAGTTGGATTTCGAAATTGCAAAAGGTTGTTGGATTTTCAACAATGGAAGCGGAGTATGTTGCTGTTACAGAGGCTAGTAAAGAGATGATTTGGTTGTAGAGGTTTATGGAGGAATTGGGTAAGAAGCAGAAGGATAGCAGTTTGTATAGTGACAGCCAGAGTGCCATTCATCTTGCAAAGAACTCATCATTCTATTCCAGGACTAAACATATACAGCTCAAGTGCCATTTCATACGCTTTGTTCTGGAAGATGAACTGTTGAAGCTGGAAAAGATACATACTAGCCAGAATCCTGTAGACATGTTCACGAAGGTAGTGACCAAATAGAAATTGAGTTCTTGCTCGGTTTCAGTTGGCCTTCTAGCATGAAGGTGAAGAGGAAAAATTTGCCAAGTCCAAGTCCAGCAAGTGCAGCAGCGGTGGAGTTGCTGTGATCAGTCTCCAAGTGGGAGATTGTTGGTTGTGGAGCCTGATCTTCCAGTCTCATAGATGATGATTCAAGCGTGTTTGAACCCAAGGTTTGGTTTTTGCCAATAATTTACGGACCCATGGTTTTGGGTAACCCATGGTATTTTCCCATTGTATTTCCCTTATAAAATAAAGACATTGTAACACGGATAGGGTTGATGTATTAGGTATTATGCATTGTAAAGATATCTGAGATTAGAAGAGAGACTGTGAGACAGTGAAGAGGAAGTGCAGCAGTTGTGCTGCAAGTTATATCCCTTCACTTTGTTGGATGGTATAATAATAAGGACTGGCAACTTCAGTGTGGACGTAGCCCATCTTGGGTGAACCACGATATATTGGTGTCTCTCTTGTAATGTGTTTGTGTGATTATATTTGCATTTATGTTTATTGTTATTGCTCTGCGATCCTATTTTTCTAACAACGGTGAATAGGGAAGATTACACTAATCCTACATATGATGGAACATTGAGTTGGAGATGTGACAGTTCTTGCATATCAGACTCATATGCAGGACTAAAGAACTGGAAGAGCAAAATGTACGAAGTATCAGCAAGATGATGTGTGCAGATCACAAAGTCACTACGTTGGATTGGAACAGAGGTAATTCCAATTCCTACTTATGATGGTTTAGGAAATATCCATGCATTTCTTCATGAATATGTAGTTTCAGTTCCAGCATAACATAAGTTACCAGCTTTGGATATAGCACTGCGCGCTACACCTGCTAGATGGTGGGATGCACATAAATAGAACCTGAACACATGGGAAGAATGTTAGCACATGATAAAAGTCATATTTGCAGAACATGATGAGATAGCACAAGAAAAATATAATAGACATATTGATCCCAAATATCATATAGAACTTTGCTTAAAAGCTTGGATACATACACCTAAACAAGAATGGGTTCACATGTTTATACACACACTAGATCAAATACTGAAAAAATGGTATACCGAAGCATAACTTCCTAGAGGAACAGCAGATTGGCACATACTACTAACTGACTTTCAATCCACTTTCAGTTTTGAGGATGATTGTCCGAGTATCAGTGAGGCTTTTCAGGTCATTAAAAACAAGATATTCAATGATACCTCGTTAGCAATATATAAACAGCCAGATTGGGATATACAGCTTGAGCATGCCCTTGAATGTTATAACCTCGCATTAGATGAAGATTAAGAGGAAGCTACTTGCGATGTGCATATACCTGAGTTAGAAGGAGAACGCAATGTTGAGGGACCAGACTTAGAAATTCCAGAACTGAGTAGTCCCATGAAGACAAGAAAGATCAAAATTGGTACTGAGAATGAACCAAAGTTTGCTTCAATTGGGGATTACGAGGATGAAGAAACAATAGGACAACTTGCAGAGCTACTGCGCGGATATCAAGATCTATTTTCCACCAAGTGTTCCAAGATGAAGGGAATTCTAGGAGACTTGGGAGTTATGAAAATACCTCTCAAGCCAGATGCGAAGCCTATTAAGAAAAGACCTTATAGACTGAATCCTAGATATAAAGAGAGAGTAAAAGCATAAATTGATAAGATGCTTGACGCCAGAATCATTGAACCATTAGAGGAATCTTAGTGGATAAGTCCTATGGTCATATAGGATAAGAAAGCTAAAGATGAAATCAGAATCTGTTTGGACCTCAAAAACTTAAATGATGCCTCGCTGCATGATCCATTTCCTACTACATTTACAGATGAAGTGCTAGATAATGTTGGAGGAAACAAATCATACTCATTCACTAATGGATTCTCTGGATATCATCAGATCAGAATTGTTACAGAAGACATACGTAAGACAACATTTGCTACTGAATGGGGATCATATCAGTATACAGTTATGCCCTTTGGTTTGAAAAATGCACTTGCTATTTTTTCAAGATTTGTTGTTGTTTCATTTAAGGAGTATATTCATAAGTTCTTAGAAGTCTATTTTGATGACTGGACAGTATTTGGTCTACTGAAGAATCATTATGCAAACCTAAGAATGATTTTAGTGAAGTGTAGACAGCATTAGATTTCCCCGAATCTAAATAAAAACATATTTTGTGTTCCTAATGGAATTCTATTGGTACACATTGTATGTAAGCAAGGACTAATGGTTGATCCAGCGAAGATCGTCATTATAGTAAACCTACTAGCGCCTAACTCAGTGAAACAACTTCGCACTACACTAGGACATACAGGATACTATAGGAATTTTATCAAAGGATATGCGCAGATCACTGTGCCGATGGAGAAATTATTAAAGAAAGATGCGAATTACAATTGGACTGACGATTGTAAAAAAGGATTGGATATATAAAAAGAGAAAATGGTCACCACGCCTATTCTAGTCTTTCTGGACTGGAATAAACCATTTCATGTGCACATCAATGCTTCATCCATGGCACTTTGTATTGTACTAGCTCAACCAGGTGAAAGAGGCATTGATCATCCCATTTCATTTTCATGTAGAGAGCTATCTTCAGCAGAAAAGAACTATACCACAACAGAAAGGGAAGGCTTATAGATGGTATACGCATTGCAGAAGTTTAGACATTATCTGCTAGGTTCGCATTTATGCATGTTCACTGACCATTCATCTTTGAATTACTTGGTCAAGAAACTAGTGCCAGGGGGAAGAATATGCATACAGTTGTTGCTATTTCAGGAATATGATTTTGAAGTCATTGTGAAATAAGGGATATTGAATTCAGGACCTGACCATCTCTCTATAATTGAGGCAAGCGAATAACCTAGTAATCTATAGGATAACCTACCAGATGCGCAGTTATTTGCTATCCACATAGCATATGACTACTATAAGGACATTGTAGAATTCCTAACTACAGGTCTAGCACCTAAATAGTTTACTATGCAGCAGAAGAAACAGTTAAAAGAAGCTAATTTTACTCTAATTGCAAAACAATTATACAAGCTAGGACCAGATGAAGTATTGGGAAGATGTGCATTGGAACATGAAAAACCCACGATACTTGATGAAGCACACTCAGGAGTATTGGGAGGACACTACATAGGAAGGTATACTGCGTAGAAAATTTTAAGATCGGGACTATGGTGGGCTACAATACACAAGGATTCAAAAGAACATTACCGGAAATGCGATGTATTCCACAGAATAGGAAAGCCATCTCATCGAGATGAGATGTTGCTGATGCCACAACTAACACTTGCATCCTTTGATAAATGGCCTATTGACTTCGTGGGACCAATTAACCCACCAGGGAAGCGAACTGGCTCGAGATACATCATCACAGCTACAGATCATTTAACTAGATGGGCCGAAGAAAAACCATTGAAGGACTGTAGTGCAATTACTGTCATGCAGTTCATCTTCGAGAATATTTTGACAAGATTTGGATGTCCAAAGATTTTAATGAGCGATCGGGGAACTCATTTCCTGAATAGAACTATTGCATCCTTGACAAATGAATTTTAGATCTACCAGTAGAAGAGCACACCATATCATCCACAAGCTAATGGCACTGTTGAAGCCTTTAACAAGTACTGGAAAATGTGCTGACCAAGGTATGCAACGTAAACATGGATGATTGGGATCTCGAAATATCAGCAATATTATGCGCATATAGAACAACTTGTAAGAAGTTGACAGGCTATACACCTTTCATATTAGCATATGGACATGAAGTTTTCATGCCCGTGGAATACATAGTCCCAAGCCTGAGAATTGTACCATTCACAGATATGGTTGATGAAGAGACAATAGATGAAAGACTAATAGACTTAGTTGGACTGGAGGAAGATTGCTTCATTGCAGTTTTCACCAACAAGTGCAGAAAGATAGAGAAAAAGCATGGCATGATAGGAACATCAAGTACAAATCATTCCAGGTAGGAGATCTTGTACTCCTCTATGATAGCAAATTTATGAAATTTCCTGGAAAATTCAAAATGCATTGTTTAGGACCATATATTGTTAAGCATGTCACTAGTGGTGGCGCAATTCATTTAGCCACCCTACTTGGAGAAAATTTGAAAGGAATTGTTAATGGGAGTAGATTACAGCCTTATAGGGATGGCCCTACTCTTCCAGACATCAATTAAGCACCGCAAGAAATTTCTAAGTGTCATGTGCAGTTGAATTTGGACACTAAGAATAACAGAATAAAGCGTCTGCACAAAGTTTTGGTAAAATGCAAAGTTTTCACATAAATGCAAGCTGTGTTGTGAAGCACACATAGCAAGTTGAGTTGCGAAGTAAGAGAGGACTCGCGCTGCGAAGTTAAATTTTAGAAAGAGAAATGCGCAGTGAGCCTCGCAACTCACATATCCGCTAGCAAGAGAGGACTTGCGCTGCGAAGTTAAAAGTCAGCAAAGAGAAATGCGTAGTGAACCTTGCAATTGAATGACTGTTAGGATATCTCATCATTCAGTATGTACTTTGCATGCACTTTGCGTGCATGCATGCATCTGCATGCTAGCCAGTCACCAGTTTGATGCCTCCAGCACCTAGTCCCTAGTCTGCCAGCACTCGGGAGCTTATTTCCATTCAATTTTAGCCCTCCTAGTCAAGCAGGCACCCACTTCTCACCCACCACTTGAGAAGGGTGCCTTTTCTCACCTACCAGTCCAGTTCACTTCAGTTAGCTAGTTGTCTTTCCTTGATTTGAGGCTAGACTGACTCCTAACTGCTGTTATCACTTCGATTGACCTCCGTTGAGACTTGAATACCTATTCTGAGTGCAATTAACTTATCATGCACCCTCCACTAAGCCTCCTTCCCTACATTAGTGGCATTACCATCAGTTACACTCATTACACTTAGTTAGACTCAGTTTGACACCTGGCTGACAGTTACTTATGCATTGATGACCACCACCGATTGATGATGAGGACTCCTAGTTGGAGCCAAGATACACCATGCAATATATTCGAATGACATCCTTGGCTAATTCAAATTGCTCACTCATTGTGGCAGTATTGCATTGTAATTCTACCATTTTGGATTATAGAGCACTGATGCATCTCTCTTGCACAGTTTTTACTCCAAATTGTTTTACATCTTTGTGATTGATATTCTTGTTCAATAGATCTGTTGTGACTAATTTTACATGGTATCAGAGCCATTTGCAGGGACAAGATCTCTCTTCTACAGGTGTTCTACATGAATAATTGAGTGAATTTGCTCAAAATTACTGAAGTTTTGGCATGCAAAATCTCATGTGTATTCACTCATGTGCATACTAGGCTGAAAAATACTCTCCAATCCACTCCAGAAGCCTGAGATTTCCACAGAATTCCTAGATTTTATAAATTGGATCATTCAAGCTTGCTTTATCTCCAATCCCAGGTGTGATGCAACTCTAAAAGGGTGGATTGTTCGACCTCACTGTTCTTGTTTTGATTGTGATTTGCAGTTTAATCATCTCCATCAAGTGCATTCGCTATCATTGAGATGGATTCTTCTTCTTCAAAGCTACTCACTCCTTTCAATTATTTTGAATGGAAGAATGACATGGAGATTATGTTGCACTCAAAAGGGTACTACAGAGTCACCATGGGCCTCGAAGTTGAGCCCAATACTCTCATTGAAAAATCCAAGCACTTCAACAAGTTGGATGAAGCATATGGTCTTCTTTGCCTCAATATTTCCAAAGATCTTCACTTTCACCTCAGTGGATTGACTACTCCAAAGGCAGTATGGGAGCAACTCAAGAAACTTTTTGGAAAGCAAGATGACATGTGGTCTTTTCAATTGGAAAATGAATTGATTTCCTTGAATCCTGAGAATTTCGAGACCATCAATGATTTTTTCACAAGATTCAAGCATTTGTCTTTGCAATTGAAGTTACAGTGGAGTTATCAAAGAGGATAAGCAATTGATCCTCTCCATTCTTTCAAAACTTGGTAAAGATTTCTTGGTATTTGTCTCTACTTTCAATTCCGGTCGGCTAACTACCCCGAATTAGAAGATGCCTACCTTGAATGCCTTCATTGAGTCCATTACCAAAGAGCATGATAAGCTAATTCAAATGGGGTCCATAAGCTCCAAATATTCATCCCTCTTTGTTCAAGGATCCAAGAATTCGAATGGAAAAGGCAAGCAAAAGAAAGAGAAGCCCAAATTCGATCCTACCAAGCAAAGAGAGAAAACCAAACCATCGGATGCACCATCCGATTCAAGGAACAAGCAAAAGGGTAAAGAGGGTAAAGAAAAATCTAAATGTTCATATTGCAACTGTGTCTTTCATCCCAAAAGTTCATGCATGAAGAAAACAATAGATCAAATGGCCCTCCTTTTGGAAAAGAATAACATAACTCTTCCCGACGGTGCACGGAAGAAGGATAGAAATGATGATCATGAAAGAGGAAAAGCACTCATGGAAACTGTTTCAAAACCCACCACTCTACTGATAGATTCCGGTGCCTCGAATCATATGGCTGAAAATATTGACTCATTTTCTTCATTTGATCCAAACAGCTCCATCCCCATCCATTTGGGAGATGACTCAAAAATTGCATCAAAGGGTAAAGGTACCATCCATTTAGAGTATGGAAGTTTTCAAAATGTTCTTTATGTGCCTTCCTTGGCTTCGAATCTACTTTCTGTGTATCAAATGACACACACCGGTGCACCGAAGCAAGTTACATTCATCCCTAACAAAGTTGAAATTTCTGATATTGAAAGTGGAAGACTTATTGCAGTCGGAAAGGCAAACCACACTGCAAAATACTATGAGTTTTCACACTTTGTGCCACTTGAAAAGCCCACTGCTCTTCTCACACATGGAAATGAGGTTAGTAGGATTTTGCATGAAAGGTTTGGACACCTTAATTACAAGTATTTTCTACAGTTACAAAACAAATCCATGGTTGATGGTCTTCCGCACCTCCGTTCCTCGAAGTGAATTTTCCCAGGTTGCATCATTCGGAAGCACCCCAAGCACAAGTTCGACCGCCGCAAAGCTAGCAGAGCTTCTACTATTTTGGGCCTCATACATTCTGATATCAATGGTCCGCTACCAAATATTTCCATGAATGGTTCAAGGTATGTTTTGACATTCATCGATGACTTCTCCCGCTTTACTTGGGTATTTTTTCTCAAAAACAAGTCAAAAGTGCTTGGAAAATTCAAGGATTTTAAGGCTTCTGTTGAGACTACCACTGAGAGCAAGATCAAAAATCTTATATATGATAATGGAGGAGAATGTATCAAGACTGATTTTCTTCAAATTTGTGCCGAAAGAGGAATTCAGATCCAACATACAGTTCCCTACACACCCCAGCAGAACGGTGCAGTGGAAAGGAATAATCGGTCACTAAAAGAGATGGCTACCTGTTTGCTTGAGTCAAAACGTTTGGCTGCAAATATTTGGGCTGAAGCCATGAATGTTGCTGCATACATTCAGAACTGAGTTCCACATTCATCCATGAAAGGTAAAACTTCTTTCGAATCATTCACTGGTCACAAACCAGATGTGTCCAATTTGAGGGTTTTTGGCTCCACTGCATGGGCTAAAATTCCTTCTGATAAGAGAAAATATTTGGATCCACAAAGTATTCAATGCATCCTAATAGGATATGGAGAAGAATCAAAATCATATAAACTCATGAATATCATATCCAAAAATATATTCATAGAGCGAAGTGTGAAGTTTGAAGAACCGCTTCCAGATCTAAAACTAGTCGAGGAAAACACTGTCGATCCGCAGTCTCTACAAGAAGAAGTTTCGAGAGAAGATGAAGAAAGCATTGGATCTTATATTTCTGATATTTTATCAGAATTTAATGGCCATGACATATCAGGTTCAGAATCCGACCATAATGATCCTCCTCAGTTACCAAAGTGGGCCCAAAACATTCTATAATCTGTTGCTCCAAACATTGGAAATCCTGTTGATCCAAGGAGAACAAGAGCGGACTTTCAAAGAGCAGGTATGTCTCTTTCATTTTCTGATCCATTATTATCTGAGAAATTTTATTTGATGATTGTTTCAAATCCCAAATCATACTATCATTCCCATCGAGATCCACGATGGCAAACTGACATGGATGAAGAGTACAGTTCTCTTCAAAAGAACAATACATGGGAGCTAGTTTCTCTTCCACTTGGAAGAAAATTGGTTCAATGTAAGTGGTTCTACTGCACAAAATTTGCTGCTGATGGATCTATCAGAAAATACAAATCTAGGCTGGTGGAAAAAGGTTTCTCCCAAGTCCAAGGAGTGGACTACACTGAGACTTTTGCACCAGTTGCAAAGATGGATTCCATCCACCTAGTTTTGGCCATTTCCGCATCCAAGCACTGGGACGTAAACCATATGGATGTGAAGAGTGCTTTTCTACATGGATACCTTGATGAAGAAGTATATATGAATCAGCCAGAAGGATACATATCAGATCCATCATTAGTTTGCAGATTGAATAAATCTTTGTATGGATTGAAACAGGCCCCAAGAGCTTGGTACGCAAAGATGGACTCCTTCCTTCTTTCTTAGAATTTCAAAAGATACAAATCTGATCAGAATGTGTACCTACAGCAAGTTAAAGGTAATTTTATGATTGTTTTTCTTTATGTTGATGATCTTCTCATTACTGGTAGCACTCTCCTTACAATCAACAAGCTAAAAATCGCTTTAAAACTAACTTTTGACATGAGCGATTTGGGCTTGCTTAAGCAATTTTTGGGCTTGGAGATAGCTCAAAATTTTGATGGGATCACATTATCTCAGCAAACGTATGCTTTAGACTTGCTATTAAAGTTTAATATGGCAGAATGGAAGGCTGCTCCATTTCCATTCCTCTCAGGAATCAGTCTTGAGGAGGGAAATTCTACACCTCTTGCAAATTGCACTATGTATCGACAGTTGATTGGTTCACTACTCTACTTGATACACTCAAGGCCTGATATTTCTTATGCCATGAGTACTATATCAAGGTATATGTAGCAGACCCATGAGATTCATTGGCGGGAAGTGAAGCGGATCTTGTAGTATGTGCAAGGTATGAGACATTTTGGCATACATTATGCTGCAGATTCTGACCTAGATTTCATTGGTTTTACTGATTCAGATTGGGTGGGTGATAGCATTGATCTGAAGTCCACTTTCAGTTATGTTTTCATGATTGGCCATGGCCCTATTTTTTGGTCAAGCAAAAGGCAGACAACCATTGCACTTTCTTCAGCAGAGGCAGAGTATCGAGGGGCAGTCAATGCCTGCATTCAAGCAGTTTGGTTGCAGGGTATTCTTTCCGAGTTTGATTTTGGTAGAACTACTTCGACTGTCATATTTTGTGACAATCAAAGTGATATTAAGATCTCCACAGATCCAATTTAGTGACAAAGGACCAAGCACATTGAGATTCATATGCACTACATCCGAGAGTTGGTGCATGATCGCACCATCATTCTGCAATATTGCCCTATTTATGAGCAAATCGCAGACATCTTCACCAAGAGCTTCACTGAGAAGAAGTTCTCTTACCTCCGCTCACTATTGGGGGTGCGTTCCATCATGGTGGAGATAGATTAGATCCATTTTTATGTTTAGCTTGAGGGGGGGATTTCTTCCCACTGGGTTTTCCCTCTTTCCTCACTTAGCTTATTTTCAACATTTTTTGGATTATTGTATTGGGGTGACCTTTGGTCTCAGTAACCAGGGCCCTACTTTTTATTTTTTACATCATAGTATAGCTTGAGGGGGGGGTGTTAGGATATATCATCATTCAGTATGTACTTTGCATGCATGCATTGCATGCATCTGCATGTTGCCCAGTCACCAGTTTGATGCCTCCAGCACCTAGTCCCTAGTCTGCCAGCACTCGGGAGCTTATTTCCATTTAGTTTTAGCCCTCCTAGTCAGGGAGGTGCCCACTTCTCACCCGCCACTTGAGAAGGGCGACTTTTCTCACCTACTAGTCCAGTTCACTTCAGATAGCTAGTTTTCTTTCCTTGATTTGAGGCTAGACTGACTCCTAACTACTGTTATCACTCTGATTGACCTCCGATGAGACTTGAATACCTATTCTGAGTGCAGTTAACTCCTCATGCACCCTCCACTGAGCCTCCTTCCCTACATTAGTGGAATTACCATCAGTTACACTCATTACACTTAGTTAGACTCAGTTTGACACCTGGCTGACAGTTACTTGTGCATTGATGACCACCATTGATTGATGATGAGGACTCCTAGTTGGAGCCAAGCTACACTATGCAGTATATTCGAATGACCTCCTTAGCTAATTCGAATTGCTCACTCATTGTGACAGTATTGTATTGCAATTCTACCATTCTGTATTATAGAGCACTGATGCATCTCTCTTGCACAGTTTTTACTCCAAATTGTTTTACATCTTTGTGATTGATATTATTGTTCAATAGATCTGTTGTGACTAATTTTACAATGACCGCTAGCGAAGTAAAGGAAAACTAGTCGTTACAGTTTGCTTCAGAAAGTAGCCGTTATATAGTGTTTTTGGAAACCACATGATTCTGCAATTAAGGCATATTTGTCTGTTGAAGACGTATTCAATGAAGGGAAAGTACCAAGACATCAGCGATATTTGGCCAACGGACATAGCATTTAATGCTAAGATAGTCATTTTTGGGCACACTGTAGTGGTGAGATGCCTATAAATAGTAAGGACTGTTTACTTACTGGTTTTACAGCAAATTTTTAATTTTTACTACCTGGAAATTTATAAGTGTTTACTAGTTGAAAGTGATAGTTATTCGACAGTATATGTCTGAACAATTGATATTAGAAGAAGTTTTGAGTGATTTCAGACATTCTGGTCTGAAAGGATTTATGAAGACGGTCGTAAAGCAATCTGTCCCAGAACGCAGTGGTTCATCTAGGAACTCACCGAGGAATCAACCATGGCAAAAGAAAGACAAGCAGAAGGCCACTAAACAAGGAAAGTCGAAGGTCGTGAGTGGTCAGAAGCCATTTCCACTAGTAGAGACAAATGAGAGACCAATATGGCTTATTCCAGAGTATATCCCTCCGCGGAGAAGCAATGCGCTAGACGTGCTTCTCATGAAGAACATTGTGTATGAGATTCCCATGCCTCCAATGAAGCCATGTGTGTCTTAAAGAGAATTTGCTAGGTAGAATTATCGACTGCAAATTCACCGACCATGATCTGCTCCAGGACACGAAATTCCCACAATTCCAGTCGGATCAGTATATGTACAGAAAATATGATGAAGTTACCAAGAAAGCGACAATTCACCCATAGGAATGGGTTGTGCCATTACATCCATCAGGGTTACTGAATCTACTGCGCATCCCCCATTTTGATATAAGTCCAGATCTTACAGCCATGGTGCACACGCTAATATCATGCATGCACCAGGGATATTTATGTTTGGATCACAAAGTGGACATTAACATCGACCTCATTGTCAGGATCACGAACCTATGCAAAAGGGGTGTTGATCCTGCAGCTGAGTTTGTTGGGAAAAACAAGAATAAATATTTAGCTGCGCGAATGAAGAGTGAATTTGGCATAAGTAAAGGAAGCCATGGTTACGTAACTGCGGGAATCAAATATCAAGCCACATGCTTTATAGTTCAACTCCTCACAGGAAAGATCTCGAGGAAGTGTAGACCAAATGAAGTACTGGTTGTTGCAATATCCTTAGCTGCAAAGGCTAAGGATGGATTTCAGTTCAACTGGGCGGGCTACCTGTTGAATGAATTTTTAGAATACATCCACGACACACAGAAAAACGGAGGTCAGTTCCACTACATTTGGTTACTGGTATTGGTTTCCTTTGTAGGGTGGAAGGATCCTTGCTACTAGCAAAGCCTCCCGGTATTCATTGGAGACTGTCGAGGACTGAGGTTTTCTAACATGTGGGAAAACTCGAAGCCAAATCAACAAAGGGTGAACAACATACAGTTGCTTACCTGCTATGAGAATTTATGCGAAGTCATTCAAAAGACTCCACATATAACCAAGGAAGTGAATGCTCACTATCTCCAGAAGATGATGTTCAAGGTCGTACTGCATTTCATTTACATACATCCGCAAGTGATGATCACGCCTCCTAAATGGTTTGAATGGTTATATCAGCTAGATGCACAAAAAATCGACTCGATCATGGAATACTGGCCACCAAAATGGAAGGTTGATGCACCAACCACACTGATCATCACTTCTGAAGAAAGTGAATCAGGAGATCTGTAAGCTGGAGGTGATGAGACAACAAGCGCGTAGAACCCATAACCTAGCCAAAGCACAGAACATCAACAAGTTGTTGGTTCGATAGCAGGAAAGAAAAGAAAGGAACTCGGCACAGCCGGGCCAAGAGGAGCACACGGGAAGAAGATGAAAGCTACCAAGCCTCCACTAGATGCGTAGTTGCATGATGATGATTGTGATTGCATCGCAGTCAGAGTATCAGCGCATATTGAAGAAACACTTGCGTTGAAAGAAAGAAAGCAAGAGGCAGTGCAAGCAGGCATGATGGAGAGCCTCGCAGAATTGAAGAGTTTGGTCGCAAGAGTCGAACAAGTCCAACGAGACTTGGTGAAAGAACCGGATTCTGATGATTGGTCAGGAGAATCAAGCCAAAGGAAAAGAAAGGCTCATGCCTTAACCATGAGACCCCGACTAGTGATAATTGAGCTGATGAACGTCATATTTCCAACTGATGACCTCACTGAAAGTGTGAAGCATTTCACACATCTAGACATCAATGTTGGGATGTTTCCCATAGAGGGATTACATAGTATTCATATGTAGGTTGTGGAAGAAATCTGAGATAGAGACTTAGTCTCTTATAGCCACCATATGAAGCTGGAGGAAAGTTACAAGGACCTAAAGGATGAATGCGCACTGAAAAATAAGGAACTCGAGTATGCGCAGGAGAAGTAGCGGAAGCTAAAAGAAACAGTTTCAGCAGTCTTTGTGAAGACACCTGAATGTGAAGAAGAGTCGTAGGTAGAGGAAACCATACTTAAGATTGGTGCAACTGTGGACAATCTTAAGGCGGAAATGATGGACATGGATATCTCCTATAAAGAGAAGGTTGTTGATTTAGAAGCTCGACAACAATCTGGAACCTCGGAGCAAGATAAAGAAGCAAGCGTCGAAGCATTGAAGGATTCCACAGAAAACATCTCCGCAAAAGTGGCGAGATGTCAAAGCCTACTTGATGAAATTTCTAAAGTATAGGCCACGATGTAGGAAGAACCAGAGTTGCAGAAAATCCAGGATGAGGTACAGCAAAGGCAGAAAGATCTCGATTCTGTGAATATGGATATAAAGGATTTGCCACCAAGGCAAAGAATCCATAAATTCACAGAGAAAAGGGAGCTTCAGAAATAGTTGGAAGCATTGAGGGAAAAGGAAGCTGAAACTTCATCGAAGTTGCAGCCACTACAGGAAGAAGTGCTTGCCCTTTCGGAATAAATTGAGAATAAGTTGCAAGAACTCCGGACAACAGAAGATGCTGTGAAGGAGCAACTTCTAGAACCCATCTCAGAGGAGATGCTCGAAACAATTAAGGAGTTTGAGCAAGAGGCCAAGGATATAGTTGCAAAGTTAAGCGCAAATTTTTAAGAGTTCACTGCGGAATCAAACATCTCAGAAGGTTCGTAGATGGAACAGCCTAGTCAGAGTGGCTCAGGGACGAGCCAAAAGTAAGTATTAAGGGCTTGTTGGGCGCAGCCCAAGTGGAAGAAGTTTTGATGGTGCAGTCCAAGTCAAAGGACGTTTTGATGGCAGAAGTACAAGTTAGGCAAGGCCTGACATCAACCATTTTTGGGAGAAACAACTTCGCAATTCCCGGGAGTAGAGCGTGGAGCACAGCGAAGTGGCAGATAAGGATCTGTCCCCTTAGTCTATTGGATGTAGTCTATAGCTGAGTGCGCAGACTGGGACTGTTAACCCCTTCCAAGAAATATAAGAACATTTCCCGTGGATGTAGCTCTCATATGGGGGGTGAACCACGTAAATACTTATGTTGTGTGATTGAAATCTCTACTATGTTGAATGTTTATGAATGCTTATGTTTTATATGTATTTTCATATGTATGTTGATGAGAATAGTATGCTAAGCGGTGGACACACATGTCTGAATATGCTAAGTGTTAATGAATGGGGATGGAAATGATATGTTAAGTATAGGAATATGCATGCATGAACATTGTGAAGTTGTGTTAAATATGGTAAATGCATATTCACAGTAAATGCGCAGTAACAACGAGTCAACGAAATCTGTAGGTTGTTGAGAATTGCAAAGTGCGCATTTACATATTAAGGAGTGATTTGCGAAGTAGATGTTGAGTAAGCTGCACATATTCACCCTGCATAACATAACCACATGTCATCAGGTTACAAAAAGATGATTTTGTAACCACCCATCTTCGCCTCGGGTGAGACCTCATCTTGCTCGCATGTTCTTGCCGAAAGGGACGATAAAAAGATGGGTTTTGTTGGGTCTGTGAGAAAGAGTTTTGCAGAACCTGGGTCAGCCAAAGTAAACAGGCTATGCCCAACAATCATCCAAAGGGGCCCCAATATATTTGGATGGAAGGGAGCTTCCTAGAAACCAAGAATGCATACAATATTAAGTTGTGTATCCTTAGGAGCGTTAAAAAAGAATACCTAGGATTTATCTTCATTGACTTCAAGTATAGAAGCCGCCAAGAATAACATAAGACACTTTTTAATGGCTCATGCTTCCAGGACTAAGGGGTGTCCCATAAGCATTCTATCATCAACAAATCATTGGTGTGTCTGCTTAGATGTTGATGGATGAAGGCTTATGATTTTGATTTCCTATCTTTCCACACTTTCCTTAATTGTTCTTCCCAAACCTTTGGCCAGAAGAATGAAAATAAAGGGAGATAGGGGGTCCCATGTCTAATCCCTCTCGATGGTCTAAATGTAGGGGTTTGGGTGCCATTCAATAGAATAGAGAAGTGTTAGAAAAACAAGATCACAGAGCAATAACAATAAACAAGATGCAAATACAAATTACACAGACACATTACAAGAGAGACACCAATATACTGTGGTTCACCCAAGATGGGCCACGTCCACACAGAAATTTCCATCCCTTATTATTCTACCATCTAGCAAATGAAGGGATACAACCTGCAGCAAATCCGTTGCACTTCCTCTTCATTGTCTCACGGTCTCTCTTACACAATCTCAAATATCTTTACAATGCACAATACCTAATACATCAACCCTAGCCGTATTACAATGTCTTTCTTTTAAAGGGAAAATACCATGGGAAAATACCACGGGTTACCCAAAACCATGGGCCCGGATCATAACCAAACCTAGGGTAAAAAAACGGCTGAATCATCATCTATGATACTGGAAGATTAGGCTCCACAAACAACAATATCCCACTTGGAGACTGATCACAGCAACTCCACTACTGTTGTACTTGCTGGACCTTAGACTTGGCAAATTTTTTATATTCACCTTCATGCTAGAAGGCCAACTGAAACTGAGCAGGAACTCATTTTCTCTCTGGTTACTACCTTTGTCAACATGTCTGCAGGATTCTGGCTAGCATATATCTTCTCCACCTTCAACAGTTCATATTCCATAATAGAGCGTATGAAATGGTACTTGAGTTGTATATGCTTAGTCCTGGAATGGAATGTTGAGTTCTTTGCAAGATGAATGGAACTCTGGTTGTCACTATACAACCTGCTATCCTTCTGCTTCTTACCCAATACCTCCATAAACCTCCGCAACCAAATCATCTCTTTACTAGCCTCTGTAACAGCAACATACTTTACTTCCATTGTTGAAAGTGCAACAACCTTTTGCAGTTTCGAAATCCAACTTACTATTGTTCCACCTACAGTAAACACCTACCCTGTGGTGATCCTCTTGTTATCCTTATCACCTGCCATATCTGCATCAACATATCCCTGTAGAACAATGTCTAAACCTCCAAAACATAATGCATGAGTGGTAGTACCTCTCATATACCTAAGAATCCATTGTACTTCCTTCCAATGTTCTTTACCTCGATTGTTCATATATATGCTCACAACTCCCATTGCATGTGCAATATCGGGTCTTGTGCACACCATGGCATACATCAAGTTTCCAACTCTGATGAATAAGGAATCTTGGACATGTAATCTATCTCTTCTTGTGTCTTGGGACACATTTCCTTACTTAGTTTCAAATAGTTGGCCAAAGGTGTACTAACTGGTTTTTCATTTTGCATTATGAACCTATTCAACACCTTTTGTATGTACTCACCCTGAGACAATGTCAATTTGTGATTTTTCCTATCTCTTGTTATTCTCATACCAAGGATTTGCTTTGCAGCACCCAAATCCTTCATCGCAAATGAATTAGCTAACTTCCTTTTGAGCACATTTATTTCCTGCATGTTAGATCCTGCAACAAGCATGTCATCCACATAAAATAACAATATAATATATGTTCCATTATCTAGCCTCTTGAAATAAACACAGTGGTCAGAATGACATCTACTATAACCTTGTTCTGTCATAAACCTATCAAATTTTAAATACCACTTCCTTGGAGCTTGTTTCAAGCCATACAAGATCTTTTTAAACCTGCATACCAAATTCTCCTTCCCTTTGACCTCATACCCTTGTGGCTGCTGCATATATATCTCTTCCTCCAAATCCCCATGGAGAAAGGTTGTATTTACATCTAACTGTTCAAGATGCAAATATTCTACCACCACTAGACTTAAAATAGTCCTAATTGAAGTCATCTTAACAACATGAGAAAATATTTCATCAAAATTTATACCTTTCTTCTGTGCAAACCCCTTTACAACAAGTCTGGCCTTGTACCGCTTCTTTCCTCCTTCTTCCTTCAACCTATAAATCCATTTGTTATGCAATGCTCTTTTACTAGCAGGAAACTGAACCAAATACCAAGTCCGGTTTCCTACCAATGAGTCCATCTCCTCATTCATGCCTTGCTCCCACTTCTTTCTAGTTTCCACCTGCATTGCTTCTTCATAACATTCTGGTTCACCAGCATTAATCATCAATAAGTAATACATTGAAGGAGAGTATCGTTCAAGGAATCTACTTAACCTGGTAGATCTTATTACACGTGCAGGAGTTTCAAGTAATTGTTGTTCTTCTTGATATTCTGGCACCTTTGGAACTTCATTTTCTTTAATTTCATCAAGCATTGTGTACTCTGTGTTTTTTTCTTCCTGTTTATTTCCCTGCAACTGATCTTTATATATGACATTTTCATTGAATGTCACATCTCTACTCCTAATGATTTTGTGATTTTCATAATCCCATAAATGCTAACCAAAATCATCAACCCCATATCCAATAAAGGTACATTTCTTGGATTTAGCTTCAAGCTTTGTTCTATTTTCTTTATCAATATGGACAAATGTTTCACAACCAAAGGTTCTCAGAAATGAGTAGTTTACCTTTTTACCTATCCATGCCTCCTCTGGAATATTGTTGCTTGGTTTTGCAACCATGCATGTGCTAAAGAGCACCTACTAACTTGTAGTAGTAGTCTCAATGGAAAATAAACAAAAAGTAAAGTAAAAAAGCAGATTTAATCTAAGATATGAAGAAGTAAAAAGTTAATCTAGCATGTTCATGTAAAAACTTGGAAGTAATGGTAAAAAGAGCTCAGATCTATGTGTAAAACAAATTCTATATTTCTGAAAAAATAGCTTTACAATAATCATGTTACCTCAAATGGTGAGGATGGTGAGTTTGAGTAGCTCCAAGGTTGAGGTGATCCAATGTCCAATGGTCTCTTCTTCTCCAATGCTCTAATGGGGATCTTCAAACTCGAAAAGGGAGGCAAGGGCTCTCAAAGGGAATTTGGCAGCATAAGGATAGGATGAAATGTGGATGAATAGTGAGGAGCCCCTATCACCTTTTTATAGTTTTTTGGTGATGGGGAATACCATTATGGTTTAAGGAAACCAATGGTATTGACCAAAATGGTTTAGGTTTCTTTTTCCTATTTTTCCCTATTTTTTATTTTTTTGAATATATTTTTTATTTTTATTCCCTTTTAAATGATTTTTTGGAATTTTGGACCCTTTTTTAGGGTTTTTTGTATTTTTTGAGGAAAATTACATATTTTGAGGGGAAAAAGATGGATTTTGGTATTTTTGGTGACCTTTTGAAGGTTTTAGAGGCTCAAATGGTGAAAAAAGTGGACAAATGGGTCATGTGAATGGGGAAATGAGATAGTGAACACTTTTTGGGTGTTAAAAGATTGCCCCCTGATGTGTGAGGACAAGAGCTCATCATATGGCCGATAGATATCATATTTCTTTGTCTTTTTCCTAAGGTTTGGAGGAGAGAAGAGACTGATTGGAGACTGGAACACTGGGACCATGCAAACTATACAAACTAAAAATACATGTCCTAAAAAATGAATGACGAATAATCTCTAATAATGGACAAGGCGGGCATACCCATGCTCATATTAAGACATATAAATAACAATGAGCCCTAATTTAAAGGGGGACCTGGACAATACATATAAACCTGTTGTGTACATCATAATGGTCCTAAGGGGACACAATGTTGGGATATACTCATGGTCATACCATGACTGATCTGAAGGACTGATACACTGGAAAAGAGAAACAACCGTTCTGAATATGGTGTCAGAAGGGTTGATGAACTATTGAATCTGAAGGTATCCAACAACTATAGGGACTCAATAACTGTGAGTCAACTTCTGAAGAGTATATGGAACTATATACTCGAGGGAGTATAAAACTGGGGTATTTCTGAATACTGCCGCCAAGCACAACCCGGATATCCATAGGAACATATAACTGGTTGTTTCCGCAAGTAGACTCATAAATGTGCTAGAGTCAGGTGACATTCGGGGTCTTCAATGAATAACTGAAAGGACCAATACCCTGTACGAGTCTCAGCGATGCGATCAAGGTGTTGACATCGAGCATGTGAGAAACAATCATTTGGAGAGGCAATAAGGACTCCTTTCAAAATTATCTGTAGGCACTCACCACTGATGGTGATGAGTCCAAGGCACAGGGACCTCTAAGTCTATCCTCTGGGATGAATTGGTTGACGTTGACAGAGGGAGACCTACAACTATCAAGGCAATGATGTTTCCTTAATAGGATCTCGAGGTGTACAACCAAGAAGTGATAGTACTGATAGTGGGACTGACATATCATGGGGATGGGAAGTAATTGGGGTTTTAGAGTGGGGGGGACTCAAACTTCCTTTGTTCAGAGCATGACGACATGGTTGACTTGGCAGCGTGTAAAAATAACTTTAGGTATGGGGATCATAGCGTTAAGGGATCAGGGGTAAGTACTGCAGGCTGGAGTGACTCTGGGGAACAAGCTGATGGATGCTATTGGGAGACTCTCCGGGTGACATATTGCAGAATACTCTGAACAAAGGCAACCATAATGGGGAAGCTTCCATGTGAGTATACATGATCTGTTGTGGCGACGACAAGCACCATTGGGGCCTTCTTCGTGGTTTTAATGAGCTCCAAGAAGGGATAAAAGTGTGCTCAAAAATGGTATTGTCCCGTGGATTTGTGCGAGCCCAGGACTGTTCATGCTCGTGAGTGCTTTCATTTTTAGAGAGTCTGAAAGCGATAAGTAGACTCCAAGGGGGTTATTTTTCATGTGTTAGTCTTCAAGGCCCGAAAAAGCATAAAAGGATGCAATGAAGAACTCTTCTAGCCGATGTGACTAGAGTATTCCTTTTTCGTAATTAGTCTACATGGTCCGGAAAGGGTTAAACTTATACCAGGTAGATGCCCTTTCAGATACATTTAACGAGCATGAAAGGAAGCAAGATTTCTCGGCAATCTTTTCATTATTTTAGGAGTCAGAAAATAGATTAACAGAAACTCCCTAAGTGCCTTTTTCGTAAAGGAATTGATCGGCCTGAAAAAGAGATAAAATTATACCGAACAAAAGTAATGGTGAGGCAAGGGAGAAGTGTTCAATCAAGGGAGAAGTATGTGATCAGGCACAGTGATAGGGGGGGGCACTGATGGGGCCTCCTTGCGAGTTGATGAATGATAGAAAAACAACGTCATAACTTTAGTATGGATGAAGTGAAGGGCTCATGTATAAGTTGTGATGCACAAATTTTGTTAAATTTTACAATTGTCGATGTGGCACACAAATTGAGGTAGAAAGGTGTGAGGACACAATGTCAAAAATGATTTGTGGTGAGAGCAATAAATGATCTCAAACATCATCACAAGCTCGAAAAACTGAATTTGGTGATATAAAATTCGTCAAAAATGGACGACGGCCGATGTGGCACACAAACCAGAGCGACAACAGGCATGTGAAAAGATGCCCAAAAAATATGGTGGTGAGAGCGAGAAATGATCTCAAGCATCATCACGGGCACGGATATCTGAATCCAGCGGTGCAAAGGGTGCAAAAAACGGAGGTCAAATGACTCCAGAGTGGTCAAAGGAAAAAAAACGAGGTTAAAAAATGGCTATAAATAAAGGTGAGCCCACCAAGCCAAGGATGCAGTGGTGGCGAGAAATCATGACCTGCGGGAAAGAAATACTAGGCGTATCAAATCAAATCAACTATACAAGTGACACGTGACCTCAAAAATGGTTGATATAACGAATGTGAAAAAGTGAGCAGGGTTAATGACCTGTCCCCATGCTATGTGCATGGGGTTTGTGATTGTGGATCACATATGTGTTGGTTTGAACGATGGGCTCATTGAAGTGTTGAGATAGATGTGATGGGGTAGAGTCAAAATGATTGATCATGCCCCCTATCCCATGTTCAAGGTAATCTATTATGCCCCCAAACTCAGAAGTGTCAATGCGGTGCATATGTTGTCTTAGAGAGGGATCAACGGGGCATTGACCAACTACTGGAGGGGGGGTATTCCACGAGGATGTGGGTTGTGCTAGCATACTGAAGTGATGATATGATGATGGGGGATTCCCCTTGCGGGGTGGATGCCCCCAATATCGCCGATGACAATGACGATGATGATGAGTATGCAAGGTTTCGGGCCTGCCCCCATGCTGTGGACATGTGGTTTCCTTTTTTTTTGAAAAGGTTGAATATGTGGGTCAGAGGGATCAATGGAAGGGGTCGACCGGACAGAGGGGTCTCCATTGAAAACCATGTAAATTTTGTTAATATCTTCTGAGGAGGAAGATGGTGGGGGATGAATTTCCTAAATAAGAGGAGGGGATGTCTCTAGGTCGGCATTATTCAATTAGTACAGATCTACTCTATAATCTGGGAGATCGAGGAAGTGATGTGAGTAATGGCCGTAAATGCCACATATTGCACAAGGGTTATTGGTATGCAACGATTTATCACGAGGCTGAGGGGCCATTTTAAGTTTGACAATTGGGATGTTAGCATCGTCATCCAACATTTGCATGTGTTCCTGAAGTGCTGGCAATTATGGACATTGATGGGTAGCATGGCCTAAATCGTCGCACAAAGACCATTTGGGGGGAGCACAAATCGTTGGGGGATTCTTCACCATCTTTGGAGTCGATGGGGCGGTGCGGTTTGTAGGTGTCGCAATGTAGGTTTGTGGGCCTCTGCCCCCAATGTAGCGGAGTGGAGGAGGAACATTACTGGATGTTGATGCAGTGGCCACTGTTGGAGGTGGTCAGTTTTGAATGTTCGCTACACCGGGGGGTGGACGGTTAAAGGTATTGATGGGTTGCACCGGTTGTAAAACAACATTCGGTGTCAGGGGAGGGGTTGAAGCAGTTAGGTACCACACAGTTAATCCTAACGTTAACCCTGGGAGATTTAGCGTAGCCATTACTAGCATGCTGACGAATCCTGAAAATGGAAATAAGAATGGGATAGTGTGAATCAGTGTTGCTTCGATATGACTAGGCACTATGGGTGGTTGTGGCAGTTGTGGAGGTTGTTGAGTATGCTGCTGTGTGTTATGTGAAAGGGTGCACAAATCAGATATTTTAGTTATCCATAGAGGGGGTGGGATAGATTGGAGCGTGGAGGTCATGGGAGTATTTGAATATATCCTGAGTCGGACTGAGGAGACGGGTTGTTCGATCATAGGTAGAACATTTTCAGGTGTTGCGGGGGCATTAGGATCATAGTATGTTATCTGGTCAATTTTGACTATGCATCCTTCATGGGGAAACATCATGAGGCGGAAGATGGAAGAAACGACAGCTTTCATTTTATACATGTAACTTCGTCCCAATAGGAGGTTGTAATCAAGTTGGGCGTTCATGACCTCTATATCTATGAGAACCAGTTTTCCCCCAAGCTGTACGGGCACATTAACTAACAGACCCTGCGATTGAGCTACACGACCATCGTAAGCTCACAATGCGGTAGTGGATGGTTGTAGTGTTGGGGATCCAAGTTTCTGCCAGACAAAAGTCGACATAACACAGGTGGAGGCACCTTCATCAATGAACGACAAGGTTTTGAATGGACATAGAAACCTGAAAATCTAGTGACGAAGGCAGACGTGGTTTGGCTTGGTCTAAGTCAAAATCCATCATATGGGAGTCGTTAGGGTCTATGGAACCAATGGCGGACAACAATAATTTTCTCTGTGCAGAACAAGTTTTTAGGAATTCTAGAGCGGACATAGCAACAGGGGACTGGGCTAAGTCTTCTACAATGTTATAGTTGGAAGTTGCATGAGCGTTAGTATTGTTGTTGATCCATTCTAAAGGGAAGCGAGGGGATTTTGGCCCCCTGTCCATGGGCATATTAGGTATGCGTAGTGGCTGATCAATTGGGAGGGTACTCAAAGATGGATCAGTGGACATTGTTTCAGAAGCTGAGCCGTATTGGTTTCGGCGAGTTTGAAGGTTGACATCATTTGATGACATCATTAGCAAATGGTGAGTGTTCGACTCTGTATGCTGGTAATCAGTTGCCACATAGGTAATTTACTGATGTGGTGCAGCGGATCCTTGTGGGAGATCCATTGGATGGGTGTTTACTACTCCTTGGTTGGGTAGAGGATTTTGCAATATCATGGGTTGCGGCTGAGGAGGTGGCATTGGTTGTGCGGCGTGTCCTTGTCGTTGGGCGTCATCGGCCCAAAGTTGACGTGCTTTCTCCAAGTGGGGACAATTATGTGTGTAATGGCCATATACCAAACAAAAAGAACATGGATGGTTTGTTCTAGTTAAGTTGGGGTTTTTGCCCTATTTTGGTGGATGATCAGGGTTTTGATTAGTAGGAGAAGCGTTATTGTTATTGGGAGGATTAGGTGGTTTCCTGCCTTGGTTTTGTTGTTGGTTTTCTACGATTTCGTCCTCTTCTACGGTTCTATTGACCTCCTTGGTTACGCTGGTTATTTTGGTTTTGGGGTTGGTTTTGCTGTGCATATACTTGCCCTTGGGCAGTAGGTGGGTTTTGAGGTCATGCAGGCGCTGGAGCAGGTTGCGATGGATAGTAAGTAGGAGAGTTCTGAGGTGGACTTGGTGCTTGTTGCAGTCGTTGGTAACCTTGAGCTATTGGAAGTGTTGGAGCAGGAGGTGCTTCCTGTTGAGGGTAATAAGCCGATTGGGTTTGTGGGTGAACTGGAGTTTGATTGGCCTGCTATTTATAGTATGGAGGTGGTGCATAAGTTAATGGTTCTTTCCCATAACACTGTGGTGTACATGAGAATCCGTGAGTGTGGTGGGTGTGCTTCATTGGAGCATACGAAGTTGTAGCTCCAGAATGAGATGTGGCCCTAGAAAGGTCTGGGACGTTGTTAGTACTCATCATGGTGAAAGGTTTATTTTGTGCCATAACCTAGCCAATGATACCATTAGCGGCATGGGATGCCCCCAGCGTATCGCTTCGGGATGGATCACCGCGCGGGGCGTCCGGTAAGATTGTGTATAAATAGCTAGATTAGGCGTATATCAAGTCAAATTGCTGGGCTTTTAAAATGGCTTCTTCTTCCGACTGAGGTCGTTCAGAAGCTACATACTTGGATATAAGTGGAAGGAGGGATTTCAGGAACCAATCCAGGAAGATATGGTCGTCTAGCTTGATATTCTTGCATAGGCTACGGCGCTTACACCACTCATGGATATGATCTGTGATATGGGTGGTCGTATTCTGTCTACAAGACAGTAGGATTTCTACTCCTGCATCATAGCGAATGGGTAGTTGAAATAATTGTAGAAAAGTTGAGGTGAGGGATATAAATGTAGGGTGTGTCCCATGGGGCTGCTCAATATACCATTTGGCTGCCAAGCCAGTGAAATTTATTTGTAAAAGTCGAAGTCGAATAGAATCATCGACTATGGAGTTTGAGGAATACCATAGGTGAAAGGACATAACGTGATTTTGTGGGTCTTCTCCAGCCTTCTCTTCAAACTTTGGGATGTCTGAGGGGAATTTTGTGGGCATGGGGGTCCAAGTAGGGTCATGTCTAATTGGGTCATTTGTTAACCTTGCCAAGTCTGGTAGGTTAATACTAGCCATGAATGGCAGACTGGCAGAGGGGTGCGACATGGTTTCTGGGGCATAAGTGCTAGTGGTAGCATTATGGATCAGGCCACTGCCCCCAAGGGGAATATCAGCTGTAAAGGGGATGTTCCCTCCACCTAAAGATGTGTGAGAGGGGCCAGCGCCTCCAAGTGCAACATGAGTTACAGATGGGTTTGGAATGGTTCCAATAATTACTGGGATCTGAGTAGTGGCAGTGATGATAGGGGTGGGTCCCATATTGGGCATACTTAAGGTGGGTGTGGGTCCCATGTTGGGCATACCGAAGGGAGGTGTAGTAGTTGTGGCCACCGTGGTGGTCATTGTAGTGGCGGGGGTGGTTGATTTTCCGCCAACAGTCCCTCCAAAAAAGGGGTCTAAAGTTATACCAGCCATGTGGCTAGTGGGTGCAGTGTAGATGGGATTTTCAGATTCTTCCTCAGAGTCAGATGTGAAATGAGGTGTGTCGGAATCGGATGATGGGGCTCTATGTCGATGACGTGTGGAGTCAAGTGACAATGATCTTCGTCTATGACGAGTGGTTTCAAGTGAACCGTATTGTGGGGGTTCACCCCGGAAACACCGAGAACGTCTCGGGGACTCAATGGTGACAGTTGTCTATTAAAATTAAAGGGTGGTGGTGAGTGGAAAGCTCGAAAGCCCTAATGCAACCGTGTGTGCAAGAAGGGAGCGTAAAAAACAATGGCACTTAGGCCAACAACCAAACTCAAAACACTTACTATAATAGCTGTGCTATAGTAAGTGGAGTAATAAAAAAATGTGGTTAGAAAACCAACATGCAAACGGCTCCTAAAAATAGAAAATGGTGGACTCACTGACCAAGGGGAGGTAATAGAGCATGAAACCACCTAACTAAAAAGTATTATGACATATTTTTTGCAAGGTGATGAAATCCAAGTCAGACAATATGAATTGTAGAACCAAAGGCTAGATATCCCCCTACCGGGAGGGACACCGGGTAGACAATCCTAGAAGATAGGCCACTAAGATACGCCGTTCATGACACGTCCAGAAAGGTGAATCTGCATCTCTTGTTCTATCATTGTTGTACTCCCACAAGGGTGGTACAACGAGAACAACGAGTAGGTATCCTTCGGTGACTGAATGGATTGCGGTATTCCACTCAGGCCTCCGGAACTAGTCTGGCTACTTCGACCCTCCCAAGGGAGAGGTATTTCCGACAAATTGGTTTTAAACCGTACTAATAAATACTAAGGGATTTTGGTACCCTAAATGTCAACCACTATGTCTCAAAATGTAAGTGAGTGAGGAGTGTTATTTGGATACTTATCCCCTCAGTCCTACCTAACTACAATATTCTTTTGGTGTTCCCCAAATGGGGTTAAAATGTTGGTTGAGTTAAGATAATTTTAAGGCTCACTTGGATTTATTGTGACAAATTATGTGATGGTGTGGTTATGTACTAAAACAAAGATGCCTCGCTTGGGCGAAAAATTCACAAATTAAAATAAGGATTTCAACTTGCAAAATATGACAGCAATGTAAATATGAAAACGATTTAAATGTAAATGCTTTTTAAAAACTTTTCAAAAAATATGTGAAATTCTTTGAAATGTTTAAGGTAAAGCAAATAGAATAACACCGAACTCACTTGGGTGAAATATAAACAAATCAAAATTATGGTTTTAATTTGTAAAATATAAAATTTCTAATTGAAAAATGCTTCACTCTTTTTTCTTTCACCAAACTGAAAATTTTTAAAAATGATGTAGCAAAGCAAAAAACAAGAAATAAATATGAGTTTTTAATGCTGCAAAAAATAAAACAGTAGGCTGTCCAAAAATGCAAGGGAGATGGCTGGAAAAAATGGGGCGAAATAATAAAAACTCAGAAAAACGAATCGGACTTCACAGGACGAAATCACAGCTGTCTATGGCAAAATTCACGATCTAGATGGAGGCTTTTGGGCTAAAATCCGCTATGTGAATTGCGGCGATCTGGGAAAAACCCGCAATGTGGATTGCAACTGTGAGGCAGTAAACCCGCGATGCAGATCACGGCTGTTGGGCAATAAATCTGCGATGCGGATCGCGGCTCTCAGGCTAAAAACCCGCGATCTGGATCATGGAAAAAATTCTAAAAGCCGCAATGTGAATCATGGTTGTGGGTGCTGAAAGCCGCGATGTGCGGGACAGAAAACATCGCCGAAAATGAACCCAAAAATTGAAATTTTGGGCTATTCAGGCTACAAAAAAGGCCAATAGCTATGGCAGTAAGCTAGGGGCTTAGAAGCAAGCCATATCTACACTATTAAAGGTAAAAAACAACTAAAATATGGATCTAAATCAAAGATTTAAAGATTCGAAAACCAGTGGAGTTGCCAAAAATTGTTGCTTAGTTTTTCAACCAAGCATGTGCTAAAGAGAACCTATTAACTTGTAGTAGCAGTCTCAATGGAAAATAAACAAAAAAAGCTATTTAATCTAAGATATGAAGAAGTAAAAAGTTAATCTAGCATGTTCATGTAAAAACTTGGAAGTAAATTGTAAAAAGATCTCAGATCTATGTGTAAAACAAATTCTTTATTTCTGAAAAATAGCTTTACAATAATCATGTTACCTCAAATGGTGAGGATGGTGACTTTGAGCAGCTCCAAGGTTGAGGTGCTCCAATGTCCAATGGTCTCTTCTTCTCCAATGCTCTAATGGAGATCTTCAAACTCGAAAAGGGAGGCAAGGGCTCTCAAAGGGAATTTGGAAGCATAAGGATAGGATGAAATGTGGATGAATAGTGAGGAGCTCCTATTACCTTTTTATAGTTTTTTGGTGATGGGGAATACCATTATGGTTTAAGGAAACCAATGGTATTGACCAAAATGGTTTAGGTTTATTTTTCCTCTTTTTTCCTCTTTTTTCCTTTTTTGAATATATTTTATATTTTTATTCCCTTTTAATTGATTTTGGGGAATTTTGGACCCTTTTTTAGGGTTTTTGTATTTTTTGAAGAAAATTACATATTTTGAGGGGAAAAAGATGGATTTTGGTATTTTTAGTGACCTTTTGAAGGTTTTAGAGGTTCAAATGGTGGAAAAAGTGGACAAATGGGTCATGTGAATGGGGAAATGATCTAGTGAGCACTTTTGGGTGTTAACAAATACCACAATCCAAAGCACTTGAAGGCCCTATGTTTATTAAATAAACAACAGTATTTACAGCATCTGCCCAAAACTATAAGGGAAACCCTGCATGCAATCTCATACACCTTGCACGCTCCATGATCGTTCTATTCATCCTTTCTGACACACCATTTTCTTGTGGTGTTCCTGGGACTTTCTTCTCTCTACGAATCCCATGGTATGAACAGTAACTATCAAACTCCTTGCCACAATACTCACCTCCATTAACAGATCTGAGACACTTCAACCTGTTTCCTGTCTCATTCTCAACCAAAGCTTTCCACTTCTTAAAAGTAGCAAACACATCAGATTTCTATCTAATGCAATAAACCCAACTTTTTCTAGTTGCATCATCAATAAATGTAACATAATAATGAGAGCCACCAAGAGATTGTACCTGAGCTGGTCCCCATACATCTGTATGCACAAGCTCTAACTTTTCATTCTTCTTATGTTTCCCAACCCTAAGAAATCTAACTCTCTTCTATTTTCCATAAACACAGTTCTCCCAGAATTCCAAACTTGCCTACTTCAAATCTGGAAACAACTTCCTTGAGTGGAGAATCTGCATCCCCTTCTCACTCATGTGGCCAAGCCTATGATGCCACAATGTTGTATATGTTCCTGTGGAAGCTAAAGAGATAGAATGGTCAGTATTATGAGGACATAAATACAACGTACTTATCCTGTCTCTTTTTGCTATCACCATTGATCCTTTAGTGATTTTCCACCACGTTTCCCCAAACGTAGATAAATAGCCGCCATATCCCAACTGCCCTGTTGAGATCAGATTTCTTTTCATAGCAGGAATATGCCTTACATCTTTCAACAGCCATTCATTTCCATTCTTAAATATTATCCATACCTTACCCATTCCAACAATTTGACATGGCTCATCATCACCCAATAAGACATGTCCAAAATCGCCTGGAACATAATCATGAAAATATTTCCTATGGGGTGTACCATGACATGAATCCCTTGAATCTACTACCTAGTAATCACTAGTATTATCTAATGCAAGAATAAAAGCATCTTGTAACACATCACCTGCTACATTTGATTCCTGAGTAGTCTCATGTTGTCCATCTCCTTTCTTCTTTAGAGATATGTAGTCTTTCATCAGATGTCCTTTCTTTCCACAGTTCCAGCACTCTATTTTTTCCAGTCTGGACTTGGATTTGCCCATTTTAGACTTACTACGATTACCTTAGCTCTTTTCCTCTCTCATTTTTTCTTCCCCTGCTCTCCATGGTCAACGCATTACCTATGTTGATGTATATGTAACTTCAGATTGTATTTCACCCATGTATATTGTATTCCTATAGAGATGTTATTATTCCTCTATACATAAGTGTTTGTATTCTTATAGAGATGTTATTATTCCTCTATATGGAAGTGTCGTCATTTATATTGTAAGTGTCGTAACTTATAATTGATGGGTTATTAGACCACCTTGATGGGGTTGTCCCTGTATGAGCCATGTGGGTAAAAGGGTTATTAGACCACCAAGTGTGGGATCGGCCCGGAGGGTCGGCCTGGATTAATGTAACCATGGGTTACTAGACTGAGTTAGACAAGTCGTCCCTGTTAGTTTATTGGGAAAAACATGACAAGTATAAATAGAGATCGGGAGATCTCTATTTGATCATCTCATTACTCACTCTTCCATCACTCGAAAAGTGGCGCACATGTGAGGAGGAGGATCAGCTGCTAGGAGAATACTATCTCTTGTGCTTTGGTTGTACTTTGGTTGTATCATTGCTCTATCTATCTTTGAGGAAGTTGCGTGGTTTTTCACATTCTTGGTCTTCCCCGGTGAAACTCTATGTCTCTTGTGTGCTTGTATTATTGTGTCCATGATTGATATGCTGTAGATATGCTGTACATGTTATTCTCTTAGTTAAGATCCTATATCAGATTGAAATTTCTGAAAAACTAACATGGTATCAGAGCTAGCCTAAAAGAAGGCATGATATGGCATTTATGACACTTGTTGCATTTGCGAAGCTAGGGCTTGTTATAGCAAAAACCAGTCATCATAGAAATTTCGTTATAAATAAATTTCAGCGAAGTTTCAGGATCTGAAAATCTTACATGTCGAATATAAGATCCCCATGTACCTTGTATCCAAAGGACAACCTCTAATTCGTTGGACTTTGTGATTTATGATCTGTACAATATAGGGTTTCTGCATCTTCCAAAATCCTACCTTGTGTTAGGATCTCTTATATAAGTATGCATGGCATAATTGATAATGATTATTTATGAAGTTATAAATTTAAGTAATATAGGGTTTATGCATATTATGTCTCTTACCTTGATTGATGATATGACTAACAAGAAGAGTTCTATGGTGAAATATGAATATGCATGAGTAAGAGAAGTCTTCCCTAAAACATTGAATGCTAATGCTTATTATCTGTGCTTGAAATGATCATGACTATACATGTTTAAGATTATTGTGTTTTGATAGTACTGAGATTATACTAATGAATGTATGATTATGTATGAGATCTCGAGGGTAACACAATGATGATAATAGTAAGCATGCATAGTGATCGAGGATGGATATAACTTCAAGGACAGTTAATCCACGAAGCAAAGATCAAGAGGGAGCACACTCCAGTAGCTTTTGCAAGGATGCAGACATTTGGAGGGATTCGACCACTTATCACAATCCACATCATAATGGAGTTGCAGAAAGGAAGCAAAGACTGAGAGGGATTCAACCCAACAAACAAACAAAGATAAGTATTTGAATTGTCATTTCTTTTGTTTAAATAACATTGATCAATGATGAATATGCTTATGTTCCTAGACTTAGATTGTGTATTATGCATATTAAAATAATTTCATTAATGAACAGTATACTACTAATATGCATATGTAATGGGTAAGTGGCCTATGGCACTATACAACATTCCATTTCTACTTATCTAGAATGAAACTTCTTTGCTGACATGTTGGGAGTTGTGCACACTCTTAACAATGTTCTGGAAGAGATTGGAAGGCATCTAGAAAGTTACAGGATATGGATAAATCTTGTATTGAAGCATTGGCTAAGATAATTGTATGACTGTATGACATATTTCTTTATGTGTAAGAATTTTTTCTAAAAACTATGAGATGTTTCTAATCATGCAATTTAACTTGATTTGTAGGAAATATCGTATACCATCACCTACAAAAGAAGGACTACAACATTTGTTCCATCAACGAAGTTCAAACCATCTATTGAATATATTGAAGAATCTGAATTTCCCAGGATACGAGATACAATAAAAGGATGCCATGGTCGAGAAGTACCAATCGATCATGTTTGGGATGTGGTCCCAAGACCTGAAGCGAAGTCTGTTGTGACTTCCAAGTGGATCTACAAGATCAAGCATGCTGCAGATGGCAGCATAGAGAAATACAAAGCGAGGTTTATAGCTCGTGGCTTCTCCCAGAAAGAAAGAATAGACTATGAATATTCTTTTGCTCCTGTAGCCAAATACACTTCCATCAGATCAGTACTTTCTCTAGCTACAGTGATGAAATGGAAGTTACACCAGATGGATGTCAAGACAACTTTCTTGAATGGTGTAGTCGAAGAGGAAGTGTATGTGGAGTAGCCACTCGGTTTTGAGACATATGACAGGGAGTCATATGTGTGCAGGTTGAAGAAAGCCTTGTATGGCTTGAAGCAAGCTCCTAGGACTTGGTGTGGTAGGATAGACAGTTTTCTATCTAGTTTGGGCTTTACCCTACTATTGTATGTGGATGATCTGTTTGTAACAGGTGAGGATGGGTTGATTCCCGATACCAAGAGGAAGCTTGCTGTCGAGTTCGAGATGAAGGACTTGGAGATGATGCACTATTTTCTAGGCATGGAGGTGTGGCAGAGTGTAGATGGAATATTCCTTGGACAAGGGAAGTATGCAATAGAGATCCTGAAGAGTTTCGGGATGATGGACTGCAAGTCCATGGCCACATTTATGGCATCAAACCTGAAGCTTATGTGTGATGCTTCATATGATCCAGTTGATGTCACTGTGTATTGTCAGATGATTGGATCCTTGATGTACCTGATGAACACTAGACCAAATATTTGCTTTGCGGTGAACACATTGAGCCAGTTCCTGACAGATCCCAGAGGTGTTCACCTGGTTGTTGTAAATCATATTCTAAGGTACCTGAAGGGTACAATTGATTATGGGCTCAAGTATGATGTGAATCAAAAGTTTAACCTGCAGGGTTATGTTGATTTGGACTGGGCAGGAAGTGCTGCAGATAGGAAGAGCACTTCTGGGTGCTGCTTCAGTATGGGATCAGGTGTGATCTCTTGGTTTAGAAGGAAGCAATCCTTCATAGCACTGAGTACAGCCGAGGCAGAGTATGTTGCAACTTGTTCGGCTAGTTGTGAGGCAATATGGATTAGAAAGCTACTATATGAGTTATTTGATCTCCCGTTGGATGCTACTAGTATCTTTTGTGACAACCAGAGTTGTGTGAAGTTGTCTGAGAACCCGATGTTCCACGACAGGTCGAAGCACATTAAGATCAAATATCACTATATCAAGGATATGGTACAGAGAGGAGCAGTGAAGCTCCTATATGTTGCGACGGATGAGCAGGTTGCAGATGTGTTGACGAAACCACTAGCCAGAGTGAAGTTTGAATACTTCAGAGAGAGGCTTGGTGTTCTTCAGATTGATGACACTTTGAGGAAGAAGTGATGGATACATTTGCTAGAGACATTCTAAGCATGGTGAGAGGAGGATCCTTCTCATGGATGTGGATGTAAGCGCTGGATGATGAGCATCAGGACGATGCTCCAGTTACTGCTCTGTATATGCATCATGTTGGATGCATTGTATGATCAGGTAGATCATGTACTTATGTATGTATCAGATGGATACATTGTATGAATAGGTGGATCATGCATTTTTGTATATGTATCAGGTGGATGCATTGTATGATCAGGTAGATCATGTACTTATGTATGTATCAGATGGATGCTTGTATGATTAGGTAGATCATGTATGATGATCTGTATCAGGTAGATACATTGTATGATCAGGTGGATCATGTATTTGCATATGTACCAGGTGGATACTTGTATGATCAAGTAGATCATGTATGTTGACATGTATCAGGTAGATACTTGGTATGCATCAGGTTGATGCTATGATGTTAATAAAGATGATCATAGATGATGAGCTTCAGGATGTTGCTCCAGATGATATGCATCAGGTTGATGCTATGATGATGATCACATATGATGAGCTTCGGGATGTTTCTCCAAATGATATGCATCAGGTTAATGCTATGATGATGATCAGGTCGATCATGTGATGATGTACATCAGGATGATGTATGGTGAGTATCAGGTTGATACTCTGTGGCCGTGGACAGGTTGTGCAGGTAGCATAGAAAAGGTCCTTTAAAATCCGGATAGGTAGAGCAATGCGCTCGTAACATCCTAGGATGATCTGAGTAGGTTTTGCTACAGGTAGCAGACAAAAGGTCCTTTAAAATATGGACAAGTAGAGCGGTGTGTTCGTAACATCCTGGGATTCTCTATCAAGATCTAGACAGGTAGAGCGGTGTGCTCGTAACATCCCAGGATGCTCTGAGTAGGTTTGCTATGGTTTTGAAGGAAAATATCCTTTAAAATCCAGACAGGTAGAGTGGTGTGCTCGTAACATCCTGGGATGCTCTATTGAGATCCATACAAGTAGAGCGGTGTTCTCGTAACATCCTGGGATGCTCTGAGTAGGTTTTGCAAAAGTTCACATAGAAAGGATTCTGGGAGATCTGATAGGTTGAGCAGTAAGCTTGTAATCAATCCTGGGATGCTCTTTCATGGTTTTGTTGACGCACGTAATAAGTCCTGAGGATTCCACAGTATGGCCAGTGATGATGAAGACCTACAGGTGGTGGGCCTACATCCAGCATGAAAAAGGGACGGTTCTGTAGAACTTCCTATGATGAGTAGATCGGAGATTGATTGCAATAGCAATAGCAGTGATGATGACGATGATTCGATGACAATGATTCAGTGACGATGATCCAGAGAAGAAGACTTGTGCTAGCAGATCTGTATCGAGAAATACCTTCCTAGTTAAGAAGGAGTGTTGATGTATATGTAACTTCGGAATGTATTTCACCCATGTATATTGTATTCCTATAGAGATATTATTATTCCTCTATACATAACTGTTTGTATTCCTATAGAGATGTTATTATTCCTCTATACGGAAGTGTCGTCATTTATATTGTAAGTGTTGTAACTTATAATTGATGGGTTATTAGACCACCTTGATGGGGTCATCCCTGTATGAGTCATGTGGGTAAAAGGGTTATTAGACCACCAAGTGTGGGGTCGGCCCGGATTAATGTAACCATGGGTTATTAGACTGAGTTAGATAAGTCGGCCCTGTTAGTTTATTGGGCAGGACATGACAAGTATAAATAGAGATAGGGAGATCTCTATTTGATAATCTCATTACTCACTCTTCCATCACTCGGAAAGTGGCACACATGTGAGGAGGAGGATCAACTGCTAGGAGAATACTATCTCTTGTACTTTGGTTGTACATTGGTTGTATCATTGCTCTATCTATCTCTGAGGAAGTAGCGGGGTTTTTCACGTTCTTGGTTTTCCCTGGTGAAACTCTATGTCTCTTGTGTGCTTGTATTATTGTGTCCATGATTAATATGCTGTAGATATGTTGTACATGTTATTATCTCAGTTAAGATCCTAGATCAGATTGAAATTTCTGAAAAAACTAACAACCTGATGTCTTACATGTACTTTTTCTTCGCATTTCCCAGCTAAGAATAACACTAACAACATCATCAAATATCAAGGTGTTTGAACGAGAGACGGAGTTACTTGCAGCCATGACCAAGCCATTCTAGATTTCTGGCAATGAACAAAAGATTAGAAGAGCCCTAACCTCATCATCAAAGTTCACACTTACAGAGCTTAGTTGATTTGTAACCATATTAAATTCATTTAAAAGATCAGCAACAGATCCACCTTCAGACATCTTCATATTAAATAAACGCTTCATTAGAAATACCTTGTTGGAGGTCGAGGGTTTTTCATACATCTTACCCAATGCGCTCATCATACCCTCTGTTGTCTTTTCTTTTGAGATATTGAAAGCCACCGACGAATCCAGGGATAGTCATATTATTCCAGTGCCTTTCTGTCAAGAACCTCCCATTCTTCATCCTTCATAGTCACTGACTGCTTTGCTCTTCCTCCCAATAGTAGGAATAGATCCTTCTGGTACAGATAGTCCTCCATTTGCATCTTCCATAACTGGTAGTTTTGTCCATTAAATTTCTCGACCTTAAACTTTCATTCTTCCGCCATTGCTCCCACTCGAACCAAAACCCCTAGTTTCATGCAGGTTTATCTACCAAATAGACCTTTGGCTCTGATATCAATTGTTAGAAAAACGGGATCGCAGAGCAATAACAATAAACAATATGCAAATACAAATTACACAGACACATTACAAGAGAGATACCAATATACCGTGGTTCACCCAAGATGGGCTACTTCCACATATAAATTGCCAGTCCTTATTATTATACCATCTAGCAAATGAAGGGATACAACCTGCAACACATCCGCTGCACTTCCCCTTCACTGTCTCACAGTCTCTCTTACACGATTTCAGAGATATTTACAATGAAAAATACCTAATACATCAACCCTAGCCATATTACAATGTCTTTCTTTTAAATGGGAAATACCATGGGAAAATACCACGGGTTACCCAAAACCATGGGCCCAGATCATAACCAAACCTGGGGTACAAACACGGCCGAATCATCATCTATGAGACTGGAAGATCAGGCTCCACAAACAACAACAAGAAGGATGATGAAGTCAAGCTCATAATACAATCAATCCAAGCATCCCCAAAATCAAAAGCCTTCAACATCTCTTTCATAAATTACCAACTAACCTTATCATAGGTTGTGGAAAGGTACAGCTTAACGAGCATACCCGGCTTCTTAGTGGTCTTCAAGGAATGAATAACCTCGTGCACTAATATTATTCCATCCATTATCTACCTCCTTTCCACAAATCCATATTGCTCCAGCGATATCAGATTAGGAAGGATAGGCTTCAACATGTTGGTGATAACTTTTGTTATGATTTGATAGATCACATTACACAGTGGGATCGCTTGAAATTTCCAAGGGGTATCAACTCCATCATTCTTTGGGATGAGAGTTAAAAATTTGCCATTAAAGGTCTCCAACACTCCTTTGAACCTTCTCGAGTCTTTTACTATTCTTCGCACTTCCTCCTTGATCATATCCCAAAAAAAGTGGAAGAAGTTTGTTGTGAATTCGTCTGGCCCAGGGGATTTCCCCTCCTCCATTTGATTTATTTCCTCTTCAACTTCCTTCATCTCCACTAAACGCATCAACAATTCATTTTGATCATTAGACACCATGGAAGGGATGTGTTGCGTAATCCTAGAAATATCTCTTTCTCTATCATGTCGGGGCTCCTCCATAATATCCTTGAAGTAATTATTTAATTCTTCTTCAATATCCTACCAAGACTCAATTTGCTACCCCTCATCCTTTTTTATCCTCATTATCGTTTTTTTTGTTTGTGCTAAAAAATTTATCTATGGAAGACTTTGGTGTTTCGTTCCCCTTCATTTAGCCATCTATTCTTGGATTTTTGTTTCCACAAGATCTCTTCCTGAGCTTCGCTCACTTCCAGTTCTTCTAGGATGCTCACTTCCCACGTCTTGAGGTCATTAGTGAACCCATATTGCATGCCTTAAACTTGAATTTATTCTAGTTTATCTTCCAGTTTCCTTTTATCCTGGAAGATATTCCCAAATTCTTCCTTGTTCCATTTTTGTAGTTTTCCTTTGAGGGTTTTTAATTTTCTCTTAAACAGGTACATACTTGACCCTTTTGACACTTCCATTTCCTCCCTCCACTATTAAACCATCGGTTTGAATTCCTTATTCCCCAGCCATAACTACTCAAATCTAAATGGTTTTCTCAGCATGGATCCAATCCCACTCCATCTAAGGCCAACAGCCCAATGATCTGAACCTATTGAGGAGTGCGCAAGGGCTGAGAGTTCTCCCCCTTTTGAGACAATAGATTCATAAATCAGGAATATATCCAATCTCGATGCCACATGCTAATCCCCACCCCTTTTATTGTTCCAAGTATATACCCCATGACCTGTCTCAACTGCTACTAATTTTAGGTTATCTATGAGATCTCCAAAAGCTTGGTTTGTTTATCCCAAACTTCTTCTTCCTCCCTTTTTCTCCATCAAGTATTTTATCATGTTAAAATCCCATCCTACAATCCAATGCTCGGTTTGAACCCATCTACTTATTCTCTCTAAAGACTTTAAAAAATATAATTTATGTTGCTTCAAGTTAGGTCCATAAATATTTGAAATCACCCCTGCAATCTTTGTTCCAACAATTTGGAACTCCTCTAAGAGGGACCTCTAAGTAGATAAGAAATTACAGATACATGCCTCTGTCGGATTTCATAATATCACCAAGCCTCCTGCAACTATATTTGCATCGACTACTACTACCTCACTTCCCTTCCATGATCTCTTACTTATATCCCTAATAATCTCTTCCTAGCATTTAGTTTCTTGAAGCAAGAAAATCATCATCTTTTTTTAATCTTGTTTCTTAGAATTCTTAGCTTCTTGGGGTCGTTTACCCCTCTTATATTCCAAGTTATCACTTTCAATTAGATAGATTACTATCTATTGATAGAGTTTCCTTAATAGTTGGGTATTGGCCTGATTCCACCAATATAATCCCCACTTATAATATGCTTTGCTTATTGTTTTTCCTTCCACGTGTCTCTTTGATGTCCATAAAATTCCTCTTATTATCCTTAGGTCCTTTTGTAGCGATCCCTAATTCGAGATTCTCCTTTACCCGTAAGATGGCTTCCTGCAACAATTCATATTGTCGGAAGGGAACATACCCCTTTCATTTTTCCTCACCGGATTTCTCTATCCCTTTTAGATCTAATTCACCCAGATCCATATCTTATCCTTCTTCTTTTTTCATCATCACATCCTCTGCATTATTCCCCCCAATATCTATCTGTCTCCCTCCCTTCCCCTGTTTCTCATTTTTATCTTTCTCTCCCTCTAATTTCCCTTGATCAAGCTTTAGATCCATCAGGTTTGTTTCATTGTTATTTATGTGATTCAGGGCTTCAAATTGGTTCAACATTTGAGGTTTTTTTTACACTTATTGATCTCTCTATCTTCACCCTTGCTTTCTGCAATTATTAATTTTGGTAGAAACATCCTCATCTTTTTCGACTTGTGACTTATGAGGAGGTGGAGGAGAGTTTAGAGGGAAATTTCTAAAGAGATTCCCATATTCATGGCATCTTCTGCACCGAAAAGGAATCTGTTCACGGTCTAGGGTATGTATCCATCCTTCATCATCCCATGTCAAGTTGATTGCTTCTAGCAGTTCCTTTGATATATCCATGTACACATATATCTGTGCATACAAAGTGTATCTAATCATTCTGGTATGTTCAGAAATTTTCACAAAGTTTCCCAAAGAGTTTCCTATTTCTCTCAGTATTTATAGTTCCCAATATTTGTGAAATTTCCCACATAATATCCAAAGAGATGATGTAAACCTCACAATGAAAGAAGTTAGGAATAATAGAAGAAGAGACAAGCAATAGAACTTAGATCCAAAGAAACTATGATTGAGACAGAATAATTACACATGTTACATTAAACTGAATAGTAAACAAGTAAATATACAATGATGAGTGTGAGGATTCGAATTCACTAGGAGGAATTCGAATTGGCCTTCATGCACAGATCCATAATCAGTGGAGAGTCATCAATGCCTAACTAGGAGTCCACCTTCTCATCAGTGAAGTCATCAATGCACAAGTAATGATCAACCGGGGGTCAAACTGAGTCTAACTGAATGTGGTTGGTGTAACTGGCACATGGAAGCACTAATATAGTGAAGGAGGCTCAGTGGAGGGCGCCATAGGAGTTAACTGGAGTCAGAATGGTCAATCTAGTCTCACTGGAGGTCCAACAAAGTGATAAACTCAGTAAAGAGTCAGTTAATCCTTAAATCGAGGAAATAACTAAAGATAACTCAATATAACTGAATATAACTGGACTGGTAGGTGAAGAAGGCTCCCTTGTCATGCAGTGGAGCAAAGGAGGGCACATTAGTCACTGGGAGGCCTAGAAATGATCTGAAAGAAGCTCCAGGGGCTAGTTTGTTGAGGACTAGGTGTTGGGACTGATGACCTAGAATGCATGCAAACCCTAATTTTGCATGCATGACTCAAAATGAAAATGACTGGAAGGCTAGTAGGACTAGGATGGAGTATAGGAATATCCTAACACCCCCCCTTAATCCATCTTGGGCCCTGGTAACTAGGTAACTAGGACCAAATGTCACCCATACAATAAATGAAATGATAATAAAATACATAACTGTCCATAAACTAAGGAAATGGGGAAAACCTCATGGGAAAAATACCCCCCCTCAAAAGAACAGTAAATAACTCAAAGAACCATCATGCAGAAAAGAAAGAAGCTTTCATAAGTGAAAACTTTTGCAAAAGACTTGGCAAGCTGATCCCATGTAGGAAGGTCTCCCACTGTGTGGAGGATGAAGCAAGTCTTTCAGGAAATTTTTCTGTATCTGGAGCGAATGGAACATGAGTAGTCTTCCCAAAATATGGAAGAGAGAATCCCATCATCATGCTGCATCTCTCATGGAGAGATGGATGGCATAATGTAAGGTTAGCATGCTACTGAAGTCTAGTAGTTCTGTAAGCAAATAAATCATCAACTGTGTTCTCAGTAGTAGCAAGGACTGTGTGAGAACATATTTCTCTTGAATCTGGATTGAGAATAGGTGTTGGTTCTGAATCTTCTTGAACCATGATCTCAACATCAAAATCTTGATCTTCTTCTTCACTAGAATAGGAATCACTGGAAGAGAAGTCACTGTGATCTTCATCAGAATTTGAAGGAATAGTTGGAGAGAAGGGCATGAAGTGTGAGAACTCATATGCCTTTGAGGCATCATTAGAAATCCCATTCGCTATAACCTTTCCAGTGGATATTTTTGTAATCTCTACTGTGTCTGGACCAAAAATTACTTGTTTTGGAGATCCTGTATGAGTCATTTGATATACTGACAACAAATTAGCTGTAAGAGAAGGAACAAATAAGACATTTTTGAACTTACCATGCTCCATATGAACTGTACCCAAACCTTTGGCAGAAATCTGAGAGTTGTCTCCCATGTGAATGGTAGGCCCATCTTGGAGATCCAAAGAGGAGAAGGATTCTTCTTGTGCCATCATGTGGTTGGAAGCTCCAAAGTCTATGAGGAGAGATTTTGTCTTTGAAAAACCAGCCATCAATGCATGACAATCATCAGATCCACTTCCAGAATCAGACATCTTTGCTTCTTTTGGAACAACAATTTGGTTTTGTTCAAGAAGCTTGGTTAGAAGATCAATCTTCTTATGCATGCAGGCATGCTCAGGATGGTTTCCTCTCTTGCAGTAGGTACAATTAGGTCTCTTGTGTTTGTCATTCTTGGATCTTGAAGGTTTCTTTCCTTTGCCTTTTTGTCCCCCTTTTGCATTCGCTCCACTTGATTCACCAGCTAAAAGAGCTAGATATCTGGAGGTTTTGATGGCACCCATTTGAAACAGTTTGTTCTCTTCTTGAGTGAGAGCTTCAATCAAGTCACTTAACGTGGGAAACTTCCATCCAGGGATGGACATTTGAACAGAATGAAAGGTAGATACAAAGACAGAAAATTGAGATCCAAGTTTGCTCAATATAGAGAGTATCAATTTCTCATCACTTTTAGTGATGCCACATTGCTTGCAATGCAAAACCAGATTCTGAAATTTGGAGAAGAAATCTTGGATGCTCTCGAAATTTCTAGGTTGAAGGGAAACCAATTCATTCTCAAGAATGTAGCCTCTTAGTTCGTCTTGTTTTCCAAAAAGACTCCTCAATTTTATCCATAAATAATTTGGAGACTTCAATCCATCAGTATGAAACAATAGATCATCAGATATATGAAGGCATATGCATCCAAAGGCTTCATCCATTTTGTTTAGGTGCTTGATTCTCTTTTCATCTTGATGTGGTATGGCATCCTTTTCCTCAACTATTCTAGTAAACCCTTTTGACTGCAAGAGTACTATCATCTTTCTCTTCCATTCGAAATAATTGAAAGGAGTGAGAAGTATAGAAGAAGGATCATTCGAATTGCTCATCTTGACTGCTTGAACAAGTGCAAAATAGAAAGCTGCTGAATCTGCTGCTGGAACTTCGAAATACCTGCAAAAAACTCTCAAGAATGGAGGTAGAATATACTCTAAATTGGCTCTGATACCATGTGAAATTGCCCACATAAGATCCAAAGAGATGATGTAAACCTCACAATGAAAGAATTTAGGAATAATAGAAGAAGAGACAAGCAATAGAACTTAGATCCAAAGAAACTCTAATTGAAGCAGAATAATTACACATGTTACATTAAACTGAATAGTAAACAGGTAAATATACAATGTTGAGTATGAAGATTTGAATTCACTAGGAGGAATTCGAATTGGCCTTCATGCACAGATCCATGATCAGTGGAGAGTCATCAATGCCTAACTAGGATTCCACCTTCTCATCAGTGAAGTCATCAATGCACAAGTAATGATCAACCGGGAGTCAAACTGAGTCTAACTGAATGTGGTTGGTGTAACTGGCACATGGAAGCACTAATATAGTGAAGGAGGCTCAGTGGAGGGCACCATAGGAGTTAACTGGAGTCAGAATGGTCAATCTAGTCTCACTGGAGGTCCAACAAAGTGATAAACTCAGTAAAGAGTCAGTTAATCCTTAAATCGAGGAAATAACTAAAGATAGCTCAATATAACTGAATATAATTGGACTGGTAGGTGAAGAAGGCTCCCTTGTCATGCAGTGGAGCAAAGGAGGGCACATTAGTCACTGGGAGGCCTAGAAATGATCTGAAAGAAGCTCTAGGGGCTAGTTTTCTAAGGACTAGGTGTTGGGACTGATGACCTAGAATGCATGCAAACCCTAATTTTGCATGCATGACTCAAAATGAAAATGACTAGAAGGATAGTAGGACTAGGATGGAGTATAGGAATATCCTAACAATATTCCCCTGGAAGGGAATACTTCCTTATCCACATTGTTAACACCAAAAAATTGTCTATTTTGCTCACTCCATAGCCACACCATATCCTTACATCATGACCACTTTCGATTTCCATCACTTTGACCTTCACATGTCTAAAATCCCAAAGTTGCAAATTAAATTAGCTCATAATTAATATTTTGTAAATTTCCCCTTTCCGCAAAAGAGGGAATTTGGCACATTCCTTAAAAATGGGAAAAAGAGAAAAATACCCAAAATAAAGGAAAATTCCCAAAAAGTCAAAAAGAAGCAGGAAAAGATAAAATCCCATAAAAAGGGGAAAAACCTAATGCCTATCCAAATACTAAGTGGTTAACAAATACAATGGGCCACCAAAACCTTCAATCATTTTTCATGTATATTGAATATGAAGGTCCCTCATTTCATAGTCTTTCTCCATACATTTCATATACCGTTACTATGCCGAAATTTCCATTTAAACCCTGAATCCCCTTTGAGCATTCTAGTTTCACCTTTCTTGGAGATTTTGAACCTTATGACGTGTAGTCTGAGAACATTGGGCTACTAAGAAGAATTAGGAGCACTCTAATTCAGAAGGATACAAGGGCCCCTTGCCATTTCTAGTATGAGGTATTCATTGTTCCATGTATAGCCCATTCATATAATACAAAAAACATTTTTTCATTTGTGTTTGTTGAAGAATGTCTGCAAATGTTAGTTTAGATTTATTTCGTCCACATGTTTTGTTTAGTTTATATTTATGTCTTTTATTTTACGTATTTTTCATCCTTCTTGAAACTCTACTCTGGTTTCCATAAAACTTAGTAGGTTCCTTTTGACATGTTTTGGTGTGAAAACACCAAAAACAGTTTTTGGCGACTCCATCGGGTTCAATCTCTATCAATATGTGGTTTTGTTTGACTACCTTTTCTAGGTTATTTTTGTTTTGTTTTTTTTCTAGTTTATTATGTTGGATTCACTTTGCTTTCAAACTATATGTTGCCGTCTATCAAATCCATATCAAAAAACTGGCTAGAACCTCCCAGTCTGGCCCTTATCAGCACTTTGTTTTTCAAAAATTTCTCTTTCTGGCCTAGGTCGTGCATGTTTGGCCATTAAGTGTGACCCAGGTTGCTCATTATACCTAGTTCAGTGCGACCTATTGCTTGAAAACCCCCGATAGTCATGATCTTCCTATTTTTGGGTGTTTTCCACTCAAGTCATGTATGTTTTCCCATTAAGTGTGACCTAGGTCGTCTCATTTGCTCATTTAAGTGAACCTATCACACAAAAGCCCCTGAAAAGTATGATATAACTATTTTATGGGTTGTTTTTCTCTCGTCATGATTGTTTTTCAGTTTTGTATGACCTAGGTCATTTCAATTCCTTCGATAGGTGCGATCTCCAACCGTTTTTTCTTTCTCAAGTTGGTTTTATCCCCCTGGACCCTTTGTCTAACCTCTGCCCTCTATAGATTGCTTTGATTTTTCCACTCATGTTCATTTGTAGTGTCCTTTTTGTTCTGCTTGCTTTCATTTGCTTGTTGTAGTTGTATGTAGATGTGCCTTTGTGAAAGCATTGTAGTGAAGAAAAATTTGCTTCTTGAGTATTTACTACATCATTGGGTGACATTCAAATCTGTTAGGAATGCAGTGTTCTTTTTCAGTAAGTTGTGTGTTGAAAAATCATTGCTTCTTTTTACTTCAAAATTAAATGCTTAGCCTTAATTGAAATGGTTGCCAAAAGAAAAAAGCAAACATTTATTTTTCAGCATTATATCTGGGTACATACCACATGTGCACACATCTCACAACTTAAAATTGATGCTTGGTTCATGACCCCAAGCTCAGCCTTCAAATTAACCTTAACTCAACAAATATTAACCTCACTTGAGGACCAAAAATAATTTGGTAGTTAGGTTAGGACATTGGGGATAGGCATCCAAATAATCCCCCTTTGTCAATTACATCTGATACATAGAATTTGTCCTTTAAGGGAACCAAAATCCTAAAGTACTTGGGACATGGCTTGAGGCCAACTTGTGAGGTGAGCCTCTCCCTTAGGATGGAAAATAGCATGACTGGAACCGAATGGGTAGGTGGTGCACCGTCCCCATCCAATACTGAAGATCATCCATATCGGTGTCTTCTAACTAAAGATGTGGAATACTCATCTTGACATGACCCAAACGAGGTAGCCTAGAATCCATTATTTTAGGAATATTTTTACCTGTGATCCCCTTCGGTGGGGGTATATCCCTAAGCCATATTGGTCTTTGTAATTCCCCCAATTTGAAATTTTTCCCAATTTGGCCAATTTTCAAAACTTGGACTAGTAAAGCCCCAAACTATCACAAATGATCCCAAATATTTTTGAATGGTGTATGGAGTGGATTGAGATTTATTTGGAAACATTAAATCAGATATTATATGCTTGGACACTTTCCAAATACTTCATCAACTTGCATTTACAATTAGAGAATGAAAGGCAGAATTACTGGGAAAATCGATGTTGAAACCCCCAAGGGTAGATGGCTCCAAAAGACTCCTAAGGATTTCAAATTTGGAATGAGAGTGTTTGAAAGGTATTGACACATAAAAATTAATCTTATTCATCTTTGGAAACTTTCAAAATACTTCTGCGACATTCATTTAACTTCAGGCGAAAATAGGGAAATTTACTAGTAAATTCAAGGTTCAAACCCCTGAGGGTAGAGGTCACTAATGGATTCCCAAATGCAGTAGGACCCTCCAAAATTTTAGAACGGAGAAATGTATTATTTGAAGGAATTCAATGGGAACCAAAATTCATCATTAATTATTTTCTAAAGGCTGCTTCAACTCCCATAAATCATAGGTTTGTGGACATGTCTTCACATAGGGGGAAATGATAGGAAACTTCACCACTTGCTATGAAATTCAAGATTTGTGTTCCAAAGGATTATGTAATGTATATGAAACTCCTTCAAGACATTAATGACTCTCCATACATCATAAAAATCACATATATGAACTGATACAAATCGAAATAAGCAACTTCAATCTCTCATAACAAGATATAGGGAAAATGGCACCATTTATGCATTGTTTGGTATTTTTACATAGTTTCACTTGGTATTTCGACCTGAGGATCTTCTGAGCATAAAATAAATATAAAATATATCATATTACAAATAAATGGTGTATCTTGGACTCTCACAAATACATCATCATCTCACCATGTGCGCCCTTCCTCCAAGAGCCAAAATATGCAGAGAAATGTGAGATAGAGATGGGAACAAGTTAAAAGAAGAAAGAATCATGAGCTGCCCTGTAGATTCAACCTGAAACAAATAAATCCATTTGAGATCTAAATTAAATGTCTTAATTCCCTATCCGATTTCCAATTAGGATAAGAATATTTCACCCTCGAAATTGGTACTAAGGCAAGTAGAGCAAATACTCCACTAGCATGGACAAGCTAGAAGCTCTCCAAATTGTAAAGATGCAAATCAAAAATGATAAAATTATCCTTTCCTTATTTTTTATTTTCTTTTATAAACTTCTCAAGTCCTCCATGGGTCTAATTCCTTCCAAAAGCCTCATGCCAACTCAAGTTGGGAAGAGATTCCAATGTGTGCCACTTGTCCAACAATTCCTAGTCTCCATCTTCCATCAATTTGAATGGGGAAGCTTCTTGGATTTCATAAATCCCTTGTGCGCACTCTTGGAGGCTATTTTTGGCCATGACATGTTATATATGTCATATGTCATCAATCAGGTCTGAACTTTGTCATAGGTGTCATAGAATATTCATCATTGGTGTCATAGGAGTTAGGGAATCTAGCTCCAAGTGTCACAATTCTTCTAAGATTCCTCTTCCTCTTCCATGGGAGTTATTCTTCCACTCCAATTCGACCTTACATGACTAATTCCATGAATAATACCTCTTAAACTCCCACAAGTATGTTACCCTTCATCTTGAACTCGAATTGGTGAGAGAATCATGCCAAGTGTAGTGAGGAATCTTGCCACATGTGGGTCCCACAACCTCTTATGTGCCCTCATGATCCAATGCCAACTTATTTTATTTGTATTATTATTTAATTGATCCATTTAATGTGAATTTGTAAGTCTAAGTTCATTTTGGGTCTTGTAGCTCCTTTACTCCAATTTTTAATGCTTCCAACCTCAACCTAGGGAACTAGTAATTTTCCTCCATGATAGTTCATTTGGATGGGAAATATTACAAACCAATACTTGGGAATTTTCTCTTGATGTGACCCACCTTGTCCATTTGGATCTAATTTTTCATTATTACCAACTTGGAAATCATGCTTGTCAATTATTTGACCCTTAGCATCAATTTGACAAACTATCATGACTATGGCCAAGGGGCTTAGGCCATTGTGACCTAATGCATTTTTTTGGGACATGACAAATCCTCCCTTCCCAATATTGCTTGTCCTCAAGCAATTTCAAACATAGATTTTGAAGAACCTTCTTTCTTTCCAAAACTTTGCTTCCAAATCTTTGCTTCTAAAACTCTGAGTAGTGGCACTCATGCACTACAATTGTGTGTTTCCAAAAGCAAGGAGATGTGGATTTTCTTTTTCATATTGATATCCCCCGTGACATCACCACTAAACACCAAAATATTAATTAAATCCATCAAAACAAATTTTTCACAATTACTCTTTTACCTCTTTCATATTTTGGAAACCCCTTTCTGTATAATTCTTTGAAGTTGCCACTGAGTTGCCCAACTTTGAGTCTTCAAGATTCTATGAAAATTTTAGAGAGGAACCACCATGCTCGTTGTTGCACTACCCTGATTAAAATCACTTTATTAAGTGGGGCTCAATATCCCATACTTCTTGTGTCCCAAAAAAATTGAAACCAATGAGACTAAAATTTATCCCAGGGTCCCATTGCTTGTATTGCACTCCAACAATTAGGAGTGCTCTCCAACCCATACCATCAGGCAAGAGAATTCTTTAATCCCTATTTTTGTATGAATTCTTCCAAACATCATGAGTACCAAATATATATCATCAAATTACATAACAACATAATAAAAATGTACATCAAGGAGGTGCCTCATCAAAAAATCATGAAAGTGCTTATACCTCCAAGTAAGTAGACCACCATTTGCCAAGTGCATACAAGCTTCAAGTGACCAATCAAATATGCTCCAATGAAATAGGTGAGTATACAATGTCCTATAATGCTGCTCCAAAAGGATGTAAGATGCATAAAAATAGTCAGCCATTTGTTCTTTCATCCAAGAAGTGAACGAATAATCTCCATTAAAATCTGAACCAAGTAGGGAACAAAGAAAACAATGAGCCTTCAAGGGGCTCACGGAAGTACCATTTGTGCATCCTTGAATATGTGTATCATCAAGGAAATAACAAAGGATGTTGATTCCAATAATAATGTGCTCCAATCATATATCTCTTCACCCAAGTATTGGATGAAGTTCCCCCAATATCAATTGAACTAAGCAAGGAGCAAGGGAAATCATGAGTCTTCAAGTGACTCAAGTGAACATCATAGGTGCATCCATGAATATATGTATCATCATAAGGTAAAAAATGATGATGATGCAAATGCAAATAATAAGGTTCTCTAATCATGTCATCATCTAAAGGAGATATAGGAGTTTCATACTCCTCATGTGGCACCATCAAAAAGAAACTTTTCACCCATACTTCATTAGGATGAATGCTGCAAAATATGGAAGTGTAAGATGTAGGAGAATGAACCATCTCACCCAAATTATCAGAATATGCAAAAGTGTCATCATTTTTAGGCTACATAAGGGTAGCATCATGCACATGTGATGTCTCTTCATATTTTTCAGAGTCACTTGGGAGTGACTTTCGATCCTCTTCATGTACTGCTTCGTCTACTTCACCTATTTCGGAACTAGCTGACTCATGGGTCTCCTCCTTTCACTCCTTCAAGAAATATGATGCATTTTTCCCCTTGGTTTCCTTAGGATCAATATATTTGGAACCTCTTTTTGAAGAAAACCCAAAAAATCTCTTCAAGTAGGAAACACATGCATTCCCTGAAGATTCAGATATTTCACTGCTCTTTTCACTCACAAACATATGATTTTATCTCCAAGGTCTTTTGCAAGAAGGGCATAGACCTTTCTTCACTAAATAGAAATATTCTATATTGGGCCTATTTTCAAACACTCAATAATCAAATTCTTCAAAATGAATGGAATTTTTTGTACCTCCCTTATACAGATCAAGATATGCCTGATATTGTTGGGGCAAGGTTTTACATGTTGCTCTCAATATTTGCAGTTCATTCATGGAATTGTACTCATAGGAGTCATCATAATAGTAATATATGGCTGAAATTTCTTCTTCAATGGATGAACCTAATGCACAGGTGCAAAGACCATGCTCTGATACCACTGTAATGTCCCCAATTTGAAATTTTTCCCAATTTGGCCAATTTTCGAAACTTGGACTAGTAAAGCCCCAAACTGTCCCAAATGATCCCAAATATTTTTGAATGGTGTATGGAGTGGATTTATACATATTTGGACACATTAAATCATATATTATATGATTGTACACTTTCCAAATACTTCAGAAACTTGCATTTACAATTAGAGAATGAAAGGCAGAATTACTAGGAAAATTGATGTTGAAACCCCCAAGGGTAGATGGCTCCAAAAGACTCCTAAGGATTTCAAATTGGGACTGAGAGTGTTTGAAAGGTATTTATACATAAAAATGAATCTTATTGATCCTTGTAAACTCTCAAAATATTTCTGCAACATTCATTTAACTTCGAGATAAAATAGGGAAATTTACTAGTAAATTCGAGGTCCAAACCCCTGAGGGTAGAGGTCACTAATGGCTTCCCAAATGCAGTACGACCCTCCCAAATTTCAGAATAGAGAAATGGATTAGTTTAAGAACCTAAATTGGCCCCAAATTTATCATTAATCAGTTTATAAAGGCTTCTACAACTCCCATAAATCATAGGTTTGTGGACATGTCTTCACATAGGGGGAAATGATAGGAAACTTCACCACTTGCTATGAAATTCAAGATTTGTGTTCCAAAGGATTATGTAATGTATATGAAACTTATTCAAGACATTAATGACTCTCCATACATCATAAAAATCACAGATATGAACTGATACAAATCAAAATATAGCAACTTCAAGCTCTCATAACAAGATATAGGGAAAATGGCACCATTTATGCATTGTTTGGTATTTTTACATAGTTTCACTTGGTATTTTGACCTGAGGATATTATGAGAATCAATTACAGAGAAAATATATCAGATGAAAAATAAATGGTGTATCTTTTACTCTCACAAAGAGATCAACATCACACCATGTGCGCCCTTCCTCCAAGAGCCAAAATATGCAGAGAAATGTGAGATAGAGATGGGAACAAGTTGAAGAAGAAAGAATCACGAGCTTCCCTGTAACTTCAACCTGAAACAAATAAATCCATTGTATATACAAATGAAATTTCTGAATGGCCTCTCCAATTTCCAATTAGGATGGAAATCTTTCACCCTCGAAATTGGTACTAAGGAAAGTAGAGTAAACACTCCACTAGCATGGACAAGCTAGAAGCTCTCCAAATTGTAAAGATGCAAATCAAAAATGATCAAAAGCTCATTTCCTTATTTTTTCTTCTCTTTTATAAACTTCTCAAGTCCTCCATGGGTCTAATTCCTTCCAAAATCCTCATTCCAACTCAAGTTGGGAAGAGATTCCTTTGTGTGCCACTTGTCCAACAATTTCTAGTCTCCATCTTCCATCAATTCGAATGGGGAAGCTTCTTGGCTTCCATAACTCCCTCGTGCATCCTATTGGAGGCTATTTTTAGCCCTGACATGTCATATATGTCATATTTCAGCAATCAGGTCTGACATTTGTCATAGGTGTCATATAATCTTCATTATTGTTGTCATAGGAGTTAGGGAATCTAGCTCCAAGTGTCACAATTCTTCTAAGATGCCTCTTCCTCTTCCATGGGATTTATTCTTCCACTCCAATTCGAACTTACATGACTCATTCCATGAATAATACCTCTTAAACTCCCCCAAGTATGTTACCCTTCATCTTGAACTCGAATTGGTGAGAGAATCATGCCAAGTGTGGTGAGGAATCTTGCCACATGTGGGTCCCACAACCTCTTATTTCCCTCATGATCCAATGCCACCTTATTTTATTTGTATTATTATTTAATTGACCCATTTAATGTGAATTTGTAATTCTAAGGTAATTTTGGGTCTTGTAGCTCCTTTACTCCAACTTTTAATGCTTCCACCCCCAACCTAGGGAACTAGTAATTTTCCTCCATGATAGTTCATTTGGATGGGAAATATTACAAACCAATACTTGGGAATTTTATCTTGATGTGACCCACCTTGTCCATTCGGATCTAATTTTGCATTATTACCAACTTGGACATCATGCTTGGCAATTATTTGACCCTTAGCATCAATTTGACAAACTATCATGACTATGGCCAAGGGGTTTAGGCCATTGTGACCTAATGCAAATTTTTGGGACATGACAGTCTTCCAATTCGTTTTGTCTGACTACGGATATCATCACCCTACAGGGGAAACGATTTATGAGGGATTCCATCTTTTAGATAGGTGACTTCTTGCTCCTTTGTTTGATAGGTTAGTGGGTCATTTTCTCTTTATAGGAGTGATGCTTGTTGGATTTATATACATTTTGTTGTAGCTCTATGTTGCCACACATGCTGGAAGTGGGTTTTTGGAGCCTGTTGTTGTCTTGAGCACCTATTTGTTGTGTTTTCCTCTTGTACATTCGATTGCATTGGGATTTTTAAGCCTTTTTTCAAGATCAATATCATACATGTTCATTGTTTACGATCCTATCACTATAACTCCTATGAGGTACTCTCGTAGACTTCGGGGAATTCACCACAGTACGGTTTCTTAGACCACACACGTCGGACCCCAATTCGACACACTTCACTGTCTCTAGAGACACTTTCTGAGACATTTGAGTTTGATTCTAACTCCTCTCAGTCAGATTCATCCACGCACAACCAAATGGCGGGAAATATCCCAACTGCTTTCATTGGGGGAATCGTTGGTCAAGGAAGTGGTGGTGGCCCTACAGTTGCTGCCACAACCAACACAGTCATTGGTCCCACAGAAACCAGAACTCTTGATTCCACAGTGCTTACGAATCTAGGTGGAATTATCCTCACGATCCCGCCATGACAACCATAGTTGTTGAATCCACGGTCGCCTCCACAGCCAACACCATCATTGGTCCTACCGTGACTTATCCTACTGCTAGTCTATAATTTATGACCAGTCTTAACCTACCTAATTTGGCTAGACTGACCAATGACCCTATTATACATGATCCTACATGGCCCCCCATCCCTACCAAACTCTCATTAGACATCCCAAATTTTGAAGGGAAGGTCAGGGAAGACCCCCAAAACCACGTTATGTCTTTCCACTTATGGTGTTCCTCCAACTGCATAGTAGATGATTCCATTAGAATGTGTCTCTTTCATAGAAACATCATTGGTGTTGCATTTAAGTGGCACATTGATCAACCACATGGGGCACATCCCAATTTCGTGTCCTTAGCCTCCACATCGAAGTTGAATCCTCCTGTCATGTCGACAGAATTCCTCCACACATATTATGACCATATCCATGAGTGGCTTAGATGTCGAAGTTTGTGTAAGATCAAACTCGATGATAGGATATTCCTAGACTGGTTCCTCAAGTCTCTCCTCCCCCCATCACCAAATATGTGGCTTCCAAACACCTGCACTTTGAAGAATAATCAATCCTTAAGGCACAGCAGTTTGACCTGATTTATGCACAACCAAACTACTTGTACATCATTCTCCCTAACACCCCTCGTGGAGACTCCTCTCGGAACAATCCACCATGGGAATATCATGCCGCAAATGGTGTCATTGGAATTGTCGCATCCCAACCTAGACCACATATGTCTTTACCCCCCACAATGACCAACTACGTGTACAGCAATGCACCTAGCATTGTGAAACCTCCAATGAGCTTATTTCCCACAACGGGTTATGGCCCTAATCTATCTCGTGCACCATCTCATTTAGGAGTGATGCCATCTTACGTGCCTCCGGAACCTACCTCTCATTTCCATGGACCTTCCTATGAAGTATCTACATATGGATGCACTCCTCTAGGTTACGCACCATATGTAACACACCCAGTGTCACACTAGATTTAACACACATAAAAAAAAATTAAATAAAACATATATGCATAATAACCATAAGTAAATAGCAGAAGCTTATATTATTTCATAAGACCCATGAAATCTTATACAAGATGCATAACAAGTAAAAATAATTTTAGTGGAAGCATAAAATGTTTCACAAGACATAATTTCAAAAAAAATTATGCGTAGTAATTTTATGCAATGATGCGGAAACTTATATATTTCCATGTGCCACTTGTTTATCACATATAAAATTTACACCATTTTATACACATAATGAATTCTATTAATATGCATTAATAAACTAAGGTTTGGAAAAACAACACTACCAACCCTTCTTATAAATGCTTTCCTAAAAACTGTGCATCAAACCTTTTGTTGTGAATTGCGCAGTAAAAACTTTTGCACTAAGACTTGCGCAGTAAAAACTACCTGCGCAATAAGAACTATCTACGTAGTAAATACTAACCTAACGGCATAGCTATTCTTTGAGTTATGTAATTCCCATAATTTTCATTTTATCAATAACCCAAAATATTCATTAAAACTTATTGCGTAGTAAGTTATGTGCAATAAGAATTGTGCATTAATCATTAACTATGTAATAAATACTAACTTAAGACCTGCGCGGCGCGATAAGAACTAGGCAATAAGAACTAAATCATAGGAGTTGCTACTACGGTTCTCATAAATTATTTATGATAATAAGTAATAGTATTTTTAGTGCACGGAATGCAATGACCCATTCCTTATCCAACCCATGGTATTATGCATGATTCGGCTTGTCGTTTTCAAAACAATAATACCATTCATGCAAGGAATAATAAACAAAGATAAATCGTAAGCTTTGACATAAATATTATTTCTACTTTGAATAAACCAATTCAACTTGTGGTTTTTGAAATACTAATTCCATCCATTGCAAATTCCACGTGTGGTTTTTATAAACAATAATACCATTCAATACTAAGCTTAAATAACAAGCCTTAGCAATTGGTAATTATTTTCTTATGTTTCTATTAAACAACAATAGTTCAAACACCGTGCAATAAATAATTACTTTATAATAATTCACTTTTCTTAATGAATTGAGCTATGCATAGTATACCATTGCATGGATAAGTCAATTACTCATTAAGCAAGAATGGTCTAATTATTGTGCCCTATTTTTTTAAATTAAATAAACAATCTCCATCGAGTATAAATTTCCCAATCTTTACTTTCATTAAATAATTGGTATTCATAAAAGTTAGTTTTAGCCCTGCAAATTAGGGATTTTTTACAAGACAATCAAATTATGCGTGCAACCATAATTGAATCTCAGGACAAGATAGCCACTTCTTGGTTGAACTTACATCAACCATCATGTTAAAGGTAAAAGGACTAGATTTATAACATCTGGGTGAATAAATAACAAATCAAGGAAATATTATGGCCATTGGGCACTCAAACATTAATTTACAGGCAATTTTACAGCTCCCGATAAACAAATTCATTCTATGGAAAAACATACCACAGCTAAGCATATGAAAATGTCCTTCCGCTGAATTTATAATTAACCACAGAGACTTCAATTTCAGGAATGCACAATTTAATTCCTTATGGAAAATAAAACCCAAAAATACATTTCCAAACTCAGAATTTTCACCAATAACATTATAATTTTAAGCAAATACTTGGCAAACATATTCAAATAAAAATGGCATAACAAATTTTAACAAGGAAACAAGTGAATTTTAAATAAGAATTCAATTTCCAATAGAACACTTATATGAGAAATCGCTTGAAATGGGCAACTGGTTGTGTGTGAGGCACGCTCCACCCAACCATAGGAAATTTTGCTCATCTATCTCTCAGCAAAATGCCACCCCCGATATGAGACTCATGCATTCACCAAAGAGACACCTCTCCAATTATCATACTCTTTCAAAATTAAGAGTTAGCATTAGGAAAATTGGGTTGAATCCAATTTCAAGCCAAACAGTGCACTAAACCTCCTCGATTTCCTTCTGACTGCACAATAGTGAAACACATCACTGCCATATGTGCTCAGAAATCCATCAAGTCAGTTGCTTACACCATTTCCCACTTCACTGGAATGACCAGAGACAAAATGGACAGAATTTAAAAGGGAAATCATTAGCAATTTGGCTCTCAAGTTAAGAGATTCATATCAGTTTTCATTCTCAGAAAATATTTTCCTTCCATGTTCTCTTAGACACACCCAGGCATGGGTAATTTTTCCGAGAGATCGATTTTCTTCCACTTTCCACCCATAATTGGAGCACACCCACTTTTCCTTGCATGCATAAGTCTCTGCATGTAATCCGGAAAACCACGTGGGCTCTCCCATAAATTTATTTTATTTTTATGTAAAAACATAAAAACCACAAAATCCCACTTAATCATAATTAATTGATAATTATGATTTTCAAAAAATAAACTAAATTCATTTAAATGGGTTTAAGACTTAGGGTAAACTTTAGGGACTTAAGGTTTAATGGGGTCATAACATGGTTTTTCCCCCTTAGTCATTCTAAATCCCCTTACCATCTCAGGTGAATACATGAGTCCCCGATCTTCTCATCGTACTGCCTCAGCACAACCAGCTGTGGATTTTAATATTAATAGTTTCAAAATATAATATGTTCAGCCTTGGATGAATCCATAGTCAGTATTTACATCTTGGAATCATCAAACTAGGGGTGTTACACCACCTATGACCATCAATCCCTATTATCCTTGTCTTGGCACCCCGCCAATGGCTCCAGTGCAAGCCTCTCCCGAAGATCCACCTTTTCCACAAGGGCAAGTTCATGTGCAACATAACCAACTACCAACCCAGCCAGCCCCCAATAACCAACGAGGGAAGTATAATCGAAGAAAAGGTAGGAACAAAGGAAAAAATCAATTCCAGGGAGGGGGTAGACAACCTCCAAACCCACCTAACAATAATGGAGCTAATCCTGCCAATCAGGACCCCAATCAACTGCCTAAGTAGGGAAAGAACCCACAACTACGGACCAATCATTCATGTTCTTTCTACAAAGTCTATGGACATTAAACACATCACAGCCCCCATTTGGCTAAAGCTCGTCAGGTTTGGGATGAGGGTAATCGGTGAGAAGCAACTGCCTCCCCTCAAGCACATCTTAACCCACCTCAATCGGTCCAACAATCATTTACCCACTCAAGGGGTAGTTGCAACACATCCTATGGTAACATATGCCACATCCTCGAGTCAGTATCACGATTCAGGAGTGCAACACCTTTTAATGTTGTCTTCTAATGTCAACCTTTAGACTCGCCACAACCAATATCATTTGGTTACCTAAACCATCCCCATTGACAAGGTCACCGAATCCACCCCTATGGATCAGTCTTTGCATCTACCTAGATCCCTAACTAATGGGACTCCAAAAGTCCCCAAATTTCCTTTGCGTCACATTGCGAACAATCCCAATGCTCAAGTCGCTCTTACTTATAGCATCAAGGACAATTTTTCCCAATCTCCTGTTGCCATGTCTACTTTGGAAGTTCTCAGGAACTACCTTGTGTAAAATGCAAATCCTTACTGTCATCTTTAGGTGTGATCAATCCATATGATTCACATTGGATCACATTTGACTTGGATCAATCAGATCCCTAGATGCCTTCATCCATAGCATTCCAGATTCCCGTGTTGATCCAGAACTTAGTTATCCACCAATGCACTGTCAATGAGGACGCTTTCGCATGCGTTATGTCAACCTGTGTTTGGTAGAAACTTGTCTCCCCTAAGTTACAACCATACAAAACAATATTACACACTTATGATAGTCTCACTGCCCAACCCCAGGGACTTCTCCCGAATGTTCTTGTCAAGTTAGCTGGAAAAACCATCTTGATTGACATTGAGGTTGTTAACAATCAGCTTGATTACAACCTCCTCCTTCATGAGCGTAGCTACATGTATGCTATGAAAGAAGTCACTTCGTTAGTCTTCCAGTTCATGATGTTCCCTCATGAATGGAAGGTCATCAAAATTGATCAGTTGACTTACTACGACGCCAAGGGGCTAACCACTCCGGAAAATGTCCTCCCCATGGTCGACAGCACTATCCACGGCGCCTCCATCCCCTCGCTTTTTGTCGTAGGGCCAAATATTTTTTGTGATGTGCCAATTACTACCAATTTTTAAGGCCTTGACCCCACCCCCCTTGACTACAAAGGTATCATATTTATGTACCATTTCTTCTAGTAAACTAGTACTCCAACCGCAACATGTGACTCATCCTACACCCCAACCGCAACCTATGACTCATCCTGCACCCCAACTGTTGTCCCAGCCGCAACCGGCATCAATTCCCAACCGAGTGGGAGATACACCTATTCGCAAATCCTCTTTATCAAGGTTAAAACATTATTTCCACGAGCGAAGTAATATGCCAGTGGAATAGAAGAAATGTGGTCCTCCCTCAAATATCATGTCTCGATCCTCCTAATTGAAGAAGATGATTGTCCTCCCTTTGGATTCTAGGCCGCCTTGATCCATCAAATGATATCTCTCTCCCTGGGCCATATCCTCACAAATTTTCCAATTGGGCCTTTTTACTTCATCATCTCAATCCTTTCTGGAATATTTTTCAATCTGATCTAGATAGAAGGAATTTGGGTTGATCTAGGGGTGCATTCAGCTAGATTTCGACTAGGACCTCCTGACTATTGATTCATTTTCCCCTGTTCACTGCCCTCTCATCCCATTCCTATGTCACCATCAACCCTAGGGCTCATCTGACCATCCCTCTTTTGATCTCGTGGAGAGGGGGTCGATCCCCCCATCCTAACCACCATGGTAGACCTTTGCTTCGCAGATCTAATTTTCTTTGGCTCCATCCTTACCAAAGAGAAACTTCCTGAAAACTTCTTCGCCCAAATCCTAGCCTTCATCACATTAGAGATCCCCCACTCTTTCAACACCTTGAAACTCCCTACTTTGGGTAATTAGTAGTTCCATTTCATTTTCACCTTAGGCGAGAACTTTCTTCATCGTGTTTTGATCATTTATTCTAATTTCTTCATGATTGCACTACTTTTTATCCTTTGACTTCTTCATTTCTGCAAGAATTTTTTTACTATTATCTTTTAAGTAAGAAATATCTTCATCTCTTTCTAGTAAGTTCTTGTTATCCCAGATGCGGGCAATGCCGACCTAAAGGGAAATTTCTCCCATTGTGCATGACACTTGTCAGTGGGACAGGTGGCTAGGGGAAGGATCCAGATGATTTTCCTCTAGCTAAAGCATGGGGCATTAAAGAATGCACTCATGAAAGGCAGTTTCATTTGAAGTGGATTTGGTAAGGATAACAAGGGAAGTCAAATACTGAAAAAACTATGCACTTGCGAGATCTTGCTCCCTCAACCATGGTGGCTCTTGGAGATTTAAATCCTGGTGGGTATGCCCTCAAGGGAAGGATTTGTATGCACACTCGCAAGGATGAGAGCATGATAAGAATTGATAGGAAGGACAAGTATTTCTCCAACAGGGACTATTATGATGAGACTTGGATGGTGTGCGACCTTAACTCGAGCTTTATTTGGATTTCTCTATGGATTGGTAGAGATATGGTGGATAGCATATGTAAGCTCTGTGAAGTTTCTAAAGTGGGGAATCTCTAAATAGCTTATTGAACCATGCAGTACACGGGTCAGGTGGTCTTTACCAAGCTTCGTTTTGCCTGGTTCCCTAGATTCATGGCTCCTTGATAGAGAGCCAGGAGCCATAGAGTTGGTGGGGGGTGAGTTCAACCAGAAGCTACAATGGACTACCCACAACAATCTTTCAGCAAAAAAGTACCTTTCCATATTGAGCATACCATAGAGGCCATGGAAGTTATGTCCACTGAGGAGTAGAACTAGGACTAGGATAGACAAGGAGGAATTATCCCTTATTGGGTTGTCAAGAATATTCTAGGTCGAGTCTTAATGGAAAAGGATTTTTTTTAGAATGAAACTCTTCAAGCTATTAGCAGGATAAGGGATTACTTGGACTGAATTCAGTAGCAACTAGAAAACCTGCTTGAAGTGGCGGGAACCTGGTATCAAATGAATGATGATGATGTCGAAATCCCATGGGATGACCATATAGTGATTTCCTCTTTTAAGACTATTCCAAAGTGATTCTGGTAGACCGTTGTTTTGTTTCCATGGCTTTAGGTTAGTTTTTAGCAAGTCTTATTTCTTAATCATGATCTTGTTTCCGCCCTTGTGCAAACTTGGTTTCCCTCTTTAGGGCAGAACCTGATACTTTTTATGCATTTATTATGTTGTCTGTAATAACTTTGTTGGACTATATCCAGGCCCAGTTTCCCTCTCATGGAAAATCTATGTGTTTTTTTGTTTTTCTATGGAACATTAACCAAAATGACTAGCGTTTGTTGGTTGACATGATTTCCCAGGAGATAGGTCAAACACGATCCCTATTTGTATTAAATGTATTTTAAAGACTAATAGAAGAATTCCTATCTTACTTAAAATAATTCTTGTTAATTTTCTTCTTAAAATCTTTATTTTCTTCTTGTAATTTTGTATTATAATATATCTATTTTCATTCCATTTGTATAAGCAAATCCCATTTATGATTTTGTAAGTAAAAATTGTGTTCACATAGTAAGGATTCTATGATTTAATATCATAACTATATGTATATCCTTCATAATAAGTGGGTGTGTAGGAGAGACCCACCTAAATCCTTTTGTATATGCATTGTATATAAAGTTTGGAACCACTTTTTACTAAAATCACTTAATTCCCTTTTATTTTTGTAAAGTCGACTTAAAAAAATAGTTTATGAATAATTCCCTTTAATTTTTATAAAGTTGACTTAAAAAAGATTGTGAATGAATTTTAAAAGGTGCATGACTTTTCGATGGTCTCCTCCTCTCACAAAAATTGATATAAACTATCATTATTCTGGGTTAAGGAAAGCCAAGAGTCTCATCAAAAATGTAGTTTTGATATCAAATGAAGTGAATATTTTGGGTTAAGGAAAGTTAAAAGTTTCATCAAAATTGTAGTTTTGATATCAAATGAAGTGAATAAATTTATTAAATGAATATTTAATATAAAAAGTACAATAAAAATAAAAATTGATATAAACTATTATTATTCTTAGTTAAAGAAAGCCAAAATCTCATCAAAAATGTAACTTTGATATCAAGGAAGTGAATAAAATCTATTAAGTGAATATCTAGTATAAAAAGGACAATAAATTGAAATTCTTAGAACATAATATGTAATTTATAAATTTATAAATGATTGAATAATGGACGATATGATATGTTTATAATACCATGTGATGATAAATGTATATATACATTGACTAATCATCATACTTGAACAATCATAACAATAATATCCTTTAAATAAATCATGTCATTTAATTAGAATTTAGGATATCACTTCATTTATTATTATTTGATATTTAATATTTATATATTTACATTTCTTACAACTCTACTTTCCAATTGCGTTAAAAAAAATACGCACACATTAAATATCCTTATTATTTTTAATATTTAAACAATAATTTGTTTTAACCATTATATTATTACTCCACGTATTTTCCTATTGGTAATCCATACCCCTTCACATAACATCACACAATCTTTGTTGAAAAAAAACTCATAAAATCTTATATTCATTACCATGACAATAATCCTTATAAATAAAGTTATTATTATAATCCAAATCTAATTTCAACAATTTTATACTTTTATAATTTTGATTAGGAGTTTTTTAAAAATTTGACAATTTGGCTCCAACGAGGGCTTTTCATCGGAACCCGCCATTTTTTTATTTTGCAAAATTTGAATTTAATTGTGTTTTAATGGTGATTTTGATGCTAGAAACGGATTCAACACCATCAAAACCCCCTGGAGCACCCAAAATTTCAGAGCTTGAGAATTGTAACCAAAAATTTTCAAAATTTCTATAAAAAAAATTTCAAAATCATACTTAAAAAAAAACAATTTTTGTATTTGAAATTGTAAAACTTTTAAACTACACACTTTAATTATATAAAAAAGATAATAAAATAAATATAAAAATTAATACTATTCAAATCGTAAAAAATAATCTTCCAACTCAAATGCCAAATCCCATTTCGATAGCCACTATAAATCAACTATATTGTTCAAAACATTTTAAGTACATGTTAAAAAAAATTTGACTCATTCAAATGATTTAGATTTCAAAACATTTTAAGTACATGTTATAACAAAAAGAACCATTGTCTCATTAAATGATTTAGATTTCCAAAAGAGATCTAAAATAATAAGAGCCACATTCGGAAATGTTCGTGATAGAGCATGAAAATAGAGTTTGCAAATGCAGGAGATGGAAAGAAAATTTTTGGAGGAGTGCCATCATAAGCACAGGATGGCAGATGAAGCAAGAAAAATAACGCATTGTTGAGAGATTGAACTTGGCAGCCACACACCAGGAGTTAAAAAACTGCTCTTGCAACCTCAGAGAATCTCCAACACCAACGTGACAGTCCACAAGAGCATAGAGAAACATTGGCAACAACGTAGAATTGATGGACTGGGATCCTCGTTTCTACTTGCAAGCAGATTTACAAGGCAATATGGTGGAGGTTTCTAATGGAAAGGTTTCAAATCTCAAAAAATTTGACGACGATGGCTGCATCAAACGCCAAGTTGTCGTACTAAAAACTTCGCTTTAGGAATATTGAACTGCAAATATTGTTTGTGACTTAGGTTGTTGATGTATGCCTCACTGGGCACAATGAATTTGCAATTGCATTCCATAGTTTTCCATGTGAAGAGCAAGCTTTAGTTGCTCTACATTGGTTGGGTCCTAGTAGCGTTTTGCAGTATATATTGTACATTTCTAATGCAACTGCTAATGTTTAAGATGTTGTGTTGCATTTGTAGGAACATTATGGAAAGCAAAGCAAGTGTGCATATTATTACAACATTCATAGGGTCTGGAGTGCTCTCATTGGCATGGGAAAAAACTCAAATAGGATGGATTGTTGGACCCACAGCCATGCTTGTTTTCTCCTTTGTTACATACTATACATCTTGCCTTCTTTCCGACTACTACAGGTCTCCGGATATAGTCACTGGAAAGCGAAATTATACCTATATTCATGATGTGAAATCCAACCTAAGTATGGCTCCCTCCTATAAATAAATGTTTAAAACTTGGTATTCAATATGTGTCATTAGAAACTTAGAATTTTGATTTGTTTCCATACTCTTTCTAAGATGGATTCCAGGTGTGGATATGCAATTTCACCTAGTACACAAATCTATTCGGAACCGCAATGGATATACAATAGTTGCATCCATCAGTATGAAGTGATTTAAATACGGTTAGGGTGGATTAATATATGGTCCCATCACTTATCACTGACAAACACTAGTAATACCAATTATATAAGTATGGACTAAATTATATCGTTAACCTCAGGGCCATTGAGAGGTCAAATTGCTTCAGCACTCGTGGAAGTAACGACCCATGCCACACCTCCAACAATCCATACATGATCATCTTCGGCGTAGTAGAGATCCTACTCTCTCAAATACCAATCTTCGACCAAATATCGTGGCTCTCTGTAGTTGGTGTGATTATGTCATTCACCTATTCTACCATCAGACTTGGCCTCGATATTGCCAAAGTAGTATGTATGTCAGTTACCTTCACTTAATGATGTATGCCTAGTTCCTAGCTTTCTGAGTTGCTTGTAATATGTCTCGACGTCAATGTGCTCCATAGGTGGGACGCTTTAGAGGGAGACTCACGGGAACCACCATTGGTACAGTAATTAAAGCTGAGAAAATATGGAATACATTCCAAGCTCTTGGAAACATTGCATTCGCTTACTCTTATTCACTGATTCTCACGGAAATTCAAGTACTATATACATTATTACCCAAGCCCCTGATACCTAATTAGCTTATAGATCAATGGCTTCATGGTGACAAATGTGATGACACTAAGTCAACTAAAAATGCCCGTGGGACACAATAAAAGCACTACGGCAAAGAACAAGACAATGAAGAAAGCAACTCTAGTGTGTGTGACAACCACAAGGGTGTTCTACATGCTATTTGGTTGTATGGGCTACGTAGCTTTTGGATACAATGCACCAGGAAACCTCTTGATAGGATTTGTCTTTTACAATCCATTTTGGTTGATTGACATTGCGAACACTACTATTTCCATCCACTTGGTTGGTGCATATCAAGTAAGTATAACCATTAGTTCTATGTTTGGATTCGATTTTCTTCCATAGATACATCTTATCCTGGAGCCAAAATATCAAATTGTCGAAGGTAGCAATCTCAATAACAATTCCATGTTTCAAGCTATTCAGATTTAAATTGCTGTTGGGATTTTCCTATACTCCATCCTAGTCCTAACAACATTTTCCATCTTTGCATTTTCAGTCATGCATGCATTTTCGCATGCAGTCATGAAATTGCATGCATCACAATCATCATCATAGTGTCTTCCAGCACCTAGTCCCCATTTTGCTAGCCTTAGTAGCTTCCTTCTGATCTTTTCTATCCCTCTTAGTGCATGATGCGCCCTTCTTTCACCTACCACCAGTGAAAGGTGCCCTCCTTCACCTACCACTAGTGACATACTCAGTTAGTTGAGTAATTTGTGGATCTTTCCTTGATTTAAGGCTAGATTGACTCCTTAACTGACTATAACACTCCAATGGACCTCCAAAGAGCCTAGATTGACCATTTTGACTCCAATCAGTTCCTCATGACTTCAGTTATCCCCTCATGCACCCTCCATCAGTGCTCCATGCATCAGTTACACCTACTACACCCAGTTAGACTCAGTGTGACACATGGTTGATGGTTACTTGTGCTTTGATGACACTCCATTAATCGGTTGATCACATCATTAAGGCTAATTCGAATTACACCCTTGGTATTCGAATTCTTCCCATTGTATCATTATTGTTTATTATACAGATTAATGAAACATGTGTGATTATTCTGCTCCTATCTGAGTTCTATTGCATCTTTGTTTCTGCTCATTCTTTCTGCAATTCTTTCCTTTGAGGTATTCATCAGCTCTTAGATATGCTATGGGAATTTCACATGGTATCAGAGCATGTTGAGAGTATAGTCTATCTCCATTCTTGAGAGTTTTTTTGCAGGTATTCAAAGTTCCAACAGTTACAGCAGCAGCAGTAGCAGTTTCACCTTGCATTCGCTCCAGCAGTTGAGATGAGCAATTTGAACACTCCTCTCACTCCTAGAATCCTAACTCCTTTCAATTACTTTGATTGGAAGATTGATATGGAAATGTCCTTGAGAAGTAAATCTCTACACAGGATAACAATGGGAAGATAAACCGAACCAAATTCAGTTGTGGAGAGAGCCAAGCATCTGAATCAATTAGATGAAGCCTTTGGTTACATCTAATTTGTGAATTCATATTTCTAAAGATCTACTGTTCCATCTCGAAGGGTTGAAGACTCCAAGAGAGCTATGGTTGAAATTAGAGGCCCTCTTTGGAAAACAAGATGAGCTAAGAGGCCATGCTCTGGAGAATGAATTGGTTGCCCTACAACCAAGCAATTTTGAGACCATTCAAGAATTCTTCTCGAAATTCAAAGCTTTGGTTATGCAATGCAAGTCTTGTGGCATTGAGAAAAAGGAAGAGCAATTGGTGCTCTCCATTCTGAGTAAACTAGGTTTTGAATTTTCTATCTTTGTATCTACCTTCCACTCTGGACGAATGTCAATCCCTCGATGGAAGATGCCCTCCTTAGAAGTTTTTACTGCAACTCTCATCCAAGAACAAGACAAGTTGATCCAAATGGGTGCCATCAAGGTCTCCAAAGATCAAGCTCTTCTAGCTGGAGAGACAAATTTTCATGTCCCAAACTTGGCATTGGGTCACAATGGCCTAATCACATTGGCCATATTCATTAGAGTTTGTCAAATTGATGTTAAGGGTCAAATAATTGCCAAGGAGGAAAATTACTAGTTTCCTAGGTTTGGGGTGGAAGCTTTGGGATTTGGAATAAGGGGGATAATAAATGATGTTTGAACATTAGAATGGCATAAATATTTAATAAAGGAGATAAATAAATATATACAAGTGAAAATCAAAGTGGAATTTGATCATGAAGACACGTGGAGGAAGTGGGACCCACATATGGCTAGATTTCCCCACTACACTTGGCATCATTCTCTCACCAATTCGAATTCAAGGTGAATGGTAACATACTTGGGGGAGTTCAAAATGTATTATTCATGGCATGACTCATCCAAGGTCTAAATATAGAGGAAGAGTAACTCCCATGGAAGAGGAAGAGGCAATTAGGAGCTAGTGGGACACTTGGGCTAGATTCCCTAGCTGTATGACAACAATGATGAAGATGATATGACACCTAGGACACAAATCAGACCTGAAGGATGACATATGACATATATGACATGTCAGGGCTAAAAATAGCCTCCAATATGGCGCTCAAGGGATTTAGGGCAGCTAAGATGATTCCACGATTTGGTGCAAGTGGGAAACTAGGAATTGTTGTACAAGTGGCATTCTTTGGAATCTCTTCCCAACTTGAGTTGGCATGAGTCTCTTGGAAGGAATTCGACCCATGGAGGACATTAGAAGTTTATAAAATTCATGAACAAAGAAGAATAGGATCTTTTGATCATTTGTAGAATTTGCAATTGCATTTGTGAAGGGGGAGAGCTAGTGGATGACTAGTTTCTTGCCTTAGCCAATTTCGAGGGTGAAAGATTCCCATCCAAATTGGTAATTGGAAAGGACATTAAAACCTTTCATTTTTATATTTAATGGAGTCTTTATTTTCAGGTGTAATCTACAAGGCAGCTCATGGTTTCTTCTATTGCAGCTCACTCCTTCAACCATTTCCAGTTTTGATGGCATATTCTTGATCCTTGAGGGAGGGCGGTTTTGGTGAGATATTGTACTCTTTAGGGAAGCTTATAATGCCCCATTTATTTTTTAATATGAATTAAATACTATTTTATTCATCTCCAGAAATTTTTAGGTCGAAATTCCAAGTAGAAATGTATAAATCTCATTTTTAATGAAAGAACAGTGCCATTTCCCCACTACCTTGTTGTGAACCAATGTAATGTTGATGGATTCGAATGGATAAGTAAAATACTGATGGTTTATTGATGAATGGAATTTTATTTATGTATTATAAAAGTTTCATGTTTATTTATCAAGAATTTTATGTCATTTTACTCAGTTTATTTACATTTGGAGAAGATTTGGTGCCATTTCTCCAAGGGTCGAACTAGTGATTTTTGTTGTTGTTTGGGAGACGTTTGGAACAGAATTAATAACTAATGAATGGTTCATTTTGGAACTTAATAAAATCCTTGAGACATCCCCTACCTCTGTTCATAAATTTGAGTTGGTTTGGAGGCATTTGGGAAGTCATTTTCAGTATTTACCCCAGGGGGATTTGAACCCCAAATTACTAATAAAATTGCATACTTGGTCCAGAATATTAAGAGAGTTTGCAGAGGTCTTTTGGTGGCCATATCTCATCCATTAAAATTATATTCAAGTCCTAATATAATTCATACACCTCCCTTGAATGTTTGAAGGCATTTGGAGTCAAATTGAGACCTAGAGACCAATACTAGTTAAAGGGAAATTACTAGTAAAGTTCCCTACATTGGCCAGAATTGAAAGAGGATTTGCAGAAGTATTTTAAAGGTCCAAAAGCATCCTTGAAACACATATTTATGTTATAACATCATCCATATACCTTCTCATAAGATTTGGTAGCAATTGGAGCAATTTGGGGACCTAGAGCTCAAAACTAGTCCAAGGTCGAGCGAGGGAAAAAACTGAAAATTTGTCATTTTAATAAAATTCCTAAAAAGAGACATTACAGTGGTATCAGAGCATGGTCTTGGCACCTGATGTGGTAGAACATTAATGAATACAAGGAGTCAAAGAAATAATCCACCACCCTTAGAAACTGAAACTAGATGTACTTTGGTGAAAGAGAAGAAGTAGGAGAAGAAGTGCATTCTTTGGTCACCATGAGTAAGGATGAGAAAGGAACCTTAGAGGAGAATGAAGAGTTTAGAAAATTACTGAAACCATCCTTTGAAGACAAGTGGAGGCAATTCATGCAAGAGTTTGAATTGTTGGTTTGTCAACTTGGAAGCAACGTGGAAAAAAGAATGAGCAATGGTTCTCTTTCCAAGGAAAAGAAGGAAATGGATGAAATAATTTATGCCACAAAGGAGGAACCTCATGTAATGGTGGAACATGATGTACATGATGATATGCAGGTGCTTGACGATGCTACACTCAAACAAGAAGAAGGACAATCACTTGTCTTTGTTCAGAGGGATTATGAGTTGCCTCATGGAGAGAGTTGCAAAGTCTTGAAGGAGGCACATGATCTCACAACAGTTGGACCAGCAAACTATGGAGAAGATGAATTAAATATTTCGATGGGTAAGAGTTGTAAATATTTAAGGTTGGTTCATAATTCCTCACCCCCTACTTCTTTTTCAGCCACATCAATTGGGGATGAAAATTGGGTGAAAGGTTTTTTTCTAGTGGTACCACATGAGGGGTATGAAACTCCTACCTCTCCTTTTGATGATGACATGAATAGAGCACCTCATTATTTACATTTGCAAGAGAATATTTTCTTTCCTTATGATTATACATATCTTCATGGATACACTTATGATGTTCACTTGAGTCACTTGAAGACTCATGATCTTCCGTAATCCTTGCTTAGTTCAATTGATGTTGGAGGAACTTCATTAACTACTTGGATGAAAGAATACAGGGCTAATTGTTTTGATGCATCTTACATATTTTTGGAGAAGAATTATAGGACATGGGATACTCACCCATGTCATTGGATCATATTTGATTGTTCACTCGATGCTTGTATGCACCTGGAAAATAGTGGTCTACTTACTTGGAGGTATAAGCACTTTCATGATTCTTTGATAAAACACCTCCTTGATGTACATTTTCATTATGTTGTTATCTACTTTGATGATATATATTTTGTACTCATGATGTTTGGAAGAATGCATACAAGAAAATGGGATCTAGGAATACTCTTATCTAATGGTGTGGGTTGGAGAGCACTCTTAATTTTTGGGGTGCAATACAAGCAATGGGACCCTGGAATAATGTCTATCTCATTCATTTCAAATTTTTTGGGGAAACAAGTAGTATGGGAGATGGATTTCCCACCTAATAAATTTATTTTTATCAGAGTAGTGCATCAGCAAGCATGGTGGTTCCTCTCTAAAATTTTCATGGAAACTCAAAGACTCAAGGTTGGGCAATTCAATGGCAACTTCAAAGAATTATATAGAAAGCAGGTTCTTCAACAACCATGTTTGAAATGAGGACAAGCAGTATTGGGAAGGGAGGATTTGTCATGTCCCAAATTTGGAATTGGGTCACAATGGCCTAATCAAATTGGTCATATTCATTAGAGTTTGTCAAATTGATGTTAAGGGTCAAATAATTGCCAAGGAGGAAAATTACTAGTTTCCTAGGTTTGGGGTGGAAGCTTTGGGATTTGGAATAAGGGGGATAATAAATGATGTTTGAACATTAGAATGTCATAAATATTTAATAAATTATATAAATAAATATATACAAGTGAAAATCAAAGTGGAATTTGATCATGAAGACACATGGAGGAAGTGGGACCCACATATGGCTAGATTTCTCCACTACACTTGGCATCATTCTCTCACCAATTCGAATTCAAGGTGAATGGTAACATACTTGGGGGAGTTAAAAAGGTGTTATTCATGGCATGACTCATCCAATTTCTAAATATAGATGAAGAGTAACTCCCATGGAAGAGGAAGAGGCAATTTGGAGCTAGTGGGACACTTGGGCTAGATTCCCTAGCTCTATGACAACAATGATGAAGATGCTATGACACCTATGACACAAATCAGACCTGAAGGCTGACATATGAAATATATGACATTGCAGGGCTAAAAATAGCCTCCAAGAGGGCGCTCAAGGGATTTAGGGCAGCTAATATTCTTCCACATGTGATTTGGTGCAAGTGGGAAACTAGGAATTGTTGTACAAGTGGCATTCTTTGGAATCTCTTCCCAACTTGAGTTGGCATGAGTCTCTTGGAAGGAATTCGACCCATGGAGGAAATTAGAAGTTTATAAAAGTCATGAAAAAATAATAATAGGAGCTTTTGATCATTTGTATAATTTGCAATTGCATTTGTGAAGAGGGAGAGCTAGTGGATGACTAGTTTCTTGCCTTAGCGAATTTCGAGGGTGAAAGATTCCCATCCAAGTTGGTAATTGGAAAGGCCATTCAAACCTTTCATTTGGAGCTTTAATGGAGTCTTTATTTGCAGGTTCAAGCTACATGGCAGCTCATGGTTTCTTCTATTGCGGCTCACTCCTTCAACCATTTCCAGTTTTGATGGCATATTCTTGATCCTTGAGGGAGGGTGTTTTTGGTGAGATATTGTACTCTTTGGGGGAGCTTCTAATGCCCCATTTATTTTTTAATATGAAGTAAATACTCTGCTATTCATATCCATAAATTTTCAGGTCGAAATTCCAAGTAGGAATGTATAAATCTCATTTTCAATGAAAGAACAGTGTCATTTCCCCACTACCTTGTTGTGAACCAATGTAATGTTGATGGATTCAAATGGATAAGTAAAATACTAATGGTTTATTGATGAATGGAATTTTATTGATGTATTATACAAGTTTCATGTTCATTTCTCAAGCATTTGAAGTCATTTTACTCAGTTTATTTACATTTGGAGAAGATTTGGTGCCATTTCCCCAAAGGTCGAACTAGTGATTTTTGTTGTTGTTTGGGAGAGGTTTGGAACAGACTTAATAACTAATGAATGGTGAATTTGGGACCTTAATAACATCCTTGAGACATCCCCTACCTCTGTTCATAAATTTGAGTGGGTTTGGAGTCATTTGGGAAGCCATTTTCAGTATTTACCCCGGGGGGATTTGAACCCCAAATTACTAGTAAAATTGCATACTTGGTCCAGAATCTTAAGAGAGTTTGCAGAGGTCTTTTGGTGGCCATATCTCATCCCGGAACATCATATTCAACTCCTAATATCATTCATACACCTCCCTTGAATATTTGAAGGCATTTGGAGTCAAATTGAGACCTGGAGACCAATACTAGTCAAAGGGAAATTACTAGTAAAGTTCCCTACATTGGCCAGAATTGAAAGAGGATTTGCAGAAGTATTTTAAAGGTCCAAAAGCATCCTTGAAACACATATTTATGTTCTAACATCATCCATATACCTTCTCAGAAGATTTGGGAACAATTGGAGCAATTTGGGGACCTAGAGCTCAAAATTAGTCAAAGGTCGAACTAGGGAAAAAAGTGAAAAATTGCCATTTTAATAAAATTCCTAACAAGGGACATTACACAAATAGTGAGAATGTGAAAGGGAGGCATAAAATCAAAGACAAGAATCCATCTGAATCTAAGATAAATTCCAAGTCAATTCCATCGAAGGGGGCCTCCAGCTCCAAGAAGGACAAACATAAAAGATCTGATGGATCTAAGTGTCCCTACTGCAAGAAAGAAAACCACCCAAAGATATATTGCATGCGCAAGGAAATAGATCAATTAACCATATTCTTGAACATAACAACATTTCCCTTCCAAAAGAAGCAAAAGTGTCTGATTCTGGAAGTGAATCTGATGGTCATGGGAAATGCCATGCATTGATGGTTGGATTTTCAAAATCAAAGGCCCTTCTCATAGATTCAAGAGCCTCCAACCACATGGTTGCCTTTGAAGAATAATTTTCTTCTTTAGATCTCAAATATGGTCCTACTATTCACAGGGGAGAGAACTCTTAGATCTCTTCCAAAGGGATGGGTATAGTACATATGGAGCATGGCAAGTTCAAGAATGTTCTATTCGTTCCCTCCTTGACAGCAAATTTGTTGTCTGTTTATCAGATGACTCACATCGGATCACCAAAGAAGGTAATATTTGGTCCCAACACAGTTAAGATTACAAATATCTCTACTGGGAAGACTATAGCGAAAGGGTTTGCAAATCATGCCTCCAAGGCATATGAGTTCTCTCATTTTCTGCCCTTCTCTCTTCCTACTCCTTCGGAATATGATGAAGATCCGAGTGACTCTTCTTCTAATGAAGATCAAGATCAAGATCTTGATGTTGAGATCAAATTTCAAGAACATTCAAATTCAGATCCAGAACCAACACATGTTCTCACTCCAAAGCCAAGGCCAATATGGGCTCACACAGTCCTTGCAGCTTCTCAGAACATAGAGGATTCATTTGATCACGGAACTACCAGATCTCAGTATCATGCCAACCTTGCATTATGTCATCTACCTCTTCCTGAGAGATGCAGCGTGATGGTGGGATTCACTCTTCCATCCCTTGGGAAGACTCGTCGTGATCCATTCATTCCAGTAGCAGAAAGGTTTCCTGAAAGACTTGTTTTGGTAATTACATCTTCTACACAGTGGGAGGTGCATCAGAAGACCAAATCCAGATCTAGCACCTGCATTGGCATCCTACAGACGATCAGCTTGCCATGTTTTTTGCAAAAAAATTCACTGAGGAAAGCTTCTTCCTTTTCTGCTTAGTATGATGATTCTTTGAGTTATTTGATGTTCTTTTGAGGGGGGCATTTTTCCCATGAGGTTTTCCCCATTTCCTCGATTTATGGACAGTTCTTATTTTATCATTTATTTGATTGTATGGGTGACCTTTGGTCCTAGTTACCAAGGCTCGGGATGGATTAAGGGGGGGTGTTGGGATTTTTCTATACTCCATCCTAGTCCTAACATCATTTTCCATCTTTTCATTTTCATTCATGCATGCAGTCATGAAATTGCATGCATGCATGCATCCCAGTCATCAACATAGTGTCTTCCAGAACCTAGTCCCCATTTTGCTAGCCCCGGGAGCTTCCTTTTGATCTTTTCTAGCCCTCTTAGTGCATGATGCACCCTTCTTTCACCTATCACCAATGAAAGGTTCCCTCCTTCACCTACCACCAGTGACACACTTAGTTAGTTGAGTAATTTGTGGATCTTTCCTTGATTTAAGGCTAGATTGACTCCTTAACTGACTGTAACACTTCGGTGGACCTCCAGAGAGCCTAGATTGACCATTTTGACTCCAATCAGCTCCTCATGACTTCAGTTAGCCCCTCATGCGCCCTCCATCAATGCTCCATGCATCAGTTACACCTATTGCACCCAGTTAGACTCAGTGTGACACATGGTTGATGGTTACTTGTGCTTTGATGACACTCCACTGATCGGTTGATCACCTCATTCAGGCGAATTCGAATTACACCCTTGGTATTCGAATTTTTCCCATTGTAGCATTAGTGTTTATTATACAAATTAATGAAACATGTGTGATTATTCTGCTCCTATCTGAGTTCTATTGCATATTTGTTTCTGCTCATTCTTTTTGCAATTCTTTCTTGTGAGGTATTCATCAGCTCTTAGATCTGTGTGTATAACCGAGTTTTATACATGTTAACCCTATCATGGATATGACCATTTCAACGCTGGTGTTTATTATGCTAGAGTGCAGATTGATGACAAATGTTAACATATCATATTGTCTTGTATTTGTGTTTGTAGTTTTTTGCCAACCATTGTTTGCATTTATTGAACTGTTTTCCGCGAAAAAGTGGCAAGGCAATGACTTTATCAACAAAGAATACGCTCTGGAAATAACCAAGTTGATTGTACAAACTGTGATAACTAGTATTGAATCTTCAATGCACATCGTACTACATCAATGCACATCGTACAATCTAGTAGGGAGGGGCGGATAGAGGTAACCTTGTTTCCCTACTCCAAACTTCGAGGCTAAAATCTTCTCATTCAACCAAAGTTTCTCCTTGTAAACTTAAAATTTGATTTTTTGAATTTTGTGTAACTAGACTAATATGTGAAAAATGAAACAAGATCCACAAGTGACAATGTCTATGCACCTTAATATATTGAGGCCTTGTAAATAGATACACTAATCTGCGACTATTGCGAATATGTTGTTTTGAATTTTGAAAATATTACTATAACACAAAATTTATAGAATCAAAATTGAAAAAAAAAGGACATCTCTAACTAAATGCATGAACTTGGAACCTAAATCAATGCGTTTTAGGAACCTGAGTCCATGTATTTTAATATTCACGTAAGAAAAACATTGAACTATTGAATTTTGAAATGAGATTAAGAATTTCATTAATATGTTGAGATTGTCAAAAAAATTATAGTTCTCAATAAATATATAATGCATCTTCTTGGATTCACATGGTTATATGTGACATCTATACACCTTCTTCATTCACCAAAAGTGGATAAAAAACTATATTATCAACTTTTTCACAAATTATGAGTTACATCTCTAATGCACATTTTCATGCTTTTTCATGGTTATGTGTGACACTTCTACCTCCTATGCATCCATTTGTTAGAACAGTAACAACACTTAGTACCATAATCCATAAATTTTAATTGCCCATGTGCTTAATTAAACCATGTTTTGGATTAAGTGACTATAGTTGGTCAAAAACCCACTTTGAGAGTGTTCACACCCACTTCCAAGCAAACCAGTTCACCCAGCCTCCAGTTTTGTCCACAAGTGCGCCCTCATTTATTGCTGGTGCGCCCTCTCTCCTTGTTTTGGGGAATTTTAGTTGACCAAGGGCGCTAGGGTGGATTTTTGCCAATGCTCTCGATTTTCTCATGGATGTAATAAAAACCTGTTACTAACATTTTCACATGTTAGACAGTCAGTTAATCAAAGATTTGAGCATACATTGTGTGTAAAATTATCATCTTTTTCAAGTTTTTCTACTGTCTTTGCAAACTAATTCGATTTTGTGAGGTTCTCCATAGCTCCTAGATCTTCTGTGATCAAAATACTCACACCATTCATGTCTATAGTTTGTCAATATCGGTGGTTGTTGAATTTGGTATGATGACGCTTTTGAATAACGCATAGAAGTCACTGGAGGCTAATAATTTGGTTCAAGAGATGCGCAGGCCTTACGAATAGCATCTACCTCGTACCATAGAATTTAATAAAACTAACCATCGCTTACTCCATCTCTGTAAAATATTACACGCTCTAGCTTGTGCCCTATATTCCTTCGGAAGGATATTAACAATGCCTCTAGTTGTAATGCCTCACAGAGGATCCTGCCAAAGTTCCTAAATATCTTGAACAATCTCTTGACAATGCACCTGTGCACAAACTTAGCCTGCCAGCCCTATCATCAAGTTATATGACCCATAAACACACACACAAGCTCCTGTGGGGAAACCTAGGTGCTCTATGTTCTAGCATACTTGAAGAGGGCTGCATATATAAATGCCCATGACCCCACACCCACGGCGTATATATATATATATATATATATATATATAATGCAACAAAAATATTCAATCACTCAACACGTGAACAAGCAGTTTGACAGGGATGTTGATATATATATATATATATATATATATATAATTCAACAAAAATAGGCAGTCACGCAACGACTGCAATGGATCCAGCCTAGGTCCAGTTGAAGAGGTAGATCGTGTCTCAATACATCAAATATGTCAGGCGAGGTGACGCTGAAGGCAACTGCAGATATGTCATGTTTTCATCCTACACAAATTCGTATTTCCCACACAAAATCAGATTCAGACGCTCTCCATCCTACACAAATTCGGATTTCCCATCAATATATGAGTGCCCTTCGGAAGGAACAATGCAATTTAATTACCTGAAGAGGAGAGCCATTGCGAAAGTCATTGCCAGGAGAACATTATTCATAGCACACGCATATGCTGGAGAAGTTAATTTCAAACCCAGGTAGTAGAAGTTCTGGTCGATTACAGGCATGCAGACATGCATTCACAATATTCCATATTTAAATTTAAATATTCACCAAAAAGAAAACAAAAATGGAATGGAGGGGATGGTGTGAAGAGTAGCAGAAGCCAAGAGATTGTGAAATAATACATACCCTAACAAACCCAGTACAACGATTTGGCAGATTATGAAAAAAGTGAGTTTGGGTCGAACCTTCCTGCTATGCATTGTAACTTAGTTAACACATGAGCTCATTACCTACATACTATTTGCATTGGTTTTAAGGAGAAGTTGCAAGGACTTGCATGAATAGAATAGCTTTACCCTTCAATGAAGAAGGCAAAAGGGGCAAGGAAAACCGTAGCAGCTGCATGCCTCTACACTACAAGGACAAAGTGATTCATTCCTTTGTTAAGAGAGAGTTTAGTGATAACATATTCCATACCCGCATATCCAAAGTGCAGGGATATCATCACTACATAGGGTTTTGATTTCTCAAGTAGCATCTCCATTTATAATTTTCCAAAACACCTCACCCTTCCCTGCTCTATCTACAAATTACCAATGCAGAGAGAGGACTATAACTTCTCCTTTCCTCTATGCACTCGCAACTGATTAACGTTAAGGACACCAAAGGTTTCATGATCCACACACTCTGCACTCATATCTTAAGGACACCAAAGGTTTCATAATCCACACTCTCTGCACTCATATCACATGGAGCGATTTCCCATATGATGTTACATGTAAGTTATGTCAACAATGTGGATTGGCAACTTGGTTTTTCCATCCTGCGTAACTTAATTTATACACGCATTGGTATACTGGTAGACACAGTTTTAAACAATAATGAATGAAGGAAATAGGTGAAAAAAGAAAAACGTATATATATGTGCAGGCAACTGCAAATATATATGCAGAGATCCAAATCTTGATCTGAAGGCAACTGCAGATATGCAGAGATCTGAATGAAACAGAATAGCGGAGTCGACAGTTGCAGTGAATGCGGATGGAAGAACAATCCAACGTCGAACTGCACCGTGCGTGGATGATGTCAGGGAGGACAGATGGCGAACAAGATCCCCACGTTGTTTTTCGAGGTTGACATCATGTCTCTACGACCAAGGGTCCTCATAAATTCAAACGAATATGTCCAAGTTTTATTATGGGTGCTTGTTCTGTTACCCCTTTTAAACGATGTGATTATTGATTTTCAGGAGTATGGGGTGGGGCGTTAGTGCACAATATCCCAAGCGTCCAATAGGTGTAAGTGAAGCAAGCCATCGAATGGCCTTCACTTATTCTACAATTTAGGCTCTCAACACAACACTGACACTGACAAGTAAGTACTATTAAGAATGAATTGCAATACATTATTCCAACCTCAGAACCCAACAAGACAAATGTCAAATGAAATCCACGCTCTAGATTTCGAGGTGATTTATCAAAATTGAACTTTGCAAAAAACTATAAATTTGAAAAAAAATTATGTTACCTATCAACTAATATGTGAAAAATGATTACATTATATCACGTGAAAAATGATTACATTATATCACGGACATAATAAAATGCATAGAATGATTTTCATTAACATAATATGCATAAATTATAAAATTATTTTAAAAATAATAATAATAATAACTCTCTCAAGTCGTACATTTTTTTTTATAAATTTGAGGTTGTACGAGTCATACGTAGTCTCATTATATTACCTTTATTTCCTTAAGGTCACACGAAGTAGTGGGTGGGCATATGTTCAAGATGTTGGACCGTGTGTTGATGGGAGAATGTAATGTGAAGTGAAACCAAGAAGTTCAGTTAGGTGTTATTTCTTTGGCATTTTGGCATCTCATCATTCAATACGTTTGACATTATACGGACTTATCTTATCCATTTCCCATGAAGCCAACTCATACACATGTTTAATTACTTACCATCTCTATGGGTGTTTCAGGTAATGACAAATGAGTCAAATTGGAATTTGATTACAACTACAGCAACAAGGCTCTGTATGAGATGGCATTCCCTCATGAAAGTAATGTGAATAATATATTATTCAAGGCTAATAGGCTATGAGGTTAGAAGCTATTAGTGAGTCTCTTGGTTGACTTAATGGAGACCCAGGTACTAATTCTGTGGGCTCAATACCCTTTCAAAGCTGCGTGTACTCTATGGTGATAGTTCTATTTGTTGTTGGGAAAAATTCCTATACCAAATTAAGGTTGGGCCCGGCTCGTGGTTTTCACTTCAGTCGTCAAATTTAACGATCGCCTCAGTGAAACGGTCGTATAGTGAATAGGGTTTCCATGGTTAGTAAAACATAATAATAATAATATATTATTCACTGGTGAAAGCTCCATTCATGACATTTTATTCACGGGGTAGAATATATAAATTTATGTAGAACTAAACAGTCCATTGTATCAAAAAACTAGAATTGAAACATGACCATATGTCATTGATAAGATGAAGAGAAGGTTCTTTGGGCAAAGTTTGTTTTAAACAGAGCATTATATCATAGAATAATTAGAGCTTCACAAGTTGTTAGAGTAGGTCATAATTCTAGTATCATAATTATGAAACTATGAATAATGACATTCAATTGAGTTGGTACTTGAGATATGAAGATACATGTGTTAGTGTTAGAGTGTCTTGCTCATAATGAATTAGAGTGTCTTGCTCATAGTGAATATATGTTGTCATATTTCTATTTCGTTGGAGTGTGGACGATTAGTGGTTGTTAGATTAAACCTTGTGCATACTAAATTTTGGGTGGTTGGTGTTTAACCCCAACAAACTTCATCAATAGTTGGAAACATTGGTTGGGTGGTCTTGCTCAAAGCATTAGACACTCGGGAGAGATATTCAATTCATCAATCAAACCAATACAATCATAATTGAACACACACAAAACCATGACGGTGTCTCAACCTTTATCATCTTGATAGATCTAGTTTTAGTTGGATATCAACATGCAAAGGAATTGCATTAGAAACAAAGAAATAAAGCAATCAAATCCTAAAACCAAATATGAAGACAAAGCTCTCAGTGACAAACTAATTGCAGAGTCCAACTAGTGGTTTTAATCTTCCATTTTACATTGAGCGCATAATCCTTGAAAACCATTAAGAAGATAGAAGTTATGCATAAGATTGAGAACAGATACCAAAATTTTAACTCCATAAGGTATCTATGTTGGTGAAGTCACTAGCTATAAATCATTTGTTTACAAATCAATGTCTAACAATCAAAAGTCTCAGACACCAATTTGATATTTAGTTAAAGAATGACCTTAAAATTAAATAATTATTATTAGTATTATGATTATCATCGTCGTCGTCATATACTCCCTATCTAAAATATTATTTCTCTTCACAAATTAATCATAAAATTTGATATTTAATTAAAAAATATCTTAAAATTAAATTATTATTATTATCATCATCATCATCATATATTTTTTATCTAAATATTATTATTTTTTACAAATTAATCATAAAATCAACAAATAATAATATTTAAAAAATTATTAATAACAATACAAAAATAATTAATATCATAAAATACAGTGATTAATCATAAATTCTACCAATAATAATATAATAAAAAACCACTAACTACTACAAAGCTAATTACTGTCACAGTGATTTCAAGTTAGTCATTAACATAAAGTGCAGCCATTTGAAGTTAGTAAGTGCTACAAAGTGTAATATTCCAAAGTTACTTTTCAAACAAGTCATTTTCTTAAGTACACAATCCAAGTAATATAGGGAAAGCATTAATTTTTATATCCTTACTATGGTTAAATCTAATTAAATTTCAAATTTAAATTCAAAATTTTGTTACAATATTAATATCAATATATATATAATTTTATTTTTAATTTTTTTTAAATTACATATTATAAGATACCATGAGCATTCAAAATATAAAAAATCCTTTACACAAGTCGATATAAGTGTAAGTGTCCTGCACCATTCCATATTTATACATTTGTTGCCTTATCTCTGAGATAATCAAAACTAGGTTCTCTAGAACTTGCTGCTAAGTTTTTTACCAAACAAACCATATACATCGATATCAATACTAAAACAAAGCTTCCAAAATAAATTATGTCATCGTCACTTGCCTAGGAGAATAAAGTTTGATGGAGATTTAAGTGAAAAAGGAAAGCAAAAAAGTATAGACATCCTCGTGGACCTTCTAAATCATCCATTGACCTTGCACGAGGTAAGGCCCTCTTTCAAGAGATCATTTCCCTTTAGATTGCTTTCTATGAATATATGTCCATATGATATAGAATTGAAAACTGATTGCAAATGTCAAACTTTCAAACTTTCTTTGTGGTGTTTTTTAGTCTTAAAACTTAAAAAAGCATACGATATATAGCGGTTAAGATGCAATAAATCATTTTTATAGAGAAAAATAAGAAACACTAGGCAATAGAAAAATAGATGTGGCGGAAAATCAGATTTATATTATGAGAATAACTTCATGAAGCAATGTTCACACACCTCTTGAGATAGGGCGGCCTTTCATTTGAACAGAACTCCATTACAATAATTCTTGACAAAACCCTTCATAGCCATGTAGCTCTTTAAATAGGCTTCCCAAATCCAAAACCTTAACTACTTGAGATGGTCAAATAATTAAGAAGTACCAACTTCCTAGTGGATCTTAATTAATAAAGATACCTTTTTCACATTGATTGTTGACCACTAACTTACTCGGCCTTATTTCAAAGAGGTGGCCTTATACAATATATGACTAATTCCTAGATTAAAGAAAGTTAGGATAGGACCCTAACATGCCCTCCCCCTTCAAAATCAGTGTTGTCTTCAACATTAAAGGTGCAAAAATTAATATTAAATGTTTGTTGGTTCCCAAGTGGCATCTTCTGGCCTCGCATCTTTCTACTATATCAAAACTTCTTTGGTTATGCACCTATGCAATTGTCCTTCCATGGAAGCCAAGACTGTTGTGGGCTAGAGCCAAACGAATCCTTCCTCGTCTAGTTTGGTCAAGTTGGTCTGCTATTTAGAATTAGACCCTGACACTTTTTTTAGGCAAGAGACATGGAAGACAGAGCAAATCTTGGAGTGGTCTACCAAACCGAGCTTGTAGACCACTTGTCCTATGTGTTAGAGGATGGGTAGGATCCACAAACTTCGGAGCTAGCTTCTGGTGGAGATGATCCTTAAGGAATGTTTGTTTAGAAGGCTGGATTCAAAGAAACACCTAATCCTCGACTTCAAAGGAGTGCTCGAAGCGATGTTGATCTACCTATTGTTTCATTTTGCTTTGAGCCATAACCAAATTGTCTTTAAGGGTGCATAGAATATTAGCTCTAGTGTGGAGTGTGTTGTCCACTACCTAAATCTTGGGGGTACCTGGAAGATAGGAAAACATTGATAAGGACTTTTGGACATACACTGCTTCATATGGTGTCATCTTGGTGGAGCCATGATAAGTTGTATTATACGACCATTTGGCTAGAGGAATCCATCAGGACCAATGTTGTGGCATGTCCGACATAAAGCATTGCAAGTAGGTGTCCAAGCATTTATTAACCACTTTTGTTTGACCATACGTTGGTGGGTGATATGTTGTGTTGAGATTCAACTGAGTGCCCTGAAGTTTAAACAACTCCTGCCAAACTTGCAAGTAAAAGTGAGGTCACGATCAAATACAATAGAAGTAGGCATTCCATGGAGCTTGAAAATTTGATCCATGAAGACTTGTGCCGCCAATGAGAGTGTAAAAGTTTGTGGTAAGGAACAAAAATGGACGTATTTGGTCAAACAATCAATTACCACCATAATGATTTTTTTAAGGCCTACCTTAGGAACCTGTTGACGAGCAAAACCAACATGTCGTCAACGTAAGAGAAGCAACCCGATTTAAGGTTTTTAAAGCAAACCCTAAGTCGTTTGGTGTAGCTACTTCTGACGGGCATGTGGGCCTCGTTGCCACTAACTAGATGTTGCTCCTTGAAAAGAGACTTTTGTTTAAGTTTTCTAAATCCTAAATGAAGTCATAACCTACAAGCAATGCAAGCTTAATCTAAATGAAATTCCGTAGCTATATAAATACTATTTAAACTATTTAAAAAAATTATATTCCAGAAGCGTAATTAAAATGAATCTGAAAAATTAAAGAATGATTATATTGTTGAATGAAACAAAATCAATCTAAACAGCAACATATTAAATAAATCAATATTTCAAAATCAGCAAACAATTAATCATTAAGGATCCTAAGCATATTCTTAATGCATCAGATTTGCAACCAATTTAATCAATCAAATAAAAATATTAAACACAAAAAAGAATAAAGCATTTCTATCTCATTTTCATTCAACTCTGCCAAGTATAGAACAATCTTGCAAGGAACAATTGAAAATGTAAAGTGATTGTGAAGTGATCTGTGGTATCTGAATTTCTCCTCAATAAAAACATTACAGAGTTACATTCAGATCCAAAAGAAAACATGTTGGCAGAATCCCGTTGTTTCTTATTTCAAAATATAAATGTTGCAAAGAAGCATTCTACGTTGACACATTCTCAAAGTGGAAACAATCTGCCCTGGTTCCTTTTAAATCCGTGCCAGAACATCAATGATTTTAATATGAAATTTGGTGAAAGCTTATCTATGACAATTCCATGGGATCTCCATGCTGGCGCTACCTCCATATGTGGCGGTGTGCCCTTTCCACATAATCTCATTGGCATAAATCTCGTGTCATTGATGTCTTGTCTTCTTCTATACACAAGTTTCACAAAACTCTATAGTCAAAGACACATTCTTTGAAAGATGATAATGGTTAAAGTTATATAAAGGCAACTAAAACCAAGCGAGTTGTCTAAAAATTCAAAGATTTGGTTTGGATGGGAGCTTTTCATCGGAATTGGTGTTTTTTATTTTGCAAAATTTGAATTTAACTGTGTTTTAATAGTGATTTTGATGGTAGAAATGGATTCAACACCATCAAAAACCCCTGAAGCACCCAAAATTTCAGAATTTGAGAATTGTAACTAAGATTTTTAAAAATTTCTATCCCATTTTTTCAAAATTAAGTGGGAAAAAATGAAAATTTTCCGTTTGGTAGAACTTTTAGACTATTAACCAAATTATATCAATCCACCAAAATGCCCAAATAATTCATTAATGGATTGATGATGACACTGTCGAAACAACATCATGATAATCCAACTTAAGTAAACCCAGGCATGGAATAAACATGAATAAGTTCAAATAAGAGAATACAAGCATTGTTGAACAATAGGAAGCCAAAAGACATCAAACGACACAGATGATCCAAACCACCAAATTATTCTTCCAAATCAAGCAAAACAAAATCAAGGCAACTGAAAGCAATGTTTTCGAGAATTCAAATGGGAGCCCCTTTATTTTTTGCAAAATTAAGGAGATTTGTTAGGGGATTTATTCATTTGGTGTCATCTTGGTGGAGCCATGATAAGTGGTATTATACCACCATTTGGCCAAAGGAATCCATTGGGACCAATTGTGACATGTCCAACATGATAAAGCATTGCAAGTAGGTTTTTGAGCATTCATTCATCACTTTCATTTGACCATATGTTTGGGGGTAATATTTTGTGTTGAGATTCAACTGAGTGCCCTGATGTTTAAACAACTCCTGCCATACTTGCAACTAAAAGTGGGGTCACAATCAAATACAATAGAAGTAGGCATGCCGCGGAGCTTAAAAAATTGATCCATGAACACTTGTGATGACAATGAGGGTGTAAAAGTTTGTGGTAAGGCACAAAAGTGGGCATATTTGGTCAAACGATCAACTACCACCATAATAATTGTTTTATTGCCTACCTTAGGAACCCCCACAATGAAATCTAGAAAGATGTTCATCTATATGTGGTTGGGAATGGAAAGTGGTTGCAAAGCACCAAGGGACTTCATTGTTTCACCCTTAGGTCATTGGCAAATATCGTAGGCTACAACAAAGTTGTGAATATCTTTTTTCATGCCTTCCCAAAAGGAGAACTTAATTCTTTCATAGGTTTTGTCAAATACTGAGTGGCCTTTCTTCAATAACTTCTCCATACAGTGAAATGAGATGATCTCAGGATCTAACCAGGTGTAATTCCGTGCAGGTGATGTGTGTGCCCAGCCTTAATAAAAATGAGAGAGAGTACTTTAAAATCCATAATGACAGGTCCCGAAGTTTGGAACCATTTGAACCCCAAAAATACATAGCAACCACCCATATCAATGAAAAGCATATGTGTTTTGATATGGTATTCACCCATTCAAAGTTTTACATTCTCACAACGATGACCCCATTTCACCATACCCTCGTTAGCTATCATAGTTTGGAAATTGGATATAGGGTAAATATAACAAAGGGTTTCTTTAGCCACTCACCATGAATGAAATTATGGATGTTGTCACTATCAATTAACACAATGACTCTTCGTGCTTGATGTAGCCAATCAATTTCAATGTCTGAGGTGTGGAAAATCCTGCTAAAAGCATGGAGTGAAATTTGGGGTTGCTTTTCATGAACTGGCATATCAGGAGAATCTTCAAGGGGAGCTTAGTATCATCCACTTCTGGTTTAGGCGGATCTTCCATGGTGTTGTCCTCAGGGGTATCATTGGGGGTTGTCTCAATCTAGAATCATACTTCTATTCTTTGCATTTATGCCCTCTAAAATATTTTTCATCACAGCTATAGTACAGGCTCAGGTGTTAGCAGACAACCACGGCATCTAGGGTCAACTTGTGGATTCATAAATGTAGTGAGGATGAATTAATGGAAGTATGAGCCATGAGAGACCCAATGCGGGTGGGAAAGGAAGGGTGTTTGGGTTGGGCATTGATCGCCAATTTAGCTTCTCTAGCTCTATCACCTGCTTCCAACCTAGTAGATGACCACTACTCAAGGATATGGGAATGAATTGCCTCTATGAGGCAACTAATGAAACATTCCCTGGAAAAGGAATCAAAGCGACCTTTTGTGTAGATTTCCAATTGCTCGGATGTTGTAATATAGTCCAAAACAATGCAAGTTTGGCGCAATTTTTTCACCCTACCCAAGTAAAGAGTGTCTCTATCAAAACCCATGAAGGATATTCACAAATTGGATTCAAGGGACATAACGACAATATGATTTATGGTACCATTTTCACCATTACCATAATTCAGAATCCAAATATAAAACCCTAATTTCCAACTTCTAAAGATCATATTTAATGCCATGGAGAGAAAAACAATTTCCATTTGGTTCACCCAACCCAAGGGATCATATCCATCAAATTTACACATGTCAATCTTTAGGAAGTGATGCCATGAAGCGTTATCCTCAAAGGAGTGAGGTTGTGTCTGGGAACAGAGTGTGAAATCCTAGTCCCTCATTATCGAATGCTTCATAGGTGGGATCCTGACATTTCTGAACATATCCAACATGTTGAGCTATAGCATCCATCACTATCTTGACATTAATCATGTTGTTGTTGATCTTGTCTATTGACTGCTTTAAATATCGAAACATGGCTAGTATGGTGTCCATGCTGACTTGGGGCAGATTTTGGTTTACTTCCTTTCTGTAGCCTTAGTTTCCCTAGTTGCTTTGGTTGCAAGTGTGTGCCATTGTTGCAGAAAGGTACGAGTGACAAGTTCATGCAAAGGGGGTATAAGAGATGTATAGCAAAATTATCAGCTTGAAGCAAGGATTCATTTGAGATGGGTCACAAATAAGGGTTTCTAGGACCACCAAAAAATGGTTAAGAAATATATATATAAATGATCAGCACAATGCAAGGAATATTTTGAGATGGGTCTCAAATAAGGATTTCTGGGACCCCCAAGACTTTTTTTACTATTACTTCTAGTTGAATTTTACTACACTAGAAGAATTCCGAATCATATTCTAGATGCAAAGATGTAGAAATTTTGTTTGGTCACCCACAGATAATATGGGCACAACATTGACTACTCTAATAGAATGAAGAATTTTCGATGGTGGTTGTAGAGATAAAGGTTTACAGGCTCAAAAGTTCAGGGATTCTCATGTGCTATAGATCTCTAATATAAGGGTGGGGTCCAACAGTAGTATTCAGCCCAATCTCTCATGGCACTAACTAAGAAGAATCAATCATTCCCTTAATCGTGCTACCCGACTACCCAGGTACACGAGAGTATATTCTCGAGTGTTATGCTCATTGCCGCTATAGCAACAAGATGGTGAATGGGATTATCTATAGCTGGTTTAAGGTTACCTAGGGAACTTCTTATGTACGTGAGGGTACATGGAAGTGAGATCATGTGTGCAAATGAGGTACTATTCAAAGGGTACCAATATGAGTTATAGTGGTATCCAATAATTGTACCAACCAAGGGTACAACATGACTAAGTACTAGTTGTATTCATTGTGTGTATTGTTCCCCAATTGCAGGTTTACCCATTGAACGATAGACCTCTGTGGTTATTTAAATTTGTTGGCACAAGTCTCTAGCCTAAAAATATTTCTATCAAATATCAAAGGCATGTTGGCTCAAGAACGTGGCTCTAATGTCGCTTGTGCTTTTTAGCCCTGAAACTTAAAGCAACACAAGATGTACAGAGGTTAATATGCAATAAGCCAAAATTTATAGAGCAGAATAAGAAACATTAAACAATAGAAAGATAAATATGGTAGGAAAAAACCTTTATATTTGAGAATAACTTTGGAAAGCAATGTTAACAAGCCTCTTGAGGTAGGGTGACCTTTCACTTGAACAGAGCTCCATTACAATAATTCTCGACAAAACCCTTCATAGCCTTGTATTTCTTTAAATATGCTTCCTAGATCCAAAACCCTAACTACTTGACATGGTCAAATAATTAACAAGTATCAACTTCGTAGTGGGTCTTAATTAATAAATAGACCCTTTTTACATTGATTGTTGACCACTAACTTACTTGGCCTCATTTCAAAGAGATTTTCTAATACAATGTATGACTAATTTCTAAAGTAAGGCATGTTAGAGTAGGAGCCTAACATCCTCAAATAAAGGTTGAAGTATAAAATTCCTTAAATAAAACGTCTTTCGTATCCAATTTATAATTAGTAGCAAATCTCCAAAAACTTGAAGGTTGTTATATCGTGCTCCAAATCTAGAGTCAACAGTGGCTTTAGTGCATTACTTTAGCATGGTTATTTGTAGAGGAACCCAATCCAACTTTGAACCTAAAAGAAGTTGTTTCAGGTAGATGTAGAACACCCCATGCTCCTTCCTCCCAAAGGAGGGTCATCCTATGAGACACCATCAAAGTAAGCCCAAGCTTGGTTCTTGTTAATATTCTCAACAACTATTTGCCTCGGCCTCCTTGTATCCCGTACCACCTTACAACTTGAGTTAGCCTAATGGTTTAGAACATGTGTTTCCTCCTAAAAGGTCGCAAGTTCAAATCCAGAGGGGGGCAGGGTATGTACACCTCCATAAACGTTAGCAATCAAACAAGAGGATCTCATACACCAATTTGGTGTCTGGCTAAACTATGACCTTAAAAATAGATTATTTATCATTATTATTATTATTTAAAGTTTGAATAATACATTACAATGGATGAGTAACCATTTCTTTAAAGATAATATTGTTTTGAGCTATCCAGATACCCTAGGTCATTATTAAGGCCACTATTAGAGATAGAGCATTGAAATTGTTTGTGGATGGGTTTTGTTTCCATGATCCAATACCTTAATGGTGGATCCACCCCACACATTCCGCAAACCAATAATATTTTCAATTTCCTTTCATACCAATGCAGTGAAATAACAAGACATAATAATGTGTGTATTGGTTTCATCATTGGTTTATAAAGTATACACTATCTTGGTCCCATTTTATTCATTTTCTATAAATTATCCCAAGCGAGAGATCAATTATTTAATAAAAGTCACATAAAAATTGATGATTTGGAGGGACATTTGTAGCACCATTCCTTCCACCACCATTTAGGTTGTTCAATCCCCCAACTTTTGCAAGTGCCTTATATTTGTAATATCCTTCTTATACATACTACACTAACTTAGGAAAAAATAATCTATGATATTGTTTCATTGAATAATTTGATCACACGTATATACATTCTATAATGAGGTTATAAGTTAGTGTAAACATTGTGAGCAAATCTCATCATTCCTAGCATGTTATAGCATAAGGATTGTGTGCTTACTTCGCAATTTTATTAATAACTTGGGAAAAAATAATCTATGATATTGTTTCATTGAATAATTTGATCACACGTATATACATTCTATAATGAGGTTATGAGTTAGTGTAAACATTGTGAGCAAATCTCATCATTCCTAGCATTTTATAGCATAAGGATTGTGTGCTTACTTCGCAATTTTATTAATATGATTAATAAGGAACTTATTAACTATTTTTCGATAAGAGATATGTGGTCCATGGTTAAACTCTCATTTGTTTACTTTTGATTTATTGAATGGCGTATTATGGTCATAGCTTAACACTGATGGATTGGTTTTTAAATATATAAAACTATAACTGGTTTTTAAATATATAAAACTATAATCTGGTGATTATACTCCTTGAATGGACTAGTGTCCAAACTTCATTCCATACTATTATATTGTTTCACTATCGCAATTCATGTTTGGTGATACATTATTTCTCTATCCTAACTTATGGTTGCAATAAGAATAGTGGGGAGCATAACATATACAATGTTTCCACATTTTTTTTTCTAACCGTGGAAACCTCTCCAAACCGTTTTCTGGGGTGCAATCTGTTCACTATACCTTCTTCGCGGGACTCGAAACTGGGCTTCGGTCGAGGCAACCATCAAGCTCCTTCGCTAGCTCCTAACCTCAACCCTTAAGTTTCCACATTGTTATAAGTATAGATTGAGTGTGACTAAGTATATTGATTTATTACGATTATCAAAATGATTTACACTATCCCAAGAAAAGCTACATGTTAATCGTTAGGATTGCATGCATTTACTCTTAATTAGAGTTAACATTAATATCTTAAATACTGGAAAAACGAATTCGTGCATGGCTTGACAGGTGTTTTATGGTACTTACGAATGATAATAATGAGATATTGCCATCATGTTTTCAGAATACCATGGAAACCATGTTGCTTATTCCCAATTTCCTCTTGTGGTTGTCTAGATACTTCCAAAGGTTCAAGTGTTTACTGTCTACAACTTTGGTGTTGAGCTAGTATATAGCTCTAGAGTGGCTCGCCCAATGCTTAAAAAGAAATTTCTTGGAGGGTTCTTTGAGTTTTGTCTTGGTCTTTTAATGGTTGGGTTCTCCAATGAAGGGGGTTTGAATAATGACACTTCTTTAATAGGAACTGTAAGGTTTTGTGTCATTACTAGAAAATGGTTGTATATATACAAGTCCAGAATGCATTTTCAAGGTTTTTCTTGAAACTAATTGTAATAATCTGTTTTCAATCTTTACCTAAATATGGGTACTTACTCTATTACTTATTATTAAAGTAAATGTAATAACAAATTTACTGTTACAACAGGGTTTTTACCCTAAAGGTAAAATTTGTTGGGTACTTTTTTCTGAAAACCTAACTTATATAAATGGTTTATATTCATTAAATATATATATCTATGTACAATATATATTTATGTATTTGTAGTATTTTTCTTTTACATAGCTTTGAGATGGTAAGTAAAAAGGTCTTTGTATTTTGCAAAAGAGTAACTGCATGGTAATAGTTGTATTAATTTTCGTTTATCTGAATTTATTTTTGTTTAGTATTATGCTGTGTAATAACTAAGCTTGTATAGAAACAAATATGCAAATATTATCATAGTAAAACCTAGTTTCTCTAGCTGTTTGCACTTACTTGATATCTACAAGCAAACAATTAAATCTTCTTTCAAGGATATTATATTTACTCTCGGTTTTATGGTTTTATACCTTGCCAAAGGACATCGAAGCAAAGCATATAGGGTAGCGAAATGCATGGAAGGTTATTTGCATTTTGACAACTAATAATTGAAGGTTTTTAATGTTGACAAGAAAATTTACACATTTCATGGTGATGTATAGAGTAACTCAAATTTACACATTTCATGGTGATGTATACAGTAACTCAAATGGGATCAATTTTTCAATAACCAATGTTTGACGTAACATGCAAGACGATGTTATAATGACAATTTTATGGTTAAACACTAGCCAAATTGTTTATAGGCCATAGAGTTTTATGTATCATGGATGAAAGAAAAAATGCCTTAATAGTGTAATAATATGAAGCTGCAGGCTGTAGGCTTATGCTTTAATTTCCAGCTGCCCCATCAACTATGCGTGATAATTTCCAGTTCATTAACGATTGCACTTGTTACAAGATACTCATGGGTAGAAGGATTGCCAACCGTTAAAGCCCGGTGGCGTGAAATTACAAGATAATTACAATGGAACTTGTTACAAGATAATCACTGGTAGATGGATTGCCAAACATTAAATCCTAGCGGCATGAAATCTCTGGTGGAAGGATTGCCAAACATTAAAGCCTAGCGGCATTAAATATCTGGGTGATTGTGATTTATGCAGTGACCCTAGACACAAAAGTAAAATCCGTAAAATATGAACTGACCAATTTTATGAAAACAATATTCTATGGAACTGCATCTCTTTTCAAACGACAACTAAGGCTTAGATTTAAATTTTCAAAGTGTGGTTATTCTTCTCAACTGTATTATACAGCTTAGATTTAAATTTTCAGATTGTGATTGTTCTTCCCAGTGGTGTTAATATTACAGCTACAACCCCGTGCTCTGGTGTTATATTGCACTTCTGCAATGGGATTCAACAAACGCCATGTACTGCTTGTTCGATCATTGGTGCCATACCATCTCATTCCATTCATTTGAAATGGCCAAGTTGTTCGCCTAGCAGGGCCTCGCGGTTTCATTTATAATTATAACGACTCCAAGAATCCCAGCGGCTCCAGCCCCAGTTCCATGGTTCGAATCGGGCAATCCGGTTGGTATTTCTGCCATTGCCTGCCATCAACAAACCGGTCGAGCCATTGGAAGAATGGCTGAAGCAAGCGATATACTATATGAGTAACAAAAATAAGAATATCGAAGCTCCCATTACTCTCCTTTGGTTTGCATCATCAGTGACATGTATACGGGATGGCTTCACAACTCAAGCGCCAAGTTCGGAATCCTCATAGTTGTTTTTCACACCTCGGAATAATACACCACTATTTAACAAATTATTATTAAATATATTTCGGAATATTTTAAATTATTTTATTTTTAAATATTTTTAACAAGAAGTCAAAAATAAAACAATGTAATGGATTATTCTTTTATTAATAAAAACACTGAAGGGAGAAAAGAAATGAAATAGTTGTTATATGAGTGATTGCTGACCCACAAAAAGAAAAGACAAGTGGTTGAAGCTGCTAAGTAAGAATTCAAGGTGCAGGAGGCATCTTCCCCAAAATCAGGTCACAACTCTTAATTGAGTGCTAAAGAACAAGAGGCTCATAAATAACCAAGTCCTAGGAAAAATACTATATAATAGTATGTCCATAAGCAGGAGGAGGCTAGCATTGGATGGGGATTGAATCTAATAATGCAAGAGATGGCGCATTAGGTGGATTTTGCTCTTGTGGTTCAACGATCAGGCTCGGGGGTTCTGGAGCAAGTGAGACTTAGCTACTCTAGGAGTTGGTTGGGAGGAACAGTTGTTTCATTTTTTTTTTCCTACCAGTAGAACCAGGTTCTTTGTTTTGTTTTCCTACTTGTTTAAATTAATTAAAGTAGGAATTTTTATTTATATTTCGCATCTAACCCCTGGCAGAATTTTTATTATGCATCTAAATAGACTGTAAACTTGTTTATACTCATGTGCAAATATATCTCTTAGTATGTTTAAAATTTATATGTTGTGGTTTGACCCTTAGGATCAGAGGATAAGCATAGCTAGGATATGATTGTATTTCCACTATATCTTCCATCTAATAGTTCTGTCGCAGGGATATTTAGATTATAAAATAAATCACAGTTAACATTTAAACCATTTTGAAAACAAACTCTGTTTCCAAATATATTTAGATTCAGAACATAGTCAAATTATATGATAATGTATATAATATAACTACCGTATGATTGCTTAATCCAGGTAAAGTAATCGTTTTTAGTCCAGTAAGTATATTTATATTTTCTTTTATCTACATCTATGTTTATTGGGCAATTCTTATTAAAGTATCCTATTCCATCTAGGTTTACTTTCAAGTATAATAGATTATATATTTAGTTAAAAGATAGGGTTAAAATATACTTTAAATCCCATAACATAAACTGCCAAAGATCAATAGGAAACTAAGCAATTCAACTGATACAGTAGTTTATCCTAATCTAATTTATAAAATTTATTTTAAACATTTCATTACATAAACTTATCACAGATCGAGAATCGACCGACCTAGATCCATTTCGAAACAGTACCCTAACTACATTATAGGTATGTTAAATTTATGGGTACATTATAAACCCTTGAACTACTACAAATACAATCAATTGAATTTAGGGTATTCGTAGTATAATCATTGATCAAACTACAGAGTTACATTATGCCAACTAATCTTTAAACAAACCAAATCAAGTCAACGGGGTTATAGATCCGGAATCAAACCATGTCGAGGGATATAAATAAGAAAATCAAGTAGTTGCTTTTCGAATATCCATTTTCACAACAGAGTATAAGCATAATCATTAAAAGGGAGTTAACTAAAACCGTATAAAATCACTTCTATAAACCACAATATCATTCTGGAGATTTTACAGAAATCGTAAAGGATGTTGTGGGTCATAATAAAGATCTAATTATAACCAATGAAGAATGGATTTCACCATCACATACACATGTGACTATAAGCCCATGTCAATAAAATCCACTGCCAGTATTATAACCCTTATATTAAAAATTAAATTATAAACGATATTGGATTGAAACACTTGTTCGAAACCTTGTGGTCGTAAGCCATTTTCAAATGGCATTCGCTAATAACATTACAGCCTTATACTTAAAAAAAAAATTACGGAGGAGTAAACCATCCATGATGGCACTCGTGTTTACACATCGCCAGCCCTTAAACAAGCAAACAAGCAAGCGCATACAACTAAATTAATCATTAGATCCGAGAAGGTGCAAATCCATATCCCACAGCTTATAAACACTAAGAATAGACCAGTTCAAAGGTCAAACTTATCTGTTGAAGATGAAGATTGAACCTCTTCCACAACACCAAACCCTGTCAAAGGTCCACCTACAACAAACGAATGAGGTAGTCAAGAATTTGGTAATGCTAGTAGTTAATTTATGAATTGACAGAGTAAGGGTCAATTTTTCTTCTTACCTTGGGCGTTTTAAGGCATGGGCCTGGGAGGAGGTGACCTTGTGGCCTTTCCCATAGTCACCCATCTTCTACATTTTGTTTAACCTTTGTCAATAAAACTTTTAACAAACCGTAATGGAGAATGCAACCGATATCTTATTAAGTTTTGGATACGTTACCTGTTCTATGGGAAATTATGGCTAGGGTTCGGCTCCTCCTAGCGCCCTTATCACTCCAAGCCACCTGCAAAAAAAGAATGCACACATTAAAACCCTAAACCTAGAAGAAGAATTAATACATTATAACATTTACTGAAGAAAGTTGAGATTTTTAACTTGTTAATGGCGGCTCAAGGAAACCAGATTTGTGCTTCAGTTGCAGCTACCAGGAAGAGATGTGGATGGCGGCCTCCAAATCTCGTAATAACCTCGAAAGACAACCAAAAACGAAAATTCCATCACCATTTGCAGTATAATTCCCTAGGTTTTACAAATCACCATGATGAACGCAGAGCTTCTTCTCACAAAGCTCGCCGACAACAACCATAACAATAATGGAGGTTAAGACATCAAGAAAGCGCATTAAACCCTTTTGAAACCCTTCACATCCTCATGTACAAATGGACGATGGAGATTGCTTTCCAACACAGGCCATAAAGCCTAGCTGCGCTGTCAACTCGCAGCCAGGGTGGCGTATTAAATGCTACCATCCACCATTTTACAAACAACCATTAAAATCGAATAGTGGGGTAAATCATAATTCAAACTTTCTTATAATTCTCTTGGATCAAAGTTAGACTATGGAAAATATCCATATTCCCCATTACAATCATGCATTGCATGGTTAAAACTTTCAATTAAAACAAAGGTTGGTGCAGGTCCTTGGATCTCGATATCTTACATTTTGGGATTAAGACTATAGCCATAGTCCCCACTCCCTTTTTGGGTGCTTAAAAACGATAACAAGAATAGGAACATTTTAAGTTTCACCTTCTTTTTTTGTTTACGACACGCCACTTACTTTTGGTGGAGCATCTAGCTTGTATGCAACCTGACCAAGCAGTTATAATTTACATTATCAACTTTTTCAAACATGATGACCATATCACAGTAGTTATTACTCACTAAGAATGTAGATATGATAGATAGTATAACAAAATAAAAATGATGTTTTTACAAGGTTACATGCATTAAAAAAAAATATTATTTATGGATTTTTGAGGTATGTGACAGGAGCATAGGTCCCATACTACCTTCAGTAGTTTTCAACGACACGGGGATCGTTCGCGGAAACATGAATAACCGGGGCAAGACAACGGAAATCGATGACAAGAAGTGCTTGAAATGGCTAGATTCTTGGTGCCCTCAGTCCATGGTGTTTTGGAAACCTATTTTTTCCCAACGATGAGCAAATATGTACATTGGCTACACGCCTCAAGGATAGAGGTCAGGCTTTCATCTAGGCTATCAGACATTTTGAGGCAGAGCTCAAACCTAAAGCAAATGAAGTAGGTTTGCTAGAGGGATTTGAAGATAGGACCTAAGAGAGGAGCCTAAGTATGCAAGCGTGGGTGGCTCAGGTCATAATCCCCTCCCATCCTTCCATCAGTGTGTTCCTGAGTCACTGCGAGTGGAACTCTATGCTAGAGAGCGTGAGCATGGGTTTTCCCATGATCACTTGGCCCGTGTTTGTAGAACATCCATTTAAATCGAAGCTTCTGGTGGAACATCTGGGTCCCCTACCAACGGCCAGTAAGAACTGGTGGAACGCATGGGGTCCCCTACCAACGGCCAGCAACAACTTGCATACACCTACTCGACCTGGTATAAATTTGGGTTTCCAAAAGCTATTTCAAGTGCAACAACCCCAAACTTGAACACGTCCCACTGGCTATTCCAAATATGACATTTAAAGTGCAACAATCTGCATCCGTCTCAGCACTGGCTATTCCAAATATGACATTTCAAGTGCAACAATCCCGCATCCGTCTCAGCACTGGCTATTCCAAATATGACATTTCAAGTGCAACAATCCCGCATCCGTGTCAGCACTGGCTATTCCAAATATGACACTCTTTGGTGCAAGGTACCCATGTGCCCCCATTGGTAGTGGTGAAATGTGAACTGTGATCATGATCAGGTGTGCCAAACCAAAGTCTTCTAGATAGCATTGGAATTACACGTGGTGGACATTGGTGATTCTAGAAATTTTAATTTTATAAATTTATTTTTTTTAAATTTGTATTTTGATGATTAAAATTGCTACTCCAAGAATGATTTATGTCCGATCAAAGGTGTCCTCAACTAATAAAAAAATTGAAATATTGTATTTTAAAAATTGTTTAAATTATTTTAATTTTTTAAAATATTAAATTTAATATGAAAATTATATAAACTTTTAAAAAAAATTGTAAACTTTATAGATTAAAAACAAACTAATACAACTCAAATAGTTTTGACTTTTAAACGAAAAGGTAGGGATAATAAACGGAGATGGAGAATTTACTTTAGGATTTTTTAGAACTTTTGCAACATAATATTTATATACAAATAAAACTTATCTACCATGATACCACAAGGTGAATTCCACTCAGGAATTTGACCTTTAAAATACTTTCCTTTTTAAAATAAAATTGCCCAATATATGCCCCACCTAACACAATAATGTGTTCTTGAAGATGTGCATAGAGAGATATAACATTCTATGAAGGATCTTTTACGAATCCTTAATATTGCATAATCAGTGAGGCACTATGATGCCCTTGATTTATATCCATGGGTTCCTCCTTTCTATGTTTCGATAAATATTTTTGACTATGTGGTCCATAATTGTGTCATTGAAAAGGGAGCAAGGCACAATGTCATGCATCTTCAAGTTATGAGGAATTTGGGTCTTGAATGCACAGGTCCTTGTAAAGGTATGTTGTCCTTGGATTCAAGAATGGTAGAAAAAACTGGTTATATCAGGTATTTATCCATCTCCTTTAACCAAGCTCCTGATATAAGCATGCTTATACATGTGATTGTAGCATATATACCTGAAGCATATGGCATGCTTTTAGGGGCAGATTGGTCTACCAAAGTCAAACATGGTTGTTACTTAATGGAAGGAACCCACTTCACCTTTCCTCATAAAGGTGCAGAAGTTGTCATTAGAAGGGAACCAAAATACCGAGAGAGGGTCGTACCTACTTCCTATAACACAAACATGTGTATTTTCAAGACATGGGGATGGTTACTTATATTGTGGTATATGAAGAATACCTTCACATTCCCCCTCCTAAACAATATGAAACGATTTGGAGTATGGATTTTGATGGTGCCAAATCCAAACATGGATCTGGTGTTGGGGTCCTTTTGTGCGGTCCCAAAGGAAAGGCTTTCCCTTTCTCCTTTCAATTAGAATTTCCTAACACTAAAAATATGGTTGAATATGAAGTGTTGGTTTAAGGCCTCCAGAAGGCCTTAGACTTGGGAATTCGTCACTTATTGGTAAGTGGTGATTCAGATTTGGTTGTGAACCAAGTTAGGGGAAAATGTGTTGTCCACAATACTTGCCTCAAACAATACTACCGAAGGGTTAAATAACTCATGGAAAGGTTCTTATCTTTCAACATTCAAGCAATTCCTAAGGCTGCAAGCCATGTAGATGATACGTTGGCTACAGCTGGCTCTTACTTCATTTCAGATTTCGTAAGGCCCATTAAGGATATAAAAGTCCAAATTTTACATATTCCTACGTTACCTGATAATGTTGATGATTGGAAATTTTTTGAATCCGATGAACAAATTTGTAGGTTCCTCCAAAACAAAGGGGAATTTGAAGATTTGCATACATGCCATGAGGTAGAAGAGGAAACCGGGAATATAATCCAATTAAAAACAAATAAAATACCCCTTGGGTTATCGGTGTTGGAATCCATGTTTGATTCCAATGATGCTCCTACATCCGCACTTAAGGTTAGTAGTGGATCTATTAGAAAGGTGCAATAAACTACCCCTATAAATTTGGGAACCAAAGAATATCCAAAGATGGTTTAGATAGGGTCACAATGTTCTTCTAAGGATTTTACCAAGTTCACGGAAATTTTGTTAGAATTCAAATATGTTTTTGCTTGGGTACTACGAGGACCTTAAGGTTTTTAATATGGATGAAATAGTTCATGCCATACCATTAATCCCTTATTCAAAACCTCATAAGCACAAACAAACAAAGAACAAACCCACATTAGAACAAACGATAAGGGTAGAATTAGATAAAATGGAAGCCTCAGGGATCATTTACCCTATTTGTTATTCACAATGGGTGTCCAATTTGGTTCCAGATAGGAAGACAACTAGGGATATTCACTTATATGTGTCAATTTTTGACATATAAATCAAGCGTCTTTAAAAGACAACTACCCTTCCCCACCCATGGAGGAAATCCTCCAACAAGTTTATGTTTCCCAAATGATGTCCCTCTTGGATGGTTTCTTAGGCTACAACCATGTATCCCTTAATCCCTCTGATTGTCACTTAACTACCTTCACTACTCCTTGGGGCACATATGCATACAACAAAATTCCTTTTAGTTTGACTAATGCTAGAAGTACCTTTCAACTTGCCATGGCTATTGCTTTCAAAGGATTGATGGGAAAGATTATTTTTGTCTACTTCAATGACCTTATAGTATTCTCCAAAGAACGAGGTAATCACTTTGATCACCTAAGGAAGGTGCTCCTTAGATGTCGCAAATTTGGCATATCCCTAAATCCTAAGAAAACCATGTTTCAATGTTACTGAAGGGAAGCTCTTGGGTCACATTGTGTCTCATGAGGGTGTCAAAGTTGATCCTGAAAGGGTGATTGCAATCAAAAGGATCCCTTTACCTACCAACAAGAATGATATGCAATATTTATTTGGTAAGATAAATTTCCTAAGATGCTTCATTCCTGATTTTTGTTGAAGTTGTCAAACCTCCAAATCAACTAATGAAGAAGGATGTTAAGTTTAAATGGGACCCTCCTACACATCGTGCTTTCGAGTCTATTAAACTTGCTATTTCTTATGCACCTCTATTGATTAGTCCTCATCAATCCAAAGACTTTTTCATATATACTAATTCATCAAAGGATACCATTTCTGCGATTTTATTACAGAAATACAATGAAGAAAACCTTAGGCCAATTGCTTTCATGAGCCAAAATTTAAAACCGCATTAATTGGATTATTCTCATCTTGAGAAACATGGATATTCCTTGTATAAATCCTTGGAATTATTTTGACATTGCATACAAGGTCAGAAGGTTCAGGTTTTTGTACCTACATCCCTCTTGGTCATTGTTTTGAACCAAACTGAGCTACATAACAAATGGTCCAAGTGGATTATGCGTATGCAAGAATATGACTTAGTTATCAAACCGACAAAAACCATAAGGGGGACAAGTTTGGCTGAATTGCTAACTAAGTCCCATGCCTCAGTCATTGTTGAAACACCCCAAGTAGATGACTTGATTTCTTTTGAGGAAACGATTGAAGAAACAGAAATGGCCTCAGAGCCATGGTATACCCCCATTGCATACTTTTTAGTGAATGGTTTTTGTCCACCAGATATGGATACTAAATCTAAGTGAACACTTCGCTTACAAATTATTCAATATGTCTTACAATATCAAATCCTTTATAGGATAGGTCTTGATGGAGTTCTATCTCATTGTATTACACCCGATCAAGCCCAAATGGAACTTGAACAATGTCATTTCAGGGTTTGTGGAGGTCATTTTTCAGCAAAGACTACTGCAGAAAAAAATAAATAAATAATAATAATAATAATAATAATTTGCATCCAGGTTATTATTGGCCTTCCCTCCATCAAGATGACCATTTACTAGTTTGAAAGTGTGAAGCTTGCCAATGTTTCACCGGTAAGGAGAAGTTAGCTACCATCCCTCTTAATCCCATCGAAGTACAAGTCCCTTTCGCAAGATGGGGTGTGGATTTCATCAGTCCAATATCTCCACCTTCTAGTGCTAGTCACATATTCATCTTGATTGCTACTGACTACTTCACTAAGTGGGCAGAAGCAGTTGCCCTTAGGAACTCCACTAAACAATAGGTGGTAGAATTAATTGAGCTAAACATTTTGTCTCGCTTCGGGACTCTTGCTGAAATATTGATTGATAATGGATCAGATTTCATGTCCGATTTCATGATCCACTTAGGTGTCACTTATGGCATCCGACTTTTTCAATCTTCCACTTATTACCCTCAGGGTATTGGATTGGCCAAATCAACAAATAAAAATCTGATTCGGATCCTTAAGAGAACCGTCAAAGATAACATACTGGCACACAAAACTAAACTTTACTTTATGGGCTGATAGAATTACACCTAAGATAGATACATGCCAAAGTCCTTACACTCTGTTGTATGGGACCCCTGCTATTCTTCCTATTCACTTGCAATTTCCATCCTTGAGGTTAGCTATCACTGAAGCAGATGTTGATTTCCATCCCTTACAACATCGTTTGGACACCTTAGTCGAACTAGAGGAGGTTAGAAAAGATGCATTCCAACACCTCCAAAAGAAACAAGACATTGTCAAACGTTCATTTGATAAGAGAGCCACAATGGTGAATTATAAAGTAGGAGATGATGTCCTATTGTGGACAAAGCACACGAGGCCCCATCCAAACACCACAAGTTCGATTCATTATGGATGGTTCCTTACACAATTTATGAGGTTTTAGGAACCAATGCCTTTATATTGAAAACACTAGATGGTGAGCCATTACGATTTCCAGTGAATGGTCGCCACCTAAAGTTCTTTTACACTTGAGAGGCCCTGTATTTCTTGTACATAGTCCATAATTTTGAAAATATGTACATGCATCACCTAGAATTTTGAGCTTTGTTTGGTTTGTTTCATTTTAGTGTTGCGTGTAGGATTTATTTTTGTTTTCCACTTGAAGTTTTATTTGTTTCATTTTAGTGCCATGTTTTGCTTGCTTTCCCTTAAGCCTTATGAATTTTTATTTAAAATTGGAAAGAGGGTCTTATATCACTTTACTATTGATTGCGAAGTGTCATCCTAGGAACCTTCTGTGTAACACCCCTTTTTTAACCCCGGAATATAATAATTTAAATATTAATGAAAGAGATACATGCTAGATATGTATGGTCTAGAGTGACCAAGATAAGTAAATTTGTAAATTTTCACTCTTTAATAAAGAAATCCATGACTGTTGCAGACTAAAGAACAAAAGAAGAGATGGGGGACTATCCTTCCACAAAAAGGGAAAAGGTACCCAACCCATGCCTGTCACCTTTCCAACTCTCCATGCCACTTGTCCATTTTTTGTGCCACTTGTCTATCCTCCAGCATGCATATAAATAGGGAGGGGTAGCCACATTTCCATTCATTCCTTCATGCAAGAAATAATTCCTTCTATATTCTATACTTGAAATATCTACTTAAAAACCCTAGCATCCATATTTCCATATGGTACTAGTCTGTAGCATTTCATACCACCGTCCCCCTTCTACAGACGAAGAACCATATAGAGAATAGCAGAACTTTGTCAAGCCCTAGGAAAGGAACTACGTGTAACAAGCTCAGGATACTCTTACATCAGAGAAGGGAGCCACATTATTGGTGGAGGAATAGTTGTATTTAGAGAAGCCAACACCTTCTTATGGAATGATAGTCCCAGCTCAGGGGTGGCCTGTCAAAGTAAGATATGGCTTGACAGAGCCTATGGCTGGGTGGAATGTCCTTGGTCTGCAGACAGCTGGTTTACATTTCTAGATAAGTATTTACCTATGTATGAAATGTGTTGAATATTATTGAATTATGCTTAACATAATTATTATTGTCGAATGTTTTATTTAATTTTATTCATTATTGCCATCATATGAATTTTGGAACTGAATTAATAGCAATATAAATGCATCCATATGGAGATAGTGATAATAGATTATGATGTTTGCATGTAGGGAGTTAGATCTGCAACATATCAATCTATCTTACTAAGAAATGGTGAGTTCCTATGTCAGCAACATGAAAAGATTATCACAATTTTACAACAATCTATATTCATTAATCAAAACTCATTAAGATCTAGATTCATTTAAGAATTAAGTTCATGCATGATAAGCCAAATTCAAACTCTTAGATGGTAGAACTTGAATCCATTCATATTAAAACTAAGAAGAAGTACATAGTTACCAATTATCTTGGTGTGAATCCCTCTTCCATTGTCATGAGATTCCCTTCCTTCACCCTTGCTTTTGAAGAATTTGAGCTCCTTCTCCTCCTTCAGAATCTTTTCAGCATGCCTTTGCTCCTTTTTTTCTCTCCTCTACAATGCCTCCCATGCCTTTCTTATATAGCATTGGGAAATGAGCCCTCATGTTTCTCTTTTCAATGTGGGATTATCCCTTTTCATCTTTTTTTTATTATTTTAGCTCAAAACCCACTTTTCCATAATTTTTAGGCTTTTTGCATAACTTTAACATACTTTAAGTACAATTAATGCACTTTAATGCATTCATCTTCACTTATTGATTGGTGTAGCTTAGTTTTAGACCTTTTATGAGAGGTTCAGTCACTGAACTTGGTCTTCTTAGTTTCTTATTGTCTTCACCTAATCCTTCCATTTATAGGAGAAGTGATTAGATCAGACAGGACTTGTCTTTGAATGTACTTATGTTTCTGTCTTCATGTTGCGGGCGCATGGTAAAAATGTGCTTCTTCTGTCACATGACTAGGGTGTTAATTTGATTGTTAACAGATGCCCCCTAATGTGTGAGGTCCGAAGCGGAGCTAAGGGCCGAAATACATTATTGAATTTTATACTCTGTATACGGATACTCTTTACACTGATACTCTTTATCATTCAAAGCAAGGATAAGGGAAGGAAAGCTCGCGGGCACAGGATTGAGGATCACACCTGAAAAACATAGCAATTTCTCAAATATATAATATCTTCCTGAGGCGTGCATACCCATGCTCAGCAGTAAACAAGCATGGACACGAACAATACACAGTTGATCCATGTCAAAAGAAATTTTTTCTGAAAATGTGAATATGCACTTTGATGAGTGCGAGAACAAAGTCTTTATTGAACTTCTGACATGGCAATCTAATCTTGCGCAGCTCGGGCAGTGCATCGAATAGTGATACAACTATTTTTCCCAAGGTCTTCAATACAAACTGACAATAGTACGAGTTTATATCATGCGAATAAGTGATCTAATGTCAAGCATAATAAAACACCATCTGATTACCGATCATTGATGTATACCATTAACAAATGCGAAGAGACCCACCGATAATGATGATGGACTCTAAGGTACTGAGTACAAACTAACAAGTGTGAATAAATGTTCTAAAGTAGAACACTTGTAGAATCAAACAATCAGGGGTCATTGATGTATACCCACTGTCATTTGCAAGGAAACCTGCCACTAATGACTGCAAGACCCAAGGTACTCTCGGGTTTCTAAATCCATTTCCTAGATGATGATTTGATGTCGATAGGAATAGATCCATCGGAAGGAGGGCATTGATGCATCCCACATCAACCGATACGAAACAAAGATCAATAGTCTGATATAATTTGGTAGAACTGAAAGATCCAACACTGTATACTGACACAAGGAAGGCCAACATGATTGGTCAAGAATATTTGAGGAATGGTCGACTCAGTTTGGACTTCCCTTGAACACATAACACGACGCGGAATGGACACTTGGAAACATAGGACTTTAAGTAACCGACTTTAATGAAATACGCTAATGCCAGATGCATTAACGAAAGCTCCATTGGTGACGGGAAGGATAACCCATCGGTGGAGATCTATTCAAAATACTGGTACAGTTTCCTAAGGAAAATGCAGATGGTGTACTGACAGCGAGGACCAAATTATGTGTCGTGTTGAAGGGCGACAAGGACTGAATGTTGTTGTTTTCTTCAAGGATTATAATATGAAGTGATTCAAGTCTCTCCCTTTTTGGATTTTTATGTTTTTTAATTTTTATGCTTTTTCATTTTTGTAAAAAAGAATAAAGAATGCTATGATACATAGGAAGGAACGAGTGTTTCATGGGCATACGCCTATTTTTCAAGGGTACGGGTTAGGCCAGGGCAAAGATCCATATTGCAAACAAGGGCTAAGCTCGTTGTGCACACTCTTACAGCTATTCCTTCCCAGGGGAGTCTATCTGAAGCAAGATTATGTGTCGACGGACGGTGAAGTAATACCATGTGACTGAAGTTATCCGATTTGGGGAAATGGCCAAGTAGGAATGGTTCAATGAGCCTTATGTCAACTTGAGTCTTGTGAAAAATCCCAAAATCATAGATCATCATGAATCATGGTATGTCTCAACTACCTGCGTCAAATAGTTTGAACTGTCAAAGTCTTCAAGTCCTGAAATCAAAAACCATTTCACTAGCCAACAATTTAGTTAGACAGTGGTTCAGATGTCCATTAATATCTAAAAAGGTAGCTAAAATTGAAGAATTATGCCTCTTTCTATCATTCAAAAGGATACGGTTTGTACATGTATGAATAAAAGATAAGTGAAAATACTCATGATTTACCATATGTGTTCGTTGTGCAGCCGATGTATGAGAGGAAGGATTCCCTTTCAGCTTGAATTCCTAGAAGCTATTAACCTTTAGTCTTTGATCTGCCAGTAGTGAATTAGTTTCAATGTCGAACTAGAAAATTTTGAAACAATTTCCCATGTTTTCGATTTTTTCCAAATTTTTCATTTTTTTTGTTTGTATGAACATTTTTTGGGTCTTATCTGTAAGAAAAAGAATAAAAAAGGGAAATAGTATTTACACTATTCTTTTTGGTGTGTGCAAAATTTACACACTTTTTGGGTTATGATGTAAGCTATATTATTTTGGTTTCACTTATGTCTTTAACTGATGTGTTCAATTAAATTGGCCATGAAATAATGTACATGCTTTCTTTTTGGTATAATGTTAATGACTTAGATGCCAATCAAGTACATAGTTGGCCAAAGAGTCAGCCAAACTATTCAATAAACTCGAACTGGCGCTCTAAAAGACGTACTCGTAGAAACTTTCTAAATAGTGTAGGATGTCGAACCTTTTAACTGGGATACAACTAATTCTGAGTCCAGTTTGACGATTATTCGTCGGATGCCAAGGGTGATAGCCTCGACAAGAAGCTCAATGACTATGCTATATTCTGCAACATTGTTGGTTGCAGATCCGAGAAAAGTGCCTCCTGAACTAAGAACTTCGTTATTAGGTGAAAAAACAATCCATGCGACGGAAGCAACGTTCCGAGAACTACGGTTGGCGCCGTCCGCATATCCCAAATATGTGAAAGACTCCTGTGCCATCTGTCAAATTGACAATGCCAAGCAAGATAAGTGTGTGCCCGAAATAACTAATGTACAAAATTTTATACAAAAAATACAACATAATACAACAAATGGTGCGAGGCATCAGTGCCTACGCGAAGTATTTCTTCAGATAGAGACCATTTCTGATCTCTGACATGGGTTCCCCATCAAAATTGACCAATTCATAAGCTCCCTTTTTTAACACAGTTTTGACAATAAGTGGTCCAAACCATTTAGGTACAAATTTCCCTTCTCCTATTTTATCTTGGTCTTGGTCATCAGCTAAAACCAGATCGCCTTCAGAAAAGACTCGAGGACGAATGGACTTGTCATATTTTTTTTTGACCCTCTTCTTATGTACTTCTATGTTTAGAGAGGCTTCCCTTCTAGTTTCATCCAAAGCATGGAGAAGGAGAAGCCTTTTCTCTTCCACAGAAGTGTTAGGTAGGAGTTCGACAGCTATCTTAATGATGGGATTTCACATTCAATTGGCAACACAGCTTCTTCTCCATAAACCAGTTGGAAAGGAGTGAATCCGGTTGCGGTTTTAGCAATTGTTCGGTAGGCCCAAAGAGTAGTAAACAACATCAAGTGTCAGTTGTTCTTGTTTTTATTAATCATCCTTTGTAACATGGTTTTCAAAACCTTGTTGATGGATTCTACTTGTCTATTAGCTTGAGGATAATATAGAGAGGAAAAGTCCTGCCACAGTCCTAACCGATTTGTAAGTTCATCCATATAGGAATTCCTAAAATGACTTCCGTTTTCCATAGTGATCTATTTGGGTACACCAAACCTTGCTATCACATGATTGAATAGAAAGTATGTTGCAGTTTTACCCGTGTAATTGAATATAGGCATTGCCTTAACCCACTTGGTGAAGTAGTCTATTGCTACAATGATGTAGTGGTGGCCATCGGCTGAAGGTGGGTTGACTATCATATAATCAATGGCCCATTTTGAAAATGGACCTACGGTTACTACAGGGTGTAAAGGAGCAGGATGTGCATGCATTTTTCTTGTGTAAATTTGGCAAGGGTGGCACTTTTTGACAGCATTTATGCAATCTTTGAAAATTGTAGGCCAAAAGTATCTTGCACGCAAGATTTTCTGAGCAATTCCTAACCCAGAAAGATGACCGCCACATGCTCCAACATGTCAATCATTCAATACTTGTTCAACTTCTTGGTGTACTAAACAATGCCTTAATATCATGTCTATTCCTCGACGATACAAAGTATCCCCGATGATGAGGTATCTTCGAGCTCAATGTCGAATGCGACGTCGTTCAATACTAGAAAGCTGAGGATCAATCCTTTGGGTTTGAAGGTATATAATGAATGCTCCATACCATGGATCAGAAGGTGCAATGAGGAATACATGTTCATCTGCCCAAGTTTCAACAAATATAATACCCTCCTTCTCTATGGGTAACTCAGACATTAATTCAGCAAATGCCAACAACTTCTTGGCTTTAGCGTTTTTGAATTCGAGGTCAAATTGTTGTAAAATTACTATCCATTTTGATTATTTGCCACCAATGACATGGCGGGACAAAATGTGTCTCATGGGGTTCATTTCAGCCACTATGGTTGTTTTCTTTGGAAGTATGTAATGTCTAAGTCATTGGACAGCATGGACTGCAACCAAGGCCAATTTCTCAACCTAGGAATATCTCAATTCGGGACCTGCAAGGCCCTTACTAAGATAGTAAACAACATGTTCTTGAGAGGATTTATCTTCTTGTGCTAAGACCATTCCAATTGTGGTAGGAGAGGCGGCCAAATATAGCAAAAGTCTCAATTATAGTTCGGTGGACTAAGCACCAGGGCGGAGACCAAGCTTTCTTTAGTTCATCGAATGAGCGTTGAGCTTGGTCATCCCATGTAAATGTTGCATCTTGTTTTAAGAGACGCATGAAACCTTTAGCTTTTTCAGCAAAATTTTCGACAAATCTTCTCTCAAGTAGTTGGCTTTTCCTTGAAGGCTTTGAAGTTGAGTGATTTTTTTTGGGGAAGGAAACTGAAGTATTGCCTCAACCTTGATGGGATCAACCATGATCCCTTTTTGGGATACTACGAACCCAAGTAACCTCCCAGAGTCCACACAAAACATGCATTTATGTGGATTTAACCTAATGTTGTACTTGTGGCAACGCTCAAATATGGCTTGTAAATGTGCACCATGTTCAGCTCTCTTTTTAGATTTAGCTCCCAAATCATCAAGGTAAACTTCAATGATATCTTTAATATCGTGAAATGCGTATGACATTTCTCTTTGAAAGGTAGCCCTGACATTTTTAAGGCCAAATGGCATTTTCCTATAAGCGAAGGTCCCCCAAGGGCATATAAAAGTTGTTTTATGTTGGTCTTCCTTTTTTATCTGGATTTGGTTATAACCGGAGAAGCTGTCCATTTTATCCATATCCGGCAGCTTATAAACACTAAGAATAGACCAGTTCAAAGGTCAAACTTATCTGTTGAAGATGAAGATTGAACCTCTTCCACAACACCAAACCCTATCAAAGGTCCACCTATAGCAAACGAATGACGTAGTCAAGAATCTGGTAATACTAGTAGTTAATTTATGAATTGACAGAGTAAGGGTCAATTTTTCTTCTTACCTTGGGCGTTTTAAGGCGCGAGCCTAGGAAGAGGTGACCTTGTCACCTTCCCCACAGTCGCCCATCTTCTACATTTTGTTTAACCTTTGTCAATAAAACTTTTAACAAACCGTAATGGAGAATGCAACTGATATCTTATTAAGTTTTTGGATACGTAACCTGTTCTGTGGGAAATTATGGCTAGGGGTCGGCTCCTCCTGGCACCCTTATCACTCCAAGCCACCTGCAAAAAAAGAATGCACGCATTAAAACCCTGAACCTAGAAGAAGAATTAATACAGTATAACATTTACTGAAGAAAGTTGAGATTTTTACCTTGTTAATGGCGGCTCAGGGAAACCAAACTTGTGCTTCAGTCGCGGCTACCAGGAAGAGATGTGGATGGCGGCCTCCAAATCTTGTAATAACCTCGAAAGACAACCAAAAACGAAAATTCCATCACCATTTGCAGTATAGTTCCCTAGTTTTTACAAATCACCATGATGAACGTAGAGCTTCTTCTCACAAAGCTCGCCGACAACAACCATAACAATAATGGAGGTTAAGACATCAAGAAAACGCATTAAACCCTTTTGAAACGCTTCACATCCTCATGTACAAATGGACGATGGAGATCACTTTCCAGCATAGGCCATAAAGCCTGGCTACGCTGTCAACTCGTAGCCAGGGTGGCGTATTAAATGCTACCATCCACCATTTTACAAACAAGCATTAAACTCGAATAGTGGGGTAAATCATAATTCAAACTTTATTATAATTCTCTTGGATCAAAGTTAGACTATGGAAAATATCCATATTCCCCATTACAATCATCAATTGCATAGTTAAAACTTTCAATTAAAACAAAGGTTGGTGCAAGTCCTTGGATCTCGATATCTTACATTTTGGGAATAAGACTATAGCCATAGTCCCCACTCCCTTTTTGGGTGCTTAAAAATGATAACAAGAATAGGAACATTTTAAGTTTCACCTTCTTTTTTTGTTGACGACACGCCACTTACTTTTGGCGCAGCATCCAGCTTGTATGCAACCTGACCAAGCAGTTATAATTTACATTATCAACTTTTTCAAACATGATGACCATATCACAGTAGTTATTACTCACTAAGAATGTAGATATGATAGATAGTATAACGAAATAAAAACGATGTTTTTACAAGGTTACATGCATTAAAAAAATATATTATTTATGGATTTTTGAGGTATGTGACAGGAGCATAGGTCCCATACTACCTTTGAAGTTTTCAACGACATGGGGATCGTTCGCGGAAACATGAATAGTCGGAGCAAGACAGTGGAAATAGATGACAAGGAGTGCTTGAAATGGCTAGATTCTTGGTGCCCTCAGTCCATGGTGTTTTGGAAACCTATTTTTTCCCAACGATGAGCAAATATGTACATTGGCTACACGCCTCAAGGATAGAGGTCAGGCTTTCGTCTAGGCTATCAGACATTTTGAGGCGGAGCTCAAACCTAAAGCAACTGAAGTGGGTTTGCTAGAGGGATTCGAAGATAGGACCTGAGAGAGGAGCCTAAGTATACAAGCGTAGGCCCTTCAGCTCATAATCCCCTCCCATCCTTCCATCGGTGTGTTCCTGAGTCACTGCGAGTGGAACTCTATGCTGGAGAGCATGAGCATGGGTTTTCCCATGATCACTTGGCCCGTGTTCGCAGAGAATCCATTTAAATCGAAGCTTCTGGTGGAACATCTGGGTCCCCTACCAACGGCCAGTAAGAACTGGTGGAACACATGGGGTCCCCTACCAACGGCCAGCAAGAACTTGCGTACACCTGCTCGACCTGGTATAAATTTGGCTTTCTAGAAGCTATTTCAAGTGCAACAACCCCAAACTTGAACACATCCCACTGGCTATTCCAAATATGACATATCAAGTGCAACAATCCCACATTCATCTCAGCACTGGCTATTCCAAATATGACATTCTTTGGTGCAAAGTACGCACGTGCCCCCATTGGTTGTGGTGAAATGTGAACTATGATCATGCTCAGTGTGTGCCAAACCAAAGTCTTCTAGATAGCATTGGAATTACACGTGGTGGACATTGGTGATTCTAGAAATTTTAATTTTATCAATTTATTTTTTTTAAATTTGTATTTTGATGATTAAAATTGCTACTCTAGGGATGATTTATGTCCGATCAAAGGTGTCCTCAACTAATAAAAAAATTGAAATATTGTATTTTAAAAATAGTTTAAATTATTTTAATTTTTTAAAATATTAAATTTAATATGAAAATTATATAAACTTTTAAAAAAATTGTAAACTTTATAGATTAAAAACAAACTAATACAACGCAGATAGTTTTGACTTTTGAACGAAAAGGCAGGGATAATAAACGGAGATGGAGAATTTACTTTAGGATTTTTTAGAATTTTTGCAACATAATATTTATATACAAATAAAACTTATCTACCATGATACCACAAGGTGAATTCCACTCAAGTATTTAACCTTTAAAATACTTTCCTTTTTAAAATAAAATTGCCCAATATATGCCCCACCTAACACAATAATGTGTTCTTGAATATTTGCATAGAGAGATATAACATTCTATTAAGGATCTTTTACCAATCCTTAATATTGCATAATCAGTGAGGCACTCACATTCCCTAACTCATACAACACCTTTAAGTGCTCTTTAGTATATTCATAGAGAGTCCTACAAGCTAACAATCTTTGTTTTTGTTAACTCTCAACTCCCCGTAGCTCATTGGAATCCCTCCTTTTAAGAGAGTTCTCTTTTTGGACTCTTTGTCATCCTATAAATTAGGATGACACCTCTCACTAAATTTTTGGAAAGTGTGGCTATATTTTATGAAGAGCTTTCCTCCACTTCTCAAGTCTTGAAAAGAGGGGAGGCTTAATTAACACTTGGAATTCTAGAACCTAAGATACCTTCTCCACTTGTGGTATCATGGTTCCTCTTCATCATGGTCCTACCCAATCAACGTTGAATATGTTCATTGATAAAAGATAGTAAATAGTTACAATTGCACCATTGATGCAATATGTCCATGATGCATCAAGATCATTAACTACTAATTCATAAATAAAATATTGTTTTTGACATGGCATTGAGGAATATTACAACATCCATCCTTGGGAGTGTAGAAGACCAAAGGATTGATGGACCAAACCAATTTTTCCTCCCTATATTTTGATATAATGAAATTGGGTTTTAAGAGTTCAATATACCTATTCCATAAATCATCAACTTCCATATGCAATACGATGTCTTTCCATCTAATCCACCCCTATTGCCATATAGTATATATGTTGACAACTGCAATTTGTGATAAATTGTAATATCCTTGCATCCTCAATTGATGCATAATATGAAGCGGCAACTTTAATCCATTTCGACATCCTATCTAGGGATCCAAACCAATCTAAACATTTGACCCATCACCTACATCCCAAACCAACTAGTTGTCTACTAAAGTGAATAGAAGTACCAATGCTTTCCAAATAATATGGACATTAGTTATACTTTTTACATGATTCCTTATCTAGCACTCTATTGGACCAATGTTATTTGCTTCTCCAAGTTTACAACCTTAATCCATAGACCATCGTCTTGTATAAGTCTCCAAACACGTTTTGCAACCAATGCTTTTGAGAAAAAGAATATGTTCTTTAATCCCCATCCTCCCTATGCTTTGGGCACATCAATTCTTTCATATTTTACAAGTGGTAATCCTCTTTTATCTTTACACCCCTACCAACTGAATCTAAAAGATATATTTATTATAGCCTCCAAAACTCATTTTGGAATCCAACATATAGGGATAGCCTCCATGATAGATTTTACAACACAGACCTCCCCTTGATAGCAAGCAATTACACCATGTATTCAGTTCTCTCTTCCTTAGTTATCAAACATTGGCAATCCTTCATGCCATTGGGTTTGAGCATGAAACCCAAGTACTTCATCCCACTATATGATTTTCGATAAGGGAACAAGTTTGTTATGCATCCCACTTGTTCTTTATATAAGCCAAAAAAAGAAAAAGGATTTTCCACATTTACTATCATACATGTAGCCACACAAAATAAGTTGACAATTTCCTTTAGTATGTATGCATCTCATCGTGAACCATCACAAAATATCAGTATATCATCGGAAAATAGTAGATGCGTTGGGGAATATGAATTTACCATTTTTATCCCTTTAAAATGTCCCAATCCAAGGGATTCCTTTAATGCCATGTTGATGCCCTTTACTACAATTAGAAACAATAGACAAGAAATTGGAAAACCATGCCTAAGCCCCTTTGAAGCTTGAAAAAAGGAGATAGTGCACCATTGATGAGTATAGAAAAAGAAACAAATGAAACATAATTCATAATCGAAGTACCAAAGGGGGCATAGAGGTCCAGATATATGAGAAATAATTTAACGTATAGCCAGCTTACCCTATCATAAGTCTTCAAGAGATCTACTTTTGCCATCGCTCTCAAATTTTTTACTTTTATAGAATGGAGACCCTCTTGTGCCACCCCCAATACCTCATCTATCTACCTCTGAACCAAAAAACCAAACTACTCCTCTAGTATTTGTTTGGATAGAATCACCTACAATCTTATGGCAATAGTTTTGGCTATAATTTTTAAATGCAATTACAGAGAGAGATGGGCCGAAATTTATGTTGTACTTTGGAATTAGTGTGATGAAAGTCACATAGAAAGCTGCTAGAAGTTTTTCAAAATACCTAAATTCCCCAATTACATTTCTCAGGTCATTGTTTATGAACTTAAAACATCCAAGAAAGAATTATACAAGTAGACCATCAAGCCCCAGGTTGGAAACTTCGAAGAACTTCAAGCAATTTACACCGACTCACCTCCATCAATAGTTGATTGTCATTGGATTCACAAATCATGGAAAGACAGTGGACAAACTTAGAATTTATGCAATAGAAAAAACACCTTTCTTCCTTATAAATGGAACCAAAATAGTTTACACCCTCTTCAACAATATCCACAAATTTGGCAATAGTGTATCCATCAAATGTTTCTATTTTCCAACCTATGTTGATATTCCTTTTGTAATTTGTGGAGCAATGAAAATTTCGTGTTCTCATCTACATCTTTGCACCAAAGAGCCCTACTCTTTCTTAGGCCTCCAAGCCTTTTCTACAACTTCTTGCTTCACCTCATTGGCAAACCCAAATCCATCTAAGTCATAGAGTAACTTTTTTCCCACTTCCTTTAAGTACCTATTATCCATGTTCTTTATAAATATTCTCCATTCAATCGAAACTTGTCTTTCCCTCTCCAAATTTTGTTCCAATTATAATGTCGAGGACTCTCTTAAAGATCAATTAAAACATTGCCACCCCTTTTTTATCTTCTTTATATATTGCATTTCTAGCACAATTGTAGAGTAATCAAAGTTACCTCCACATGATACCCACTAATGAAATCAATCCGCATTGCAATATTGTCCTCACCCACCTCATCTAAATTTTTCAAGAAATAAAACCGCACCACCCCACACTTTGCATGCACCCAGTGAGAAGTTTAAATCCCCTCCCACAATCATCAATCCTTGAAATTGCCACTTTAGACTGAAGACAATGTCCTAGCATGTTGTTATGTCTATGTATGGTCCATAAATATTTAATACAAAAGACTCTTTACCAAAATCCTAGGAGAACAAGGAGATCCCCGATCCTAAGAAAAATTACCAATTGCTAGTACAATAAAAAGAACATTTCAGCCAAACAAATATTAGACCTCTCAACCTCCCCCTTGAATCTATAGAAAGGAAGTCCCACCCACCCATGATCCTACCCAATTAAGTAATTAGTCTATCCCCCTCCAATATAGTTTCTTGAAGTAATAACACATCCACTTTTTGTACACCAACCAAGCGTTTCAAAACGAACATTTTAGGGGATTTGCTAAACCCCTACAATTCATAGATAAAACAATCATTTCAAACCCTCTGTAAGAGTATTTGCAGCTCAAAGACACCCTAATAATGATAACTATCTACCTATGAGTATTTCATTACAATCATACTCATAGGTAGAGAGAGAGAGAGAGAGAGAGAGAGAGAAGACTATGGGGGACCAAGTTATTCACCAGTGAGAGTGAGGAGGATGTGAGGAAGTCCCATGGGGTAAGTCACATAACCCTAACTCAATTAAAAATAAAAATAAAAATTACCATCTGAGAGCTTACATCTTAAACCATGTTATAAATCCTTTAATCCCTGCTTAAATCCTAAGTAGGTGCTTAGATGGGGAATTAAATGCTAAAGTGGTGGGTTTCTTGGGTTAGAGCCCACGTGGGTCTAAAGTTCCATGCAAAAGTAGTTAATATATATAAATCTAGGAATGAATTGATTTTCATTATATTGAATTCTGGAAAATTAAATGGTCTAAATGTTGATAAATGATTATACTTTTGTAATTAATATATATATATTTAAATTTCCATAGAGAAAACCTATAATACTTTTCTCGAGCCTATAATGAGTATAAGAAATGCTAGAATGACAATTTCCAAGCATAATTTAAGTGGAATTTGTCTTGCAAATTCCTGAAGTTGTTTTCAAGCTTGGAGAAATCATAGGAAATCAAGGATTTACGTGTATTTCCAAGCCTTAATAAAATCGAGGATTTATGAGCGTTTATTTTCCAAGCCTTAGCAAACTTGGGATTGGCTAGAAGTGATAACACCAAATTCTTTATGAAAATTGAGAATTTTGCATGTTTAATTCTAAAGCCAAATGTGAAATTGGAAATTGTTATGGCGTTAACTATCCAAGAGTATTATGAAAGTGAGATTCACTCTTGCCAAATTCTCAAGTCTTGAGAAATATGGTTGGTCAGAATGTTCACTTGCCAAGTCTGATGCATATTCGTAACTTTCTTGTATTGAAATATCCAAGTCATCAAAAACATAAGAAATTGTTGTAGTTTCCTTTGCCATTTCCTTTATTTGAGACACATTATCAACATTGTATGCAAGTGTTTAGAAAAAGGTGCCAAAGAAGTCTTTCGGAAACTATATTCATGTAGCTTAAGTTCTGAACATACCTACCTAGTACGCTCACTTTTGTCCAACACAAAGAAAACAATTCAAAAAATTTGTAGCTTTGTTTGCTTATGAAGAGTAGAATTTGGTTCATGTAGCCATTGTTTTCAAGCTAAGTTATGTCAAGAGTGCACCATGCCTTGTTTCACCCATTTCTTGCAATTTGAATGCTTATTCATAACCAATATGTACTCTTCCATAAGAGTCTAAAGTACAAGAAAAATACTCAATATGGGTAGTTGTGAGGATTAGAATTCTTGTAGAATTTCTATGATCATGCTTAAAGAAAAATGCAATGGAAAACCATTGTTAGAATGTCCCAACTAATGGTTTCCTGACTAAAGCATTGAAAGATTGTTAGGAGTATTGATCCTCGAAAGCTTGTCTCTGGTTTGCCTACATGCCTATGTTTTCTACTTTGAATGGGCTACCACTGAAACGTAGCACTTTCGGTAGCAAATGGTGATTGTGTAGATTATATGTCAAGTGAGGTTTTAAAAGGGTGAAAGGATTCTACTAGCCTGTAGGTGTGAGTATCAAACCCATAAAGTCCGTAACAAGTATCTATACGTAAATATAAGATTCATTATGCAAAACCCTCATTAAAAGTCAAAAAAATAGGAACTTTGATTTGTGCTTGGTCTGTGTGGTCAATTCAAGCAATGTACTAATAACTTGAATGTATTTACATGTGTGTACATGTAGATGTTTATTTTGCATTTAGATTTATTTTGTTGTGCATATGTTCATATATGAAATAAACAATCTTATACATATAAATGCAGTTTTTATTTATACCAATCGCATATAAAAAAAAATCTAGGTGCGTCTTTGGGTGTTTAATAACAAGGATCGTCACAATTTGAAAGAATAACAATAGATATGCGAACCAAAAGATAAGTAAAAGGGAATTTCATATTATTTATATATTTCAAAAAGGCAAGTGAGTCTTGGTGGTTGGTTGGATGAACCAAAAGATAAATAAAAAGGAATTTCGTATTTTTTATATATTTCAAAAAGGCAATTGGTCTTGGTGGTTGGTTGGATGGAGTTTTTCCTTTGCTTTTTAATCTCTTAGGTGAGGATTTACTAGAGCATTTCAAAAAATCAGAATCACTAAAAGAATTATGCTACTTAATGCAACCGTTATAGCTCTTAAATCAGAATCACTAAAAGAGTTTATGCTACTTAATGCAACCTTTATAGCTCTTATCCCAGTGGTTGATAATCCAACTTTCTTTAATGATTTAGGGACCATCTCACTTTATCATTATATTTACAAAGACAAATATATAGTTTATTTATAGGTTATTTGTCTAGAGCAATTTGGTTTTTCCAATGGTTTCTTGGAAAACAAGCTTATTGAGAAGATTGGTTATGCACAAGAAAGGTTACATTTTACTAAATTAAAACAAATTTTAAACTATTGTTTTGAAGCTTAATCTCTTTAAAGGTAATGACAAAATATGTTGGTTGTTTAAAAATTCACATAGGCATGATCTTCATTAATTAACTAGCACAACTACTTAATTGTGATTGTCGTGAATAAGTAATATGTTACTTGTTCTAGAAAAACTAGTTAAACTTTACCATAGACTACATGTTATCTATCCATCAGCTACCAGTTATTTTTTATATTCTTCTGTTTATAATTATTTATTTTGAATTTGGAACAGAAGCAAGATAATTTCCCACGTGTTCACAAATGGCTTACTAATTGAGAGTCAAATTTTGAAGGAAATTTGACAACTCTACAACAAGGTACTAGAATGGAAATCAATATCACCAAATCTTCAAAGTTTTAATGCTATTGACGAGAGCTCATTGTGTATTTTAAATCAACTTTTCCCATTCACTATGGTGGATCTAGACTCTATAAAAATATGTTTGGATTATTGCCTGAAACCAAATGTTTGGGTTATCACAAGCAAGATTGTGGTGGATCTAAACTCTAGAATAAAATGTTTGGGTTATCACAACCAAGATTGGCAATGGCTCATTGGAAAAATTAAATCAAAGATAAACGTATAGTGCATTAGGTAGCTCTCCCAAGAGGGAAGATTAACCTCGGTGAAAATTGTATTTGAGGCCATCCCATACCAATTTATTGGTGTTATGATAAGAATCAAAAAGTCTCGTTTTAACTTTCTCTGAAGAGGAAACTCAGAACTAAGGGGTTGTCAATCTTGCAAAATGGAATAACATTGTGTAGCCAAAGGCTAAAGGTAGATGGGATCTTAAGCACATACATTATTTTGGTAGTGCTTTCGCTACAAAGAGTCTATAGAAAAATTTTAATTCAGAATTAAATAGATCCAAACTCTATTGTTCAGGGGAGTAGAATGGAAAGGAAATATATAAGTGTTTTTAATATTGGAAAGCCTTAACGGGGAGGCAGGTACGGGAGGAGTGATTTTTTATTCTGGTGGAAATATAGTCAAAACTTTTGCATGGGGATTGGAAATAGGATCAAACAATCAAGCGAAAAGATATGATTTGTTTCTTGGTCTACAATTGACTCTATATATAAAAACTTAGCCTCTTGTTAATTATAGAAAGTCAAGGAATCATATACAAAAAATAGTTTTTAGGTAGAAAGATGAAACTAAGGTTGTATTTGCAAATGTTAGGAGCAACACATAAATCCAAGGAATTGGCAAAAGGGGAGATTTTATCATAAATGGTAGTAGCAAGAATGGAGATCACTAAAGCTAGACATATGGGAGAGCAAGCATGGAATGTTGATAGAAATAACATTTTATCTCTCATTCTACCACTGAGGGGTTGGTTGGGAGGAGAGCGGTTTCCCCACACGGAGTTTCTAGAGAAGTTGCTACTAATGGACATTTGGGTGGCTTCAAAAGTGAAAGTGTAAGTTAAATATTCAGTTCAAGTATGCATTCTCTTACCCTTTCCTATTCATAATGTTTGGAGTACTTGTATTTATGTGCCAAAAAATTCAGGTATTACACACTGTCATAGGAGACTCTGTAATCATTTTGTCTCAGGTAAGAAATGGTCAGGCTATCAAAGATCCTTTAGCCATCAACACATTTTGAATATCCTTCCAAGGTTCCAGTTCATCAAGTTCTACCATGTGAAGCGGGCTTTGAATTCCCTCACTAATTCTTTTGCTAACCAAGCTTCCTCAATGTGCAAGGGGGAATTAATGACTAATGGGGGCCTAGCAATTTGTTATTTGTTTCTTAATTGCTTCTATGAAGCTTAATCTTTACATTATAAGATGGGGGCCTTCAATAGCCTCCACTTCCTCTCTTTTTTGGACATCGAATTAACTGGGTCCTGGTAAATGTTTGCTCCCTCGGGTATACAATTTCATTTATGTCATCTCCTTGGCATGTGGTTGCTTCTACGAGGTTGGCTGCGAACGTTGGTTGGGGTTGCTCAATTGGAATGGTGGTTAAGTCTATGACGTTCTTTTCCTTCTCCTTGCTGCAAGGAGTAAGGCTCTCAGCTCCATATTCGCAGGTAATTCGAATAAATTCCTATCTTTGCTTTGGGAGGTCTAGGATACTGAGTTATGCTGGCATGTGGAAAATGTTGTTTATGAGTTTTGCCATGGAAGTGTTGAGTTTATTTCTGTGAAAAGGAAGTCTGTGACATCTTTTGTGTTGGTTGTGAAACCTGATCTTCCCAGTCTCATAAATGATGATTCAACCGTGTTTGTACCCCGGTTTGGTTATGATCCCGACACGATACCCAAGGGGTTCGGGGGAGTTGTGAGCAGATATATGAACAACTCGGGCCCATGAAAAAAAATTGGGTTGTTTCGCCAACAGATTTCGGGCCCATGGTTTTGGGCATCCCGTGGTATTTTCCCATTGTATTTCCCCTATAAAAGAAAGACATTGTAATATGGATAGGGTTGATGTATTATGTTTTATGCATTGTAAAGATCTCTGAAATCGAGAAGAGAGACTGTGAGAGAGTGTGAAGAGGAAGTGCAGCAATTGTGCTACAGGTTATATCCCTTCACTTTGTTGGACGGTATAATAATAAGGACTGGCAATTTCAGTGTGGATGTAGCCCATCTTGGGTGAACCATGATATATTGGTGTCTCTCTTGTAATGTGTTTGTGTAATTATATTTGTATTTATGTTTATTGTTATTGCTCTACGATCTTGTCTTTCTAACAATTGGTATCAGAGCCAAAGGTCTATTTGACAGATAAACCCGCAGGAAGCTAAGGTTTCTGGTTCGAGTGGGAGCAATAGTAGAAGAAGGAAAGTTTAAGGTCGAGAAGTATAATGGCCAAAACTACCAGTTATGGAAGATGCAAATGGAGGACTATCTGTACCAGAAGGAGGATCTATTCCTACCGTTGGGAGGAAGAGCAAAGCAATCGGCGACTATGAAGGATGAAGAATGGGAGGTTCTTGATAGAAAGGCATTGGGGATAACACGACTGTCCCTGGCTTCGTCAGTGGCTTTCAATATCTCAAAAAAAAAGACAACGGAGGGTTTGATGAGTGCATTAGGTAAGCTGTATGAAAAACCCTCGGTCTCCAACAAGGTATTTCTAATTAAGCGTTTATTTAATATGAAGATGTCTGAAGGTGGATTTGTTGCTGGTCATTTAAATGGATTTAATACGATTACAAATCAACTAAGTTCTGTAAGTGTGAACTTTGATGATGAGGTTAAGGCTCTTCTAGTCTTGTGTTCATTGCCAGAACGCTGGAATAGCTTGGTCATGGCTGTAAGTAACTCTGTGTCTCTAGTTCAAACAGCTTGATATTTGATGATGTTGTTAGTGTTATTCTTAGCAAGAAAAAGCACAAGTGAGACATTAGGTAATGCGTTGACCATAGAAAGCAAAGGAAGACAAAAGGAGAGAGGAAAGAACCAAGGTAATTGTGACAAGTCTAGAACTGTCAGATCCAAATCCAGACTGGGAAAAATAGAATGCTGGAACTGTGGAAAGAAAGGACATCTGAAGAAAGACTGCAGATCTGTAAAAAAGAAAGGAGATGGACAAAAGGAAACTACCCAGGAAGCAAATGTAGCAGGTGATGTGTTACAATATGCTTTGATTCTTGCATTAGATTAATACTAGTGATTATTGGGTAGTAGATTCAAGGGCTTCATGTCATGCTACACCCCATAGGAAATATTTTCATGATTATGTTTCAGGCGATTTTGGACATGTTCTATTAGGTGATGATGAGCCATGTAAAATTGTTGAAATGGGTAAGGTATGGATAAAATTTAAGAATGGAACTGATTGGCTGCTGAAAAGTGTAAGGCATATTCCTGCTATGAAAAGAAATCTGATCTCAACAGATCAGTTGAGAGATGGCGGTTGTCTACCTATATTTGGATAAACGTGGTGGAAGATCACTAAAGGATCAATGGTGATAGCAAAAGGAGACAGAGTAGGTATGTTGTATTTATGTCCTCATAATACTGACCATTCTATCTCTTTAGCTTCCACAAGAACAGATACAACATTGTGGCATCATAAGCTTGGCCACGTGAGTGAGAAGGGAATGCAGATTCTCCACTCATGGAAGTTGCTATCAGATTTGAAGCAGGTAAGTTTGGAATTCTGCAAAAACTGTGTTTATGGAAGACAGAAAAGAGTCAGATTTCTCAGAGTTGGGAAACAGAAGAAGAATGAAAAGTTAGAGCTTGTGCATACTAATATATGGAGACCAACTCAGGTACAATCTCTTGGTGGCTCTCATTATTATGTTACATTTATTGATGATGCAATTAGGAAAACTTGGGTTTATTGCATTAGACATAAATATGATGTGTTTACTACTTTTAAGAAGTGGAAAGCTTTGGTTGAAAATGAAACAGAAAAAAGGTTGAAGTGTCTCAGATCTAATAATGCAGGTGAATACTGCGGCAAAGAGTTCGATAGTTACTATTCATACCATGGGATTCATAAAGAGAAGACAATCCCAAGAACACCACAAGAAAATGGTGTGTCAAAAATGATGAATAGAACAATCATGGAGCATGCAAGGTGTATGAGATTGCATGTAGGGTTGCCCTTACAGTTTTGGACAGATACTGTAAACACTGTTGTTTATTTAATAAACAAAGAGCCTTCAAGTGCTTTGGATGGTTGTATTCCAGAGGAGACATGGACAAATAAAAAGGTAAACTACTCATTCCTGAGAACGTTTGGTTGTGAAGCATTTGTCCATATTGATAAAGAAAATAGAACAAAGCTTGAAGCTAAATCCAAGAAATGTACCTTTATTATCTATGGGGTTGATGAATTTGGTTATCGCTTAAGGGATTTTATGAAAATAACAAAAACATCAGAAGTAGAGATGTGATATTCAATGAAAAGGTCATGTATAAAGATCAGTTGCAGGGAAAGAAAGAGAAAAGGAAAACACAGAGTACACAGTATTTGATGAAATTAAAGAAAATGAAGTTCCGAAGGTGCCAGAAAATCAAGAACAGCAGCAAGTACCTGAAACTCCTGCAAGTGTAAGAAGATCTACCAGGTTAAGTAGACTCCCTGAACAATAATCTCCTTCAATGTATTATTTATTGATCACTGATGCTAGTGAACCAGAATGTTATGAAAAAACAATACAGGTGGAAACTAGAAAAAAGTGAGAGCAAGGCATGAATGGGGAGATGAACTCATTGATAGGAAACAAAACTTGGGATTTGGTTCAGTTGCCTGCTAATAAAATAGCATTGCAGAACAAATGGATTTACAGATTGAAGGAAGAAGGAGGTAAGAAGCGGTACAAGGCCAAACTTGTTGTAAAGGGGTTTGCACAGAAGAAATGTATAGATTTTGATAAAATATTTTCTCCGGTTGTTAAAATGACTTGAATTAGGACTATCTTAAGTCTAGTGGTAGTAGAAGATTTGCATCTTCAACACTTAGATGTAAAAACAGCCTTTTTCCATAGAGATTTGGAGGAAGAAATATATATGCAATAACCACAAGGGTATGGGGTCAAAGGGAAAGAGAATTTGATATGTAGATTGAAGAAGAGCTTGTATGGCTTGAAGCAAGCTTCAAGGCAGTGTTATTTAAAATTTGACAGGATTATGACAGAACAAGATTATAGTAGATGTCATTCTCCCCACTGTTTATTTCAAGAAGCTAGACAATGAAAGATATATTATCTTGTTATTGTATGTGGCTGACATGCTTGTTGTAGAGTCTAACATGGAGGATATAAATGTACTCAAAAGGAAGCTAGCTAGTCCATTTGCGATGGAGGATTTGGGTGCTGCAAATCAAATCTTTGGTATGAGAATAATGTCCAAGATTCCCTATCAATCAGCAGTTGGCAACTTTATGTATGTCATGGTGTGCACAAGACCATATATTGCACATGCAATAGAAGTTGTGAGCATATATATGAACAATCCAGGCAAAGAACATTGGAAAGCAGTACAGTGGATTCTCAAGTATTTGAGAAGTACTACCACTCATGCATTATGTTTTGGAGGTTCAAACACTGTTCTATAAGGATATGTTGATGCAGATATGGCAGGTAATAAGGATAGCAAAAGGAGCACTACAAAGTGTGTGTTTACTGTAGGTGGAACAGCAATAAGTTGAATTTCAAAACTGCAAAAGGTTGTTACACTTTCAACGACGGAAGCAAAGTATGTTGTTGTTACAGAGGCTAATAAAGATATGATTTGGTTGCAGAGGTTTATCGAGCAATTGGGTAAGAAACAGAAGGATAGCAAGTTGTATGGTGACAGCCAAAGTGTCATTCATCTTGCAAAGAACTCAGCATTCCATTCCAGGACTAAACATATACAGCTCAAGTACCATTTCATATGCTATGTTCTGGAAAATGAACTATTGAAGCTGGAAAATATACATACTGGCCAGAATCTTGTAGACATATTCACAAATGTAGTAACCAGAGAGAAACCGAGTTCCTGCTCGGTTTCAGTTGGCCTTCTAGCATGAAGGTAAAAATGAGAAATTTGTCAAGTCCAAGGTCCAGCAAGTATAGCAGTGGTGGAGTTGATGTGATCAGTGTCCAAGTGGGAGATTGTTGGTTGTGGAACCTGATCTTTCAGTCTCATAGATGATGATTCAGCCATGTTTGTTCCCCAGTTTGGTTATGATCTCGACACGATCCTCAGGAGGTCCAAGGAAGTTATGATAGATATATGAACAACTCCAGCCCATGAAAAAATTTTGGGTTGTTTCGCCAACAGATTTCGGCCCATGATTTTGGGTACCACGATATATTGGTGTCTCTCTTGTAATGTGTTTGTGTGATTATATTTGAATTTATGTTTATTGCTATTGCTCTACGATCCTGTTTTTCTAACATTTTGCTCCAGCTCCTTTGTTGGTGTAGTGCATTTAGTTATTTTCTAGTTGCATCCCCTTGGGCCTTTTTTATTTGGGTTTATCAGTATTTTGCCAATGGATGTTGAGAAGCAAATTGAGCAATTGGCAAACCAGTTGAATTTTCTGACAACCAATGTAAATTATTTTATCTCATTTGACTTGGATGGAGGACCGTGTTGAAGGAATTTTTCACGCTGTAAACCAGATCGTTTCTCAATCTCCTGTTGTGGATAACCATCTGAACCAACTTAAACATGAACAAATGTATCGAGTCCTAAATGGTAATTTGGAAGCCCATCTTAACAAAATTCAAGATGATGTTGAGCATTGTGCAGATAAGGTTTCTAGAATGGTGGGTCTGGTTACCAAACATGAAAAACAGATTGGGGTGGGTTTCGTTACCATACATGAAGAAAAGATGAAGAACAGATTGGAGGTTCTCACTTCAGATTCGAAGATAACTCTTAACAGTTTTGCTTAATTGAGGGATGATATTTCTGTGCCCCAAGCAATTTTAGAGAGTTCTGAGAAGGCCAAAGAATACTTTGGAAACCGCAGCAATGAAGAACATGCTCTTGTTAATGTTGTTTCTTCTGACCAAGATGAGGACATTGGTCGAATTTGATAATTCTGCTTCAAAACATGGTTTGGACACACAAATGGAAATTGATTCTTATGATATTGAAATCGATGAGGAGGATGATAACACAGTTTCTGCTGCTAACAGTTTGCAAAGTGATGAAGCTGGAGAAGCTGAAGATAATTCCCAAGTACATATGTCCACTAGTAATACCAGTAACAAGTCTCTTGCATTTATGCTCCATTTAGGTACATATGTCCACTAGTAATACTAGTAACAAGTCTCTTGCATTTATGCTCCATTTAGGTACATATGTCCACTAGTAATACTAGTAACAACTCTGTTGTAGTTATGCTACATTTTTGTATCTTCTTGCTAGGACAGTTTGTGAAGATCTTCAGTCAATCAGTATTCCTAGTTTTTTCCAAAGCTCAATCAGTATTCCTAGTAAAGCTTATAGCTTATTTTGGATTACTGTATATGTCAGTCCTTTGATGTTAAAGAACTCATGCTACTCTGAATATGTCAGTCCTTTGATGTTAAAGAACTCATGCTCCTCTGAAGAACTCTATCAATACCATTTTCAATACAAATATATCCATTCTGGTTTTAAAAAATACCATTTTCAATACAAAAATATCCATTCTGGTTTAAAAAAATATACCATTTTCAATTCAAATATATCCATTCCGGTTTTAAAAAAATATATTGGAAAGCCTTAGTACTAGCATTTCAAACTATTGGCAAACTTCTGACCTGGTGGATTGGCACTGGTAATCAGGTTAAGGTAGGTTCAGATGCAATCATGCACCATGGAAACAGTGTATTCCTTAAATATTTGATTCATTCTTTCATGATAGAAGGATATTTACATCGGATCAGGTTGTAGACCCACTGCACTAACATATGACATCAAGATTGGATCAAAATAGGCTTTTTGTCTTTCATAAAGGAACGATATTTACAATGGATGAGGTGGTAGACCCACTGCACTAACATATGACATCAAGGTTGGATGAAATTAGGCTTTTGGAGGTGCATTCACATGTAGGAGGGGAATATTAGGCTTGGAGGGGCAGTCATATGTACGAGGAGAATATTTCTGGAGGAACTCTGAGCAGGTCACATTTGAATTAGAGAGAAGTTGTGTTGGTGCGATGGTCAATATTATGTTACAATGGGATATACAACTCTGAGATCATATACATATCATAAAACAAACTGGAGACACTCAAAGATTGGAAAGTTCAAAGTCCTAAATGGATTACACTTCATATGTAGTTGGCATTGAATAATCTAATCTGGACAGAGGTGGGGATTATTTCTGTAGATCTTTGAAAGTTCAAGGTCCCAAGGAGATTATACTTCATATGTAATTGGCATTGAATGATCCACTCTGGACAGAAATGGGGATTATTTCTGGAGGAACTCCGAAAAGGACACATTTGAATTAGAAAGTTAAAAGATGAACTGGGATGGTTATCGAACAAGAGAACCAGTATTTTCCGTTAAAATGGCATATATAGCTCTGGGATCACAAGTACATCAAAAATCAAAGTGGAATTCGAAGACATGGAATCAAAAATCAAGGTGGAATTCGAAGACAGGAATGATCGACCTGCTAGGACTAACCTAGTCTGGACATTGGACATGGGAATTACTAACAAAAGCACCAGCATGTGTTATACAAACAAATTTACATTTGTGGAATGGGGTATATTATACTTCTCTGACCGTTTTATTCGGATTAAAAGCAAATCTTGGCAAAATCTACATTTGTGGAATCAGGTATTAAACTTCTCTGACCATTTTATCAGTCGGGCTTTAAAGGAAATATTGGCAGAAGGACGAAAAATTGAACAGAATTTATGGCCCTAATGAAATTTGGCTCTTTCAAGGTGAATACAGAATTTAGCCAAAAAGACAACCACGGGAATGTTCCGGAAGGATCTTGAAAATTAAACAGAAACGTATTAATGTTTCATATATTTCTTATTTTCCATTTTGATTGATAAATATTAGAATGTCATACATCTCATTCGTAACGTAAAATGCACCTCGTCTGAACCCTTTTTGAAAATCGTTGCAAAATTTTAAAAAAAAAATGAAATTAAAACATTAACATTAATTTAACTACTTTCACTAAAGCTGCATCTGATGGATTCAGAATCTAGTAGCTCTGCAAAGATGACGAAACCTTCTTTGGGCAAAACATACTTTCACTCATGTTAATGAACGCTTGACGCAAGATCAAAAAGACTTCAACCTTAACGAGTGTCTTTCGATATATTCCATCTCTGCAGTTGCTTCAAATCGCAAACTTTAGCTCAATATTAATCCATATGCAGTTTCAGTTACAAGGTATCTCTATATTCAAAATCGCAAACTTTCGCTCAATATTAATCCATATGCAGTTACAGTTACAAGGTATCTACATATTCAAAATTCTCAATCATGGTCTTGCATACAGAATCAGAGTGCACTACAAATTGCCTTCAAATTTCTGAAACGATGTTTTCCACGAATTGAGTTTCTACATTTATGGAAATCTCAGTAAATTGCTATTAAATAAAATATGATGTTTCTGAAACGATGTTCGACGAATTGAGTTTCTACATTTATGGAAATCTCAGTATTTGTTATTAAATAAAATATGATGTTTCATTGTTGATGATGATGATGGTGGTTTAATGTCCACTGAGACCCATTGTCTATCGAGCCTTACTTAATGTCTACTGAGACCCATTGTCATCGAGCCTTACTTAAGAGAATAGAGAAAAAGAAGGATTATTTAGACCTAAATAGAACTATGTTGTTTCATTATTGATGCAGCATTGGAATTATTGCGACGGAACTAGTTTATATTCATGGAGGATTGAATTTTCAGATGACTTCCGCAATAGAGTTGATTAGAAAGCTACCAGTATAACCGCAAATCTAAAACAAAAAAGCTTTATTATGTTATGCAGTCTATAACACACTCTTATGCAGCCTGCATAAGAAGGCAACAACTAAGATTTCAATCCTTATATCCTGATGTTATCTTTGAATAGAGCGCGCAGCTTATAACTCTTTAAATAGAATGCGCAGATTATAACATACTGATACAGCAGAATAACTCCATATCCTAAACAACCTACATATCCTGTGCCCAAAAATATAATCAAAAAGCCAAACGGAAGAAATCTTTGTTCAATAATAACCTACCATAAAATATTCTAGAATAATGAGCAGAGAAAATATAAAACGTCTTAGATTCATGAACATGAAGAGTTTATAAAACATTCTATAATCATGAACAGGAAAAACACAATGTACAAATACAACAGCAAAGTCCTTACTGAATTAAGTTAGGTTTACTTTCCTTGTAAATATGTGAACATCCACCTCCTTATTGGATCAAGTTAGGTTTGCACATCTTCATCATAATATAACGAGGCTAGGGGTAGGGAGACGATGTGCATCTGAACAGCAAAGAAATTATTTAATCAATGAGATATATGACATTCTAATATTTATCAATCCGGAACCTGTAATCATTGGAAAATGTCTAAGCAAATATAGGATGGCTAACATCATTTAAAAATTGCTGTAATATTGGAATTTAAACAACAGAAAAGCGTCGCTAAGATGGGCTCATTTGAAAGCAAGGTATGCAAAATTCCATTGATTTTTTTGAGCAAAAAAGATAGCATTCAAATAAAAAATAGAAACAAAACTAGATAGCAAGCAAAAGCTCTTTAAATGTTTCCACAGAAACAATCTAACTTCAACAGAGTTAAAATATAGTTCCCAATATTTATGCTACCATCAAAGAAATCTGAAATTCCTAATATTAAACGAATTTAAACTATAAGAGCAAAAACATTAAGATGTGTCTCATCTAAGAGAAGAAAAGTCCAACGAACAATAAGCCTTCCATGGCATCAGAATCAAAAATAGAAATTACTCCGCAGCAGCCTTTTGATAGACATAAGTCAAGCCACACTTTCCACAATAGTGGCGGTCGAAATGGTTTGCCATAAATGTACCAGCGCCGCAATCCTGGTTCGGGCATTCCTTGCGCAATCTTTGCACCTTGCCAGAGTCATCAACCTTGTAGTACTGCAGAACAGCCAACTTGACCTTCTTCTTCTTGTGCTTGAGTTTCTTAGGCTTGGTGTAGGTCTTCTTCTTTCTCTTCTTAGCACCACCTCTCAGACGAAGAACCAGGTGCAGGGTTGACTCTTTCTGAATATTGTAATCAGCCAGAGTTCTCCCATCTTCCAGCTGTTTGCCAGCAAAAATTAAACGTTGCTGATCAGGAGGAATACCCTCCTTATCTTGAATCTTTGTCTTCACATTGTCAATTGTATCTGAAGACTCTACCTCAAGGGTAATAGTCTTACCCGTCACTGAAAAATACAGCATGAAATCAGTACCATGAAATAATAACTCACTAAAATACCCAATAACACAATAGAATATCCAGATGAATCTAACAGTACCAAGATGAATTTGGTAATTCGACTAATCACACAAGGTATATAAATAAAATGCCGAGATTAGGTACATACAATTCTGCATATATTATAACATGTGTCGTTATATAAACTAAGATGCCAAGTATAGATTAATATCTACTACTGGCCTTAATGTGTACAGAATAGTGTATTGGATAATAAAACTCAATTTAAGAGCAACTAGCATTGCCCATGACAAAGTAATGCCATCAATGACCATCATGAGCATATACTAAAAAGCACCCCAGTTGAGCCATATTTCCATATCATTGATCTCTTTATCAAAAAAGATATCAGGTACCTTACCACTCAAAAGACACATAAAATAGAACATAAAAAATCAAAAGCTGAAACAAACGTGGATGAAGATATCAGAATCTTAGTTGTGTTTGAAGAAAACATATTATTATATATAATTGTAACTTACTGTAACTGGTTTCTCTTCCCAGTTAGATTTCCATGTTACAGTAATCTCCTCATAGAAATCTTTTCATTTTACATAGGTTCAAGGCACAATAAGATGACGTTTAAAATGATTCCTGGCAATCTTCGCGGTATGCTTTAAAATTAGTCATCTCATAAGTTGTTAATTAGCAGATGAAAGGTCGTAACTTCAAACCTTCAAGCCTTCTATAGAGAGATTAGAGTCAAACCTCAGTTTCTCATAAATGAGCAATCCCACAGCATTGTCTTCATTTTGGAACCAGGATTTACAATACTTTTCACTTCAAACACAAACAAGGTGTTCAATTACAGTAATCAGAACCTGTAATCATTGGAAAATGTCAAAGATACACATGCAAAGGCGCACACACACGCACAGGCATGCCTGCACACACACACACACCCCATTAAGGGATAGCCCTTACAGAAGCATCTGACCCCGGAGAGAGATCAGGGCAAATTAAGTTTTAATGGTGCAACAAGAGGAAACCCCCACCAAGCAAGAGCTTGAGAAGTCCTGAAATATAAGGAAGGAGAAATCTTATTTATATATCCTAACTTCATTAACAGAGCTATAATAATCAAGCAGAGCCTAAAGCCCTAATTGAAGGCATTGCATTCTGTAAATCACAAGGCTTTCTTGACATCGACATGGAAGAGGATTCTGAGCTCTTCACAGACAAATTCAATGGAGATACCAGGTATAGCAACTGGATTATGAGAAAGGAAACTGGATAAATCAGACAGCTGAAGAAATGAGCATATCTTTCTCCCATACCAGGAGTGCAGCCACCAGGGTGGCTAATCGATTAGCAGATAAAGCCATTGAGGGGATAAAGGGAACAATGGATTAAGGTCGAAGAATCACTTGAATCAAAAAGATGTGAGCGCAAATTAAAACACCTTCTCTTTCTCCCCGTTATTAATTTATGATCTTGATTAGATTGGACATTATCAACTCCGATGAGGTGAAAGAGGGATGGATACTGCCAATTCCCATGAGAGGTGAGAAGGCACGAGGCAAGCGATAAGCTGCTAAGGTTCATTCCCTCTGATTCATGTATGTACACAGCAATATGAACACTAAAGGAGGAAAATAGGACGATCTTCAATGAACTGGTCTCGAGGTTAACCATTAGAAACCATGGAAAAAGCCATGGGGGAATGTTGGGACGAGGTTGATAATGGTCTGAAGCTTAACCACGAGAAGTGGCATAAAGCATTTGTAGTACTCACAGGATGTTGAATTAAAAATGTAGGTCCTGGGAACCTCTGAACGTGAATAGGAAGCTCAATCATCCGGTTGTGGAACAGGGCCTACCAGTTCAAATCAGTGTTTTTAAACCCGGCCGAACCAGAACCGGAACCAGCTGGTTTGACCGGCCAAACAAGCCTGAATACTGAACCAGGACAAAACTCGGACCAGGGTCCGGTTTGGTAATGAACCGGGCCTGAACTGGCCAGTTCATTACCAAACCGACCAAGTCCGTCAATAACCGGCCAGTCAGATGGCAGTTCTCTGCCGGCCTGAACAGGCAATGAGGGGATTAAAAATGTTTTTTTAATTAAAAAAACCTAACCCTAAATCGTTGCTAAACCCATTAATAGGCCCCACTCCCTTCCCAATTCTCTCTAGACATTCCTCTCATTGCAACTTGCTGAGTTGAGTCGTTTTCAATTTTCACGTTGAGCAGGCCGTTGTCCATGGACCGAGGCTTGCAGACTGGAGTCATTGAGAGAGACAGTCGACAGCTTGACTGTTGGAGGGTCGTTGGCTTGGAGTTGGACGCTGGAGTCTGGAGCCGGAAGCAACCAAAGTATGACTGTGTAATCTGGATTGTAGAGGCTATAGAGCATCATTGATATTGTATCATGTTTCAGAATCAGAGATATGTGCTATGAGACTTTACTATGTAGTGCACATGGTGCCATTTTGTGACCCAGGTCCCATACATGGTTTATGGTATACATATAATTGTAGACTTTGCATATTATGTCTCTAATGGTTTGAAATCATAGCTTGGAATGTTAAATATAATTTTTATGATTAAAATTGTAATTATTTTTGTATTCTTTAATATTCTGGTTCATTGAAATCAAACCGCTAGGGTTCATCACCGGTTCCAGTTCCAGTCCAAGTTGACCCTCGACCGGTTTGATTCCCGGTTCCGAGTTTTAAAACACTGGTTGAAATATAACACAGATTCAAGGAGACATGGCCAACATATAGGCCAGGACAAGTTTTTATGTGAGGAATACACTTCTGCTGAACCTGCTCAGTTCTAAGTTCTATCTGTCAACCCAAGCAGAGAGAGTTTACCCAGAGAAGCAGGACACCTCCAGCCATGCCAAAGAGGTTCACGTCCATCCAAAGTCCATATAAGGAATTTTGATCATATTTAATTCTCAGCTATGCGAGCCAAATTTGTGCTTTTTATGTAATTTTCAAAAATAGAGGATCGCATGTAGCGAGGTCCTGGGAACCTTCCAAACGTGCATAGGAAGCTTAAATGTCTGTTCATTAAGGAGGGCATCAGCAGTTCAAACATAAGGCAGATTCAAGGACACGGCCAACATTAGAGCCAGGGCAGGTTTTCTACTGAACCTACCTGCTCAGTTCCAACTGTCAACCAGAGCAGAGGGGGTTTACATGGAGAAGCAGGGCACCACCAGTCATGCCAGAGGGGTTCAAGTCCAGATAAGAAATTTTGATAATATTTTAAGAAATTTTGATAATATTTAGTTCTCACCTGTGCAAGCCAATTACTGTTTTAATAATTTTTAAAAATAGAGGATTGCGTGACACAGTATGCCTGCCATAAAGTTTATTTTATTTTTCGGTATGCATGTAATAGTAAGGCTTTATTACAAAAAAAATTGAAATCCTGCCTTAACTGTCTTTAAATGCATCAGTTGCATATAGGCCTATTTTACATCCACGAACACCTGCCCCTTATTCCCAATTTCCTGCTTGAACAGTCTAAATAACTGTCAATTTCCCCAATTGCAACATTTTTTACTGCAAATTTTGTGTTTCTATGTATATATAGAGAGAGAGAGAATTAATAAAATACATACATATATATAAAGCAGACATCCATTTATTTTTCTTATTAATAACTTTTAATAAACATTATAGATCCAAAGTTAAAATTAAGATGGATCTAGACTGACCCAGATGGGATGACTTATCGGCAATCAATTCCGGTGACCAATGGCAGGTCAGTTCAACCTGGGCACATGGCCGCACAAATGGAGATTAACCATGCTCATATGGGCGGTGGGGTAGGACACACATTGCCCTATCGACGTGAAGCCTTCACCACAACAAGATATAATTGCATAGCAGCATTTTAATGGAAGGAGAGCAGGTACGAGCATATGTGCAAACACAATGGCAAGGATTTGGAGGACAATCAGTACAGCAGATCGGATGATAGGTGAATCCACTCTGCTTACAATGAAATTAATGGCAATTAGTTTGCCCGAAGCTCCTATACCTCCGGTCAGAGAGATGGGTTGGTCATTGTGGTCTTGCCACCTGCTCTGCAAGATGTCCAACGAGATAGCATTGGAACAAAAGGCACTGGCAGAGCGGTGGAAGTTTTCGACAGGAAGGTGATAGGAATGGTGAGTTAGCACCTTCTTGACTCCTCTTGAAGTGGCAATAGCTACTTTACAGGTGCTAACAACATGGAAAGGCAGTGCTCTTGCCCAGCAAATCGGGAGCATAGTCAGTGCCCTCTACAATGTTAGCACAGAGGTGACAAATTATGGAGAAGACAGGCAAATTCAGTTGCAGGCTTCAAAGTTCAAGGTTTGGAAAATTCTTGAATGGGTGGGGGAAATTGCTCAGGTCCTCAAGATCCCCACTCTATCATCAGAAGCTCACTTGCGTCTCAGCATGTTAAATCAGTAAAGCAGACAGAACAGGCTCTATTCCTCCTCAAGCAGGCAGCAGTCCCTTCGCAGCCTTGCATGGAAGGGGCTGTTAAAGATAAGCCCACCTCACCACCCAGATCAATACATCCGCAGACTATCCAGGACTCGCCAGCAGGGCACGATGGCAATGCTTCCCCGGGTTTGACCCAGTAGCATCCATGCTCAATACTTACGTTATTTTCTGTGTTTGGTATTTAGTTTGACTCCTAGTCTTTGGGAATGTATATCAGTATGGACTCTGTTAATGGTCCTCAGGCAGTCAGTTATAGCATATCCTTTTGGAATCATTATAGCTGCACTGGAGCAGAACATTCTCAGTTTTTTTACAAGGGGTGGGTAGGTTTCCAAACGGGGCTGACCAGGCCCGTCATGAATATAAACTCAAGATCCTCAGTAACATCAATGCTCAATACTTATGTTATTTTCTGTATTCGGTATTTAGCTTGGTTCCCAGTCTTTGGGTATGTAAGTCAGTTATTTTATGTGTTCGGTATTTAGCTTGGCTCCCAGTCTTTAGGTATGTATGTCAGTATGGACTCCGTTAATAGTCCTCATGCAGTCAGTTATAGCATCTCCTTTTGGAATCATGATAGCTCCACTGGAGCAGAACATTCTCAGTTTTTTTATAAGGGGTGGGAATGTTTCCCAACGGGGCTGACCAGGGCCGTCATGAATGTAAACTCCTGTAAATTTGAAGCTTAATATAAAAGCTAACTTACAAAAAAAAATGGATCCAGGCTAAATCTAAACTGGTGTGGTGACAATTAACAGATCTATTAATTATGTGATTCGATCTTGCCTTGATTTCATTGTTTTAGTAACCTCTGTCCTTTTAGAAAACCCTAGAAAAACGCTATGATTCCATTTGATTTGAAAATGTCGAGTGACAAAACTCAACATTGCACACTCACATTCATTGTGTAACAATATCTCCTATTATGTTATAAAATGCACCTTATCTCCTATTATGTTATAAAATGTACCTCTCAACTCTTTTTGAGTTCATATATGAATTTTACTCAATCCTTCAATAAATTCAAAGTAGTTTACATAAATTCGAAATAATATTTATAAAAATGGTATTGTTTCTATTAATTTACATGGGCATGTATTATTATATATAACCGGTTTGTAACCATAGATTCCTTGTTATTTTTCGCTTCTTTTTTCAGTTTCATTTTAACAGTGCCCCAAGAAACAGACACGAGATGGGAAAGGAAAAGGAAGGGGAGTTATTGACGCATCTAGGTTTTTCATCAAACGCATATATAGAACAGTCTGAATTGTCATATATTTTCGCCAAAACCCTAAACCCTGAATGAGCCATCAACAAGAAGCTACTTTGGAATCAAACCAACAGAAAAGGCTCATATATTTTCGCCAAAACCCTAAACCCTGAAAGAGCCATCAACAAGAACCTACTTTGGAATCAAAGCAACAGAAAAGGCAGAGAAAGGCATGAATACTTACGTGTTTTAACGAAGATCTGCATGGTTGCGGTTGCAGACAGAAAACAGCAGCAGCTCTAGACAATTCCTTCGTCGCCGCCACAAATTTGCCGTTCCAACCCCAATCGCCTTAAGCCTTTATAGCCCAGAAATTAGGGCGACCTCGAGATTGAGACACGCGTCCTCTAATCTGACGGTCAGATGTAGTAATTAGACTCCCTTTCATTCACTTTCCATTTAGTCTCTTAATAAAAATAAAACCATGGAACCCTAAGTGCACTTCCACTAATCCACGGTAGGAAGAGGACGTGGAGTCTAGACTTACGTTATCCTCCACCATCTCTTGTACCCCTCCAAAAATATTTAGTAGTAGAGTGGAAAGTGTGCCCACATCAAGATAACCCTTCGATTTAGCTTGTATAATTATTTAAACCCGGCTAATGGAATTTTTCAGCCTTTCTCCATGGGGTCGTAGGCTTATGGGAAGGCTTGTTCAAATAGCTTGGTCATTTTTTAAAGTCGTTTGGTCCCATGAAGGGACAAAAAAGAAAGAGTGATAGAATTCTTTTATATACTAATCTTGCGCGTATCAGATTGTACAAAATTGAACTTTGATAGGGGTGGTTAGAGAAAAATTAGGCCTTGCACAATGAGCAATGAGGATGGGGTGGTTAGAAAGAGTGTACAGTGAGAGTGAGGATGGGGTGAGAGGTGAGTTATTTTTTAAGTAAGATACCTTATATTAACAGTTTATACAAAAATTACAGCATATATCAGTTAAAATATCCTTCTTGTCTGTTTGAACCATCCTATTAATCAGTCTTAGCTTTTAAAACAACATAACCCCCTAGGGCCCCTCCCCTGAGGGAGAAAAAAGGGCTAACATTCCATAATAAATTCACCATTAACCAGTACTATAGCCTACGGACTTGTAAGTCCTCTAAATCCAACTAACATCTTGAGGACAAAACCAACTACGCAGCAAGAACTGATAACAGACATCAAAAATAAGACATAACCAAGAGCCACCCAATTCGATAACCACAAGCAGGACCATCAAGGCACCTAAACATTCGCAAAAGGAGGAGTTTGCCCTGCGTGACCAGGATCCCCTGCCAGATTCATTCTCCCCGCCGACACGTCAACCTTCGTAGGAGCAACCACCCCCATCTGTGAGAGAAAGGGGATGCCCAATTCTTTGCCCACAACATCTATCTTCATATGCAAGAACCTAGTGTTTGCATATAACTCCTTCCAAAGCGCCACCGGGACCTCACCCACACTCTACTTCTCCTCCCGCTCCAGAAGAACACATCCAAGGAGTCCTTTAATAACCCAATAGAGCATGACGGTCTTCTCATATAACCCCTACCGCGCCCACAAGGACCCCGAATCCTAGATTCATTGTTCCAACGCAACGACCTCCACAGACAAAACATTCTCCACCACCTCGCACCAAACCCCCTGCTCCATCATATCAAGGTCCACCCAGATTGAAGAAGGGATGGACGACCGATACTACCAGGTTGCATGAGCAACCCTCATCTACTCCCTACTCGCCCTTCGTTTCCTTCTCGCATCAAAACCCCTCGACGTCCCCTCCGAATCCATCCCACTATTAGCAAACACGTGAAATCCACGAAGACTACCGGGGGCTCCACACATAATTGCTCCACCACCTTTCACCATACCAACGCATAAAGCCCCATGTCAGTTAAAAACAAAGGAGAAAGGGCCAAAGGATATGGAAATCCACAAAGGGAAACTCCTGTAAAGGAAGACAAGACATTCCCCCATGGACCCGAAAAACCACATCCCTTCACACCAGTTTCCATTATGGCCTATGTCAGCTCCCACCCGCATCTTGTACCACCACCCATCTCCTCAACTAAATCCTGCAGCCTGCTCGTACGCTTACCACATGGGGAAGGGCCACCCACTCGCCCTTTCTCCCATGTCTCCTTAACTCACCACCTACCTTCATAAAGGCAATCGAATAGCACACATCGAGTCGGGATCTCCACGCGTCCCTCCCGCCACATCACCCCTTCTTTTGTCCTCATATGCATCCGAAGATGGGGTGAGAGGTGAGTTAAAGTGGGAAGAATACTCCTAATTTATCATAAATATATTGGGAATTCAAATAGAATTGCAATTAAAGTTTTGATGGGAGTGAAACAATTATGCATTAAATTTGGCCTTTGCCTTAGCTTTTTAAACCTTGAGGTAGAGGGAAATTTTAAAATATTATTAAAATGCTCTTGAATAAAAGAAAGGAATGGATCTATCAATTATGTTTTGGAATTGATTTTGCGTCATGATAACCCTCATATCTAAAAACTTACTAACATGCATTGGTTGACAAGATTGGTCCATGGTCACATGTAAGGCCCAATACACCACGATATTTGTGCTAATGGACACAACCATAAAGAGGTTGGTACCTCCTACTGGCATAGTGGTTTATTAGTTGCAGGGTAAGTAAACTTGCTTACTCGATGTTCCCCTCTCCTCATTTGTGCAATTACAAAAGTGCCTCTCCATTAGCAAAAAATAATAAATAAATAACTTAATTGTCACCATTTCATAGTACCCATTTTGCATGCTTTCCTACATGCACATTAAAAAAGTCAAACATGCCTAACAATTATGTATCTTGGAATTGTTTCAATGACATAAGAACCCTCATGCTTTGCACTGCTGTAATAGGGCCATTTTCATCCAACTTGTGTGTCCTTTTATGTCGAAATTTGAGAAATGGATGCACAAGGGCCTTTCTTGTATCACTAATGGGTGTCCATTTTTGCATCCTTATGCATCGCTTTTTCCATCCTTATGCCATTGTTTGTGTCTTACTAATATCATTGGGGCATCTCAATAAATTCCCTATAGTGTATCATTTTCATATTCAGACATCCTTGTAATGTCACAAGAGTATCGTTGAATGTAAAATCGCCCTTTTCCAGTGTCTCCACAACAACTTTAAAGTACCATTAACATCTTACCATTGTCTTTGAAGCATCTAGGTAGTGTCTTCAAAGAATCTAAATTGCATCTTTATAGCATCCTATATAAGTTAAGTTAGGAGGTTCATCTAGGTTACATGTGCTAGGAAGGTTAGTGGGTTAGGATAGGTTAATAGGTTAGGTGAGATAATAGGTTACGTGGGGTAATGGGTTAGGATTGGTTATGAGGGCTAATGGGGTAGTGGGCTAGTAGGTTAGATGGGTCAGTGGTGTACGTTGGGGGTTAGTTGGGTTAAGTAGGTTTGTGCATTGCATGTGTTAGAAAGGTTAGTTAAGTTAGTTGGTTAGTTGGTTAGTATGAAAGGCTCACAATCAATCCAACCAATGACTCACTTTAAAAAGTGACTCGTTGGTTACCAATTAAGTCCATCTACATTGTGGGGCCTACCCTTGTGTTGAGACATTGGTGGTCTATGGAGTCCACGATATCTTATAATAAGTTGTTTAGTTGGAAGCAAAGATTCATTACCAACACAACCAACAAATCACTTTAAAAAAGTGACTCGTTAGTCAACAATTAAGTCCATCCATGCAGGGGCTAAGCACTGTGTTAAGACATAGGTGAGTTATGGAGTCCATGAGATTTGATCATAGGTTGGTTGGTTGGTAGAGAAGACGCATAACCAATCCAACTAACAAATCACTTTAAAAAGTGACCCGTTGGTTGGAAACTAAGTCCATCTGCATAATGTGGCCAACCACTGTGTTAAGATATATGCAAGCTATGGAGGCCACATTAATTGATCATAGGTTGGTTGGTTGGTAAAGAAGTCCCATAGCAAATCTGACCAATGAATCATTTTATTAATGAAAATTTGGTGGACAATTAAGTCCATCCACATGAAAGTTATGGAGCCCACAAGAATTGATCATAAGTTGGTTGGTTGTAAAAGAAGGCTCATAATTAATCCAAACATTGAATCACTTTAAAAATTGTCTTGTTTGTTGTCAATTAAGTTTGTCCACTCTATGGGACCGAGCATTGTATTAAGGCATGGGGGAGTTATGGAGCTCACGAGATTTGATCATAGCTTGGTTGGTAGCAAAGGCTCATAACCAATATGATTGGTGAGTTGCTTTAAAATGTGACTCGTTGGTTGGCAGTTAAGTCCATTTGCAATATGGGACCAAGCATTGTGTTTAGACATAGGCTAGCTATGGAGTCCAATAGATTTGATCGTAGGTTGTTTGGTTGGTAAGAAAGGCGCATAACTAATATGGCCAATGAATCACTTTAAAAAATGACTTGTTCATTAGCAATTAAGTTCATCCACATTATGGGGCCAAGCATTGTATTAGTGGGGTAGGTTAGGTAGGTAAGATAGGTTAATGGGGTTGTTGGATGGGTTATGTAGGCTATATGGGGTTGGTAGGTTAGGTGGGTTACCTTTTGGCAACTTGTATGGTAGGTTAGTGGGGTAGGTGGGTTTGGTGGTCAGTTAGTTTTATGGGTTAGCTTATAGATTAGGTGGGTTAGTAGGCTATCTAAGTTAGTGGGGTGAGTTAGGTAGGATAGTGGGGTATGTAAGTTACATGACTTAGTGGGGTAGGCATTTAGTTTAATTGGTTTAGTGGATTAGGTGGGTTAGTGGGGTGTCCTAGTGTATTAGGTGAAGTTAGGTATGTTAAATTATGAGTGTGTTAATAGCCTTTCCCATATGCCACTAAACCATGACTAACCCATATTGAACCTACAAGAACCCCTAAACACTAACTAATGACTAACCCTTTCAACCCATCAAATCAAAACCACAAATCCACTAGCATGTTAATATAAAATCACAAATATATTAAGAAAAAAAATAATCTATTTTACACATAATAGTATTGTACCCATTAATAAAATAAATGAAAATACCATTCACAATGCACATTGCTTTGTAAAGCATCATGGATCTTCCACTGGAATAGTTCTTCGCAACAAATCTTACAAGTTTATAGAAACTCTTAGTTATGCAATGTTTTACTCAAGATTAAGATGTAATATTACTAGCACAATGCATCAAAAACTAAAATACACTAAGACTAAAACAAAAGAAGGTGGAGAAAATATCACACAATTCACACATTGAACACAAAATGTACCTTAGGAAACTCAATATGGGAAAACCCAACCAAAAGGTAAGGACTATGCCTTACTCTTTTCTTCTTAGATATGAAATGCAAATACAAAGAAAAGTGAAGTCATTATGGCATTTCAATTGACATTGTAGCCTACACTACAAGGAAAACACCTTTTAGCAGAGTTTTTTGTGAAACCTCCCCTTAAAACGTCTCATTTAACCATTTATAGTGGAGGAAGGTGGTCGGAAGTTTTAATGAATGTTTTTTTGTCAATGATCTTAAATTATAGTAATACATCGGTGCATCAACATGTGGGATGTATAGGTGCACCAAAGTATCACACACACCAAATGTCAAAATGCCCTATTGCTAGAGGAAATTATACGTTTATTTTTATTTTACGAAAAAACTCAACAGTGCATCTAATATGACATAACACACCAAGGCATTACAATGTATAATGTACCAGGGTGTTACAATGTATAGCACATTCACTCATGTCAAATACTTATTAATAAATATAGGTTTTTATATTTATTTTGTTTATAAAAAATTAACGATGTGTTAAATGGATATACACGCATTGGTGCATCCTCATACATAACACACCAAGTTCAAATGTTTGTACAACTAAATGGACGTGGTAGAGATGATATCATGCACCAGTATGTCCAAATCCATGGAGCATCAATGCAGGATAAAATATTTAATAATATAATACATGTATTTTATTTTAATAAAATTATAAAATTATATGAGTCGTTTGGTGCCTCAAAATCCACAGCTGCATAGGCATAAACAAAGTGCCATCAAGTCCGGTTGTTGCAAATAAAAAAGAGTTTTTTATTTTTCAAATTTTCACAAACATTATGGTGCATTGTGATGTCATAACCACACCAAGGTACCTAGTTAAATCATTCGTTAAGCTAGGTCTTTTTAAATTAATTCTATGGTATGCTTTAGTATTAATAATGCACTAATGTGCCATACTATTGGGCACATTAGGGTAGGGTAAAAAAAAAATTACCAAATGGTAATTTCATTTGTAGTTTGAATTCAATGCTTGAGACAACAAAAGAATCATTCCTTAACCTCATTGTATGATTGCCCCATCATTAGTGCTACTGAATTGTCAAGTTCCTCCCTCTCTTTGATTCACTAGTGGATTTGGAACATTTTTAAATTTTAGACAACGATTCTATAACTTCATTTTTTGTCTACATGGCAATCATGCCTCCTCAACAAGCAAGACTGCAGGTAAAGTGTTTGTTACCTCCTAGTTTACATTTTTAGCATATTAAAATTTAAAATTTACCTTTCATTTGCCATTTAAAAAAAATATCTGCAGTGTGTTCAAGTCATTTGGATCGCATTGGAATGTGCAGTGCACCCTAAGAATATACAAGGTGCACTACAACCAATTCATTAATAAGGTGCATCATGTCCAATGTGTTCTTGTTTTAAAAGTGCACCGGTAAGTAGACATATTAAAAACCTCATGCCTTTATCTGGTAAACTTAATAAAATACAAAAGAAATGTTAACGATGCTTCCTACTATTAGAAATGCACCAGTAAAACATATAAATATGTGGTACATGCATGGTTGTATGGTGTGTTGTATGATAGATATATACCATAAGCAATGCATACCATCATTATAAACAAACTGTTGACAATTTTGCATGTGGGACCAGGTATATCGGTGCCCTTTGAGATGTACGGAGGCACCAATGATGATGCATTTGTATATATTAAGAACACCTTTAATATACAAAATTCAACAACTTTTTCGAGCTAATCGGTGCAGTTCAGAGTGTATGAACATTATGTCTGTGGTGCATATATTTATGTGAGGCACATCAATAAGCAAGGGTATTAAAAACACCATGTTGATATCTAGTGCACTTTATACTTTATAATATACATAAGCATTGTTAATAATGCTTCCGACTATTAGAAACACACTAGTAAAATGTAGAAATATGTCGTACACACGTGGTTGTGCAGTGAGTTTTACAATCGATATGCATTACATGTAATGCATACCATCGTCATAAACACATCATTCATAGTGTTGCATGTGAGATCATATATATTAGTATGTGTTTATATGTACAAATGCATCAATGATGGTGCATCCATTGATATTAAGCTCACAAGTGATCATGGTTCCCATCATTGTGGCACACAAAAGCACCGTTTATGGTGCATTATATCTTTTGCAGCATTTTCGAAGGTGTATCAGCAGTGTTAGATAGTTAAAAAAAAAGAAAAACAAATTTTAATAATAAAAATGATCACTTGATTGAATTTGTGTGTGTGTCCCCCCAATGAAACTTGTATGTGAATCATAGGCAACAATGATGACAGGAGTAGTAGTAGCAGTAGCAGTAGTGGGTCGACCCATACAACTTTTTACAACCGTGGGAGGCCCGAGAGAGGACAAAGAACTTGTCCCCTCATCATATTATCACTACAACAATTTACCCCTTTAGCGACAACTCTCTTTCGCCTCCAAAAGTGACTTTTGGGGACAGTTTTGGTTTTAGAGGCAGTCTTTAAAAAACCGCCCCCAAAAGCACCAATGCTAAAAGTCTGGGCGTTTAGGGGTGGTTCTAACCTCTCCTGTAGATACCCACGAGACCGGTTTCAAACCCCCCCTCAAAGTCTCTTTTACAAACCCATGGGGGCGATTTAACCCCCCCCAATAAAGCTATCGACACTAAAAAGTATGGATTTTTAGGGGTAATTTTGAAGCCCCCCTATAGATACCTGCAAGGGCGGTTTTGAAACCCTCCTTGTAGATGCCTACGGGGGCGGTACTAACCCCTTCCTCCCAGTAGATACATACATGGGCGGCGTTAAACCCCCCATAGATACCTACGGGGGCAGTTTTAACCCCCCCTAAAAGTCTCAAACCTACGGGGGTAGTTTGCAATCGGCCCCAAATCCGCCGACACTAAAAATTCTGGGCTTTTAGAGAGGTTCTGAAAAAAGAATGAAACCTCCCCCAAAAGTCTCTCTTGCAAACCTATAAAGGTGGTTCTGAGCCTCCCCAACCTCACTATTATAAATCTATGGGGATGGTTTTGAACCCCCCTCATAGACTCCTACAGGGGCAGTTTGAACCCCCCCCTCGTAGAATCTTACGAGGGCAGTTTTGAGCCCCCCTCATAGACTCTTATGGGGGTGGTATTGAACCCCCTTCATAGACTCTTATAGGGGAAGTACTAAACACCCCTCATAGCCTCCTACAAGGGTGGTTTGAAACCCCTCTCATTCTCTCTTTACAGAGGCGGTTTTGAACCCTCCTCATAATCTCTTATAGGGGCAGTTTTGAACCCCCCTCATAAAATCCTACAGGGACAGTTTGAAACCCCCCTCATAGACTCTTACAGGGGCAGTTTTGAACCCCCTTCATAGACTCCTACAAGGGCGGTTATAAACCCCCCTCATAAGCAACTACAAATGGAAGTTATAAACCCCCTTATAGCGACCTACGGAGGCAGTTATAAACCCCCCTCATAGCAACATACAAAGATAATTTGAAACCCCCCTCGTAGCCATTCATATAAATCATTAAAAAAATATTTTATTAGAAATAAGAATATTGCAATATCGACATTAGGGCATGGAGGAATTGAACCACCAACCTCCTACTTGTGAGGTAAGCGCTCTTCCTTTGAGATAACACCCTCTAAGAATTGGGGAGAGGATCAATATTAACACCCAGATTGCATCACCTATAATTCTAAGTAAAGACAATAAGATCCAAAGACAATGATGCTTAAAATCCAATTTATTTTTCCAAAGACGACCATGGTTAAAATCCAATTTATTTTTCCAAACATAGTGATAAGCACAAAAATCCAACTTAATGCTGGAATGGTTCAATTTGGAAAACTTGGGTGAAGCTCTTGTAGATATTCCACTTAATAGTAGATTTACTTTCCTCCTTTGTGGGGAGAAGGTGGGGCAGGGCATCAAGCGAGATTGAGTAGGGAGAGAGGAAATCAATCAAAATAATACCCATCAGCTTAAGAAGAAACCATGTCTCATAGAGCCAACAAGGGATCCTACCTATTTGGCCAAGGATGGAATTCTCTCAAAAGAGTAAAGTGCCAAAAAAGGGTATCTCTTGCATCTTGAAGGGGAGTCTACCATATGTCATACTTTATGAAGATAGATTATAACTATGAAGGTTGTCTCAAGGTGAAATATATATGGAAAAAACTATACATGTACAATATACCAATGAATGGTCCTTTTTGGAGCATTGAAAGGTAATCCAGGGGCAACAAGTGTGGGGAGGGGGAGGCATTCGTTGCCTCGATGGACAAGAAGAACAAATTTTTTCATGGGGGATAGGTATAGAGACTATTAATTCGGCCAAAGCTCTAGTTCTCTATCTTGGATTCCACCTTGTCAAAGAAAGGAGGAGTCACAGAGGTGATAGCAGTCAAAGACTCAATGATGATCATCAATGTGATGCGACAAGGGGATAGAGAGGATGCCTCAACTCTAGCAAAACTATTGAGACAAATCATGTTAAAATCACAACCTCCTCAAATATCTTAGTATCATGTGCTAAGCGTAAATAATAGCCGAGCAGATTATTTAGCAAACATTGGAGCCACCCTAAGGCAAGGGGGATTGGAACTTAATGGGGGTGGTGTTGGTTATGGAGCTTTATCTTCCAGTCTCATGGATGATGATTCAGCCATGTTTGAACCCCAGGTTTGGTTATGATCCCGGCACGATCCCCAGGGGGTCTGGGGGCAGAGCCCTCGAGAAAAAATTTTGGGGTTGTTTTCGCCAACAGTTTACGGGCCCATGGTTTTGGGTAACCCGTGGTATTTTCCCATTGTATTTCCCTTATAAAAGAAAGACATTGTAATATGGATAGGGTTGATGTATTAGGTTTATGCATTGTAAAGATCTCTGAGATTAGAAGAGAGACTGTGAGACAGTGAAGAGGAAGTGCAATGGTTGTGTTGTAGGTTGTATCCCTTCACTTTGTTGGACGGTATAATAATAAGGACTGGCAACTTCAGTGTGGACGTAGCCCATCTTGGGTGAACCACGATATATTGGTGTCTCTCTTGTAATGTGTTTGTGTGATTTATTTGCGTTTCTGTTTATTGTTATTGCTCTGCGATCCTGTTTTTCTAATAGGTGGCATGTCAAGTCTTGATCCCCCATGAATTCAATGGATTTCGTACGTGGCCCAAAGCATGTCGATCGAGGAGGGAATCGACGACAACATGTAGATGGTACATGCATTAAAGGAAGGATAACAGTCATGGGAGGGATGACTCATGCAAATATAAGAGACTTGGATCCCACGACATACAACATTGAAAAGATGGGTGAGAGGTTAGAGGTGCAAATTGGAATGTCCTGCTTGGGTTCTTGCATGGTCACTAGCTCTTGCCATCATGGGTGGGCGTAGGAAGAGAGAGTAGTAGTTTGTTGGAAAGACCGAGGGGGGGATAACGAGGTGGGAAAGCAATTGAAGTAGCTCCAGATTATGGTGTAACGTCCCCTCCCATCATCCCAGCATGGGAGAGAACATCACTTCTAATTTCGGACATCTAGTCCCATACTTAGTAAACAAACATTCAATTTAAAATGAAGATGGACATATGCAAATGCATAAATATTTGAAAACACAGCGGAAGTAATTTCAATAACACATCCATCATACATTCAAGATATTCAACAATTAATAATTTCAAAGTTAACACAAGAGAATACTTATCTTAACAAGTAGTCCCAAGCAACCAGCTATGCATCTACAACGTTCCTCCCAACCATAGGCCAGTTGTGCTTATCAACCTCTTGATACAACTGCCACCCCCGAGCTGGGCATGATTACTACAAGGAACTAGGGAACAACAGACTCACACATAGCCAAGCATACACCAAGATGAGCCAAGCCAATCTACAATTGGGTTTATCAGGATGCTAGGAAATGGAAAGGAAGTATGGCTAAGCTAGTGAGCTCAACCACAGAGCTATGGGTACCCCTCCCAGATCTATTCAGCTTGGCACTCGCAATGCCTACACACCCAACACAAGGAAGTATTCTCTTCACTGCCACACAGTACCTCAAGCCATACCTTCCTTTCTAGTGCTCTCAGGGTGTGGATAGAAAAGTAGTCAAAGCTCTCTTAATCTTCTTGAGAGGTTACTCCCTTCACTAGGTTTATCAAGCCAATTTTGTCCACTACCATTCCAAGTTTATTGCTCACAAATTCAAACCAAAACAAGGATGCACATAACAGTTGAACCACAATGATTGGGCATGATAAAAACGTTTTTCCAGTGGGATGTCCAAAGAGGGGGTTTCTACTAATTTAGAAAAACGTGGGGAAACCCAAAAACGAAATGGCAATTGGGGAACAACCCTGGAGAGCAGAAATCGTTTTAAGAAAAAACGTCCATGGCATTCTGGGGCAAAAAATGACCTCCATAATAGTCCCAAATCATGGCCCTTCTTTCCCAGCTGCTGTACAATTCAAAAATGAGCTCCCAGGCATGGAAAAATGCAGAAAAATGGATGGAAACAGGTAGGGAAAGACCCAGCTAGCTAAAACTGCGTGAGAGAGGAAAGACTGTGGGTTTAGAATGGCTTTGGGCACCATTTCGTGGGTGTTTTCTTGCCCAAGGAGACAAAATACGAATTCCCAAGTTGATGGCTTGCCCATACACGAAATTGGCTGCCATATCTCTTCATTCCCAAGGCATTAACTGCCTCAACCAATTTCTGGAAGAATTAAATGATTGGGTCCATAACCAAAAATGGGTAGTTGGTGGTTTATGGGTTTTCTCATTGACACATGGATTAGCACCATTGGCTCAAGGGTTTGAATAATTTCCCTCCCTATTCCTTGTAGAATCATGCCCCATCTCTTTGTTGCATTGCATAGCTAGTTGTGGGTATTTTTCATTAAAATTCGTATTTACATGATGTCTTATTTACATTGTGTCTATCTAGCACAAGAACCATAGGCATCTATTTCTTTAGTTGCCGATACATAAAACACTAAATCAATGGTGGGGCCTTGTCCTTGAGCTCCTCACCATGATCAAATAACAATATTTACATCATTTACGATTTAATACAAAGGGGGTCAAAATGGGGACATTACATATGGAATCTCCTGGGATTTTTTAGGTGTCCTACACTCCGTGTATGTCTTGGGACATCTCTAAACTTAGGCAAGATCTAAATATTTTGCGCGAAGAGCCGGAGGAGTTGCAGTGTGTTATTTCCAATGTGTTTGTTAATTGGCATAATCAACAAGTGGAAATAGCGGGGATTAACCAAGCCCTGGTAGAAATATGAGGGATGGTATTCACTCAAGCGGACATAATAGCGGGCCTGGAGGAGGATCTTGACTCTCTCCTAGTGGTGAATGATTTGAACTATATGGTGAGCCATGCCACTTTGGTTGCATCCAGGACTCAAGGGACCAGGCCATCCACCCAGGAGGACATGACTAAGGATGAAGACTTGGCTTGGAACCAATAGGAGGTTACCTGTAAATATGTTTATCTATGATGTTTTTTAAATGCGCTTATGTAATAGGGAAATACATCAGAACATACAATGTTCTACATTTTGAAATCACTATGAAGAATCACTATAACATCAACATCTTTGCCGTTTATGTGATGGGAAGTGTTTTACAATTTTTTTTCCATTCTCAGGATATTCTTTTTAACAAAATTCTCTTCTTCCTATCAAACTACATGTTTTTTGTATTTTTCGGTTGACTGGCTCCTTGCCACAACCCCTTTTGATATATCATAGTACTCATTTATGTGAAAAAAATGAATGGTCCTTTGCATTGAATACAACACTGGAGCATGATAGTTTGTGTTATCATATGGAAATTCCTATTGAGAAGAATGAAGCCATTATTGGTGCTCCCACAAGGATAATAAAGTCCTCTAATATCATTGTTGTGTTTATGATATAAACATGTGATTATGAATGGAAACAATTTTGCACTTAGAATCTATATTTTTCTTGAAACTAGGCTAAGAATCTAGATATGAATGTTGAAATCTGCAAATAATAGATATTCTAACACTATATATGCTAATATTAACACTAAAATATGAATAAACAAAACTATTTTTGAAAACTTACAGAAATTTGGATGTGAAAGTTGAATTTAGATGTTGGAATTTGTTTTTCATTATTTTTTCAAACTCATCTAAAATTTACTAAAAAGTAAAAACAGATCCAACTCTTGAACAACATGGAGCAAGCACAAAGGGGTTGGATCCAATGGTGAGGAATGAAAAGTTTCTCACTGTTGACTAAGATTCAATAGCCATCATGGCCCATTACAACCCCTTGAGGTTTCTATTGTTGAAACACACAATGTTACTCACAACCAAACAATATTCATTCCTTGCATATTTTCATGGTAGATTAAGCTTACCTGAAAAGGTTTCTTGCATAAATTTTCCATGGTAGCCACCCAATTAATGCATTTAACTATGACCAAGACCAATTCAATTAGTAAGTTGTGCAACCAAAAACATTTCAAGAGGTCAAGCATTAAGTAATCACAACTCTTACACTCACCCGACATAATCATCAAGCCTTCAAGATTGAAGTGGATGCCTCTCGACATGTAATAGGCATAGTTTTGATGTGACAAGAAAGACCCATTTGATACCACTTTGAGACTTTTTCAAGCATTGTTTTGAATTATTAGGTGTATTACTATAGATATACACACTAATTCAAGCAGTGAAGCATTCATGGCATTAATAGGAAAAAAAGACATTCACAACTACCATAGCTCTGAAAATTAATGAACATCAATTGACTACAACAAATAGCAAGCCTGAGCACTCTTATAACCTCCTCTAGCAAATCTGGGCAGTTTTAGAGCAGTAATAAAGCATGGAAAGGCTTATTCCTCCAATCTTGGTCAACAAACAGCGCTAAAGGGCGGTTCTGGACAATATATGGCACACTTGATACCTTGGAAAAAAAATATGGGCATCATAAAGTACCAGATCTGGGCAATGGACAACAATAGGAGTCACTTGTGGTGGTGATTTTGTGCTTAGGTCAGACCTTAAAAATTAAGGATTAAAGACTCAGTTCTCCGGCATTGTTCCAATTGAGCTTTTAACTAGAATTTCCTAATCTCATCCTTGACACCAATGTTTTAATCATTCTATTGTAGATCTTGGCAAAACATAGGGGAAAATGTTGGTTCCAACACTGCCTTGCCAAAAATAAGACTCGTTACTCCCTGCCAATAAATCAAATGCACATTCAAGTCATGTCTTCCCTCACAATGTCACCTAATGTACGATGTCTACTTGGCGAGATAAAAAATGTTTGGAAAAATGCATTACCAAGATGAAACAAGAACAATACTTGTAGAATGTTTGCTGAGTTAATCACCGAATTTATTAGTTGATCTTTGAGAACATCAAACTTTTTCAGGGTTAATTTGCTTAGTATCCCACACATTAACATACTTATTAGGCTAATGTTAACTAATCCTTCAACCATATACTGTAATCAGGATTCATAAAGATGATGAATTAAGTGTTTAACCCCTTCACAGTTTTTAAAACTTTATCCTTTTATGACTCACCCAAGCTACACAATAGAGCTGCAAATCAACAACCCACCTCTACCATATATACAAATGATGAATATGATGCAAAATGCCTATTTTGATGACCTAATACAAGTTTAAGATCATGATGAATGTGGAGGAATGATGGAGTGGCAAGGCATCCTCGAAGGATCAAGGATAAAGAGGTCATTGGAGCTAAGTCTGTGTGAACTGATTTTGTTACTTGTATGAGGTATGAATTAAGGTTTTCCATTGTTAGAATATTAAAAACCCATTCATACCCATCCCATACTTAGGAGATAGATTATTAGTCTTTTTTTATTAATTCTTAGGTGTTGACTAGGTAGTTGGCCATTATTTTGTATTTGGGTGGACCACAAGCCATCCTGAGTCACTATAACACACTTCTAGAGATCCTCAATAAGATTTCCTAAGATTCTGTGAGATTTTATTCCATTCTTGGATTAGAAGGGCGCTATCCTGCTTTTTACTGATTTTGGTGAAAAGGTAAAAGCTAGTTGACTTGGCTTTAGAGTTGTTTTGGCCAACTTGCCCTCCATGACGTTTCCTCTTTCTCAAAGCTGTACTTAGGATTATTCTCCATCATACATCAACATCCAACTCTGATTTTACCAATTCTTGAACCTTAGAGGTAATTTGGAAAGCACTTTTTGCACCTAGGAGGGTTTTTCGTCTTTTTAGTAAGCCTGCTTTTGTGAGGATTTTGAATGCCTTCTTTGGATTTCAAATTTATGTTGTAATAATATATTTGAATAGCCATTACATTGCCTAAGTTTGGCTTATGTAGACTTATTCAATAGAGTTATATTGTTTGCATCATATTCGTGACTGTTTTATGTGTTCAATGGCTAGTTTTTGCAAGGCAATTTGTGAGAGTGTGTAATTGCTTGAGTAGCTCTTGGTGTGAACAAGATTTTCACATGGTATCAGAGCTATGAAGCTATTCTATTCTCCTTCTTTTGTCCTGCAGAATCGAACCAGTCAGATAGAGGGCGCATTTCAGTCTCCCAAAGGGCGCAATTCTGCATCTCAGGGGCGCATCCAAACATATCAGAGGCATAATTCAGAGCTTCCATGGATCAGTCACAACAAATCATGCTCACTCCATTCAATTATTTTGACTAGAAGGCATAGATGGAGATCTTATTGAGGAGTAAATGCCTCTATAGGGTGACTATGGCTACTGAAGCTGAGCCTACTGCTCTCATTGAAAAGGCAAAGTGGCATAACAAAAGAGATGAGGTTTATGGTCTCTTGTGTCTCAACACATCCAAGGATCTTCTTTCCATTTAGATGTTCTTTCCACTCCTAATGAGGTTTGGGTCAAGATCCAAACTTTATTTGGAAAGACTGATGAATTGAGGGGCCACCAACTAGAGAATGAACTAGTTTCACCGAGTCCAAGCAATTTTAAGACCCTACAAGACTTTTTCTCAAAGTTTAAAGCTCTTGTTCTTCAATTGAAGCAATGTGGAATTGATAAGAAATATGAGAAATTGATCTTGGTCATCCTCTCAAATCTTGGCCTTGATTACTTAGTCTTTGTTTTGACCTTCCATGCTATAAAACTCACTGTTAGAAATTGGAAGATGCCTTCACTGGTAGAATTCATGGAATCACTCACTCAGGAGCAAGACAAGTTGGTCTTGATGGGAAAAATCAAGAATCCATCAAAGGACCATGCTTTGGTTGTTGGAGATTCAAGTAATTCAAAAAGAAAGAAGAAGACCAACCCCAAAAAGCCACCAAATCAGAAGAAAGACAAACAAAAAGCTCAAGAAGACTCCTTCAATTCTCAAAAGAAGAAAGAGAAGTCTAAGTGCGCATACTGCAATAGGGGATTCCATCCCGAGATCTCATGCATGAACAAGACCATTGATCAAATGGCTCAACTCATTGAGAAAGCCAACATCCCTCTTCCAAATGGCGTAAGAAAGAAGGAAGGAGGATCCAATTTCGAAGACAAGGAGAGTGTACATGCTTTGATGGAAAGTACATCCAAGTCTACCTCTTCCATCATTGATTATGGAGCTTCAAGTAATATGGTGTCCACAAGAGAGTCTTTCTCCTCTCTTGATTCTTCTGGTGGTCCAACTATTGTGTTGGGTGATAACTCTGAAACTACTTGCAAAGGTAAAGGCAGTATTGATCTTGAGTACGTTTCTTTCACTAATGTGTTGTATGTCCCAGGACTTGCTGCAAACCTCTTGGTAGTCTATCATATGACTCACACTGGGTCTCCCAAGAAGGTTTTCTTCACACCTAATGATGTTTAAATTTCTGAAATTTCTACAAGAAGAATTGTTGCCTTAGGTACTACTGATCATAACATAAAAGTCTATAGGTTTTCCCACTTTGTGCCTTTCTCTTCACCTTCTACTCTCCTCACTCATGCCAATGAATCAATAAAATTATGGCATGAGATATTCGGTCACCTTAATTACAAATACCTTTCTCAACTGCATGAGAAGGAGATGATCACAGGGCTGCCCAACATCAAGTTTTCTAAAGGAGTTTGTCAAATTTGTATCCTAGGAAAACACCATGAGCATAAGTTTGAGAGAGCCAAGTCTGGGCGAATTACCTCTGCACCCCTTGAGCTCATTCATAGTGACATATCAAGTCCATTCCCCCATGTTTCTTTAAACAAGGTAAAATACATCCTAACCTTCATAGATGACTTTTCCACAGTGACTATTGGGTCTTTTTCCTCCAATTAAAGTTTGAAGTTTTCAGTTGTTTCAAGCTTTTCAAAGCCTCAGTTGAGAACCGGTATGGAGTATATATCAAGGTCCCTAGATATGATAATGGTGGGGAGTACATCAAATCTGATTTTCAACAATTCTATGCTTTTGTTGGTATTCATATGCAACAGACTGTTCCCTACACACCTCAGCAAAATGGTGTTGCTGAGAGGAAGAACAAATCTCTCAAAGAGATGGCTACATGCATGCTTGAGTCTAAGTCTTTGTCTCCAATACTTTGGGATGAAGTTATAAACTATGCAGTCTACATATAGAACATAGTGCTTCATAAAGCACTAAAAGGAATCACTCCTTTTGAAGCTTGGACTAGGCACAAACCCGATGTCTCTCATTTCAGGATTTTTGGCTCCAAGGCTTGGGCTAGAATTCCACCTGAGAAGAGGAGGGCCATGCATCCCCAAATCCAACCATGTCTCTTTGTTGGATATTCAGAAGACTCCAAGGGTTATAAGTTGTTGAACATGACCACTCAAAAATCATTCATTGAGAGGAGTGTTTAATTCGAATAAGAGCCCTTGCAAGCAATCGAAGTTGGAGAATCTTCTGCACCACCACTTGTGAGAGTAAGTGAAGTTTCTCATGATATATATGATTCTGATATATCTGATGATGAAGACCATATTATTTCATAACCAAGTTCACTACAAGGCCTAAGTGGGTTGCTAAGACTCTTGAAGCGGCTGGTGAACTTGTGGGGAATCCTCAGGATCCTAGGAGGACTAGATAACGATTTGAAAATGCTCTTTCAGTGAAAGATCCTTTCCTACTTGAGAAGTGTTTTTTGATGATTGAATCAGACCCTCAGCCATATTAAGAAGCCTCACATGACCCAATATGGAAGGCAACCATGGATGAGGATTTTCATTCACTGCAAAAGAATGAAATTTGGGAGCTAGTTAAGCTTCCATCGGGCATAAAATTGGTAAGGTGTAAGTGGATATTCAAGACCAATTTTGTTGTTGATTGTAAAACAATGAAGTATAATGCAAGGCTTGTGGAAAAGGGATTATCCCAAGTCCATGGACTTGACTACAATGAGACCTTTGCACCAGTTGCAAAGATGGATTCGATAAGACTAGTCTTGGCTATTTCTGCATCCAAGCGCTGGGAAGTGCATCACATGGATGTCAAGAGTGTTTTCATCCATGGATATCTTGAGGAGGAGATCTATATGCAGCAGCTAGAGGGATATATTTCAGACCCTAACTTTGTGTGCAGGTTGAAGAAGTCCTTGTATGGGCTTAAGCAATCTCCTAGAGCTTGGAATGCCAAGATGGACAACTTTCTCTTGTCACAATCTTTCAGTAGATGCAAGTCTGATCCGAATGTGTACATGAAGCTTATTGATGATTCCATTTTGATTATTTTTTTATATTTTGATGACCTACTAATCATATGCATCTCCATTGATCAAATAGCTTCATTGAAGATCTCCTTGCATCAAGCTTTTTTCATGACGGACTTGGGAATACTTAAACAATTTTTGGGTCTTGAGATTTCACAATCCAAGTATGGAATTAAAGTATCTCAGTCAAAGTATGATTCAGACCTGCTAAAGAAGTTCAATATGGTTGAATGCAATACTACAAATACTCCCTTCCTTTCAGGAGTGAGATTTGAAGAAGCAGATTCTACACCATTGGTGAACAACACCTTGCATAAGCAACTTGTTGTACTTGACTCATACTCGACTTGATATTGATTATGCTACGAGTGTGGCCTAAAGATACATGGAGAAGCAACATGAGATTCATTGGAGGGATGCAAAAAGAATCTTACCTTATGTGCAAAGCACCAAGTCTGATGGGATTCACCATGTTGCAGATTCTAGCCTAGATCTTCTTGGTTTTATTGATTTAGATTGGGCGGGTGATAGCCTAGATCAGAAGTCCACTTCCGGATTTGTTTTCATGCTTGGATAAGGACATATTTTATATTCAAGTAAGAAACAAAGTGCAATTCCACTCTCTCCAGAAGAGGTCGAATACAAAGGAACAATGAATGCTGCAACTCATTGTGTGTGGTTGCATGGTATACTTTATGAGTTTAGGATTTCCTTTAGCACTCCCACAATCATCTTTTGTGACAATCAAAGTGCTATAAGGATTTTATCTGATCCAATATAGAGGAAAAGAACCAAGCATATTGAGATTCATATGCAATACATCAGGAATCTAGTGCATGATCACATCATTGATATGTAGTTTTTCCCATCATCTGATCAAATTGCAGACATCTTCACCAAAGCTTTTTCAGAGAAGACTTTCAACCATCTTAGATCACTGCTTGGGATGGGTGAACATGTGGTGGAGTGAAGTATTGAACAATTATTCAATTTTGTTCATGTCCAAGTTTGAGGGGAGTTTTTTCCCATGAGGTTTTCCTTCTTTCCTTGTTTTGTGGACAAGGCAGTATGTAAAAAGGGTGACCATGCCAAGTTGTTGGGCCCTATCTATTTTTGATTTTACACATAAATTCAGGATTTAGAGGGGGTGTTAGAATATTAAAAACCTATTCATACCCATTCCATAATTAGGATATAGATTATTAGTCATTTTTTATTAATTCCTAGGTGTTGACTAGGTAGTTGGCCATTATTTTGTCTTTATGTGGACCACAAGCCATCCTGAGTCACTAGAGCGCACTTATGGATTTCTGGATAATATTTCCTAATATTCTGTGAGATTTTATTCCATTCCTGGATTAGAAGGGCGTTATCCTGCTTTTTATTGATTTTGTTGAAAAGGTAAAAGCTAGTTGACTTGGCTTTAGTAGTTTTTTGGCCAACTCGCCCTCCATGATGTTTCTTCTCTCTAAAATTTGTACTTAGGATGATTTTCTATCACACATCACCATCCAAATCTGATTTTACCAATTTGCGATCGTTAGAAGTGATTTGGAAAGCACTTTTTGCACCTAGGGGGGTTTTCATCTTTTTAGTAAGCCTGCTTTTGTGAGGATTTCAAATGCCTTCTTTGGCTTTCAAATATATGATGTAATTATATATTTGGAAAACCATTACATTGCATAATTATTCAATAGAGTTATATAGTTTGCATCATATTCATGATTGTTTCATGTGTTCAATGACTAGTTTTTGCAAGCCAATTTGTGAGAGTGTGTAATTTCTTGAGTAGATCTTGGTGTGAACAAGATTTTCACAGCCACATGGGATTATATTGAAGTTTACATTGCTCATATTTGTGACTATCATGTCACATGTTACAAGGATAGATCTTGTGGATTACAAACACTAAAGGAAATGCCTGCCAAAACACTGAAGAAAATTCCCTCCAAGCATAAAGAAAATTCCCGCAGCAGACCTTGGAGAATTCCTGTAGGCATTGGGATATTTTAGGACATATGATATGCCTGCACAAGCTGAAGATTATGCATGCATTTGAAAAATCAAAATGCTTGCCATCATGTAATGCCCACACACCCAAGGCAAATGCACGCATACATGTGGGTTAAATAGTACCATTGCATGTCTTTAAACAAGGCCAATCACGTGAAGGTAGAAGCTCATCAGCCTCCCCTCCCTTCACATCGCTCTCAATTCGCCACACCCAATATATCTATTGGAAAATAATTGAAAATGATATAACATCGTAAAACATATAGGATTCATGCATAAAAAGTAGCAAAACAAAAATTATATGCATGAAAGCTAAATGCAAGTAAGAATCCAAGATATAAATTTTAATAGATGCAAATTAAAAGAGAATGGATAAATAAATCACGAATGGTACTTATTTATCAACATCCAACCATATGCCTTCACAATCTTGTCGAACATAATCCATGCCATCATCACCTATAGCTTCATCATCTTTGCATTTTGTCCCTTCAAAGTCTACAATGTTTGGTAGATCTGCATAGTCCACTTCATATCTGTTACTATTTCTCGGTCCCTTTGGAGGGCATGTCAAAACTACATACCAATCATTCTCTACAGGATCTTGTACATTAAATACTTATTTTGATTGTGATGCCAAAATAAATGGATAATCTTGCACTATGTCCTTACTTAAGCATCTCTTTAGATTCACCACGGTGAAACTAATTTCATCAAATTCCATTCCATTCTTCTTGTGTACATCTATCCAATCACATTTGAACAATGCATACTGCACACAATAATAGTCCAGTATGATTATTTCTTGGATCACTCCAAAATATGTTGTCATGTGCTGTATAGGATTTTTGTCCTTTGCACTTGATCTCATTAATGTATGTGCATCTATGCACACACCACTATTTTGGGTGGCCCTAACATTCTCTATGCTTTTAATATGAAATATACACCCATTGATTAAGTAGCCATCATACTTCATTGCATATTTACATGGGTCACGTGCCAACCATTTAAGGGTATCAAAAATATTTTCTTTTCCTTCCACCTGTACATTTTTCAATGTTGTTAGAAAAACATGCAATTTCAAACTACATAAGAATAATCTTAGTTTCATATATCACAAGTCTTGTGCAATTAATATTAAATAATTATGATATAAAGAATGTATCATTACCTGTTTTCTTAACCAACCACTAAATTGTTGGTTGTGGAGCTTTTGTAGCAAGGCTTCATATTTTTGGGCTTGGATGTTTCTATTGGTGATTTCAGTCAAGTGCATCCTAATTTCCAGTAATGCCAATAAACATTTTTTTCAAAATAATTTGATAGATTATAATAAAAAATGATTTTATAAGATTGTTCTTATTACTTAGTCTATCTAAGGTTGAATTTCATCTATGTTGTGCAATACCCACCTATGGGCTTGTAATAAATTAGTGTTGTCCAATTCAATAGAAGTTCCACTAGATAAGGCCTTCCCATATTGACCAACCTCTCCTTCTTCAGCTTCCCAAACCTCATTTCTACTATGCACGCTTCCAATATATTCCATACATTCGACATATCCAACACAAAATTTGATGGATTCCTCCACAATATAGTTTTCAGTTATGCACCCTTCGGGCCTATTCCTGTTCTTCATGTAACTTTTGAAAACTTTAATGTTACTACAAAAGAAAACACATAAAAATTGTATTCAAATCAAAAGTATGAATAAAGATTTGCTATTGATGTACTAGATGCACATAATATGTTGGAATTTAGGTGGATTTGTAAACATAGTAAAATTTCACTAACCTTTCAAAAGGGTGCATCCATTGATATGAGACCGGGCCACAAAAATGTAGCTCTTGCACTAGGTGTATGGTCAATGTATCATTATATCAAAGAATGATGGGGGGGGATATTTTTCATGTTTTTCAAGCAAGCACAATGTTTCCACGACATCATCTTGTAAGTTTTCAAGATCTGTTGGATCCACCATTTTTGCACAAAGTCGCCTATAAATGAAGCAAAGCTTGCAAATGGTGTTTTAGATTGCTTTTGGTAACACATGGCACATTGATACTGGAAGGAGTTGTTACATGAGAACACGTCAATCATGTGTTTTGATACTATGAAACTTGAGATATTCCAAAGATATATGATTTCTAGGGTTTGAACTACATCCATCAAGAACTTTTAACGTGAACAAAATAACACAAAGTGTCTCTCTTTTTTTTAAAAGAGTGTGTGGTGCAACTAGAAGAAATATTTTTTTGCCCTATTCTTGTGGCTTGGTGACCTCCTTATACCCAACTATTGTAAGTCATTACGAGATTTTTTTCCATCCAATGATTTTCCTTTTATATCCAAAAGGGTTGCAAAATACTTTCACGTAATTTTTTTTCTACATGCATTACATCTAAAATGTGGCGCACAAGGAATTTCTACCCTCAACCGTATCAAAATGAATGCATGATAACATGGAGGAAAAACTAAACAATATAATCAAATTAAACATAGTGAACCCTTCGAGCATCATACATTTTAGGCCTTATCTAAAGTTAATGTGTGCACATACCTCCTAATATGGCAAATTGAATAGAATTGACCTTTTCTTCCACACGACAGTGTTCGGATTTTCACATTTTTAAATTTTTCTCTTTCTTTTTGTACTTTCACTCTTCCCCCAAATCTCTTCTCGTCCTTCTATTTCTACAAAAATATCTTACACATGTACAATTTTAGGTGTAATGCGATGCTCAGGCTTCCCATTAAATGGTCCTTTCGGAGAACGATACTTATGATTTGCTGGAAGATATCTCCTATGTCTTATGTACACACACTTTCTACTACATTTGAGATACTTTGAATTTGTGTTCTTTCTGCATATGGGACACACAGAAAACCCTTTAGTCATGCAACCAACAATTTTTCCATTAACAGGAAAGTCATGGATTAACCACATCAATATAGCCTTCATATTAAAGAATGACCTTGAATGAGCATCATATGTCCTTACCCCTTCATCGCGTGCTACCTTTAATTCATTTACTAATGGTTTCAAATAAACATCTATGTCATTTCTTGGTTGCTTGGGACCAGATATTAACAATGACAACATACAAAAGTTCCTTTTCATGCATAACCATGGTGAAAGGTTATATGTGACTAGTACTATTGGCCATACACTATATGCACTACTCAAGTTTCCAAAAGGATTAAATCCATCCACTGCCATTGCAAGTCGCACATTGAGAGGATTGTTGGAAAAATTAGGCCATTTAGAATCTCTAGTTTTCCATGTTGGGATATCAACTGGGTGGCACATTTTTCCATCCACACTCACATTCTCATGATGCCACCTCATTTTCTGCGAGATATGTGTAGAGCTGTAACAATTTTTTTTATATAAGATATACATTGTAATACTTAAAAAGAACAATGAAGATGATTTGTGAGTAGGTTGGTAGTACATGAAGGTGCATGCTATAATGTCATTAAAAGAGTTCAAAATCACACCTATACATTATCTTCAACCTTGGTACTATAGGGAAATACCTCAACACTTTGGTCAGGACACCTATACGCACCTTTCCAGAATGAGCATCAACTTTCCATCTAGATTTGCCACATGTTGGGCATTCATCCTTACTTTCATATTTCCCCCAGTATAAAATGCAATCATTGTGGCATGCATGTATCGTTTCATAGTCCAAATCCAATGATTTAATCAACCATTTTGCAGAAGTGCACAATCTGGAAGTCTACTTTCTTTAGGAAGCATTTCTCTTTGCAAATTCAACAATTGGGTGAAACTTGTGTTAGATCATCCATTTTTCACTTTAAGGTTGTATAATTTCACAGTGGCCGATAGCTTAGTGAAACTAGTGCAACCAGGGTAGAATGGTGTCTTAGCATCTTCAATTAACTTCTGATATTGATTGATATCATTCATTTCATCCATTGATGTTGCTTGGCCATTTTCACAATTTCACATTTGGATTTTCATTGAAACATTGATAAACATCATTCACCATTTGAGCCATATGATCATCAACCGTGGTTGTATCATCATCACTGTCTTTCTCATGAACTTCAATACCATATCTAAGCAATGTTGCAAACTCATCATTGTTATTATCATATTGATGTTCGACTATGTGTTCATCAACATGTGTAATTTCTCAATGTAAATCATGCATCTCGTTTGCATGGCATTTCTTTCCCTTGTCAAATATAGAGTCCTGATTAGGAGGCCTTTCTCCATGGAAAAAACAAAATTTATATGAACTCATTATACCATGAATCATCAAGTGGTCTTGTACTTCCTCTAACGTTAGTACTACAACATTGCAACATTTTTTACAGGGGCATCTTGTGGTCTTCTTGTCATTTGAATGCCTCGTAGCAAACTCTATGAATTCTTCAACCCTATCTTGATATTCCTTTATCATTTTACATACAACCAATATGCAGATCAATTAAATATAAATCACTACAAATTACACTAAATACATATTCTATATTATTTCATATCAAAGAATCAAATACACAAATTATAACTCATATTCAAATCTATCCAATGCCTTCTTTTGGGCCATTTGAAAATAAATCAACCCAATTTCTCCAACTAGCTCCTTGAGAATTGGCCTCTCAACTACTTAAAAATCCACGATTACCTGAAGAAAGAAAATGTTAATGTTAATTTCAATTTAATGTTAATGTTAATTTCAATTCAATGTTAATTTTAATTTCAATCTAAATTTAACTTGTTTAGGGGGGGCAGGTGTGGGGGGGGTGATATTTGACCCTAGAGGAATTTTAAAGCAGACCTATTCGTGGGGGTTGGGAGAATTATCCAATAATCAAGAGGAAGCCCTCGCCCTATGGCAAGGTCTTAAGCAAGTGCTATAGTGGAATATAAGTCATTTGACTATTGCGCGGGATTTTATGGTCGTCATTCAATATCTATACCTAAAGCAACCTCCAACAAATGACCCATTATATTGTATCATGAATCAAATAGTGAATATGATGGAGGAATTCCTATAAGTTAAAGTCTGCCATGTCCTAAGGTCTTTAAATCCTAAGGCTGATAGAGAATTGTTGTTGCGGCAACACCCCTCCCCAAAATTTTGTACATATTGGGGCCCCTCCTTTTTGTTTTTGCAGAAAGTTTGCTTGAGAAGCCATCCCAGCCGTCAGCTCTGTTTTCAACATAAAGTTTTACTTCCCTGCTGAACATCTTGCCATCAATCCTTCCATGTTTTCCCCGAAGAGCCAAAAGAACTTAGTTTTTTCCCCAATGTTTTGGAATAATTCGGGCTATCTCCCCGAAGCTGCGGAAGCCAAACGTCCAACCTTTCCGAGTAGCCACTGGGTAATGACTCCCGAAACGGCGGAAGCCGCCGTGATATCCCTCCGAAAAGAAACTCAGTTTTTGGCCATAAGTTGCGAAAACCGTTGGTGAAACCTTGCCGAAACGACGGAGCGATTCAAGTCTGGCTCCCGAAACAGCGGAATCGTTCATCATTTGCTCCCGAAATAGCGTGACTCATTCGCCTCAATCTCCCGAAAAGGATCTGGAATTTTTGGTTGAAACTCTGCGGAAACCTTCCGGTTTTGCTCCCAAAATGGCGGAGGCCATTCTCATAAACCGCCCGTCTAAGCCTTCCGAAGTAAATAACACTTGGAAAACTTTTTCAATGTTTAAGATCTGCGGAGCAATTCAAGCTACCCTCCCGAAACGGCGGAAGCCATCCGCATAAGTACCGCGGAAGAATTCACGATTCCCTTCCGAAGCTATGAAAAGAACTTAGAAATTTTTCCAAGAAACTATCGCGGAAGCCTTCAGCCTTTGCTCCCGAAACCGCGGAAGCCTTCGGGCTACCCTCCCGAAACGGCGGAACCTAATCGCTTAAACCGCTCGGAAAAGGACTTCGAAACGATCCCGGGAAACTGTGCGGAAGAGTATAAGATTTGCTCCCGAAACGGCAGGAGCTATTTGTCTAAAACGCCCGAAGAGACTTAGAAAACTCCGAAAAAACATGCGGGAGCCTTCAAGTCTTCCTTTCGAAACGGCGGAAGCCATTCACAATAGCCTTCCGAAACTAGCGGGAGCCTTCGTCATACCTTCCCGAAAATCAACGAGACTTTGAAAGTTTTTGGTTTGTGGAAGCTTTCGCAAATAGCTCCCGAAAGGGCGGGAGCCTTGGCGTTACTCGTCCGCAACGCGGGGGTCTTTCGCGGAAGGCTTCGAGTTTCCTTTCCGCGATGCACCCCGAAACGGCGGGAACTTTCGTTGAACCCTTCCGCAACGGCGGATACGATTCGCAATCTGGTTCCGCGAATGGCGGTCGCACGGAAATCGAGGTATTTTGACATGACCGCGGTGGGCGGCGTATTTAAGCCACATTCTAATGGCGCCAACCACCAACCTTAATGCTCGCACGTGCCCGTTTTTTATAAAATACGGTAGGGGCTCGAACCAATGCACCATTGTTTTCGAATTGGCCAACGACGTGCGACGCCGTGCAAATCGCTCCAGCTCACCTCGCTCATCCGTGCTCGCGGCCACCTCGCTCAAGCGATCCCCACGGTGCCAGGTAGGATTCTAACCTGGAATTTCGCCATTGGGTTATCTTTTGTGGGAAAACAATGGGTTTTAGTGGGATTTTGACGGGCAAAACACCCGTAAAGGGCTATGTTTTACCCGTCAGATACAGTTGGATGTAGTTTTCGTCATACAAAATCGTCATAGGCATTGGTTAAAACAGTAACATTTTATTATTGAGTAGTGATGGTAAGTGCGGGCGGTTAATCGTGTCCCATTTTAAAACCCGGGCCGCGCCCCTCGTTTTGGGAGAATTTGTCGAAGCCCCATGGGCTTTCCATGTCCCCGGCCGTGAAATCAAGACTTAAAACCCTGGGCCCTTCCATAAGCCTCAGCCCCAACACGCCCTCTACCCAAGGCAAAACCTGGTCTCAGCCGCCATTGTCCCGTTCAAAACCCGTGAACGTTCAAGCCGCGCGAGCCGAAACCTAAAGCCATGGCCGCCCTAGCACTCCCCGTCAGCATATCCCCGGCGCCGTCACCTTCGCTCGGACTAGAGTCTCCCGTAGAGCACCTCGGCAGGTGGCCGTGCGCGACGATAGCATTCAAAGCCCTCACCGAGTCGAAAATGCGAAAGGGGCTCCCTTGTCGTCACAAAGTCTTCTCAACCCGCGTCTCCCCGCCATTAACCTCTCCGACCGCAGCTATAACGAAAGACACCTCCTTCCGCAGGGCGGAACCGGAAGCCAATTGCTTCCGCAAATCGCCTATCGGTCCGAGAACAAAATGTATCCGCAGCATAGCCTACCCATCAGGAGCATTCCAAACTCGTCCTTTTAGGAAATTCAAGTGTTTCAATTTATGTCTCATGTTGAAATAACGTTTTGTTTCCTAAATACACAGCTTCACTGCATTTGTTTCATTAATATCTTAAAACAATGATACTCTCTGATTGAAACCTCGCAGTATGTTACTCAAGTTCATGATGACTTATATATGGGTGTTATCAGGGATAAATCAAGATGCCGAAAATCGGTAAGAAGAAAGCTAAGATGACAGAAAAGAAGCCTGCCCCTCTCAAGATTGAAACCTCGCTCCAGGACACTAGGTGCACCACTGGTGTCCCTCCAGAAATCAGATGGGATGACATCTATAGAATGATCAGGGACCAAGAAATCCCAGATATGTTGCTGGAGGAAGCACCAATCTATCAAAATATCAGAGCCTCAGGCATAACTAGAGCCGCTACCCGCCTTGAGCTGTTCCCCTGTGCTGAAGTGATCGGATGGATACTCCAACATGCCGATGCTGAAGGAAGAGTGATAAATGATAGCGGGAAAGTGGCTATCGCCTCATTTCAACCCGCATATCTTGCGGCAGCCTACAGGTTTCCCCATGTCCAGCAAGCTCTGACTGATGAATGGTTAAGCCAGATGAACAATATCGAGATGGCCAAGAAGCTACTGGTGGCAGGGAAACATTTGAGGAAGAAAGGGAGTGAGGAGTATGACGTACAGAATCTAAGAGCTCCTTATAGATTGATTGCCCTGATGCTGTGCAGAATCTTCGGCATGCCCGATGGCACAGTATACAAGATTCAGTGGGTCCCTATCATTCATTATGTGGCATTTCAGGGAACAGTGTTTGACTGGGCCACTATCCTGTCAGATAGTCTGGCCTCGATGATAAGTACTGCTAAGCCAGGGCTAGCCTTGAAGAAGGCTGAATTCTTCATGTCCTCATATCTGATAGATTGTATTTTGGCCAAGATAGAGTTCCCCAAATTGGGTTGTACATGGGATAGGGCCACCGCCCCGGTCTACATCGCATTCAAGATGTTGTGGGCTCAGAACTACAAGCCCAGCTACAAACTCATCTGTGAGGGGTTCATCATGCCCCTATACGAGAAAATGTTTAAGGAAGAACCAAATTGCTTGTCAGAAAATGCTTTGGAAGTCCTTGAGGAGTATGGGGACTTTTACTTTTCAGAACAAGGTACCTACCTGAGAATGTCTGGAGGGACTAAGCCCCCATACATATTGCCGCAGTATGCCACAGACTATGTGGTGCTGAAGGAAGCAGTAAGACAACTCTTCTTGGATGGGGTTGGAGCATTGCTCCACAAGTAGCACAAGGCTTCCTTTCCCCCTCTGCCTTTCTGCATCGGCGCTTACAAGTTTTCAGGGGTTGCCTCGGCCAATGAGTTTGTTCAAGAGTTGAAGGCCTTCCACTTCGGTGAGGTCATCTTCCACAGGAACGACAGAAAGGGTAAAGTGGCCGAGCATTGCAAGGGGAACTATGCTCACTTCGAATACTCCCACTACCCTGATGCCGAGGAGGAAGCATTCAGAGGCATCAGCAACATGACTGAGCTACGGATCTGTCGCCAAGGTACTGGAGCGGGCTCTAACTCGACTAAGGCCCATAAGACCGTCCAGCAAAAGGAGAAAGAAGCTGAGGATGCCCGAGCTCAGGAAGAGCTCAGATTAAGAGAAGAGGCAAGGTTACAGCAGGAAGCCGAGGAAGCAAGAAAGCAGCAAGAAGCTGAAAATGAAAGACTGCGGAAAGAAGCTGAAGAAGCCCAAAAGAAGAAAGAAGCTGAGCAGGCTGAGGCAGAAAAGAAGGCGGAAGAAGAATTGAAGACAAGGGAAGATGCCCAAGCAGGTGGGTCCGGTGTCTAAGACATGGAGATAGACACCTCTCAAGCAGGTGGCGCTGGTACCCAAAAGGAAGGAGTAGACCCTGCTCAGGAAGTCCGGACCCCACCCATGGAAGAAGACATAGACATCATAAACCGACCAATTGTCCCGTACACTCCATCAGGTAAGCGTACGGTGTCCAAATGGAATGAGTTTGTGTATGATAAGAAAAGAAAAGCGATGGTCCTCCAATCAGAAGAGAGGATTAAAAGTCCCTTCCATGAAGACATTATTACTCACCGGGAGGTCACCGTCATGCAAAACACGGATCAAGATCCCATTGCTATGGCATCCGCAGTTATAGCAACAGCAAAGGCATCATTTGCCAATGTAGACGGTATAGTCAAAGAAAATATATTGACAAAGAAGAGAGCACGCACGCTGCAACAAAATGTGGCTAATGAGCAAGCCCAAAGAGATTTGGCAGTAAACAAATATAATTGCTTGTACGCTGAGCATAAGGAGCTGTCAAACAAGTACAGCCAGCTGGAGGAGGAAAAGGACCAGCTAACACTTCAAATGATGATTGTGGAAGCAGAGAAGAATGGTGCAGAAGAAAAGGCATCTCTGCTAAAAGCAGACAAGCAAGCGTTAGCTGAGCGTTTAGAGCAAGCGGAGAGCAGAACCATAGACCTATCTCCCTTCCACGAGCTGTCGTGCAATATCCTGCAGCAAGTGTATGGCTCCCAAGAGCTAATCACTGATGAGGTATGCAAACTCAAGGCCATGGTGGTTAGGCTAAAAGAGGTTAATACGGAACCCCACAGGCTCAAAGCTAAGAATACCCGTGTCAAGGAAAATGTCATAAGTCAGATGGCATGGAGAGAAGGGAAAGGAGGTTTCCCCCCGCATCTTCCTTTTAAGGCCGTGGAAGATTTTAATGAAGATATAGCCTTGTTGGAGTTTGGCAGGAACTGTGCCAATAAGCTGATAACCAGCGTGCAGAGGACAACAGATAGAATCAACAACCTATACCAAAAGCTCAAAGAAGTCCACGACAACTGCACATTGAGCTTCCCTCAGACCCTAGAAGACTTCCCGGAAAAGGAGCAGCGGTTGTCTCAACTGAAAGAAGAGCTAGGAGTCCAGATGGAGTATGTGAAAAGGATTGATGTCCTGGCCATGGATGATCTCCAACATTACATCGGTTCATCAACACTTCACAACCATCTGCTGAAGGAAGCGCATCAAGTTGCTGAAGCAGAAGTACAAAGCATTAAAACAGAGCTCGGGAAGAATGTGACTTCTCAGAAAATCCTGTTTCCTGCTGCAGCAAACATAATCATAAGAGACACAGGTATGTGGCACAGCTACATAGCAGAGGAGGACAGGAAAGCTGCAGTAGCAGCAGAAGCATCAGTAGATCCGGCAGCATCTCTCCCAGCAGCCTCTTCCCCAGCAATGGCAGAAAATCTGGCCAGTTCAATTCCCCCTTCCCAATTAGGAGCGGCATCAGCAAGGGATTCGAGGGCCTCTTCCCAGGCAGCATCAGTGACAGTTAACTTAGGCGACCCTTTTCCAGGAGAAGCTCACGCACAGGAATGAAGAGGCTGAATTCAGTCGAACCACTCTCTTCAGCCAGACACGTGCCCAGCAGGAAAAGCTTTGATGTTAGCAAATTTTCTGTTATGTATATTTTGAATATGTAAGGCGTAAGCCATGGGACAGCTGTCCCTAATTTTGTCAAAATATTTTTTGTAAAGGAAGTGGCCATTTTGGTGGTCGATTATAGTGAAAATTCCTGTAAATGACAGGTGGAGAATGCTAGGTGTCATCCCAAAGGGCAAATTTGTAGCTATAAATAGCATCTAGGAAAGATTAGAAAGCACTTTTGGCAGGGAATGGAAATTTTGGCAAACGATATGAGCTATCTTGTATCGGGTCTGTAAATTGAATTTTCTAATAGAAGCCACGGGAGATGGACGTTTTGCCTGGGACGTTGGATTGCTCTATATTGGACTATTCTAATGACTGCGGTTCAGTAATGTGAGATTATTCTTGACATCTGAATTATTTCTTTGCATTAATGATTTTGCTCCCCTCTGTGCATGCGTTCTCTCCATTTTGTGAACAATGAAATATATTGCTGCAGATTTCTTTGTCTAGATCGAATGGCTAACTGTTCTTTCTTCAGGATAATGCACGTGGCTCATTGTTCATGCCTTTAAATTGCTCCTTGCAGGGATCTTTGAGTTTAATTTCAGTTTTGTTACATCTAGATCTGTTTCTTTATTCTTGTTACATAGATTAAATAATTTTGCTTTCTTCTGTTTATGACTAATAGATGCGTTCTGAAAGTTTCTTTTCAGATCTGTTTCTTCATTTGCTTTCTTCTGTTTATGAGCAATAGACGCGTTCCATGTTGAATGAGAAGCTATCTTCTCAAGATCTGTATCTTGCTGTAGCTTTGGTTGTGAGAAATAATAGCTATCTATTCTTGGTTTACGATACTTGTTACAGCTGATTGCTCCTCCCTTTAGCGTGTTCCCTGCAGGGATAGATAGATTTGTTCCAGTTTTAGGCTTAGATCTGTTTTAATTGCATTCAGACTAAGTATAATTTAGGCACTTGCATCTCATATAAAAGACATAAAAAACCCAAAAGAAAGGTGGACCGGGCCATAACCGGTAGGATCGGATTTGAAGTCCAAAACCACGGTTGCCGGAACCGCTAACCGGACGGATTCCCCACACCAAACGGGAGACAGTCTAATTGGGACCATCTCTCGGGGAGAATCCCTTTCTGATTGATGCTACGATATCCGAGGCATCAACAAGAATCAAATAGTCCTTGTAATCTTGGTAAGGGCCAATTGTGCATTGATGGAATTGGAAAAGGATATCATCAAATCCCGTAATCACATGGTAAAATTTGCATTTAATAGGTTTAACGGCTATCGTTTGATGGAGCACAGATGACGGGTTAAAGCCATGCAATAGTACTGTTGCAATTCCTCAATTTTAATGCATCATATTGTCATTCTAAAGGATAGAATGTTGGAGTGTGAGAGAAAGTTCAAGAATTCCCCTACTTGCGTGTTGCAGATGGAAGGAATGATGATTGCAGTACACAACATTCAATTCCATGTTATGGTTATAATGGATGGTTCTAGTAACGATATGGGAGAATTCTCGTTTGGATGGTTCTAGTAACGATGTGGGAGAATTCTCGTTTCAAATTGCTCCTCTCTGGTATTCCCGATTGCATTTGCATTCACTCTAGAAGGGTGGTAATCTCTAGAACTTCCTCCTTAAGAAGTATGGTAGTTATTTTGATACTTCTTGCTCAACTAAAAGTTAACTTCAGCTAGGGATTGATGATTCCAAGGTAAGGATGTTATCAGATTTCTTCATTTTAGTTCTATGGTTTGGCAAGATGTCCCCTTTGTCTACCTAGAATTTAGAGTCTACTTGGAACACAGGGTGGTATATTTATGGTAACCACGACTTTCTCTCTTGGGTTGTCAAGTTAATTGTTTCCTTGCTTAACTATTGGTTTGAGTTTTGTTTTCTAAAGACTTGTCTGAAGTTGTGGGAAATTTATTTCTTCAATAATTTTTCTTTCAAACCTTCTGAGCGTAATTGGAATCTCGAGGACATAGGAAACATTGTTGTTTGTAGCATGTCGATTGGAATAGAGTGTTTTCAATCATCCTCAATTAACATAGAGCACCGGGATGGAGGTGGGAGGAATGCAAATGACCAGGAAATTTTAAACTTAACTGTTAATAGATTGGAAAGGAAGATAAGATAGCTCAAAGACTATATAAGTTTGAATAATTCTATTTCTCAGTATCAATTCAGAATGAAATATGTTCTAATGATTAAAATCTGAAGTAAATTGTTTGTGGTAGAGGTTGGTGTAAAACATTTACAAGGTAAAGTGCATAAATGTGAGGAAGAAAACCAAGCACCAAGCTTTGAAGGGAAAAGTGGAAGTCTGCGAAGATGAAATCGAGTTTTAAAGATCATTCTTCAAATTCATGGCTTATATGATTTTGCAAAGATTGGTATCCCTGTGCAAGTTGGCTACCATGGAAATAGTGGTAGTCCTGTGCACGTAGGTAGAAAAAAAACATTGAAAGTTGTCTAGAAGATGATCAAATGCAGAACCACAATGGAAATGTTGATGAAAATAAGGTTGTTAAAGGTCAGAATGAGATCCCTCAAAAAGGGATTGAAGCATGCATGTAATGGACAAGATCTTCCTTTTTTGAATACTCTGCAAATGCCTTTCAAATGTCTTATGCTTTTAGGTGTTTTTCGTAGGATTTACCATGGCAAGCAAGAACTATCATTTTGTTGTAGGCCGAAAGTGCCAACACCTCTTGAAATCCTATATTTTGAGCACTGTAAAGAACACTATGCAACCTCTCTTTTCATACACTAGATGTAATTTAAGGGTGTTCGGTCAGGCCGCGCCCTTCTTTTTTGATATAAATACAAGTAATCATTACTATTAAACAAATGTAACTTGTTTTCTTTCTATGAGATATTTGCTCTATTGAATATGCCCTATACTACACAAGACAACGAGGAGTCTAGTCTTGAATTTTAGCAAAGCCTTCCTTTGCTCAAGGCCAATAATTATCTCTACCTAAGAGAAGAAGCTTCAAATGAGAGTCTAACCCTTGATGTCATGTTTAATTGATTTTAAAGAGAACAACCAAATTTCCAGGCTACAAAACTCAAGGTCATTCCTGAATCTATTACAATAAAATGCATAGATGTTATATTTTAAATTAACTACTTCAAGCCGTCGATGTGTGAATTTAGTAATATATCCATAGACTTTGTCCTCTTATTGTTTTTTTTGGGAATGCTATTATATTAAGACTGCAATTGTTGCTAGAAAATTCATATATGCTGGCAATCTTCATTTTGACAGGAGATTCATGTGTTTGATAGAAAGAAGGTCGAACCTATGTGGCAATTATATCCCAGACTATGGCCAAGATTTACCCACGAATATGCTGTTAGATCAAATCTCCAGTCCACCCCCGTGGTTGTCGAAATTGGGATTTTCCCAATTTTACTTCACTCCGTTCTGATCTGGTTCATTGCCGGGAATAAGTGATGGTGTTATGAGGCGGGCGTATTGGTTTATTTTAAATAAATTGGCTTTTACATTATTTTTTTCCAAAAACCAAATCCATTAGTGATTTTTTAGAAATAGTCAACGCAATAATCCAAAGGGGCATAACTTGAATTTATCCTAGTATTCACTACACGAGCATGAGAATGCATCAATCCAGTAAAAGATTATAGAGGTGAGGATAGTCTACTTGAGCGTAACCAAATCCTAAAATCTAGTTAGCTAACAATTAGTTGCCAAATCCTAAACTCTAGTAAGCTAACAACTAGGTGGGTTAAGAAAATTGTTTCCATCATGGTGGTTTTTATTGAACTTGTTGGTGCTCAATAACCATTGTGAGATATTTTGGGGCCTTTCTTTGCATGGATAGATAGGTCATCAAGGTTTCAAGAATTCTTCACCCACTATTTATGGGAGAAATATGAAGGGTTTGAGGCGATTGGAGTTCCATTCAAGTGGGTTTATGCCTAGGTCATCTGGGGTCACAAGCATGACAATGGGTGAATGTAGTAAAGGATTATGGAGGTGAGGCCAATTTATCAACTACAACCCTCCCTAATATGCATGTACCCCTTTTCTCTGTGCTCAACCATATGTACGCTAGAGCTACATCGGTTACAATATGCTAATATTCTTTGTTTATGTAATCAACCAACGAAAATAAATAGAATTTTTGTACGTTATGGCCCATGGATTACTTTGCGGAAAGATATTGGTCGAAGTTCCCTTAGGTCTTGCTAGATGCCAAGTGTTATCCCATATTTTCATGTTTAGTAATTGTAACAAATGGCCTCCTTGGGAAAGGAATATAGTGGCTTTATAAATTTGAACAAGTCATTGTGGTGACATGTTACCCTATGCTCGTTGGGAGGCTTGAGTTCCTCAATCAAATTGCCACTTTATCATTATACCTCCTTGTATTTATTTATGGGGTAAAAAACGAGAGTATCACATTGATGCAATCTGTAAGTCATGAACATGCCTTTTTTTAATATATATTTGATCTTTATCTTAAATGAATACTTACACCTTTGGGTGGCCATTTTATATGTAAGGGTTTTATTACACATTTTCCTCCTACATCCACCAAAAATTCTCTCCTCCACAACTAGGGTTTATGCCTACTAGGATAGTGGCTTTATATCTTTGAACAAGCCCTCCTGGTGACATGTTGCCCATTGCTCATTGGGAGGCTTAAGTTCCTTTGGGTGGCCATTTTATATGTAAGGGCATTATTGCACATTTTAAACTAGGGTTTTGAATGGTGTATACTTGATGGTGCTCAATAACCACTATGAATATATGAAATACATATCATGAACCTCGTACATGACATTTTCTTATATGTTCCTTTTTTCTCAAAGTGGGTCCCATATCCTATGTGCAAAAAAAAGAGACTAAGACTAAACATTAGAGGGCGATCCATTTTAGGCGACAACACTTACATTTCTCCTTCTTCCGACAATGTTATGGATTCATTGCATCATGGACCATCTTTATGTGCAATTCAAACAATCAGCTTTCACCTTCTTCTCCATGAGTGTAGCGATATGTTTTCCTCCTACATCCACCAAAAATTCCCTCCTCCATAAATGGGGTTTATGTCTACTAGGATAATGGCTTTATATATTTGAACAAGCCCTCCCAGTGACATGTTACCCATTGCTCCTGGGAGGCTTAGGTTCCTTTGGGTGGCCATTTTATATGTATGGGCGTTCTTGCACATTTTCAACTAGGGTTTTGAATGGTGTCTAATTGACGGTGCTCAATAACCACTATGAAGATACTGAAGACATATCATGAACCTTGTAAATGCCATTTTCTTATATGTGCCTTTTTTCCCCAAAGTGGGTCCCATATCCTATGTTCAAAAGAAAAGACCAAGACCAAACATTATAGGGTGATCCATTTTAGACGACAACACTTACATTTCTCCTTCTTCCGACAATGTTATGGATTCATTGCCTTATGGACCATCTCTATATGCACATTCGAACAATCAGGTTTCACCTTCTTCTCCATGACTGTAGCAATATGTTTTCCTCCTACATCCACCAAAAATTCCCTCCTCCACAACTGGGGTTTGTGCCTACCAGGATAGTGGCTTTATATCTTTGAACACGATCTCCTAGTGACATGCTACCCATTTCTCATTGGGAGACTTAAGTTCCTTTGGGTGGCCATTTTATATGTAACGGTGTTATTGCACATTTTCAACTAGGATTTTGAATGGATTCTACTTCATGGTGCTCAATAACCACTGTGAATATACAAAATACATATCATTAACCTCATACGTGACATTTTTTTATATGTGCCTTTTTTCCCAAAGTGGCTCCCATATGGGTCAATACAAAACCCCATAGCATAACTTGAAATTATCCTAGTTTTCACCACACCCCATTCAAATCAACTATTCCTTTCAATCACATAATCATATCAACTCCATACCCATTTCCTTCATTTCGATCGCATAATCATACCAACTAGTTAATGCAGTTAGTAAATAGTAAAGAAAAAACATCTTGGGCCATGATAAAATAACGTTATTGCATCCCATTGGTGAGAGAAACTTAAGCAACAACATGTCATGTAAGGATATGCCCTTTTGCTAACGATAACACTGCCGAGTAACAATATACGATTGGTGCATGCCCTTGACATATCAACAATGATGATGTCATCATGGTGACATTGCATCCTTTGAGTTTTTTTTGTGTGACCTTTCCCTTGTCAATGGACCTAAAGTGATATAAAATTTGTTTTGATTTAGGGTGACATCCATGGGAGTTAGTTGCATATTAAAAAACACAAAGTGTTCACTCCATATGATGTATTGGAGCAACAAGGAAGATTAAGATAGAATTAATTTGAAGATCAAGTATATGAAAGAGCTCATGTACGTTATAAAACTTGAACAATGCAATCGACCTAGACCCATGAACCTAGAGAACTCATCTACATTATAAAACCTAGACAATGCAATTGACCTAGGCACATGGAACTAGAGGAAGAAATGTTATAGCATTCGTGGACATTTCAAATATGCTTGTTCTAGCCAAGAACCATTTAGCGACATAAAAAAATCAGAGTCATGGGAAAATTTCGTTTTCATCCACCTTCCGACCACACCGTGCAATTTCCCGCTACAAATTTGGAAGGTTTTCAGTATTGGTTCAATCCTTGTTGAAGGATCGCTTTTTAATGCACCTCTTGCCCCTATGTGGTTCATTCCCTGGCTTCGCAGAACACCCATGTATCTAGAGGTGTCTTGGTGGATCCCTAGCTCCCACGTGGTCATTTGATTGCAAGGCTTTCCAGTTGAATACTGTTCCCATCAATCTTCCCGAGGCAAGGTTGCCTCTTACCATCTTGTAGTAGTGCATTTTGTCTGGATTGTATCGTGTGAGAATTTATTCCCAATTGCTTTGCAGTCCATTTTTCTTCCAAATAAGATTCATTCTATGTTGACCCTATAATAATTCAATGTTTCTTTACCATCCTACACAATGGATTTCAACATTTTCCACTAGTTTGAATTTTTCAATATTTTAAGAACCTGTAGCAAACGATTGTTATATCATGTAGATTGTATATATAGGGAATATTTGGATAAGAACTATGCAAATGAAAACTATATTAACTTGTGGATTGCATGCAAGGTGTATTTGAATATTAATTAACCCATCTAGAATTAGGATAAGTTTTATTACTTTACTAGGGGTTAGACTAGGTAGTTGTTACACCAAAATCTCGTCACCATGACTGATGTGTCATCTATATGCCCCGATCCCTAAAGTTCCCGAGCTAAAACACTGAAAGAGAAGTTGTTGCCATTCCCCTTTAATCTTTTGTTGTCACTCTGACGCGCCTTGCTGTCTAGCAAGGTGCGTCAAGTTCAAGGTGACGCACTCTGCAACTTAGTAGAGCGCATCGGTGACGCAGGCTGATCTTGTACAAGGTACATTGATCATTATCTGACACATTTTTCCCTTGTGCAAGGTGCGTCTAAGTTGGTTAAAATGGAAAAAGAGAAGCTTCAAGCGACTTCTCGAAGCTTGGATGGCATGGAGACTTATCCCTACTTACTTGGAAAGGTGGCAGTCGATCCCCTTAGCTAGTGGGATGATCCCTTAAGCCTCTCCCCTAAATCCTCAACCTCTCTTATCCCTTTAGATCTATATATATGAACCCCCTCTCCATTGTTAAGGGAGGAAGGATATGGTACTCTTATGTTGGTGGAATTTCTCTAGGTGATCCTTTTCATCCATTAGGAGGCTAAGCATTCAATCTTGGAGGCTAGGATTGTTGGAAGGAGGTTATGATGTCAAAGCTTTGGTCATAACACCTTTCCCTTTGTACTTCTTATCAATACATTTAATACAATTTCTTTCCATAAATGTAATTGTGTTAATGATATTTACAATTTTCCTCTTTGACTGTTAATCTAGATCAATTCACATCCATGTGCTTTTACCACTTGTTTGTTTCCACATGCTTTGCTTAGTTTTGCAACTAAAGATCCGAAGACTTGGAGCTTGGAGCAACAAGGAGAAAGGAATTGCATAATTGAGGTAATCCATCTCTTTATTTGTCTCGCATTTCAATTGATCTAGGAAAGATACTCATGTTATGTACTCATTTGTTCTAGATCTAAACCATTTAGGCTAGGGGGATCTATTTGAGTCCGCTCTGTAACATCTCGAAATTTCAAAAAAATTTAAAACTTTTGATAACAGCATAAATATGATAATAATAGTTGCGGAAATAACATTTTTGAGATTGATAACAGCATTAATTAAGATAATGATAATTGCGAAATAAATGTTATGATTATAACACCATTAGTTGTACAGTTGTTGTCCTAAGCATGCTTAATTTCTGTATTAACAGCATAATGATAATGACAGCTTGAACGTGTAATTAATAAACATGAATATAATAATAATGTATTAAAAGATCGTAGCTAGATGCGACACTGTTTTCTTTTGCAAAGTTGCTGACAGTTTGATTTTTAATGAAAATGGTGTCCTACGAGGTACCCTAGAGCTTACTTAGCTGTAATGCTAAATCATTTTGAATGTCCTATGTGCAGACGATAGGTAAGAGATTTCATGGCTGCGTAAAAAAAAAAAGACAAGGTTCGTGTAATTTAAATTTCAAAGTCCTAAATAAAAAAGATGTTAGAAATGCCAATGCGATCCACTGAAAGCAAGCAGGTATGGTTGCCACTGTAATAGTTACTGTTTCAAATGTCATTTTACGATACCATAGTGTTTAGAACAGTACCGTCTAACTTCGTCATTATGCTATCATCAAGGTTTATAGTGAGAAGATAAAACAAGCATACATAATCTTTGGTTAACTTTGTGTTAAGTCTAGTGTGTAAGGACTACATCCACTATGATTTTATAATATTGAACTATGCATGATAGTATATCTTAATTGATTGGCACCAAAGAAACTATGTCAAAATATGACCATAGTTATCCTATTGTTTAAATATCTAAGTTCTAACATTTGTATTCAAATCTCAAAACCAAACCCAATGGACTATATCCCCTTTGATATAATGTTCTAAACTATATTATGAACTCGATGTTTTCGACATAAAACTTGGATGATAAAATATATATATATATATATATATAAACCTTGAAGGGTCTTCCTATGTCATTCCATGACTCTAGGATACGATTTAACTTAGGACTATAAAGCAATGGATTGATAAAGTTAATACAATGGTGGTCGTGGTAGTAACCTAGCTTCCATACAAATTAGAATATTTGATTTAATACTAAGCTAACGTTGCAAAGTCATAAATTATGGTTGACATGTAATGTTGGAAATATAATTGCTAACATGTAATAACTACTGGCAAGTTGACAGTACTGGTTCATTACTGTGATACGATCGTCGAGCTGCAAAGAAGATTACCCTATGGATTCGCATTGAAAGCTTGAAATGAAAGGCAGGTGATAAGGCTCGTTGTTGACCCACGTATGTAATACCATTGTAATGGTGGACGTTGAAACCGCCGTGTCATTGTTTTGAGTTAGCCTCCCTCCGAGTTGGACGTTCAAAAACTATCCAACATAATCCACTATGGCATTCCATAAGCGTGAAGTGATAGTGCATTGAATGCAGGATTTTGCTCGACCCAATGCAATATGCATTGGCGTAAACCTGATCGTTGATCATTGCTGATATGGATCGTCGGATCAAACCCTAATAATGGATCGAAGTTTTGGTTTATGAGATGGTAGTTGAGGGTTATCGTTCCCATTGTTCTCGGTCTGTGGCCGACAGGCTGCCAAAAATTTAGCTTAACTTGGTATGAAGTTCGACCTCGAGACCTCTGGGCTTGAGAGGGTTACAGTTACTCTCCCTTATGCAACAACGTCGTTTGATAGACTGTGTAATTAGTTTTCTATTGTCAAGGTTGAAGTTCTGGAACTCGTCGTTCTAAAATGAGTTGGAGTTTTTACCCTGGTGTAACTGGACCAAGGGTTTTCTTGTAATGTTTCCAGTGTGGAGTCTTTTAAAGAATCTGACGAAGGTGGAAAACTTGGGTAGTTTTCGCAATAAGGTAATGTTGCTTTGATGAACAACAATCTTTGTAACGATTCGAAGTTTTTCTATTCTCATTTTGAAAGGATATCAATCTTCTAGGTTTTTAACCTTCGTTTTAAATGTTAGTTGCAGGTTAAGAAGTGTGTTCCGGGTGATGGTTTGGTAGCATATGGAAAGCTTTATAATTGGTAAGCTCTGGATCTTCTCATAAACCCTCGTAGGTGCTCTGTAAGGTTGATGGGGTTTCAAGAATGGAGTTGCAAGTCCTACCGTGGCTCGTTACTGTTTGGCGTTTGTTAACCTTAAAGCACCGTTGAGAAACAATGATAACTGTTCTCGAATTGTAACTTTCGTTTATTTAAATGGTACTTGGTTTCTGTAATAAAACGTTGACTGGAGTTATAGTTCGTCGATACTAAGTGTTTTGGGCTCTTCTCGTTGTTGAAAAACTTGGGATAACCCTGTGTGATGTTATTTGTAAAATGTTGTGAATATCGTTCTGAGAAGACATGATTTCAATGGCTAAATTTTATAATGGAGCCGTGGGCTCATTTTCGGTGTTCATGATACTTCTCTTCTCGGACATGAAATAGTATGCTAAAATATGTGTGTAGATATTCAAGTTGTTTGACTTGATAATGTGGATTAATATCGTGTTTCTTTGAGCTAGACTAGATTTTAACAATTTCATTGACGATAAGGATTATGTAGAAATAAGTGATGAAACGTCTTTCATTTTGAGAAATCAAAATATCAAACTGATAACTTGTCAGACGGACCTGTAAAGAATAATTTAAAGCTGTAGATTGAAATCATAGAGTTATGAGCTAGGGTTTGTGGACATTGTTGTAGGTACTAACTGTGTAAGGTAAAAATGTGAATTAAAATATCTCGTCTTCTTATATGACAACAGGTCATAATCTTGTTGATGTTTATTTAAATAGAGATCAAACTTTTGAATAAACGAATTGTAAAAAGGGTTTTGGTTTGAATACAAAATCATTTCGTAATGTAATTGTTTTAGCTAGAGTTTAAGTACTCTGTCGAAGATAGAACTATAAAATGTATACTATTATAAGTAGTAGAGAATTCGATTGCACCTTCACCTGCCCAATGTTGCGATTCCGGAGAATAGTTTCCCTCCTTCCTAGGATACAATCTGGTTCCACCGGAAAATCTCCGTCTTGTCCCACCTGTACATTATTCCAGTTTACAACATGAGTAGTATCATGCACATATTTCTTTAAAAACGATATATGAAAAACATTATGTATTTTCAAGTTAGGTGGTAAGGCCAGTTGGTATGCCACTGCTCCAACCTTAGATAATATTTGAAAAGGACCAGAATACCTCGGTGCCAACTTGGCACAACTCCCCAGTTTCAGTGAACTCTTTTTCAGTCTTACCTTGAGAAACACATGTTCACCCACCTGGAACTCTTTATGAGTTCTTTTTTAATCTGCTTGACTTTTCTGCCTATCTTGAGTAGCTTTTAAATGTCCTTGCACCCGTTTCACAATTAGTTCTAATTCTTTCAATAATTCAGGTCCTAAAACAACTCTATTGACTGGATCATTCCACGAAATAGGTGTATTACATTTTCTACCATAAAGAATTTCAAAAGGACTAAGTCTGGTTGAAGCATGATAATGATTATTATAAGCAAATTCTGCTAAGTGCAGGTAATATTCCCACTTACCTGGTTGATCCTTAACATACATTCTTAATAAATCTTCTAACACTTGATTTACCCTTTCTGTCTGCCCATCGGTTTGAGGGTGGAAAGCTGTACTGAAATTTAAAGTTGTGTTAAATCCCTTAAACAGTGACCTCCAAAAGTTTCCTGTAAACTTTGAGTCACGATCTGAAATTATTACCTTTGGTATTCCATGCAGTCTAAAAATTTGTTTCATAAAAATCTCTGCAATGTCTGGTGCTTTATGTGTGGTCTTCACTGGTATGAAATGTGCTGCCTTGCTGAGTTTGTCCACCACCACCATGATGGAATCATGTTGTTTCTGATTTTTAGGCAATCCAGTAATGAAATCTATGTTGATCACTTCCCATTTCCAGCTTGGAATTGGTAATGGTTGCAACAATCCAGCTGGATGTTGGTGTTCAACCTTCACCTTTTGACAATCCAAGCATTTAGCAATGTATTCTGCTACTTCATCTTTCATTGTGGGCCAACAGTATTCTTTTCTCATCATAGTGATGGTCCTTTGATATCCTGGATGACTAGAATAGTGACTTTTATGTATCTCATTTAATATCAGAAATTTTATTTCTGGTTTATCTGGTACATACAATCTGTTTTTATACAGTAATAGACCATTTTCCTTAATTCTGTAATCTGCCACACAATTTTCAGAATTGTTATTGGTTGTCTTTTCCTTCATTTTTCTGTATTCTTCATTTGTTTCACCTTTTTCCAGAATCTGATTTTCCAAATCAGTTGAATAATTACTGATTGCTGAAATGAAATTTAGTTTTGCCTTGCGACTCAAGGCATCTGCAACTTTATTCTCCTTTTCTTTGATATGCTGAATTTCAAAATTATACTCACTTATGAATGTCAACCATCTAGCTTGTCTAGTGTTCAGGTTTGTTTGATCCAATAAATATTTCAGACCCATGTTATCTGTTAATAATGTAAACTTCCTGCCAATAAGGTGATGACGCCACATTTTTAAGGCATGAATAACTGCTAATAACTCTAAATCATATGTAGAGTAATTCTTTTCATGTACTTTCAACTTTTTAGATTCATATGCTATCGCATGCCCTTCCTATGTCAAGACTCCACCGAGTCCATCATTGCATGCGTCTGTACAAACTACAAAATCCTTGTTGGGGTCAGCTATCTTCAAGATAGGTGCTGTCGTCAATAGTTCCTTTAATTTCTTAAAACTCTCAGCACATTTCTGATCCCAAACAAATTTCTTCCCTTTCTTCTGCAAAGAAGTTATGGGGTTGGCAATTTTTGAGAAATTCTCTATAAACTTTCTGTAATACCCCGTAATGCCCATAAATGATCTTACATCCAACACATCTTTGGGAACCGACCAGTCATTAATGGCCCTTATCTTGTCGGGGTCAACCGAGATTCCTTCTGCTGAAATTATGTGTCCTAGATACTGAATTTTGTCTTTGTGGAAGTCACATTTACTAAATTTGGCATACAATTGATGATATCTTAATACTTGTAAGATAATCCGTAAATGTTCATCATGCTCTTCTTGGATTTTTGAGTAAACTAAAATATCGTCTATAAACACAACAACAAACTTGTCTAAGTACTTATGCAAAATATTATTCATCAAACACATAAATACAGCCAGGGCATTAGTTAAGCCAAACGACATGACTACGAACTCGTAATGTCCATATCGAGTTCGGAAAGCTGTTTTGAAAATATCTTCGTCTTTAACCCTTACTTGATGATATCCTGATCTTAGATCAATCTTCGAAAATACTGTTGCTCCACGCAGCTGATCAAATAGATCATCTATGCGGGGCAACGGGTATCTATTCTTGACCGTCATCTTATTAAGCTGGTGATAATCTATGCACAGTCTTAATGTTCCATCTTTCTTCTTAACGAAGATGACAAGTGCTCCCCAAGGAGACACACTTGGTCTAATATAATTCTTGTCAATAAGTTCCTTCAACTGAGATTTAATTTGTTTAACTCCAGTATATTCATTCGGTACAGAGCTTTTGAATTTGGTACTGCTCCTGGTATTAGCTCTATAGTAAAATCTAAATCTCTTTTGGGTGGTAATCCTGGAATCTCCTCAGGAAATACATCTTTAAAATCCTTTAGGACAGGTATGTCCTTTAGTTTCAGTTTGTCCTCTTTATCCATAATCTCATCATTTATCACGTTTACTGCAAACATTTGACATCCCTTCCTAACTGCCATCTTAACTTGCATGGCTAAAATTTGTCTAAGGGTTACCTTCCTTGGAATGCCTTTTATTTCTACAGTTTTCCCTTCATCATTTAAGCATGTAAAACTCTTTCCATAACAGTCTAGGATGACATGATGGGCTTCTAACCAGTCCATCCCAACTATAATATCATACAAACCTAAAGGTAAAATATTCAGCTTGATTTGTGTTTGCAAAAGATTCATGGATAAAATACAGTTCTCTATAAAATCTGAAACTTTCCTCTTCGTTCCAGTTGCTAGTCTAACTAGCCATGATTTACTAAACTTTTTAGTTTTCAGTTTAAGAATTTCTACAACATCTGGTGATATGTGACTTAAACTGGCAACTGGGTCAATTAAAACAGTAACAGGATGGTCATGTATCATACCTTCAATCTCTACCATGGATATTTGATGATCTGCTTGCCTGTTGTCAAGGGCTGCATTAATTCTTGACATCTCCCTTGCTACGTCTCCAACAGTAGGTTCAGTCTGAATAGAGTTGATGTTGTTTGCCTTCCGCTTTCGCAAGGGACATTTTGATGCGTAATGAGGGCCTTGACATTCAAAACATTTAATATGTGTCTTTGGCTCACTGGTCTTGGCAATATTAGATGCATTTTTTGGTGCTGTAGAATTCTGCTTTGAATTATTTCTGGAATTATTCCCTTGGGAATTTCGATTCTGAAAATTCTTCCTTTGAAATCCGGAATTCCCACTGAATCTGAAATTTTTCTTCTTCTGTTCAAAACTGTTTGGCTTATGATTTTTCCAATTAGACATACCCTCTCTTTTCCGATTTGTATCATAACAGAAAACTGCCTTCCGCATAGCCTCCTCTAATGTTTTAGGACTGTCATACTCAATTCTGTCTTTAATGCTGAAAGGTAAACAACTTAAGTACCTTTGAATTTTTGGTTTTTCCTCTATGAAGTAGGGTACATATCTCAGTAAGTTCAGAAACTTACTGTTCAGTTCCTTCATGTTCATACCTCCCAACTTCAAATCGTAAAACTCTTTAGATTTCTCTTCGTAGTACTGTTCAGATAGATACTTCTTTTTGAAATATCGTTTGAAAGCACTCCAGCTTACATCTTTATCCTTGATGCCCTTTACCATTTTGACATCCTGCCACTAGATATCCGCTTTTTCGGTTAAGTTATATATGGCCATTTTTGCTTTTAAGAACTCTCAATAGTTGTAAATATGGAAGTATTTCTTCATCCTTGACAACCAAGCTTCAGCTGTCTCGCCCTTCTCAGTTTCTCCATTGAAAGTTGAAGGTCTTATCTTCTTGAATTCTCCAGAAATATGCTCATATTCTTTTTGATTTTTCTTTCTTGGTTTGGAATCTTCTTCATTGCTGACACTGGTGTAATTACGTTTCTTTTTGCATGCTGCAATGGCATCTCCAGATGAGGTTGAGCTATCTTTTACTTCATTGAATTTGATGTTCTGATTTTTATCAGCGTGAGGCATGTCCTTCACTTTGGAAATATCCTCATTATTTTTCTCTTGTTCCTCTGTTTGGCAGTGTTCAAACAACACTTGATTCAATTGTTCTTGTGCTTGTAGAATCCTTTCATTATCTAGTTTCACAGATCTTATTTCTGCTTTTAAATCTTGGAATGCACATAACAGTTCCGTCGAACTGTTATTTATTTCTCCATGACCTTCCTCTACATAGTGCTGTCCCGAACTGTGACTGTTTGGCTGAAATCTGTCGCTTAAATGTTTAGCTGAGTTCTCCATATCTGTAACTGAAAATAATTTCTGAAGATAACATAATAATTAAATTTTTAAGTTAGCACAATTTTCTGCAGTATGAAAATTTTCTGTTGCGTGATTTGGACCTCATTCAGGCCTAGTGTTTGAATCTGTGCTCTGATACCACATGTAACATCTCGAAATTTCAAAAAAATTTAAAACTTTTGATAATAGCATAAGTCTGATAATAATAGTTGCGGAAATAACATTTTTGAAATTGCTAATAGCATTAATTAAGATAATGATAATTGCGAAATAAATGTTATGATTATAACACCATTAGTTGTACAGTTGTTGTCCTAAGCATGCTTAATTTATGTATTAACAACATAATGATAATGACAGCTTGAACGTGTAATTAATAAACATGAATATAATAATAATGTATCAAAAGATCGTAGTTAGATGCGACACTGTTTTCTTTTGCAAAGTTGCTGACAGTTTGATTTTTAATGAAAAGGGTGTCCTACGAGGTACCCTGGAGCTTACTTAGCTGTAATGCTAAAGCATTTTGAATGTCCTATGTGCAGACGACAGGTAAGAGATTTCATTGCTGCGTAAAAAAAAAAGACAAGGTCCGTGTAATTTAAATTTCAAATTCCTAAATAAAAAAGATGTTAGAAATGCTAATGCGATCCACTGAAAGCAAGCAGGTATGGTTGCCACTGTAATAGTTACTGTTTCAAATGTCATTTTACGATATCATAGTGTTTAGAATAGTACCATCTAAGTTTGTCATTATGCTATCATCAAGGTTTATAGTGAGAAGATAAAACAAGCATACATAATCTTTGGTCAACTTTGTGTTAAGTCTAGTGTGTAAGGACTACATCCATTATGATTTTATAATAGTGAACTATGCATGATAGTATATCTTAATTGATTGGCACCAAAGAAACTATGTCAAAATATGACCATAGTTATCCTATTGTTTAAATATCTAAGTTCTAACAATTGTATTCAAATCTCAAAACCAAACCCAATGGACTATATCCCCTTTGATATAATGTTCTAAACTATATTATGAACTCGATGTTTTCGACATAAAACTTGGATGATAAAAATATATATATATATAAACCTTGAAGGGTCTTCCTATGTCATTCCATGACTCTAGGATACGATTTAACTTAGGACTATAAAGCAATGGATTGATAAAGTTAATACGATGGTTGTCGTGGTAGTAACCTAGCTTCCATACGAATTAGAATATTTGATTTAATACCAAGCTAAAGTTGTAAAGTCATAAATTATGGTTGAAATGTAACGTTGGAATTATAATCGCTGACATGCAATAACTACTGGCAGGTTGACAATATTGGTTCATTACTGTTATACGATCATCGAGCTGCAAAGAAGATTACCCTATGGATTCGCATTGAAAGCTTGAAATGAAAGGCAGGTGATAAGGCTCATTGTTGACCCATGTATGTAATACCATTGTAATGGTGGACGTTGAAACTGCCGTGTCATTGTTTTGAGTTAGCCTCTCTTCGAGTTGGACGTTCAGAAAACTATCCAACGTAATCCACTGTGGCATTCCATAAGCGTGAAGTGATAGTGCATTGAATCCAGGAGTTTGCTCGACCCAATGCAATATGCGTTGGCATAAACCTGATCGTTGATCATCGCTGATATGGATAATCGGATCAAACCCTAATAATGGATCGAAGTTTTGGTTTATGAGATGGTAGTTGAGGGTTATCGTTCCCATTGTTCTCGGCCTGTGGCCGACAGGCTGCCAAAAATTTAGCTTAACTTGGTATGAAGTTTGACCTCGAGACCTTTGGGCTTGAGAGGGTTACAGTTACTCTCCCTTATGCAACAACGTCATTTGATAGACTGTGTAATTAGTTTTCTATTGTCAAGGTTGAAGTTCTGGAACTCGTCGTTCTAAAATGAGTTGAAGTTTTTACCCTGGTGTAACTGTACCAAGGGTTTTCTTGTAACATTTCCCATGTGGAGTCTTTTAAAGAATTTGACGAAGGTGGAAAACTTGGGTAGTTTTCGCAATAAGGCAATGTTGCTTTGACGAACAACAATCTTTGTAACGATTCGAAGTTTTTCTATTCTCATTTTGAAAGGATATCAATCTTCTAGGTTCTTAACCTTTGTTTTAAATGTTAGTTGTAGGTTAAGAAGTGTGTTCTGGGTGATGGTTTGGTAGCATATGGAAAGCTTTATAATTGGTAAGTTCCGGGTCTTCTCATAAACCCTCATAGGTGCTTTGTAAGGTTGATGGGGTTTCAAGAATGGAGTTGCAGGTCCTGCCGTGGCTTCTTACTGTTTGACGTTTGTTAACCTTAAAGCACCGTTGAGAAACAATGATAACTGTTCTTGAATTGTAACTTTCGTTTATTTAAATGGTACTTGGTTTCTGTAATAAAACGTCGACTGGAGTTATAGTTCATCGATACTAAGTGTTTTGGGCTCTTCTCGTTGTTGAAAAACTTGGGATAACCCTGTGTGATGTTATTTGTAAAATGTTATGAATATCGTTCTGAGAAAACACGATTTCAATGGTTAAATTTTATAATGGAGCCGTGGGTTCGTTTTTTGTGTTCATGATACTTCTCTTCTCGGACATGAAATAGTATGCTAAAATATTTGTGTAGATATTCGTGTTGTTTGACTTGATACTGTCAATTAATATCATGTTTCTTTGAGCTAGACTAGATTTTAACAATTTCATCGACGATAAGGATTCTGTAGAAATAAGTGTTGAAACGTCTTTCATTTTGAGAAATCAAAATATCAAACTAATAACTTGTCAGACGGACCTGTAAAGAATAATTTAAAGCTGTAGATTGAAATCGTAGATTTATGAGCTAGGGTTTGTGGACATTGTTGTAGGTACTAACTGTGTAAGGTAAAAACGTGAATTAAAATATATCTTGTCTTCTTATATGACAACAGGTCATAATCTTGTTGATGTTTATTTAAATAGAGATCAAACTTTTGAATAAACGAATTGTAAAAAGGGTTTTGGTTTGAATACAAAATCATTTCGTAATGTAATTGTTTTTAGCTAGAGTTTAAGTACTCTGTCGAAGATAGAACTATAAAATGTATACTATTCTGAGTAGTAGAGAATTCGATGAAAACAGAAAGGTCAAACCCTAAAAATGTGTTGGTTTGATTAACTACTGAAACAATAACTTACCAGCAGTAGAAAGTTCATACTATCTCTCTTAACTGTTTGAACTGTAAATTTATGAAAATAATAAAATAAGAAATGAAAAACAGTGTAAGTGTATGTGTATTGTGAAGACTGGAAAATGTAAAATGTATGTGTATTACTTTTGTTTGCAGCATGTAAACAATAATGATAATACTGTTTTTAATTTGATGCGATAGTATAAAATGAATTGTCTATTTTCATTTGAATACTACACAGACTAGAAGAAGGAACAAACTATAATATGTATACTCAGTGAAGAGAACAATACTTATAAATTATGAAATAATGCTATAGTTCAGAACCATTTTATACTGTAAAGTTACTATTGAAAATATAGGGCAGAATAGTAAAACAAAAATCGATCACTATTCCATCTATTCGAATCAATGGCATTTGCCTATTCTCTAATCTATTTTTAATTTGCGTATCTCTACTAGAGTACGATGCTTCAAAACAACATGGGAAAAATACAGATATTGGTTTATCCATTCACTTCAACATCAAACTTAAACATTCAGATTTTAAGCAAAACTAGGATTAGATTCTTTTCGGAAACAGATAAACAGAAAATACTAGTTAAATAGAACATAATTAATTACTGGGAATAAGTTATAAAATCTATAGAACCTGAGAAAAATATGTGGGACAAAAAACAACTCAAGAAGACTATTCCACCCAACCAAACTCCTGAAAATAGTCTAATACTGTCTTAGGACCCCCGAACCTGTTCGCTGAACCACTAGGAGGAAGAAACTTCAGGAATTAGGATTTCTTCTTGTTGTAGCAGTAATCTTCTAAATCTGCAATAGGTAGCAGTCCCAAAAGACTTGCTCCTACAACTCTGTGCTCTTCAATAATATGCAAAAACTCAGTTTTCAATCACCACTAACCTTCCTTATTCGAATCTCTCTTGAAATCACCTGATTTACAAGAGGAAAACATTCTGCAGAAATGTTGATTAAGGGCTGCCTGCCCAATTCGAATTTTCCTTTATAGGCTGCCTAGGCCTTCTCAAATGTTTACTGGGTCATTAAATGAGCTACCTGCTCACTCCCTCCACTCGGGGGATAATGCCCTATTTTAGGGGAAGTTGTCCCATAACCAATAGTTAGTGGTGTGATGTAACTGCTGCCATGTGTCCCATGCCTTACAACAACTTCCATTCCTCCTAGTGGGTCAGTGAACACTCATTCAACAGTCCTCTTGAGTGTTTGTCTCCTAATTAATTAATTTAAATAATAATATTTAGTAATTACATTCATCCATGATCAAACTGATCATAATTACAAAAATTGTAATTAAATTTAACATAAAGTATTTTTGCAAATAAATAATAATGTTCAGAAATTTGGGTAGGTGACACGCTCATATAGATATTCTTAGAGATTTTTTTTTGTTTTGTTACTTAGTTCCCACCCGACGCACTTGGTCCATTCATCCCCCACGTCACTGTGTTTCTAACGCACTTAGCTAGTTTGTAGACTGCATTGCTGACGCTTTCTGTCAGTTTGCAGCCTGCGTCGCTGACGCGGTTACCCAGTGTGCAAAGCGCGTTGTTGGGTCTCCCAACGCTATGGTGCACCTTTGTAGGGTGCGTCACCCTTCATCACTTTGCACTGAGTATTAAAAATTCTCAAAGTTGGTTTTTGGCTTAGTTTTTGAGTTTTGTGTGTTTTTCATTGACTGTTATAGAACCTCCTAGACCCAACATACTTCACCCTTGGATTATTTTTGAAGTTTGATTATTGATTTGAGTCCTAGCTAGTCAAGCGAGTGTATCCCTCGTTGTGGGAAATTTCAATCCCCCATGAGCACACTCAGTCTTGTGACTCCTTATCAGGCCATCTGATCTGTTCGATCTGACTTCTAATTGTCATGTCCCCAAATTTTACATTGGGTCACAATGGCCTAAGCCACTTGGCCATACTCATGATAGTTTGTCAAAATGGTGCTAAGGATCAAATAATTGCCAAGAATGATGTCCAAGTTAGTAATAATGCAAAATTAGATCCAAATGGACAAGGTGAGTCACATTGAGAGAAATTCCCAATTCAAAGTTTGTAATATATCCATCCAAATGAACTATCATGGAGGAAATTACTAGTTCGCTAGGTTGGGGGTGGAAGCATTAAAAGTTGGAATAAGGGAGCTACAAGACCCAAAATGAACTTAGACTTACAAATTCACATTAAATGGGTCAAACAAATAATAATTAAAAGAAAATAAGGTGGCATTGGATCATGAGGGCACATAAGAGGTTGTGGGACCCACATGTGGCAAGATTCCCCACTACACTTGGCAGTATTCTCTCACCAATTCGAGTTCAAGATGAAGGGTAACATACTTGGGGGAGTTGAAGAGGTATTATTCATGGCATGAATCATGTAAGGTCAAATTGGAGTGGAAGAGAAACTCCCATGGAAGAGGAAGAGGCATCATAGAAGAATTGTGACACTTGGAGTTAGATTCCCTAACTCATAGGACAACAATGATGAAGATTCTATGACACTTATGACAAATTTCAGACCTGATTGCTGACATATAACATATATGACATGTCAGGGCTAAAAATAGCCTCCAAGAGGATGCACAAGGGGAGTTAGGGAAGCCAAGAGTCCCCCATTCAAATTGATGGAAGAGTAGAGTTAGGAAAAGTTGGACAAGTGGCATTCCTGAGAATCTCTCCCTAACTTGAGTTGGGATGAGTCTCTTGGATGGAATTCAAACTAAGGAGGCCTTGGGAGGTTAATAAAATACAAGAGGAAAGAAAGAGAGGAGTTTTTGATCATTTCTCATTTTGCAAATTGGAGAGCATATCTTGTCCATGCTAGTGGAGTGTTTACTCTACTTGCCTTAGTACCAATTTCGAGGGTGAAAGATTCCCATCCTAATTGGAAATTGGAGAGGCCATTAAGACATTTCATTTGGAGCTACAATAGAGTCATTTGTTGCAGGTTGAATCTACAGGGTTGCTCATGATCTTCTCTTATTCAACTTTCTCCCACATCTCTCTCACATTTCTCTTCATTTTTTGGCTCTTGGAGGAAGGGCGCACTTGGTCAGATGATGATCTCTTTGGGGGAGATATTGGGGCCCCATTTATTTGTAATACGATGTCTGAAATATTTATTTTATGCTCATGAACCTCAGGTCGAATATCCAAGTAAAACCATGTAAAAATGCCAAACTATGTATGAATGGTGCCATTTTCCCCCATAGCTTTTGCATAGCGCACTTGTTGTCGCACATAGTTAGTGAAGGAATTCTATTTCGACTTCATGGAAATTTTGGCTGTTGTATCTATGTAATAATAATATAATGAGATCCACATCTTGAAACATTATGTATTTCAAGTGATATTTACATTTAAGGAAGAGATTCGAGCCATTTTCCCATATAGCTTGTTGAGAGAGCTTGAAGTTGTTTGGTTTCGATTTGTATTAGTCAATATCTATGATTTTATTGCTGTATGGAGAGCCATCAATGTACTGAAGAAGTTTCATAAACATTATACAATTCATTGGAACAATTATCCCAAAATTCATAGCAAGTTGTGGAGTTTTTCTATCATTTCCCCCTATGTGAAAGCATGTCTACAAACCTCTGATTTATGGGAGTTGCAACAGCCTTTAGGAACTGATTAATGATGCATTTGGGTGATCATTGAAGTCCTATAACTATTCCATGCCTCTGTTCTGAAATTTGGTGTTGATGTATATGTAACTTCGGAATGCATTTCACCCATGTATTTCATATATGTATTTTGTACTCCTATAGAGATGGTATTATTCCTCTATACGGAAGTGTTTGTATTCCTATAGAGATGTTATTATTCCTCTATACGGAAGTGTCGTCATTTATATTGTAAGTGTCGTAACTTATACTTGATGGGTTATTAGACCACCTTGTTGGGGTCGGCCCTGTATAAGTCATGTGGGTCGAAGGGTTATTAGACCACCGTATTGGGGTTCGGCCATGTGGGTCATAGGGTTATTAGACCACCAAGTGTGGGGTTGGCCCGGATTAAGTTAACCATGGGTTAAGCTAGACATGTAGGCCCCATTAGTTTATTGGGCAGGACAGACCAAGTATAAATAGAGATAGGGAGATCTCTATTTGGTCATTCATTCACACACTTCTCTCATTCGGAAAGTGGGGCACTTATGAGGAGGAGGCTTTGCTGCTAGGAGAAGACTATCTCTTGTATTCTGGTTGTATCATTGCTCTATCTATCTCCGAGGAAGTTATTGGGGTTTTTCACCTTTATGGTTTTCCCCAAGTAAACTCTGTGTCTCTTGTGTGCTTGCATTATTGTGTCCATGATTGATATGCTGTAGATTTTCTGTACATGTTGTTCTCTCAGTTAAGATCCTAGATTAGATTGAAGTAAATTCTGAAAATTAACATGATATCAGAGCTAGCCTGAAAGAAGGCATGATATGGCATGTATGACACTTGTTGCACTTACGATGCTAGGGCTTGATATAGAAAAAACCAGTCATCGTAGAACTTTCGTTATAAATCCATTTTGGCAAAGTTTTCGGATTTGAAAATTTACATGTCGAAGATCAGATCCCCATGTACCTTGTGTCCAAAGGACAACCTCTAATTCGCTGTACTTTGTGATTTATGATCTGTACAATATAGGGTTTCTGCCTCTTCCAGATTTGAGTAAAAAACAGGTGACCTTGGAAAAAAGGTCATAACTTGGGCTAGGAAGCTCCAAATGAAATTTAGTAAAAAGTGACAGGTAGTACACATAATGTACTATCTCAAGAAACTTTTTCAGAGGCCGAAGTTGAACCAGTGACATGTGGCATTCCATACAAGTTCTCTCTCTTGTTTTATCCCATAAACAGGTCATGTTGCGACACTTGGCATAACTCTCTCTCAGAGAATCCAATTGAGGTTAGACCTATCGGGATGGAAAGATGACAGTTCAGGCTACCACAGAAAAAGTTTTCAGACCCTGTGGATCAAAAAGTGCGGAGTTACACCAAAAACAATCAGGTACATATTTATGTCAAAACAGAATTATTTTTGAGCACCTTCATTCATGGCTTCTGGAATCTAGGCTTTCGGAGAAAGTTGGAATTTTTGTAATCGGAGACTACGGCTGAATGCTACTCATCAAAATAGCAATTTAGAGACCAAGATCATAATTTTTGGTTGGGAAGAAGACCGGGCTTGATCAGACCCTAGTTCGGGACTTTGATCGGAAAAGTGGAAAATTAGGGCTTTTGCAAAAATGTGAATTTTTTAAATATGTGACCACGGCTGGAAGCTCCTCAAAAAAATAGAAGCTTAGAGATTTGGATCAAACCTTTTGATTGGGCATAAGAGTGGGATTCATCAAACCCTAGTTTGGGGTCACGTTTAGTGAATCCGGGAGTTTCAAAGGCAAAATTGAGGAGTGAAACTTTGCAATTTTCAAATTCTGAACATACCAGCTTGATCAGCTCATCAAGGCACATATTTCTATCCTTTCGAAAGTTTGAAATTCAAAGTTTGAATTTATGGGGTTTCTCTGACAAACCCTAATCCAGCTCCAGATCCAGTTGTTGCAAATCAAGTGGATTGGGTTAATCCTAGAAGAAGATGGATTGGTCACCTGCATAAGTGAAGAAGTTCCTATTTCAGAGGGAGATGAGGCTAAAGTCTTACATAAGAAGATTACAAGCAATATCGACAGGTATGACTTATCCAGGTATGTTTCGATATTTTTTCATGATTAAGTTTATGGTATATTTGTCTTCATATTATTACGGTTAGTACAATCTTGATTAAATCTAGACTTGTCGTATCACCTTAATAAAATTATGAATGCACGATAGAAGATATTCATTGATTAGGGTGTTGACACTTATGATTGTACTAATGCATTATGGTGTTGTATGAGGTTTATGTTGTCTGCTAACATGAAAGGTACACCAAGAAAGACAAATCATGTTCTGGTTCAAGAACATATGATCATGATGACATGAGGACAAAGATTCATCCATTGTCATGGATCGCTTAGAAGATCTACTTACGAGGTATGTATAACTTGGTCCTACAATGGATAACTTATGAGACATGCAGGTTACTAGCACAAGTCATTGAAGAGAACCAAAAGACATTATGCGGGTATGTTAAACATAACTAGCTAGCATGCTAATCCAGGTATGTTTTTCCTATATCAAGCTAGAATCCTACCTTGTGTTAGGATCTTATACTGTTGTGTTGTTGATAATGATTATTCATGAAGTCATAGGTTTGAGTAATCATGGGTTTTATGGATATTATATCTCTTATCTTGATTGATGATTTAACTAACCAAAAGAGTCCTATGATCAAATAAGAATATGCATGAGTAAAAGAAGACTTCCCTTAAACCTTGAATACTAATGCTTATTATTTCTGTTTGAAATGATCATGACTATACATGCTTAAGATTATTGTGTTTTGATAGTATTAAGAATATACTAATGAATGTATGAGATTACAAGGATAACACAATCATGATACTAATAAGCATGCCTAGGGACCTAGGATGAATATAGGTTCAAGGACAGGTAATCCAGGAAGCAAAGATCACGAGGGAGATCACTCCAATAGTTTCTGCAAGGATGCAGATATCCAAAGGGAATTGACCATCCTTCTGCATTCCACAACAGAAAGGTGTAGAAGAAGCTACTTCAGTAGCTCCCGCAAGGAAGCAAAGACTCAGAGGGAGTCCACCCAGCAAACAAACAAAGATAAGTATTTTAATTACCATTTCTTACATATTTGTTTGTTTAAATAAAATTGTTCAATGAAGTATAGGCTTATGTTCCTAGACTTAGGATATGTATTGTGCATATTAGAATGATTACATTAATGAACAATATACTACTAATATGCATTTGATGGGTAAGTGGCCTATGGCACTGTACAACATTCCATTGCTACTTATCTAGACTGAAACCTCTTTGCTGACATGTTGGGAGTTGTGCACACTCTTAACAATGTTTTGGTAGAGATTGGAAGGCATCTAGAAAGTTACAGGATATGGATAAATGTTGTATTGAAGCATTGGCTAAAATAATTGCATGTCTGTATGACATATTTCTTTATGTGTAAGAATTTGTTCTGAAAACTATGAGATGTTTTCTAATCATGCAATTTAACTTGTTGTATAGGAAAGATCGTATACCATCACCTACAAAAGAAGGACTACAACATTTGTTCAAGCAACAAAGTTATCTATTGAAAATATTGAAGATATTGAAGTTCCCAGGATCTGGGAAGAATGCCATGATCGAGGAGTACCGGTCGATCATGAAGATGTTTGGGATGCAGTCCCAAGACTTGAAGGGGAGTCTGTAGTGACTTCCAAGAGGATCTACAAGATCAAGCATGCTGCAGGTGGTAGCATAGAGACTTTTGCTCCTGTAGCCAGATACACTTCCATTAGATCCGTACTTGCTCTGGCTGCAGTGATGAAATGGAAGATACACCAGATGGATTTCAAGACAACTTTCTTGAATGGTGTAGTTGAAGAAGAAGTGTATGTGGAGCAGCCACTTGGTTCTGAGACACAAGACAGGGAGTCATATACGTGCAGAACTTGGTATGGTAGGATAGACAACTTTCTATCCAGTTTGGGATTTACCAAGAGTAAAGCGGATTCCAACCTTTACTACAAGGTTGAGGAAGGCAATCCAGTGATACTACTTTTGTATATCGATGACCTGTTTATTATAGGTGAAGATAGATTGATTGCCAACACGCAGCAGAAGCTTGCTGCCGAGTTTGAGATGAAGAACTTGGGGATGATGCACTATTTGTTTTTGGCATGGAGGTGTGGCAGAGTGCAGATGGAATCTTCCTTGGACAAGGGAAGTATGTAGTAGAGATCCTGAAGAGGTTCGTGATGATGGACTGCAAGGCTATGGCCACACCTATGGCATCGAACCTGAAGCTTCTGTGTGATGCTCCATCTGATCCGGTTGATGTCATGATGTATCGTGAGATGATTGGGTCCTTGATGTACCTGACAAACACTAGACCAGATATTTTCTTTGCGGTGAACACATTGATCCAGTTCCTGACAGATCCCAGAGGTGTTCACCTGGTTGCTGTAAAGCATATTCTGAGGTACCTGAAGGGTACGGTTGATTATGGGGTCAAGTATGATGCGAATCAAAAGTTTAACCTGCAGGGTTATGTTGATTGGGAAGGCAGTGCTGCAGATAGGAAGAACACTTATGGGTGCTGCTTCAGTATGGGATCAGGTGTGATCTCTTGGTTTAGCAAGAAGCAGTCCTGCGTAGCACTGAGTATAGCCGAAGCAGAATATGTTGTGACGGATGAGCAGGTTGCAGATGTATTGACCAAGCCGTTGGCCAAAGTGCAGTTTGAGTACTTCAGAGAGAGGCTTGGTGCACTTCAGATCTAGTTTCATTCCAAAGGGAAGTGATGAGTCTAGAAGATGTAGATGCACATGAGCTTTTCTGACATGGTTGATGTGTTCTCCCATGGTCGTGATGTAATTGCTGAGCCATTCTCACATGGTGGTAGATGTGTTCTCCCATGGTGTAGATGTAAGGGCTGAAGCCATTTTCACATGGTGCTAGATGTGTTCTTCCATGGTGAAAAAGTAAGGGCTGGAGCCTTTCCAAAATGGTGGTAGATGTGTTCTCCCATGTCGGTGGTGTAAGTACTGGATGATGTGCATCTGGGCTGTGCTTCATGGACGATGAGATGATCTGAAGAAGATGATGCTATGATGATCAGGAGGATCATGGATGATGAGCATCGGGACGATGCTCCAGTTACTGCTCTATATGTATATGTACGCATCATGTTTGATGTTGGATATGATCAGTCGGATCATTTGTATGTATTTTGTATATGCATCATGTTGGATGCTTGGACCATGTATCTGTATATGTATAAGGTGGATACATTGTATGATCAGGTAGATCATGTATGTTGATATGTATCAGGTATGATCAGGTGGATCATGTATTTGTATTTGTATCAGGTGGATACATTGTATGATCAAGTGGATCATGTATGATGATATGTATCAGGTAGATACTTGGTATGCATCAGGTAGATGCAATGTATGATCAGGATGATCATAGATGACGAGCTTCAGGATGTTGCTCCAGATGACATGCAGTAGGATGTTGCAGTGATGATGATCAGGATGATCATGTGTACATCAGGATGATGTATGATGAGTATCAGGATGATACTCTGTGGCCGTGGATAGGTTGTGCAGAGGAAATCCTAGATTTGTTCTAGGTCACATCCAGTATGAAAAAGGACTGGCATTGTGTATCACATGTAACACTTGGGAGATCCTATAGGTTGGAGTTGTGTACCCATAATAGCCTAGGATGCTCTTTCGAGGGTTTGTGATAGTGGGCGACATGTAAGACCTGGGAGATCCGATAGGTTGGGCTGTGTGCCCATAATAAGTCCTGGGATGCTCTTTCGAGGGTTTGTGGTGGGCTGCTACATGTAAGACCTGGGAGATCCGATAGGTTGGGCTGTGTGCCCATAATGAGTCCTGGGATGCTCTTTCGAAGGTTTGTAGCAGAGGTCACATGTAATCAGTCCTGGAGATCTTGCTGGTCGTGCTTAGGCATATAAATGTTCTTGGGATGCTCTTTAGAGTTCTTGTCGGTCGTGCTATGCACATAAACGTTCCTGGGACACTCTTTTAAGGTTTTGTGACAGTCACATGTAATAAGTCCTGGAGATTTGGACAGGATGAAAAAGGCCTCAGATGCTCTTTAGGGTTCTTGCTAGTCAAGAGACTCTTTTAAGGTTTTGTGACGCACGTAATAAGTCCTGAGGATTCCATAGTATGGCCAGTGATGATGAAGACCTGCAAGTGGTGGGCCTACATCCAGTATGAAAAAGGATTGGCTCTGTAGAACTTCCTATGACGAGTAGATTCAGAGATTGATTGAGATAGCAGCAGCAGTGACGATGACGATGATTCACTGATGATGATATAGAGAAGAAGACTTGTGCTAGCAGATCTGTGTCGAGAAATACCTTCCTAGTTAAGAGGGAGTGTTGATGTATATGTAACTTCGGAATGTATTTCACCCATGTATTTCATATATGTATTTTTTATTCCTATAGAGATGGTATTATTCCTCTATACGGAAGTGTTTGTATTCCTATAGAGATGTTATTATTCCTCTATACGGAAGTGTCGTCATTTATATTGTAAGTGTTGTAACTTATACTTGATGGGTTATTAGACCACCTTGTTGGGGTCGGCCCTGTATAAGTCATGTGGGTCGAAGGGTTATTAGACCACCCTATTGGGGGTTGGCCATGTGGGTCAAAGGGTTATTAGACCACCAAGTGTGGGGTCGGCCTAGATTAAGTTAACCATGGGTTAAGCTAGACATGTAGGCCCCATTAGTTTATTGGGCAGGACAGAACAAGTATAAATAGAGATAGGGAGATCTCTATTTGGTCATTCATTCACACACTTCTCTCATTCAGAAAGTGGCGCACTTATGAGGAGGAGGCTCTGCTTCTAGGAGAAGACTATCTCTTGTATTCTGGTTGTATCATTGCTCTATCTATCTCTGAGGAAGTTATTGGGGTTTTTCACCTTTATGGTTTTCCCCAAGTAAACTCTGTGTCTCTTGTGTGCTTGCATTATTGTGTCCATGATTGATATGTTGTAGATTTGCTGTACATGTTGTTCTCTCAGTTAATATCCTAGATTAGATTGAAGTAAATTCTGAAAATTAACATTTGGGAGGGCGTACTACATTTGGGAAGCCATTTATGTCATCCACCCTTGGGGGTTTGAACCTCGAAATTACTAGTAAATTTCCCTATTTTCTCTTGAACTTAAATGAATGTTGCAGAAGTCTTTTGAGAGTGTCCAAGAATCCATCAGATTCATTTTTATGTCTCAATACCTTTCAAACACTCTCAGTCCCAATTCAAAATCCTTAGGAGTCTTTTGGAGCCATCTACCCTTGGGGGTTTCAACATCGATTTTCCTAGTAATTCTGCCTTTCATTCTCTACTTGTAAATGCAAGTTGCTGAAGTATTTAGAAAGTGTCCAAGCATATAATATCCGCTTTAGTGTGTCCAAATACACCTCAATCCACTCCATACATCATTCGAAAAGATTTGGGATCATTTGGGACAATTTGGGGCTTCACCAGTCCAAGTTTCGAAAATTGAATAAATTGGGAAAAATATCAAATTGGGGACATTACACTAAGCCCTCTGATATTTGATTGTTGTCATTTTTCTCAATTTTGTGTGTTTTTGATATTTTGGGTGATTATTTTTCTTTGAGAGTTTCCAATCCATCAAAGTTTGCAGTAGTATATTCTCCGATTTTTCTGAATATAGGTCTAGAAAGTGGCATCGTTCTTAGATCTATTGAGTGCATTTGAGTAGGAAATCAAAAATTTTCATTATCTTCATTTCAAGCGTGTTTCTTGGAATTTTTGTAGGGAACTTTCATGCTTTGGAACAAGTATTAAAAAGATCTTTGAAAAGTTTAAAAGATTATTATTAACTTGCATTTTATTGGTTGTGAAAAAGTTATTCATCACTTCCTTGAAGATTCTAAGTACATTTTAACTTTTGCAAAGCATTCCAAAGATAGTGAAAAATTTTCGCATTTTTTATTTTCTCCCCCTTTTTGATCATTATTTTGGAAAATTAGAGTTATTGCATTCAAAAGGAAATTCTTCTTTTCACTTTTTCGTAGATTCGTTTAACCTGAAAAGAGATTTTTTTTTTTTGGATTTGGTGTATTATTCATTTTTGTTGGATTAGTGAAAGCATGCTTTTGATTCTTTTGGTTGATTTTGAAAGAATAGAGGTACTTGTTCATTTCATTATCGAAAACAAGAAGATTTCTCCTTACCTCAGCTATTTTTCATCGAAAAGAAAAATAAAATATTTGCATTTGCATGTAGTTAAGATTTGCATCTTTTTAAATTCCTATCTACACCTCATGCATTCACCTAACCGTCAAGATACAATTTAACGGTAGCATTAGGTTAAAACTGTATAGAAGCTTGTGTGTTAAGTTAGAGACATGTGACGACGTCTTTAAGCGTGGAAACTGTCGTTATTTGCCTGCACTACATCCCGAGGGCTTGTAGTTCTTCAACGTACCAATCAGTATATCGAATGGCCTTTCACGTACCCTTGGGTATATATAAAGGTACTTCACATACTCGATAGTATATCAGAAGGCTCCTGTCGTGCGATTGTGCATTAGACAACACCACTATGGATTTGAGCTCCCACGTACCTTGTGTATATTGGGAGACCCTACTAGGATTCTTGTAACCATCCGAGTTAACCTATTGGTCGTCTTGGCGTGACAATACACCGAGAAAAACACTCAGGGAGATACTACGCACGTGCTATCAAGTAGTCGGGTTATACGGTCAGGGGTACGGTCCTAATCCTCCCTGGTTAGTGCTATGAAAGATTGGGTCGAGTATAATTGTTGGACCCTGTGGTATATCGCGAGTTGCACCGCCTTGATAATCCCGTGAGGTTCCATACCATTGAATCCACACCTACCACATAAGTTTGCTTGCGGCTTTAGCTTGTGTAGATTTTGGAGTGTATTTTTTCTTTTTGTATATAAAACTCTTAGGAGAAATTTTGGTTAATCCATTCTGGCTGATCAACCTCTAAGAAGACCCCGCAGGATTTTGAACTTACCACCTGAATATCCCCTTAATCAGGAGGAGAAATCAGGTGCAAATATGGATCAACCCAGCACATATGTGTCACATGAAGAAGATACTTCTACCATGGAGTTGGGAATGAACTATTCACCTCCCGCAAATCCACCTATCACTGATCCTATGTGTCCATTGATTATGGAACAACCTGCTTCAAATGACACATCTTTTCATCATTCAATGGAAGGACATCCTGGAGCCACAGACTGGATTTTCAGTCAACCTTAGGACGACACGGTATTAACAAATTTTGGTCCAATTGCATCGTTTTGGGACACTTCTTTAGGGTATCATGTTTCCAATTTTGAGTCACTTCCAATGGTGGAAACTCCATTTCATAGGCTTCATCCATGGATCCCCAATGACATCTTTCTCCAACCTGTTTATGAGACTATCGATCATTTACGAACATTCGGTAAAAACTTAGACGACAGAGTTTCCCACCTAGGCCTAATACGAAAGTGTCAGATACTGAACACCATTCCCCTATCCATTCTTTATCATTTTCTTCACCAGGAACATGTACACCTACCGTGACCACTTATGAACTAGGTCAACCATCGTTCCCGACCAGTACACCTCAGAGTCAGGTGACCGATTCAACACGTCATTTGACCCCAACCAATGGAAGGAAACCTTCAACCACTATTAACTATGTTACTGGAACATTACCTCCACCACCCCCACCTCAAAATTCGAGGGGAGTTTATAATATACCTATTAGTCTACAGTTTAGTGGAGGGAATCCCTTCGTTAATAATCAACAACTAGTTACGGGTCAACCTATGATTAGTGGTCAACATTCGGTTTCTAGGCACACTCCAGTAAGTAGACAATTTTCAACTGGGGGGAAACCCCTAGCTAGTGGACCTAATCTAATTGGAGGACATCACCTAGTTAGCGGACATAGCGTGAGTGGAGGACATACTTCACATTTGAACTATAGCATGGTTGCTAGTTATCTCCCAACCATGGGACAACCTACGTGGACACATCACACAAGGGGGGGGGGGCATCTATTTGGACCCAACCCCCATGGGGAATATCTATCCGGGCCATCATAATACTGTTATAGGACAAAATTACCCAAGAAATCTCTTTCCTGGACTACCCTATTCTGGAAACACGAACACCCCATGGGGGCACCATAATGTTCCACCGACTGGACCTCTAGTCGGTGGACCACCCCCACCACCTCCACCAGCTGTCCCGCCACCTCCCCCACCACCACCACCACCACCTTACTTTGGAGGAGGAGGACCCCCACATTCTGGCGGAGTCCCACCTTATTCTGGAGGAGGAGGAGCCCCACATTTTGGAGGAGGACCACCTTATTCTATAGGAGGAGGACCACCTTATTCTGGAGGAGGAGGAACCCCACCTTCTGGCGGAGGACCACCTTATTACGGAGGAGGTGGACCCCCACCTTCTGGCCTAGGACCACCTTATTTTGGCGGAGGAGGACCCCCTTCAGGTCCACCTCCCAACCCAGGAGGCCCACCCCCATATGGCCAATTTCCTATGGGAGGACCTTACGATCAATCGATCCATGGTCCTACTGGTACACCGATGCCTTATCAATATTACCAGTATCCACAACTGAACAAAAAATTACCATTTCTAGTTACACTTGATCTGCCATACTTGTCACGTTTGACTAATGATCCCATTTATAATGGCATAAATTGGCCTATGATTCATGTGAAGTTACCATCAGATATTCCGAAGTTTGACGGCAAACCTGGTGAGGACCCTAAGAACCACATTATGACTTATCATTTGTGGTGTTCATCCAATTCCTTAATGGATGATTCCATCCATTTGACGTTATTCCAAAGAACCCTTACTGGTACTGCCACAAAGTGGTACATTGAGTTTCCACCACATTCCTTTCATGACTTTCAAACTTTGGTTATGTCATTTTTTACTCACTTTCAGCTACCGATCCACTACGAAACTGACACGGATCTTTTGACTTCTCTCCGCCAAACTACTTCCACTCACATTTCTAATAATATTCATTAGTGAAGGAGGAGAATACATCTCATTAAAGATCCTATTCTGGACCAACTCCTTGCATATTGGTTTACGAAGTCACTATTACCTATCATAGCTAAAGACGTAGCTATGGGTGGGGCTGTTACGGAGGAACAAGCTATATCTCGTGCTCAGTATTTAGACCTTGTCTATGCCCAATCTGGCACCTTATATGATATCATTCTTGATTCCTGCCACCCTACATATGACCCAACAAAACTACCTACAAGACCTCATGCCGATGGCATCACTGGTTCCGTTCACACCCAACCTGCTACACAATACGGTGGATCACAAATCCATCATAACTCGACCCCACCTGCGACGCAGGCTGGACATCACACCAAACAATCACCCAGCCCTGCTTCCATTGAGGAAGTGAATTTAGTTCAATCTGCTTCACCTCAAAAATCCAGTGGTAAAAAGAAGAACAAAGGTAAATCTAAAAAGACTTCTAACTAGCAGGATCCCAAACACAATCCAGAAGACAATAAACAAAAGTGGAAGGTAACATATCCTTGTTTACTGTGCAGTGATGATCACTTCACTAAAGAATGCCCAAATCCGGAGGAAGTGCAAAAGTTCCTTAAAGGGAACCCCACACTTGTAGTCTTAACTAATCCCTTCCCCACACAACAACATCAGATGATTGCACAACAACAATCTCCTTCTCAAGGAGAAACGTCCACCACCGCTCATGTTCTCATGATGTAGAGTGAAACAATCACTTAAATACTCGATCACGATCATATGGCTCTCCTCTACAAAGCAATCTAACAGGGGTAATTCTGAAAAATCCCCCGCATCTACATCCAACATTCCTTCACCTCAAGGTCCTCTCGTCATAGAGAAACTTTTACCGGATTCAATATTGCGTCCACCCAAGAGCACGGTTCGAAAAGCCATTTTCAATCCAAATGCTCGGGCTGCTCAAAACTATAATATAGTAGAGGATTTAGCGCAAGCCCCTTGTGCTATGTCGACGTTAGAAGTCTTACAAAACAGTCCCATTCAGTGTAAGACCCTGTTATCCACGATTGGAGCTGTAGATCCAGATTCCTCCAACACCATCATGTTCAAGCTAGAGTATTTCAAGCCGAGGCTTTCCCACCAACTTGCGTTCCAAATCATTACTAACGTTTCTGGGAAAAGCATCCATCGTACTGTCTTAGACGAAGGATCCTCTACCTCGGTTATGTCGTTATCCTGTTGGCAAGCCATTGGCTCCCTCGAGTTGAACCGTTCCCCCACCACATTGAAAGCCTTTGATGGACATGGATTTCAACCTCACGGGTTGTTATAATATTTGACAATCGAGTTGGGAGGTAAGAGCGTTTCCATTAACGTGGAATTCATTGCTGCCCCGCTGGATTACAACCTATTACTTGGTCGAAACTGGTTCTGTGGCATGACCTCAGTTGCATCATATGTCTTCCGCATTGTGCAATTTACCCACCAAGGGAATGTTGTCACTATTGACCAATTAGATTTTTGTACACCTGACACCATTACTCATCCCGCAGACAACGTCCCTCTTTTAGGACACTTGGCATAGATATATGAGAGTGTGGGGTAGGAATCCTTAAAGTTTCATCCCTCATGGGAGTCTTTCCAACACCAGATCCCCCTACCCATGTTGCCATGGTGAACATGATTTTGTCCTCTCATTACTTAATGAACCAATGGATTGTGCCCGATCTAGATTATTTGGATTCAATTGGAGATGTGATGCCTCTCAGCCCCGCAAAAGCTACTTATGAGGCCATCCAATCAACACCTAATTTACCAGATGTCCACTTTTTCATGGCATCTACCTCACGTTCTCTGCCATTACAACGGAGCTTATCCCTACCTGATCCTCTACTCCAGACTTTTCATTATGACGAGTCAATCATGGAGATTATGAGTGTGGATGAACCCCCATGGGAAGGCCTCCACCATAGATCGTCTTTCCTTCCGCCATTAGATTCGGTAGAGAGCGCCATTGAAACAATTGTTTCACTGGATGTCTTTCCTTACCCTCAATCTCCTATCCTAACTGTGGATATGGTAATCGATGGAAACCTGGCTAACATAACGCATACCTTTCTGATTGACATCTCGGTAAAACGTGGAGTCGTGGAACAAATTTACTTAGGCCAAACTTGTTCTCCAAAAGAAGTCACCACTTTCACAGCCTTGTTTAAACAATTCCGCGATGTCTTTGCATGGAGCTACAAGGAAATGCCCGGGATTGATCCTGCTATTGTTATGCACGAGATTCAAACAGATCCTGATACAAAACCTGTCCGGCAAAAACTCTGCCTTATGCACCCTAGGAAAACTGCGGCTATTAAGGAATAAATAGAAAAGCTCTTGAAGGTTGGGTTCATTTATCCCATTCCCTTAAAAAATTGGGTATCTAATGTCGTCCCCATTACTAAAAAATAGGGAACCATTAGGGTTTGTGTTGATTACAGGGACTTGAATAAGGCTTGTCCCAAGGACAATTACCCTACCCCGTTCATTGACCAAATCATCGACAACTATGCCATAAGTGTCATATTTTCATTCACGGATGGATTTTCTGGCTATAATCAGATAGAGATCCATCCTGTCGATGAACATAAGACGGCTTTCATTTGCCCATGGGTACGTTCGCGTATCACAAACTCCCTTTCGGCCTTAAAAATGCTGGTGCTACATTCCTGCGGGGCATGTCGTACGCTTTTCACGACATGAAGAATTTTGTGGAACCTTACTTAGACGATCTCCCTGAACATTCAAATGGTCAATATTTCCACATTGATCATCTGACGGCTTTATTCCTCAGGTGTCGATGGTATAATATCCGTTTAAATCCTCACAAGTGCATCTTTTGTGTCAAGTCCGGAAGCTTGTTAGGATTCATCATTTCAAAGGATGGGATCCAAATCGATCCCCTCAAGGTGGAAGCCATTGTTTCTCTACCACCACCCACGGATATTCCGGAACTTCAAAGTTTGCAGGGGAAGGAAAACTACCTAAGGTGTTTCGTGTGCAATTTCACAAAAAAGACACAGGGATACATGCGATTGCTCAAGAAGGATGTCCCATTCATTTGGTATGATTATGCTCAACAATCCTTCGACAACCTGAAACATGCTATCACTCATGCACTTGTGTTACAACCGCCCAATTACACCAAGTATTATATCCTTTATCTTGCTGCTTCCACTTCTACTATCGCTATGGTTTTGGTTCAGGAAGATAGTAATGCCCAGGAGCACATGATATACTACCTCAGTAAGGGTCTCATTGACTCTAAAACCCGGTATTCACATGTCGAGAAGCTGGCTCTCGTAGCAGTCATTGCTGTCCAGAAGTTCTGTCATTACATCCTCCTCTGCACTACCACCATCATCGTCGACTCTAACCCCATGTACCACCTTCTTACGCGCCAAGTACTAGGGGGAAAATATTCACGCCGGATTTTGATTTTTCAGGAATTCGACCTCTAGTTTGAGAAGGCTAAATCAAAGAAGTCTTTGGTTTTCGCGGAATTGATTTGTGATCTTCCCTGTACTGATTAGGAAACTGAGCCCATGGAATCTCTCCCCGATGAGTCCTTGTTTCTAATCAGTACTTCTAACCCATGGTATGTAGACATCACATTATATTTCTAGACCCAACGTTTCGGTCCTCAACTATCTCGTGATGAATGCCATAGTGTGCATCACCATGCAAAGTATTACCTCATCATTGGTGACACATTGTATCGTCATGGTGTCGATTCTATCCTCCGACGCTGCTTAATTCATGAGGAGGCCGAACATGTACTGAATGATTGTCACTCCGAGGCATGTGGAGGTCATATTTTTGGGATGGATACATCCCAAAAAATTCTATGCATTGGATATTATTGGCCTTCCATATTCAAAGATTGTATTGAAGTAGTCAAGAAGTGTCCTCCTTGCCATATTTTTCATCACAAAAAGCGCTCACATCCCACCCTGTTACATTCAGTTTTCGTCGTCGGTCCCTTTTCCAAATGGGGCATTAAATTCATGCACTGTAAGCCTACCTCGGCCAGGGGGGCATGGTTATGTTATTGTCGTAGTAGACTACTTAATCAAGTGGGCCGAGGCTATGCCTACGTACAAAGAAGATGGTGTGATTGTCGCACTCTTTATGTTGAATCACATCATTGCGCGATTCGGAGTCCCTAAAGCCATCATCACTGACCATGTATCACATTTCCGAAACAAGATGGTGGACGAACTAAGCGCCATGCTAGGTTTTCGACATGAGAACTCAAATCCCTACTATCCTCAGTCAATTGGACAAGTAGAGGCCATTAACAAGGTCTTGAAAACCATGATTCAGCATATGGTAGGGACACATAAGTCCAACTGGCATACCATGCTTTTTTCATCCCTATGGGCGTACATGACTTCCGTCAAAACTGCCACTGGATTTACGCCTTTTCAATTGGTCTATAGACTAGAGGCAGTACTACCTATTGAGTGCGAAATTCCATCATTGAAACTCATTGTTGAACTCTTACCCAACACCATCGTCGAGGAAGAACGTTTTCTATACTTGGCAAAACTCGACGAAACCCGCCGTGATGCAGCTTTGGCTAACGAAGCTCATAAGAAGCACATCAAGGCCCAGTATGATAAGTCAGTCAAACCTCGTATTTTCAACGAGGGAGATTTGGTCCTCACTTATGACCAAAAACATGATAAACTAGGGGCAGGTAAACTTGAGTCCATGTGGCACGGTCCATATGTGGTTAAGCATGTGTTGGAAAAAGGAGCATATGAACTTGAGGATTACAATGAAATTTCTTTGGGAGAGCCTCACAATGGGATCTACCTAAAGCGGTACTATGCCTAAGTCATTTATGCATTAGTACTTTGTATATATTGTACAAGACATGTGTTTTGCTTGGTGTGACACTTTATTTTTTAGTGTGCTAGTATCTTATCATTCTGCTTATACCATGGTTTGCGTGGATGTGCAGAGGGAAACGTGTTTCGGATTCGCAGACGGCACTAGCCGGCACACCCGTAACCTCGCTTCGACAGCTTGGGTACTCTATTCCCCTACCGGTGAACTGATTAGCTCAGGAGGAATTTGCTTAGGGTTTGAAACCGACAATGCCACCGAGTATCATGCGGTAATTGGATTATTGAACGACGCTTTTTTCTTGGGTGTGGGCCATGTTCTTATCTACCTTTATTCACAAATAGTGGTCTCCCATATTAACCGAGTCTACACTATCCGCGATCCCATGTTACTCCATCTGTTCTGGTGAGTACATGTCTTGGAGAGGTGCTTTGAGTCAATTCAATACCTACATATTCCAAGAGACATGAACACTGTTGTTGATTCCCTAGCTAATTTTATATTAGATTGGAACATTGCACATTCAGAAGCATTTTTATCAAAGATGGATAAAATGAAACAACATGTAAAATACTCGTAGTATGTAAGCAAACATCCATAAGATCCTCAATCATCATAGAACACATAATGTATGAAACTGAAAAAGAGTGTTTATATATAATCATCATGTACAAAAATGTGGCGCTGATACAAAATACGAAGCACATAAGCTTTCGGTAGGTCCTAGTTACAAAATTTTGAAGCCTGTGGATTTTAGTACATATACATCACAAATGAGCTATCCCCGTGGATGCTTGTGATAGCAGATGATGGCCCTAGCTACTCTGTGGATCATTGGACCAAAGCGTGTCGAGACTCCAGCTGTCTAATGCTGGTAGCGGCGAGGTAGGTCATCTATATATACATCGGTTATGTCCAACGTCAATCTCTGGAGGTTCTCCTCCAACTCGCTCAACTCCTTTGCCGCATCCTGATGAGCAGCCGTTATATCCCGTACCACCCCTCTTATCTCGATCGGAGAAGCACCTATCGGGCGAGACAAACCAACATTTGCATCAAACATGTGTGAACCATCAGTACTACTCCCAAAAACATTTTAAAATGTATAAAATGTATAAAATGCAAAAACACAATAAGAGTTTCGTTCTTACCTAGGTCTCCCCATTGCTCACCCTCAGGAAGGGCCAAGTTTGGGTCTCCCCTAAAATCTGTACCCGCGTACGCATAATCCTCAATCATGAGGAGATGCTCGCGTAACCACCTAAAGAAGGTGGGACCAAAACTGATTATGGGACCTCCACCTCCATGGCCTGCCATGACCTTGGACCACCTAACCATGTGAGGATCTCACGGATCGATATCATCCAACTCAACCCGTGGCCTCAGCAATGGGACTCGTTTCAAGAAGAACGAGACCACGATGGATCCATATCCAAACTATTTCAGCTCACCCCTGTGGCATTTGGTGAGTTGTTTCCTAACATTGGTGAGGAGCCCCTCACACCAGGTGCCATACACTCAATGACGTAGAGCATATGGGCTTTTGTGGCCTAATGAGCAGCCCTGCTTCCCTCCACCCGCTCTATGGTGAAGAGAACAATACGTAGGGGTCAATCTATGACATTCTTGATGGGAATCTTCCCAACAAGCATTTGCGTCCCTAGTGTGCAAAAATAAGACACTAAGCTCTCACTAAACTGGTCACTACCCTGCAGACCGGATAGTGAAACTGAGGCTCCCCTCCTAGACAACCCCATCACAAAATAAACATCCTCCACATCCAAAGTAAGAATGTGGGCACCCACACGGAAGTGCTGTTGATCCAGATCGGATTAAGAATGTGGGCACCCACACGGAAGTGCTACTAATTCGAATCCCATAATCTGATCAGATAATCTAGTAATTGTACCTGGGCCCTCATGCCCTATACGTGAAAGAACTTTAACAAGCCACCTCATTACAATGCATTCACTGAATTTGGGTGATTTGTCGCTTGGGAATCTTCCATTTTGTGCTCTCTTTCCTTCCATTGGACCATGGTTCAAGTCAAGACCTGCATAAACATCAAATAGATGCATATTAGAACCTTTCTCAAGATTTGGATTGGGCTTCTTTGGCCCCATTTTTTATTTTTTCCATGTGGATTTGCGCCGACGCACCCCGCCTTTGTGGACAGTGCATCAACGACGCACTTTCTCCATGCGAGAAGCGCGTTAGAGAGCCCTTGACGCACTTCCTGCAAGGGGAAAGCACGTCTCCCAGGGCAGGCGCAATCCCCTCCTTTACAAGCCAAAAAGCCCTAAAAATTGACCATAAAACAAAAAAACTAATCCACTAGAAAGGTAACAAGCAGGGTGAAGGCCTACCTGTCGCTGATGTGGCGAGAAATAGCTGACCGTGGCCTCCGCAATCGACGTTTGAAAATCGGCTCCAAAGTGGTGTTTTTACTATTTCCAGCTTGGTAAAAACACATTGGTAACTATTTCTTACAATTTGACTTTTATATAAAAGAAAATGGAATATTCCCTTTTTAATTTTTCTTTTATGGGTCCTTTTTGCTATAGTTGGTAAAATCTTTACGTCTAAACACCTTATTGTCATTTCTAACTTAGTTTTTGGAGTTCGTAGATGAAGTGAAGCGGTGTTCTGACTTTATTGGCGACCATTGTTGACGTTTCATACTTTTCATCAAGTGTGAGTAAGTCGTCGAGCTTACTTTTGTCCTTTCTCATGCTTGTGAAACTATGAGAATAAGTCACCGAGTTACATTTTATCACTTTTCTGGGCTTGTAAAACTCCCACGAAAAAGGAACCCCTTGGAGTTCCTCTTTAAGCTCTTTTCAGACTCCCTAAATATGAAAAGATCGCTAAGTGAATTTGATTCTTTCATGCTTGTAAAAGTGTTTGAAAGGTCGTCTTTTTGGTGATAATTTGCCCCCTTTTCGGACAAGGAGGACTATTTACAAAAAATGAGAACTCCGGTTAATCATGACTGGAAGAGTTCTCTCTCATGTTGTTTTATCCTTTTTCGAATGAGGAGACTAACTTTTACGAAAAAGAACCATTTTTTTCTTATCAGAAACCAGGGAAACTATATGCCTGCAATCAAGATCTTGTTTATATACAAAACACTCACGTTATAAAATAAGCATACTTTATAAACATTCATACACAGGCAGTAGTAAACCATAGAAGGGGGCCCTTCCTCCTTAGGTATAACCACACTATACAAGTGGCTAAAACTTCAGAAATTCATAAGAAAATAGAATTATATTAAAAGTGATGAATAGTGATTACAAATTTACAATGAGCCTTGATCAACTATTCTTTGTTTCCCAATTAACCTTCTGAAGATAACATTATATAAAATATATAGTCGTCTCTTGAGTACAAAATATATAGTCTTCTCGATCCAACTGAAGATGAGAATATAATTGGGATTCTTTGATCTTTTGCAGCTTAAACGAGCAGTTACATCTTAACAAATCAAGGAGGATCTATCAAGGTTCAAAGAATTGACAGATCCTCTAATCTAGGCAAACATTGTTCTTCCTTTGTTCTGCGACCAGTCCGTAATAAATCCACTGCTTAGGTAACATCACAACAAACTCGGAGGAACCAACCGGAGGATGAGTTGGAGGACATGATTCCAAAGAAGACCCATATGTTTGATTTCCATTTGTGCATCTATAAGTATAAAAAACAATTCAACTTACAGGTTTAGGCCAAGCTTGTAGATATACGTTATTAAACTGTTTTAAGGATAAAAATCAATTTCTTTTAACATAATAATGACAATAATAGCATATGAATGAATTGGAATACTTGGAACGATTCCCATGTCACATATGAAGATATCTGATGTCAAAAGAAAGGTAAATAAGGATCCAGGAGGTAAAAGGAGATTTCAGAAGACACAAAAAGGGTCAAAATAGGGATTAAAACATAGACAATTCAAGCACCAAACATCTTCCCTAGTAGGAAGTTGTTGCATGTCCCTATGAAACTTATTCACCCTGTAGTAAATTCCGATGTAGATTGGTCCAACTATAAGATTGGTGAATTACTTCATTTCTTTCCCGAAAACCTAAATGATGATCCACTTCCATCCACAAAGAGTTCTATGCAAAATCATACCACTTCCCAGTAACACTGTACTCCTTTTTGCTGCACCAGAGCAAAAGAAAATGGAACCTTAACCCAACCATTGAGTACCATTTCTTCACAGAGAATTCACATAAAAACTTGTTCTTGAGAAGGAAACCTGAAAAAAGGGGTATCCCATGGGGTCCCATTGTTTGAGTACTAGAGGAAGCAAATTCCAACAGGTCTCTAAGGCCTGCAAAGAGGCCAAAGTCCCACAAAATCTAAGTTCTTCAAAACTCTGTAATGCTGCTCTATGATTCATTCTAAATTATTTCACCCTCATAGGATCCCTGAGGAATTCATTGTGACTAGAAAATGATACTTCAGGAACTGGATGCTCTCCTCTGACGTGAAGTTCATACTGGAATTCCAACTTATAAAAGAATTTCATCCCTATTTCCCACTTTAATTTGATTCTGAATAAAAGAAGAAAAGGCTCGTAACTGAATATCTCCTACTCTAGGATTGGGATTCCATTCCAATTCATGTTCTAGAAGGAATTTAAACTGATAAAGTTCACACAACAAATCCATTTCCATTGTAGAGGAGTCATTATAAATATCCACAAAGTCATCAACATTTCTTATCATGAACTTTTTGTTATTCAATCTCCTCATATGAAGGCCTACCCATTGTTCATGCAGGTACATGGAATAAATTCTAGCAAGACTTATACAAGAAATGGATCACTCAACAAATTGAAACATTTTCCTATTTTCTTATTCTTTAATCATTAATTGTTGTTGTAAAGACTGTATTTTGGACTTCCACTTTTTTTCTTGAACCAAGTAAGCAGAAAACCAAGTTTCCTGCATATGTTGTACTTCAAATTTATATCATTGTTGATAAATAAGGCCCAAGTGATATAATTCATCATTTCTTCCAGTCCATTTAACAATATTTACTTCAGCTGATGCTAAAGCCAGGGTATTAGTCTAGACATCATCAATAATTTGATTAAAAAACTAATAGAGAACTTTTGTGAATTTTTCTTTATCTTGAGATTTTTTAGTGGAAGAAGGAAGAATGTTTTTTGCAGTTGTTGTAGCCAATAATTCCAAACTTGTATTATCCTCAGCCACTGGTACTGATTCCTTTCATACCGATTTATCTCTAAGCAATTTATTTTATTTCCTCAACATTTTGTTTTGCTGGCTCCATCGATGAGCCTGACTTCTAAAAAATTTCAGTCTTTTCTCAAGAACATCATTCTTTCTCTGTAATTGTCTACTCCTATGTTTTAACTTTTCATTTTCATTTTTAACATATCTATCCAAAACTTGAAATTCACGAATTTTCTTCGTAAGTTTCTTAATCATCTTCCGTAACTTACTTGAAACTAAACTAGGAGAATCAAGCCTTACCACTTGATTAGATTTTTCTTCTTCCGTCTGAGCTTGGTATTGAAAATGAGTAGTTTCAAATTATGGTGGGGAGTTGACTCTAAATTATGTCTCTGTGTATAACGAGTTCTTCGACATTTGGGTATTGTGGAGAAGATATCTTCAGATATTCTAACTTTTTCAATAACTTGTTTAGAAATCCCTTCTAACCTTGCAGATCTTCTTCTCACTATGCCTGAAATTTTATCAACCTCTTCATCATCTCTAGGCCTCTTTGGAGATGTTTGGGTTTGAATTGGTTTAGAAAATGTTGGTGCTGGATCAACTTTTGTCTGAACTGCTGGAGGGGATGATACATAATCTTGAGGATCATCATTAACCTGCTCCTAAAACCCTTTTTCCACTAAAAAATGTTCCCATGTTAGGTTTCTCTTATGTAATTCCTCCACAATCAACAACTTAATTAATCCATGATGATACAAGCTATTATTGAGTCGTTGATCAGACCTCTTTTGGCAGATGAAGCCATTTTAGACAGGCTCTTCCACAAGAAGTATGGAATGTTCATCAATTCTTCTCCTTTAATGTGAAGGAGAAGCTGAATATGATAAACATAAACAAGGATATATCGTCCTTCACAAGTCAAATATTTGTGCAAAAATAAAATGACATTACCCCATTCAGTAGTGAAATAGTTGTTTTTAACTCCCTCCTTCCAATGAATACTAACATTATCCACTTTCACGAACTGTTTCCAAGAGTCAGGTTTTTTCAAACGACCAACTTTAAACCATATTTCCCTTGTTTGTGGTAATCTTGTAGCGAGAGAAATGGATGTTTCTGAAACTAAAAGCAGAAACCCCCGAATGCTAGAACAAGCTCCATCGAAATTGAGAGCCAAATTCCTTGATCACATCTTCGTTGTGCCCTCGGAATTTGCTAAAAAATGCATACCATCCAATTTGTTGAAAAAACCTCTTACTAAAGGTATCTTCATCCAATAGTTCAATGGAATATGGCTCCTCCCTACGTGCAACAACTGTGCCAACTGAAACTTGCTGTGCTGAAAGGAAGTTAGGTGATCAAACCGGTATCCTTTAACCCAAATTGGTATTTTCATGCAGACTTATGCATATCAACTAAAGACAAATTTCAAATCAGGTATAAATATAATTATTCAGACACGGGAAAAAAATATAAAGCAACCAACAATTGATGGGGTCAAATCAACATATATGCATTCATCCAAAAAGCAATGAGTTCACGGTCATTCCATTTATGGAAATTATTTGAACAAAAAGACTTTGTATGACAGGCCACGTTATATAATAAGCTATGAAATGACCTTGAAAAGGTAATTGAAATGTATACAAATCATTCTTATGTGCTAGAATTACACATTATTAGGAAAAATAAATCGAATTTTACCCTACCGGAACAATACTTATGTAGATTCAGAGAATAATTTGAATAACATACCACACAGGCAAGGGATAAAACCAAGATCTAGTCCTTATAATCATGCAAATGCATATCCTCAATGGCTTTGAAATATATAACTTTGTTGGAAGAAATCATTATATCTGCAACCTGAAGAAAAATTCCAAATAGAATTGAAAGTTTGCTTGTACTGGTAGGGATGAATCCAATATAGTAGTAAGGTTCTATTCATTTTCAGAATTCCTTTCCCCATACGTGAGACATTCCATTTTACCAACAATCTATTCATCTTCAAGATTTTACTGAAATATTTAAAAAACAAAGAAACTGGAGATTCTACAGGCTTGAGCCAAGCCTGTAATTGTCTACTAAAACCATGTTGAACTGCAAATTCTTCAACCAAACCATTCATGATGCAATCCAAACCATGTGAATTAAGGTGTTGGAGTAGAACATGGATGGATTTGGTGGATTACCAACCATAATGAAAGTTTTTAACCAACATGATACATCCCTCCATTAATGCCAATGGGTGTCAAAGCATAGAAGTACAATCTAACATGATATGAAACAATTTTGTTGATGTCGAATACCCTGCAGAATCAATCATTCGGGGAGAATTAAGGAATATCCTTGCTTAAAGGCAAGGGACCTGCCATTAAGGCATGCAGTGCCCAAGGTACCTTATAAGTTTCTAGTTCCTCTCCTATAAATATGTGTTGTTGTTGATGGGAGGAAACTTGTTGGAAGGAGAACCTTGATGTATTTCCCATCAACGAGCACAAGCAAACAACTGAAATTTGTGAAACAGTTTAAACTATTCTTTGTTTCCCAATTAACCTTCTGAAGATAACATATTAAAAAACATATAGTCTTCGCATGATTAAAAAATATATAGTCTTCTCGATCCAACTGAATATGAGAATAGAATTGGGATTCTCGATCTTTTGTAGCTTAAAAGAGCAATTACATCTTAACAAACTAAGGAGGATCTGTCAAGATTCAAAGAATTGACAAATCCTCTAATCTAGGAAAAAACTGTGCTTCATTTGTTCTGCGACCAGTCTACAAAAAATCCGCTCCTTAGGTAACATCACAACAAACTCAGAGGAACCAACAGGAGGATAAGCTAGCTGACACAATTCCAAAGAAGACCCATGTGTCCAATTTCAATTTGTGCATTTGTAAGTATAAAAACAACTCAACTTACAGGCTTCGTCCAAGTCCGTAGATATACGTTATTAAATTGTTTTAAGTTTATATAAAAATCAATTTGTTTTAACATAATAATGACAATAATAACATATGAATGAATTGGAATATAACATAGAATGCTTCCCATGTCACATATGGAGATATTAGATGTCAAAATAAAGGTAAATAAGGATCCAGGAGGGAAAATGACATTCTAGAGGACACAAAAATGATCAAAATAGGGGTTAAAACATAGACAATTCAAGCATCAAACAATCAGGCACCAACACACTTAAAGAGTCTCTAGTTTGATTTTGGGACATGATGAAATGCCAGGAACTGAAGCACTTAAAAAATCTATAGTTTAATCCTTGGGTGCATTTCAAATCCATATTCAAATATTGAATGTAGTCACTTTTTTAACATGTTTGCACCTTTTACTAGTGTGGAGATTTCACATATTTTATATTTTCAAATATATATATATATATATATATGAATTTTCTGGAACAAAACTCTCATAAGTTGAGAATCTCTCTATCTATATGTCCATGAAGCTTAGATGGCTACATGGCTAAAAAATGCGAGTTCAAAAATAAAATTGCTATATAAGTTTATGTTAAATATAAAAAATGGAATAAACATATTAAAAATTAACTCAATTAATTACTCCACATAAACCATCAAATCACATAGTAGTAGGAATTATGCCCATGTTAAGCAAATGGTTCTCTTTGTCTTTAAGGGATGATACATGAAATTTAACAACAAGAATAGGGTTGGTAAGGATGGGCTTCCACTTGTAATCTCATTGCTCGATATTAAAGGATTCTCAACATAGAAATAACTAACCCTAAATTCTAGAACTTGTCCTTTTCGAGGCAAGACTAGGAAGATGGAAGCTATGTCACATCTCCAAGGGTTCATGAATAACATAGACAATTTAGAGCTTATGCAAACAATTTCAAATCGATGAGTTTGAGTAGAACGGGCAAGAGAGTTATAAAGGGCTTGCTTGCTTATGGTGTAAGATGCACCACCTCAAAACTTCCATAGTTGGTCACATATTTCCCGTCTTTATTTATACCTTATTGATCTAGGCTTTTATTTGAAAATGGAGGCTTAAAACAATCTTTTTTTTTTCCATATATAAAATAGAATTTGAATTCTAATCATTTTACACAACATTGAAGTACTCAATATTGGCCCATTGAAGCTTATCCATAGCATAGTGGCTTCTTAGGAAATGAGGGATGGGAGAATATGGACACATGCCTTGTAAATACAATGGAATGATGTTTTAGCCAAGTTACAGATTCATACATTTACTATTACTCAAAAAGTGGGCACTTGATTTCATGGAACTCAATGGATAAAGGAAGTTTACCCATAGCATATAGAGTAGTATTGGCTTCCTAGGAAATCGAGGAGGGGATAAGATGGATACATAACTTATATATCCAATACAAATATTTTTTATCCAATTCATGGATTCATAGAATGCACTTTACACTTTCTTTTTTCATAAAAAGAGAGAACTTTAGTCGAACCACACTCAGATACTGAAGGACTAGTTATCATTTATATAGACTATTGAGGGTCAACGGTTAAGCAAATAAACCATAGAGATCATGAGCTGAACTAGAGAAATACATAATTCCCATGGTTCTAGAAAGGAATCTAGAGATGAACCAATGGCCAAGGTCACTAGGTTATGGTTTATCTATTTTTCTTATGAGAAACCAAAAGATCAGATTGCTTATGGATCCATTTTGGAATGGTACTTGTAGTATTCAAGCAGACAACAAAAGCACACACAAATATATAACCGAGACAAAGGTTTGGATTGAATGCATTCAACCACTTTATTCATTCTTGATGTGATTATTTATACGTGAAGAGAGAATTTTTATGCCATTTCTCTGTCTTTTGGATTTCCGAGGTCACAATCCAGGAAAATATTTGCAATATAGTACCGAGTGGTTCAATCAGTTCAAATGTTTTGATTTCATCTTCTAGTATTTAAGTTCTTCTTCTGTGTGTTGCAAGATGGTTTCTGCTTGAATATGGTCATCGTCGAATTCATCTGTCGTGAGGCTTCCTGCAAGTTTGTAAATGTTTTGCTGCTTGTGGTCAATAGCGACTACTATATATGATCTTGGTCTTGGCTGACTGTGTCAGAACCCGATATTTCTGAAAAATTTAAAATTTTTATTTTAACAATAAATGTTAATTAATTGCATTCCTGGTCCTGTTTAATTTCAGTAACTAATCATAATCTTGTTTAAAAGATTCTGTCTTAATACAAATGTGATTTTTTTTGTGATTTTTAAATGTTGACTGTTTTCGTTTCTAACTTCAAAGGGAGAGCTAGCCATAGCTGACTGGCTTACTTAGCTTACGAGCTAATGCATAATTTGTCTTTTGTTCGCAGGTACACCGGTGTAATATGGATCACTGTAAATTAATTTTTGTAAGCATCAACTCCTTTCCCTGCACTGGAAAAAAAAAAACTTAAAGAAGATCTATTTACTATTACTGGTTGTCGTGTAAGACAGTAAGGTTCTTTTCATGAAATTTACGCTTGAAATAAGATTGATAGTCTGCCTCGACATGATATCTCTTATCCTGGATAGTATCATCAGGTTTTGCGATGAATTACAATGTTTCCGTCATATCCATTGCGTTACGAACATGACTCTAAGTTAATGCTGTAAACTATCACTGGAACAATTGTTTGTATTATGTTCATCGTATGCATAACGTGACGTTAGCATAATGTAACCTACTGTCAACTATTAGCTGCAATTACTGGTTATTAGTATGAGTTGGAAAAGTGACGCCTCTGGCGAGGTTCCATTATATTCATCTATAATTCAAAGTCCAATGACTACGTAGTATTATTGTTTAACTTATGTCATCTAACTGTGCCTTGTTTTTAAACTACGTTCATGGTATGGACCTGTAGATGAGTTTATATTTAAATATCATAATAATAAAGATTGTTATTTTCATTGTTGATTAATTTAACAATAGTATCAAGAGAAATATGACGATAGGGTTTATTTAAATCATGGTGTATCCAATCATATGTTCATGGTAATATTTCAATGTTTTATATGATGGGGAGTTCTCATTTGAAAGTTGACTACATCATTGTTTAAATGATTGTAGGTAAAATATATTGGGCTCTTGACATTATCGATGGCTTGGTTTTCAATATATATATAATACAATGATTATCAATCATAGTGTTTCTCCATACGTTGAACAAGGTTTATATCCATGCAAATGATTTGGAATCGATGAACAATTAATCGAGCTGCAACTGAACTATAGAATTCGACCCATGTGAAAATGATAAATCTAATGGCTACGTGGTTGACTCTCCTCCTTGCGTTGGTTGATATATAAGTCAGAGTTGAAACCCTACCTGGTCATTATCTCTTCCTTCGGGCTCGGGTTCGAAGGGAGAAACCCTCCATGTCTGAACTCGAAGTTGGGCACTGTAAATGCTATTTGCTTGGGTTCTGGTCACGTTGTTTATTTCACTGGTAGTTTAAAAGTCTTGGGCTCTGCTATTGGCGTCTGAAAACAGTTTCATTTGTATCTTGGTCTCGTTGTCATTACCAATTTTGAGTCACCTGCTACTTACAGCCCTCCACTGTCGCTGGTGTGAGTATGAGGCAGGGTTTCGCTGTTGTTTTTATCCATGAGGTGGTTGTGTATTGGGTTTTGAAGTGTGCTCCCCGACTGGTTCATTCACAGCTTAAGGGTTTTGTCTAAAATGTTGCCCGTCGTGGCTGTCAATCGAGAGGTACTGGAAGTCTCTCTTACTCATCCAACTGACGAATGTGATGGGGTTTCGCTACCTGGCTCAACTTGTGGCTACCTGGTTGTCCGCGGGGTTGCTTTCTCCATTGGCTCAGGTAAGATAATATCAATATTTTCACAGTTTTGGTTTTGCAAAAGATTGTTTAGTTTTACATTAGTATTAACAACTCTCGGCACTTGGTAATGTGCAGGTCACGCTGTTCTGAAGGTGCACAGGGCTTCATCTCCAGCGCTGGCTCCTCCGGGTAAGCCTGGTTATCCACGGCTGTCTCTCCCTTTGTTGGTTTTGTTGTGCTAGGGTTAAGTCTGGAAGGAACCTCCTGTATAATGGGGTTGTTATCGTTCTTGTGACATGGAATAGAGTCACCTGTATAAATTGTTTTGTTTATAATAGAAAGGGTTTGATACCCCGGCATGTCTATGAAGAACCATCTACGGCTCAGACTGTATGAGGCCAGGGGTTGTTATCGTCATTGTATTTTCTATGTGTAGGGTTTTACCCACGCTGTATAAGTTAATAGTTACGGTAATATTGGGCCTGTCATGTGGCCGTGTATCATTCTGTGTTTTTGTTAAATGAATAGAGTGTTTAAATTATAAGGATGTTTTTAGATCTTAGGTACTTGCAAGGGATGATAACTCTGCTGTAGGTGAATCCATGTATTTATCTCTCTGCTTTTTCTTTGATTTTGAGTGTTTAATAAAAAGAATATTGATGGTTTACTACCATTACTGTAATGATTAATTAAAATAGGGTTAACCCTGGCGAGTTGGGAATTTTGGTGTTTTTGTTTAAATATTAACTGTAACTGTGGATACCTGGACTATGTATGCGATCTCCTGTTGGTTCGATCTGTTATATGAGGCATTTCCTTTCTCTTGTTTTCAACCTGTCGACTTAATGTGATAAGGCTACGGCCGTGTTAGGTTTGCTATCCACTTCCAAGGAGAAATACTGATAATGAAATAAGTCTTATTACAATAAATAACTATGAGGGTTTGTAACAGCCAACAATGGCTAAGTGCGTTGATGGCTTCTCTGCGTGTTAAGATGTTTGACTATAGATAGGACAACCTACGACAGAACTGTGTATTTCATGTAATACAAGCTCGAAAATGAACAGTAATTCTATGCTTATGATTTGGATAATGAAACAATGAAGTCTCTAAGTATTAAGACTTGGCTTCGGGCCAGTCAAGGTGTTTGTCTTGTTTTCAAATAACGGTGTTAATCTGTGTTGTGACAACATGGCTATAAATACTGTAGTATTAGGTTTAAAAGGCAAAAACCATTTACAGTTTATGTGTTTGCATTTGACTACGGTTTTTATACAATGAAACATTATTGCAACCACATCTTTTGGATAATCGATAACAGTCCAATATATTCTGAGTATAGATAAATGAAATGATATAAGTTTTGTTCTCCTTTAGCTCGATACCGAGACTAACCTGTATCTATAGTTGACAGAAATATGAAGCAGAGATAGACTGATACATTACTCTTATAGAAATTATTCCTGTACATTTCTCTATTTGGAAATATTTTACATTAATTCTCAGATTTATCTAGGTGTCTGTTCTTATGATTGTTTTAATAAGTATATTTCTGGAATGACTACTGTTTAAAATTCTATGTCTATTATTTAACTATTAATAGAAAATCTAGAATAAATCACCATGATATTTGATTACTGTAATAATAACAAATATATTCTGCATAAAATAATTACTCCATTTAAGTGATAATAGGAAAAATTCTAAGACATATGAGCTCTGCAAATTCTACCAAAAGACAATACAGAAAGACTGAGCTACTGAAAATAAATACTGTTCAAAACACAGTTGAGATAGCCCATTCTACATTTAATTTATTAAATACACAGCAGGAAGAGTGGCAGAACCTGTATCTCTGGTAGACAATAACAGCAATGGGAGGCTGTTCCTCCCTACCAATTCCTGGAGAGTGCCCAGACAACACTTCTCAGGACCCCCGAGCTTGCTCTGGTCTAACTGGCTGGAACTAGGTACAGCCAACAATTCCCTCAGCCAAAGCAGCTATACTGGAACCAAGTTACTGCAACTTCCTGACTCAAAACACTTCCTTACTGTTTTCCCACTTCCTCAATGGGACTCCTGAATAACATTCACCTGAATGTATTCTCCCTCTAGAACAAATGCTGAACCCCCAGCTCAGTTCATTGAGTAGTATTTAAAAGATTGCCTAGGTCTTAGTTGGGTTAACTGTCATTAATGAGCCACCTGCTCAGATTCCACTTTCTTGGGGAATCATGACCCCAAAATATAGGGAAGTTGCCACCTGCAACTCAGGAAGTGTTTGAGGATGCTGCCACTTGTCTTTTGTCTTTCCACCTAGTTCCATCCACCAGTTAGACCAGTAACCTCTTTTAACAGCTCTCCCATGCTGTTGTCTCCATAATTTATTTATTAATAATAATTATTCAGAATTTACATTCCATTTCTGGAGAATCTGCTGAGTCATCCATTCCTACTTAGCATTAAATTTAACATAATGTCTCAGGAATATTAATAAAATAATTACAATATTTTAATAAAATTGGGGTATGTGACAGACTGACTCAACTCGACTCGATTTAACTCAATTGACAATGGTCAACAAGAGACCGACTTGATTTACAATGACAGAGGGTATCGCTTGCCTCCAAGGAGACTCACGTTTAACCCCCTCTTGACTTCAAAATTTTTAAGAATAGAGTCACATTAGTTCATGACTCAATCGACTTGTTAAATGAATTTGAGTAAATAATTGAGTTGTCAACCGACACATAAGTTTCGACTATATTGACTTGTCCCTTCCAAATATCGACCATACTTTATAACGACCATATCTATGATTAGTCGAATATCGACACATACTTTTACATTAGTAGTTCGAACAACTTAGAACTCCGACCAAAAAATAATATTTGAACACTGTGTCCACCATGACGACCATTGTAAGCAATTCAATACAATTTCACCCATTTTGACAATACATTTTCAATGTAAGACGGCGTACAACAATGATGTAGCCGAATAGAAAGTGAAGGCCGGTCGACCTCTATTCATAATCCATCTTCATACACGTCGACTGTCAAGATGTTGATTCCCATTTCCTACGGTCCTGTCTAATTGGCATGCATACAATTGTCCTCGCTGCATAATTTTCTATAACCCTGACGATAATATTGGCGGATAGTGGAATCGCTTTAGTTAATGGACTCATAGAGCTTAGACTGCACGCTTTATTTGATGGAGATGAATTTTCTTCTTGAGCAAATTAGTCGACGGATTCGTATCATTGATATGCTGGATTTGGTCGTTGAAGATAAGAAATATATATATATTTTCAGCCCATTGTCGGTAGTCTTCATCAATCCACAATCTCCATAATCGGTAGTCTCTGACTAATCAGCCGCTACTATGCATGATGGGTGCAGCTCGAAAGAGCATTCTTATGAGAAAGAGTTGCATAGGAAACTGTAATCCAACCGAAGAGAGTGTGTCCAGATCTTGCATTAGTTGACTGCGTGCTCCAATTGATGACTTGGTCGTCGGATCAAGCAGATTAATTCATTTAGTCAAACTCTTCGACATTATGCAACATGTCGAATTCCTTATTGGTCGTGTATCGAATATCAGTTCTGAAAATACGGAGCTATCCCTCTGGCTAACATTTTTAGCTTCGACATATTCATAACAATACATGATGATACATGCTTATGCTCGACAGTCTTTGGAAAATTCTTGAATATGTGCCCAATAACAATGAACCAAGGGCACAGTCGACATTCCTTGATCATGGTCAGAAACTTGTCGACCATAAATATTGAACAACGGCTGGCAAAGTCAACAACATATGATCGACTGGATAGTAGGTTCGACAAGCGATGGAATCGATGGTATCAGGCACTCATTCGACGAAGTGTGGTTCTGCAAATGACATGTTCTCAGCATACGACGACAATGTGAGGCAGAATTCAATGTCCATGTCGCTGAACAATCTAGTCGAAATGTAAATTTCACGTCGACAGAATTTGATGGTCAAAGAAGCGAGAAGAGGCCGACTGTTGGTAGTTGCATCTGACTGCACAAGTCGTGGCCGACTGCGATCTTGGCCGACTATCAACCGACAGGTCTGTGGGGATTTGGATAATATGTATTTTGTACTCGTGCTAAGCGTCTGTTCGAGTCAGATTCCACAACTTGAAGTAATAAATTAGTTTCCATTTGTAAATGCATGATGATCACTGGACAATGTACACCTCCTTCAATTCTTTCGATCACATCTACTAGATCGTCGAACTCCTCCTGGACCTCGACCGTCCTGCAAATCTTTTCCAACATGGTCTTGCTTTCTCTTGGTGCCCTTTCTCGATCAAGCTGTTGGGCGTGTTGGCGATCCTATTTGACTTATCCTTCATGTGCTTTATAAGCATGACTCCATTTATAGCCATACTACAATGAGAACTCTTTAATAGTACTCAGCCAAAATATTTAATGAGAATTACTTTTAGTGGTCGGATATTTGTGAATCTTCCAGAATTCCAATGATCGGAGGAACTGTTGGCCAACGAGAGCACGCAGTCGTTGGTTACGGTGGTCGATGGTGCAGATGTAACATGATGCTCTGGAGTGGACAACCAAGCCGAATGTCGATTGGAGTGGACAACCAAGCCTAGCGTAAATATCTTCAGTAAGTATAATAGAGCAACAGATCCAGACAAGTTGCAAATCAAGATAATCTTATAATCTTAAGTTGACAGTCAGTCAATCATCCAACAGTCTCTTAATCAAAAGTGGTTGATATTATGCCAAAAAAAAATGCATTGTAACAAAACATTGACCAAATTAGTCATGACTTACTCATTCATCACATTGGGTCAAGCAGTTGGCTCAAAGCAGGTAACTCGAAACTTGGCTGATCGGCATGAACAACTCAATCGACCAAAGTCTTTTTTTTCTTTGCACATGCATCTTTAATATCTTCACTATTTCGACTAAAACTCTCTGCGCACATCACATGTGATCAACTTAATAACACTTATTTTGTAGTCTTCCGTGTATATTGTCTACAGCCTAGTACGGGGGAGATCTTGTAACGTGATATAACATAACGTTAGTAATGGTAACATGTCGGCAAAAAATAATAGTGATAGTGAATATTATGGGAGAGATCTTGTAACGTGGTATAACGTTAGTAACTTTGTAACTTTAAAGTAAAAAGAAGTAAAGTAATAGTGATAGTGAATATTATAGGAGAGATCTTGTAACGTGATGTAACATTTGTAACATTTGTAACATTAAAGTAAAAATAAGTAAAGTAAAAAGAAGTAAAGTAGAGTAAAGTAAGTATGGGGGAGATGTTGTAACGTTTGTGATGTAATATTAACAAAATAATTAAAAAAATTCATGTAAAAAATCCATGTTGGTTCATAAAATAAAATATTATGAAAAGTAATTAAAAAATAGATGTTCGTTTATAAAATAAAAACTTAAAACTTAAACCCCGATCTATCAATCAAGAGAGATCAAATTTCTTGAGTTTAAATTTAAAAAAAGAAATACACCTCAAGAAATTGGATCCCTCTCAGTGCTTGATAGATACTGATTTAAGATGGATCTATGCTGGTATTCAAGCAGACAACAAAAACACACACAGTGATATAACCGAGACAAAGGTTTGGATTGAATGCATTCAACCACTTTATTAATTCTTGATCTGGTTATTTATACATGAAGAGATAAGTTGGAGTAGTTACACCTTCTCCAAGTTCTCATGCATTACATCTTTAATTAATACATTCATTAATGATAATGATAACATAGGAAATGCCTTATGCCCCCCTCAACAGTACATATAAATTGCTAGTGGTTTCTTATGGAAAACCACTAGAGATTGTTTATAGACCTTATGAGTGGGTACTATGACTAGTATGACCTTGAAAACATATTAATTACAAAGAATACATAACAGTACTAGTCTTAAATCGTTATCTTTTGTCGAAAAATATAACAATGCTCACATAGTGTCATCAAAAACCCTCTAGAATGATAATTGGTGACAAAGATTTTTCTACACTCACCAAAAATAGCATAAATGATTATCAGTGAGGGATAACAAAATATTGTCACTAGAAGTGTCACAAAGAGAGAATCGATAATGGGCCTTTAACAACCCTCACCAAAAGTTTCATTGCAAAGGGATTTGGTGATGAACCTTAAAGGAAAATCTCAAAAGGCACTTATAACAACGATGTTTTAAGGATTGTAATCATATGCAACATTCGTGACAACCCTTAAAGGTTTGTCACATGCATGACCCTCACCAATGACCTTTTTTCTTATAGTGATAGGTAGCCCCACATGAAAAACACTGCCTCTGAGTTAGAAGGATGAAATGAACTTGTAAATTTTACTCAATCCATCCTAGGAAACTACCTTTTAGAAACTGAACTAGGTTGTTGCCAAACTAAGATGCTTAGACATGATTCTGATACTCAGTCAATCTCCTTCAATTTTCATGGACTATCGGAAATGAATGTAACATATATACTAACGTAGATTTTGATAGTAGTGTAGATTCTATTTTTTTGAGTTTGTACTTTGATGGCTCAAAAATGCAGGAAGCCACAGGGGCCAATTGTGTCCTTTTGGATCCTCAAAGACATAAAAATTACCTTTACTTTATATTAGAATTTGAGTGCACCAATAACACTATTGAGTATGAAGCCCTACTCCAAGGCCTCAGGAAATATATTGACCTTAAAGTAAAATATTTATTTATTTATTTATTTATTTATTTATTTATTTATTTTTTTTTTTTTTTTTTTTTTTTTTTTTTTTTTTTTTTTTTTTTTTTTTTTTTTTTTTTTTTTTTTTTTTTTTTTTTTTTTTTTTTTTTTTTTCTGACACTGAAATTGTTGTTAGACAAGTAAAAAATACCATACATTGTTTGTATCCTCACCTGAAAGGTTATCATATAGAGGTATGGGAGTTAATTTCACAATTTGAAGCTTCTAATGTCAATGCCATACCTCATTTTATGAATGTTGTTGCTGATCTTTTAGCTAACATTGCTTCACGATTAATTCCATTAAATGATAATGTTTTCATTGAAATTATTTTTAGGCCCTTTGTCCCTAATAATGCGACCAACTTGAGGGTGTTCGATGATGATCAACATATTTTTTATTTTCACACAGATCAAGGCACTTTTAAAGGCTCTATCATAGATGATTATGAACACTAGGCCAACCTAAAAATGGTTGAGGGAGATGATAATACTGTCAAAGGGAAATTCATTCCCAAAGGAGTGATCACACTGGAAAATCTATTTGATCTACAACACAAGTTCAGAAAACCAGTGAACATCAAGACGCATAGCTCACCCATGCAATTTTAATTGGTGAATCTAGGCATGCCAGACGAACCGAAGTACGTGAAGTTAGGCGCTTATTGTTCTCCAGGTGAAAAGCGAAGATTCATCCAGCTGCTTAAGTAGTACAAATATGTATTTACGTGGACTTATGACGAGTTGAAGACATATGACACTCAAATTATTCAACATGTCATTCCTATGAAATCGGGCGTCAATCCATTTTAGCAAAAACTAAGGAAGGTTCACCCAACTCTGAAACCTTTGATCCAAAAAGAATTGATTAAAATTTTGTTGCTAGAATTATCTTTAAATTCAAATATTTTGAGTGGGTGGCCAACCTAGACCATTTCCATCATCTGAAATAGATCTTTGAAAGATGTAAAAAATACGAGATGTCACTCAACCCAAAGAAGATGGTCTTCACTATTTCAGAAGGAAAACTACTAGGGAACATAATTTATAAAAGGGGATATATATATATATCCCAAATGCATAAAATCTATCTTGCATATTCCCCTGTCCAATACCAATAAGGCTATGAAACCATTATTGGGAAAAACTAATTTTGTTCGCATGTTCATATCTGATTTTGCTGAAATCATCAAACCCCTGCAAGAAATGATTAAAAATATGTAGAGTTCAAGTGGACTGTTGAAGAGGAATAATCCTTTCAAAGGATCAAGGCATCCATCGCTGCTGCACCATATTTAAGCATCCCATATTTTGAAAAGTATTTTCTGATATACGCTTTTGCATCTAATCAATCCCTTGCAGTAGTGCTCCCAAAAAGGGGAGCAAGCAGATGAACGTCCAATTTATTTTATGACACTGGATTACAAGGTGCTAATATGAACTATCCTGATGTCAACAAGAAAGCTTACATGGTTTTCAAATCATTTAAATAGTCCAGGCATTACATATTGAAAAACATGACTAAGATAATCGTCCCTCATCTGATAGTGAAATCTCTCTTTGTTCAAAAGGAGCTGGGGGAATGAAGAGGAAGTTGGATTACAACTCTATAGGAATATGACTTGGAGTTCAAACCAGTTATTATCATTAAAGGATAAGGCCTTTTCATATTACTTACTAAAAATACTATGAATGAAAAGGATGATGGATGGGATAATGAGTTATCAACGTGTTTCCAAGACACCCAATACGTACTATTTGTCAATGATTTGTGGTATCGATACAATGCTACATTATTCGCAACACAGATATTATCCTGAGAATTGGAATGTAAAATAACTAAGAGCTATCCCACTCAATTCAGCTTCATAACATATCATCAATGTCATCCAATTTTGTAAGAATTTTGATGGAGTACTTCTGAGGCTCCTAGAAAAGGACGATGTAGAAAAAGTTCTCCCTAATTACATGATGGAACTACTAGAGGACACTATGCTAGTGAGATCATAGTGCACAAGATACTCAAGGCTGGTTTCTATTGCCCAACATAATTCATGGATTCCCATGCTTATGCTCGAAAATGTGTCATCTGTCAAAAGAGTGATGGAAGAGAAAAGAAACCAGCAGTACCCTTACAGCCGGTGGTCATAACAAAACCATTTGAACAATGGGAATTTAATGTTATAGGTGAAATTAGTCCCAACTCCTTGAAGCAACATCACTATATCCTCACAACCACACATTATTTTACGAGTTGGACATAAGTAATACCACTATGTAAGGTCAATGAAGAAGTAGTCATCTAGTTTCTGGAAGAGCATATCATTACCAGGTTTAGGGTTCCAATTTCCCTTGTTTTTTATAATGCATCATATTTTTCATCTTTGAAATTGAATGGATTTTCTTTGGAGAATGAAGTTGCATTATTCTTCAAATTAATATCCATAGGGAAACACATTAGCTGAATCTACAATACAAATCTGATTAGAATACTAAAGAAAATTGTAGTTGAAAATCAGAGAAACTTGCATAACGCTCTCCCATATTCCCCATGAGATGACCAGGTTACCCTGGAGAGTGCCTTAGAAGTTTCACCATTCACCCACATCTATAGAAAATAAGCCATTCTGCCCCCAAACATTTTCCTTCCCTCCTTACAACCATCACAATTAGCTTTGAGAGGATCTAATTGTCTCGCCGCTCAGGCTCGAATCAACACATTACTGAAACTTGAGGAAGAGCGGGAAAATGCTAGGAATAAGTTTGTTGTCCACCAACAGATAGTGAAAAAATGATTTCCACTAGCCATACAAAGAAGAAATCATTTGAAGTTGGAGACTTGGTCCTAAAGTGGGACTAACCACATGAAGATAAATGAAAACACACAAAGTTTCAATAGTTGTGGTTTGGCCCCTATATGATTTCTGAGAAGCTTTGACCTAGTACTTACAAATTGCAATATATAGAAGGGGAGGTTTCTTCTCTTCCCCTTAATGGACAAGATTTAAAAATATACTTTACTTAGATTGAAGGGAGAAACCAATCCTATACATAAATAAATGTTTTCCCCTCTTTCCCTTGCTTTGATTCCAGTTTGTTGTTTCCATTTCAGTAATTTTACCTTTTGTTTTGTTTTGGTTTCAATAAAGTTGAGCCTAATAGTTAGAGTGCAGATTGGGAGAATATGAGTCTCATTTTATGGTTGAATTCAAATGTTCCCAACCTATTGAAAAGCTTATTCTTTTCACATCTCACGGGGAACATTGAGTAGGTTTAGGGTGCTCTCTTATTAGTGTGAGGAGTTAATGATGCATTTTCTAGCACTATCATTTGAAAGGATTTCACCCCATCTGCCATCATACGAGAATGTTTTTGACCCACTGAGGAAGGTATCAAGTATTTCATGAAAATAACAAGATAAATATGAAACTCTTATAAACTAAAATAATACTTGGGAAATCTATCTTAGTTACTCTCTTAGAGATCCATCCATTATAACAAATAAATTGTCTATACCCTATGATGTCTTACAAAGGCCGAACCATGGGAACAAAACAAGACTTGACGGTGCATAGAAAATCAAAATGACTCTATATGCTATCGCATGCCTATAAAAGGCTTACTGAATCAAATCCCCCATATAAAAGAACTGCTAAGCAGAAAATTCTCTAAGGGAATAACAAATTTTCATGAACAATGAAACATATACATCAGAATGGGACAAGAGCATTTAGTCATAAAATGGGTGCAAGAGACAACTCTGTCAAGGCTATGGACACCTATTGGAAGCAGATCTTTGTCTTTGGCTTAAGAGATGTGTAACACATATTTGTAATTGTCAGATATCATTTCTTACCCTGTGGTGTCATGCTTAAGTAAGCTCAATGGAAAATAGACGAAAAAACGAATCCCATAGCTTGGTTCTTAGAGGATAGCTGTAAAATACTAGCCTGAGTCATTTAATGATTAACATTCTGGAAGTATGAAGATGGATTACATACAATTATTGAAAGTCATTTTGATCTTCTTGATGCCTCATCTTAGGGTCTTGGCAAGTCCATTTTCGTATGAAGAACAAATGAATGATACTATAACTCCTGCACTATAAGACCGCTCTAGAGTAAACCAGCGGGGCCCTTGAAATCCATGAGCTAACTAGTCTTAGGGCTAATAGTTCTCATTTTGCTTACTTTAGAGATTCTAGATTCTCCTAGTCTATCGCCAATTGTTGTGCCTTTAACTATCCTCCCCATTATCTCCTAGGGGATGATGGGGACCCATCCTTGAACTTTATTTTTCCTTAGACCTATTATGGCTTTCCCCTAACAAGTTTAAACTATATTGGTATAAAGGCTTGATCCATTTATTACCATAAGGTCTCAATGCATAATAAGGTCTTCTCATGTAGCAGTCGAGTTTCCATATGTCCTCATACCTTTTGGATGTAGTCTAGACTTTGAACAATTTTCCCATCATGGGATGGCATTGGAAACCCTGATATCCTCCTATACATGTTTAATGCCAATATTTGTGGGTGAAAAAGCATTCCATTTATTATAAGCATATATGAGAGGAGTTCCTTATGCCCCTCTACACAATCATACATGGGAAACCCGTCAAGTGCAAGTCAGATCACATCATGGATGAAGTGACTAACTAGGAGACTGGTTCCTTAATAAAGGAGGAATGTACTGAAGGATATATGGAGGATCAAAACCACCCTTTATTCTGCCTAAATACATCACTGATCATATGGCATTACAGGATATTGTAAGACAAACATTCATCAACAAGATTGCAGCCGCCCTTGCCAAAGCTTAGAAGGAATATTGACCACCCCTAATGATAGTCATTGGGGCATATAGAATGGATAATGTAAAAGGAGATGAAGAAATTGACCAAGGAATTGCATATTTTCCACTTTTGTGAGGAAAATTACCGTAGAAATGATAGCCATCAGAAAATAGCCAATCACTCTGCAACAGTAAAAATCACCTTGAAATACGCAAATGAATTCTTTGTGGAGGAAGAAATATATAGGTTGTCCCAAAGCCTCAAATACTTGAACATAAGTATGAAAAAGGGTAAAAGCACAACCAAGGCCACTACTAGAAAGGCTACATAAACAACCTAAGAAAAGACACAAGAAGAAGAGCAGTTGAGCCTGGGCGAGAAGACATCGAAGGTAGTTAAGGAAAAAAACCGTTAAAGGATGAAGTATAAGCCCAATGGTTGGAATAATGGAAGATGGCAGAAGAAAAAGAAAACACATAGAGGCAACAAGAAGAAGATGATAATTAGGCAGAATTATAAAATAAATCCGAGGTAAATGTGCAAGCACAAAAAGACAAAGAGTTGAAAGAGTAAGAAGAATATAGTAAGAAAGTTGAATACCAACAAAGAAAATAAGAGATTAGAAGGGAGGAAGAAGAAGAGCTCATAGCACATGAGGAATTTCAAAGGGAAGTGGAAGAAGTTAAAAATCAAGATGAGGAAGTACAATATAGTGGACCACAAGATATGGACATAGAAGTACCTACCACTAGTTATGCTTTCCCACTCTCCGAAGGACACTTCCCTCTGAAAGAGCTTAATATTAGTGCATATATGCCATCCAAGGAATATTTAGTGTCCAAGCTTAGTTCCTTTGTATTTTACTAACAAAAGAAACAAATTATACAAAGGACACATAATAAACTCAGTCTTCCCATGTAGCCTGAGATGGACATCACTCTAGAGATTCTCATGTTCAAACACACCGATAGAGCACCAAAATTTACGGCATCGGTGAATGTGGCCACTGCTCTAGAAAATGAAGGAAACATACAGAAGTTGTCCAAAGAATTAAAACAAGCCAAAAAATAAGATCATTTTTTTCCTCTCTTAGAAGCCAAAAGCATGATTATGATGCTCTTCATGTAGAAGAAAGGACTCTAGATATATTAGAGCAGGATTTGCAAACATACAAGGATGCATTAGTTTCTTAGGTTGAAGGTCTTGAAGTTGAAAAGGAGGCCATGGAAACAAATACATAGAACCTAGAAAATAAAAATGATACACTAACAATTGAATCAGAGGCATCAAGGAAGGAAAGATAGATCTTAGTAAAATTTCACTCTTGTGCCATCACATTGTAGTATGAGTAATTCCATGCATAGGAGGTAGTTATAGAATAGCTCCACAAAGTTCAGAGGGCCGTGTCTAGGATTAAGGGTGTAATCAAAAGATCCAAAGAACATGATCTCAATATCAAGGAATTCAAAGGAAATATGAAAGGTATAGCATCTTAGTAGTGACAAAACGTTGAGATCCCTGAAATTTGTTGAAAAATACTTTATAAGAAATACAATTCGACTATGCCACCTTAGAAAATTTCTAGAAGGCTGGATTAACTCTACAAAAGGATATTACTACTTCATTGAGTAAATGTCAAATTATACACACAGGTATGGAGAAATTGTTTGAAAAATTCTATATACCACCCCGAAGGATATTCGAAGAATCCATTCCAAAAGAGAAGTGATTAGAGGAATTGAGGAAGATTAGTGATGAGGACAACAAAACCATTAGAATCACATTGAAAGTGTCTACATAAGCATTGCAAGATTAGGTTGGGATACCCACACAAAAAGTTCATTTCATGACAACATGCCACATTTCCACCACTAAAGGGTTGATATTATTAGCCAAAGAGGCAATGACTCATGAAGTATCCTTACATTTGCTAGAGTCCCAACAGTTGAATGTTATTTCCTATGATTGTGAATTATAGGACCTGTTAGTTCTAGATTAGTTAGCCTAGATTCTCCCCTTACCCTATTCTTTTTCTTATTATTATTGCTTTTATTGATGATTGTATTTGTTAAATATCTTTACTTTATTCTCAATTTTGGTTATTTTTCATGATTGCTTTGAATATGTTCTATTCTAGAATTATAGTGTATAATTTAGATAACTTTAGTTGTATAGTTCCATCAAAAAGTGGATTTTGTTTCTAACATTTTGCAGCTAATTAAAGCACTGCCAGAAATTTCTAATTTTTGGTAGTACAAATCAAACTTGCAGGTTCAAAACAGGGCGCTGCAAAAATTTAATGAGTTTCAGCTAAAGTTATTTATCTTCCATCCCGTTTATAATCATTACTCAAGAAGGTTTTCAGAACATGGAATTATATTTTCAAGCAAGCTTGATATGACAAATGGATTATATTAATGCCTTGATTTTTCACGATGCATCTCGTACAATCACATGTTGTTACTCAAAATCTGTCTGGAATATGAAATGATAATTTCTGGTGGTCACGATTTTTCCAAGTAGAATTTGAAAGAGCCCGTCTATTCGTATATCGGTCATACTTTGAAGTTTTATTTCTTGTTGTTTTAACCACTTTGCTTGAAAGGTTGAAATTAGTTACATTTAGAAGATTTTGTTAAAATGGGAAAGAAAGGAGGGTTCATATGAAGGTATGAACCTGCAGATGCTCATTGTTTGGAAACATTTCCAGACTGTGTTCAAAAGTTTAAAGAAGCATGATGGTTTACATTTTGTCAAAAGGTTCAGGGTTCAAATGATGAGGTTGCAGAAGAATTTGCTCAAAGTTTTGATGGGATGTTGTAGCGTTATCTGTTGCAGCTGGTCTATCCCTTGATGGTGATAAATGGTTTAAGAACTAGGGTTTTTTGGCTGACTAGAACCGGTTTTTAAAGTTGGAACATCATGATCCTGACTGGCACGATGGTATTCCGAGGAGTTATTTGAAAGAAGAATGGACAAACATCTTGATTATGGTACATATGTACATAACTTGTGACGATAGGTTTGCTACTACTTTCATCTATCATATACGTTTTCTCCTACACATTTTGGGTATGAAGAAAATGAATTTACCCTACTTATTTATGAAAATTTTAACTAAAATCTCCATGAGGGTTTAAACCCATCCATACCAATACAAGCATAACATTTTTCATTATGGTTTTAAAATAAAATTGGTTTTGAATGAATTGAATAAACTAGATCAGACATGGCAGAATTTCCTGGTTTCTTCAGGTTTTTCTCCCGAGGAAGACTCTGAAATCCAGAAATTCGAAATAGAAACCTCGATTTCAAAAGTTCCAATAGAAATCCATGTTCCGAAAGTTCCAATAGAAATACTTGTCCATTCTCCTAGGGTTTCTAAAAGTCAGGTTAGGAAATAGTCAAGTGCAAAACGACAAGAGGAAATTTCAATGAGAGAAACTAGACGTCATAAAATGAAGCATTGATCTATGCAAGACAATTTAGGTAAGGAAGACTTGGTTCTTGTTCCTTGTGAAAAAGAGACAAATGTTAAGAAAGGAAAGCATTCAAAAGCAGTTGCAGTTGTGCTTGAATCTAGTCATAAAGGTTCGGTCGTTCTTTTGATTGAATCTTCTGAGAGTAAGCCTGCACTTGAAAATGTTAGAAATTCACTCAATCGAGCTCGTCAAGAGGTATCTTTATTTTTTGCTAGAATAATCCATACTAGACCTTCAAATAAACTTAGATTGAATGCCCGAGATTCCATGGATCCTTCTTTTAAGAAGGATGTTGTCATTATTATAGAAGAGGATTCTAATGAGGACGATGCTTAGGCTATTAGGTTTGATAATGAAATTGCTCAAAATTTGATTCAAATTGAAAAAGGATTAAATAACATGCATGATTTACCTGCAGATGAGCATGATGTTTTTTCAGATTTAGAAATAGTGAGGGATGTAGGGTATACATTTCTAGTAGATCAGTTAAGAGCTGTAGAGTTACAAAGTTCCGAGGCCTAGAAATCTGATCTGAAGGGGATTCAGATATTGGTAAGGATGTAATGACTCAGGAGACAATTGTGTCATAGAGAGTACAAGAAAAAAAAATAGATCTTTAGGAAAAGGTGCATAGGCTCGAGGATTGGAATAATCATCTAAAAGAGGAAAATATTGCAATCAAAAGAGAAAAGGAAGATATGGTAAAGGATTATGAACAACTTGATACCAAAAATAATTTATTGTATGACTGGGCTGAAAGGTCTACAGAAAAGAAGAAGAAACTTCATCATAAAAACAAAGAACTTCTCAGGAAGGATAAGTAATTATTCAAGAAAAATAGGATGCTTAAAAGGTGATTTCATAAGAGAAAGAATCAAAAGGATTGAAGGTTCCTTTAAGTTCTCATATGGTGTATTTTTGTTTGCTTCAAGTTTCATAAGGATGTTCATTGTAGAATGTTTTCAAGTTACGATAGCGCTTTTTGGAAATTTTGTTCACGTTGACAGAAGTCACGAAGATCTGTTTCCAATCAAATTTTTTCAGGTGTTAGGTGTGCCAAGATCAGATATTATCTCAAGCCAAGCGTAGAATTTGTTTCTGATTTCCAGCTTAATAGTGTCATGAAAATCAAGTTAAGATCCTGCCAATTCAAAGGAACTCCTTCAAGTGTGGATGGACGACTCAATTTCTATTTTTAGCTTTTAGTCTTATTGTCAATCCATATTTTGGGGATCTATTTTCTATTTAGAAATGTTAGGTAATTATAAATTAAGACATAAATTTTTTGGAAGGGGTTCAGTCAGAGGGTGAAGGAAGAGACTTTATGTAATATGGAGTTCAGTTACTCTATTTGTTATGATAAGAAACTCTTGTATTTTTTGGATGGATCTATATAAGCTATTGTAAGTCATTTTAACTACTTTCTTTTGGATATGAATGCATGGCAATTTAGTTTAAATTGTTTTCTTTGATTATAGAATACTTTATAGTGAAGTATTTATTGTGAATGCCTATGATTATTTGAAACATAACCAAAACTGATTATTTTATTCTTGAATGTAATTCTGAGTGTGATGACCAGTCAAGTGAATATATAAATTTTATAGTTTGTGATATTTTTATTTTCATTTGTTTTTATGAAATATTGGCTTATTTTCATGCATATTTAAAGTTCATCCTTCGAGTTTCAAGCTTCTGATTCTTTGCAACATAGTTTGATGTAATCTCAAACTTGATCTTCCTATCTTTAAAACCTATGTTTCTTTACCTTACCTTAATAAAAAAATCCACCAACCTTGAGGTGCCTAAACTTTGCAATTTGATAGTATAGTGCAAACTATAGGGCTAACAAGATCAGTTTAAAAAATCACAAGGGAATTCCCCCCTTGAAATGTACGTAATTTAAAAATTAGTTTTATTTCATTTTGAGAGAATTAAAACTCTAAGTGACAAGTTCCCAAGGAACCCAAGAATCATAACTAACAATGAGAATCTGAAAAGTCACTTTGGGAGTTATTTTTGTAAAAATCATAAAATAAAGATGGAGGGGAGGGAAAATGGACTTTTGGCTCGAGATCTTTCGATGCTCATTTTGTAAGAACTATTTCTGTGAATGAATAGAAAGTTATTGGAATAAATTTTTGGCATGGAATTATGGATATGGCACGGAAGAATGTTGCAGACTTATTTCGCTCTTTATTTCCCACCTATATACAATAAGATTGTTATTGATTTTGATGGACTATTCCTACAATCTTTTATTTCTGTTGTATACATATTTCTATGTTGTCTTTGCTTTCTACAAGTTGTGAATGCAGAATTGTTGTGTTAATGTGACCATTATAATGTGCGTATGTTATTTTTTAATTGTTGTACATTTCTAATCTACACCTATTCATTTTTAGAATATGTATTTCAATGCTATTTACAACTCATTCCTTTAATATTTCTCCTAGTTATGATAGGTTAGTATAATGTAGGATTGCATCTTAGATTAGCTCATATTGCATTTCATCCCCTTAAGACAATACCTTAAGCAATTGACCAGGTCACAACTGGTGAAACCCAAAACCAGTGAAAAATAGTTGGGCCATAATTAGGATGGGTTGCCTTCAAACGATTTAAGGTCGAATTGGGACTTTCTATTGGGGATAACCACTACTATCAATTCAAGGACATTTCTGGGCATCAACAAATTGATCTATGTTGGTTTTAATATGTTTACATTTTGTGTAAAATTTAAAATTAAGACGAAATATGTTGTGGAATAACTTTATTTAACTTTTTGTTGTTGCCATATCATTGTTACCCACTTTACGTGAAAAAATCTCTCCCATAATGGGTTGTAGATATCTTCTATACTCTCGATGCAACAAAACCAACGAAAAGTAATGCAACGTTAAATGAAACCTGCATATGAAGGATATTAGGAAAGAGAATAATAATAATTGCCTAAAAATTAAGTTGCATTCTTAGGAAGCAAGGTTGTTCTTCTCAAAAGGATTCAAATTGATTCTAGAAGCTGTGGAATTAGGAATTGGTTAATGGATTTGTCTGCTAGTTTAGATAATTTATATAGTTCTAGATTAGTAAGTTCAGATTTTGGGGATGGAATTATTTTCTACAAGAGAAAACATTAAAGGTGATCCCTTTTAATCTAGGGATCCAACTTTCTTTAAAACCTACGAAACAAAAATATTTTATTTCATATACTCATGTGTTATATAAAATGGCCATTAAAAATTAAATGGGTGTTATATACTCTGGTGTTAAAAAATGGCTGGGTCTCGTTCACACATTTTGTCAAACACTTGGTGGGACTCCTATAAACTCCAACATTTGGCATACATGTATAAAAACACATTCGATACAAAAACATTGTTATCCCTTGAGATGTTACCTACAACCTTTGAGTTGTTCTGGTAGTGAAAACATATGAAAAATTGCTCAAAATTCTCCTTGACTATAATTAGAGGAAATGAATGTGCTCGATCCAGAAATGGTGCGTCAAACAAGTATTGGTATGTATAAATATAAGGTATTTTTGCAATGATATATTCTGTGGGTGTAACTAAAGGATGAAAACCCACTTTGGGATGTCGAATATAGGCCCATAGATTGGAGGTTTTCTGAACCTTTTTCCATGTGGGTAGTTGGATTTGTACGGTTTGATGTTGAGTGATTTTTTGCACTCTCTACAACTTTGGTCACTGGTTGAACAAATTTTTACCCTTCGTTTCCTTTTATCATTAGGAAAGTAGAGCTAATGACCAAAAAAGAAAGAACCAAACCTATCAAATGCAACCCCACTACTAGCATGCTTCAAAACCTAATAACCTACTATAGTCATTGTCAATGGCGGACTTGCTTATTGCAATGGAGAGTTGTCATGTATATTTGCACTTTTCAATACAAATTTTATTTTGGAAGAAGCCTTAGAAAGTGTAGACCACATAAATCAAGTATCCTAATTCGAACTTAAGGCCTTAACAACAAATGATAGAAAGTCTTTGATAAAATACACAAAAAAATGTTATTAGTTCTGCCCCCAATCTAATGATAATAGACATAAAAAATCTAGGCTCTTCCCCTTTGTTTGCATTCCTCATGGGTAGATTGAACAAAAAGGATCTTATAGGATGAGAAGAAGAGAGAAATAAGGAATTGGGTTCCTATTCCACTATGGACAACCCCATTTGCTCTATTTTTTCTAGTTTTCTTAGGGTGACTATTTATTTTTTGCATTTTATTATGTAATCAACGTGTGAGACAACATTCTTATGATTTTGAAATGGAAAAAAAAACGTACTTAAAAAAAAGTCTGTACGAGAAAAGACAATGTAGATGACTATACTTTTGATGTATGAGAAAAGACAACAATTTAAAAATCAATATATTATAAACAAGTATTTACAAAAAAAAATTGCAAGATATAATTTAAACCAATTTTTGAATGCACTATATCTTGCACATGATTGGGATAATAATATGCATGCTATAAACCGAAATCTCCTAATGGGAAAATAAAATAAAATAGAGTCTCTCCTCATTACACAAAGTTACATTAAGGATTTAAAAAACAAAAATAGTATGGATATAAATATATCAAGAAATATTCAAAGTAGCAAGTCCTTACCTTAAGCAGAGACTTATAAAACTATTTTATAAAGCTGTGAGATTTGGCACTATTTAGAAAGTGTTAACATGTGAGCATTGGAAAATGTGATTAGGTCATGCCATTGAAAAAAAGCACTATTAAAGATTCCCAATCAATAGGTAGGTGTTTTCCTGAGATAAGTGGCTAGTTCTTTGAAACACATGCTGCAAGTCTCTACTTCTTCATGCATCTATAGACTTGAATCCCTTATCAAAGGCCTTCATTTTTTTCAGTAACTTATAGAATTCCAACATATAATCATGGGGTGGCACTTATAGACCTCCATGCCCAAAAAGAGAAGGTTTTTTTTTCACTCTATCAATTGGATATGGTTTTTTTAGGTGCATCACCCTATATGGGTTAATGGGGAGAGTCCTTGGATTTAGACAAGTCATAATGTGTGGGTAGGAATGCTGATGCACAAAAAATTATGTGTTTATATTCTCATTGGACTAAGTCGAATGGGTTGGATTCAACTTAAGCTTAAGCTTCAATTTTTTCTTATTACTTATCTGTTTTGATGATATTTATCCTCATTAAAAGCCATTATGATCTTGCAAAACCCTCACCTTGCCAAACACCTGAGTCCTAAAACTCCATAATTCATATTGGATTGTATTTCTTAATCATTTCTTATTTATATAATGAGTTTAGGTTTGAGTTTAGAAATTAATTGAATGCTTGATAGTTATGAAGCATGTTGTTAACAAGATCCTTATATAGTATGAATGTTTTAAGCTACATGGCATAATTAATATCATCATCAATGAGGAAGTACGAGGGAGTTTAACAAATAAACAATGAATTCATGGCATCCAAGGATGGCATTAATGTGGCAAAGAACCATTTCCATCTAACAATAATTTGTGTTCAAAGGACCAGGGTGTGGGAAATGAAGAATACAATGGTATTCTAGATACAAACTATCAATGCTTTATCCAGGAGTATCAAGACTATAACTATTGGCATTTAACTTTGAGTCCATGTAATTGTGAATGCCCTCATGAAGCGTAACTGTGTGTTGAACTCTATAATTACCACATATTCCATTTCCAGAATCATAGGGTTTAGTTTCAAATATATTTAATGTTTACACCAAGTTGTATCATATTCAATTATTACGTATGCATATCAAACACTATATATATATGGACTTTCTGTCATTTGGTGGGGATGGATACAATGTAGAAGATTGGGATTTATGGAATATAAGATAAGAGTGCCCAAGCCTTTGTTCTACAATACTTTGATGCTTATTTTCTGAATGTGTGTTTTGATTTAAGTCTTTGTTATTGTTGTAGTATATCCCATCTTCACACTCTCCAGAGGGGGGCACTCTAGAACATGGGAGTTGTGGATATGTAGATAGTCATTATATTTTATTAGAATACATTTCTATCGCCATTTCATAGCTTAGCAATTTATTCTATGCAATTTTATTATATATTTAGCATTCATGAAGTATGTGGTGTTTTATACTTATCATTGCTAGCAGAATTTATGAAATGATTGTATGACTAGTTTCACAAATAGAGCAAAAAGGGGGGATACAACATGCGACTAGATTTAGTTATTGGTAATCCCAACTGAATCAATGCCACTAGTAAAACTAGATATTATAGTTAGAGTATTTTTTGGTTAACTTTCATTTTGAATGCATGGCTTTAATTTTCCTTGACATATCTGCAATTAGAATAGCTTGTTTGTTTACTTACTGCAAGCTCAATTTCCTTTTTAGTATTTTATTTTATGTAGTATCTAGTCCACACAGGTTGTTAGCTTCAAAGGATTCATAAAGACAATGCACAAGTAGGGTTGTTATTTCTAAAAGAAAGTGTTGGTGTTACATAAGGTAGTGCCTATGGTTGGATGTAGGATGTTATGTACCTTAAAACAACATTTTTATTATGCAAATAAATATGTGTACATGATCTTTTTTGTAATATATGAACATAGAGTTATTTATTTACACATTACATGACGAAACATACATAACATGTCTAACAATATCATTTGTAAACTGTTTCCATGGATATTATGTAATCTTGGAAAAAAGTAAAGTAACCCCTAGCAAGGAAGAATAGGCTCTCCTAACATCCTATGTTTATCTCATATATAAAAAGGTGAAAAGAAGCAAGTTATACGCCATCATACATAACTATTAACATTCCAATAAGTTTAGCAAGTAACTTTCTTTATGTACATTTTCTATAGAATTTTAATTGCCCCATGCTAGTGAGAAGTGTGTCGTGGACTTGTAATAGTCTCCCGAATCTTTAAAAGCCACCACCTATCCCATGTAGAATCCATAGATCAACAAGTACTTATTAGATTAAAAGAATGCATAAGTATAGATGCACATGTAGGATTGTTATTTCCGAGGAAAAGGATTGTATGGAATAAGGTAGGGCCCATTGTTCATCACATGGAAACTAAGGAACCTAAACGTGATCAACTATACACAACTAAGTAGCACCGAGTATGCGTAAGAAGATATTGGTTCCCCTCAAGGACTTGCAAGCAACTCACAATATTATCCAGGTCTTAGAAGTAGTATTAACAAGGCTAACAATGAATTATAACGACAAATCCATTAATCTATGAATGAAATGTGTGGTGTAGGTGTCCTCTAATTTGACACAATAGAGTAACTCAAAAAGGTTTGAATGTGCATTTAGAGGTATATAGAACTAGTGACAAGAGGTGGGGTGTAAGGTCTTGGGATTCAATTGTATAAGCATGCACTTTTTTTTGTCAAGGTCAGGTGGTCCCCATTGAAGAACATGTGATTATTATATAGCTAATCAAATCAGATGCAAAGATTGAATTGTTATTTATAAGGAAAATGAATTGTTTGGATAAGGTAGGTCCCATTATTTGTGAGTACATGAAGACCGAGGGACCTAATTATGATTGGATACACATAACCAACTAGCTAGTGTGGACCTCCCAAGCCATAGTTCACAATCAAAGGCAAAAATGAAAAGAAAACAATTAGAGAAACTACCAATCACTTTCGCTTATGGCTTTTAAATATTGTTGGGGGTGGTAATATTGATAAGTTCCATGGAATGATCTTTTCCCACTTTTCACTTTAAGTTATAAGTAAACAAATTATTCTAGGCTCCATATCATTTGAGCATGAAACCATCCAACCCTAATCCATCTTCTTCTCCTTTTCCATAGAATCACAACTTGAACACTATGAAAATGTATTCATCACTTTTGAAAAGATGAGGAAAATAGTTTTCCCCCTCCACCCGCCAAGATACATTCTTATGGTCCACTGGAGCTAAATTTGCCCCTAGGTTTTTGAAAATACACAATCTTGCATCCCATAAGAACTGAATTGTCTCATCGATGCACTTTCCTCTTTCACAAAAGTATAATTAAAAATTTGTCAAAATAAACAAGAAAGAGCTTCTTTGAGAACAAAATATCCTTCCTCCGTAGCCTTATTGGAATGTCCTTTTCCTTTCAATGGTTTATCTTCTTTAAGAAGTTCTTTGATTAATACATAATATGTTTGAACACTAGGTTCATATCCTTTTTGCTCCATCTTGTGGAGTAGTTTAAGACATGCATCAAATTCACTATGTTTGAAAAAACCATCAATGAGTATGGCCAAGTAATTTCATCTAGACTAAAAAGGCTAGAAATAACATTATCAAACAATATGTTTGCCTCTTATATTTTTTCTTCTATATAAAGACTAGTAATTATTTCATTATATATCGATAGAGTAGGTTCAAATCCATTTTCACTCATTAAATGTAAAATCTATAGGAGATGCTCATATTTTTCCTATTTGCAATACCCCAAGTAAGAGGGTTGTATATTTATTTACAAGGAATAAAGCCTCTTGCTAACATTCTTTTTATCAACTGATATGCATCATGCAATTATATGCCTCCTTTGCATAGTCCAGATATTAGTGCACTATAAGTATCTACAGTAGGTTGGCAATCCTTTTCTACCATTCTTTCCAAAATATTCAAAGCAATATCATATTGACAACATTTACTTCAAGATGTGAGTTACCAATTGCCTCTTCAGAACCAATCAATTTTACCTCCTACATCTTACTTTCATGAATAAGTCCATCATAAGTGCACTATAAGTTTGATAATTAGTGTGGCATTCATTCCTTATCATCTTTCTCAGAATATCAAAAGCATGGTCAACTCTATCTAATTTGATATTTCCATTAATAAGAGAGGTATATGTCACTTGATAATATTTCAGGCCTTTTTCCTCTATTTTTTCAAGAAGTAATTATGCTTCTTCTACTCAACAAATGGTATCTTGACAGTCTTCTTCTCGTCATCTTGCTGCTCAATATCTTTCTACTAAAAAATATACAATCTACAAGCCTCATGTTCAATACTATTCCTACAATTCTACAATCCATTGATAGCCTCATCCTTCTCAGTCAACTGTAACAACTAAGCATCATAATATTCTTTTAAAGGTTTGATATTCTTCAAACAAACGGTTATTGTCTTCTTGAAGAGGGGCAACTTCTTCATGGAGCTTGTCGATAGAAGCTTGCAAGTGGGAAGACTCATTATCCAATTGGGTATTCTCCTTTTCCGTTATTCAAATTTTCGTCTTCAAGCCATCAATATCTTCATGAGAGAGGAATTTCACCTCTTCTTCCAAGTCATTGACCAAATATGACTTATGTTCAAATTCATCTTCCAAATTATGGAAAATAATCTCCATAGTACTTTCTAGCAGAGAAATATGTCCAGAGTTCTCATCAAACTATTGCAAAATGCGAGTTTGAAAGAGGGAAGCCTCATCTTCCAACTAGGTTTGACTATATCCAATTCATTCTTCAATTGTTGATTCTCAGTTTGCAAATGTGCAAAGACATTCTAAAAGTATTCTACTTATTGACGAATCCATTTATGAGATTCTACTAAGGCCGTCACCTTTTTCTCCCAAATCTCTTGCAATCTCTATGTTCTCTAATATTTTAAGAGAACATATTATATTATACTAATAATAATTACTATTATAGAATAGTTCTAATTATTAATGAGTTGTGATTATTAAAGTTTTTATTAATATTATTAGAAATGAACATTAAGTCGGTTAGGGTTTAGGTTAACATATAGAATCCTATTTATTGAAACCATATACCTTAGTTTCCATTGAGGAATTCTTTCTCCGGAGGATAGAATCTACTCCTGAGTCTGAAACGCGTTGAGTATACTCTTCTCTTACACAGTTTTCCAATTTTCCTTCAGAAATGAATTCTGCGTGTGAAATCCTAAACCAAATCTCTAAAGCATTAGGGCTTCATCTTCATCAAGCATGCCCATATTTAAACAAAATTTATAGTTGATTTGAGGAAACTATTACCTGTTTATTGATCTTCAACAAGCATATAAAAATACAATAGTATGGCAATTAAAAGGAATTGAAATTGACCCAAGCAAATTTCCAATCAACTTATGCTAAATCAAGTTGCAAGTTGTTCTTCTGATATTTTTCCTTTAATAAGAAATAAACCCAAATTCAATGCAAGAGGTAGTTGTCAATCATCCATTCCAAGTGAGTTTATGCTATGATATATCGACGGTTCCATAGTTAATCCAAATATAAACCAATGTGCAATATCTCAAAGAAAAGGTCTGGTTGAAAACCACAAGTTGAAGTTAAGGCACTCAACCAACTATCCTAAGTCGATTCCAATAAATAAATCCTCCATATCTCAAACTCAAGCCTCTAGTCGAGTTACGTCTACCATTTGGTCGAAAACATTTAAGTCGATGAGATTCTAACTCAAAAAAGATCACCCCATGAATAAGTCGACGCTCATATAAATAACCTCCAATCAAATCGTAGGTTGTTTTAGTCGGTTTATACCTTCGGTCGACCATGCATCTCATTCACACAATAATCATAAGTCGATGCACTGCCTCAAAGGTATGTCCACGTCCAATATCAAAAAGCAATTTGAAAACCACCAGAATGTTATCCTAGTCGACCACGTCAGTGCAACGCCCATAAAATACCAACAAATCTTTGTCGATGAACATAATTTAGGGCATGAGTTGTCCAAGAGCCTAACTAGTTGCACTGTCTCAACACATCGGTCGGGAAATGACCACCAAAAGAAAACTTTCAACGGAGCTTCAATCAGGAACCAACTATTTATCTTGATATTGAACACTATATGTATTCCGAATAATAACCAAATTGATCAATGTAGGGACACAACAATAGTTTAGAGTTCCAACTTCTTGCAAACTACCAAAGATCTACATCAATCATGGAAACACTGTCACAATATCAAACTAGGGCATAATGGGTCCAAGAACCAAATATGTAATGTTCCCCGGGGATATTAAAGGGTCTTTGGTACATATCATTAGCTCTCTAGGGATAATTAGAATATTTTAGCACAGCGGAATAATTTTATAAATATTTAATTTCATTTTCTACAATTTAATTATGACAAAATATCGATAATTCCAAATAAATTTAAATAAATTCATAACTGAGCAAGAAAATTGAGCCAATGTTGAGAAATATTATCCAACACTATATAACATCATTATGCATCCATCCCAAGCCATAACACAGGTTACTTGCACCTAAAAAGGTCATTTTCACTTAATCATAATTAACTAGTAATTAGTGTACTAATTGCGACACTTAGCGCATAATTTGACGACACTTAACATAAATTCATTTGTTTATCACCTAATCATCATTTATCAATCCCAATTGATAATTAACACCTAATATCATGTAAATAAGGCCTAATTATCATTCCAATTAATTACACAAAACCATTACGAAAATGACTCCACAAGACTAGTTAACTAGTATTTAACACAAACAACTAGTCTTGCACGAATTCAACACACAACCATGCCAATGAACCAAAAAGTGAACCTATAGACATTATACATATATTTAAGCATGCACATAAAACCAAATAAAGTTGCATTTGCAGGTCATATCCTTTCACATAAACGATGATTCTTTCAAGCTAAATCAATGCAACTAGTTAATAAACACTGCTAGGAATTTAACCCAATCAATTGTACTAAGTTCCAGAGCACACGGAGGCAAGGGTAAATATCTGGAAAATATAATTCTACAACAAAATTAAAGTACCAAAAATAGAGCATATGGATGTACATTCCAAAAATTATGAAAAATAGATTCAATCTACAATCTACTTACCAATTTCCACCGATATGAAGCTAGTTTCCGTTTCTAGTTTCCAAATGAAAAACAATAAGAAATTATTCACTGTTTTATCTCATGGATATAATATCTTAGGTCCACTACATCCAAATGTTTGTACCTTTCCGCTCATAAACAATCCTCTTATCAATTAATTAAACTAGCTAAATCTACTTCTCCAAATTGGCTAGAAAATGAGGAATCAAGTAAGATAAATGCATAAAAAAATTGCAAAGTAATTCGGAAACCATTCCAAATATAAATACCATGTATTATCAGTCTTATCAGATTTATAACTCATGTAAAAATTTCGTCAAACACTTCTCATGCAAAGTCATAAATCCATTTAAAACAATTCTTTCGAAGGAGCTAGTGAATGGAAACAAAACTAGGACTTCGATAAGCAAATCTAGAACTATCTATGAACTATTACACACATTTATTCATAAATTTAAAGTGTAATTATCAGATCTAAGATCACTTATCTCACTCAGGAATTTTCTCAAACATCTCACATGCCAAGTCTTGAAACTACATAAAACAATCCAACCAATGAACTAGTTTTCGAATAAAGGCTATAAACACTGTAGAGAGGTGTTTCCAATCATTCCTAAGCTATTGAAAAATAAAAATACACATAATATAAATAAAATAGGCAAAATTATCAAATCTGTAGCATAGGTTCCAAATAAACATTTTTCTCAAGCACTTTCTCACAAAATACCAAAAACTAGTTAGCTATTTTTCTCAAAAACTAGTAGCATAATGTAACTAAAATCTATGAGAGATTTCTTCCATAATTAGCTCATATATTTTCTCATACATTTCATGTGAATCCATATACGAATCATAACAGATCCAAGTAATTCAAATAAACATGAAATAAAGTACTTATCTTTCAAAATACGCAACCGAAATCGACTGTGCCACATTCCACCCAGCCATAAAGACAATGCAAGCCAAAAATCACTTTTTAATGGTCACCAATGAGCTGGAACCATGATGCCACAAGCAAGAGTGCACTCAACCACAAAAACCATCTAAAATTGGTCCAACCACAATCCAATGGCAAGTGGATTCCACATCACTTCCAATATAGGAACTCCAGTGGCAATTCCATGACAAAGTTTTTAAGGGAAATTAGTCCAACCACAACCCAATGGCAAGTCTTCCTTGACTTCCACTCCAAGGAAATTCTAGTGGCTCTAGGAAAAAAGAATTAGAAATATATCAGTCCAACCTCAAATCCAATGGCAAGTGGATTCCACATCACTTCCAATCTGAGATCTCCATAGGCAATTCCAGGACAAAACAATGGCAATTCTAGAGTAACTCAACTTGGGAACAAGCTCATCAAGGGTGTAACAACCAACAAAAACTCATGTCAATAGAAACCAAAACCAATCACACTAGTACCATAGAAAAAACAAGAGCCAAGAGCATGCATAACCAACAAGAGAGACTAGCTCACATCCACCCAAATCCCATTTCCCATGAGCAATTTGAATTGGGGGGAGAGAGGGAGATACAAGGGAGGAGTTGCATTCCCAAAATAGAAAATAGGAGTTACACATCAGGTGGCTACACCAAGAAACACACTAATCCAACTCATGAGGGTGCACTAGGTGAGAGAGGGATTCTAATCCTCAATTAAAAAATTAATCTCAAGGTAAATAAAACCAAGGAGTGACATAACACATTAGGGTGCATAACCAAGAGGGTCCATCAAGTACATAAGAAGGGTGTACAACATCAACATAGGCTCAACACACATAGGTAAACACTTTTCCACAACCATTTGCTCGTAACATCATGGTTCCTCATAGTCTCTTTTGTGGCATCGGTCGATCCGATTGTTTTATTTTATTAATTAATAAAAATAACATAATAATAATAATAATGTGAAAACCATAGTCCATGCATCTTGTGCCACTATGTCCAACATAACAACAATAATAATATGTCCAGGGGATAAATCAAAGGGTATTACAAAATTATTCACCATCCATGCAAACCCAAAACAATGAAGCCGCAGATTCAAAGTTACATAATTACAAACGACAACATGAGCCAATAAATCACTAGCAATAACCAGATCACAACGAATATATGCTCATTGTTGAAATTTGGTTGAGCTTTGATATTTAATTCTTTTAGATGCAGAGACTTGAAGCAATGAGACAACTCAATCCATGAAATTCATACAACCATGACACAAGATATACATTGGGGAAAATCCTCAAAATTATGAGAACAAAAACCCCATCAATTCTTCTCAATATAATATAATGGATAGCAGAGAATGATTTCTTTTACAACATAGCAGATTACTTTTGAAAGATAAGAGATCATCAAACACTCTTGATGAAGATACGAAAGCAATAGAGAAGAGAGATCAATCGGATGTGTTACCAGCACAACAATAATAAGCATGAACAATACCCTACACAAAGAGAAGCTCCTTGCCTTCAATGGAGAAGAGAATTCACTTCACATTGGATTCATCAATACCATATATAATATTTATACATTTTCTCTTATATTTTTAACTTCTAACTTCAAGATGAACTCGCCCTCAAATTGGATTTATTAATCTTGCATGGAGAGGTGCGCCCCACTTCTCATGCAATGCTTCATCTCACTCAGTTGTCACTTAGGATGAAATCGCCTCTTAACCGAAAGCTTGCCCACTTATTTAGGTGGCTAAATTTGTGAAATTTAGTTCACACCAATATCTGATCAAGAAATTTCATCCTCTCACAAGTTATCTCACACAACTAGTCAAGAACACTAAAAAACAGTCAAGTATGATGCAAACATAATTTCTCTATTGAATAAATTTACATCAGCCAACCTTGGGAAATTAAGTGGCTACAAATATATAACATTACATCAGATATTCAAAAGAAAAAGGTTTCCATTCGAATCCTCACAAAAGCAGGCTTACTGAAAATATGCCAAACCCCCCTAGGTGGAAAGTGTGCTTTCCAAGTCACCTCTAAGGCTCACAAATTTCTGAAGTAGTAATCATATGGTGATGTAGGATGGAAAATAATGATACATCTAGAATTTGGAAGGAAGAAACATCATGGAGGATGATTTGGACAAAAAACTACTAAGACTAGTCAACTAGCTTTCACCTTTCACCAAAAAGTGGTAAAAATCAGTAAAAAGCAGTAAGGCGCCTTTCTATTCCAGGATTAGATAAAATAAGCTAGAATCAAATCAAATCTTATCCAGAATATTCAGAAATGCGCCCAGGTGAGTCTATGATTCTTGTGGTCCACATAAGGTGTATTTTAGCCAACTACCTAGTCTAACACCTAGGAATTAATAAAAAATGATTGATAATGCTATCCTAAGGTATTAAATGGCATGGATGGGTTTAAATATTCCAACACCCCCCCTTAAAACTGACTTTATGTGCTAAAATCAGAAATAAAATAAGGCCCAACAACTAGGCATGGTCACCCTTTAACATACTACCTTGTCCATGAAACAAGGAAAGAAGGAAACCCTCATGGGAAAAACCTCCCCTAAAAAAATGGACATAATCAAAATTGAAATATTGCTAATCAATCCTTCACTCCACCACATGTTCAACCATCCCAAGCAATGATCTCAGATAGATGAAAGTCTCCTACGTAAACTCTTTGGTGAAGATGTCTACAGTTTCCTCAGCTGTTGGGCAATACTGCAGATCAATGATATGATCATGCACTAAGCTCTTGATGTAGTGCATATGGATCTCTATATGCTTGGTATTTTTCCTCTGTAATGGATCACTTGAGACCCTTATAGCACTCCGATTTTCACAAAATATGACCATGGGAGTGCTAAAGGAAATCTCAAACTCTGAAAGAATACCCTGTAACCACACACACTAAGTAGCAGCATTCATTGCTCCTCTATACTTGGCCTCTGCCGAAGATAGTGAAATTTCACTCTGTTTCTTACTGGACCAGCAAACAGGGTCTCCTCCAAGCATGAAAAAGAATCCGGAAGTGGACTTCCGATCAAGGCTATCACCAGCCCAATTTGAGTTAGTAAAGCCAAGAAGATCTAGGCTAGAATCAACAACATAGTGAATTCCATCAGACTTGGTGCCTTGAACATAATGGAAGATTCTTTTTGCATCCCTCCAATAAAGCTCATGTGGCTGCTCCATGTATCTTGGGGCCACACTTACTTCATAAGAAATATCAGGTCGAGTATGAGTCAAGTACAATAAGCTGCCAACTAGCTGCCTATACAAGGTGTTGTCCACCAATGGTGTAGAATTTGCTTCTTCAAGTATGAATCCTGAAAGGAAGGGAGTCTTTTAAGGCTTGCAATCAGCCATCTTGAAATTATTTAGAAGGTCAGATGCATATTTGGATTGAGATACCTTAGTTCCATTCCAATATTGAGAAATCTCAAGCCCCAAAAATTGCTTAAGAATTCCCAAGTTAGTCATGGAAAAAGCTTGATGCAAAGAGGTATTCAATGAAGCTATCTGATCAGTAGAGCTAACTGTGATTAGTATATCATCAAAATATAACACAATAATCAATATTGAGCCATCAAATTCATGTAAACATCTGGGTCAGATTTTCATCTAGCAAAAGATTGTGACAAGAGAAAGTTGTCCATTTTGGCATACCAAGCCTTGGGGGCTTGCTTAAGCCTATATAAGGACTTCTTCAACCTACACACATAGTTATAATGAATATCATATGTATATCCTTCTGGATGCTGCATATATATCTCCTTCTCAAGATCCCCATGGATGAATGCACTCTTGACATCCATGTGATGTACTTCCCAGCACTTGGATGCAAAAATTTCCAGAACTAGTCTTATTGAATCCTTCTGTGCAACTAGTGAAAAAGTATCATTGTAGTAAAGGCCATGGAATTGGGAGAATACCTTTTCCACCACCTTATCCTTATATTTCACTACTGCACCATCAGCTACAAATATAGTCTTGAAGATCCACTTACACCTTACCAATTTTGTGCCTGGGGGGAGCTTGACTAGCTCCCATGTCTCATTCTTTTGGAGTGAATGAAACTCCTCATCCATGGAATCCTAGAATATTGGGTCATATGAGGCTTCCTCATATGTCTTAGGATCAGAATCAACCATCAAAAAATATCTCTCATATATATAAGGATCAGTCACATTGAGATCATTCTCAAATTGCAATCTAGCCCTTTTGGGATCCCGAGGATTTCCCACTAGTTCACCAGCTTCTTGAAGAGTCTTAGCATCCCAATTAGGCCTTTGTTACACCCAAAATCTACACCTCTGTGACCTGAGTGCCTAAATCCCTGAAGTCCCATGATCAAGTAGGTCACTTAGAGCAAGTTGATGGCCTTTATCCACACTCCTAATTAGGCCGACGCAGGTTGTCTTTGAGCAAAGTGCGCCGGTGCAGGTTTCCCTCATGCAACATGCACTAGAGTCAGTTTAATGGGATAAAGGTAGCTTTCGAACGAATTCTAGAAGTTGGATGAGGTGGATCCCTATCCCTAACCCCTAGGTGAGCTGGCCTTCGGTTCCCTAACCTAATGGGAGGATCCCTTAACCCTCTCCCCATGATCCTCAACCTACTCTATCCATTTGGTCCTATAAATGCAAGATCCCTCTCCATCCCAAGGGGAGGAAGTCTATGGTACTCTTATGCTGGCGAAATTAGCTCAATATTTCAGCACCCTAGTCTTGGAGGCACCTACTTCTCTCTAGGAGATTTGGCTTGGCTTGTCGGAAGGAGATTGCGATGTTGAGGCAACGGTTGTAATCCTCTCTTCTATTGTACTTCCCACTTTTTATACAGTAATATAAATGCTTTCCATAAATGTTATTGTGTTAATGATATTTATAGTTCACCTCCTCAACTGTTTACTTAGACTAGTTAGTGTTTAGGCATGTTTTACTGCTTGTATTGTTCCTATGTGTTTTGACAAGTCTTACAGCCCCAGATCTGATGACAGCGGGACTCAGAACAACAACAAGGAGAAATATCTACGAATATGAGGTAAGATTGCTTAATTACTTGATCTCTAACTAGATCTAGGAGAGTAGTTTCATATTCCGTCTCATTTATTCTAAACTTGCATTAAGCTAGAGAGATCACGCCTTAAGTCCGCTTTTGGTAGATTGTCTGATAACAAATTTGGCGACCATACTGGGAATGTACGTTGATTTAAGTTTTCAAGTTGAATGTCATATTCTTTGATTTCTTTGCAAGCCATTTCTTTCGCCTCCCAAGCCTCTTTCACCATCATATCTTCTTGATTGAAGGGTCTGTTTTCTTTCTTTGAGTCTGTAGGTATAATTATTAAACCATTTCATTGCTCATCCTTGGAGATCCTTTTCATTTTTTCTTTCAAAATTCTCCCGGTGCACTTAGGCAATGTAACCAGAGCGCCCTCCTTTCACATGCGCTTTTTTTTCTTCTGTGTTCTGTGCCACCGACGCTAAATCCCTGTTTTACTTTTGCGCCGCCGGCGCTAAACCATTGTGGATCATCTGCGCTGGGCGCTCTATGCCTGACTGCAGCCTGCGCCGACCACTCAAACCTAGGTTTTGAGTCATCCCTATCCTTTGTTTGAGTTTTGGTTTCTCTTACAGACCCCCTCTGCACCGTATCTTCTAGTCAGGGACCCTTTTTGTGCTACATTGCCGATGTTTGGTTTTTTTAGGTTGTTTCAGAGTGGTTTTGGGTTCCATTTTGGACGAGTTTGAGTTTCGGTAGTGGTGGACACTTTGGTCTCCCCCACCTTCATCTGCTAGACCTTGATTTCCCTGCTCTCCCCACCTGATCTAGGCCTTCCATTGGCTTAGATCCCAGACCTCCTTTGCGCATGTTATTTAGCTTTGCTTGCATTCGGTTGTTTGATTGAGTGATTTGAGTGCTTTGAGTGTTTTGAGTGTTTTCAGTCCACATGAGTGCTTGCCATTTTCTTGAGAATTTTTGAGTGTTTAGAGCGCTGCGAATAATCTTTCTTTTCAGTTATTTATGCTTAAAAACATCATTGTTATCAAGTTGTAATCTTGGCATATCATTGGAAAATCAAAAGTGCATCATTTTTACCGTTTTCACGTGCATTTGAAAATTTTTGTAGTAATTGGTTCATGCATTGGAATATATCATCCATTAGTCTTTTGAAAAGTTTGAGAGAAAATTTAGTCATTTGTGCTTTTCGGGAATTATGAGTCATTCATTTTCTTGAAAAATTCAAGCGAGATCAAGTTTTTACAAAGTGATTCCATGCTTGAAAGAATTGTATGCATTCTTGGTTTTTTATGCTTTTAAGCCATCATAGTGAAGTTTGAAAAGTTAGAGTGCTCTAGATAGGAAATTTCTCTCTTTTCATTACTTAGTTTCATTTTGATTCGAAAAGACAAAAAGAAAATGCTTAGATTTGGTTGTGATGCTTGTTGTTTTTTGTGTTTTGCTTGGAAAAATGGAAAAACGAAAAGAATACTTTCATTTTCAAAGTTGGTAGATTTGGGATTGCATTGCATTTTGTTGTTTTGATAGAATCAGGAAAGAGATTTCTCCCTCCCATATATAGAGTTCATCAAAGGAAAAGTACATTTTTTTTGCATATAGTTAGGGCTTGCATTATGTTTACATTTATGTACTCACCTCATGCATTCACCTAACCGTCGAGATAAAATTAATGGTAGAACTAGGGTAAAATATTTAGTAACTTGTGTGTTAAGTTAGAGACGTGTTCCAGCGTCGTAAAACGTGGCAGCTGTCGTTACTTGCCAGCACTGTATTTTGGGGGTATTGTAGTCTTCCACGTACCAACTGGTATATCGAAGCTCTTTCATGTACCAACCAGGTATATCGAAGCTCTTTCACGTACCAACCAGGTATATCGAAGCTCTTTCATGTACCCATCAAGTACTTCATGTACTTGGCGTATATTGAAAGGTGTTTCACGTACTTGGCATATATAGAAAGTTGTTTCACGTACTCGGTAGTATATAGGAAGGTCTCGTGCCGTACGGTTGTGCATTTGACAACACCACTACGGATTTGAGCTCCCATGTACCTTGAGTATATCGGGAGATACCATTAGGATTCTTGAAACCAACTGAGCTATCCATTTGGCCGTCTTGGCAGAGCAATACACCGAGAACAACACTCGGGGAGATTACTATGCACGTGTCGTCTAGGTAGTCGGGTATTCAGGCAAGGGTATGGTCCCAATCCTCCTTGTCACGTTTTACTGTTGGACCCTGCGGTATATAGCTAGTTGCGAAACCTTGACAATCCTGTAAGGTTCCAGACTTTTGAATCCACACCTATCACATAAGTTTGCTTGTGGCCTTAGTTTGTCTAGGTTTTTTTGGACTGCTTTTCTTTTGTTTAAATTAACCTAGGAGAAACTCTGTTTCGGTTACTCTGGCTGACTTTCCCTAGAGAAGGTCCCATAGAATTTTGAACTTACCACCCGAATATCCCCTTAACCAGGAGGTAATTTTGAAGGTAAGAATGGACCCACGCGCCACGGTTGTGTCACCTGAAGTATAAAACACTACTTTGAATATTGGGGCACATATGTTCCCTCCAGATTCACCTGCCTCCAACCCCCCACAGGGTGAAGAGGTGCAAACTTCCACTTCACAAGACACACCTCCCTTGTTATCGGGAGAGCCTGGATCGATGGAATGGTTAAATCCACCCTAGGACGACCTTGTTGCTCCAAGTACAGCTTTTTGGACATCCTCTCTAGGAAACCCAGTGGCTCATTTTGCCATTGCATCCCTACCCAGTGGGACTACTCCTGACGACCCTCTAGCACCTTATCGTGAACAATTGACTCGATTACATGCTATGGCCGAGGGGTTTTGAAGATAAAGTATTTTACGAAGGGTTGAAGACCCGACGTTACCTCCTTATCAACCACTCCCAAGTCGTTATTTATCTTTTGACTCACCGGAATCATCCACCCAACACATGACCACTTCTGAACCTGGTCAACCCTCATTTCCTGCACATATTCCCCCTAGACAAGAGACTAGTTCTATACCTCAAACGACTCAACCTGTTGAAGGACAACAGTCCAACACACCTGTTACTACCGCGGTTACATTACCCATTCCTCCCCCACCCCAAAACTCACGGGGAGGATACTCTTTATTCCCTACCTTCCTTACATGTAATGTTGATCCTCCAGTAGATAATCAACAACCCGTATTGGGTCAACCTTTGATTAGTGGTCAGCAAGTTGTTATTGGGGGAAAATCCTCATCTCCTCACCATAATATTGGAGGAGGAGTTCCCATCGGTCCTTTCGTTGGAAATTCCTTACCTACCGGACCTTCCACCACGGGATTATCCATTGTTGGGGGACCATCCAATGTAATTCAACCACCATGTAGTCAAGCATATCTAGGTTATCTTAACCCTGTGTCGGGACAACTCAATCCCGGAAACGCACTCTACGGGATACCTTATCCCATAAATCCATACACTCTATGGGGGCAGTAAAATGTTTTACAACATGGACCCCCACCTACAGTTCCTCAAGTCCCACCACCCCCGTTTGGTCCACCCCCACCTCCCATCGGAGGCGGCGGGCCCACACACAATTCTGGAGGAGGCGGACCTTTACCTTCTAGCGGAGGACCACCTCATTCTGGAAACCATGTCCCACCCCCCCTGGCGATGGAGGTGGAGGCCCTCCCCCTTCAGAAGGAGGCGGAGGGCCACCCCCCCGGTGGTGGCGGACCCCCACCTTATGGTGGAGGACCATCCCATCCTGGTGGAGGTGGAGGAGGCGGCCCTTACCCTTCCAGTGGTAGAGGTGGAGCACCACCTCCTCCTGGTGGAGGCGGTGGTGACCCACATTATCTCGGTGGAGGTGGTGGAGGCCCATCCTATCCTAGTGGTGGCGGCGGACCCCCACCATTTGGAGGTAGCTCACCCCATCCCAATGGTGGCGGAGGACCCTCACCTTATGGTAACGAACCACCTTATTATGGCGGTGGACCCACATATGGTCCGGGCAGCACACCCCCTTATGGTCAGTTCCCTCTGGGGACACCCTACAACCAGTCGATGCAAGGTCCCACTGGTCCATACATGCCATACCAATACTATCAGTACCCGCAACTGAACCAACAACTGCCCTTTTTGGCTATGTTGGACTTAACCGATCTATCTCGTCTGACTAGTGACCCCATTTTCCACAGACATAATTGGCCACCTATTCCAGTGAAATTACCATAAGATATTCCCAAATTTGATTGAAAGCCCGGTGAAGATCCAAAAAACCATGTGATGACATACCATTTATGGTGTTCATCTAACTCCTTGATGGACAACTCGATCCATCTTAGGTTATTTCAACGGACTCTCACCGGCCCAGCTTCCAAGTGGTATATTGAACTACCACCCAATTCTTTTCAAGATTTTCGCTCTCTAGATATGTCATTTTTGACCCACTTCTAGTTACCCATCCGCTATGAGACTGGTATGCACTTATTGACCTCCCTTCGCCAGAACACTGCCACTCATATTTTAGATCATATTCATGAATGGCAGCAAAGACGACGTCTTATTAAGGCTCATATCCAGACCAACTCTTAGCCGACTGGTTCACAAAGTCACTTTTACCTGTCATAGCTCGAGACGTAGCTATGGGAGGGGCCGTCACTGAGAAACATGCTATTTCTCGTGCCCATTACCTAGACTTGGTCTATGCTCAATCCGACACATTGTATGAAGATTGTTCCTGACGCACCTTGCCCTACGTATGACCCTACAAAACCACCCAAGGGACCACAGGCCGATGACATCATTGGTTCCCTTTCCTCATAGCCTTCTACTCAAACTAGTGGCTCGTCGAACCCCCAAGGTTCTTCCCCATCACCACCACAGGATAACCATAGCACTACCAAGTCTACTACTCTTGCCTCCACCGAAGAGGTGAATTCTGTGCAATCAAGTTCATCTCAGAAATCCGGTGGTAAGAAGAAAAACACAGGGAAACCTAAGAAATATTCTAACCAACAGGAGCCCAAGCCCACCCTCAAAGACACCAAACAGAAGAGGAAGTTGAAGTATCCTTGTTTGCTGTGCGGTGGAGACCATTTATCAAAAGAATGTCCCCACCGAGACAAAGTGCAGAAGTTTCTCAAAGGAAACTCTACTACCGCAGTTCTCAACGATCCCTTCCCCACTCAGAACCAACAGCTGATCACACAAACCTCTCCTTCCCAGGGAGAGGCATCCTCTACCGCGCATGTTCTCATGATGCGTAGTGAGACCGTCAACTTGAACACACGTTCCCGTTCATATGACTCCGTCCCTCCAAAGGAACCCGATGGAAGTAATACTGAAAAAGCTTCCACTTCTATTCCCAACGTCACCGTACTGCATGCTTCTCTCACCATCCAGAAGCATTCTTTAGAGTTAGTGTTGCGTCCACCCAAGAGCACGATTCGAAGAGCCCTATTCAATCCCAATGCTCGGGTAGCTCAAAACTACAACATTGTAGAGGACCTAGCACAAGCTTCTTGTGCTATGTCGATGCTCGAGGTCTTGCAGAACTTTAAGCCGAGGCTTTCCCATCAGTTGGCATTTCAAGTTGCCACAAACATTGCTGGGAAGACAATCCATCGTATCGTCTTGGACGAAGGTGCCTCTACCTCAATCATGTCGATTTCATGTTGGAGAGCCATTGGCTCTCTCGAGTTGAGCCATTCTCCCACCACCTTGAAAGCATTCGACGAACGTGGCTTTCAACCTCATGGGATGTTACAAGCCTTAGAAGTCGAGTTGGGGGGTAAGAACGCAACCATTAACTTGGAAGTGGTCACCGCCCCGCTAGATTATAATATTCTGCTTGGTCGTAATTGGTTTTACGCCATGACTGCGGTCGCATCATCTGTCTTCTGCATAGTACAATTTCCTCACCAAGGGCGATTGTCATTGTCAACCAACTGGATTTCTGTACACCTGACACCGCTACTCATATCGGCGATAATGTTCCATTACTTGGACAATCTTCGCAGCTATATGAGAGTGTGGGGCTCGACCTCATAAAGGACTCATCCCTTATGAGCGTCTTTCCAACCTCGGATCCCCCTAATCATGTTGCCACGGTGAACATGATCTCCTACAGGATTTCATCTATCACCAACCCTACTGATCAATGGCTTGTACCTGATGAAGCCACTACACACCTGATTGGAGACACCATGCCTATTTCACCTGCTGAACTCACTTATGAGGCTATCCAGTCAACATCCGAGGACCACTTAGCTGTGGCCTCCATGTCCTGTTCTCTACATCGGACATCATCCATACCCAATCCTCTGCTCCAGAATTTTCATTCTGACGAGTCCATTGTGGAAATCATGAGTGTGAATGACCCTCCGTGGGAAGACCTCCATCATCGATCGTCTTTCCTTCCCCCATTGGATACTGTAGAGAATAGAATCACCACCATCCTTACACCGGATGTCCACCCTTGCCCTTAGTCCTCGATACTCATGTGTCAAATAGATCCTGAAGGAAACTTGGCCAACAATGAACCTACCATTTCGATCAACATATCGGTTACTCTCGGTGTAGTGGAATACATTTGTTTAGGCCATAAGTGTTCCCCTGAAGAGATTACAACGTTCACGGCCTTGTTCAAGCAATTTCGAGATGTGTTTGCTTTGACCTTCGAGGAGATGCCCGGGATAGACCACACTATTGTTTCACACACGATTCAAACCTATCCTGATGCTAAACCAGTCCAGCAAAAGTTGCGACCGGTGCACCCTCGAAAGACTGCGACAATCAAGGCAGAGATTGAAAAGCTCTTAAAGGTTGGTTTGATCTACCTTGTCCCACTCACCGAATGGTCTCAAACATCGTCCCTGTAGCTAAAATGTAGGGTACCATTCGTGTTTGTGTCGATTATCGGGATCTCAACAAGGCTTGTCCTAAGGACAATTACCCGACTCCCTTTACCGACCAGATCATTGACAATTGTGATGGAAGTGTCATTTTCTCTTTTATGGATGGCTTTTCCAGTTACAACCAGATTGAGATCCACCCGGCTGATCAACAAAAGACAACTTTCATCTGTCCTTGGGGTACGTTTACTTATCACAAGCTCCCTTTTGGTCTAAAAAATGATGGTGCCAGATTCCAGCGGGCCATGTCGTATGCCTTTCATGATGTGAAGGACTTTGTGGAACCCTACTAGACGATCTTCCTGCCCATTCACGGCAGTGTGAGTACCACATCAATCATCTGACGACAATATTCCTCAGATGCAGGCGGTATAACATCCGTATGAACCCTCATAAGTGTATCTTCTGTGTCGAAATTGGATGCCTCCTCGGTTTCATTGTCTCAAAATATGGGATCTGCATTGATCCCTTGAAGGTGGAAGCCATTGTCGCTCTCCCACCTCCTACTGACATCACGGAACTTCAAAGTTTGCAAGGGAAGGCAACTTACTTGCGGTGTTTTGTCTGTAATTTCATGCAAAAGACATAGGGTTACACGAGACTACTCAAGAAGAACGTCCCTTTCATTTGGGACGATCAAGCGCAACAATCCTTCGATAGTCTCAAACATGCTATCACACACGCCCCTGTGCTCCAACTGCCCAATTACTACAAGGATTATATCCTTTATCTTGTCACTTCTACCACCACAATCGCCATGGTCTTGGTATATGAAGACAACAACGCCCAAGAAGATGTGATATATTACTTAAGCAAGGGTCTTATTGACACCGAAACACGTTACTTAGATGTTGAGAAACTCGCTCTCGCGGAAGTCATTGTCGTCTAAAAGTTTCGACATTACATATTGCTTCGCACCACCACCATCATCGCCGATTCGAACCCCATGTACCACATTTTGACATGCCAGGTACTTGGGGGAAAGTATTCATGATGGATCATGATACTGCAGGAATTTGATCTCCTATTCAAAAAAGCTAAGTCTAAAAGTCTCTGGTGTTTGCCGAGCTTATGGAGATATTACTTTATATCTTCAAACCCAATGTTTCAACCCCCAACTGTCTCGTGACGACCGTTGTAAAATACGCCACCATGCAAAGTATTACCTGATCATCAGTGATACCTTGTACCATCGTGGTATCGATTCTATTCTTCGACGTTGTCTCACTCATGAGGAGGCTAAACATGTATTAAATAACTGTCACACTGGGGCGTGTGGAGGTCATGTCTCTGGGATGGATTCATCCCAGAAGATACTTCGCGCGGGATATTATTGGCCGTCCATCTTTAAAGATTGTATCGAGGCTGTTAAAAAATGTCCTCCATGCCATCATTTTCAAATGAAAAAGTGCACCCACCCAGCCCCGTTACACCCGGTTATTGCTGTTGGCCCCTTCACTAAATGGGGCATTGAATTCATGCACTATAAGCCTACCTCGGCCGGGGGCCATGGTTACATCATAGTAGCCGTGGACTACTTCACAAAGTGGGCCGAGGCTATGCCTACATACACTGACGATGAAAAAACCGCCACACTCTTCATGTTCCATCATGTTATAGCGCAATTTGGAGTTCGTCAAGCTATAGTTATCGACCATGGTTCTCACTTTCAGAACCACATGGTTGACGAATTGAGCACTAGATTGGGTTTTCGCCATGAAAACTCAACACCTTACTACCCATAGTCCAATGGACAAGTAGAGGGCATTAACTAGGTCTTGAAAACCATGATCCAATGCATGGTGGGTACGCACAAGTCCAACTGGCACAACATGCTCTTTTCCGCACTATGGGATTATCGAAAATCCATCAAAACCGCCACTGGATTTAACCCCTTCCAATTACTTTATGGATTGGAGGAATTTCTTCCAATAGAGTGCGAGATTTTGTCCCTCAAACTCGCAGTTGAACTTCTCCCTAACACTGCTGCTGAGGAAGAACGCTTTCTCTACCTGGCAAAACTCGACAAGACTCACCGCGATGCTGCTCTTGCCAATGAGGCACATAAGAAACGCATCAAAGCACAATATGATAAATCAGTAGAACCTCGCGTCTATAGCGAGGGTGATTTGGTCCTCACATACGACCAAAGACACGATAATATGGGGGCAGGAAAGTTTGAGTCCATGTGGCATGGACCCTACATAGTAAAGCGTGGTCTTGAGAAGGGAGCCTACGAACTAGCAGACTACGATGGGATATCTTTAGGTGAACTCCACAATGGGATTTACCTGAAGAGGTACTATGCCTGAGTTTTTCATGCATAAGTACATTGTATATACTATCCATGGCGTGTGTGTTTTTGTGCGGTGTGATGCTTTTGTTTAGTGTGTCTAGATCTTGTTTTCGCTTCTTATACCATGTTCTGTTTGCATGTGCATATGGAAACTTGCTATGGATTTGGGGACGGTGCCAGCCGGCATACCTGTAACCTTGCTTTGGTATCTTGGGTAATTTACTCTCCCACCGACAAACTTATTAGCTAGGGGGGAAGTTGTCTAGGTTTCGCAACCAACAACGCCGCAGAATATCAGGCGGTGATTGAACCCTAACTGACACTCTTTCCTTGGGTATGGACCACGTTGCTATCTATTTGGATTCACAACTAGTGGTTTCTCATCTTAACCATATTTATGCTATCCGTGACCCTACTCTATTCCGTCTCTACAGACGAGTTCATCTTTTGGAAAGGTCCTTTGAATCTATTCAATACCTGCACATTCCACGAGATATGAATGCAGTTGTCGACTCAATAGCCAACTTCATTATGGATTGGTACATTGCACATACATAACATTTGTATAAAGCATAAAAGCAGTCATAACATGTAAATAAATCATTGTATAAGCAAACATATAAAACAAGATCACATGAATCATCCATTAAAACACATAATGTATAAAGCCGCCGCAAATGTCTGTATATATATAAATCCGTACAAAAGTACAAAATGGTAGTGCTAATACAAAATCTGATGCATGCTAGCTTTCAGTAAGAGTCATCTCTACAAAATGTCTAAATCCCGTAAGATTTCAGAGTATACATGTACAGGCCATGTGCCTATACATGTGGTAACAGACAATGGCCCTCGCCACCTTTCGGAGTAGCATGCCGAAGTGAGCTGATACCCCAACTATAAACTCCTGGTATCAGAGGGGTAAGTCATGCACTGTGGGATCTGGAATGTCGGAAGTCATCCCCTGCAGCTTCTCCCCGAGTACCTCTTGCTCCTCAAGAGCATCACGGGGCGCGGGATCCATCTCTAATACTCCTCCTCCCCGTACCTGGTGGGAGACTCCCAATGGTCTCTCTGGACCCACGTATGCATAGAAACATGTAAAAATTATCAGCACTACTACAAAAAAATCATAAAATATATAAAATATAAAAACACAAGCAGTGATTCGTACCTATGTCACCTCACTGCATCCCCTCTAGAAGCACTAGGTCGGGATCTCCCCGAAAGTCTGTACCCGCATATGGATAATTGTCTATCATGAGGATCTGTGCCTGCAACCATGAGAAGAACCTGGTACCAAAACTGACGATGGGCCCCCTGCCACCATGGCGAGCCATTGCATCTGTCCATCTCAGCATGTGAGGATCACGTGTCTCTCGATCCTCGATCGAGCCATACTTGAACTGCTTCAGCGCCCTGTGCTGGCACTTGGTCAATTGATCCTTGAGGCTGACAAGAAGCCCCTCACACCAGTTAAACACTGTAGGGGCCATGCAGTCGTCAGCATACATCATTTGCGACTTGCTGACCAAGTGAGCAGCTCGACTACCAGTAACTTGCGCAACAGTGAAGATTATTGCTCGTAAGTCCCTGTCCATGACATGCTTGATGGGAATTTTCCCACCAACCATTGCGGTGCCCGGAGTACACCACTGAACTATCATGTCCTCAACCGAACGGTCACCACCCCGTGACCCGATCAAAGACACAGGATTCCCTCGTCGGGATAATCTTGTTAGAAAAGAGATGTCCTCGACATCTATGGTAAGCGTATGCTCACCTATCCGGAAGTGTTGCTGAATAGGGTCCCAACATTGGACCAGGTATGTCAGTAGGTTGACTTGGGATCTCATCCCTGGCACTCAAAAGTACTTGAGTAGCCCGAAGTTTCTCAATGCTGCAACACTTTGTGGATTATTTTCCACTTGCATATCCTCAAGCTCATGCTCGCGTTCTCGCCATTCAAGCACCATGGTATCACTCCAAACCTGCCAAGCAAGTCATTTTAACATGTTTAGAACTTTGCCTCTCCACCCAAAACTTTTATTTTTTGCTAGCTTTTGAGTTTCATTTGATCATTTGCGCCGGCGCAGATCACCCATTCTGACAGAGCACCACCGGCACAGAACTCCCTTTCGGGATCTGCGCCGGCGCAAAGCCTGAATGGGATGCCTGCGCTGGCCCGTGAACGCAACTCTACCAACTTAAAACACTTAAAAACTACCTAAAAACATGAAAAAGCAAATTCTAATCCACTGAAAATTTAAATGGGAAGGTTTAGGGTTACCTGTCGCAGACGGATCACGAAATGAAGGATCGTAGCTCCTGGAAACTGCAGTTGAAATTTGGCTCCAAATGACACTTTGCACTCTCCCAATTTGGTAAAAAACAATTGTAATTTATTTTCACTATTTCATCCATTTTATAACAAAAAAGGAATATTCCTTTTTATATTTTGATGCTTAGTGGGTCTTTTACTATAGTTTGGGTCATTTATTATATTTAATACTTGGTTAACCACTTTTGACCTAGTTTTTGATCTACAAGTGCCTCATTAGTGCCATTTATCGACGTGGTGGTCATCTAGTAAGTATCATCAGGTATGAACACTCTCCGAGTGTCTTTTTGTCATTATTTCGCTCATTAATGTAAATTATGAAATGACAACCGAGCTAACTCTTTGTTCTTTCTCATGCTCATTAAACGATGAGAATAAGACACCGAGTTATAGTTTATCACTTTTTTGGGCTCATTAAAATCCCACGAAAAAGGAAACCCCCCTGAGTTTTCTTTAAGCTCTTTTCAGGCTCTCAAAATACGAAAATATTGCCAAGCGAACTTGTCGCATTCACTCTTGTTAAAGTATTTGAATGGTCGTCTTCCTGGTGATAGTTTACTCCTTTTTCAGACCAGGGGGCACTACTTACAAAAAAGGAATACTCCATCCAATTATGACTGGAAGAGTCCTCTCTCGCGTTGTTTTACCCTTTTCCGAGCGAAGAGGCTAACCTTATGAAAAAGGACCTTTGGAGTCTTCTTTAGTTCTTTTTAAACTCTCTATACATGAAATGACGCCGAGTTTACCTTCTATGGACTTGTTAAAACTCAACATTGAAGGGCCTGCCATGGGACGAACCCCTCCTTTCCCAGGTTCGAAAAACATTTGGGATTGGACTCATCTATGAGATGAGCTATACTGAGCATTTGGTTACCCTCATCAAGCTTGTTAAAAAAACATGAGGCACTCATCAGTCATGATGGGGAAAAAGGAAAGTTTTTGTGTTACACCTTTACTTATGGTAGTACTTGGTCGCTCTTGAACATGGCACTCATCTTGCATTTTTCATCTAGTACTTATCCTCGAGTCCTGTTAACTTTGTGAGTCTTGTTACTCCTTTGGGTCTTCCAAAGAGTGCTTCCACCATCAGTTGAATTAATAGTTGGCATCGTTCTCATCGGGTCAATACTACCATATAATGCCATGCCCATGTTCAAGAGATGTATTCACCACTCATAATTTGCAGTCAGTACACCTTCCATCATGTCGGTCTACTCTGAGTCAATCTTGCATACTATTGTACCATCCGATCTACTCCAAACATCTGTTATCGAGTTTCATGTCGATGATGGGAGATTCATCATGGCCCTCCTTGGATGGGTTCATCCTCGTCGAATTCAGGTCATCATCCAAGGATTGAACTTAGAAACCAATCAAGTACCTTGGACTTGCATGCCACAATGGCAGGTTACCTTGCTTTCGACATGAGTTTACATCATTGACTCTTGATTGAAAGATCCCATTGAGCATTCGACTTCAACTCATTAATTCACGCTCAATGGTATGTATTGTGATACCTTAGGTATCATTGACATTAATGATGATTTCCCTCGCGCTTGTTAATGGTATACATCATTGATTAGTAATCAAGTGGTTTCTACCATGTTCGACATCAAGACATTTGTAATCACATGGATAAATTCGTATCATTGTGGGTTCGACTTGAAGACCCTGGGGAGTCATGTTTTACCCAGGTTGCAATGGAGGTTGTTTGAGTCATATTACACGGATACACTTTTGTATTGGTCATGGCTGTGTTATCATCTCATCATGGATCTACGCTTGTGTCTAGTAGCCATGATCAAGTATCCATGATTGTGTTCAGTCGGTCATTAATACCATGGATTTGCAATGTATTGGTCGGAAACCATGTTGTGCATCATACGATACTTTGTTCTCAGAGTCAGTTGTACTGCAGCAACATCTTCTCTCCGACAAGTCCTTGCCATTCCTTCTATCAAATCATTTTACCTAATTAGTTTTACTAGCCTGATGCTTTGGGGGGCATTCTGTTACACCCAAAATCTACACCTCTGTGAACTCAGTGCCTAAATCCCTGAAGTCCCATGCTTAAGTAGGTCACTTAGAGCAAGTTGATGGCCTTTATCCACACTCCTAATTAGGCAGGCGTAGGTTCTCTTTGAGAAAAGTGCGCCGCAGTCAGTTTAATGGGATAAAGGTAGCTTTCGAGGGAATTCTAGAAGTTGGATGAGGTGGATCCCTATCCCTAACCCCTAGGTGAGTGCTATATCTCAATATTACACACTAAACCCTAGTGTCGCATCCTTACACCAAGTGACCTAAACGACACTTCCCCTTAATGATCATCTGGACACCCAGGAGTGAAGTCTACTTCCTGCACACTGAATACAACATCTTGCCTACCATGGAACTATAATTAGGGTTATCGCGCTATGCTCCTACCCTAGGGCGCGATAATACCGTGTTATTCTTAGACTTGGGGGCGCGATAATCCTGTTTTAGCCTTTTTTCCATAGATGTTGGGTCTTACCTTTCGAGAGATTTTCTTGGGATTACCAGCTTTGAATTGATCCCAACCCCTCTCTCTGTTTAGTAGGCCTGATCCACTAAACACTCTTTAGATCCATTTTACTCTCCTTTTGGTTAACCCTTCCAAACACTATAAAAGAGAGGCCTTCCATGGGCAAAAGGGAGGACTTTTGGGGCATCCAACCTATGATCATAAGCCTTTTGTAGAGATATCTAGAGGAAGGACTTGGAGCTGGAGTTGGCTTGGAAATCAAGCAACCTTTGTAAGGATCTTCAAGTTGTAATAAAGCTAACTTGCCTTGTTTCCCAACTCATGTATGTTGACTGCATTTCAATTTCATGATTTGTATCTATATGGATTTGGATTCTAACTTGTGATTAAAAAATATTGGAGAATTGTATATGCTTGTGTATTGTTTGATCTCAACAGGTTCATCGCGAGGAATTCAAGATCGGAGCGACGAGAGGGACAAAACATCAAGAGTGAAGGTGAGTTACTTTCTCTCATTCTCTTCAATACAAGAACTCTGAAATACTTGTTTAATCTAGGGAACACGATCACATTTGTTTCATTTTTGTCTTAGTATAGAGTTAGTCTTTCTCACTTTATCCTAATAGGGCTTCTTCTTATCCGTAGGAAGAAATATCTACATAAAAACTGGCGACTCCGCTGGTTTGAACCCCTTTTGTTTGAGTTCTTTTATTTTCATTCATTTTTGATGGTGAATTTGCTCTTCTTTCAAACCAGTTGTGAAAGTTGGTCTCTTTGACCTCCATTCAGCCCCCTCCCCTCTGCATCAGACCTCTATCGATGATCAGTGAGTCCTCTGGGTTGGAAAACCCTTGAAAAGTCAATTTTTTTTCTCAAATTCCCACCCTTTTACTCTTTCTGAGAATTATCGCGCCCCTGCCATTTCTTACAGAGCGATAATTACCAGTTTATCGCTACCCTTACTATTTTCAGAACGCGATAATTTATCATTATTGCGCTTGGGATGATTCCAGACACGTGATAATCTCTGTAAAAAAGGAATTTTTCTCAGTGTGGTTGGTTCCTTTTGGTCAATTTTTTATTTCTCTGCTTTTGGTTGTTGCTATGATATTTATCAGACCTTTGTAACCTGCCCAGCTGCAGTACAGTGCTTGCATTCCAATTTTTTTTGAAGTTTTGTAGACACCTTGGACATCTTTGTGTTCGTGGTCATTGTTATCACTATACCTACTTATTCATTACCGGTTTCCTCTTGTCTACATACCTTGTCACTTTTCATAAGCTGCAAATCTGTTGTGGTTTGATTTTATTTGTTTTGTGCTTGGATTTCTTGAGTTAGTGGCACCATACCCATATTGATCACCTCCTCATTATTCTTGCATTGGCTTGGTCCTTTCATGATAGTCAAGTTTTTCTACTATTTTCCTTTCCTTGATTATATAGTTTTTAGGACTACATTGTTCTTATAGCATAACTTTCCATTTTCGTTATCAAAATCAACATTGAAAGTTTTCTTTTGGAACATTGTCTTGTTTTTGTTGAAAATATCAAGTTTATAATTTTTGCATAGGAGGAAGTGAATCACTTATCATTGTTTGTCACATAATTTTACTCATTTTTGAAGCGCCATTAGTTTTAGATCAGTAGCATTTTGAAGGTAGTTTACTTAGTTTGGCTTATTAAAAAAGAAAACAAAAAGTTTGTTTTTGGAGTGGTTTTTTCATTGCTTTTGAAAAAGTTCATGCACTGTGATCGAAGAACTCCCCTTTTACTTTAGCTAGATTTCATCGAACAGAAAGGCTCATTTCGATTCATCTTCAGTTGAATGGTTTGAGTGGTCACAACACCACACATTTCACTTCCATTTACTCGATTGAGTAATACAACCCTTAAAATTTACACTCCTTACCTCAACACACTATAACCTCACTTGAGGAGCAAAAGAATTTGTTAGTTAGGTAGGACACAGGGGATAGGCATCGAAATAATTCCCCCTTGTCATTTTCATTTGAGACATAGTTGTTTTCCTCTAGGGTGCTAAAATCCTCTAGTATTTATTGACACGGTCATCAACCAGTTTGTGGAGAGGGATTCCCGTTGTTTCGGGGGTAAGCCAAGAGGATTGGTTCTGGACGGACTTTGTGGAATACCACACTCCACTTAGCACCTAAGGCATATCGATCCATTGTATTCCTTGTACTCTACCATATAGGTGATACAAGGGTGATAAGGCAGAAGTGCCAGTATCCTTCTCCGACGTGCCATGAACGAGGTAGCTTAGTGACTTTTCTTCTAGGGCTCTTTACCTAGGATCCCTTTCAGTAGAGGGATATCCTTCCATTATTGGTCTCTCATTTTGTATTGTTCAACTTGGATTTCATCACCTTGCGAAGGATACAACTTGTTGACATCTCGAGCTCTTAGTTAGGACGTTTTGCTTGCTATTTCATCTTCTTAGAGGGTCATTTTTCCTTTTAAGTGTTGCTTGTTGGCATTCTGGCCACTTTTGTTTCAGCTCGCTTACTGTGACACCGGTCTCAGTATAGTTTTTTGAGCTTGATTTTTTGGCCTATGAGCCTTTCCTTTTTCTAGCTCCCCTTTTGCACACTCGACTACTTTAGGGTTTTTGAGTTCTTTTTTACGAGACTGTCCCCGAAACCTGTATTCCCATCATTATGTTTGATCCACAGAGATCACAGAGGATATAGGGATGAAGCCCACCACCACCACCACCACCACGGACTTCTGGTCCACCTGCATCACGTATTCTGGCCCCTGCCGACAGCGGGGCTGGCTGGGGGAATGTTCCACCACCTATCCATACTACAACTTCAGTTCATTTTGTACCTGTAACTCATAGCACTGTCTTGGAACCTATTACAGTTCCTGAAACCAATAATACACCTGAGATCCCGACTGTCCCATAACCCACTGTCATTCCAGAAATTCCTCCCACAGTGGACAACACATCAACTGCTAAAGTTAGTACTGCACACGATGCTATACCGGAGGTCATCACCCTCCCAGATGCTATCACTACCCACCTAACAGACACTTTCTACGATGTTCCTGAAGGATTTGTTGGAACTATTGAAGGATCTTACGAAGACACGTTCGAATTGATTCAAGTCCTGGATGGATACGTTGAAATTATTGAAGAAACTGAGCTACCTCCCACACCGTTTCAACCTAAGTTTGAATTTTTTACATCCTAGGCGGAACCTCTGCTTGCCACCACTACACCATCAAGTGTTCACACTCATGAAACGGGTTCTTCTAGCAATATACCATTCACTGTGTCCCTCCCCGATCTCCCCTCAAGACAATAGATTATGGCGTCTATCCAATCTAGAATGGTTAGTTTGGCTAACTCTCCTTTAGCATCGGAACAATTCAAATGTGATATAGATCAAATGCTCTCATCGACTTCCCGATACCCCCCTACTACTCATCCCCCTGGTTACTAAGCTCCCCATATCCCGTCTAGCATAGAGTTTCATCACTCCTATGCTGACGGATCCAAACCCTCAGATTTTACTTTACCTGACCTCTTTCCGGACCCTGATCAACCAACTCACATTTTTAACCCCACCTCCACTTCACAAGATACAAATTCGGGCCCAACCCTCAATGATCCTCCTATTTTTCAAGACCCCATGGACGTGACACCCAATACCACTCGATTAAATTCCCCACACTTGTTTCCGCACAATATGTTCAGCGTACCTTCAAGGGACACATCGCTTATGAGGGATAACCCAATGTTCTCACCGCCCCGACTTGAAACGTATGGAAGAACCCCCCCCACAAATCGACACCTTTGGTGTTATGGGCCAATCGACACTACCCAAGCTTACTAGTATCGGAAGAACTTCTACCCGTACTGTTGGATCATCTATGTCAACCGAAGGTACACCTTCGACCACCATTTACACTATTTCTGGAGGACAACCTTCTACTGGAACCTTTGATCCCAATAACCAACCCCCTCCGGGTAGACCATCAAACCCACCCGTAGGAGGACAATAATCTCTTGGGAACATTGGCCCCAGTAACCAACCTCCTCCAACTGGACCATCCAATCCATCTACTGGAGGGAAACCCCTTGGTACCGTTCACAGCGGGGCTACTCAACAAACACCTCCTTCTTTTCAATTGGCTCAACAAGGCCCATCATTTGGAGGAATACCACTCGTTAACGCCCCCATTGGCACCATTCAACAACCCTCTCAATCAGCAGCATCTGCTCAGTTAGGCACGTATAATTCACCTAGAAGCGGACAACCTCATGCCGGTATCCCAACCAGACCCCATTTCCAACATCCCTCGTCAAGTACACTTCCTTCTTGGGGATCCCAAATCCCATAGAGTGGGGGATACTCTTTGTTCGAAAATTGGAATAAAGCTGGGGGGAAACCTACTCAACCTTTCATTCCCCCCAACTTGAACTCTGACATTCCCTATCCTTCAGCCGCGAATACTCCATGGAACCCGCCTCTTCAGCCCCCACTTCTTCATCAGGGTGGAACCAATATTCCATGGAAACCATTCTTTCAGGCATCCCCTAACCATGGTATGGGAAATACTCCACCCAATCAAGGTGTTGGAAACATTCCCGAGACAAAACAATCCCAGGGAAATATACCCTAACAAGGAACATGAAACATTCCTGGGACACAACAACCCTAGGCTACTATACCCATTATCCCTACTCAGCAGAATGTTCAGCAACCGGCAACTAATGTGATTCCGAATCAAACAATCAATCCCATGATTTCGAACACACAACCGGTTAACCGGATGATCTACTATCCTTAGAAATTCCAACAGTATCCTGCGGGAAACATGTATGGGTACAATACCCAACATTATGTTGTGCAGGGTCCTATAGGCATCCCTATACCATACAATTACTACTCATACCCAAAACCCAATCGTCAACTTCCCTTCTTGGCTACGCTAGAATTACCTGATTTGTCGAGGCTTATTAATGATCCCATATGGCATGAACTGCATTGGCCACCCATCCTAGCCAAACTACCATTAGAAATTCCCAAGTTTGATGCCAAACCCGGGGAATACACTAAGAACCACGTAATGACCTTCTATCTTTGGTGTTCTTCAAACTCATTGATGGACGGCTCCATTCAGTTACGGCTCTTCCAGTGTATTCTCACCGGCATGACAACAAAATGGTATATCGAGCTGCCACAACACTACTTTCACGATTTCAATACCTTGGCCATGCAAGTTTTGACACATTTCGAGCTCCCCAACTGGTACGAGACTGGAACAGACCTGTTGAGCTCATTACGTCAAACCACTTCTACACATATCTCAGATCATATTCATGAGTGGCATCGACGTCGCAAGTTAATTAAGGCACCCATTCTGGATCAGTTACTCGCTGATTGGTTCACGAAGTCATTTATGCCTCCCATCGCTAGGGATATTTCCATGGGCGGACCAGTCACGGAGGAACAAGCGATTTCTCACACTCAGTATATGGATTTGGTATATATCCAGTCTGAAACTTTATACGATCCAGGCGATCGAGCAAGAAACCAAACCCAACAGTTCACTTGAAATTGTTAAACCCAAGTTTCCCACTTCATTCGATGATATATTTTTCGAAGGAAACTTGGCCAACATCATGGCAACTACTCCTATTAACATTTCAGTAAAACCTGGTGTCGTGGAAAATATTCACATAGGAAAGACATGTACTCCCACCGAGGTGGAGTTCTATACCGCCTTATTTAAAACATTCCACGATGTTTTCGCTTGGAGTTATGAATAAATTCCAGGAATAGACCCTTCCATCATGGTCCACGAAATCCAAACTTTTCCTGGTGCCCGACTAGTTCGGCAGAAACTCTGGCCCATTCATCCCTGCAAGGCAACAACTATCAAAGTAGAAATTGAAAAACTTATGCGTGCTAGTTTTATTTATCCTGTCCCGTTGACAGAATGGGTGTCTAATATTGTTCCCATGGCAAAGAAACAGGGTACGATTAGAGTCTGTGTCAATCACTGTGACTTGAACAAAGCTTGTCCAAAAGACAACTATCCAACTCCGTTCATTGACCAGATTATTGATAACTGTGTCGGGAGTGTCATCTTTTCATTCATGGATGGCTTCTCCGACTATAATCAGATAGAGATACTCCTCGCTGACTAGCATAAGACAACCTTCATTTTCCCATGAGGGACCTTTGCGTACCGAAAGCTACCCTTTGGACTCAAGAATGCCAGGGAAAATTTCCAACGAGCAATGTCATACGCATTTCACGACATTAAACATATTTTAGAACTATATCTTGATGACCTCCCTGCCCATTCTCAGGCTTGGGATGATCACCCAGATCATTTAAGCGCCATCTTTTCTAGGTGCCGCCACTACAATATTCATTTAAATCCACACAAGTGTGTCTTTTGTGTCGAAGCCGGAAAACTATTTGGATTCATAATCTCCAAGGACGGTATACATTTAGACCCAACAAAGGTAGAAGCCATTCTAGCTTTTCCTTCACCCACAGACAGGCCAACACTTCAAAGTTTGCAAGGGAACGCAAACTTTCTACACCGTTTCGTGTGCAATTTTTCTGAGATCACCAAAGGCTACATGAGGCTTCTGAAAAAGAACATTCCCTTTTTCTAGGATGACGAAGCCCAACAATCTTTCGATAATCTAAAGGAATCCCTCACTAAGGATCCCGTAATAAAACCCCCCAATTGCACACGGGATTACATTTTATATCTCTCAGCTTCCGTTTCCACCATTGTCATGGTGTTAGTCCAGGAAGATGCCAACGACATAGAACATGTAGTTTATTATCTTAGTAAGAATCTCCTCGACTCCGAAACCCGCTACTCACATGTTGAAAAGCTGGCTCTGGCTACAGTTTTTGCTATCCAGAGGTTCCACCACTACAGTCTGCTCCACCGGACCACTATCATCATTGATTTAAATCCAATATACTACATCCTCACACATCAAGTTCTTGGGGGAAAATACTCTCGTTGGATTTTTTTCCTTCAAGAGTTTGACTTGGAATTTGCCAAAGAAAAATCCAAGAAATCTTTGGTCTTCGCAGAGTTGATTTGTACTTTGCCCCATGTCATTGAGCAACCAGAGCCCATCGATTCTCTCCCTGATGAATCATTGTTCCTCATTGGCATGTATGATCTGTGGTATGGGGATATCATACTCTATCTCCAAACCCAACTTTTTTGGCCCAAAATCAACCGTGATGAACGTCGACGCATCCGACATCATGCCAAATACTACCTCATCATTAACGATACCCTTTATCACCGTGGTGTCGATACCGTTCTTCGACGTTGTTTAACTTTGGACAAGGCTGAACACGTTCTTAATGACTGCCACTCTGGAGCATGTGGTGGTCATCTCTCTGGGATGGATACGGCCCAGAAGATTCTATGAGCGGGATATTTCTGGCTCTCAATTTTCAAAGACTGCATTAAAACGGTCAAGAAATGTCCACCTTGTCAATTCTTCCATAGTAAGAAATGCTCGCATCCTGCTCCACTTCACCCTGTGTTTGCCGTTGGACCCTTTGCCAAATGGGGCATAAATTTCATGCATTGTAAGCCCACTCCAGTCGAGGGGCATAGCTATGTCATAGTAGCTATTGATTATTTCACAAAATGGGATGAAGGGATGCCTACTTTTGCAGAAGACGGTAAAACAACAGTGCAATTCATATTCAACCACATCATAGCTAGGTTCGGAGTTCCACAGTCTATTGTGACTGATCATGGTTCCCACTTTAGGAACCATATGATTGAAGAATTGAGTACCAAGTTGGGTTTTCTCCATGAGAACTCAACCCCATACTACCCACAGGCCAACGGCCAAGTCGAAGCCATAAACAAGGTTTTGAAGCGCATGATTCAACGCATTGTGGGTACTCATAAGTCCAATTGGCACTTATCTCTCTTCTCGGCATTATGGGCCTACCGAACCTCAGTGAAAAGTGCTACTGGGTTCACACCATTTCAACTGGTGTATGGCCTGGAAGCCATTTTTCCAATTGAATGTGAAATTCCGTCACTGAAGATAGCCGTAGAATTACTTCCCAATACAACTTATGAAAAGGAACAGTTTCTATATCTAGCCAAGCTAGATGAAACCCACTGCGATGCTGCTTTAGCTAATGAAGCCCATAAGAAACGCGTCAAAGCACAGTATGACAAATCCACTCAACCTCGGATTTTCAACGAAGGCGACCTCGTACTCACATACGACCAAATGCATGACAAACTAGGAAAAGGAAAGCTAGAGTCCATGTGGTATGGTCCCTTCATTGTAAAACATGTATTGGAAAAAGGAGCTTACGAGCTAGTCGACTGTGATGGCACACCGTTGGCACGACCCTGCAACGGGTTGTACCTAAAACATTTCTACGCGTAGGTTAATCCTGCGCGAGAAATCTTGTACATAATGCACTTAGTTTATTTTCAGTTATTTATTTTGTGTGTGTGTGCATGGATTTTATTTCATGTATCCTCATTTACCTCGACTTGTGCTTCTATGTGTAGATGTCTGCATACTATGGATTCGTTGATGGTGCTAGCCGACACACCCAGAACCTTGCTTCCGCAGCATGGGTTATCTATTATCTTGTTGGCGAGTTGGTATCTTCAGGAGGCACTTGCTTGGGCCCCACAACCAACAACATTGCAGAGTACCATGCAGTCATCGGACTCGTAACTGAGGTTGGTTCCCTTGGAATCGACTCCTTATAAGTCTTTCTAGACTCCCAACTCGTGGTGTCCCATTTGAATCATGTCTACACTGTTTGAGATCCTATATTGCTTCGCTTATTTAGAAGGGTATGCCTCTTGGAACAATCTTTTGTTTACATTTCATATCAACATATACCAAGAGAATTCAATTTTGTAGTTGACTCATTGGCTAACTACATTTTGGATTGGCATCTAGCTCAAACATGAAAAGTACATCATAAATCAAACACACAAGCCATTGTAAATTAATAAGTCATAGAAATAAGTCCACATGTATATAATCACATATACAAGTGTTTTTCTGAATACATATGATAAAGTTGTGTCTAAAGACAAAATTTGGGATTCCATCCCATACAAAATTTGTCTCTCCGGCCTACATGTCGCGTACAAGCCGCAAAAAGAAGATACTACTATCTAAGGAGACCTATCGTGATCATCGCGACCCTCGCGATCCTCGCGCTCCTTTCACTATTCGTTGTAGCTACCATAGATCTAGCCACCCTATGGAGGGGTTGGCCGATACGCCTAGGCACACCCACAGTATGCCGCTGGAGATGGAGAGGGACGTCGTCTATCCTCATAGCAGGAAATCCAAAGGTCAAACCCACAAGATTCCGCTCTACATCGCGGATACCTCCTGCTTATTCTTCATCCTCCTCTTCCTCCTCAGCAGTGGCCTAATGCTGGACTCCACCTCGGTTCATCGGCGAGTATCCCACTGGTCTCCTCGGTCCATGATCTGCAACATGCACACGTACATACATTAGATCTTTTTACACATTAAAAAATCACTAAAAATTATATACATTTAAAAAATTTAAAAACACATTGGTGAAGGTCATATACCTGAGTTGTCCTAGTCCTCGTCATCGGGCAATGCCAAGTCAATGTCCTCTCGAAAATCCACCCTTGCATAGGGGAAGTCCTCGATCATCACGATTTGCTCCTCGAGCCATGAGAAGAAATCCTCACCGAAGGATAATACTTGTGGTCACCCGAGCCGTCCTGTGTAGTCACTCCATCGACCCATCCGAGGCTCGGTCATAGGGCAGATAGGCATGGATATCTGAGGACGCAGTAATGGAACCCTCTCTAAAAAGAAGGTGACTAAGATACTCACATACCCAAATTGGCGAGTATCTCCATTTCTGCACTTGGTTACTTGTTCCTTGAGGTTGGATAACACCCCTTCACACCAGTTGAACAAAGTTGGTGCCATGAACTTTACATCAAGATTCATTTGCGCTCGAGATGCCTGATGAGGGCTCACACTACCTACCGCTCGAGTTATGGTAAACAATACAGTTCTCAATGGGAGCTCTATCACATCCTTGATGGCTACTTTCCCACTTTTCTTTGAAGAACCTTGTCGGCAGTAATGACTAGTCAAGTCACTTGTACTTTCTTTTGAAGCCCTGTGCCCTGTCAGGTTCACTCGTGCCCCTCTTTTAGAGAGGCCAGTGAGAAAGTAGATATATTCGAGTTCAATCTCGAGAGTATGCTCTCCGATTCAGAATGCCCGAATGTCACTCTCCACAATTGTATTATGCAAGTTAGAAGTTTGTCGTGTTTTCAGATACCCTTGGTCTTGAAGAACTTCAACAACCCACATGCCCGCAGTGCATTTAGTCTCACTTGGTCATCATCAGCCAATTGATCATTAGCTTCATGTTCCCTTTCCTTCCAATCAACCATTTTTCCTCAAATGAGATGTAAACTCCTATAAAAATCCAATTAAAACATTCATGAGCAAGATGGAAGATTGATCTCATCCCAAACATGAGGAAACACCAAGTTATTTTTCCGTTTTTCCGCGATTATCGTGCCTGGGCGTGGCCTGGTTGTGCGAAAATGAGGAATTACCGCGCCCTCATATGGAACTACAGAGCGATGATCGAGAGATTATTGCGTTTCCCGACAAAGGGAGGTCGTGATAATTATAGGTGTGAAAAAGGCATCCTAGGGCTTCCTCAAAATATTACCAAACTAATGAGAAATAAAAAAATAAGGACATGAATTGAAAGAGGAGCTTAAGAGATATTACCTGGCGCCAACGGTTGTCAGAATGGTGCCTTAGATCTCCAGATATGGTCACTTGAAGTTTTGCCCTTCAATAGGTAAAATCCCTCTATGAGAAAAAATAGCCAAGTTAAAATGGTAACTTTCTATTTTTACCTCTTGCTTATATAAGTTCCATGACTATATTTTTGCTCATTATTTGATTTAAAATATCCTTTTAGGTCAAATTTTTCATTACTAATATATTTTTCCAAGGTTTCATAAACCATTTTTGACAGGATCTTTACACTTTGTTCACACTGGCGATATATTAATGTTTGGACCCTTGTTTGAGCTGACTTTATCTTTTTCACGCTTTGGATTAAAACCTGAAAAAGATTCCAAGCGCCTTTTCACACCTGTGTCGTGCTTGTTAAAATTAAGTAAACGGTGTTGAGCTTAGTCGACTTTACTCGTGCTCGTAAAACGATGAGGAAAGTATCATTTCGGTATTATTTTATTCTTTTTTCGGACCGAAATGATTAAAAATGATGAAAAAGACCATTGGAGTTCTCTTTAAGCTCTTTTCAGACTCCCTCGTTTCGAAAAGATTGCCAAGTGCACTTGTCTCTTTCACACTTGTAAAAGTATTTGAAAGGTCGTCTATTCGATGATAGGTTACCCCTTTTTCGGCCCATCTAGACTATTTACGAGAAATGTATACATCAGTCAACTTTTGACTGGGATAGTTCTCTCAGGAATTGTTTTACACTTTTTCGGGACTAAGGGACTAAATTTATGAAAAAAATACACTTTGGAGCCTTCTTTAAGTTTTTCAAGCTCTCTAAATGTGAAAGACTACCGAGTTTTCCTTCCTTGGACTCGTTAAAATTCAACATCGAAGGGCTCGCTTTGGGACAAACCACTCCTTTCTCAGGTTCATAAAACATGTGAGATCGAACTCTTCTATGAGATGAGCAATACCGAGCATCTGTTATCCTCTTCAAGCTCGTAAAACAACAAAGAGGTACTCGTCCATCATGTCCGGGGGAAAATGGGAAATGAGTCAAGTTTATCTTGTTGGCAGCTTGTTAGTCATCACCTTTTGTTGGCCCGGTTTTGCAACTAGGCTTAGTGTTATGGGCACCTTCTAACTAGTAGCAGCAGTTTCAATAGAATTAAAAACAATAAACTAAATCTAAACTAAACTAATCTAGCATGTGCATTTTGAATTAAAAAAAACAAGAACAAGAAACATAAAAAATAATTTTTTGTATTGACAATGGGGCAAGCAAATGCTTGCAAGAACAATACCTTCAAGTGATGAAGGTTGTTTGAATGGCTCCAATGGTGAGCAGCTCCAATCTCCAATGGGTCCTTTCTCCAAGGTTGCTACAATGGCCAAAACTCAAGGGAGATTTTGGCAGCATGAGGATATGAATATGGATGGATGTGAAATGAGGAGCCCCTACCACCTTTTTATAGGTTTTGGTGGTGGGGAATACCATTTGTGGTTTTGTGGAAACCAAATGGTATTGACCAACATGGTTTAGGTACTTTTCCCTCCTTTTTCCTTTTTTGAATAAAATTAATATTTTAATTCCCTTTTTAATATTTTTGGGAATTTGGACCCTTTTTGAGGGTTTTTTATGCTTTTCAGGAAAAATAATATTTTTGAGTGGGAAAAAGGGGTGTACGAAGGTCTTTTGGTGACCTTTTGTTGGTTTCAGAGGCTCGGATGGTGGAAAAGTGGACAAATGGGTCATGTGAATAAGGGAATGAGCTAGTGAGCACTTTTTAGGTGTTAACAGATTGCCCCCTGATGTGTGAGGGTAGGAGCTCATCGTATGGCCGATAGACATCATAGTTCTTTTGTCTTTTTTCTGGGGTTTAGGGAGAGAAGAGACCGGTTGGAGACTGGAGCCACGACCCTTGGAAGCTGCAAAAACAAAAAATATTACATGGCCTCAATATGAATGAGGTATAATCTCTGATAATGGACGAGGCGGGCATTCCCATGCTTGTATCAAGACATATACATAACAATTAGTCCCAAGAAGGGGGATCTAATACTTTAAGAATCTACTGGTACATCATAATGGTCCAGGGGGGACATTATTTTGGGATATACTTCTGATCATAACTGATCTCAATACCTGATACACTGGAATAACTGATGAACTGTTGGAACTGAAGGTGTCCAAAATCTGTAGGGACGTAATGACTGTGAGCCATCTCTGGGAAGTATCTGTAACTGTATACTCGAGGGGGTATAAAACTGGGGTACATCTGAATACTGTCGCCATACTCAAGCCGGATATCTATAGGAACAGTGTAACTGGTTGTATCCATAGGTAGACTCTCAAATGTGGAGGAGTCAGAAGGTATCCGGGGTCTTCAACTAATAAGTGAACGGGAACCGATGCCCTGTGCGAGTCTCAACGATGCGATCAAGGTGTTGAAGTCGAGCATGCAAGAAACAACCATTTGGAGAGGCACTGAGGACTCTTCTTGAAATGATTCGTAGGAACTCATCATAAATGGTGATGAGTCCAAGACACAGGGACCTCTAGGTCTATCCTCTGGAATAAATTTGGTTGTCGTCGATAGAGGGAGACCAGCAACTAACAAGGCAATGATGTTTCCTTGATAGGAGCACGAGGTGTAGAACTGAAGTGGTGTAGTACTGATGGTAGGATTGACATACTTGTGGGGATGGGAAATAATTGGGTCAAAAAGTTGGTAGACTCAAACTTCCTTTGTTCAGAGCATGATGACATGGTTGACCTGGCAGCGTAGGGAACTGACTTGTAGGGACTGAATGTTATATATTGGCTCTGGTGGGGAGGACGAGCTGATAGGTGCTATCGAGGGATTATCAAGGTGACATACTGCAGAATACTCTGAACAAAGGCGACCAAAATGGGGAAGCTACCATATGAGTAGATGTGATCTGTCGTGGCGCCAAGAGGCACCATTGATTCCTTCTTCGTAGTTTTAATGAGCTCCAAGAAGGGATAAAAGTGTGCTCTGAAATGGTACGGTCCTGTGGATTTTGTGAGCCCAGGACAGCTCATGCTCATGGTTGCTTTCATGTTTAGAGAGTCTGAAAACGGTAAGTGGACTCTATTGGTGTTTCTTTTTCGTAAGTTTAGTCTCCAAGGCCCGAAAAAGCATAAAATGATGCGGATGGAGAACTCTTCTAGCCGATGTGACTAGAGTATACCTTTTTCGTAATTAGTTTACGAGGTCCGGAAAAGGGGTAAACTTATACCAGGTAGACGCCCTTTCAGATACATTTAGTGAGCATGAAAGGAAGCAAGATTGCTCGACGATCTTTTCATTGTTTTAGGAGTCAGAAAAGAGCTTAATAGAAACTCCCTAAGTGCCTTTTTCGTAAAAGGGATTGCTCGGCCCGAAAAAGGGATAAAATTATACCGAACAGAAATGGATAGATGGGAGCAAGAAAAGGTCTCAAGTGTCATCATGTGTGTGGGATACTGGATCCGGTGACATAAAGATTGTCACAAAGGGGGCTGCGACCGTTGTGGCACGCAAACCGAGGCAATGAGAGGGCATTTTGAAAAAATGGCCGAAAAGTATGGGCATGAGAGCGAGAAATGATCTCAAGCATCATCACGAGTGCGGAAAACTGAATCCGACGATATAAAGACTGTCAAAAATGGAGAACGGCAGATGTGTCACGCAAATCGAGGTGACGAGGGGGGCATGGGGAAAAATGCCCGAAAAATCTAGGCGTGAGAGCGAGAAATGATCTCAAGCATCATCACGAGCGTGGAAAACTGAATCCGGCGATATAAGGCACGTCGAAAACGAAGAACGGCCGATGTGGCACGCAAACGGTGGTGACGAGGGGGCATGGGAAAAATGCCTGAAAAATCTAAAGGTGAGAGCGAGAAATGATCTCAAGCATCATCACAAGCGCGGAAAACTGAATCCGACAGTGCAAATGGTGTGAAAAACGGAGGTCATAAGGACTCTGGAATGGTCAAAGCAAATAACTAGGTTAAAAAATTGCTACAAATAAAGGTGATCCCACCAAGCCAATGATGCAGTGGTGGGGAGAAATGATGACCCGCGGGGGGAAATACTATTTGCATAAAATCAACTCAAATATACAAGTGACACGTGACCTCAAAAATGGTTGAGATCACGAATATGAAAAAGTGAGCAGGGTTAATGACCTGCCCCCATGCTATGTGCATGGGGTTTGTGATTGTGGATCACATATGTGTTGGTTTGAACGATGGGCTCATTGAGGTGTTGAGATAGAGATGATGGGGAAGGTTCAAAATGATTGATCATGCCCCCTATCCCGGGGTCGAGGTAATCTATTATGCCCCCTAACTTAGAGGTGTCAATGTGGTGCAGATGTTGTCTCAGAGAGAGATCAATAGGGCATTTGAGCAACTGCTAGCAGGGTGTTATACCATGAGGCTGTGGGCTGTGGTGGAATACTGAAGTGATGATATGATGATGGGGGATTCCCTTTGTGGGGTGGATGCCCCCAGTATCTCCGACGAGAATCACGATGATGATGAGTAAGCAAGGTTTTGGGCCTTCCCCCATGTTGTGGACATGTGGTTTCCTCGTCGATTTGAAAGGGTTGAATATGTGTGTCTAAGGGATCAATTGAAGAGGCCGACCGGATAGAGGGCTATCTAGTGGAAACCATGTAAATGGTGTTAATCTCTCCGGATGAGGATGATGCGGGAGGGTAGATCTCCTCGATAGTAGGGGGTGCCGTCTCAAGGTCCAAATTGTTCATCTCGTAGAGGGCTGCTCTGTAATCTGGGATGTCAGGACAGTTATGGGAGTAGTGGCCGTAAATACCGCATATCGCACATGGGTGGTTGGTACGCAGTGATTTATCACGAGGCATGGGGTTTGGATCTAGTTTGTCCACCGAGATGTTGGGGTCGTCGTCCAACATTTGCATGTGTTCCTGCAATGCAGGTAACTGCGGACACTGATGTGTTGGATGGCCTAACTCATCACACAACGATCATTTTGGAGGAGCACGGAATACGGGGGCAGGTTTAACCGCCTTGGGTGGGGGTACCGCAGTGTATGGTTGCGGGCCTCTGCCCCCAGTGGGTCTGATGAGTGGAGGGGGATTCGTCGATGACGAAGGAGTAGTGATACCGGGAGGTGGTTGGGTAGAAGTGACGATGGGTTGCACCGGCTGCAGGATGACATTTGGTGTCGGCGGGGGAACGGGAGGCGAAATATACCACACGGGTAATCCCAATGTTAACCTGGGGAGGCTGAGGGTAGCCATAACCGGGGCGCTTACTACACCCGAAGGAGGAAATAGAAAGGGGATTGTGTGGATGGGTGTAACCCCAATGTGACTAGGGACCAATGGTGGTTTGGGTAACAAAGGTGGTTGATTACCGGGTGTTGGTGTATTCTGTGAAAGAGTACAGAGGTTCGCAATGTGGGTCTCCGGTGACGGTGGTGGAATGGCCTGGAATGTAGAGGTCATCGGCGCCTTGGAGTAAAGTCTGGGTCCTACTGAGGAAATGAATGAGGTAGTTGCACCACAAACAGGTTGTTCAACCATGGGGAGAACATTTTCAGGTGTGGCGGGGGCCTTGGGATCGTAATAGGTGAGCTGGTTGACTTTGACCACGCGTCCCTCATGGGGGAACTGCATGGTGCGAAATACAGATGAGGCAACAGCCCGCATGGCATACATGTAGCTGCGACCAAGTAACAGGTTATAGTCTAGTTGGGCATTGATGACCTCAATGTCAATGAGGATGGTTTTAATCCCCAGCTGGATGGGGACATTGGCTAAAAGACCTTGGGGTTGAGCCGAACGGCCGTCGTAGGCTCGTAATGCAGTGGTGGACTGCTGGAGAGTAGGGGATCCCAACTTCTGCCAAATGAATGTGGACATGATGCATGTGGAGGCCCCTTCATCGATAATGCACCGATGGATGACAAGATTCCGAATGGAAACGGAAACTTGGAATGCTAATGAGGAAGGCAGTCGTGGTTCATACTGGTCTGAATCGAATGCGATCAGCTGTGAATCATTGGGGTCAATGGCACCAATGGCAGAGAGTAAAGTCTTGCGCTGTGAAGGACAGTTTTTCAAAACTTCTAAAGCAGACATGGCTGCAGGAGACTGGGCTAAGTCGTCTATGATGTTGTAATTCGACGCAGCCCGAGCATTGGGATTATTGTTGATACGACGAAGTGGGAAGCGAGGTGCTTTGGAAGCGCCATCAAGTGGAGCCGGAGGTATACGTAACGTTTGATATGTGGGATTAACGTTAGTGTTCTTCTCGGCGGGAGGGGCTTCAGAGTTGGAGCCATATTGGTTCCGACGAGTTTGGAGGTTAGCATCGATAGTCGACATCATCAACAAATGGTGCGTACCTGAATCGAACATGGGTTGATCAGGGGATGCATAAGTGATCTGCTGTGGTGGCACGTTGCCCTGAGGGGGGGCTAACGGCTGAGTGTTCACTACACCCTGGTTTGGAAAGGGGTTTTGCAGCACCAAGGGTTGATGTTGAGGTGGTGGAGGGTTGGGTGGCGGCTGAGGAGCCGCTTGCCCTTGACGATGTGCATCGTCGATCCAGAGTTGCCGAGCTCGCTCCAAATGTGGGCAAGAATGTGTGTAATGACCATAGACCCCACAGATAGAACAAGGGTGGTTTGTTCTGAGGTTATTATTTCTAGGCTGCTTAGGATTCCGATCCGGATTGCGGTTGGGAGGAGCAACATTGTTATTCTACGGAGGATTGGGAGGTGGAGGACCTTGCTGATGTTGTTGGTTATTACCACGATTGTGACCTCTACCATGGTTCTGTTGCGCACCTTGGTTGCGCTGGTTGTTTTGGTTCTGGGGCTGGTTGTGCTGTGTATATACTTGCCCTTGAGCAGTGGGAGCATTTTGGTTCGCCGCAGGTGCGGGAGCAGGTTGTGGTGGATAATAAGCTTGTGGTGCTGGAGGTGGTCCAGTTGCCTGCTGGGGTTGTTGGTAACCCTGAGCTATTGGATGTGTTGGATTAGCTGGTGCAGCTTGCTGTGGGTACTGCATCGGTTATGGCGGGAACTGAATGGAGTTCTGTGTAGCAGGTTGGTTGTAATATGTAGGAGGTACATATGCTGATGGCGCTTGCCCATAGCAATGTTGTGGACAAGAGGGTCCATGAATGTGATGTGTCTGGTTTGTTGGAGCGTAAGAAGTTGTTGCTCCGGAACTGGATGTGGCCCTAGAGAGATCTGGGGAAGGCATGGTGCTCACCATGCTGAAAGGTTTAGCTTGCTGTGTGATTTGGCCAATAATGCCATCAGCGGCATGTGATGCCCCCGGTGTGTCACCGCGTGAAGAGTCGTCGCGTGGGGCGTCCAGTATGATTGTGTATAGATAACCTGGCTAGGCGTAAATGAGATCAAACTGTTGGGATTTGAGGATGGCCTCTTCCTCAGACTGGGGTCTTTCGGATGCCACATCCTTCGTAATGAGAGGGAGAAGGGATTTTAGAAACCAATCTAGGAAGATACGGTCGTCTAATTTGATTTTGCAGAGGCTTCGGCGTCGACGCCACTCATGAATGTGGTCAGTGATGTGGGTGGCCGTGTTCTGTCTGCAAGACAGTAGGATCTCGATGCCCGCATCATAGCGGACAGGTAACTGAAAGAACTGCAGGAAGGTCGAGGCAAGGGAGGTAAAGGTGGCATGCGTCCCATGGGGCTGCTCGATATACCACTTGGCTGCAGAGCCAGTGAAAGTGCACTGTAACAGACGGAGGCGGACAGAGTCGTCCACTATGGAGCTGGAGGAACACCATAGATGGAAGGACATGATATGGTTCTGGGGGTCCTCACCTGCCTTACCCTCAAACTTAGGGATGTCGGAGGGGAGTTTGGTGGGCATGTGAGGCCACGCAGGATCATGTCTGATAGGGTCATTGGTGAGCCTGGCTAAATCTGGCAAGTTCAGACTTGCCATATATGGTAAGCTAGCAAATGTAGTGACTGGGACTGGGACATGTCTAGTCATGGTGGTATGGGGTCCAGCAGCACCTAAAGGTATGCTAGGTATTGAAGGTATATGTCCTCCAATAGGTGTGGTCTGGTAAGGGCCAGTGCTTCCTAGTGAAACATGGGTTACACTAGGGTTCGGAATAGTAGTGGTGATTCTTGGGATAGGGTTTGTGGAAACCAGATGGGGTGTGACCCCTATGTTGGGCATACCCATAACAGGTGGTGGCCCTGTGTTGGGAATTCCTATAACAGGTGTGGCCCTGTGTTGGGCATTCCTAAATGTGGAGTGTTGCCCATATTGGGCATACCCAGGGGGGTGGTTGTTTCCATGGGCGGCACTGCAGTAGAAGGGTCTGTAGACGTCTCTCCTATGGTGCTGGTAAATAGTGGATCAAATGGTGTTCCAGACATAATGTTGGTTGGGAATAACGCAGTGGGATTTTTGGATTCTGCCTCAGAATCAGAAGTGAAGTGAGGCGTGTCAGAATCGGATGACTGTCTAGTTGATCGACGATGTGTCGAGTCAAGGGATAAGGCTTGGCGTCGGTGACGTGGTGAGCCAAGTAGACTGAACTCTGGGAGTTCGCCCTGTAGACGACGAGAGCGTCTAAAATTATCAATGGTGAGAAAATAAGTTTTTGTGGAAAAAATCTGTTTAAGTATCAGGTGGTGATATATATATAAAGAACTCAAAACCCTAATGCAACCAAGGGTGCAAGAAGGGGAGTGAAAATGAAGGCTCTCAGGCCAAAAAATCAACCTCAAAAAAGGCACTTATTCTAGCAGCTGTGCTACAATAAGTGGAGGGATGCAACAAATGGTCAGAATACCAACATGCAAACAGCTCCTAGAAAAAATAGGCGTAACTAGACCAAAGGTGGGATGAATCATGCAAACACCTAACTAAAAGTATTGTGACTCAACAAACAATATCCTTTGCAAGGTGATGAAATCCAAGTCAGACAATATGAGTGTTGAGACAACGGCTAGATATCCCCCTACCGGGAGGGACACCGGGTAATCAATCCTAAAGAAAGGCTACTAGGATACTCCGTTCATGACGCGTCGAGAAAAGGTAAATCTGCTGTTTGGTCCTTTGATCGCAATATCCCAATACAGGGATATCCCGAGAACTGTGAATGGTAGCCCTTCGGTTACTGAATGGATTTCGGTATTCCACTCAGGCTTCCAGAACCATCCTCGCGACTTCAACCCTCCTAGGGGAGAGGCCTTCCCACAAACCGGTTGTGACCGCGCCAATAAATACTAAGAGGTTTTAGCTCCCTAAAGGACAACAACTATGTCTCAGATGTAATAACTGAGGGGTGTTATTGGAACACCTATCCCCCCAATACTACCTAGCTACAAAGTTCTTGTAGTGTTCCTCAAGTGAGGTTAAAAATGTGTTGAAATTAGGGTAAGTTTTAAGGCTCAATTTAAAATTAGTGTTCGATTGGGTGCACGTGTGGTATCTTAAACTGAAAATTGAAAAAAATAAATGCTTTATAGGAAATTTTCAAAAAATAAAGGATCTTTCAAAAATAAAAACAAATTTGATGACTTTTTCAATAAAAGGAAATTAAATGCTTTTCAACTATTCGAAAAAACAGAGGATTTTTCAAACAAGAAAGCAAATAATATACCTTTGTTTCAAAATAAATGGATTTCGTTGTCTTTAATTGCTATGGGCAAAATTTTTTTTAAAGAAGCAAAATGTAAGTCTAGATAAAATGCAAAAATATATCTTTCTTTCAATTGATGAAATTTTTTTAAAAAGACTTCTTTCACATGTGCATTCTAAATAAAAAAAAAAAAATTGATGGCTGTAAAATAAGCAGGATTTCTAATACTGAAAAATGTGCTGTATGGGCAAAAATTACAGTAAGAAATTAATTTTTTGAATCGGAATGGCCGAATGAAAAAATTAGCAGCGTGGCTTTTGACAGAAAAGCCGCGATGGACCGCGCGGGTTTCTGTCGCACAGTCGCGATGGACCGCGCGGGATTTAGGTGCACTGTCGCGATGTGCAGCGCGAAAAATGTCTGCGAAGCCGCGATGTGCAGCGCACAAATAGGCCACGAGGCCGCGGGGATCCGCGCGGAAAATGGCTGCGCAGCCGCGATGTGCAGCGCGGAAACAGGCCGCGAAGCCGCGGTGAACCGCGCGGAAAAAATCTGAAAATTCACGGTGAACCGCGCAGAAAAAAGTCGAAAAGTCGCGATGGACCGCGCGACTGTCAGGCTAAAAACCGCGAGGCGAAAGCCGTGCACGGAAAGCAAAAAATGAACCCGAAAATTGAGAATTCCGGGTTGTTAATGGCAATAGATGGGGCCAAAAACTAGAACAGCAATGGATCTGCTGTCTAGAATGGCAAATCTATGGATCTAAAGGCTAAAAACTAATAAAAAATTAAGATTGAAAGCAAAACTTGAGATCTATTGTTCAAAGCCAGCGGAGTCGCCAAAAACTGTTGGCCCGGTTTTGCAACCAGGCTTAGTGCTATGGGCACCTGCTAACTAGTAGCAGCAGTTTCAATAGAATTAAAAACAATAAACTAAATCTAAACTAAACTAATCTAGCATGTGCATTTTGAATTAAAAAAAACAAGAACAAGAAACATAAAAAATAATTTTTTGTATTGACAATGGGGCAAGCAAATGCTTGCAAGAACAATACCTTCAAGTGATGAAGGTTGTTTGAATGGCTCCAATGGTGAGCAGCTCCAATCTCCAATGGGTCCTTTCTCCAAGGTTGCTACAATGGCCAAAACTCAAGGGAGATTTTGACAGCATGAGGATAGGAATATGGATGGATGTGAAATGAGGATCCCCTACCACCTTTTTATAGGTTTTGGTGGTGGGGAATACCATTTGTGGTTTTGTGGAAACCAAATGGTATTGACCAACATGGTTTATGTACTTTTCCCTCCTTTTTCCTTTTTTGAATAAAATTAATATTTTAATTCCCTTTTTAATATTTTTGGGAATTTGGACCCTTTTTGAGGGTTTTTTATGCTTTTCAGGAAAAATAATATTTTTGAGTGGGAAAAAGGGGTGTACTAAGGTCTTTTGTTGGTTTCAGAGGCTCGGATGGTGGAAAAGTGGACAAATGGGTCATGTGAATAAGGGAATGAGCTAGTGAGCACTTTTTAGGTGTTAACACCTTTGAACATGGCATGCGTCATCCCTTGTCTACTTTTGGGTATTTATATTTTCCTACTGAGTTATGGTCATCATCTCAAGTCGTCTCTTTGGCCACGAGCCTACTCGTCGTGTGTTTGTTATCTGCTATCTACAATCCCTGCTGCTAGGTCCCGCTTCATGTTGTTATATGTTCAAAGGGTCCGCGTTGTTCTAAGTCACCCACTGTTTCAAATCTTCCGTTGTGTTAGTACATGTTCTCTTGTTCCATTGTTACATACTATCTCTCATTTCGATTTTGTGTCGATGATGTGGGAATCATTATTGCCCACCTTTGACGAGTCTATTCCTGTTGACATCAAATCACTATCCAAGAATTAGGCTTAGGAGTCAACCATCAGTACCTTGTTACCTGCATGCCTCAATGACATGTTTCCTCGTGTTTGACAGTGGGTTTCCATCATTGACCTCTGATCGAATAATCTCACGAGTGCTCGACATCAACTCATCTATTCGCATTTTGTTGGGATGTACTATAGATACCTTGGGGATCATTGTCATCATTGGTGATTTCCCTCGCATTTGTTAACGGTTCACATCATTGACCGGTAATCAAATGGTTTCTACCATGTTTGACTTCAACACCTTGTAATCACATGGCTAGATTCGTATAGTTTGGGATTGGGTAGAAGACCCTAGACACCTTTTTATATATTGATTACGTCCAGGTTGCAATGGCGACTTTTGATTAGGTGTTCCACCTAGTCATTACATGGAAGACCTCACTCTTGTATTGTCACATAGATCCACTTATGTATTGGTCGTGGCTGTGTCATTATTATCTCATTGATCTATGATTGTTCATAGTAGCCATGATTTCTATACAGTCTATATCATCTCAGTACTCATGGATCTGCAATGTATTGGTCGGCAGCCATGCTTTGAGTCAATTGTTTTCGAGCATGGAAATGCTCGCCTCGGTGGTATATTTGACATTTTGTTTCTATTTCATCTCCTTGTTGCTCCCCTCGTGTTAAATTTTCAGAATTTACTTCAATCTGATCTAGGATCTTAATTGAGAGAACAACATGTACAACACATCTACATCATATCAATCATGGACACAATAATGCAAGCACACAAGAGACACAGAGTTTACTTGGGGAAAACCATAAAGGTGAAAAACCCCAATAACTTACTCAGAGATAGATAGAGCAATGATACAACCAGAATACAAGAGATAGTCTTCTCCTAGCAGCAGAGCCTCCTCCTCCACAAGTGCGCCACTCTCCAAAGTGTGAGTGAGAGAATAGAATGTGTAAAATGAGAGAGACACACTCTTTATTTATACACTAACTTGACTTGACCTTTACTCAACTAGGTCGGCCTCAACTTAACCACTTAACATAATGCTGATTGGGCCGACCCCCACTAGGGTGGTCTAATAACCCTTTGACCCACATGGCCGACCCCCAATAGGGTGGTCTAATGACCCTTCAACCCACATGACTTATACAGGGCCGACCCCAACAAGGTGGTCTAATAACCCATCAAGTATAAGTTACGACACTTACAATATAAATGACGACACTTCCGTATAGAGGAATAACACATCTCTTATAAGGGTACAATAAATATATATGAAATCCATAGATGAAATACATTCCGAAGTTACATATACATCAACACTCCCTCTTAACTAGGAAGGTATTTCTCGACACAGTTCTGCTAGACAAGTCTTCTTCTCGGGATCATCGTCATCATCATCGTCACTGCTGCTGCTATCTCAACCAATATCTGACTCTACTCATCATAGGAAGTTCTACAGAGCCAGTCCTTTTTCATACTGGATGTAGGCCCACCACCTGCAGGTCTTCATCATCTGTGCGAACGGTCTGATAGAGGTGGCCTCTCAGGACTAATTTTATGTGCGGATGCAATACCAGAAAGAGTATCCTAGGAAAATTTATGTGCCTAAGCATGACCGACAAGATCTCCTAGGATTGATTACATGCATCTCCTCCACAATACCTTTAAAGAGCATCCCAGGAACATTTATGTGCCGCAGCACGAACGACAAGATCTCTAAAGAGCATCCCAGGACTTATTACGAGCATACAACTCAACCTCTCGGATCTCCAGAACTGATTACATGTGGATAGAAAAAACCTTTAAAGAGCATCCCAGGAACATTTATGTGCCGCAGCACGATCGACAAGATCTCTAAAGAGCATCCCAGGACTAATTACGAGCACATAGCTCAAACTCTCGGATCTCCAGGACTGATTACATGTCTCCGTAGTAATACCTCATCCCAGGACTGATTACAAGCACACAGCTCAACCTATCAGATATTTGAGGACTGATTACATACTACCTAGCAATACTGAAAAGAGTACCCCAGGAACATTTATGTGCCGCAGCACGACCGACAAGATCTCCCAGGACTGATTACATGCTATTTGCACAACCTGCCACATATCATCTCTGACCTCCAAGTATCAACCTGATACTCATGATCCAACAGATCATCATCGCACGAGGCATCATCCTGATGCCCATGATCATACTGATCATCATCACTTATACCATCCTGGTACATATCATCTGGAGCAACATCCTGAAGCTCATCATCATGATCAACCTGATCATACAATGCATCCACCTAATGCACACCAAGTATCTACCTGATACATATCATCATACATGATCCACCTGATCATACAGTGTATCCACCTGATACAAATACAAATACATGATACATATCAACATACATGATCTACCTGATCATACAATGTATCCACCTGATACAGATACATGGTCCAAGCATCCAACATGATGCATATACAAATACATACAAATGATCCAACCGATCATATCCAGCATCCAACATGATGCATACATACATATAAATGATCCAACTGATCATATCTAGCATCAACACGCTGTGTACATACATACAAATATAAATGATCCAACTGATCATATCCAGCATCAACACGATGCGTACATACATACAAATATAAATGATCCAACTGATCATATCCAGCATCCAACATGATGCATATACAGAGCAGTAACTGGAGCATCGTCCTGATACTCATCATCCAGTGCTTACATCCACAACCATGTGAAGGATCCTCTTTCCAACATGCTTGGGATGGCTTCAGAAAATGTGTCCGTCACTTCTTCCTCGAAGTGTCGTCGATCTGAAGAACACCAAGCCTCTCCCTGAAGTACTCGAACTTCACCCTGGCTAGTGGCTTCGTCAGCACATCTGCAATCTGCTCGTCCATTGCAACATACAGGAGCTTCACGGCTCCTCTCTGCACCATATCCTTGATATAGTGATATTTGACGTCTATGTGTTTTGACCTGTCATGAAACACTGGGTTCTCAGATAGCTACACACATTTTTGGTTATCGCATAATATACTAGTAGCACCCAATGGGAGATCAAATAACTTAGATAGTAGCTTCCGTAGCCATACTACCTCACAACTAGCTGAATAGGCTGCAACATACTCTGCCTCAGCTGTACTCAGTGTTACGCAGGACTGCTTCCTGCTAAACCAAGAGATCACACCTGATCCCTATCTGCAGCACTGCCTGCCCAATTTGAATCAACATAACCCTACAGGTTAAACTTTTGATTCGCATCATACTTGAGCCCATAATCAACTGTACCCCTCAGAATATGCTTTACAACAACCAGGTGAACACTCCTCGGATCCGTCAGGAACTGGCTCAATGTGTTCATCACAAAGCAAATATATGGTCTCGTGTTCGTTAGGTACACAAGGACCCAATCATCTGACGATACATAGTGATATCAACCGGCTCAGATGAAGCATCACACAGAAGCTTCAGGTTTGATGCCATAGGTGTGGCCATAACCTTGCAGTCCATCATCCCGAACCTCTTCAGGATCTCTACTGCATACTTCCCTTGTCCAATGAAGATTCCATCTGCACACTGCCACACCTCCATGCCAAAAACAAATAGTGCATCATCCCCAAGTTCTTCAACTAGAACTCGGCAGCAAGCTTCTGCTGCATGTCGGCAATCAATCTATCCTCACCTGTTACAAACATGTCATCCACATAGTAGTATCACTGGATTGCCTTCCTCAACCTTGTAGTAAAGGTTGGAATCCGCTTTATTCTTGGTAAAGCCCAAACTGGATAGAAAGCTATCTATCCTACCATACCAAGTTCTGCACATATATCACTCCCTGTCATGTGTCTCAGAACCAAGTGGCTTCTCCACATATACTTCTTCTTCAACTACACCATTCAAGAAGGCTGTCTTTAAATCCATCTTGTGTATCTTCCTTCATCACTGCAACCAGAGCAAGTACGGATCTAATGGAAGTGTATCTGGCTACAGGAGAAAAAGTCTCTATGCTACCACCTGCAACATGCTTGATCTTGTAGATCCTCTTGGAAGTCACTACAGACTACCCTTTGGGACTGCATCCCAAACATCTTCATGATTGACTGGTACTCCTCGATCATGGCATTCTTCCCTGATCCTGGGAACTTCAATATCTTCAATATTTTCAATAGATAACTTTGTTGTTGAACAAATGTTGTAGTCCTTCTTTTTGTAGGTGATGGTATATGATATTTCCTACACAACAAGTTAAATTGCATGATTAGAAAACATCTCATAGTTTTCAGAACAAATTCTTACACATAAAGAAATATGTCATACAGTCATGCAATTATCTTAGCCAATGCTTCAATACAACATTTATCCATATTTCGTAACTTTCTATATGCCTTCCAATCTCTACCAGAACATTGTTAAGAGTGTGCACAACTCCTAACATGTCAGCAAAGAGGTTTCATTCTATATAAGTAGCAATGGAATGTTGTACAATGCCATAGGCCACTTACCCATGTATATTAGTAGTATATTGTTCATCAATGCAACTATTCTAATATGCATAATACACAACCTAATTATAGGAACATAAGCATATACATCATTGAATAACATTATTTAAACAAACAACTATGTGAGAAATGACAATTCAAATACTTATCTTTGTTTGATTGTTGGGTTGACTCCCTCTCAGTCTTTGCTTCTTTTTTTTGCAACTCCATTCTGACGTGGATTGTGAGAAGTGGTCAACTCCCTCTGAATATCTGCGTCCTTGCAGAAACTACTGGAGTGTGCTCCCTATTGATCTTTGCTTCCTGGATTACCTGTCCTTGAACTTATATTTATTCTCGATCCATATGCATGCTTGTTAGTATCATCATTGTGTTATCCTCTAGGTCTCATACATAATAAAAAATTCATTAGTATAATCTTAATATTATCAAAACACAATAATCTAAAGCATGTATAGTCAGGATCATTTCAAACACAGATAATAAACATTAGTATTCAAGGTTTCGGGGAAGTCTTCTTTTACTCGTGCATATTCTTATTTGATCATAGGACTCTTCTGGTTAGATAAATCATTAATCAAGATAAAAGATATAATATGCATAAAACCTGTGATTACTCAAACCTATGACTTCATGAATAATCATGATCAACAACACAACAATATAAGATCCTAACACAAGGTAGTATTCTAGCTTGATATAGGAAAAACATACCTGGATTAGCATGCTAGCTAGTTATGTCTAACATACCCACATAATGTCTTCTGGTTCTCTTCAATGACTTGTGCTAGTAACCTGCATGTCTCATAAGTTATCCATTGTATAACCAAGTTATACATACCTCGTAAGTAGATTTTATAAGTGATCCATGACAATGGATGAATCTTTGTCTTCATGTCATCATGATCATATGTTATTGAACTAGAACATGATTTGTCTTTCTTGGTGTACCTTTCATGTTAGCGAACAACATAAACCTCATACAACATCACAATGCTTTAGTACAATCATAAGTGTCAAAACCTTAATCAATGAATATCTTCTATTAAGGTAATATGACAAGTCTAGTAATTAATCAAGATTGTACTGTAATGATATGAAAACAAACATATCATAAACTTAACTATGAACAGAATTCGAAACATACCTGTAACCCATACCTATCAAGATTGCTTGTAATCTTCTTATGGAAGGCCTTAGCCTCATCTCCCTCTGAAACAGGAACTTCCTCACTTATGCAGGTGACCAATCCATCCTCTTCTAGGATTAACCCAATCCACTTGATTTGCAGGAACTGGATCTGGAGCTGTAATAGGGTTTGTCATAGAAACCCCAAAAATTCAAACTTTGAATTTCAAACTTCCGAAAGGATAGAAATTTTCACCTTGATGAGGTAATCAAGCTGGTATATTCAGAATTTGAAAACTGCAAAGTTTCACTCCTCAATTTTGCTTTTGAAACTTCCGGATTCACTGGACGTGACCCCGAACTGGGGTTTCATGAAGCCCACTCTTTTTCCCAATCAAAAGGTTTGATCCAAATCTCTAAGCTTCTATTTTTACGAGGAGATTCCATCCGTGGTCATAGATTTCAAAAATTCCCATTTTGCAGAAGCCCTAATTTTCCACTTTTCTGATCAAAGTCCCGAACTAGGGTATGATCAAGCCCGACCTTCTTCCCAACCAAAAATTCTGATCTTCGTCTCTAAATTTTGATTTTGATGAGTAGCATTCAGCCGTGGTCTCCAATTACAAAAATTTCAACTTTATCCGAAACCCTAAATTCTGGAAGCCATGAATGAAGGTGCTAAAAAATAATTATGTTTTGACAGAAATATGTACCTGATTGTTTCTAGTGTAACTCCAAACTTTTCAATCCACAGGGTCTGAAATTGTTTCTTGAGATAGCTCGACCTATCCTCTTTCCATCCCGATAGTTCCGAACTCAATTGGATTCTCTGAGAGAGAGTTATGCCAAGTGTCGTAACATGACCTGTTTATGGGATAAAACAGGAGAGCGAACTTGTACAGCGTGCCATGTGTCACTGGTTCAACTTCGGCCTCTGAACATTTTCTGAGATAGTACAGTCTGTGTACTACCTGTCACTTTTACGAAATATCATTTGGAGCTTTCTAGCCCAAGTTATGACCTTTTTTCCAAGGTCACCTGTTTTTGACTCAGATCTGAAAGAGGCAGAAACCCTATATTGTACAGATCATAAATCACAAAGTACAACGAATTAGAGGTTGTCCTCTAGACATAAGGTACATGGGGATCTGATCTTCGACCTGTAAAAGTTTCAGACCCGAAAATGTCGCCAAAACGGATTTATAGCGAAAGTGCTATGATGACTGGTTTTTGCTATATCAAGCCCTAGCATCGTAAGTGCAACAAGTGTCATACATGCCATATCATGCCTTCTTTCAGGCTAGCTCTGATACCATGTTAAATTTTCAGAATTTACTTCAATCTGATCTAGGATCTTAACTGAGCGAACAACATGTACAACAAATCTACAGCATAACAATCATGGACACAATAATGCAAACACACAAGAGACACAGAGTTTACTTGGGGAAAACCATAAAGGTGAAAAACCCCAATAACTTCCTCAGAGATAGATAGAGCAATGATACAACCAGAATACAAGAGATAGTCTTCTCCTAGCAGCAGAGCCTCCTCCTCCACAAGTGCACCACTCTCCAAAGTGTGAGTGAGAGAATAGAATGTGTAAAATGAGATAGACACACCCTCTATTTATACACTAACTTGACTTGACCTTTACTCAACTAGGTCGGCCTCAACTTAACCACTTAACATAATGCTGACTGGGCCAACCCCCACTAGGGTGGTCTAATAACCCTTTGACCCACATGGCTGGCCCCCAATAGGGTGGTCTAATAACCCTTCAACCCACATGACTTATACAGGGCCGACCCCAACAAGGTGGTCTAATAACCCATCAAGTATAAGTTACGACACTTACAATATAAATGACGACACTTCCATATAGAGGAATAACACATCTCTTATAAGGGTACAATAAATATATATGAAATACATAGATGAAATACATTCCGAAGTTACATATACATCAACACCTCGATGCTATCTCCGCGAAGTATTTGTAAAGTATTTCGGCCATTAGTCTCTTCTGACCTCACACTTTAGGGGGCATCTGGTATATCTCAATATTACACACTAAACCCTAGTGTCACATCCTTACACCAAGTGACCTAAACGACACTTCCCCTTAATGATCATCTGGACACCCAGGGGTGAAGTCTACTGCCTGAACACTGAAGAAAACATCTTTCCTGCCATGTGCCACCCAAACTGACCCAATTTGCAGGAATTATCACGCTTTGAACATCTCTTGGGGAGCGATAATTAGGGTTACCGCGCTATGCTCCTACCCTAGGGCACGATAATACCGCGTTATGCTTAGACCTGGGGGCACGATAATCCTGTTTTAGCCTTTTTTCCATAGATATCAGGTCTTACCTTTCAAGATATTTTCTTGGGATTACCAGCTTTGATTCGATCCCAACCTCTCTCTTTGTTTAGTAGGCCTGATCCACTAAACACTCTTTAGATCCATTTTACTCTCCTTTTGGTTAACCATTCCAAACACTATAAAGGAGAGGCCTTCCATGGGCCAAAGGGAGGACTTTTGGGGCATCCAACCTATATCATAAGACTTTTGCAGAGATATCTAGAGGAAGGATTTGGATCTGGAGTTGGCTTGGAAATCAAGCAACCTTTGTAAGGATCTTCAAGTTGTAATAAAGTTAACTTGCCTTGTTTCCCAACTCATGTATGTTGATTGTATTTCAATTTCGTGATTTGTATCTCTATGGATTTGGATTCTAACTTGTGATTAAAAAATATTGGAGAATTTTATATGCTTGTGTATTGTTTGATCTCAACAGGTTCATCACGAGGACTTCGGGATCAGAATGACGAGTGGGACAAAACATCAAGAGTGAAGGTGAGTTACTTTCTCTCATTCTCTTCAATACAAGAACTTTGAAATACTTGTTTAATCTAGGGAACAAGATCACATTTGTTTCATTTTTGTCTTAGTATAGAGTTAGTCTTTCTCACTTTATCCTAAGAGGGATTCTTCTTATCTGTAGGAAGAAATATCTATAACAGTGAGCTGGCCTTCGGTTTCCTAACCTAATGGGAGGATCCCTTAACCATCTCCCCATGATCCTCAACCTACTCTATCCACTTGGTCCTATAAATGCAACAACCCTCTCCATCCCAAGGGGAGGAAGTCTATGGTACTCTTATGCTGGTGAAATTAGCTCAGTAGTTCAACACCCTAGTCTTGGAGGCACCTACTTCTTTCTAGGAGCTTTGGCTTGGCTTGTCGGAAGGAGATTGCGATGTTGAGGCATCGGTTGTAATACTCTCTTCTATTGTACATCCCACTTTTTAGACAGTAATATAAATGCTTTCCATAAATGTTATTGTGTTAATGATATTTATAGTTCACCTCCTCAATTGTTTACTTAGACTAGTTAGTGTTTAGGCATGTTGTACCACTTGTATTGTTCCTATGTGTTTTGACAGGTCTTACAGCTCCAGATTTGACGACCGCGGGACTCAGAACAAAAACGAGGAGAAATATCTACAAATCTGAGGTAAGATTGCTTAATTACTCGATCTCTAACTAGATCTAGGAGAGTAGTTTCATATTCTGTCTCATTTGTTCTAGACTTGCATTAAGCTAGAGAGATCACACCTTAAGTATGCTTTTGGTAGATTGTCTGATAACAGCCTTGTTGGTGAATTAGGATCTATAATAAAATGGTATTCATCATCAGAAATATAAGAATCAAAAAATTCAAAAGGGGCATCACTTACATTCTCAGGTGGTGGTGTGGAGGGTTCTCCAATTTCAACACTTTGCGAGGGCTCTTCTTCAAATTGAACACTCCTCTCAATGAAGGCTTTTTGAGAGGGAATGATCAACAAATTTTAGCCCTTGGAGTATTTTGAATAGCCAACAAAAATACATGGTTGGATTTGGGGCTGCATGGCCCTCCTCTTCTCAAGTGGAATTCTATCTCAAGCCTTGGAGCCAAAAATATTGAAATGAGAAACATCAGGTTTGTGCCCAGTCCAAGCTTTAAAAGGAGTGATTCATTTTAATGCTTTGTGAGGCACTCTATTCTGTATGTATGATGCACAATTTATTGCATTATCCCAAAGTATTGGAGACAAATACTTGGTCTCAAGCATGCATGTGGCCATCTCCTTAAGAGATATTTTCTTCCTCTCAACAACACCATTCTGCTTAGGTGTGTAGGGAACAATGTGTTTCATCTGTATTCCAGAAGAGGCACAAAATTGCTGAAAGTCAGATTTAATGTACTCCCCACCATTATAATATCTAAGGATCTTGATATGTCTACCATACTAGTTCTCAACTGAGGCTTTGAAAAGCTTGAACATTTCTGACTTTAACTTGAGGAAATATATCCAACAATATTTGGAAACGTCATCTATGAATGTTAGGATGTATTTGGAATGGTTCAAAGACTCATGGGGGAATGGACCTGATATGTCACTATGAATAAGCTCCAGGGGTGCCGAGGTTCGCTCAGTTTTGGCTCTTTCAAACTTATGGTCTGGGTGCTTTCCTAGGATGCAACTTTGACAGACACATTTAGAAAACTTGATATTGGGAAGCCCTATGACCATGTATTTCTCATGGATTTTGGAAAGATATTTGTAGTTTAGGTGACAAAATATTTCATGCCACAATTTACTTGACTCATTGTCATGGGTAAGTAGAGAAGAAGGTGATGGGAAAGGCACAAAATGAGAGAATCTATAGATTATTGAGCTATGGTCAACAAAACCTAAGGCAACAATTCGGCCTGTTGACATTTCATAGATTTCAACATCATTAGGTGCGAAGATAAACCTTTTGGGAGACCCTGTGTGAGTCATATGGTAAACTAACAAAATGTTTGCAACAAGTCCTGGAACATACAACACATTAGTGAATGAACCAAAATCTAGATCAATACTGCCTTTACCTTTTCTTGAAGTTTCAGAATCATCACCCAACACAATGGTTGCACCACTAGAAGAATCAAGAGAGGAAAATATCTCTCTTGTAGACACCATGTGCCTTGAATCTTCATAATCTATGATTAAAGAGGTAGGCTTGGATGTGCTTTCCATCAAGGCATGCACTCACTCCTTGTCTTTAGAATTTTTTCCTCCTTCCTTCCTTCTTGCGCTCTCAGGAAGAGGGATATTTGCTTTCTCCAGGAGTTGAGCCATTTGATCAATGGTCTTATTCATGCAGGAGCTCTCTGGATGAAAGCCCCTATTGCAATAGGTGCACTTTACCTTCTCTTGCTTCTATTTGGGTTCCTCTTGAAGTTGGAGGAGTCTTCATGAACTTTCTGGTTGTCTTTCTTCTGATCAATGGGTTTCTTGAAATTGCCCTTCTTCTTTCCTTTCGAACTCTTTGAATCTCCAGCAGTCAAACAATAATATTTTGATGTATTTTTTATTTCTCCCATCAAGACCAACTTGTTTTGTTATTTTTTAAGAGATTCCATGAATTCTGGCATAGTAGGACTCTTCCAGTTTGGAACTTCCTTCCCTGTAGCATGGAAGGTCGAAACAAAGACTGGATAATCTGGGCCAAGCTTGGAGAGAATGGATAAGATCAATTGCTCATATTTTTTTATCAATTCCACATTGCTTCAATTGAAGAAAAATTGACTTGAAATTTGAGAAGAATTCTTGAAGGTTCTCGAAATTATTTGGACTCAGTGAAACAAGTTCATTATCCAATTGGTGGCCTCTCAATTCATCTGTCTTGCCAAACAAATCTTGGAGCTTCTCCTAGACTTCATTTGGAGAGGTAATTCCATCTAGATGGAATAGAAGATCCTTGGATGTGTTTAGACACAAGAGACCATAGGATTCATCTCTTCTGTTGTGCCACTTTTCCTTCTCAATTGCTGAGGTAGGCTCAGTTTCAGTTGCCATAGTCACCTTGTAGAGGCCTTTGCTCCTCAACATGATCTCCATTTGCGCTTTCCAGTCAAAATAATTGAATGGAGTGAGTGTGATATGATGTGATAGATCCATGGAAGCTCTGAAATAGATTTTGGAGTGGTTTGGGTGCGCCCCTAGATGCTCAGTTGCGCCCTTTGGGTGAATGAATGTGCCCTGTGGATGACTGAATGTCCCCTTCTTGAGACTGGTTGGATATTGAAAGAAAATATAAGGAGAAAAGAATAGATTGATAGCTCTGATACCATGCGAAATTTATTTCACACCAATATTTGATCAAGAAATTTCATCCTCTCACAATCTATCTCACACAACTAGTCAAGAACACTGAAAAAAAATCAAGTATGATGCAAACATAATTCATCTATTGAATAAATTTACATCATCCAACCTTGGGAAATTAAGTGGATTCAAATATATAACATTACATCATATATTCGAAAGAAAAAGGTTTCCATTCGAATCCTCACAAAAGCAGGCTTACTAAAAATATACAAAACCCCCCTAGGTGGAAAGTGTGCTTTCCAAGTCACCTCTAAGGCTCACGCATTTCTGAATTAGTGATCAGACGGTGACGTAAGATGGAAAATAATGCTAAATATAGAATTTGGAAGGAATAAAAATCATGGAGGATGAGTTGGCCAAAAAACTACTAAGACTAGTCAACTAGCTTTCACCTTTCACTAAAAAGTGGTAAAAATCAGTAAAAAGTAGTAAGGCGCATTTCTATTCCAGGATTAGATAAAATCATCTAGAATAAAATAAAATATGATCTAGAATATTCAGAAATGCACCCAGGTGAGTCTAGGATGCTTGTGGTCCACACAATGTGTATTTTATCCAACTACCTAGTATAACACCTAGGAATTAATTAAAAATTAATAATAATGCTATCCTAAGGTATTAAATGACATGGATGGGTTTAAATATTCCAACAAACTTAAGTGTCAACATGCAAGTGTCACAACTCACGTGTCATATTTTAGTTTAACATAAGTGTCGTCATGCAATAACACTTAGTTAACTAGATCTTATTTGTTGTCACTTAGTTAACTCTATTTAACTGAAGTGTTGTCTTTTAGTTTAACTAAAGTGAAAACACTTTAGTTAACTAGTCCTTATTATTTAACACTTAGTTAACTGAAATCATGCTGATTGATTTACTTGAAGTGAACACTGTGATTTCTTTAGTTAACTGAGACATATCTTTAACTGATGCTTTAAATGAAGCATTGATACTTAACCGGAGATTTATAACTGAAGCTTTAATAATTCGAGTTCTCTTTAATTATCTGAAGTGTCTGCATGGGAAATTTCGAATTCTCTTGATCTCTATGCTTTATCTTTTATTTCTTTATCTCTTACTGCATGGTCAATATGTGCTAACTTTAATTATCCATCACATTACATTATACTAAGAAGAATTATTGGATGCTGTGATCATATTATATTATTCCGTACCAAATGATCATATGCTAAAGTAATTCACTTTAGAGGTGATCAATCTCTAAAGGAGACTTAATAGCAATCTGGTGATCATGGTTAATAATATATCATACAACATTAAATTCTTTTAACAAGTAAAGCATGACCTTTATACAGAAGGTCCACCTTTATATGGGAGGTCCATCTCATGGATACCTTTATATGGAAGGTTCACATGATAATCATGACTTGACAAACACAAGTCTGGAGCCTTGTCCAACAAGACTTTACAACATCATTACTTTGATCAATTACCTCTATAGGAGAGGAATGAACTTTACACAAAAGGAAATCAAAGAGCTCACCTCTATATGGGAGGATCAATCTTGACTACACAATATTGGTTTGGAGAATGTCTCATGATGTTGTATATTTAACACTCCCTCTCAGTGAGGGAGGCATTCTATGCCATACCAAGCTTGTATCGTAAGTAGTTGAACTTCATCACTGACAGAGGCTTTGTTAACACATCTGCAATCTTCTCATCAGTAGCAATGTATTGGAGTTTCATTGTACCTTTCTAGACCATGTATCAGATGAGGTGATACTTCATTTCAATGTGCTTCGACTTGTCATGAAACACTGGGTTTTCGGAAAGCTTGATGCAAGTCTGATTATCACACCTAATAACTGTAGGCTAAATATATTTTCACCGAACAACCTTGCAAGTAGATTTCTGAGCCACACTGCTTCTCGAGAGGAAACACTAGCAGCTATGTATTCTTCTTCAGTAGTGCTTTGGGCTATGGAGCCCTGCTTCCTGTTGGACCAAGATATCATAGCTGATCCTAGGCTATAATAGTAGTTGGATGTTCTCTTATGGTCCACAATGATTCCTCCATAGTCTGAGTCTGTATAACCAAGTAATATGAATCCTCCACTGGAGGAATATCTAATTCCATATGAAATTGTATCTCGAAGGTACCTAAGCACATGCTTAGCAACTGTCCAGTGTCTGTGTCTTAGATCAGACATAAATTGACTCAGAATGCTCATAGCATAACATATATCAGGCCTCGAATGTATCAAGTACATTAGAGAGCCTATAATATGTATATACAAAGTGGGATCTATTGGATCTGATCAAGATCCCATCTATTGGATCTGATCAAGATCCCGACTCATGAAGTTTCCTCAAATTGGAAACCATCGGTGTAGTCATAGATTTGCAATCTATCATGCCAAACCTGCGCAATATATCCACGTTGTACTTCCCTTGAGATAGACAAATTTCATCTTTTCTTTTCCAGATCTCAAGGCCAAGAAAGTAGTGCATTAGAACTAAGTCTTTCATCTCGAACTGTGATGTGAGATCCCTCTTGCACCAAGCAATCAGATGTTCCTCTCTAGTGAGAAACAAATCATCAACATACATAACCAATATCAATGGTTGGTTATTCATTATTTTGAAGTACAAATTTGGATCAAATTCACTCTTACAGAAACCCATTTTCTGAAGGTAGCTATCAATTATGGAGTATCAATCCCTAGGGGCTTGCTTAAGCCCATATAGAGATTTCTTTAGCTTGAAAACATGGGACTCCTTCCCATGCACCAAAAATACTTCAGGCTGCTGAATATAAACCTCTTCCTCAACCTCACCATTGAGGAAGGTTGTCTTCACATCCATTTGGTGAAGTTTCCATCCTAGAACAGATGCAAGTGCAATCATTGCTCGGATTATGGTGTACCTTGCCATGGGGGAAAATGTCTCATCATAATCAATGCCTTCCTTTTGAGAGAAACATATGGCAACGAATCTGGCTTTATACTTCTCAATGCTACCATTTGCAGCATGCTTTATCTTGTAAATCCATTTGGAAGTCACAATGGACTTCCCATCAAGTTTGGGAACAACCTTCCAAACATCATTCTTCATTATAGAGTTGTACTCTTCTGTCATTGCATATTTCCAAACTTACTGCTTTGCAACTTCTTCATATGACGATGGTTCTGAATCAGTAATGTGACTCATCAGTGCAACATACCCTGAATATCTGTCAGGTTGCTTGCACTCTCTGGATGATCCTACTAGTGCTCCATGTTTCTCTTCATTTTGTAAGATGTATCGGCACCAATCAAATCTTATTTTAGCGGGAGGTTCATCAGGTGACCTCTCAACCAGTTCTACTAGTTCTTCAGGAGCTAGCGAATCCAAGGCATCTTCTAGTTTCTCCCTCTCTAACTCTAAAGGGGGAGAATGAGACTCGGTATCATCCATATCTGAATCACATTGAATCTCTTTCGATATTTTGAAAGAAGCATCCTCATGGAAGGTAACATATCGGATGACTTCAATGTGTCTCTCACTAGATACATATATTGGGTATGCTTTGGATGACTCGCTATAACCCACAAAGGTGCCTTTCTTTCCAGAAGGCTCCATCTTTGTTCTGTTTTGTTTCGGTACATGAATGTATACTGGGCTCCCGAATATCATCAAGTGTGAGATGTCCCACTTCTCACTGGTAAACACTTCTTATGGTGTCTTCTCATCTAGAATGGCATGTGGGATTCTATTTTGTATATACATAGCTGTACGGGTGGCTTCTTCCCATAATGAGGTAGACATATCTTGGTAATGTATCATGGATTTTGCAGCCTCACATATGGTTCTATTCTTTCTTTCGGCAACCCCATTTTGCTGAGGGTTGTATGGTATTGTTAACTATCTACATATTCTCGCATCAATACATAGCTCATTAAATTCATGTGAATAAAATTCACCTCCATTATCAGACCTTAATGCATGGATGTGCTTTTCTTTCTGATTTTCAACTAGGGCTTTAAACTCTTTAAATTTGCTAAGAGTTTCACTTTTAGCCTTCATGAAATAAATCCAGGACTTCCTAGAAAAATTATCTATCAACAATACATAATATAAGAAGCCACTCAGGGAGGGGGATGACATGGGACCACATACATCATAATGTATTAAATATAAAATCCCTTTAGATCTAGTAGAACTGCTAGAAAAACTTTTCTTAACATTCTTCCCAAGTGCATAACCCCGACATACACTATCATGCTCAAAATCAAATACGGGCATACCTTTTACCATCTTTTGAAGTCTTGGTAGTGCTTTGTAGTGTAGGTGTCCAAGCCTTCAGTTCCATAGCTCTCATGGACTGATAGTGTGGTGAATCATAGCTTGAATGTACTTCCTGAGTACCTTGTAGAGTCCTCCCTCTCGAACTCCAATCACAGCAGCAGATTCTAGGATTTTGTTCTTCGGCCATAAAAGTGCTTTGTTATCCACGAAGATAACTCGGAAGCCTTTGTCTTCAAGAACCAAAAATTGGAGGAGGTTCTTCTTCAAGCTTTGAACATATAGAATGTCCTCCAATGTAGAATATAATCGGTGCTCAGTTACAATGAGGTGGATCCAAATCATTGGATCGAATAAGTTGAGTCATCCCCCAACTCTACCATGCATGTGAATTCTTTCTCTTTTATATCTGTGATGGTAATCTTGTAACCAGTCATATGTTTGGATGCACCAATGTCAATCAACCATGTGTCTGCATTTGTGGTGACGGATCCTGAAAGGGATGAGACAAGATAATACTCCCTTCTTGTCTCATTTTCTTCAGATGCATTCTTTTGAGTGATTTCATCTTCTATGGTGGTAGAAGCATGAAAATTTCCTTTCCACTTTGCTCTGCAATCTCTTGAGAAATGGCCTTTCTTTTTGCAATTGGAGCATCTATATTTTGACTTGTTAAAGCCTTTGTTGAACTCCTTCTTCTTTGAATGAGAGAAATTATTTTGGAAGAAGGGTTTCTTTCCTTTCTTCATTCTTGCCGTGAGGGAAATATTTTCTTCTTTGATTCACATTGAATTGCTCTACATTCGCCCCTCCTCTTGGAGGCAGTCATGCCACAACCTTTTGAAGTTAGGTTGTACCTCTCGTCAATTTATCGCAGCCAAAAATGTATCCCATGAGGATGGGATACCATCAATAGCAGTTTGGATAAGATCATCTTCAGCCACCACTACTCTAATACTAGCAAGATGATCTCTTACCTGAGAGATCTTGGAGAAGAAGGAGGCCATTGTCTCATCCATATCCATATTTAAGTTTTGAAGCTTATTATTCAATGCCCTCTTTTGAATCGAGGCCTTCTTCTCATATAGATTAGTCAATGTATCATAAAATTCTTTTGCGGTCTTCAGCGGCGTGATCACGGGAATCAAGTTATCTTTTACCGAATCATAGATGATATGTTTTGCCTTAGCTCGATTCTTCTTGAATTTGATGTGCCCTGCATTAGATGTAGGCTCCTCCACCACAGTGGATACATAGCCATCTAAGTCATGCTCCTCTAGGATGTTGAGAATCCTAGCCTTCCAAGTGTTGAAGTTTGAGGTGCCTTCAAGACGGTCTTCCAGTCGCACAGAGATTGATGCCATAGTCTTCAAATATTGTGCTCAACTTCTCAGGATCTACGTAGGCTGTAGATGGCATGCAAAACTAAGCTCCTTCACTCTCTGAGCGCTGATACCATGTTGAAATTTGGTTGAGATTTGATCTTTAATTATTTTAGATGCAGAGACTTGAAGTAATGAGACAATTCAATCCATGAAATTCATACAACAATAAAACAAGATATACCATGGGGAAAATACTCAAAATTATGAGAACAAAAACCCCAACAATTCTTCTCAGTATAATATAATGGATAGTAGATAATGCTTTCTTTTACAACATAGCAGATTGGTTTTGGAAGATAAGATATCATCAAACACTCTTGATGAAGATACGAAAGCAATAGAGAAGAGAGATCACTTGGATGTGTGCCCAATACAACAATAACAAGCACAAACAATACCTTGCACAAAGAGAAGCACCTTGCCTTCAATGGAGAAGAGAATTTGCTTCACATTGGATTCATCAATCACGTATATCATGTTTATACATTTTTATATTCTATTTTTAAATTCTTACTTCAAGATGAACTCACCCTCAAATTGGATGGATTAATATTGCATGGAGAGGTACGCCCCACTTCTCATGCAGTGCTTCATCTCACTGAGCTATCACTTAGGATGATCTCGCCTCTTAACTGAAATCTTTCCCACTTAGTTAGGTGGCTAACTTAAGTGTCGATATGCAAGTGTCACAACTCATGTGTCATCTTTTAGTTTAACATAAGTGTTGTCATGCAATAACACTTAGTTAACTAGATCTTTTTATTGTCACTTAGTTAACTCTCTTTAACTGAAGTGTCGTCTTTTAGTTTAACTAAAGTGAAAACAATTTCGTTAACTAGTCCTTCTTATTTAACACTTAGTTAAATGAAATCATGCTGATTGATTTACTTGAAGTGAGCACTGTGAGTTCTTTAGTTAATTGAGGCATATCTTTAACTGATGCTTTAATTGAAGCATTGATACCTAACTGAAGCTTTAACAATTCGAGTTCTCTTTAATTAACTGAAGTGTCTGCATGGGCAATTTCGAATTCTCTTGATCTCTATGATTTATCTTTTATTTATTTATCTCTTACTGCATGGTCAATATGTGCTAACTTTAATTATCCATCACATTACATTATACTAAGAAGAATGATCGGATGTTGTGATCATATTATATTATTCCATACCAAATGATCATATGCTAAAGTAATTCACTTTAGAGGTGATCAATCTCTAAAGGAGACTTAATAGAAATATGGTGATCATGGTTAATAATATATCACACAACATTAAATGCTTTTAACAAGTAAAGAATGACCTTTATATGGAAGGTCCACCTCTATATGGGAGGTCCATCTCATGGATACCTTTATACGTAAGGTCCACCTCTATATGGGAGGTCCATCTCATGGATACCTTTATACGGAAGGTTCACATGATAATCATGACTTGACACACACAAGTCCGGAGCCTTGTCCAACAAGACTTTACAAAATCATTACTTTGATCAATTACCTCTATACGGGAGGAATAACCTTTACACGAAAGGAAATCAAAGTCCTCACCTCTATACGGGAGGATCAATATTGACTACACAATATTGGTTTGGAGAATGTCTCTTGATGCCGTATATTTAACACTCATCAAGACCACAAGAATCTCTTCTCATTTTCTACAAACCATATCACAATCACCATCGATCTTTCATACCATGTTGGGACAGGAATTAACCAGTAGAAGAGAGAATATTTCCAAAGAGAGCAAAGGTGGTGTCAAAAGACGTTGTAATTGCAATTAATCACAAGATCAATTATCCACAGTGTGATGATAGACCGATTAAGAATATCATCTATAAATAGGTTTGGGTAGGGGCCCAAACTGAACGACCACGGGACCAAAAGTCCATAAAAAGGTGGAAATTAAAATAATCCAAAGTAGTTATAAGGCGACAAGATGAGGGCAGAGCGAACCATACGTTCCAACACTTAATTAACATAGAGACTCTTTTTACATTAATTAATTATCCACTACTAACTAATAAGCCTATTCAAAAGCGATCGTCACATACATTACTTGACTAACTCCTAAAGTAATGGGGGTTAGGGTGAGACCCTAAAAATATGACGATAAATATATAACAAAAACACATTTTATGTGATTTTGTAATGGAATAACATGTATATCTTACAATTATAAATAAATCATAATTCATTAAAGATCTTGAAGTTCCAAAAAAATTAATTTATTTTCAACATGATGGTTGTAAATGATTGTTAACTTTTCATTCCAACATCTTAAAATGAAAAAAAAACAATCCAATATAATAAAATGATAAATCCATAATATAAATGTTTTAAATAAAATATGTACATATCACTCTTTGTTGTCATTACACTAATTATCTTTCTTGCTTGGAATTATATTGTTATTGTTCTCAAAAATATGTTTTGATATTAAATCATGTTTTAGTGTGAACCACCAATCCCTATCCAACACATATGGGTAAAAAATTACTTGGTTGCTTTGTTTTCATGGGAAAGAATAAAGCCCCTTAGTTTCATATCACTTGTTTTTAGAGTTGATACACATTATCCCACTATCACATTACTCCTTTACATTGCTTTAGTTAAAGACATCCCACTGCTTAAACCTAGAAATAACACATGGGAAAGATGAGATGTCCACTTGCATGATCTCTTATATATTGATTATGTAACCTAGCATCCCCTCTATTAGGTTATGATCACAATACAACTAGCATGGCTAGATTGGTCAAACTTAACCTCCACTCCATTGTCTATTGTGACATGTCCATCATTAGCATGCTCAATGTGAAAATGATGTCCATATGCCTACATAGATGGAAACAAATGAAACTATAAAAATATAAACAAAATATGGTGTCATATGTCTAATAACCCGAGCATTATAAAATAAGAATACGTGTTATAATTTAGTAACCCAATATCCCCACGTTTTACCAATAAATTGCTCAATGCATTGCGATCCTTGCTAGGATCTTCTTAAGGAGATCTAATCAACTTAAAAACATGCACATTAGATTCTTGAGTATGATCACATATATAAATAATGATTAACCATAATAGAAAACCTAATCCTGACACCATGATAATCAAGAAGTTGTCCATGTTGTGAGTTACAATTTTCTTTCTTTTTCAATGCATAGATTAGAGGTCATCAACGTTCACCGAGCTTTAAAATTTGTCTCTGGTTAGTTTATTTGGATTTAATTTAATTTCTATGAATTCCTTTACTTTTGTTTTTCCATAGTGGTAAACCTTAGAAATGAATTTGGAATCTTTTAGATAAACCTGATGATTGCTTTCCCAAGAATGGCCAACGAGGGAAGACTTCCAGGTTCGCTAGTAGAATTTTGCAAATAAATGACTTCGTGACTAAAAACGTTAGTTACAAGAGTGTTTTAAGCTAAACCTGACTAAATTAGAGCAACACAACTAAAAATAACTAATTCAATGACTAATTTAGTCATCGGATGAAAAATACAACTAAATAGATAGTCACACAATTGCAAATGACTAAAAAACGAATTTACTTAATTTACTAGAAATGTGTTGGAATTTACTTAATTTATTACATTATTTAATGCCTCTTTCAAATTTTCAACTTTTACTCATCCTAGTTACAAAAATTAATCTATATATATTTATTTCTTTTCCTCTTTGTTGTGTGACGCCTCGGGAGGAATAGGAGGGTTGAGGGTTTGAATGTGGTTCATAGGGTATTGAAGAAGAGTGAGTCATCAAGAGGAACATGAGGGCCGAGGGTTCGACTGTGGGTCACAATGTATCAAATAAGACCAAGCGTATCACTCCTAAGATCGATGATATTTACCTCAAGCTCCTTGTCAAAGTATTTTTCTTCAATATGGTTTAAAATCCCCACATCATATCCATTACTCGAGCCATCTTCTTATTCTACGTAGAGTTCTACCATTGGAATGAGAGACCCAAATATACTACCATTTCCATCAATGCTGGAAGCTCGGATTCCCCAAGAAGAGTGAGTAAATGGAAAGAATACCCTTAGTGATATTGATAGGGTTTCAGAGCCTTGAAATAACAACAAGAGCAATAAAGAAGGGTTTGCAATAGTGAGCAAGATCATCGCAGTGGGGGATTCAATGTCGGATAAAGAGGCCAATCTATTCAATCTCATCGTGGTACACTTATTCTCATTGTTATTTATTTATTTTTACTTGTATACACTCTACTCAATGTAGGCATGGACTATTGAGTTCCTTTTCTCTTGTTGTATCCAACATTATGTAAATATATCTCTGCTTCTATGACTAAGTTTTATCCCTTGAACTTCTAGTTCTTGGAAGCTTATTGTCACTGATTTTACTTACATTTTGGTTTATCCCATTATCAAACAAAACTCAATATCCTCCAGTCATCACTCTCACCTCTATTATCACTTGCAGAAGAGATTTGAAGGAATTTTTTTGGAGAGTCAATTAGTTACAACACTTATGAATTTATCATTGTCCATGTGATCGAGTAATTTTAGAACTACACCTATCCCTATTTTGGCTTGAAACATTGTAAAAAAAAGGCTTCATTTCTCTCCTTAGTATGGACTTAAAAAGAAATCTCGTAGTCTCTTCCAAACCTGCACAACCTTCTGCAGATTATGAGGGTTTAGTCGACCTTGATCTTACGTCTTCGATGCCTGCATTGATGTGACAAAATACATGTATTGATGGACACCTTGATGTATATATGTATTGATGCCATGATGTCTTTGGAGTATTTGTGTCCTTCATATGGCAGTAAGTTGTCAATTGTGGGGAGTGACGTTTATTTCCCAAGGAGGAAATGAGACATGGGATTACTCGTGGTGTTTTTTTCGACTGGTGCAAGGCCTTATTTCATTTCATTGTGGCTCTCATCTCTTATCCTCACAATATAAACATCGAATTTTATATTATTTTCTTATGATATGTCAACAAAATCTTTATTCTGTAACGTTAACCATGAGTTTTTCCAGCACTTGAGACAAATGTTTAGGTCCTTATGTGCAATAGTGAAAGTTCTAGGGCCTATTTCTTGTTAGAGGTCTAATGTAGGTTTACATCAGTTATAAAATTGTCAATCTTCATTAGAGGGAAAATTTCCAAAGAATTTTTTTGTTAGGTTACTCTAAATAGTGTGAATTTGGCATGAGACAATATCTCATAAGTGTGGAGGTTCTTGAATTATCCAGGTTCAAAACAATATTTGGTGAGAGAAAAAAGATTCTTTCAACAAGATTGTATTCTAGTATGTTGTATATGTAATATGTATTATATTAGTATTGTGTCCATTTGTTGCATTTTTATAAGTTACTCAATAATATCATTTTAGATCATTTTGGATTTTGGAGTATGTACCTAGTATGTTACTTGACAAGGCCACGTGATCACAAGTCCTTCTATATACACATAGTCCATGCTTAGTTGAGGCCAACTCTAGGATGGCTTCTCTTCAGGTTATATATTTGTTTTTAATCTTTTGAGGTTTTTGGTTGAGTGAACACCTTTTTCGACAGGAGAGGGTCATACTATTTAGCAATATCAGCTCTTCAATATCATGACATTTGTCTATGAGATGATTATGGGGGATATCTTAAAGTCACCTAGGACTTGCACCCAAACTTATTTGCAAATTGACAACATTAACACCACACCATGCCTTTTATGACGATTGAACCTGTTTTGTTTTGGAAAAAGTCACTTGATTTTCCACTTGACCTCCTGCTTGACAACTGATCCTTTGATATGGTTCCTTGGGTAACATGCAATATTCAATGTTATAGATACATGACTAGTGCCAAGAGATTTAATTTTAATCCCAACAAAAATAGTGTTATTTTCTTTCACAATGTTGTATGAATTTTTAGATATGGGTGTTAACATTGTACTGCTCTTACATCTTAATGTACATGTGTTATGAGATATATTGGAGATTGTGTACAAAATAGTTTGTAGAGGAAAATTCTTGCTCCTCACATAACTAGATTTCTTTTTTTGACTTAATCCTTTTGTTTATAAACGTTGATTGAAGCTTAGTATAGAATTTAGGAATGGATTTTTAAGTTTAGTGTGCATTAGGTTTTTTCCTTCCCATATGGTTTTAGATTTATTCTCTGCTAGTCAGAGAAAGGACTATACCAGAATGATAGAATATGGTATTCCATTTGAATCTGACTTTCAATGTGACAGATAATTGGCAGAGGCTCATACCAATTTTGTTGACCACACATGTGCTAAGCCTTTCTTGGTCTAGACTCTAGTTTCTTTTAGGGATTGGTAATATTCTATTTTTGTACTTGCTACTAGACTGTTTCTCACCAATGATTTAGGTCCATTCTTGATAACTAGATTGCTTGTTTCCCTAATTGGGTTTTCAAGTTGACGGACATCTAAAGTCTTTGATCGATATTCCCCAAAACTATAGATTCCTCCATCTGTTTCCATTTTGTTGCAATTTTTATTTTGTAGTTTCCATATTCATTGAATTTCCATCTGGTTTGGTTTGCTTGGAAAATAAGATACATGTTGTGTCACTAAGACACATGGATATATGATCACATTATTCCATCCTTGATACTCATATTTCATAAAAATCACTAAATTCCCACTTTATAACAATTATATGAAATTTGTTATGTTGGGAAATATTCTTATTAGTTTGATAACTTTGTAGGGTTATTGAAATTTTCTCTATGGAGGGTTGTTCTACTTGCGGTTGAAACTTGTTTTCACTTTTGCAATGCAAGGTGTACATGTAAACATTCATACCCACAACCTCAAAAGTAAAGTGCAAGGAGCATGTTGAAGCAAAGCACCCCAAGGCTAATGTTTATCAATGCTTTCCTCATCTCAAGAAATAGGAGTGTGTCATTCTAATATTGTTGTGCATGTGTTCATCCAACCTGGGTCCAAGAAGTTTGCAAGGTCTAGAGATTTTTGTTCAATCCATAACTAATAAGCTAGCTTGATAGAGTGATCTCCATTAGTATAGGAGTGTGAACATATATCCTCGTCTCAAGGAGAATATAGTAGTGTGTGATTATAGAATGGTTGTGCATGTGTTCATCCAACCTGGGGACAACAACTATCTATTGGAAATGCTACTTTAGCTTGCAAAGATTACATTGCTAGTTACCATATATGGAAAGTTACAATATGATGCATTAAAGGTGGGGTATACTCACTAATTAGTGTTTATTTTACAAGTCATGATCAATATGATATAAAGGTTTATGAGATGGGTTTAAATGATGCCTTGTTTTATTATAGCTTCTTAGGGGTACACTCACTTATTAGTGGTTATTTTGAAAGACATGATTAATATGATATAAATGTCTATTAGATAAGTTGAAATGCTGCCTCGTTTTATTATAGCTTCTTAATTTGAATTGCAAGGTTGCATGTTGCCGACAAAAAAATATTTTGTGAACTAGCATTTCTTTCTTTGAGAAGAATAGCTAACTTCTCATCTTCATCTTTTTCCCATATATGTTTCTCATCTTCTACCTAATTTCCCATGTTTCCCATTGTCCTAAAGATGGTACCCTGATCTAGTTTTGGAACATTGATAAAGCAATAATGTCTACTGTGGTCATCTAGAGATAATATTTTTAACAATAACCACCACAAAAATATTAGAACTGAAATCATGAATGTTGTTTATAAGGAAGATGATCCACCTTAAATGGTAGTATGTTTCATATCTATAGTTCCTAAATTTTTTGAAATCCCATTTCTAGATTTTTCTTTGCATCTTTGAAGATGTCAGATCTCACTAAGAGAAGTAAGTTGTTCTTATATCTAAGGATGATTAAGAGATATTGGGATAAGATGGATATATGCTAGGTAGAAGGTAATAATTAATAATTTATTGTACTGATGAAATCCAAGTATAGGCTAGTTTTATCTTAAATGTCAAATATAACTCTTTTAGAAGTAGGTAAGTATTGGAGATTGTTCCCAGCTAAGATTTATATGATATTGCTAGTGACAAACTTTTCTACTCTACTTAGTAACCATCAAATTACAACACTCAAGTCCAATAGTATTTTAATAATAAATGGAATGATTTATATAGTACAACAAAGGGCTAATATAAAACTAGAAACTCAAAAATCCAATAAAATGTTATAGACTATGATTCCAAACTGCTTTCAACAGGTGTGCCAGCATAATTTTCTTCATTCTTTAATTCTTCTCCCAAGGTGGAATGTGAGCCATAAGGAAATTGATCAGAAATCCCTATTGGTTTTGAAGATACTCCAAGAAACATTGAGTTTATCAAGCCGATAATGTCACCACTCTAGTTTGATATACCTATGGTGTTTTTTTCCCAGGAGCTCTTTTCATGAAAATCTTAGTAAGCTTTTGTTAGATTAATTTTTCCATCCACGATGATATTAGTAAGCTATTTCCCATGATTACACTTTGTATTGGTCACTAACTTAGCTATCATGGAGTTGGTAACATTTTGGAAACCTAGCCATTTAATGTTTTGATAGAGACTTTCATATAGTTTATTTTACTACAACGCATGTCAATGAATTAATGAAAATATCTTATTGATAAACTAATGTCTCATTATATGTTAAATATTGTTCTATAATCTTGTTTTTGTTCTTTCCCTATAGCACAATTAATTTTCCCATGCCATTAGGTAGGTACATTTGCAGATGTCATATTAGTATCACTTAGACTGAACATTTTGGTAAATTGAGTGTTTCCTTCTTTTATAGGTTTGTCCGGTTTGTGAGTACTCCAAAGGTCCTTGAGAGGGTTAATACATTGGAGACATAAATAATACAAATTGAGGAATCTATTAATGTTCAATACAGTGATGCATTGGTAATAATAACTCTTGAATCTTAAAAGTGTTAAAATAGAAACTGGTAATCTACTTTCTATTCGATGATTACTGGTAATCTACTCTACTCTCTAGTTTGTGAGTGCTGCAAAGGTCCTTGAGAGGGTTAATGCAATAGAGACAGAAACAATACAAATTGAGGGATCTATTAATGTTCAATGTAGTGTTGCGTTGGTAATAATAAATTTTGAATCTTAAAAGTATTAAAATGGACACTAGTAATCTAATCTCCGTTCGATGATTATTTGTAAATAAATTGGCTCATTGAAATGATGAAGAGAAGCCCTTGAAATCTAATTATGATGAACAAAAAGAAGGTATGCACAAGATTTATGATTGCAATCACTGGGTTTAGAAGTACCTATCTAAAGACTCTCCTTGCAGAAACTTATTTATTTGTTTCGATTTGAACATTTAGTTTATTTCAATATATTAGATACATCCATTGTGTTCAATAACAACCTATTGACCAAAACAATTCAATAACAATAGAGCTTAGGATTACAACAAATAATAATAATACCAAGAGAATAAGAATAACATTTATGAGGCAAAGGATCTTGGAATATGCGTTACATCATGTCTTTGGAGTTCTTTTGAATGTTGTCGTGATTTTCTCTTGGTTAAAATATTCTTGGGTTTTATAGTAAGTGGGCATTGATAGTTTTTCCCTTAATAAAAAATTATGGCATAATCTTTGCTTGATTTATCCATTGAGACTAATATTCCCCCAGTTTCAGACTCCAACATAAGTGCAGTGTATTTCACCTCTACCAGAGACCTTTTCTTCGATACGATTTTCATGAGTTCCCTATGTTTCCAATGCAACTGCATGTTTTCCACTGTACCATCAAAGATTCCTCACCTCCATGAAATATGGATCAAACCAAACAACATTTCACACTAAATTGTTGCAATAAAAAAAAATCATAATACACATGATCAATGATACTTTTGGAAATAAAATGATTACCGAACAATAATAATGCTTGCATTCTCACACTAAGCTTACCAAACATGAATATCTCTTCATCAGGTATTATCTCTTTGTCTAAAGTTGGTTTGGAAAGCAACAAGAATGGGTCTACTTTGGCTAAATCTTTCTCTACTTTAGAAACCTTGAATTGGGTCTGATAATCTAGAATTGAGGAGAAATAAATGAACACCTCTCATAATTGACAATGCATTCATAATTAACTATAGTGAAACTTATATGTCAGTATACAAGCTCCAAGAAACCCAAGGAAACATTTGGGTGAAAAACAAACTTAGGTTGAAAGGACTAGTTCCTTGCGAAGAATAGGATGTCAAATAGAATATCTCCAATGCCTTATTTAGAATAGAATAAGTAAACCCACATCTATATATGCCTAGTAGAGAAACATTTGTAAATCAATGAGACTAAAATCAAGTACTATTTTATGCTTATTAAGTAGAGGAACTGATGAACTTACAATACCTAGCCTCCTCTCAAGATTTCTAGCTATCTCAGCCTTTATAGCCTTGACAGTTGTTAGTTTCATTTTCTCCAGCTCTTCACTATCAGTGTGAATTGACCATCGAGCTATGGATTCTAAATATTATGCTATACTGCCAGCAAAACTATGTCCTGCTTCAGCTTCCTTAGTTACAACTGGAATTGTTGAAGATGCTTTTACCCATGCCCTATTTTCCTCACCCCGAAGAGCCTTCATTCTAAGTGCCTCTCTCTCCACTATTGTAGTTGAAACATCAGGAGAAAAGAGATATTTTCCTCTAAAGAAGACAATGAACTACTTACTTCTTGAAAGAATAATGACTCCAGTTAGCCTCTGCCATGGACATAAAAAGAATAAATATAGTCTTTTGAAATACTACACCATAAGAACATTTCTCTCTATAGCAATGAAATATATTATCAATATGGTAAATTTGGCTTTCTTAGATGGAGAAATATGAATGGTCTCTAGTGCACCCTAATTTTCATAATTCAAACTAAAATTAGCAACACATAACATAGAAGCATGAGTAAGCAAATCACATCAACAAACAAAATCACACTATTATAATACTATGACCAAAGTTACTTATGGAATTTAAAACTAATCGGAAATATACATGAAATCCCATTCAAGATGAGAATAATCAGGAAAATAATATCTATAGAACAATGAAAATGAACAAGTTAGTCCCCTCACTTCCAAAATATTTCTGGTAACATTCCAAAGTGTTGGGAGAGCTCTGCTCCCAATGGGACATTGTGAATCCACATTCAAGTTTTTGTATCTCACTTCCACAGTTGGTAACTCTATTCCCACCCTATACATAAAGAAACACTACCACCAATGACCGAATTATGAACTTTTACATAATCTATTATAAAAATAGAAGATTTAGTTTTATTAGGTAGTGTTTACAACAAAGTAAAATAAGCTTCCAAGCATGCAAAGTGACCAAAAGGTAGATCTATATAACAATATGGAAAATTTTATTCAATGAATTATAACTAAGTTAGTTACCTATCAAATCTAATCCTAAGACTTTTGAGAAACTTTTCATTGTCCTGCTCTATGTCTGTGTTTAGCTTCTCAATCAGTAGGTGGGTATTTACCCATTAGCATCGTGGAAAATTTCCTTTAGAACATCACTTTAAAAACTATATTGGCATATAAACATTTATGGAGTTTCACAATGTATTTTCAATAGCTATGTGAGGCCTGCTAACCAGTTGCACTTGTATTGATTGAAATCCCTTTCTTTCTTGAAGTGATTGAATGGAAACTTCAAAAGCATGAATTCCAGTTTATATTCACCAAACTATTTTGTATCCCTTGCTTCCAATTATCCTGGGTGGAAACTTATCATTTTTTTTCTATTTTGTACTTTTGTCTCATTTCCTGTAATCTTATGCTCACTTTTCTAAATTTACTGTGCATTATTTATACAATTTGATCCGGGTCGTGTCCAGGAAGCACGAGGGGGACAACAGTTCGATTGAATGAGTTGGCTCTGTTATGGCGGGAACAATTAAGAATAAGCAGAATGAGCAAAGCATGATTACACTACACAGATAAACACAAATATGCACAGATAATATGCAGGAATGTGAAATGATTCTATTACGGGGTGAATTCACGATCATATGATGTATGTTACAATATTATACATGCTTAGATAGAATTCTGAGATGCTTGGGTGCCTGCCTGTTACGTTCAGTTACAAAGAAGTTAGAACGGTTCAACAGTTCAACCGTTATAGTTGACTAGAAGACAGAGAGACAGTCTGTCGAAGTTTGATAGTCGTTGGTCGCATGTCGATGCTGCTTGTTGATGTCGTGAACTGTGAGGTTGCTAAACATGTCGAAGGTGCGAAGTGTGTCATAGTATGTCGAAGTCGAGACTTGTCGGAGTTGTGTCGACATCGATGACTTGTCGCAGTAGGGAGTTAGCATTCGACAAAGATGCCAACTATGATGCGGATCAGACCTCCTTCCTTAAGAAACAGTGGACCCCATTGTTTGCTCGTAAAGGTGAGGAAACTTGTCGGTTATTTCCGTAACAGAGTACCACTTTCCGTGAGATGGGATCCAGCCAGCCTTGGCAACCTGAAACAAGGGAATTGTGTTCGTCCTTGCATGGCGTACTCGTCGTCCCACAATGGTGTCGCAAGGAAGAGGCTCCTGAACATCTGGATGGATGTCTTCGGGTTTTGCTGTCTGCAAGTCATTCTGTTCCAACAAAGGTGCATGGTATGGTCGAAGTAGATCCACATTGAATACTGGATGCAAACCTAGACATGCAAGAATGTCGAGCTGGAAAGTGTTTTCACCAATATGTCGAAGAATACTGTATGGACCATATCGCAAAGGTTTCAACTTCTTGAAAGGACCTGTGAAGTGCTCCTTCTTGAGATGTAACCAAACCTTATCCCCAATTTGGAATGAATAAGGAATACGATGCTTGTCGTGTTGGGCCTTAGATTTCTCGCTCGCTCTGTGCAACATTTCGTGTGCTTGCTTTTGGATGTCACATATCTGATCTCTGAACTTGACTGCTTTATCAACTTCTCGTTGGCTGTAGTCGGTGTCACTCGGTTGTGTCGAGGAGCTGATCAAGTCGATAGGCACTGAGGGCTGAAATTCATAACAGACTTCAAATGGAATCTTTTCTGTAGAGCTATGCTGAGCTCGATTGTAGCTATGCTGGATGTATGGAAGACTTTCATCTCATGTGCGTCAATGCTAGTGATTGTACATGCGAAGCAGTTGTACTACCAAGTGATTCAAAACTTCCGTCTGTCCGTAATTTTCCATAGGGTCTTCCAAAAGATGCTGACGAATATGGCATCTTGGTCGGAAATAATGGTCGTTGGTAAACCAAAGTGTTTCCAAACATGTGTAAAGAAGAGATGAGTGGTCTGCTGTGTTGTCGTGGTCTTCTTACATGGTATGAGAATGGCCATCTTGGAAAATCGGTCAAATACTACTAATATCGAGTCATGCTGATGTTTGGTAGTAGGATAACCCGTCAAGTAGTCCATAGAAATGGATTCCCATGGTCGACTAGGAACTGACAGAGGTGTGTACAATCCCTATCGTCGATTAGGTGGCTTAGTAATGGCATAAACCACGCATGATCAAATGTACTTGTTGATTTCGGATTTAAGTGTAGGCCAAAAGAAACACTTATGCAGAATAACAAGTGTTTTTGCTACTCCAAAGTGTCCTGCAGTATTGCTGTAGTGCGCATCCCAAATGAGTTGCTGTCGGTGCTCACCAGTCGGTACACAAGCTGTCCAAGCTTATATAGCAACGTATCTCTCAGGAAATAGTCAGAGTTTGAGGTCCATGACTTTTTAGTATGTAACTGTCAGTATACTGCTGAGAAGTCGCTGTTGTCCTCATACAACTGTGGCCAAGTGGTCATGTCGTATCCTTGCATACTCATCACTGTCAAAAGGAGAGTAATGGGTGGTCGACTGAAGCAATCGGAGACGACATTGGCTTTACCTTTCCGATACTTAATCACCAACAGGAATTGCTGTAGGTAATTAATCCACTCGAGTTATCAGTTTGTCTGCACCTTTGATTGTGTCGGAGCGAACTGTAGAGGCTTGTGATCAGTGAGAATGACCGTTTCCTTGCCAAGTATGTAATGCGTCCATTGCTTGAGAGCTTGCACAATGGCGTACAGTTCTTTTTCGTACATCGAGTAACTTCTAATTGTGTCGTTAAAAGTCTCAGAATGAAAAGCGACTGGGTAACCAAACTGAGTGATCAATGGGCCCAAGGCATAGTTTGATGCATCCGTCTCAATCTCAAAGGGCTGATGCAAATCAGGTAACAAAAGTACTGGTGCAGTGAAGAGCTTGTGTTTGAGCTATTCAAAAGTTGCTTGTTGTGTTGTTGTCCACTGGAAGACAGTTTTCTCGTTTCCTTTCGTCAACTGATTCAAGGGTCAGGCTATGTGACTGAAGCCGAGTATGAATTGTCGATAAAAATTCATCAAACGAAGAAAACTTCTTAGTTCTTGAATGCTTCTAGGAATGGGCCAATCTTTGAGGATATGTAATTTTTCTGGGTCGACGTGAATGCCTGCAGAGTCAATTACATACCCCAAATATTTGATGCTGGTCATCACAAAAGAGCACTTCTCCATGTTCAGATAAAGTCGATGTTGCTGGAGAGTGTTCAAACAAACACAAATATGCACAAACAATATGCAGGAATGCGAAATGATTCTAATATGGGCCGAATTCCCGATCAGATGATGTATGTTACAATATTATACATGCTTATATAGAATTCTGAGACACTTGGGTGCCTGCCCGTTACGTTCAGTTACAAAGAATTTAGAACGGTTCGATAGTTCAACCGTTACAGTTGACTGGAAGATAGAGAGACAGTCTGTTGACGTTCAACAGTAGTTGGTCGCATGTCGACGCTGCTTGTTGATGTCGCGAACTGTGAGGTTGCTGAACATGTCAAAGGTGCGAAGTGTGTTGCAGTATGTCGAAGTCGAGACTTGTCGGAGTTGTGTCGACGTCGATGACTTGTCACAGTAGGGAGTTAACATTCGACACAGATTCCAACTATGATGCGGATCACAATTGATTATGGTCCCCTTATAATTCTTGTTCATGGTCACCTATAAAATTTTACCATTTCATTTCCCTTCAATTGACATAATTATTTATAAGCTATATGAACACATATTTTGATGTTAGTGTTTTGCAAACTATCTTAAACTATGATATGTTCTCATCATTTTTTCTTTTTGAATGCAGGTAAAGTTGTGAACTATAACAAACAATCAACCTACATGCATTGTGTCAACAAATACAAATGTTTTTAACTGGGAAATGTCTATAATATCTCAAAAGGAACCTTTCGAGTGGCAAACAAACAATTCAAAACAGAAACAAATGATTATCATGAAATGACCCTGCATGCAAATTCAAAAGTTGAAGAAGCGGATGAGGAAGGGGCCCATATTCCAGAGTACAAGTACATCTTTGTCAAGGTTGATGAGCTTGGCCAATATGTCCATTCAAGGGATCTTGTTGGAAAGTAATTTTTGGATTAAATAGAAAAATCTTATTTTGGTAACTGGATATTTCACATTCACCTCTATATTCGAACATATGTTTGAATTGTATGATGTATTTTTCTACACATGTCATTGGATTTGTTCAAGGTATCACGAGTTATAAGTATTAGGAGTAAGAGAAAGAATGAATAAATTCCCAAGCATGACATTACAATTGCAGATGAAAGGTGAGGCTTACTATTATTTCCTCTATTGATTATGCTTGATGACTTGTGAGTGAATTGTTAATCATGTGTTTTTGATGAGTGGATTAGATGATGGCCAAGATACATAATGTATAATGCATGCCACAACTAAGTCATTGGTTTTCAATTTTGTGTTATTTTCTTCACACTTTATAGCGGTAAATAGCTAGGCTAAAATTTCTTTGAAGGCCTCATGCCTATTGCATTAAAGCCCGCTGCTAATGAATTTGAGTTTTTTGTGGTTTAACTGAATGAAATTGTAGTAAGAATTTTTTTTATAGTGAGTCTTTGGAATGATCTTTCAAAGAAAGAAGGACAATAATTTCTTGGAAATGTTGATAATGGACCTATAGTAGCAATAAAGGAATCTAAGTTTAATGATTACTCGGGTATGTGAGGCCTTACCTAGTTGTCTTTGCAGAAATAATGCATGTGAGATTTTTGGGTTTATGCAATAGCTCATTAAAGTAATGGGTTTCATTGGATTTTGCATGAGTATCTTTATCTACTATTGGTAGAAACACTCTAATGGTAAATAAATATCTCCCTATTGATCAAAAACTTCATTCATGGTAAGCACTCATAACCATGTTGAACCTTTCTATATAACTTTTAATTTTATTCTTATTTTACTATGGTTTTCCTATTAAACATTCCCCATGTGATGCTTCATACTCTTGCATTGTAGGTATGACACAGATGGAAAGGGATCATCCATGGAATTTTTTTGATCCACCCTTCCTGGTGGAACTCCAAGGGTTGGTTCCAGATCCTTATATTCTGAGAGTGAATTCCTTTGTCAAATTATTGAGTCGTATGTAGGTGAAGGAAGGTTTTTCATTGGTGTATTGCAATGAGATTTGTCTTAGGAATTTATTTCAGCTGGAATGTTGCTTTATTTTTACCTTTGATTTTCTTTTATATTTACTTAATTGCTTTTCTTTTACCCTTGTTCAACTAACTTACTTCAATATTAGATTATATATCAGCTTTATTAAGCTCGATCAACCATTGTGGTACAGAGCTTCCAAGATGACTTGCAACCGTAAAATAACTGAAAAGATTGAATCGATGTATTGGTGTGAAGGTTTTCAGAAGCATGAAACTAAGTGCATCGTAAGGTAATTCAATGCCCAAATTTCTATATGTATTTTTTTTCTTAGTGTCAGCATATTGGAACCAAACTTCAAACAGTTTGTCTATGTTTAATGCTTATTTGTAATGATCTTAATACCCATTAAAAACATTTCATTGTAAAATGGTAACATTCAACCAAGCAGGAGAAGTTGGGGTTGATGAATTGTCCTCAATTTAGAGTAATTATGGTATGTGTGATGTGCTCACAGGAAGCCTCCTTCCTTTGGCTATCCCTATGACGTTCTTTACCTACAACATTAATATGAATATGAATATTAAATATAAAGTAGCGTTCACTAATAAAAAATCCAAAGTAGCTCCTCTCCTCACTTCTTAAAGGGTGCTAGCTCAATGGAAGAGTACCTACCTTACATGTAGGAGGTTGGTAGTTTGTTTCTTGCATTCCCTACCTACATAAATCAATGAATACAAATGACTAAATATACTACTAGTTGACGAAAATTAAAGATTTAAATGACTAAATCTATTACTTGTTGATGGCAATAAATGACTATCATGACTAAATAAATGACCAGTTAACAACAATGACTTAAAAAAATACTAAATATACTATCAATGGACATAAATTAGTGAATACAAATGACTAAATATACTACCAGTTGACGAAAATTAAAGATTAAAATGACTAAATATATTTACTTGTTGATGACAATAAATTATTATCACGACTAAATAAATGACCAGTTAATAGCAATCAATGACTAAAACAACAACTAAATATACTACCAAGCTGACAAATCAGAACAACCAATAAATGACTAAAAAACTTTAATCATATATTTAGTCGCATTATAAGTGACTAATAATTAATGACTAATATTCACATGTCTAAAATTAGTCGTTTATATGCAATTTTTAGTATTTTTTAGTCATATATCTCACTTTTTCTACTAGTGGTTCTATTCCACTTCAAATCTACATTATGTTCCTTGAATCTAATAATCATAGACCTACATGTCTCACCAACGTAGAACTTTCCACATAAGAAGGGTATTGCACAAAACCATTTGTACATATTTGGGTCAATTAGGTCTTTGGTCGAATCCCCCATTTCTCGTATGGTGTTGATAGGGGAGAAGGCTACATTAATGTCACATTTGTTCAAACTTCCTTGCTAACATTTTTGCGATTCCTTTGACATATGAAAGAGAGATCCACTTTTTATCTTGAGATGCATTATCTAGTGTTCTTTGTGTTCTATGTGCACCTCTTATCTTCCTCATGATTTCACATAGTTCCCCTTGTACCCATTCTTCTTAAAAGTACTAGTAAGATGTTTCAATTCTTGTTCAACAAGCTCTTCATCTAAGAGTCTTAAGGCCCATGTTATAATTCAAATGAGCATTATAAAGTAAATAATGTACATAGAGATATTATTATAGAGTAGTTGTACTCAATCCCTATGTTTAGTTTATCCTCCTCACCATGCACATAATGTCTAGATGCACCATATTTCTCTTTGATATGCTCAACCACCCAATTATTGGGAAAAGTGATTAATATAATTTCTTTTAAATGGAATTTTGGATAAGTCATGCTTCTACCATTCAACCATTTGATTTTTTTCTTACTATTATCTCATTTTGTTCTATTATCTTGATACAACACGATCCATGGTTGCATTGCCTCCACAATGTATAGAACAAATTTATTGTTGGAATCAATTTATGAAGTCGCTAATGTATTTATGAAAGCAAAATAAATAGTATAAGATTAAATATATATTATCAAGCTTAGTGTAAACATTTACTCTGTTGAAATTTTATAAAAATAAGTGACCATTTATTATTTGTCATGTGCCTTTTTTCATTTGTTTGAAGCAGCTCCCCTTCCTATCATCTTCATCATGTTTGTAGTGTCCCATTTTGGATAGTCTAGTCTATGACACCCAGAAGGGGTGATTTTAATTAATTAATGTATGGGCTATATGTGTTATACTTGTGTATAGGCCTATATGTTAGAAAACTAGTTAGGCTCATATGACTGGTGAGGCATGTGTGTGTGTGTGTGTGTGCATATACATACATACATACACACATGTGTGTGTACATATACATTTTGGATAGTCTAGTCTATGGCACTCGGAAGGTGTGATTTTAATGAATCAATGTATGGGATATATGTGGTAGACTTGTGTATAGGCCTATATGTTACAAACCTGGTTTGGCTCATATGACTGATGAGGCATATGCATATATATATATATGGTTGTACCTATGATTATGTGTATTAGATTGACTTTGGTTATGTACATGTTATATGAATGTTTTTCTTTCTGCATCTGATTAATGATGTGGAATAGATAGTTGATTATGATTTTGTTGATGAAACATGATTTATATGATTATGTATACTAACCTTGTAATGAGTAGGATTTGGCAGGGAAAATTGATTACTTGCCAACATGGATGCTCATATAAAAAATTACTACTGAAGCCATTCCTTCATAATCAAAATGACTGTGGAAGTCATATACACATCTAATTAAAATTTGATTCAGTTAATTTCATTATGAATTTCATTGACGTTGTTAATCTATGAGATTGTGATGGGTGAAGGCCTTAGGACAAGACCTTAAAAATGGACCATCAGATGGTTAAGAGCTCACAACTAGTACCTTGAGGGAAACATGGAGTTTCGAGGAAGAATAAATGATAAACCATGGAGGTTAGGGAACAATGTTCTGAATCCATGGAAGATCAAGGAACAAAATCTTGGATCTATGATATAGATCAGGGCGTGGAGTCCTAAATATACTATGGTGTAGAGTCCTAGGTACAATAAAGAGCATGGAGTCCTGATAAGTTTGGTGGGGTGTGCAATAGGGGTGTGGAATCCCTATTCCCCAATAGAAAAATAACACTCAAGGACATAGATCAACCAGGTAATCTAACCTAATTGAAAATATAATTAATTAATTCCAAACTTACCCACTTTTGAGGGGATCCTTAGTAATATTATTAATATAATGAAAAAGGAGAATTATTTATTTATGAATGGGCTATATGTGTTAGACTTTTGTATAGGCCTATATGTTAGAAACCTAGTTAGGATCATATGACTGGCGACGCATATGTGTGTGTGTGTGTGCATATAAATACATACATACATACACATGTGTGTGTGTGTACATATATATTTTGGATAGTCTAGTCTATGACACTCGGAAGGGGTGATTTTAATGAATCAATGTATGGGCTATATGTGTTAGACTTGTGTATAGGCCTATATGTTACAAACCTAGTTTGGATCATATGATTGATGAGACATATATATATATGGTTGTACCTACGATTATGTGTATTAGATTGAATTTGGTTATGTACATGTTATATGGATGTTTTTCTTTCTGCATCCAGTTAATGATGTGGAATAGATAGTTGATTATGATTTTGTTGATGAAACATGATTTATATGATTATGTATACTAACCTTGTAATGTGATGCAGGAGCATCGGAACCTAGGAAAAGTAGTCGAAGTTGATCGACATAAGAAGTCAACCAGGGGGATTGCTGACGACCACTGGTGTGAAGGGAGATTGGCTGTCGAAGTCAATGAGTCGAGCAGGAGCTATCGTAGTGCGTCGACGGGAATGAAAGTTTGAGAGTCGACATGTTGTCGAACAACAACATCGACATGTTTGAGGCGGAAGCCAAGAGAGGAGGAAGGGGCGGACTGACGAAGCTGAAGATGCGAAAGGAAGCTGAAAAATAAGTCGAAGGATAATGGAAGATAGTATGGTCGAGGTCAGTTATGGGACCGACTATTGTAGCAGAGTTAGGGTGGCGTAGAAGTCTAGAGGAGTACTTGGTAGCCGTTCGGGGTTGTTAAGGAAGTTATGAGCAGTTATTGAAGGTGGTTGGGATCATGACATATGTCACCAAAGGTAGAGGTTGTGTAAGACGACCAGGGGCACTGACAACTGCAGGTCTGCAGGATCGGGAGGATTCAACGGACAAAGGAAGAGTGTCTCGGGGAAGAGCGATCTTGGGAACAATAGCAGAGCAGCCGCAGGGTAGAAGACCAGTGCGCATGCATAGAGAAGGGAGAGTGGAGTTCTATTTTGGAGAGTTCGGTCAGCAGAGGATTGAAGAGAGAAGTCGTTCAGGAGTTGATCAGTAGATTGGAGAGAACAATCACTAATCAGCCGAGCGTAGAGGAGATTTGATCCATAGCTCAGATTTCCACAGTGAACATCGAGAGAGTGAAGGTCGACACACAGAGAGAGCACACCATTTAATTATGTACATTGTAAAGGCTAAAGCTAACTAGTTGGTTGTTTTACATTCCTTGCATTTTGCATTGTAACCGTAATTCGATTGAAGTAATAGAAGCCAAGTTCTGGCATCCTGTTTTACACTAAGTTTGTGTAAGCGTCGTGTGTCGTGTGTCATTGTTAATCAAGAAGGTCCGACCAACTCACCTTGAATCAGTTGGTATCAGAGCCTAGAAGCAGAGTCCGGTTGAAATAGAGGTACCGACCTGACTTGCGGCAGTTGGTATAGAAAGCTGGAAGTGGAATCCAGTGTCGAGTGTGTTAACAACTCCAGCTGCGGTTGTGTAGAGTTGTACATGACTTGAAGAGTCCGGTTGCAATTGGATGAGTGGGAGTTTCAGCTATAGTTGAAAATGGCTCATAGAGGCGTCAATGTCCAAGTATTTGGATGAAGAGCGCGTGGCATTGCAGTCACAATTGATTGTGAAATGTTCAACAAATGCATGCAAAGTTTGACTAGTGAAGTCACATCGATCAAAGAAAGCCAAAGGTGTGGATGCGTTCTTGATGCGTTAGATCACAATGACGAGGAGGTCGAAGAGGTGGAAGCACAAGAGGAAGTAGGAGAAGAACCAGATGACAAACTCATCAAGATTCTAACAGAGATGAGAGGTTGGACGAAGATAGATGTACGTACCTACTCAGGAAGTCTGGATCCAGAAGACTTGATTGACTGGTTCAGAGAAATGGAGAAATACTTCCACATAGAGCAGATCAAGGACCCTAGATAGGTTAAGACTGCATGTTTGAGGTTGAAGGGTCATGCCTCATTGTGGTGGGACAATGTGCAGGCTGACAGAGTCAAGAAATGCAAGGAGAAAATCAAGTCTTGGGATAGGATGGTCGCCAAGCTGAAAGGGAATTTCTTTCCAGGTGACTATGTGATTTCCTTGTTTCGGAAGTTGCATAACTTTTGACAAAAAGAGATGAGTGTGAAGGAGTAAAGAGTTCTACAGATTGTCGATAAGGTCAGGGCAGACCTACGAAGGAGAAGAAGCTATCGCTAGATATGTGAATGGCTTGAAGTATGCCATACAGGACGAGTTGAGCCTGTCAAGGTTAAGAGCGATCGGTGAAGCTTACCAGTTATCTCTAAAGGCAGAAGAGAAACTGTAGAGGAAATCCGCATCAACCATAGGCAGGATGACTGGTCTGGGTGTGAAGAATGTTTCCACGAAAGGCCAAAGTAGCGGAATGAGGAGAGAAGCTGTCGAAGAAAACTGACGTGCGGAAGGGACATCGACTAAGGGGAAAACATAGGAAAATCGACACGATGGTCGTGAGACATGCAGTCAAGGTGCATATGGTCGAAGTGGTCCATCCGACAGAAAAGGAGCTGACAGACCAGTTGTGGTTTGTTATAAGTGTCGAGGAGTCTAACACAAGGCATATGAATTCCCAGAGAACCTACATGCTGCAGAGGAGTCGAATCCTAGATATCGAAGAGATGAGCAATTCAACGCGAGGGTGGAGTCGACATCCGACAGAAGTGAGGATGGGAAAGGAAGAGTTGAGCCATGACGACAAGGAGGACATTGGTTCAGGACGATCGACGCGCCGAGAAAGAGTTGGCACAGCGAAAGGCTATCTTTTGAACTAGAGTGCGGATCGACGATTGGTATTGCAGGACCATAGTTGATGGTGGTATTACAGAGAATCTTGTGTCGACGAAGGTCATTAAAAAAGTGGGTTTGAGATGTCAGGAACACCCACACCCATACAAGATATCGTGGTTATAGAAAGGACACCATGTCAAGGTGACCAGAAAGTGCCTGATTAAATTCAAGGTTGGGAAGCTTGAAGACATTTTACTGTGTGATGTAATCCCATTGGACGCATGTCATCTGTTGTTAGGGAGACCATGGAAATATGATCAGAATATGATCTATGATGGTCGAACCAACACAATCACAGTGTGGAAAATTGAAATGCGGAGGACTCTGAAGCCGAAACAGGAGGACCAAGACGATTGTAAGCAGGGTGAGAGTAAATTTTGGGAGAAGCGAGTGCTGATGTGTTCAGTCAAGGAATTCCTTGTGAAAGAGGAAAAGCAGTTGGGATGTTTCGCCATCATTTCGAAAGGACCATGTATCGAAAGGTCAATAATGGATAGAATTTCGGTCGAAGTTGAAAGGATGCTCGGTGAGTTCAGGAGCATAGTAGTCGACAAAGCACCGACGGGATTTCCATTGACGAGAAGCATATCCCATCAGATCGACTTGATTCCAGGGTCGAGTCTACCAAACAAGGTACCACATAGAATGACTCCGACAGAGGGTCAGGGACTCAACCGACAGGTCCAGGAGTTGTTGGATAGAGGATTAATCAGAGAGAGTCTGAGCCCTTGCGTGGTACCAGTAGTATTAGTGTCGAAAAAGGGTGGAGAATGGAGGATGTGTAGAGACTCCAGAGCTATCAACAAGATCATGATCAAGTACTGGTTTCCATTGCCGAGAATGGACAACTTGATGGATTTATTGAGTGGAGAGAAGTACTTCACGAAGATCGACCTGAAGAGCAGTTATCACCAGATTCTGGTTAGAGAAGGAGATGATTGGAAAACAACATTCAAGATGAAGGAAGGGTTATATGAGTGGTTAGTCATGCTATTCAGATTGACTAATGCACCTAGTACATTCATGTTATTGATGAATGAGGTATTGAATCCATTCTTGGGTAAGTTTGTCATAGTGTACCTAGACGACATCCTGATATTTAGTCGAACCAAGACGGAGAACTTGGGACACATTTGACATGTATTGTAGAAGTTGCAGGAAGAGAAGTCGATGGTGAACCTGTAAAAGTGTTTCTTCATGAAGGAAGAACTGGTGTACTTGGGATTTGTAATCTCGGGTAAAGGGTTAGTAATGGACCCATAAAATGTGAAGCACTGAAGGCAATATTGGATTGTCCAGAACCAATAAGTGCGACTGGGGTGTGGAGTTTCCATGGACTTTCTAGTTTCTACAGGAATTTCATCAGGGGATTCAGTCGGATTTGTGCACCTTTGATAGAGTGCATGAGAAAAGGGGAGTTTAAGTGGACGGAAGCTTCCTAGAGAGCTTTCGACAAGTTGAAGGAAAAGGTCACTGAGAGCCCAGTGTTAGCGCTCCCAGATTTAGACAAATCTTTCCAAGTCGATTGCGACACGAGTGGAATGGCAATTCATGTATGAGAAAATTAAAATAGAATATATATATATATATATATATATATATATATATATCTGTGTGTGTGTTTTAAGAATAATTTAACAATAAATCTTATTTTAAAATATATTTGTGAAGAAGGAAAAATATATTTCAAATAACTTTGGTTTAAACATAAATTTTGGTAGGGGTGGAAAGTGTGGGAGGGGTTGTTTACGATCCTGGAGGAAATAATATTTTTTAGTTTGTGTAGGGTCTTGGAAGAAGAACAAATAACCAAGTTGAATGGGCATCCTTGATGCAAGGAGTGTAGTTGATGCATAATTCATCTTGGTTATTTGTTCTACAAAAAATGTGTAATATTCAAAAGGGGAAGGTCAAGGACCTAAATTGGATCCAAAAAAGAATCCTAGCATACATCCCAGACATCTCAAGAATCCAATTCTTCCACATATTGCGACAAAACAATAAGGAAGTTGATTCTTTGGATAATGAAGGTTCTAAGCCTAAACAAGGGAATATTGTGTTGAATAAATCACCCCCCTTATCAAATGGTCTCCATGTTAAACATTGAAGTGCCCTTGGTCTTGGGTGTATCTATATTAGACCCTATTTCTCTCCCTAAGAGGATGAACATGCAAGGGATCTCCCCCCTTCATCCGACAACTGGTATGGTTGTTGGCAGTGCTCTTGATGGCCATTTAATGGATGTCCTCTTGGCCAGTTTGGAACACAGTTTGGTGTTGAGGATGGCGGTAATGGAAGCACAATGGAGATCTTGAGACCTCCACTCGCACGAGATGCAATCGGATTTCATTAATGCAATAGGAAGGTTTCGGTTAAGTTGGATTAGTTTTTATTTTGATGTTATTCTCATCGTGCCTCTTCAATGTGATAACTGCAGAATCCTCCTCCTTCCTTGGTCAATTTCTGTGGGCCTCATAAGCGGAGTTATGGAGAAATTCTTGGGAGAATTAAGGGAAGTCAGGATTGTGCAGTAATATATCAAGAAGAATTTCTGGGGCACATTCGAGGTTTCCCAGGAGGCGTTGGAGGAGAGCAGGAAGATTGGTCTGGATATATCTTGTTTGGAGTATGTAGAGATGGATTTTTGGGTACAGTCTTAGGATTTATAAGACCTGAAAAAATAAATGAAGAGCATTAAGGATTTTCAGGCTGTCAATTTCGAAGGGTTGAAACATTTTCTGCATGTGATGAAGAACCATCTGCAAGAATAACTCATGGTCGGGAATGAATGCATAGAGGATCATCTTGTCCAGCTAGAAGATGTCCTGCTTGAGGTACATAGGGATGTTAAGAGGAAGGACATGAACCAAGATGATGCCGAGAAGCAAGAAGGGAGCTCCTCCATGGGTGAAGACGCAACTCTACAAGCTGAATTTTCATGGACCCAGAACCAGGAATGAAGTTCTTATTTAATATTTCGCTCATAGTTTAAATTTTTTTTGTATTCGATTATGTAATCAGTTTGTAAGACTCTATACTATTAAAGGCCAGGACTTAGGGAATATAGGAGACTATGCTAAGATGTCTGACCTGCTTAATTTTTCTTCACTTGGAGGCTCTTTGCCTAGGATTTTGTTTATATCCCTTCATGGAATGGAATTTTGTTGTATGTATACTCTTTTATTAATATAATCTGTTTCTCATTTCTGTTTAAAAAAACACAAATTTTGGTTTAAATGTTGAACATTAATGATTCCTTTGACATTGAAATCAACGTACCTAAAACATATAATTTTTTATTTATATTATTTCAAGCAATACCTATTTTCCTCAAAAAGTTTTAGGTATAGATTTTAGATTTTGAAAAAAAACATTTTTCAATAATCTTTTAATAGTCATACCTATTTTCCTAAAATAGTTTTAGGTGTAGATTTTAGATTTTGAAATAATTTTTTTTTCAATAATCTTTTAATAATCACATGAGTAATTTTTAAAAAAAGGTGACATAAGGATTTAGTAATGATTTTAGATGTATGGTTTTCATGAGATGGATAAGAATTTTAGATCTGAAAACTGAATAGAGAGTAATAGTGTTTTGAAAATTAAAAATTGAAGACCCCCGATCACGAAAGATCTTAAATCCTTCTTTCTGGGCAAATGATACTTTGCATTCATTTTCAAAAGTAAACAGGACCACGAGATCATCTTTAGGAACAAACCCTACTTTATGGGACCACAAGGACTTTACATGAACAAATGGATTCCGAACTTCAATCCTTCCCTCGACATCCCCTCTGCTGTCCTCGTCTGGGTGAGACTCCCTCATCTACCCCTACACTCCTGGAATTCTAAATCTCTAGAAGATATAGGAAATGACTTGGGTAAATACATCAACAAAGTTGATCGGAAAGATCAATACTCATGCACGAGAATTTGCGTCGAAGTAGATCTGGAACACGACCTCCTGGAAGCAATAAACCTTACCGTGGCCAATTGGTCCCATATTCAAGAACTTGATTATGAACAAATCCCATTCAAATGTAGATTCTTCCATGAATATGACCACTTTGCTTGATCATGCAAAAAGAAGCACGCAGATCCAAAATTAGATGGAAAAAAAGAACAATGGACAACCATTCAAAAAAATATCAAATCAGGAATGAAATCCCACTCAAAAAGTCTAAATATAAAGAAATCAGATCATCAACACCAAGATCCGAAGGCCTCAAACAATAGGAACAGTTTCAAATCCCTGGAAACAACAAAGCTGATCGAAAAGATCAATACGCATGCATGAGAATCTGCGTCGAAGTAGATCTGGAACAAGGCCTCCTGGAAGCAATAAACCTTACCGTGGCCGATTGGTCCCATATTCAAGAACTTGATTATGAACAAATCCCATTCAAATGTAGATTCTGCCATGAATACGACCACTTCGCTTGATCATGCAAAAAGAAGCACGCAGATCCAAAATCAGATGGAAAAAAGAACAATGGACAGCCATTCAAAAAAATATCAAATCAGGAATGAAATCCCACTCAAAAAGTCTAAATATAAAGAAATCAGATCATCAACACCAAGATCCGAAGGCCTCAAACAACAGGAAAAGTTTCAAATCCCTAGAAACAACATAGATCCAGGATATCCCTGAGGTCGAAGAAGAAGGATAAATATGAGAACAACAAGATTCTCAAGCAACTCCCCTCGCCCCTGAAGATCTGAAGATTTCCTTGCCTCAGAACACCCCTAGTACCAACAAATCTATCTTGATTAAAGATGCTCCCTCCTATGCTGAAATCACTAAAGTGATACCTCCCAACTCCCCTTCCTCCTCAGAAGAAACCTTTGATAAATCTTCCAAAAATCTAGGTCGAAAATCAACCAAAGATCTGAGGGAAGAAGAAGCTGAGCGTGAGAAAGTCCAAGGATCCCAAGCCACAATAGATATGGTCTCCAACATAAATTCTAGAGCTAGAAGAGCAGGAAAGAAAGTTGGAGACCTAGCAGGAGGAACTCCCTCCTCCATCTACAATCCTAAATGATGAAGCTGGTCTCTTGGAATTGCAGAGGTTTAGGCAACCCTAGCAAGCTTGAAGCAATAAAATATCTCCAAAGAATTGATATGCCTGATCTCCTATTACTCCAAGAGACCAAACTCGACGATAATGCAGTCTTACCTATTGGAAAAGAAAAATGGAATAAAAACACTGGTTACGTAGTCAACGCTAGAGGAGCTTCTGGAAGCCTAGAAACCTTATAGTCTTTCACAAAATTTCCATCTCCATAGATCCTTCGCTACGCAACACTGGATTTACACAGAGCTCACTCATATACAAAGGAACAAGCATGTCGCTCTCTTCAACATGTACGTACCCAATATTTACTTTGAGAAAAAGGACTACTGGAATCTACTTGAAGATTTTTTGGATGCATACGCTCCTCAGAATATCATTCTTGCCAGCAATATGAACATTACCCTCTCGAATTCTAGAAAAAAGCGTGGTAACATTGGAAAAGACTTCTTCAAACCTCAGGTTGAAGCCCTTCTCCATGCTTGGGACCTCATCGACATCAAACCCAAAAAAGGTAAATATACCTAGTCCAACAAGCGTATTGGAAAAGGAAATATCATGGCCAAACTGGACAGATTCCTTGTCCATAGCAGCCTCATGTCTGACACCCAAACCATCTCCTCCAGCATTCTGGCCAATCTAGCCTCTGATCATAAACCCATCCAAGTCCACTTTCAAGACAACTATGATCTTGGCCCAATCCCCTTCAGGTTCATCCCCCAATGGCTTGATCACGCCAGTTTCTAGAACATTATAAAAAATGCGTGGAGAATCCCCATCTCAGGATTCCCCTGTTATGTTTGGGAATAAAAACTCAAAAACACCAAAAACGCTCTCAAAATTTGGGCCAATTCTAACTGTCCAGCTCCTGCAAATCCCATAAAAAATGTTGTGGGTGCTCTAGAATATATTCAATTCGCCATGGAAGATCATCCTGTCTAAGCAACCACGCTGCAAGAAGAAGTCACACAGCAATCCAACGTCTACCACGCTTTTTGAACTGAAGAGGAATATTGGAGGGTGAAGTCGCGGAGCACCTGGCTCAAAGCTGGTGACAAGAACACCACTTACTTTCATAATTAATTCAAGGTCAGACACTCCTCCAATTATATCGTTGAAATCAAACTTGAGAACAACACGATTGTCATTGGGAACACGAGCATAAAAAATGCAGCCCACAGTCATTTCTCCAAGCTATTCATAGAAGAGGACAATGCTGATGGATATGACGAGCATATACTCCTGGAGCACATCCCTAAAAGCATCATGCTGGAGGATAAATTCAACATTCACAAACCTTTTACCAAATAGGAAGTGCTCAACGCAATCCACTCCTTCGAATCTGACAAAGCACTGGTCCCTGACGTCTACTCGATGCATTTTTACAAAGCATGCTGGAAGTACATCAATAAATACTTCATGAGAATTATAAGGAACTTTCACTCAAAGGAAAAAATCAGTGGCTACACAAACTCCACATTCTTGTCTCTCATCCCAAAAGAAACTAACCCCAGCTCCTTCAGGAGATTCAAACCGATTTCATTATGCAACTCATCTTACAAAATTATCTCCAAGATGCTAACAACTCGACTGAAGCCTTTAATCAACAAAATGATTTCTGACAATCAACGTGGTTTCCTAGAAGGAAGGAAAATACTTGACAATGTCATCCTTGTACAAGAAGCAATCCACTCCAGCAAATACCAAAAGGAAAAATGTATGTTAATCAAGCTTGATATGGCCAATGCATTTGACCAAGTCAAGCATTCTTTCCTCTTTAAAATTATGAAATGCTTTGGTTTTGAGGAAACATTCATCAGTTGGATCTCATCCTGCATAATCAATCCCTGGATCACTCCCTTAATTAATGGTCGCCCCACAAATTTTTTCCAAGCCACGTGTGGCATTAGATAAGGTTTCCCCTTATCCTCCTTCCTGTACATTATCCTTGCAAACTCACTCAGTCAAAAACTAAATCATGAAATGAGTTCGGGCTCCCTACCTGGCCTCCACTTAACCCCTGATTCCCATCCCCTCAATCATACCCTTTTTGATGATGATTCTCTGTTATTGGGTGGTGTCTCCTCCATCATTGCTCGACAATTCAAGTGCAACCTGAAGCGTTACTCCAATGCTTCTGAAGGAAAGATCAACTTGCATAAAAGTGTTGTCTACTACTGGAATCTAAACAAAATTAGCAGAATTCTTGGCATCAAAGTCCACAACCACTAGGACAAATTCACTTACCTTGGCCTCCCAATCAAACAAGGTCCCTCAAAATTTGGAAATTGGGACGATACGATAAAAAAATTAAAAAGCATAATTAGAAGATTGGGAGGGCATTGGCTTGGCAAAGCTGGAAAACTGACCTTAGTAAACTATGTCCTCTTCGCTCTACCTATATATCAATTCTCCATCCTCCTAGATCCAAAAGGAGTTTCATAATAGTTAAGTAAATATTGAGAGATTTTCTTTGGTCTGGCAGAAAAAACAATGAAAACAAAATCCACTTAGTGAAGCGGGAGACCATAAAGAAGCCAAAATCCTCGGGAGGTCTTCAAATTCGTGATCCATTCCAAGCAAACTTGGCATTGGTCGGAAAGCTTCTCTAGAAAATCCTGCATAATAAACGGCATTAAGTCAGTCAAGTGCTCATAAAGAAATATTTACATGGGAACAGTCTAAGATGTCTGGACCAAAAGCCAATATCCAAAGGCTCCAACATCTGGACATTATGTAAGGAATCTTGGGAATTCTTTTCAAAAGGCCTCTACTGGGTACCTGGAAATGGTAGTAAAATATAAATTTTCACGGATAAGATCATGGACAACGAAGTACTTCAAAGCACTAATGAATTACATAATATCGTTGCTTGGCTCAACCAACATGTGATCACAACTCTGAAATATTTTAGTGCCTAGGACATTCATGGAAACTGGAAAAGATGGAAAAATATAGTCATCCCTCCACATCTTTAGTCTTCCAAAAACACTCTCATCAACAATTTGAAAGGATGCTCCCCCATACTCTTGCTAGCCAAAGATGAGCAAGGTTGGGGCCATACAGGTTCCTACACCTCTATACTCAGTTACAAAGCTCTTCAAACTCAAGATGATGATAGAAAAGATATTTGGAAACTTGTATGGGATCCTTTTGGCCTCCCCAAAATCAATTTATTTACTTGGACTTTAATCCACTGCAAAGTGCTTACCGACGACAACCTCATTAAGAGAGGATTCCAAGGGCCTTTTTGGTGTCCTCTCTGTCGCATCAATTTCGAAACACTTAACCATCTCTTTCTAGATTGTCATTATACCAAACTTGTCTGGAAACATATGCTCCTTGATCTCAATATTACCATGCCTCCCTTCACCTCCACCACCGAGCTCTTTAAGGATTGGAAATATACTTATCCTTCTCCCCTCACCAAAAAGAAAATATGGCACCATATTTGGATATCCATTCCCAAGTACACTTGCTGGAAAATTTAGATCGCAAGAAAAAATGTCATCTTTCATGAAAAGCACTTCACTCCAATGCAGATTGCCGACCAAGCCAAAGCTTTACTGATCGAATGCCTTAAAACCTCCAAATATAAGCTAGATGCAACTCTCAGCACGAAAGAAATGAAATGGATTGGAGTCACCTTCCCTAGTCCGAGTAAAATTCTCCAACCGCGACACCTTCTAGCATGGAAAATCAGACTAACTAACTCCGACTTCCAAAATTTGAGAAATAACCAAGCTATGGATAGTTTACACTTCGATGGTGCCTCCAAGAGAAATCCTGGTGTAGCAGGAGCTGGAGGAGTCTTGTGGCTAAGTGGAGGAACAATGAGATTGAAGTGCAGATGGGGTTTCGGAATTTTCTCAAATAATATAGTAGAAGCCTTAGCCTTGTTGAAAGGTTTCCATATCACCAAAGAGCATAAGATCGATAATTTACAAGTGTTCGGAGACTCTATGATAATAATCAGAGCCATCAATTTAAATAATAAAATCAACAACCTCGCCCTAAATCGAACCATTCAACGTATATAGCGAATTACGAGTACATTTGCACAGTTCAGGGCTTTCCACATCCTAAGAAGTTTAAACAATGAAGTAGATACAAAAGTAAACGCTGGCACCAGTATCGGCCAAAGGATCCTTAGACTTTCCAACAATGATAGTGAATCTCATCAAATTCCATGATCCTGATTCATATTATTTGGAACATAGCACTCCATTTTCTTGAAGAGAATCCTGTCTTTATCCCCATTGTCCCCAACATATGAGAATCCCTCCTTCCATGCATTCATTCCACATTTCAGAAATGAGTGATCTCTAAGTATCCTACAACGATTGACTACCACTGATCATTGCAGAGCCGCGGTTGCCTAATCTGGGCCTCTGTTTCTCTCTCATTTTGAATTTTTTAAGTTCTATAATCCACTTATTATCTCAGCGGCTGCCCTCAACTAATAAGCGACTGAATTCTCCTCCTATTTTCAGCTCACTAGAACTATGATTCTTCCCTGTCATTCAACTCACTTGAGACAACGTTCATGATTGCCAATTTGGCTATCATGTGTGATCCCTGTCACTGACAAATTTTGCAGTCACACATTTAGTTGCTCTTGATCTTAATCAATGTATCATGCCGATTTGGCTCATAGCCACGTTTTTTTATTTTTATTTTTTAATACACATACTCATTTTAGTTTAAAAAAAAACAGTGTTTTGAAAATTAAAGTGGAATTTATTTAAAGATAATGAATATAGATTTTGATTAAAAATAATTTTAATCAAAATTTAATATTTAAATAAATCAAATTAAAATTAATGACTAATAATTATTCTTCAGAGTGTTTTTGCCAAATTTAAGAGCATTGAAGGATGGTCGAAAGATATTAACTGTAATATTGAAGTTAAACAATGATGCCTCTTCTCCAGCCCATGGGTGGTAGCTCAAGTGGTTAAGTTGAAATTAGTTGTAAATGGCTGGTCACGTGTTCAATCCCCCCCAACTTGCATTGTGCACCATGGCTCGGGCCCTGTGGTTTCACCTAGGGGTATAGTGGTAGAGAGATTGGACCCCTGGACCCCATGTCACGCGAGTACCAGCCCAATCTCCGATGTCGATTCCCCTAGAAAAAAAAGGATTCCTCTTCTCTCCTATCCTTTTCGGCATATACATCGATAAGCTAGAAAGTTGTTTAGAAGAAGTAGGTTGCTGTAATGACATTAGATGGAATAGTCATCATCCTCCTTCTCTATGTTGATGATATTCTTCTTATGGCAAGGTGCGCCTCTGACCTTGATAAACAATTAGGGATTCTCAAGAATTTCTGCTCTAACATGTGTATGTTTGTTCACATCGACAAAACTAAAGTTATGATTAAAAAAATACACTTATGCTAATTTTGAGTATGACAATAACAACTTGGAGGAAGTGCCATTTTACTAATATGGAATTGATATCCATCACAAGCTCAATTGGAACTATAGCATTGAGAAAATGATTAATGGAGGGTGGAAAGCTTATTTTAGCCTAGAAAACAATTGTAAATCAACAAACCTGGTGATGTGGGATAAAAAGAAGCTCCTTTTTGAAACTCTCGTCACTCCTGTTATCTTGTACAGTTGTGAAGTTTGGGGTTGCATCATCTCTCAATAATCTTGGAGAAAGATTGAACAAATTCAAAAACATGTTATCATGTATAACCTCAAAATTAAAAGCAATATGCCCTACCCCATTCTCCTTATAGAAGTGGGTCTTGCCCCCATTGAAGCATCGCTATGACTAGGTACCCACTATACAAGAACATGATAAATAACATGGAAGACCAGTGTCTCCCTAAAATTGCTTTAAATTCTAATCAAGAGCATCTATAGATCAAGATATGATGATATAAAGATGACGTGGCTTGGTTAAACCATTGGAGGATTGACGAAAATGCCACTTTGCAAAATATCAACAACCTCGAAAATACTATCACATCTAAGTTTAAGCAAAAAATGTGGGACAAGAAAGATTTAGAGGTTAAAAGAAAAATTAAGATATTACAAGGATGTCATTAACCCTAATCTGGAAGATCAAAAGTATCTCTCTATCTTATCTAGTCGAAGAAGAAAATTAATATATAGCCAAGATAAGAACAAACTCCCATGAGCTTCATAACGAAATTGGGCAATGGGAAATTCTTAAAACACCATGGGCGAAAAGGATTTGCCAGCTCTGTGAGCCTATGAGAGTTGAGGACGAATGCCATTTTCTTTTAGAGTGCCCTGCGTACATCCACTTTTGATCGCGGTTTCCTAATCTTTGCTACAATTATAACCTCCATGATCTTCTAACATGTCAAAACTATGGTGACCTAGGAACGCTTCTTTCTAAGCTTTTTTATCATATAATTTTTTTTAAAGCAATCCAAATAATTCCTATCTCTTTTCTTAAGGTCTGATAAACCAAATGGGTATTAGTGGACGTTAATATTCATCATCATCAAGAATAATGTTTAATAGTTTTAATTAAAGATGAGATATTTATTTGAGTAATGGATAACAGTTTAACTAAAGGATTTTAATTATTATTTTGTTATCATAATTTCAATTAGGTTTAGCTGGATTATAGGATGGAGTGTTATCCTCTCCACCTAAATTTCAATTGAATTTAGCTCCATTGTGGGATGGAGTACCATCTTCCCCACTTAAATTTTATTGGTATAAGTGATGTATTGAATTCATTATGACTAAGAAAATTTATCATATAAATTTTAGAAATTTATTTAAATAAAAAATTTCCCTTAATTATAATTATGATATTCCTAATGATATTAACTCCAAATAATTTTTACATGGTTAATAATCATAACTTTGAAAAATATAAATAAATATAATTTATGTCTTGAATTTACATAATCTCAAATTTTACAATAATATTTATTAAACCAAGTTTATTGTTATTGTAAATTTTGTAGATAATAAATAATTTAAATGAAAACTATTATTTTAATTTATTATATTTTTTAATATTTAATTTGTTAAAATGTATTTTATATTAAATAAAATTGAAAATAACAAATAAATCATAAAAATATTTAATGTGTTAAAATGTATTTTTTATTATGTGGATTTGAATAATAAGAATATAATTTTAAGATTATATTTATACAAGATTTACTTAAAAAAGAAGTGATTTGTCATTGGGATTCTTTTTTAGAGTGATACTCCATTCTATAATCACTCAAGTTACTTTCAATCAACTATGAATAAGATAGATAAAGAATGAATTATTTTTATTATGAATTATTGTCAAAAACAACTAATAATGATATCAATGATTTTATTTTTATTTTATCACTCTCAAAATTTCTAGTTTTATATACTACCTTGACCATAGTTTAACCAATATTCAATAATTTAATTAATAAAATATGATATTGAAAAACTCCAACCCATTTATCTCCTACTTATTTATCGCTTGACCATAACTCATCCAACATTTAATAATTTAATTAATAGATATTACCTCTAAATCATATTAAATGTAAATGATAATGTGTATAATAAAATTGATATTTAAATATAAAAACTACTTTAAAATATCATTAAAATATATAAATATCATACTCACATTTAAAATCTTCAAAAACATTAAAAATAATAATTTAAAATCTCGACGAGCTTTAGTGATAGAAACTTGGAACTCATGATAGACTATTTTTAACATAAGTTAAAACACATATAAAAGTAACTATATAAATGTTTCATTGAAAAGGTTTTTATTTTTAAATGAGATATCTCATTTTCTTTTGTATAAACCAGAGAGGAAGCTAACGGGCTATATACTCAAGGTAGAGTTAGCTATGCTATGGGAAGCTAATGGGCAAGAATTATTTGGAATGAAAGGTTGGATATAGCATGAAAAATAGTTTAAGTTTACTAAGAATGCATGGTTTGTCTATATTTTTCCGGCTATATTTTTTGTTTTTTTGTTGTTTGTTTTGCTGTATAAATTAGAATGAGATAATATGTAGGAAGATACAGGGCTATTTATTAGTTCAAGGCAAAGTGTTTTTAGCTTTGTGTTTTTGTGGGAAGCTAAAGGGAAAATGTATGTAAATATGAAATGTTGTATAGCATGAAAATAGTACAAGATTACTAGAGAGAAGTTTAGATGAATTTTTTAACTTTGGAAATATTGATAAGTATTTGAGAAATGTAATATTTTTTCTATAATATTATAATTTTTTTTCAAAATAAAAAAAATTACAAAATTTACTTAATATATATTTTCTTTTGTTAAACTTAATGATACCAAATTTAAAAAATTATATGAAATTTTATGATTTATATGTATTTTAAAAACAATATAAATATATGAAATCTTATTTTTTATATATATATATATATATATATATATATATATATATATATAATTTAATTATATTTTAAAAAATAAAATAAAAATATTTTAATTATTATAAATAAATGACCTATTTTAATTTATTTTAAATTTGTAATTTACCATGATTAAAATATTTTTATTTATATATATATAATTTAACTATATTTAAAAAAAAATATTTTAATTATTATAAATAAATGACCTATTTTAATTTATTTTATTAAAAAGAACTGAAATAAAAATATTTTAATCATTGTAAATTACAAATTTAAAATGAAAAGTGACTTCTTCTCAAAAGTCTAAACTATAATCACAAAAAAAACTTATTTAAAAATCTAAACTATAATCACATAATAAATTTATTTTAAAATGAAAAATAATTATCTAACTAATGACTTCTTAAAAAAAAAATTGTTTAATATTTTAATTAAAAAATAATAATTTTACCTTAAACTAAATATACATCTTGCTTCACCGAATCAGGTAACGGCATACATTAATATCCACATGACTAATGATTAAGGAGTACTACTAGGCCTTATCTCAAATGTGTCACGAAAGGGTGAAGTGGAAGAAACTCAGAAAGAAACCCAATGTCTTTGTACTAATAGAAAAATAATAACATAATTAAAATAAAAATAATTTTTTATATTAAACTATGTTCTGAATGCAAAATAAATTTCAACCTTAGAACTATAAAACAAACATAGTTTTAAACAAAACTAATTTTGAACATGAATTATAATCTAAATGTACAACTATTATTTTACAGAATTTGTTCAAACAAAAGTAATTTTGAACATGAATTATAATCTAAATGTACAATTATTATTTTACAGAATTTGTTCGGTATTAGATTATTTAATTGCTTCCAACTTCTTAGTTGTCGTTAGCTAATTTAGATACATAATTGAAAGTATGAGAAACTTAACAAATTATTTAAATGTAGTAGATTTATGTTAATAAATGGATTCATAGAATCTGTTTACTAGCAAGCCATATTAATATTAATAATATGGTTTATATATGCCAACCATAGCCATAAATTTAAATAGAGTTGATATACGTTAATCGATGTATATAAACCATATTATTAATATTAATATGGCTTACTAGTTGACGGTCGCAGAGAATATTTCGTAACTTTTAATATTAATATTATAGTTGTGAAAATATTAATATTAATAAGTATTACTATTTTAAAATTATAATTGTTTTTATTTATAAAAATAATTTTTTTATAATTGTAATTAATAAATAATAAATAATTTATAATACTAATTAATTATTTAATAACAAATATTATTTTAAATATTTTATAAAAATAATTAGTTTACAATTATGTTTAATAAATTATAAATAATTTAGAGTAATAATTAAATATTTTATAATAATTATTATTTAATTATAATAATAACAACATCTATTATTATTATTATAAAATAACAAATATTGAAATATATAATAATAATAGTTAAAAAAAATTATTATTGTGTACATATACTGTTCTTGTAAACCATACATTGCAATGTGGCAAATGTTTTTATAATAATAATAAAAGATATTATTATTATTATTATTAAAATTATTATCATTATTAAAATTGACAATTCTCATTATAAATTATTTTCATTTATTATTGTTATAATTATATTTTCTTATTTTCATTTACAATTATTTTAATTAATAAATTAATAATACAAAATTAATTATTATTATTATTATTAATTTCTTATTTTCATTCATAATTATTATATATATATATATATATCTATATATCTATATATATATATATATATATATATATATAATTATTTTTATTATTATAAAATATTTAAAAAAAAAAGAAAAAAAGAATATATATATATATATATTTTTATTATTATAAATAAGAAAATATAATTATATTTAAATAGGAAAAAAAATGAAAATAATTTATAATGAGGATTGACATTTTTTATTTTGTGTGAGGGGAATCGACAACTAGAGACTGGGTTGGTATTCACATGACATGAGGTCCAGGGATCCAATCCTGCTACCGCTATACCCCTAGGTGCCCCACACACCCCGCAAGCATGGGACACGGGTAAAGCCAGGTGTGATTTGAACTCGTGACCTCCAATTTACAACATGTGACTTCATATCAAGTGAACCGCTAATGAACACACTTCTGCGAGCATGAGGATTGACAATTATACTTATAATTATAATAAGAATAATATTAATAATAATGATCATTTATATTCTTATTTTTGTATTATTCTTTATAATAATAATAATAATATAATTATTATTATTATTATTATAAAATAACAATTTTTTAAATATTTTATAATAATAAAAACAATTATAAATAAAAAAATATAATTATAACAATTATAAATGAAAATAAGAAATTAATTAAAATAATAATAAGATTAATTAATAATAAGATTAATTATTAATTAATAATAATTATTAATTAATAATTAATAATTAATTATTAATTAAAATAATTGTAAATGAAAATAAGAAAATATAATTATAACAAGAGGATTGGCAACTTTAATAACAATAATATTTTTTTTAATAATAAAAATAAAAGATATTATAAATGTCTATGTGAGGTTAATAAATAAATGAATGGTTATGTCACATTGCAACATTATAAAGTAGACTTGTAAAAATGCCATATTCTAGCATTAGTAGAAGGAGTAGGTAGTATCCTTAACCATGGTGAAACATAGTAGAATGCAACATGGTAGGTTTTGTGACAATGCGACGTGGCAAGTTTTGTTGACTTTTGGTTTACTATGGTTGAACATGGTTGACTATGGTCCACCATGGTTGACTATGGTCCACCATGGTTGACCATGCTGGACCATGGTTGCCCATGGTCGACCATGAAAAAATTAGAAAAGAATTAAGATTATTTATATGGTTGACCATGGTCAACCATGCAAACATGGTTCACCATGGTCAACCATTGTTGACCATGGTTGACTAATTTCTCTTTGTATCTCGCTATGGTTGACCATGGTTGAAATTGGTTAACCATGGATGACCATGGTTGACATTGGTTAACCATAGTTGACTTTGGTTGATAATGGTTGACTTTTGGTTTACCATGGTTGACTTTGGTTTATCATGATTGACTTTGGTTTACCATGATTGACTTTGGTTGACCTTTGGTTAACTATGGTTGACCATTGTTGTGTTTTGTTGACCATGGTCGACTTTGCTTGGCCATAAGTGGATTTGGTTGACTTGTCTATCGTTTACCATGGTTGATGATGGTTGACCATGGTTGAGCATGGGTGACTTTGGTTGACCACGGTTGACTTAGATTTACCATGGTTGAATTTAGTTGACCATGGGTTACTATGGTTGGCTATGGTTGACCATGGTTGCTCATGGTTGACTATGTTTGATAGTGGTTGACCATGGTTGACTTTGGTTGATCATGGCCAACCATTGGTTGACTATGGTTGAGAATGGTTAATTATGGTTGTCCATGGTTGACTATGTTTGAGTATAGTTGACAATGCTTGACCATGGTTGAATTTTATTAATTATGGTTGACCATGGTTGACTTTCATTGATCGTGGTTGACTTTAGTTGACAATGGTTGACTTAGTTGGCATTAATTGACAATGGTTGACTTTAGTTGACTGTGGTTTACTTGGGTTGAATATGGTTGAGCATGGTTGACTTTGTTTTACCATGGTTGACATTAGTTGATCATGGTTGAATTTGTCTGACCATGGATGACTTTGGTTGAGTTTGGCTTACCATGGTTCACGTTAGTTGACTTTGTTTATCCTTTAGTTGGCTAATCGTGGTTGACTTTGGTTGACTATGGTCGACTTTGGTTGACTTTGGTTGACCATGGTTGACTTTGGTTTACTATGGTTGACATCGATTCACATTGGTTGACCATGGTTAACGTTTGATTGACTTTTGCTTAACCATAGTTGACATTCACTGACCATGGTTGACATTTGATGGATTTTGGTTGACCCTAGTTGAATTTGACATATTTTTTATTGATAATGGTTGACTATGGTTGACCAGGATTGACCATGGTTGACTTTTGGTTGACCATGGTTAACTCTGGTTGACCATGGCTCACCATGGTTGACCATGGTTGACTTTTGGTTGACTTTGGTTGATTTTGCTTGGCTATGGTTAACTTTTGGTTCACAATGGTTGATTTGGGTTGACCATGATTGACTTTCGGTTGACCATGGTTGACTTTCGGTTGACCATGGTTGACTTTGGCTCAGCTTGGATGACTTTTGGTTAAACATGGTTGAGTTTGGTTTACTTTTCGTTGACTATGGCTGACCATGGTTAACTTTGTTTAACTTTTGGATGACTTTAATTGACTATGGTTGAGCAAGGTTGACCACGGTTGACTATGGTTGACCATGATTGACCATGGTTGTGCATGGTTGACCTTGGTTGGCCATGCTTGACTTTTGCTGACCATGGATGAATTTTGTTGACCATGGCCTAGGGTTGGTTGAATTTAGTTGACCACGGTCGACTTTTGGTTGGCTTTGGGTGATTATGGTTGACCATGGTTGACTTTGGCTGACCATGGTTGACTTTGGTTCACATTTGGTTAACCATGGTTGAATTTGGTTTACTTTCGTTGACTTTGGTGCACTATGTTTTACCATGGTTGACTTTGTTTGATCATCGTTGACTTTTGGTTGACCATTGTTGACTTTGGTTTACCATGGTTGACTATTCCTAGTTGACCATGGGTTGAATTTTGGTTAACTTTGGTTTGTTATGGTCAACCATTGGTTGAATATAGTTAATGTTGTTGACCATCGTTGACTTTGGTTGGCCATGGTTCACTTTGGCTTTGGTTGACCATGGTTGACTTATGGTTAACTTTTTGGTTGATCATGGTGAAATTTTTGGTTGACCATGGATGAATTTGGCTAACCATTGTTGACATTTGGTTGACCATGGTTGACATTATTTAACCATGGTTGACCTTTTTTTTAACATGGTTGACTTTTGGTAGACTTTGGTAGAGTTTAGTTGTACATGGTTTACCGTGGAAGATCATGGTTGACAACAATTTGACTATAATTGACTGTGGTAGAGCATGGTTAAAAAAAATTGACTTTAGTTGACCATGGTTGACTTTAGCTTGATTTTTGGTTGACCATGGTTGACTTTTGGGTGACTTTGGTTGACCATGGTTGATTTTTTGTTGGCTTTGGTTGGCCATGGTTGGATTTTGGTTCCCTTTAGTTGACTATAGTTGACTTTGGTTGGCTTTGGTTGACTATGATTGACTTTAGTTGTTTGGTTGACTTTGGTTGTCTTTATTGGCCATGTTTATTTTTGTTTGGTTGACTTTGGTTCTTCAACCATGGTTGACTTAGGTTGGGTTTGGCTTACATTGGTTGGGCATGGATGACTTTGATTGTTTGGGCATTGATGACTTTGGTTGTTTGGTTGACTTTGGTTGTTTGGGAATGGTTGACTTTGGTTGTTCATGGATGGTTGGATTTGGTTGTTTGGGAATGGTTGACTTTGGTTGACCATGGTTGAATTTGGTTGACCATGGATGACTTTGGTAAACTATGGTTAACTATGTTTAACCATGGTTTACATCTAATTGAAGCATAGACAATGGATGAGAAGTACGCATGAAGAACAACTAACACATAACTTATTTGTGGCACTTGTGGGCTATCAGTGTTCACTGACCACAAGTTAAGTGGTTGTGCTAGTATATATTTTGTGTCTATATGAATAAAAATATCATTAGAGTTTGTTTTTCTAAGTATTTTTTTAGTGAAACACATTTCATTGTGGTATTGATTATTTAATATCAATGAAAAAATGTGTGTATATATATATATATATATATATATATATATATATTTTTTGGTATGTGGTTTAGTAGGGGAATTGTAATGATAAATATATCCAAATTCAAATTTCATGGGCATGATCCATATTTAAGGGCGTTGCATGTGGATTCATATTGATGTAGCTTCCAAATACAAAATGTGCTATTCTTAATTTATGTGTGGAAGAGAATTATAAAGATTTTTGTATATTATTATTGATATTGATATACTTTTAAAGTGAAAAACCATTCATTTGTTCTTTATATATATACATAGTTATTTATAAGTTTAATTTCAATCCATCTTCACTTTAAATAAATGTATCAATACTTAATAATGTAAGAATTTCTCATGCATATGGTCCACTACTTGAAGTGAAACGGATGGCTACCCAAGCCTTAAATGAAGTTGCGATCAGAGATTGATGAGATTGTCAAATAATGCGCGCATTGAACTTAAATTTATTATATGTATCCTGCATTCCATTCAATAGGATAAGTATAAGTTTTAAACAACCGCCCACATATATTCTTAATGAATGGTGTCATGTGAATTAGAGAATGCCATCCCATGAACATGTTATTGGATGCAGTAAATTTCTCTCATTAACCACATTTTGTTTTACAAAATTAACATATGAAGACTTAAATAAGTCCGCATAGAGAACCATATCAGGATATCACAATCTCCCTTATATATATAAATATACTTAACCTTCTGTCAATGGTATGTGAAGTAACTTACATAAAAGAAAATACATAGCCTCGCCAACACGTGAGGATAACAATGTGTGATTTGCAAATCATGTTAATATTATAATACTGTACAACCCACACACAAAATTGAAATCTTAAATTACCTCGTAAGATTTTTTATGTTGAGAACAACATATTCATAACAATTACATCCAAAGGGCCTTCTAGAGCATTCCAATTAAAATGCAGTGCCACCTCGCCTTGTTTTGGTGTTAAGATGTCACGTTGAATTACATAGAAATCTTCATAATGAAAATATTGCATTCAAACACTTTGGTGAGAAGATATACTTGAGAAGACGAAATTCCTTCATGCTTCACGGAAACTAACATTTGGAAGAGAAGAAAAAATATATATAGCGGTAAAAAACCATCAAACAGAAAAGATGCAATGATGCCATGGTATATATATATATATTCTGGCTTGCCTAGCTGCTTTGTGAACTAAAAAATTCTGGCTTTGGAAAAAACTGAAATAAATGACAAATGGAAAATCAATATTTCCTTTGGAACAATAGCCTGAAAGATGAAATCTGTGAAGGCATTGGAGGTCAAATTTGTAAAACTCGCTTGCACTAATGTAAATTCTGGCTTTCCTAGCTGCTTTGTGAACTCAAAAGTGACCTTCAATGATTTTCTCTGGAATGAAACTATTGGGGGATATGCCGTAACACCATCATCTGTAAAATTTCACAACATTAAACTTCAAAATGAAACAACATATCCTTTCCAGGCATTTTCCATGAACAAATGCATAATCAAAGAACATATATCCAGGAGGATTCTATTATGGATAAGAGAATTTGAGAAGTTACAACTGTTTGTCATACATACCAGTTGCTGCTGGAGCAGGACTCAAATCTCCTAACAAGTCAACTACAAGATGGATTTTTAACTTCATGAATTCCATTCATTGTCAAACCTGCAAAAGATTTGATATCACCAAGAGGTGTTGTGACTGTTTGCGGTGATGGAGAGGCCGAAGAGGCTAATGATGCCAACTGTGATAATGGATCCAAAGGAGTAATAGAAACCGCATGTGGTTGACTGGAAGGTGTTAAGGTTGATGCTGTAACAGTTGATTGTACAGGCACAGGAGGTGTCCCAATTGATAGAAGATCCAAAATAACATCTGCACTCCCAGTAGAAGGCTGGCCAATACCTATACATTGGATCAGGAGTTGAAGTCATTATATCTATCTATTTATCTCTATAACATCGACATATATATTAAAATATCCATTCAGAGCACGTGGAAGGATTTTCTTGATGCTCAGGATTGTCAAGATGTGGAAGGATTTTCTTGATGCTCAGGATTGTCAAGATGTGGAAGGATTTTCTTGACACTCTCTCGCTCCATACACGCATTCACCCACTCATGAAGCCTTGGGAACTGAGTCTCCAATGGTATCTTCCAGTTACCCATTATTTCCCCGGCAAGGAATCAAGAATAAAATGGGATTAATGCGATATCCATGAACCCAAACTGCTCACCTCCAAAATAAGGATTAAGGCCTCTTGAAAGCTCATTTTCCAACAGTCCCAGGTATTCCAACAAATTGCGCTTAGCTTCTTCCTGGGATTCTCCTTTCAATTTCATAAGGTGAGCACCGCCATTATCATAGACCTGCACAAATTAAATCAATTTAGCCCGAACCATTAATTGATCTGAGATGAAATGAAGAATTGATTCAATAAATGAGAGCATTTGAATATAAATACCTTCTTTTCTACAAAGTCTGCCCAAAATATTGCACAGGATCGCTCATATGCAGTGGCGGGCATAATAGGATTGGAAGCAGGCCATGCCTCGTCAATGTACTCGAGAATGAGGAGAGACTCGCAGACAGGGTTCATCTGCGACAAAAGATCGCTCTTGGTGGCGAGATTCGCCTCTTGGTATTCATATTTGACGCCTTTCTCTTCCATTCCAATTGAAACCCTAATACTGAATGGAATGCTCAACACCTTCAAATGAATGTAAATTAATATTAATGTAAATTAATATTAAATGCCTGCATGGGTGGTTTTCCAGCCAAACGTTACAGCCTGCACCATAATGTGGAGAGCCACCATAACGTTCCAACGGCTCCTCTTCTTCCTGCCTGCGTGTTTTTCCAGCCAAATGTTCGAGCCACCCAGCCACCATAACGTTATAGTTTCCTCCACGTATGTTGGGGAAAGAGTGGAGGATGTAATCACTAATCAATCCTAAATCAAAAGTAATTAAATTAAAAGTAATGCACATTCTCACTCTAATAACTGCACGGAAGTTATCACCTTCAATCCCTCCCAATGTTGACGACGAAGAATATTCTCTATGAACAAATCCCTACCCTACCCTAGAATGTTAATTTGCAATTAAAAGCATGCTATCGTGTCCTGTATCAAAATAAAGACTCCTGTCGGCGTAATTAGTGCTCTTATAACGTGAGAGTAGTGAGCTATATCAAAAAAATTTATTAGAAAAATTATATAACATAATTAGAGAGTAGAGGACTATATCACAAAACCTTTATAAAACAATTTTATAACATAATTAGATTTTCATGTTTTTAAAGGAGAACAAGTAATTTTATTATCAAAATAAGAAAGTTAATATCAAATTAGTCCTTGTTATATTATGGAGTGGGCAATATGGTAGCTACAATGGTGACCTGCTTATTTTTTTACACAAACCTATAAGCATAACAGGTTGTAGCAAGTAGGCATCTAATTACAAACCCCTTAAAATAAATAGTAGGAGTTAATTTGAGATGTAATGTAGGATAGATAAAATGGTATTATGTGAAAAATTATTGCATTAATTATCTAATATGTGAAAATGAATCTCCATATAGCTATGGGTTGACTTACAGAATAAGTGATTACACATTAGATATAACCCCAAAGGTGCTAGATTCTTTGTCTTGCTCGTAGGAGTCTATACAAACTAATTATTGTAGACAACATTGATTCTCACATGGCATGGATTGGCACACCTTTGAAGACCCAAATTTTTCATAGAGCGATCTAGTTCAAAATGATCTATCTACACACAAAACCCTATCACCAAAAGAGGAAGAAAGGCACTGGAAACGCTATGTTGAGTGTTGATCATACCAACATCAAATCAACACATGGTTGGTGCAATAGAAAATGAGGTTAATGGTGGAGTATGGAAGGAGGAACTATGAAAGAAGGTATAATTCTCAAGATTAACTTGAACTTTACTAAGCTTTTTTAACATAAAAACCTTACCCTATATTTAATAAATTAGATGACAAGAAAATTATATATTATCGCATCAAAGAAGGGGATCAACCCCATTATATTAACTAACTTAATGATAGTTTTGCTTTATGTTAAGAGTTTGTTTTTAATTATATCTCATCTTTTTTTATAAATTCAACAATCTAAATTACACCAATGTAAATCCATGTTAACTCAAAATCTATCATGGGTTGGGATTAAATATATGGAGGTGAAATCCATGTTAATTCAAAATCTATCATGGGTTAGGATCAAATATTTAGTTGAAAACATTGTGGGTGCATGATAGATCCACAGAATTCCTTAAACCCTAGAATTGTAATAAGAAGAGTATAGTTTATTGGAGCTTTGGAGAGAAAATTATCTATTGGAGAGGAAGATTTGGTTGGACATCATCCTAGCTAGCACCAACCTGCCTAGTAGAATATAACCCCTTATTAGAGTATGAGTAAATCACAAATCAACTCTCATTAGATATTTAGCAAATCTAGAAATCATCATATCTATCGGAGTTTCAGTAAGATTCAAATTTACCTATTATTTGAGTTATAAGAGAGGGTTGGTGCAAGGTAATGATACCCAATTATGACACGTTAGTTACAATGACATGCTGGAAAAACATAAATATTATCATTAAAATGAATTATTAGAGGCACCTACATTTTTTTTCGAATTAGGTGTAAAAAGATGAAACGTAGAAAAACGGATGACCTTCCGGAATAGATAACTTTTATTTATGGAAAAGTGGTATAACCACCCCAAAATGTCATTATTTCAAGATTGGTATGTTATTTTTTCTCTAAAACATAATGCACAGGTTTTTGTTGGTCCACTGTTTGTTATGTAAATTGTCAATTTATGAGGAAAAAAATAAGTAGAGGCGTATGCAACAGACGAATCTTGTGTGGGGCTATTTTTCCAAAATTTTAAAAGTTAATTTTATATTTTTTTTTAAATTACAAAAGTTAGTGAAGCATTAAAACGACATGGTCAAGTGTTGGTCCACCATATCATGGTATGAAAATAATCAAAAAACTTTTTTTTTTTAGCTTGTAGGTATTCTTGTACTGTTGTGTGTGTTCTTTTCCATTCTCGAAATAGGTAATCCAATCAAAAGTTATAGGCCAAATAAACGACCTATGGTTTTTACAAATTTGACATGAGTGCAGTTAAAAATGAATTAAAAATAAAAAACAACAATAGATCTATTCCAAAAATATATAGTTAGAATCTGCACACAGAGCTCGACAAGTGTGTGCAATTTCATCTATAGTACACTAGTGGAGCATATGCAGAACTAGGTGTGAAAAATATGAAGTTACAACATTTGATGTGTTTTGCCATAAATCAGACCAAGCCTGAAGGTTTGGAAATCCGAAGCTAATTCCAAGCCTGCAAGGGCACCAAAAACAATTTGAATCCAGACACGCATGCGTGCAAATGCACGCACGCGCATAAGCGCGCACATGGATAGGCGCACATGGGTTTCTAGAAGCGCGCATGCGAAGGGGCACACATAAGTTTATATGCATGCACGCATTGCTTCTATCTCTATAAAATCTAATTTCCATTCCTAGACATAAAAGTTCCAAACTATTTTCATTCACTGTTTTTGTTGAATAAGATGAGATTGCCTATAAGGTTGGGACCCCCCGCCTCTCTATAACCCCACCCCCCTCTCTTCCTATCCACCCAATCCCCCCCACTCTCTTCCACTCTATCCACCCTTATCGTTGTCATCATCTTCATTATCTTCACCGTCATCGTTGTCGTCGTCATCACCATCACCTTCATGTTCTTCATCATCATCATCATCATCTTCATCGTCATCATCATCTAGATGGTGATGATGATGATGATGAAGATGATGATGTTGTTGATGATGATGATGATGTCGATGATGAAGATGATGATGATGATGATGGTGATGACGATGATGATGATGGCGACGACGATGATGATGATGATGATGATGATGATGATGATGATGGTGGTGGTGGTGGTGGTGGTGATGATGATGACAACGATGATGATGATGATGAAGATGGTCATGATGATGATGATGATGATGATGATGATGATGAAGATGATGATGAAGATGGTGACGACGACGACGACGACGACAATGATGATGATGATGATGAGGAAGAGGGTGATGACGATGACGAGGAGGAGGAGGAGGAGGAGGACGACGACGACGACGATGATGATGAAGAAGATGATGATGATGAAAATGATGATGATGAAGATGATGATGATGATGTTAACGATGAGGATGATGATGATGATGAAGATGAAGATGATGATGATGATGATGATGATGATGATGATGAAAATGATGATGATGAAGATGATGATGATGATGTTAACGATGAGGATGATGATGATGATGATAATGATGATGATGATGATGATGATGATGATGTGACGAATATGACGATGATGATGAAGATGAAGATGAAGATGATGATGACGACGATAATGATTATGAAGATGATCACAATGATGATGATGATGATGATGATGATGATGATGATGAAGTTGTTGATGATGATGATGATGATGATGATGACGATGATGATGATGGCGAGCGGACTTGGGTTCCATCATCTCCCACACGTGCATAAAGGAGCTTTCAAACTACCATATAGGACATGTCTTAGGTTTGTTTGGATCCTATAAAATATTCTCAAAATTCCACACTCAATTAACTTACATGCCTACCTAATATTACAGTGGTAAGTCCTCTTTGAAAAGACTTTCCCCGCATTTGAATTTCCAATTGTGGATGACTCATAAGGTTTCAAATTATTAACATTCAATATTAAGAAAATGCGCATTCATATATGGATTTTCCTCAACATTCATATAGCCACCCCATAATAATAGTATTGGTTTTCCTTGTTAATAGCTACTAGTGTATTGCAGTTGACCTAGATAGTTATCGTGTGATAGGCACTATAGCTAATGTTGTCGACCAAATATAATGGTGAAAACCCTAGTTCATAAAACTTAGGTCTATTAAGAACATGTTGATATTTGCAATGAGAAGCTTGAAATAATAACGCATGCATGGCCATATAAAGTTGTTTGCAACATAAATTTCATGTTTGATATTTTCTTACAATCATGAATTGAGACATGGATCAATTGTAGTGGTCTTGAATTTATGAGTTGAAAGAAAAAAACACATTAAGAAACCTTAGTGCAAGAATATTTACTATACCATATTAATCTTAAAACAGAGTAGAAGAATACATTATTGATCCCATAACTAGTGTAAAGTGGTACATTTATAATCATATGGAGGAATATAATTGTTCATTGACATGTAATTATAACTTACCCCCATATTTGACTAATACATTATTTTAGTGGTTAAGGTGGTCAAACCACTTCCATGCTTATGCTAATTTGGTTGCATCAATTAAAACACCAATACATTAGTTCTTTAGTTCAATGAGATGTTGTATGTGATTCTTTTTCCTCCACCTAGACCAATAGGAACACCATTTATATCTATGAATTGTCACTACATTGTTAAACACTCTGAGGAAAAATAGAAACATAGTGGACAAGCTTCCAAAAATTCAAGAACCTCATGCATCTCATGCCCTTCTTACCATAATTTTATCATGGGATTCCCAATTACTCTCATATTTGAGACTGGGTGTACTCATACTACTACTCTTAGAACATGATATTAGATCAAACATATACATAAACTAAAAAAAACTTATGAAATGTACACAATGGTTTTTTTAAGCATGATTTATAGTATCCCATCCTTGAAATCTTGTAACAACTCCCTAAGAGAATATGCACTTTTTGCATGATTAGGTGAAGTACTAAAACCCATAAACCTTGGGACTATGGGTGGCATGTCCATGTCGAGCATGGAAAAACACACATTTGGGATCTTACGGAACTCAATTTTGATGCTTGGTTTAGTTTTTATCCCCTAATGACAAAATCACCAAGTGTACCTGAAAGGATTTAGGATGTGACCTGCAACTCACCATAAAATGATGATTGTGGCTCGTATCAATGAACCATTGACTCCATTGGGTCTTTGATAATGCATTCCATCTACGGGAGCCTTTCTCCCATGGGTCCATCACTTAGTGCTTGTCTTTTTTATTGATCTCATGAACTAGGGTTTTTCTCAATAAGTGACTATGCACTTTTTCCATGATTGGATCAAGTACTAAAAAACCTAAATATCGGGACCTTGGGTGGTGTTCCCATGCGAATCATGGAAAAACACACATGCGCCATCTTATAGAATTCAATTTAGATGCACAAATTTGTTTTTATGCCCTAATGGCATAATAACCAAGTGTCCTTGAAAGGATTTCGGAGGTGACCTGCAACTCACCATAAAATGATGATTGTCATTCAGGTCAACAAAACATCAAATCCATTAGGTCTATGATAATGCATTCCATATAAGGAACCTCTATCCCATGGGTCCATCACCATATGCTCATCTTGTTCATTGACCTTAGGAACTAGGGTTTTGTTCAATAACTCACTATGAACATTTTGGATGATTGGGTCAAGTACTGAACCCCTCAACCTTGGGACTATGGGTTGTGTTATCATGTTGGTAATGGCCAAGCACACATGTAGGATCTTCTAGAATTCAATTTTTATTCCCTAATGACAAAATAACCAAGTGTCCCTCAAAGCCTTTAGGTGGTGACCTGCAACTTGCCGTAAAATGATAACCGTGGCTCAGATTGATGAACCCTAAAATACGTTGGGTCCATGACAATGTATTCCATTAAGAGGAACTTCTCTCCCATGGGTCCATAACCCAATGCTTGTCTTGCTTGATTTATATTAGGAACTAGGGTGTTTCTATGTAAGTGACTATACACTTTTTTCATGATTTGGTGAAGTATTGAAACCCATTGACCTTTGGAGTGTGCCTAGTGTGTCCATGTCGAGGATGTCCAAACACACATGCAGGAGGTTATGAAACTCAATTCCGATGCCTGGTTCATTTTTTATTCCCTAATGACAAAATCACCCATGTGTCCCTAAAAGGCATTAGAAGACGACCTACAATTTGCCATAAAATAATGACAGTGGATCATATCGATGACCCATCAAATCCGTTGGGTCCATAACAATGCATTTGATCTAGGGGAACCTCTCTCATGTGGTTCCATTTCCCAATGATCATCTTGCTCATGGATATAAAGAACTAGGGTTTTCCTTAGTAAGTGACTATGCACTTATGCATGATTGGGTCAAGTACTGAAACACCTTGACCTTGGGACTATGAGGTATTCTTCAATGATATGAGAAACTATTTTTTTCTTAGTTTCTCTTGAAAGGAGAAACTAGGATTAGCCTCATGTGACACGAGGTTTGTTTGGAGATGGAACGAGCCATAGAATGACGGTCATGGCTCAGATTGAAAAATCGTAGACTTCGTTGGATTCAGGATGCCGAGATAATGATAGGGGTGCCTCTCTCCTCTGATCCCATGGCCCAAGTGTCATCTTGTAGGTCCATTTTGGAAACTAGGGGTTTGCTCAGTAATGGAGTGTGCAATTTTTGCACATTGGGGTCAAATTTGCAAAATCGTCGACCGAGCACTAATGGCTAGCGTTCCCAGCTGGAACCTTCCTAGACACACTTGCAAGAATCCCCAGAACCCGGTTTTGTTGCACGGTTGGAATTCTATGCCCCCGGTAGGTATCCAGCAGGTGTCCCTGAAGGCCTTTTGGATGCGAGACAGAACGAGCCATAGAATGATGAACGTGGCTCGGATTGACAAACCATCATCTCCTTTGGATTCAAGACATCGGGATAGTGCTAGGGGTGCCCTTATCCTCTGGTCCCATGGCCCAGGTGTCATCTTGTAGGTGCATTTTGGAAACTAGGGTTTTGATCAGTAAGGGAGTGTGCAATTTTTGCACATTGGGGTCAAATTTGAAAAATCATTGACCGGGCACTTATGGCTAGCGTTCCCAGCTAGAAACTTCCTAAAAAAACTTGCAGGACTCCCCAGAACCTGGTTTTGTTGCACGGTTGGAATTCTATGCCCCCGGTAGGTATCTAGTAGGTGTCCTTGAAGGCCTTTTGGATGTGAGATAGAACGAGCCATAGAATGACGACCATGGATCGGATCGACAAACCGTCGACTCCATTGGATTTAGGACATCGGGTTAGTGCTAGGGGTGCCCCTCTCCTTCGGTCCCATGGCTTAGGTGTCATCTTGTAGGTTCATTTTGGAAACTAGTTTTTTGCTCACTAAGGGAATGTGCAATTTTTGCACATTGGGGTCAAATTTGCAAAATCATCGTACAGGCACTTATGGCTAGCATTCCTAGCTAGAACCTTCCTAGAAACACTTGGAGGACTCCTCGAAACCTAGTTTTGTTGCACGGTTGTAATTCTATGCCCCCGGTAGGTATCCAAATGGTGTCCTTGAAGGCCTTTTGGATGCGAGACGGAACGAGCCATAGAATGATGACCGTGGCTCTAATCGAAAAACTTTCGACCCCCGTTGGATTCAAGACATCGGGATAATGCTAGGGGTGACCTTCTCCTATGATCCTATGGCCCAGGTGTCATCTTGTAGGTCCATTTTGGAAACTAGGGTTTTTCTCAGTAAGGGAGTGTGCAATTTTTGCACATTGGGGTCAAATTTGCAAAATCGTCGACCAGGCACTTATGGCTAGCATTCCCGGCTAGAACCTTTCTAGAAACACTTGCAAGACTCCTCAGAACCCGGTTTTGTTGCATGGTTTGAATTCTATGCCCCCGATAGGTATCCAACAGGTGTCCCTAAAGGCCTTTTGGATGCGAGATGGAACGAGCCATAGAATGAGGACCGTGGCTCGGATCGACAAACTGTCGACTCCGTTGGATTCATGACATCGAGATAGTGCTAGGGGTGCCCCTCTCCTCCGGTCCCATGGATCAAGTGTCATCTTTTAGGTACATTTTGGAAACTAGGGTTTTGCTCAGTAAGGGAGTGCACAATATTTGCACATTGGAGTCAACTTTGCAAAATCATCGACCGAGGACTTATGGCTAGCGTTCCCAGATGGAACCTTCCTAGACACACATGCATGAATTTCCGGAACCCAATTTTCTTGCATGGTTGGAATTCTATGGCCCCAGTAGGTATCCAAATGGTGTCCCTGAAGGCCTTTTGGATGCGAGATGGAATGAGCCATAGAATGATGACCGTGACTCAGATCGACAAACCGTCGACTCCATTGGATTAAGGACATTGGGATAGTGCTAAGGGTGCCCCTCTCCCCTGGTCCCATGGCCCAGGTGTCATCTTCTAGGTCCATTTCGGAAACTAGGGTTTTGCTCAATAAGGGAGTGTGCAATTTTTGAACATGGGGGTCAACTTTGCAAAATCAATGACCGTGCACTTATGGATAGCGTTCCCATATGGAACCTTCCTAGATACACTTGCATGAATTCCCAGAACCCAGTTTTGTTGCACGGTGTTAATTCTATGTCCCCGATAGGTATCCAATGGGTGTCCGTGAAGGCCTTTTGGATGCTAGAGGGAACGAGCCATAGAATGACGAACATGGCTCGAATCGACAAACCATCGACTATGTTGGATTCAAGACATTGGGATAGTGCTAGGGGTTCCCCACTCCCCCGGTCCCATGGCCCAGGTGTCATCTTCTAGGTCCATTTCAGAAACTAGGGTTTTGCTTAGTAAGGGAGTGTACAATTTTTGAACATGGGGGTTAACTTTGCAAAATCAATGACCGAGCACTTATGGATAGTGTTCCCAGCCGAAACATTCCTAGACACACTTGCATGAATTCCCGGAACTTGGTTTTGTTGCATGGTTTGAATTCAATGCCCACAATACGTATCCAACGGGTGTCCCTGAAGGCCTTTTGGATGCTAGATGGAATAAGCCATAGAATGACGACTATGGCTCGGATCAACAAACTGTTGACTACATTGGATTTAGGACATCAGGATAGTTCTAGGGGTGCCCCTCTCCTCCGGTCCCATGGCCCAAGTGTCATCTTCTAGGTCCATTTCAGAAACTATGGTTTTGCTCAGTATTTCTCCAGAATTTTTGTTGTTTGGATATTAATATAATTTATGCGGATTATATCTAGTTATTATTATCGGTACTGATGTATTGCCCAGCATGGCTGAGATTGTAACTAGTTTTGGGGGGGTTTTGAAGCTAGATTGGACTTGATGTAACTTCACATTTTCTTTGATTCACAAGAATAGCAAGAAAATGGTATTTTTTTTCTCTTGAAAAAAATATATATATTTATTTTAACTTTTTAATAAAACCAACTATTTTTTTTTTGAAAATATTAAACTTAATTCTTTTTCAATCTCTAAAATTAAATTATTTTTTAAATCAAAATCTAGATCCTTATATGATCAAGAAAAAATTGTCATGAATGATGCAAGTGTTATTTTAGAGATAAGTATTACAAATTTGTCATGCTTATTGGTCTATTTCCAACTCTTCCACTTACCATACACATCAGTGGTGGCACAGTTCTATTTGGCAATGGGAGGTGCCATTAAAAATCCGATGTTTCGTGTGGATGGCTCTTCACAATAAACAAAGAGGCTAGATGGCATAGACTCCAATGAGCATGATGGTGACAATGGTGACAATGAGCACAATGATGATGATGGTAATAATGGACATGAGGATATATATGGTGACAGTGACAATGAGACAAAGTGCATTAGGTTGATGGTGGATGATAGATGATTTATACCATATTTGAATTTCCACATGTCAGCCAACTCATGGTCTCTCTCATGTAAGAACGTCAATTTTACTAATTGTTTATGGGGTAATCCCGTGACCTATTAAAATGAGTTAATAGTTATGTTATCAATTGTACGTGATTCCACCATTTAAAAATAAAATAAAAAAATTAATGTTCTTAATGAATAGTTAAAGGTGAATTGGAATCACTTTGGCCCAATGATGTTATGTGGGAAATAGAGGATGCTGTGAAAAAGGTGTACCTAGTTTGGTTTTGATCTCAAGCTGCATTGAAACCAATGTCATTCCAAAGGGGAGGAGATTCATGTAATACCTTGTTTTTGACACATGGAATGTGTTATATTAAATTGTGTACATATCGTAAATGGGTTTGATCCATGTAAGCTAAAATAAATGACACCATGTGTAAATGTTGTAAATATGCATCTCAATGCCAAGCCTCGACTAATGAATGGATAGTCATGTATATGTTGTAAACACACTTGTATGAATGATGTGGTAGGATTACCATGATGAACTCAAAGCTATGAAAATCTTAATGTTAGAATTCAATATATAGCAATCAAAGATGGTTGCAAAGACCACAGGATGGGTTGTGATTCCACTGGAGAAGAAACATAGATAGATCTTATGAGAAATTAATCGTCCATTACCAAGTTTCATTCTAAGAACCCCCACCTTTTCATTATGTGCCTTCAATAAAGTTCATCCACTTCCTTTACATGTGAATCCAATCATAAATTCATGTGGAAGTTGGTGAGGAAGTCTACCTTGTGTAGTTATGCAAGCTTGGGAAAAGTAAAATTAGTTTGTAGAAGTGTGAGGAGTACTTCATTCTCCTACCTCATTGGGGATCATTATCCCATTATCCAATTCTCAAGTTCATACTCTCTGCTCCTCATGTTGTCTTCTCTATATTTGTTACCCATTAACCAAATTTGAAAATGACAGAATTAGTAGTATAAAAGAGGAATTTGTAGATGTTGGGGGAGAGAGAAAGGGGTTGTAGATGAACATATTAAAGCTTAGGAAATGTAGAAATTCTTCACTTGTTGGTTAATGTTTCTCATTGGTTTCTTAGGAAACAAGTTGTATTCTTTATCTAGTTATTTCCTAAAATAATTTATTGGATTTGATTGTTTCTACCTATACTAAAGACCATTGTAAGGGAACAATATCCCTAAGGGATTATTGAGTAGAGAAAGAGCATATATTCATTGTGTTAAGTAGGGCAGTGGAAGAGAGTGCTATGATTTTTTATGGTTGGATGCGTTGCCTAGAGTACTATGTAGTCAGAATATTAACTTAGTTGTGAAAGAACTTGTCTTGGATTCAAGTGAACTTGATCTCCGAATAAAAAAACGATCCTCCCAAAATCACCTTCGCTTTTATTCGAGGTTAAAATTACATCTTGTTTGACATATTGGCCTTAATAATTGTTGTCGTTGCAATAAAAACCCTAAAATGGTGCTCTATGTTTCATCCAAAATCGCCATGACATACATTTGAATCCAAATCATTATACGCATATATAGAACAAAACTCGAACAAAACTATATATAAATCCATGAGATAAAACCATAGTGGAACAAAACTCGAACAAATATATAAATTTTCAAGCAAATAGTGGAACATGGTTCCCAATGTACATACTATGGCAACTCGTGTTGTAGATCCAAAATACATGGAAACTAGTGCCCTATACAAAATTCGACAACTCGTGCCATAGATCCAAAATACATGGCAACCCATGCCGTAGATACAAAGTACATGACAACGGGTGCCCAAAGGTGCCACATCATGGCTAATGTAGATAACATGGCATGTCAAGCATTGTGACCACCCTGGTCACTCCCAGGTGCATCTCCAAAATCGATCTTTCTCTTCTTGGAGCTACTGCTATCTCGAGTCTGCTTCCATCTAGGAGTAGACCATCTCTCCACGCTCTGAAACAAATGATAAAAGATACCATTAGTTTCAATCATTTGTAACATTTACCACATTTATAAAATGAATGTACAATCCAAATCTTATATAAATCACTGCTGATGCGAGCGGGAGACGAGAAGCAGGTGTCCTGGATCTGCTGGGACTCTCAGCAATTCCACCCTACAACATTTATGACAATTATTCAATGAAAAATAATAATTGCTTTTAAATTAATTTTGGTTAATGCATCGATTTTTTTTCATAAATTAACTTGATTCTCACCATGAACACCTCCGACAATGGACATGGCTGGGCTAGCAGGTGGAGCAGGTGGCTGGACAACCTGCTCCGATGCAGTCATGGGGGGGGGGGGGGGGGGGGGGGGGGACAAATGTAGATGGAGGAACTATGGGTGCGACCACAGTAGACACATGGGAAAATGATGGAATAGTAGTTGCCACAATAGTGGCGAGAACTTGAGATGATGCAGTGGAAGAGGACATGGTGGTATGGGGTGGACGAGGACATCATGGATGATAAAGCCCTACCGATTGTACAATAGGGGGTATCAACCCAAAAGGGCTAGGGGGGATGTTGAGGTATGGTGAATGGGAGGTCAGTCTTGGATAAATGGAGGAGGATGGATATAAGGGAGGTTGTGGATGAAGGGGAGAAGATGGATGGAAGGGGGGGGCATGGACGAATGGGGGAGGATGTATAGATCGGGGGGCATGGACAAGTGGGGGAGGATGGAAGGAGGGGGGAGTATGGGCAGAGAGGGGAGGGTTGATGGAAGGGAGGGGGTGGACAGAGGGAGGGGTTTGGATGGAGGCGAGGGGGGAGAATCATGGGAGAGGGTGGAAACATGGGACTAAAGAGGCTTGCAGCTATTGGCGGCCCCTGCATACAAATTTATAATATCATATTTTAGTAAATAAAAAACAAATTAAACCATAGTATGTCGTAACATTTCAAATTAAAAGCGTGCTTTTAACTACACATTGTACCTGTGTATATGGTGATCTGCCGACCTTGGCGGAGATGGCTGGTCATTGTATTGCGTGCATACCTGTGGAAACCAAAACGCATGCATGTTATAAACATATTAAACCAATAATTATTTAGTCAATAAAAATATTAAAAAAAATTGTACAAACTATCATCATATATGTCATAATTATAAATACATAAAAATATAAATGCCATAAGTAATAACAATATTGTGTGGGGTACTGAAAATATCTTTGTGTGAGGTGCCGCAATCTCAATTGCAGCTACCATTGCTGCATCCAGGTTGGGAGATGTTGCATTCTCCCATGATGGTGTCTCAACTCTAAATAGCTGTACATTGAAATAATAGTTTATGTCAAGCACAAATACTTTAAAATTACTTTACAAATTATCAAGTGATGATTGAAAACACATTAAAAAAAGTGCAAACCTGCTCCATATAGAAACCCTCGATCGGACTGTAACGTCCCCATCTTGACCCTATTGCATTAATATTGTAAATGATGTAAATATTGTTATTTAGTCATGGTGAGGAGCTCAAGGCCAATGCCCCGCCATTGATTTATCGTTCTATGTATCAGCGATTAGAATAGATGCATATGGGTCTTGTGCTAGCTGTGCACAATGTAGAATCGGACATCATGTAAATATGCAACTTTTAATGAAAAACCCACAACCAGCTATGCAATGCAACAAAGAGATGTGGGCATGATCTTTACAAGGAATAGGGAGGGAAAATAACCAAACCCTTGAGCCATGGTGTTAAGCCATTTCATTGAGGAAACCCATGAACTCTCAACTACCCATTTGGTCTCATGCACCCAATCATTTAATTCTTCCAAGAATTGGTTGAGACAATTAATGCCTTGGGATGGGAGAGGTATGTCTGTCAATTTTCATGTATGGGCAAGACAACAACCTGGGAAATCGAGTTTTGGCTTGCTGGGCAAGAAAACCCCCACGAAATTGGCCCAAAGCCATTCTTCACCAATGGCATTCATCCTCTCATGCAGTCTGAGCTTGTTGGGGTTTTATCCTTCACATTTTTCTCAATTCCCCTACATTTTCCCATGCTGGTAACTCGTTTTTGCATATAGAGTAGCTTGGGAGAGAAGGGCCACGATTTGGGGACTGTATGGAGGTCGTTTTTGCCCTAGAATGTCCAAGGACGTTTTTCTAAAAACGGATTTGGCTTCTCTGGGTTGTTTCCCAATCTCCCATTTCGTTTTTGTGTGTTCCCATGTTTTTCAGAGCTGGTAGAAACCCCATCCTTGGTTTGAACCTGTGAGCAGGAGATTCAGGAGTGGAAGAGGACATATTTGGTTTGATGAGCCCAATTAAGTATCCATAGCTCAATGGGTGAGCCACTAGCTAGTAATTCACCTCTGTCCATCTCTTAACAGCCTGAGAAACCCAATTGTTGATTGGCTTGGCTGATTCTGGTATATCTTTGGCTATGTGAGAGCCTGCTTTTCCCTTTTTCCTTGTGGAGATCATGCCCAACTCGGGGGGTGGCAGTGGTGCTGAGAGATCGAGGAGCACACTGGCCTACGGTTGGGTGGAACGTTGCAGAAGCATAGCTGGTTGCTCAGGGATTACTTGGTTTAAGATAAGTATTCTCATTTGCAAATTTGATATTGCTTAAATTGATGATATGGCATAAAAATCGGGAATGTATGATGGATGTGTATTGAAATTACTTCCGCTGTGTTTTAAAATAATTTTGCATATTCATATGTCTTTTATATTATATGAATGCTTACATAATAGTTCATGGGGCTAGATACCCGGTTTAACGTCACGATCCTCTCCATCTAGTTGGTATGATGGGAGGGGATGTGACACGGGCCAGGGCAAGTGTGCCCGCAATGGGGACAAAGATATGGCATTGTCCTCACGGAACTAGAAGGCCCAACATGGCTACCACTGGTCACAGGTCTATCCTGACTCTGTTGGGAAGGCCCTGCACCTGCATCTCTATCAGGGTCAACCTGTCTCTCCACTGTAGTAGCTGCTACAAAGGCAATGTGGTTAAGCAGTCCACGTGCAACACTCCTCATCGATTCCTCGATCTGATCAAGTTTGTGGGGTAATTGAGGCGGTTGGGGAGAAGGGTTGGGATTGCACCTAGGAAATGGTGTCCCTCTCATTGGGTTCCTCCTAGCAGCAGGTCGATCTTGGGAAGAGCCACGCCCAACACCCTGGAACTCGGTTATGTCAAAATAGTTGACATGTAAACCGAGAGAAAACTCAGCCCATAGTTGCCGAAGGAAGTACTGTGGAACCTCCCTATTATTGCAGGGAGGTTTATCGTAAACCATGAACCACCTTTGCATCCAATTGTCCCTCCATGGTTGGAAATGACACCAATCCATGCAAACATGTGGATTTTTAATGTCCAGTGGTTGTTGTGTTCTTGGATCGGTGAACATACTGTACAATTGGGCCTTTGTAATATTCAAATCTTTTATTTCCTCCTTGGAAATGCCCGTGGAATAATACTCCCGCATCCTATCTCTATATTCAGTCATGTTAGTCAATTGGCGATGTGCATGGATGATGGAGTCAATTGAGCTCTCAATTGAGGTGGCAAGGGACACTTGAGATGGTTCCTATGTGTTTCTTAGTTCTCGAGCGTGCACTCTCATCTCATTTACAGAATGGTTCAAGTCGTCTTGGTCAAAATTTTGTTGGGAGTTTTGATTTTCTTGGGCATTTGGATTTTGTTGAGAGTTTTCATTGGTTCCACCAGACTCCATGTTAACATTTTGTTCATTCATTTTGTGGGTTTACACTCTGCAATTGGAAAATTCTCTATTATTTTAATAATTTGGGGATTATTACAAATTTAATAAACAAGAAAAAATGAATAAAATGACAAAAACAATGAAAAAAATGAAAAAAAAAACAATGGCATTTACCTATCCAATGCAATTGGTGGATGGATGAAGATGGTTTTTGAGTGGAAATGGTGCACTTGGTTGGCTGTAGCTCTGCGCCACGGTGGTTGATTCGCGTTCATCCAGAATGGAAACAATGGAAAGAAATCGGGTTTGTTATTTTTTTAATACCTTAACAGGGGCGCGTGCGCGTATTTGTCCCTGCATGCACTAGGAACGCGCATGCAGCCCGGTTCAGTACCGAACCTAATGGCACATGCGCGGGTTTTTTTTCTTCCCCGCTAGTGCGATCTTGTTGCAACGCTTTTGGAGAGCAACTTTGTGCGCTCGCCCGAGAGTAAGATCTCATGGAGAGAAAGATAAAAATGAACTGATAAGCAAATTTACCATCTTGTGTAGGCCACGTTCACACTCTAAATCATCTTGACCATGCCATCTTTTATTCCTTAATTTACCAGTAGTCCGCCCAGATTCACTGAGACCAATTTGACTAACTAAACACATCATCTCCTCGATCTGCTGCTATTGGATTTACTGGATATGCCCCACCTTTCCTTCCCGAATTTTCCATATTGAATGACTAGACTTAAGATGGATCTACTTATGCTTAAAAGGTAATAGCTTGTCATTCCAAATTTTATATTTCCTTGTTGGTTATAGTTAAACTTCAACATATTGATATCTAACTAAGAGTAATGATTGGTAATCGATATTCACAATATTCATGAACTATCTATTTTTTTTTTTTAAATTTTAATTAATTGGAAAATATTTAAATTCGATTAATTAAAAATTAATATTTTGATTAATTAATTATATTTGATTAATATATATTCTAAACTTTAGACATAGTAAAAATTATTTAGATAATATTTATTATTTTTTAATTTATTATCACTTACTATTAACAAAAAAAATATACATACCCAATAATATATATATATTTTTTAATTTATAAAAAACACAAAACTAAAAGCGTTTCTCAATTACAATTTGAAGAATTACCAAAAAATCCAATTTACTTTATTCCATGTAATGAAAAATACCATACTATTTAAGCTAAAAGTAATTCTTTACAATTTGAAAGGTTACCAAACTCAATCAACTTTATTCCATATAATAAAATGTATCATATTATTTAAGCTAACACATGGCATCAACCCCCTCCACGGAAGATATAAACATGAAAATTATCGTTTGTTAGCCGATGGCATGGTGGTTTGTGGTCTCTTTGATTTAATCTGGAACACAATTTATTAAATATGAATATGTCACTGTTTTATTAAGAGAAATGCCTGTATAGCAGTGTTGAGGAGAGGCAGTATTAATGTGGAACAAAATTTATTAAATATAAATATGTTACTATTTTATTAAGAGAAATGAGTAATAGAAAGACAAGTTTTACAAAGAAAATTGAGGCATGAAGGTCAAACACTACAATCATAACACCAACACCAAATATCAGTAAAAAAACCTGAGAGCAAACCTTGACCAAGTGTCCCAAGGGCTCACTTTGTTAACAAATGGTTTAATGAATAAAAACCTTAATAAACCACCCAATTCTCAAAGCTATAACCAATATAGGATTATGATGCACACAAAAGAGAGGCTTTTTCCATTCGAACATTGCTAAGCCTTAAAATTATATTCTTCCAAACTCCTTAAGTCGATTTGGCTTTCTTCTTCACCCAACCGATCGATTTGGCTTTCTTCTTCACCCAACCGATCGATTTGGCTTTTTCCATGGGAACGGTATTAAGTCTTATAACCATATTCTTCGAAACTCTTTTCGCCAATTTGGTTTTCTTCTCCACCCACCCTCCGATGTTTATGAGTAAGTTTATAAGTAGGAACAAGGGATATTGGTATAGATATCGAATATTGTAATAGTTGAAATCTAAGAATAGTTTTAAATGGGTATAATATATTGTGTAGTTTCTTTGATTCACTTATGAATAACAAGAAGCTCCTAATTAATAAAATTGCACTAACCAGTGGTCAAATTTGAAGGGTTGTTCTTAATTTTTTGGAAGGGAATATGAGCACCCAATCCTTTAAGGACGAAAAGTTATAAAAATAATTGCACTTCAATGGAAAAGTGTAAATTAAGTAAACCCTTCATTAAAAAAATGTGAAAATAAAATAATGTCCTTCCAAATATTTATAATTAAAAAAATAGCAATTACATCAAAACATTGCAAAATTTCATTAAAACCTAATCAATAAACAAATGTTTCTCTCAAATTCCACTAACAAATCAATAGGCAAACATATTTTCCTTCCATTCATTTGATATTCTTTAAAAATATTTAGGATTACATCATTGAAAACATGAATTTAGCCCAATGGAAGAGGCTTTCTAGCTTTCATTTGTTTCCATACATCATAAATGCCATTCCAATCTACCTCATTTAAAGCATGAGGCGCACTAAGAGAGAGAAACATTAGCATATACAATGTCTCCAATGAAAGTCTTGATCTATGATTGTTTTTTATCCTATTTAATTTTGAGAATCCTCTTTCACACACTGCAGTACTTGTTGGAATAACAAGAATAGCTTGCCATAAGTGCATCGGATAGGGAAATCCTTCAAACCATTTAGGTTCATCTCCACATAGATCCCATGCTCCAAACATCTGATTTTTTGGGTATGATTCAAAAATAGTAAAAATAAATTCATCAATTTCACCCAAACATTTAATAGTATCTACAATAGGTGATTCCCCAATACTAAATTTTTCACATAAACATTGCAACCATCTTTTTGTTTGAGAGTTTGTATCATTCACTTCTTCATAATAATGTCTAGGACTGAAAAACTTTGCAGCATTGAATATAGGTAAATCTGTGAACCTCCTATCTAGAGATTCAATCACCTTCATAACAAAGCATTTTCCCAAAAGAATACAATCATCTAGTGTCCCTGGTTTTTGCATCTTTGCAAAACTTTCAAACCTCAATGGATGTAAATGTACGATACATGTGCTATCTACAAACTCAAGAGTTCTTCCTTGTGCTTTACTTAAAAAAGAGGATATGTTCACTGCTCTTGCCCCAAATATGCCTCCCAAAAATCGTTTGCGAAGCATGCTAATAGAAACATCTAAAGTAGTGCCAATAGAGGTAATAGCAACATGATCCTCTTGGAACTTTTAATTCAACTTATTTAACTCAATGAGCACATCTGCAAGTAAATGGATGTAAAATTGTACTTGAAATATTGTTTCCAACTCATACATTTTTTTCTCCCCTAACTCCCAATCTTTTAGCAAAGCAGGCATGAGTTTAACAAGTCTTTCCATGACCTTACCTCTAGAGAGCCACCAGATTTGATGAATTTGTAAGACCTCTAAGTTAGTGATTTGAAATTTTTCCATTAGTTCTTTCAATTCTCCATGTCTTTTACTAGATTTTCCAAGCCATGAATAAACTTTGTTTGCAAATTTGTCAATATATTGCAACTCTAGAAAATGAGATGAAACATCATTTGCTGCTAATGCTTCTCTATGAGCTATGAAATGGACATCTAACGAATGAGGAGCATCTCGACGAAGCTTAGAAGATTAACCTTCATGAATACCCCTCATGGATGATGCCCCATTAGAGCCAAAACCAACTAATTTCATCAAAGATAGATCCATCTCTGCTGAAAGAGACCTCACTTCATCATACATACACTGAGTCATTCCATCCTTCATTTGAAGGATGCATATGAATTTTTTTACACATTTACCTCTTCCTTCATTTGGCAGATATGTAATATAAACAATCAAATGGTGTGCCATAGTTCGATCAGTGCTTTCATCAACTAAAATTGAGTAAAAGGGGCTCTGTAAAATCTCATCTTTGAAATTTTTTCAATATAACTCCTTAGGAGCTTGAAGAAACTCTTTTCCAGATGTTGTATTTGTGTATGTAGAATATTCATCTGTTAAAGGCACGTGTGGAGTACATCTGTACCTATTCAAGTCACAAATTGACTTGTGCATTTCTAAAGGTAGATCATGTATAGCAACAAAATACATGTTTTCAATCACTGATATAATTCTCTCATTCTCAACATCTACCATTAGTTCTACATGTTTGGTAATTGGAAGATTATTTCTTTTGGTCTCTCCCTCCAAAAATTGTAAAGAAAATTTATGAGCTTCTTATTCTGCATGGCCATTTAAACCACTAACTTGAAGAGTGGTACTTCCCTCTTTAGTAAATGGAGTGTCTCTCTTAAATTTAACACACTAAGAACATTTTATCCTTTCATTACCATTACAATCTTTTACAACATAAGCCCATGGAAACCTTGTCTTCCATTTAGATTTGAATGTTCTTTTGCGTTTTTTTGAGAATTGTTCCCCTTCAACAATTTCTACACTATCGGATTCATCATCTTCATGTGGATGAGTATCAAATTCATTTCGGAAATTGCATGGTTGATTACAACGTTGCGAGATACCAAATGCATTGAAACAATTGACAATTGTTTTTAACTTTCTTAAGACGACCAATGGGAGGCATTTTTCAAGCTTTACACCTATTTATTCAATACAAATAAAAAATAAGTAAATACATCAATATAAAACAACAATATATTTGATATTTAAATGAATATAAAGAATAAATTCATATTAAAATGAAAGAAATATAAAATAATTATTATTCTTTTCAATGTAGGTATATATGAAACATTCATATATATAATATAAATGTCTTGTATTTAATTGATTAAATTATTTTTTTCTTAATTATTCAAATTTGACTAATTAAAATACATCTTTACTAGTAATTATTTGAATAATTAAAATACCTTTTTCACTATTAATTGTTTGTTACTTTATATTAATTTTTCACATAAAATCTAATGCTAAGATATGAAGCATTAAATGTTGGATATCTTTTTTCATTTTGAAAACAAATATAGAATGTGTGTTGGTGTTTATGCAAATGCATTACTATATAGACCATAAAATTGATCTTTTTAAATATCAAAAGAAAACCACTTAAAGTTGAAATAAATAAATAAAATTGTATAAATGAGAGATTTTTAATACCATATAACCAAATAAAAAAAATTAATAAAATAAATTGCATTATTAAAAAATAATTATCATTCTTTAATGTTTTTATAACCAAATAAAAAACTATTTAAATTTAGAATAAATAAAAAGTTTATATAGAAAACCATGCACTTGGTATTATAAAACATGAGTTTGAATGGGAGTTGATGGTGCTACCATCATGCCATGTCAAATATGTAAAATGCTAGTCACTAACAATAAAGAAAGTGAAAAAGCCATTTGAAAGTGTTCCTTGAAACTAATCAAGATGGATAAACTTGATGGATAAACTTGCTAGAACATAATAAAAAATTATAATCATAAATAAAACCATTACAATTCTAACAATTATGTACTTATTCACATATAAAAAGCGTTTAGCATTTGCAAGGCATAAATAAACTTTTATCTTATATACATCGTGGTCATCCTCCTTGGTTCATGGTATAAGCAATGCTAACAAACAACCATAACTTGCAAGCATATCTTATATGGTAATATAACATGGCAAGCACATAGCTTCTATACTTAGTGCTCCACATTGTTGAGTTGATATGTTGTATTGTTTCGAGTTTTTATTCATGGTTCTGACCCAGGTGGGGACTTTACGTGTGGTATAATTCCTTACCTCACCGCATTCAAAACAATTTAACAACTGAGCTAACTCATTAACTAGCTAATAACTACTGGCTACTTAAATTTAAACTGTTTCACTTCCTTTTTTTTAGTTCTTCCGCTATAGTTAGGGGGTTACCCCCTGAAAATAACCTCCCTATAAATAGTCAAGTGCAATGGATCCAAGTAACGCTCCTTCCTATGGCGGTGTGGTTGAATAGATTTTTTACCAAAAAGAGGAGTATTAAAGTTTCACCCTCAAAACCATAGACATTTTGTTCAAATCTATGAAATCGTGGGTTCAACTTTCACTCTCAATACCATGGATCGTGGAACATACCAAATCGTGTTTTGAATGCGGTGATAGTTTAGTGGCCTCTAAGGAACCAAAGGAAACACTGGTTCTATTCCTGCTAAGACGTTGGAGCTGAAGGACTTACCTAATTAACCTGCTTATCATTGGAGCCTGAAGGACCTGACAAAGTAGCCATTATTTCTACTGGCTAACAAATTTACTCAATCTAGCTAATAAATACAACTAATCATCTGTGTTACAATTACTTCTTGAAAGACTAGCAGACGCAAGAAAGCACGTGCATGTCAACATGTGCATACACCACAGGCACACAATGTAAGCAACAAAGCATGTTCATATTGGCGAAAGCGTATCACTTGTACACTACACTAGTAAATAAACTAGGGCAAAGGTATCATGCAGCATTCACTAGTAAACAAAATAATCTCAAGAAAATCTATAGATAAGCATCTCACGCAAAGAAAACAGACCTCATGATAGGGTCAGGGATTACATCATTCTCATATAAAATCTAATTAAGAAATTGTGAAGCAATAAAATTCAAATTTCCCAAATCTAATTAAGAAATTACAAACCAATAAAATTTAGATTTTGCATTTCACATAAAATATGATTAAGATTGAAAACACAATACAAAAAAATACCTAAACCAACTAAAAAGCTGAAGCAATCAGCTAGCAGCACCACGAGTAACGACCTCACGAATTGGTCTAGAGACTGGACTCTGGAGTCTCTACGTTGAATCTTGAAAAAACATGTATGAGAAACACACCTTTAAATATATTTTCAAGATCTCTATTCATGATATCGGTTATCTTTAAGCCCGCAGACTGTAGAGGCTGGAGACTGGCGGGAAATTAGAATTAATTACCTGCACAGGGATCTATGGAAATTTGGAAGGTGAATCAGAAATGGAATCGGTGTCAGGTGATGCATTGATGGGAATTGGGATTATCAAGTTACCAGTGACGGCATAAACATTTATGAATTTCGTCTAGCTGCAAAAAACATTAGCAATTTATCGGTGAAATAGTGGATGGATTGTGAATCATGATTCCTTGGGTTAGTTTAAAACTTTAATGTGAAATCGACTAGGGAAGGAAAATTCATGATGATTTGACGATTTTCTCTTTTAACTTTCCAAGTCATGGGTTAAAGGTTTTCCCTTTCAGTGATATGACTTGTCCACATGACTATAGGACTCCTGAGCAGTGAGGAGTATTTGCAGAAGAAAAAGCTCTGTCGACTGACTGCGTTCCATCAAGATTTATGTTCACACTAACCCTGTTGAGCACCATTTCCTTCACATCGTTAGCAGATGAGACCATAACATCCCCCACCGAGGAGTTATAAGCACTTTCTTCGTGGGGACGATTCGCAGGCTCAGAACTATCAGCAGAATGCTGCAACTCACAATTTTCAAGTTCCATCTCTCCATGAATGATATTATCACGAGTGATGATGGTTGAAATTTATCAAGAAACCTATTTATCGATTCTTGATTTGTGTCGGTGGACAACATGGAAACTATTCTAAAGGGATCCATGCCACATTGCATTCATTTTCCAATCTCCAACTGCCACGCTAGATAAACAACAGATAAATCCTTGACAAGAAAATGGCACCAGGCGAACTACCTATCCCAAGAAATGTTGAGAGGTCATCACGGATAGGTGCGCGTTCTATCACTTGCATTCATATCGTTCTGTTTCTAGAGACCTTTCATGGAGTTCGGCAATATTGAATTCCCCAGATTTGCATATTATATATATATTTTCGGCGACCTTTCACGGAGTTCGGAAATATTGAATTCCCTGGATTCGCATCATAGGAGTGCAACTGTGCAGGTGCAAATTGATTTTGACGGGAAATGAAAAGAGTTACCCTTCATTGGAAAGATTGGTTTAATTAAACCTTTACAGTGGACAGGTAATTTTTAAATCTATTTTTTTATGGGTAATTTTTTCGTAACACTTCTGGGACGGGGTGAAACCCTTTGGAAGAGCTGGGCTAGGTTCAAATTTGACCGCTGGTCCTAACTGATGGTTTGGGATTGATGTTGACAGCTGTAGCATGCCCAAGGTAACATCGACCAAGCCTGCAAGAGTTGGTAAGTATGGAAACATTGGTATCTTTACCTCCATGGAACCGACTTGTTCGACCCCACCCGTAGAGAGTCTCCTTGCGAATTAATGTTGTATACACACTATTTTCTTTGGAAAGTTGCAATTTATAAAATTTACATAGCATTATACTGATGTGTTCCATGACTGCGTTGCTCTGGCTCTTTTGCTTAATTATTTTTCCGCTAATTTATTTTGCATCTACTTTAATTGGCCATTATTTTCCCCTTTAAATTGATGTTTTGGTTCCAACATATTTATGAAGTAGTATTTTTAGAAATTTAGAAATCTAAAGTATAGATATATAAGTATCTGTGAAAGAAACCTTCAAGTACATCCTTTATAGCTTGTCAAGTACAAAATTGGGGCTCTTAAGCAAAGAATATGATCCATACCTTTCTAGGGTAATCATCTATAAATGTTACAAAATATGATGATCCTCCGAAAGAAAAAATAGGAGTTGGTCCCCATAGATCTAAATGGATGTAATCTATGACACCTTTACTTGCATGCTTTCCCATTTTAAATTTCTGTCTAGACTGTTTACCAAACAGACAATGTTTGCATAACTTTAAATTCAGAGATTTCAAGTTAGGAAGCAACTTACGATCTGCAAGTATCCTAAGTCCACTCTCGCTCATATGGCCTAGACACTGGTGCCATAAATGAGAAGAGTCTTTTGCATCTTCAGATACTATAGATGCATGATTTACCTCAGTACTCTCGTCAAGCTTATAAAGGTTCCTGAATCTTTTCACCTTCATGACAACTAAGATTCCCTTGGACACCTTCATGATGTTAAAATTCAATATGCTAAGACAAAAAATAGCAGCATTACATTCCATTTCACAATAATAGCATATATAGGATCACTGAAGAAACAACAAGCATAGCATAAACACAAGAGACACAGATTTATCCTGGGAAACCCTCATGGGGTAGAAAACCCAGCAAAGCTTCCTCAATATAGATGACCAGCAATATACAAAGATGCAAACCAAAGACATGATCTCCTTCTCCACCATAGCAGACATCTCCTCCACAAGTGCGCTACTCTCAAGTGAGTGAGTGTGTAAAATGAGGAATACACCTCCTCTATTTATATACTACTCCGACTTATCTTTTACACAAAACATGTAGGCTCGTATTTAACCAATGGGTTAAATACCCCACTACAACTGACTGGGACGACCCCTCTAGGGTGGTCTAATAACCCTTTGACCCACATAACACATACAGGGCCGACCCCCACTAGGGAAGTCTAATAACCCGAGTTACCACATTCCGACGGAGGAATAAACATCTCCGGATATGCAATAAGGTCTTCAAGGAGGAATGAAACATCTCCAGAATAATAAAGTACAAATATAATATTCTTTGAAGTTACAATATCTCAACACTCCCCCTTAACGAGAAGGATATTATAACAGCATCTGCACGAGCAAGGAGTCATCAACATCATACATGATACATCTATAAATCATTGGAAGCTTTCTCAACATCATCAGTAACTCAAGCAGTTACTGGAACATCTTCAATACTGGAACATCAACATCTTCAGTACTGAGTCTTCATCTTCTGCAGCACTCGAACAACTATAACAACATCAACATCTGGATCCTCACGATCATCAGCATCGTCATCATACGATCATCAACATCGGGATCATCTCGATCTACAACATCTGGATCATCTCGATCTACAGCATCTGGATCATCTCAATCTACAGCATCTGGATCATCACGATCTACAGCATCTGGATCATCTCAATTTGCAGCATCTGGATCATCTCGATCTGCAGCATCTGGATCATCTCGATCTACAGCATTTGGATCATCTCGATCTACAACATTTGGATCATCACGATCTATAGCATCGTCATCTAGATCAACACGATCAGCAACATCGTCATCTAGATCAATACGATCAGCAGCATCGTCATCTAGATCAACAGTATTAGTATCCACACCAATACAAGTATACACATCATCAATACAAGTATCCACACAATACACGTATACACATCATCAATACAAGTATCCACACAATACACGTATACACATCATCAATACAAGTATCCACACAATACAAGTATACATCATCAATACAAGTATCCACACAATACAAGTATACATCATCAATACAAGTATCCACACAATACAAGTATACACATCATCAATATAAGTATTCACATAATAGCAGCATACCCTGCAACACACACGATCATATTACAGGATGATCAATCCTGCTCTCTTTAGGACATAGGTCCATGGATGATGCAATCCTGTCATGTACCTTTTGAACCGAGGTCCAAGGACGATCCAGTCCTACCATGTACCTTTTGAACTGAGGTCCAGGGATGATCCAATCCTATCATGTACCTTTTGAACCGAGGTCCAGGGATGATCCAATCCTATCATGTACCTTTTGAACTGAGGTCCAGGGACGATCCAGTCCTATCATGTACCTTTTGAACCGAAGTCCAGGGACGATCCAATCCTATCATGTACCTTTTGAACCGAAGTCCAGGGACGATCCAGTCCTATCATGTACCTTTTGAACCGAAGTCCAGGGACGATCCAGTCCTATCATGTACCTTTTGAACCGAAGTCCAGGGACGATCCAGTCCTATCATGTACCTTTTGAACCAAAGTCTAGGGATGATCCAGTCCTATCATGAACCTTTTGAACCGAAGTCCAGGGACGATCCAGTCCTATCATTCCATTCTCGGAGACCTCTTGTCTACGGCTCAATTCACAGGACTAAAGTCCGAGGACGATACAATCCCCTTAACTATTCATTCAGGATTTTGTTCTCGGAGACATCTTGTCTACGGCTCAATTCACAGGACTAAAGTCCGAGGACGATCCAATCCCCTTACCTGTTCATTCAGTATTTTGTTCTCGGAGACATCTTGTCTACGGCTCAATTCACAGGACTAAAGTCCGAGGACGATCCAATCCCCTTACCTATTCATTCAGGATTTTGTTCTCAGAGACATCTTGTCTACGGCTCAATTCACAGGACTAAAGTCCGAGGACGATCCAATCCCCTTACCTGTTCATTCAGGATTTTGTTCTCGGAGACATCTTGTCTATGGCTCAATTCACAGGACTAAAGTCTGAGGACGATACAATCCCCTTACCTGTTCATTCAATATTTTGTTCTCGGAGACATCTTGTCTACGGCTCACTTCACAGGACTATGGTCCGAGGACGATACAATCCCCTTACCTGTTCATTCAGGATTTTGTTCTCGAAGACATGCGTCTACGACTCACTTTAGGACTGAAGTCCAGGGATGATCCAATCCCCACATGTCCACTAAGGACTTCATTCTCGAAGACATATGTCTACGGATCCTTTTAGAACATATGTTCAAGGATGATGCAATCCCTCTTCTTTCTCGGAGACATCTGTCTATGGATCCTTTTAGAACATATGTTCAAGGATGATGCAATCCCTCTTCTTTCTCGGAGACATCTTTCTACGGATCCTTTTAGAACATATGTTCAAGGATGATGCAATCCCTCTTTTCAACTTAGACCCTATCTAAGGACCATCCACCAACCTTTCTATTGACATCACTAATATAGGTATCCTCATCATCGACCTCATTGTCGATGCAGGCAATCTCATCATGAGTGATCACATCACTCCCCCTTTCGAGGAGGGTCCTTCTGAACTATATTAAGTTTGTCTTGGAAAACTTTACTTGAGGTAGAGGTTTGGTTAGTACATCGAATCAGTAGAGGTTTGGTTAGTACATCAGATCGGTAGAGGTTTGGTTAGTACATTGGTAACTTGTTACAAATTCGAACTTATAGTCCTTTTCTGCACCATATCTTGTATATAGAAATGTCAGATCTCTATGTGCTTTGACTTATCATGGAACACTGGATTCTCTGCCATCTTGATACAACTCTGTTTGTCACATAGTATCATAGTTGGGTCTATCTCTAAGTCAAACCTTCCTATAGCCATACTGCTTCACAACTAGCAGAGCAAGCAGCCATATATTTTGCTTGTGCTAAGAGCCATACTGGACTGTTTCCTACTAAACCACAAGATCATGGCTGATTCCAGACAATAACATCTTCTCGATATGCTCTTCCTGTCTGATACACTTTCTGCTCAATCAACATCTGTGTATCCATCTGGAGTCATGATCTCCAAAATAGCATAGATCAAAGTCTATCGTATCCTTTAGGTACCTCATCACATGCTTTGCAACTAATAGGGGAACACATCTAGTTTCCACTAGATACTGACTCAAGGTATTCACAGCAAAGCATATATCTGACCTAGTATACATCAATGACCCAATAATTTGTCTGTATAGAGTTATATACACTAACTCTGATGAGTCATTCACTAATAGCTTCAAGTTGGAATCCATGCGAGTGGTCATTCCAACACATCAAGTCCTTTTAATATTTATCAACATATTTTCCCTGGTTGAGAAAGATTCCTTCTGAGCCTTGCCATACTTCCAAACCTAGGAAGTAATGCATCAATCTGAGATCTTTCATTTTCATTTATGCAGCCATCTATCTGTGCCATCTCTTATTAGATGGGTCTACTGATATGAGCCTCAACATCATTCGAACTCTGTGGTGAGTTCCTTCTTGCATCCATGTCATCTGTGTTTAGAAACCATATTCAACCTTGTAGCAAAGGTTGAAATCCACATCACCCATGGTGATCATTAAGCTCATCAATTTACTATCGATCCTGGGTACCCATACAGAACCTGATTCACACTTCTTCTTTAATTACATCATTAAGAGAATGGTCTTATCTATCCACTTGGATCAAACATCTTGTTATGATTTTCTTCCTCTTTCTAAGAGAATCTTCTAGCCATGAGCCTTCTATATTTTGTTTGATTTGTAAATCTTCTTGTTGAACATCCATCACTTGTTCGATGTTCATCATTCTTCATGATCTTTCCTACAAAAAAAAATTAGTACATGATTAGTAATACTTTATAATCATGAAGTCATGTTGACATGATAACCTATTATGCATACATATATCATTTACATAGTTATGCAACTATCTTGACCAATACTTTGGCACAACACTTTCCCATATCCTGTATGCATACAGTGGCTATCTAGATGCCTTCCATCTCTACCAGAACATACTATCGAGAGTGTGCACAGCCCTCAGCATGTCAGCAAAGAGGTTTCATTCTAGACAAGAAACAATGGAATGTTTGTCCAACTTACCAATCATATGCATATTAGTAGTATATTGTTCAATGCTCTATGAATGTTTACACTCAGCATGATATATTCCAGGAATACAAATATGCATACAAGCAATATCATTTATTATTTCAAATAACAACTTAAATACTTATCTTTTATGTTTGTGTGGTTGCTTCCCACTTTATCTTCTATATGTCTTTTGAACTTCTATTCATTCTGTACCACTGTGCATGATCAAGTGTGCACTAGTGTCATCATCATGATCTCATACAAAAACATACATTCATTAGTATATTCTCAATATTATCAAAACATTCTAATTCTAAATAATCTTGAATATGTATAGTCATGATCATTAGTATTCAAGGTTTCAGGGAAGTCTTCTTTTACTCATGCATATTCTTGTTTGATCATAGTACTCTTCTGGTTAATTAAATCACCAAGATAAGAGACATAATATGCATAAACCCTTGATTACTAACTTTATGAATAAGCATAACCAATCATACCAAGTATATTTATATAAGGGATCCTAACACAAGGTAAGATTCTAACTTGACATAGGAAAACATACTTGGATTAGTATACCTGCTTAGTTATGTACAACATACCTAAACAATCTCCTCAATGATTTAGAGATCCTGAGCTAGAACCTGCATGTCTCATAGGTTAAGCATAATATAACAAAGCCATACATACCTTGTAAGTAGAACAAAGATTATGGATGAGTCTTTGTCTTCATGTTGTCATGGTCATGGAACTTGATTTGTCGTTTGTGATGTACCTGTATCTTGTTAGCAGACAACATCAACCTCACACAACACCATAATGCATTAGTACAGTCATATAGCCCTAATCAATGAATGTCTTCGATCATTCACATGCATTCATACTGTTACTAGGGTGATAAGATAATTCTAACATTAATCAAGATTGTACTAATAAATAATATGAAGACAAACACATCATGAACTTAATCAAGAATCAGATTTCAAGACATACCTGAACCTTCTTAAGTCATACCTGTCGAGACTTCTTGTAGTCTTCTTATGTAAGGTCTTAGCCTCAACTCCCCCTGAAACTTGATCTGGAGCTTGATTAGGATGTGTCTTGCTAGCATACCTCAATTTTGAAATCTCCAAAATTTGACCCCTCAAAATTGCCTTCGAAACTTCTGGATCTTCTGGACAGGAACCCGAACTAGGGTTTGATGAAGCCCACCCTTCTATCCAATCAAAAGGTTTGATCCAAGGCTCTAAACTCTTATATTTCTGAGGAGCTTCCAGCCGTGGTTACAGACTTCAAAAATTCCAACTTTTGCTGAAGCCCTAATTTTCCATCTTTCCGATCAAAATCCCGAACTGGGGTTTGATCAAGCCCGGTCTTCTACCCAACCAAAAAATTTGATCTTGGTCTCTAAATTTTGATTTTCCTGAGTATCATTCAGCCGTGGATTCCGATTCCAAAGATTCTAACTTTCTCCGAAACCCTAAATTCCGGAAGCCATGAATGAAGGTGCTCCAAAAATAATTCTGTTTTGACAGAAATATGTACCTGATTGTTTCTGCTGTAACTCCGAAATATTTGCTCCACAGGGTTTGAATACTTTTTCTGTGGTATCCTGACCTGTCATCTTTCCAATGCAATAGGTCTGACCTCAATTGGATTTTCTGAGAGAGAGTTATGCCAAGTGTCGCAACGTGACCTGTTTATGGGATAAAACAGGAGAGCGAACTTGTACGGCGTGCCACGTGTCACTGGTTCAACTTCGGCCTCTGAAAAAGTTTCCTGAGATAGTACAGTCTGTGTACTACCTGTCACTTTTTACGCAATTTATTTTGGAGCTTCCTAGCCCAAGTTATGCCAAGTGTCACAACATGACCTGTTTATGGGATAAAACAGGAGAGCGAACTTGTACAGCGTGCCACGTGTCACTGGTTTAACTTCGGACTCTGAAAAAGTTTCCTGATATAGTGCAGTCTGTTTACTACCTGTCACTTTTTATGAAATTTCATTTGGAGCTTCCTAGCCCAAGTTATGACCTTTTTTCCTAGGTCACCTAATTTTGAATGAGATCTGGAAGAGGCAGAAACCCTAACTTGTACTGATCATGACTTACAAAGTACAACGAATCTGAGGGTTCCCTTTGGACACAAGATACCTAGAGATGTTATGTACGACCTGTAAAAGTTTCAGATCCTGAACCTTCGCCAAAATGGATTTATGGCGAAAGTTCCACGATGACTGGTTTTTGCTATATAAAACCCTAACCTTCAAATTGTTGTAAGTAAAGCAAGTGTCGTAAGTGCCATACATTGCCTTCCTTCAGGTTAGCTATGATACCATGTTAAAATTCAATATGCTAAGACAGAAAATAGCAGCATTACATTCCATTTCACAATAATAGCATATACAGGATCACTGAAGAAACAACAAGCATAGCATAAACACAAGAGACACAGATTTATCCTGGGAAACCCCCATGGGGTAGAAAACCCAGCAAAGCTTCCTCAATATAGATGACCAGCAATATACAAAGATGCAAACCAAAGACGGAGGAATAAACATCTCCGGATATATAATAAGGTCTTCAAGGAGGAATGAAACATCTCCAGAATAATAAAGTACAAATATAATATTCTTTGAAGTTACAATATCTCAACACATGACTCCACCTTGAATTGCAAACTTATAACCAACAATATAGAACTCCAATAGATATTAAGTTATTTCTAAGTTCGGGAACATGCCTCACCTATGTTAGCGTTCTCACAATACATCATCATACATTTTGACCTTGATACTACCAATCCCAACAATGAAAACTATACATCATTTCCCATAAAAACTATACCATTGTTAATGGAATGGTAGGTTGAGAACCAATTTCTCTGAAGACACATATGGTGAGAGGCACCAGAATCTAACAACCAATCATGATAGTATTATGAAACATTAGAAGCAGACATTACCTTTCTATTGTGTTTGTTTCTTTTCTGGAGTCTTCTTTGGATGAATCCTCTTTGGATGCTTGTCTTTTTCAACAATCCTTCCTTAAATGGCCTGATTTATTACAGTACCAGCACTTCATCTTACCCTTCTTAACTCTTGATTTGGATATGGATGCACCTCTCGAATTCTGCTCCCGTTCTGTTAATCAACCTCTAGCCACCATTGTTGTTGTTGTCGAGTTTCTGAGCGAATTTTTCTTCACAGCTCTTCACATAACAAAGCTTCGGCAACAATATCATAATCAAAAGTTTTTGTATTACTAAACCACATAGAAGTGATTATAGGATCCCAAGATTCGGGTAGTGTACAAAGCAAGGTAACTGCCTTGTCTTCATCATCGAGATTTACATCTAAGCTGGCTAATTGAAAAATAAGATCATTAAAGGTATTTAGATGACCAAGAATTTTTTGTACCTTTCTCCATTCGCAGGGCATACAAATTTCTCTTTAGAAAGATCTTATTCATCAAGGACCTTGTCATATTACATGCTTTCCAATTTATTCCATAAACCGACTGTTTTCTCTTCTCCAACAATATTGAACATGACTTCATCTGCTAGGCACATATAGATGGTACTTTTCACTCTCGAATCTGACTCTCCCCATTCCTTGTTTGACATGTTTGTGGGCTTATTTGATTTTCCCGCTAGTGCTTTCTACATTCCTTGTTGCATAAGCAAATATCCCATTTTGAGCTTCTATAGCTCAAAATTAATCTTCCCGTTAAATTTTTCCACTTCAAATTTCACACTTTGCATCTTTGCTATTTTATCAAACAACCAGATCAAAGCTTATAACACCAAGCTTTAAAATATAGTGAATCAAATATATTTCAAGATATAATTTCCAAATAAGACAAGGTATAAAAAAAAGGTTTAAAACAAAGTATATATAATACTTTTGAAAGAGCTTTAAATAATAAAGCATACAGCTTATAACTCCCATTCCCATGTATTATTATATGACTTAGACCTCGAAATAATCACTTTTAAAAAATCCTTTAAAAATATAACGATTTTTTTTTCACAGCAAAAAAATCACCTTCCTGCTATTTTGAAGGAATCAAGGAAAGTTAACACGCGCGGGAAATATCAACAAACTTCCTTACATATCGTGGATGGTAGGTCGAGAAAACCGTCAGTTGGTCATCCAAGCCAGAAGATGTCTCAACGAGATAGAACCCGAGTGGATGGGATGAAATCCATCTAACCCAACAAATGGACCACCGTATCCTTGACTGTGATTCACCTTTATAACATATACTAGATTCCTTTTTAAATATAATGTACCAAACAATGCATGCCTCCACCATAAAACTTTAAAAAAATACCTTGTCAAACTTTTTCACGTGAGGGAAATACCTTTCCCTGTATTCTTAGTTGCCTTTGTCAAATTTTTTCAAGTGAGGCATACTTTTTCGCTCCCTTAAAAGGGCTAGGTGTGCGAAAACTCAACAATTATCGCTCTTGCAAAATGATGTCCAGTCTGCAAGAAATCTGTCAGTACAAACTAGGCAAGATGCCATTTCAACAGGTGTTTTTTTTCACTCTGTAACTTTTAAAGGAAATAATTATGTTTCTCTAATAACTTGGCTCTGATACCATTTGTTGGTAGCGGAAGCATATAAATATAGAGATCAATAACACAGAAAAAGAACAATGGCAATCACACGAAAATTTGAACACAGATATTTACGTGGTAAAACCCTCGAAAGGGAAACATCCACGGAGCAAATAGTATCAATATTCTTATTGCTCAAAGATGAAGATTACAACAACCTTCAGGCTTATAACCATTCCTCACATTATTCACTCACAGAATGATATTTGCCTCTATGGGCTTACATGGATTTATAACACTTCTTATATAGCACTTCTTACATAGTTATGAAAAACTTACCAATTAATTATACATTCTAACTTGGGTTGCCTTATCTCAACCGAAGGAAAAATAATAGGATCTAGAAGATGCCAGCATTCTTATTGCTCAAAGATGGAGATTAAAACAATGTTCAGGCTTATAACCATTCCTCACATTATTCACTCACAAAATGATATTTGCCTCTATGGGCTTACATGGATTTATAACACTTCTTATATAGCACTTCTTACATAACTATGGAAAACTTACCAATTAATTATACATTCTAACTTGGGTTTCCTTAAATCTCAACCGAAGGAAAAATAATAGAATCTAGAAGATGCCAACATTCTTATTGCTCGACGGAGATTACAACCACCTTCAGGCTTATAACCATTCCTCACATTATTCACTCACAAAATGATATTTGCCTCTATGGGCTTACATGGATTTATAACACTTCTTATATAGCACTTCTTACATTGTTATGAAAAACTTACCAATTAATTATACATTCTAACTTGGGTTGCCTTATCTCAACCGAAGGCAAAATAATAGGATCTAGAAGATGCCATAATCCATAATCCTTGGTAATTGGTTGTCACCTTATTCAACAACAACTGCGACTTGTGGGCTTTCAAAAGGAGGACTTGAGTATTATAAAAGACTGTTGTTTGTCAAGGTGAAAGTAGAAGAGCATGGCAGATCCGACAGAGAGGGGATACAAATCCAGCAGATGCCTCAAAATGAAGCATATGACATTACTGCAGATGTAAACACGACCAACCAAGGCATATCAAAGACAAAGCAATGGCATAGCCTTATGAGTTAGCCCCAATACTATTATATATTTTTATTTAATTTTAACATTGTAAACCATTGGAAACAATTATATATTATTATTTTTTGAACTTAAAAATTTAAAAAAAAAATGCTTTTCATTGTTTGCACACATAGGGGTAACTCATAAGGAGGACTCATAAGGAGGCAGCAGAGCCTTTTGAATTAGCCCCTCGACACTGTTATATATTTTTATTCCCTGCTCTTAACAAGTGAACTTCTCCCAGGGCCTCTGTGCTCAACAACATGTCTCATTGCAATCTACTGCTGTCAGATTGGCCTGAATTCGAGCATTTATCCATGTCATCAACACCTATGGAATCATCCCTCTCCACATTAGCTAAACGCTCGTCCAACTCGGAAACCACTGTGGGAGAAGAGTGAGAAGTTGAGTAACAAAGGGTCTTGTTCTTCTTGAGTGAAATCCATCCATTGCAATGTAGGGTGGTCGGGTGCCATTCGTTCACATGGCGGATGCAAGAGGCTTTTGCATTACAGGGTGGTCGGGCATTCGTTCACATGGCGGATGCAGGAAGCTAAGTTGTGAGGGTTGGAAACTGATGAATTCATGCATAGTATGACACTACTCATTCTCCCTTCGTTCCTTATGTAAAGCTCATTTCCAACTCTTGCCTTGTAATACCTTCTATAGATGTTGCTATGCCTTGGATGGCAAACCTCTAGAGATGTGCCATATAAAGAAAAGATAGTATGAAAAAATAAGATAAACATATAACGTTCCACAGTTTACGTTTAACTTTTAGCAGGACGTGTGTTAGGGGAGCTGTATAAACGCTAACTAAAACGTTTTGGACTTATCGGAATTTAGTAGAGCAATTCTGGTTAAAACAGTAATTTGGAGTGCTCAGATCGCAATTTTGGAAATTTAGGTAGTTTTAAAATTGGGTAATTAGTCTAGAACAAGCAAATCCCAATCGCTAAAGTTATCAAAATTAGAAAATAGCAATTTCCAGCAAAATTTTTAACCGTTTTTTCTCCCAAAACCGGAAAAAACGAGGCGTTTTGGTTATCTTTTATCCTCGGCATAGGCATAGGTTCAATAGCTTAACGTTTAGCACAGCACAGATTGTGGCTTTATACAGTGTGAAATCCAATGGTTAAACAATACTCATTGGCTGGCATAATTTGCAGCTTTTGCATTTGGTTAATTATATGTGAAGATTATTTTTAATTTTAATTTTTATTAGTTTTTTATTTCCAGTTTTACAAATACCAGATTAGGTGTTAGTGTGAAATAAACCTTAAACAAAATACCAACTAATTTGGAAAAAATGAGTTGGCTTTGTCCACGGATTAAATTACTCCGTTGTATTTTGTTATTTTTTTGACTCCGTTGTATTCTACCTTCACGGATCAAATTACTCCGTTTATTCTACCTCCACGGGTCCACCACATATCAGCCAAAATTGTGGTTAGTAGAAAGCTGTGCCCTACACACACGGGGCGAGCACACTGGCGGATTTCTGTAAACTGATCGCAGGTAAAGTGGAGGAGCTGCCTCCAAGTGCCGGGCATGAATGCACGCGTGTGAATTTTCTGTACAACAAGAAACGTGATGTCCAGGACCATACCACTCATTATTTAATGCTCTCATCAACGTGGGATGCATGCAAATCGCCACCAACACATATAACCATCGAGCAGAAAAATTCATGTGGATCAACCATCACATAAGGTAAAAAACACAAAAGAGGCCGGACGACTAAACGCCAAACGAATTCGATCAACAATGAACCCAAAAAATTGGAGCCGTGAAGAACAGCGAGTTTACACGGATGGAAGAAGAGCAGTAGAAGGCTCTACTCACGGTTTGCAAGATCCTCTGCTGGTTGTGGACGGGGATCGATCAAATCCCCCCAGAAATAGAGATATAGAGATTGAATCTGGTCATGGCGGACAAGGAAACAGCACTAATGGCAATGGCGACGCAATGGCAGAGACGAGTAGACCTAAAATTCCATGGGGAGGAGAGTACGCAAAGAGCATTGTGTATGGTGGACTCGATGCAATTGTCACTTGCTTCTCCCTCGTTTCTTCTATTTCCGCTGGACATTTATCATCAGGTATTACATTCCATTCCATTCTGTCGCATGCACTATTCGTATATTTCTATAAGGGTTTCCGCCATTAATGGCGGTGCTTGGTTTTTCTGGACTGCAGTGGATGTGTTGGTATTAGGGTTTGCAAATCTGGTTGCTGATGGAATATCCATGGGATTTGGTGACTTTCTCTCCAGCGCCACGGAGAGAGATTTGGCTGCCAGCCAGAGACATGTAACCGATTGGGATGTTTGTAATAATCTTCATCCCCAAGTCATTGAACTCGTTACTACCTATGAATCTCTCGGAATGGACCACAAAGATGCCAAAATGGTGAGTGAGTTCTCATGACTTTATATATGTTTCAGATTTAGGGTTAGGGTTTGGGATTTAGGGTTAGGGTTTGGAATGTTACCATTGATATTGATGTTCTTGATCTGTCATTTTCAGGTTGTGGAGATATTTGCCAAGTATAGGGACATTCTGGTGGACCAGAAGATGGCTACTCAGAAAGGCATTCTGCCACCAGATGAGAGTGGAAGCCCTTGGAAAAGCGGCGTGGTGACGTTCATCTCCTTCATATTATTCGGCTGCACGCCTCTGCTCTCATTTATAATTCTTATTCCTTTCACGCACAGTGATTTTGTTAAGTTCTGTGGGGCTTGTGTGCTCTCTGCACTGGCGCTGCTGCTTCTTGGGATTGCCAAAGCTAAAATTTCGGGGCAAAGGTATGTGAGCTCTGTATTGATGGCCCTCTTCAATGGAGGGATTGCTGCTGTTGCTGCTTATTCCATTGGATGGATATTGAGAGATCTTGCAGGCTTGGACAACTAGAAATTGCCATTGCAGGAGTTCTGTAGATGAAAATTTTGCCGAATTTTATCGATTCTAATAAATTACTTTAGTTTCTACCGCCATGCACTGTGAATAGATTGCTTGTATTAACCAATATTCCATAGGCATAATCTCATATGAAATTATGGAATATAGCTCTCAAATAATATTAAAATAATAATAATTAACACAATTATATTTTAAAGGTGAGGTATCTTTGTATGCATCCATGGCCAATCCTATTCAAAGGAATCTTAAATGTGTTTTCACGCTTCCAAATATATTATTATCTTCTAATATCATTTACCGATAAAAAAACTATGTGGCGGTGGTACACTAGTAATAAAGTAGGTTTGGAAGTCGTGAAATTTAAATTTAGTTTAAGTTTGGAAGTAGTGAATTTAAAAAAAAAAATGTTTCGAAGTACTGAATAAAAATAAAATGTTTGGAAGTAGTAAATTTAAAAAAAAAACGGTTTGATTTTTAATTTTAAATGAATTATCTTTATTGACATTTAGCTTTTTCGATATCATTTATAATCATAGACCACCTTTTTAATTTGACTATTTTCACTACCATTAAACGGTTTGCACTTTTCATATTTTAATTTGGCACTACTTTCGAGACGATTTGCTCTTTTTCGCTACTTTGGCACTACCTTTTAAACGATTTGCTCTTTCTAAACAATTTGCATATTTTACTTTGTGCCACAAAAAAAATGTACTTTCTAAATGAATTGCTCTTTGAAATATACTTTTTCATATTTGGCTTTCCCAAGTTTTACGAGGCTAAAGTAAAACTTGAAAGGAGCAAATAGCAAGAACTTTGAAGTTTGAAGTGATATTTAAGTTGGGTACGTTGTAATTGTTTTTAATTTTAATGGTATTGTTTTTTTCTCATGAAAATAAAAGTTGGGTAGGTTGTAATTATTACGTAATTTATTTTGCTCGGGTTGCTCCAAACTTTGGAGTGACATTAAGTTGTCCAAGTTGTAATTTAGTGATAAATCGTTTTCTTAGGTATTATTTTTTAATTTATTGTGTGGTTTTTCGGTTGGACAAGTTGGAACCATAGTAGTAAAATACGGCCAATCATTTATTTACCGACTAATAAAAAAAAATTTAAAAAACTTTTTCAAATTCTTATGAATTTACCATTCCTCGAACAACGAACAAATTCTTATATGTTCTTATAAATTTACCATTCCTCGAACAAAAAATAATGTGCCTAACATGTAAGTTTTTTATTTAAATTTTATTTTATGAGTAATTGTTATTTTATTTTTATTTTTTTAGTATTTTTTATTTATAAAAAAGTAAATAAAAAGTAAGAAGTAATGTTCTTATAAATTTACCATTCCTCGAACAAAACAAAAAATAATGTTCTTATAAATTTACGAACAAAACAAAAAATAATGTTCTTATAAATTTACCATTCCTCGAACAAAAAATAATGTGCCTAACATGTAGTTTTTTATTTAAATTTTATTTTATGAGTAATTGTTATTTTATTTTTATTTTTTTAGTATTTAGTATTTATAAAAAAGTAAATAAAAAGTAAGAAGTGTAATTGTTATTTTATTTTTATTTTTTTAGTATTTAGTATTTATAAAAAAGTAAATAAAAAGTAAGAAGTCGATGTTGCAGTAAGTTGGCCCAGTCTCTCACCCGGCGGTATTTTATATTCCTGCTGCATTGCATACTTGAAACTTAAAGGTTGAACCAGCACCAAGGAAGGGTGGCTTCAAAGGCGTAGGTATAGGCACGAGTGGTAAACCTTTATTTTGTATCTAGAGCTCTTGTGGAGAAACTCAATTTTTATTATTTCAGAGCTCTTGTGGAGAAACTCAATTTTTATTATTTCAGAGCTTGAGAGCACTTCCAATCAACTTTCTTTGTGCACTCTTTGTGATTTAGAAAGTAAAATCCCTAATCTTTGCAAACTAGTTGCCCAATTTGTATATATGGACATTAACCTTGAAGTCACTATTTTTATATTTTTCTTAATAAGATTTTAGAGGTGTAATGGGGAGTGTAGAGGTGTCATGGGGAATGAGTGTCGAAGCAAGATTTTCGTTAGGATTCTATAGGTGTAATGGGGAATGAGTTTAAAGTGAATGAATTAAGTTTTCTAGTGAGTTTATTTTTATTTTTTCTAAATACATCAAAATCTTGATCTACGAAATTTAAATATAAAGCAAAGTTTGAACTACGAAATTTAAATATAAAACTTTGGCAAAGTTTTCATGTTTAAAATTCTTCTCAAAAATTTGAATTATAATTTGAATAGGAGAATATTTAACTTTATTCACAGGTCTAATCTGGCTTAAGTTCGCAATGTTATTTATTATCAAATGTGTTCTACGAAATTTTAATATAAAATTATGTAGATTTTCATTTTTCTAATCTAGATTAAGTTCACAGTGTTATTTATTATCAAATATAATGTAGTGTCGAAGCAAAGTGTTAATGTTTAAAATTTTTATTTAAAAAATTTGAACTATAATTTGAATAGAAGAATAAAATTAGTATTTAATAAATATAATATATTCATTAAAAAAACCACATAAATAAAGTCAAGAAAGATTATAGTTCCATTATTGTAATTAGTATTTATTAAATGTAAAGTTTTCTCATTAAAGTCAAGAAGACATTGATTTCAAAACAATTGCTTATAGTTACCTACTGAACCGTTACTAAGAACCGTTTTATTATAGACTCTACTCTAAACATATATTATTCGGATTAGTTAACATTCCCCCCTTAATCCGAAGGGTCATCTTACATGTCTAGTAACATTCTGAATTTTTCACACATTTCACATCCCAATGCTTTAGTAAACGTATCAGCAATTTGCTCTGAAGTAGGACAATGAGTCAAATGAATAGTTTTAGCCTCAACATGATGTTGAATCAAATGATATTTGGTATTGATATGTTTGGTTCGATAATGCAATTTAGGATTCTTGGCCAATTGTATTGCAGAAGTATTATCAACAAAGAGGGGCGTTGAAGTCTTTTGTTTCTCCTTCAAATCTTCAAGAATTTTCCGAATGAAAATGATTTCTTTTGTGGCTTGAGCGGCTGCAACGTATTCGGCTTCAGTTGTAGAATCAACAGGAACTGATTGCTTTCGTAATCTCCAAGTGACAACTACTGATCCAAGATTCATCAAATAACCTGAAGTAGACACCCCATGCTCTTTATCTCCATCAAAATCTGAATCTGAATAACCAGTAAGATGAAAGTCTGAAACTTTAGAGTATTTGATGCTAAATGACTGAGTGCCTTTTAAATATTTGAGCACTCGTTTGCTGCGATCCAATGACCTTCACAAGGTTGATGCATAAACCTGGAAAGTATTCTTACAACAAAATTTATGTCAGGACGAGTAGTAGTAAGATAAATCAAGCTTCCAACAAGTTGTCTGTACTTTGTTGGATCTTTACATGCACTCCCTTCGTGTGAACTAAGCTTTTGATTATGCTCCATTGGAGTAGATATAGGATTACAATCCAACATCTCGAATTTACTCAACAGATCTCCAATATACTTCTTCTGAGAAATAAATATATACTTTGGTTTTTGATCTACTTCAATTCCTAAATAATAATGAAGTAATCCCAAATCCGTCATGTCAAAAACCTTTTGCAGCTCCTTTTTAATAAAAACTATATAGTCATCACTATTCCTGGTGATAAGCAAATCATCAACATAGACAACTAGATATACAATTGATCGCCCAACTTTCTTAACAAATAAAGTTGCATCATCTAGATTGAAATGCTTATAATTCAATTTGAGAAGATGTTCAGTTAGCTTCTCATACCAAGCTTGGGGTGCTTGTTTCAAACCATATAAAGATTTCACCAATTTACATACCTTTTGTTCTTTTCCTTTAACAGAAAAACCTTCCGGCTGAAACATATAGACATCTTCCTTTAGATCTCCATTTAAAAAGACAGTTTTTACATCCATATGATATATTTTCCATTCATTTTGAGCTGCAAGAGAAAACAAAGTTCTAATAGTGCCCCATTTTGCAGTAGGAGCAAATGTTTCTGTGTAATCAATACCTTCTTTTTGAGCATACCCCTTTGCTACAAGTCTTGCCTTGTATTTGTCAAGTGAGCCATCGGCCTTATATTTAGTTTTATAAACCCACTTAGAGTCAATTGGTTTAATGCCAATAGGAGGGTCCACCAACCTCCAAGTGCCATTTTTAATAAGAGCATCATATTCTTTTTGCATTGCATCTTTCCATTCATTACAACTAGCAGCTTCTTCAAAAGAAGCAGGCTCATTAACAACAATAGAAAAATTTAAATTAAATTCATCAAACCTTTTTGGAATTGTCTTTGTTCGCGTTGATCTACGAACTGATTGCTGCGGTGATGGCTGGCTGAATAGTTTCTTCAATTTCTGATGGCTGAATAGTTTCTTCAATTTCTGATTCTGTATTATTGCCAATTATTTTTCCTTCTACAGAATCGTTATTATCAACCAATTTGTCTTCGTTCTCAGGTGTTGAAACATAAGGAAAATTAATTGAAGGGAAATCCACAGACTGATCAAGAATCTGAATCCCCCCTTCAGGATGTGGAAGATCATTATCCCATTCATAATAAAACTTCTTGGAAGGGAATTTATTCAAATGATTGAGTTGTCTATCAATAGTAGAAGCATCTTTAGCAAATTCAAGAAAAACTACATCTCTCGAAACAATAAATTTCTTGTTCTCCTCATCATACAATCTGTAAGCTCTGGAAGTATTAGAATATCCCCAAAAAATACATTTGTGGCTCCTGGTGCCCAATTTGTTACGTTGTTGTGTAGGAATCAAGGCAAAGCAAGGAGAACCAAAAACTTTAAAATGTTGAACAACAGGAAGCCGATTATACCACATTTCATAAGGAGACTTATTATTGATAGCAGTAGAAGGACACCGATTACGAATATAGACTGCACAAAGTACTGTTTCTCCCCAAAACATCAACTTGACATTTTGAAAAAACATCATAGACCTTACCATATTAAGCAAAGTTTTGTTCATGCGTTCTGCCACACCATTTTGTTGCGAGGAATAAGGAACGGTTGTTTGATGTTTAATACCATTATCTCGTAAGTATTTTTCAAATTCATTAGATGTGTATTCGCCACCATTATCTAAGCGAAGAGTACCAATATTAAGTTGAGTTTCATTTGAAATCCACAAATAAAAATTCTTAAAAGTTGCAAAAACTTGCGATTTCTCTTTCAACAAGTAAACCCAACACATCCTGGTGTAGTCATCAATAAATGTTAGCAGATATTTGTTACCATTGGCATATGGAATAGGCATGGGCCCACACAAATCTGAATGTATAAGTCCTAACTTCCTGGAAGCTCTGGAAGTAGACCTATGAAAAGGTTGTTTACAATGCTTGCCTCAAATACAAGCATTACATGGAGACAATTTTCTTGGAACAGTAGGAAGCCCCTCTATACCTTGTTGTTTCATAATTCTGATACTATCATAATTGATATGACCAAAACGAGCATGCCACAATAAGCTGGAGGACAGAGTATCACTATGCTGAGACAAAAGAGCTGAGTTGGATAAAAAAGATGATGTCCCTTTTAGTTTTAAGAGTTTGTCTTCTTCAACACCAGTCATAACAATCGCATCATCAGACGTTCTTCGTATCTCAATTATACCATCAAACATATGTATAGAATTCCCTTGCTGCCTAACTTGTATGAGAGACATCAAATTTCTTTTTAATTGAGGAATATAAAGAACATCATGCAAAATATAATCAGCAAGTCCGGGTAACTTAAGCCGAATAGAACCAATACCAAAGGGCTTCAACTGTGACTTATCAGCAAAATAAATTATACCATCAATATGATCACTAAATGTCTCGAAACAATCTCTTTTGAAGGTCATATGACATGTGGCACCAGTATCTAAAATCCAAGTATCTTCCCACGAAGTAAAAGAAGTGCTAAAAACTTCATTAATACTAAGATTACAATGTGCAACTATATAGTGAGTAGATTCAGGTGGTTTTCCTTTGTCTGGAGGCTGTTGCTCTTTCTTCTCATTAATCGTTTCCCAAGGAGTGCGACAATAACTTGCAGTATGACCAAGTTTTCCACATCTATAACATTTAACAGACTGCCTATCATTCTGAACATATTTTTGTTGTCTGTCATTTTGATGATGACCCCCCTGCCTCTAAATGTTCTCCTACCACGACCTCTGCTACTATGGTCAAGTCTAGTAGACTCCCCTCTAGGTTTCTGTTCTTTCTGGGTGAGACACAGAGTCTCAACAATGGAACTAGAAAGAGACTCTTTCTGCCCAAAGGCTTTCTCTCTTTCAACAATTTTCTCAACAAGTGTTTCAAAGGTCATAGCTTTCATTTGTCCACTAGCCTGAAGTGATTCTAAATAATGAGTATAGGTAGGATATAGAGCTTTAATAAATGCAGTAAGTTGAATGTCAACTTTTACACCAGTTGCATCAATATCATGGAAAATAGATCTAATCTCAGAAGCAAGTTTCATTGGATCATTATCTTTTAATTCTAAGTTAAATAACTTCATCAACAATTGTATGATCTCAAGCTCAGAATGTGAATCATACAAATCTTTTAGTTTCTTTAATGCTTTCCAATCACTTTTGCTAGAAACTAAATGTCTACTTACTTCTTCACTTACAGAGGTAGTGATCAAGGCATAAGCCTTCTTGTCCTTGCTTTTCCATAACGCAAACTCTTTGGTATCAGTAGGTGGTACTACTTCTTCTCCATCTTTCTTATCTTCTAAATTCTCATTTTCACAAATTCCATCCCACATATCATTAAAAATAAGGGTATTTTTAACTTTTCGAAACCATTCCTGATAATTTTTTTTCCGGACAAAATAACTCCAACAATTGTAATTAGAGAATGCATTTTTGTTCTTAAAAAAAAAACTGTAACTTCACAGTCTTACCAATATTTTCTTTGATTCAGATCTCAGAAAAAGTCCAGAAACGCTTGACAGAATTTGTCTCCTTGACCCAGAACGCTCAGAAAAGAATTTCTGTTTGTCTCCTCTGACCTAGAATGCTCAGAAAGAATTTATGTCTCCTCAATGTCTCTCCCACATGCATGCAGGCTTGCTGGTTGGCTCTGCCGCTTGCTGGCTGCAAACTCTTCAACACAACAGTGTCGCTTGCTGGCTGCACACTCTTCAACACATCAGTCTCCGCTTGTTGGCTATCTTCACGATTGCACAGGGTTTCTCCAACGCTTCTGCACATAAATGGAGTTTTTTGCAAACAGCGGTGCTCTAATACCACTGAAGAACCTCTGATACCACTGAAGAACAGAGAACAGAATTCTGAAGAACAAAAAAACTCCACAATATTTCATATATCATAAATTGAGCAATAATACAAATAAATAGTATTTCAAAACAGTTGCCTATAGTTACCTACCGGACGGTTACTAAGAACCGTTTTATTATAGACTCTACTCTAAACATATATTATTCGGATTAGTTAACATATTAGAGCTTACCAATTTAATACATGTATTGTGTTGTGACCTCATTAAAAAAGTTTACATTACATTGTATTGAAGCTTATTTTATGAGATTTTTTTTAATGGTAAGTGAATATGAGTAAATTTTTTCATAAAAAAGATTATATATATATATTATGTTTTTTACTTTTTGTTCACTGTTTAGATGGGAATTTTTTTTTTTTTACAATCATATATATTAATTATAAAAATTGTATAACTTGAATTAAAAAACATTATATATTATATTTCACTTATTCAAAATAATATTAAGGAGAATTTTAAAATAAATTATTTTAAGTTATAATTTTTTATTTTTTATAATTTGAATTAAATTTCAAAATTATTTTAATTTCGTACCATATTTCAAACAAAAACAATCATAGTCGACATGTTTTGAATACTCTTATATTATATATGGTTTCCTCTTCAAATTTACGACACATCACATAATGTAACATGGTGAGTAACGATGTAAGTGGGAAAAAATATTTAAAAAAGTTCTTGAACCGTACTCAGATTGGAACTATATAAATTTACATTTTACATAATTCCAACTTGTGCAATCTATCATAGAGTTATAAAAAGTGAATATCTTTTTAACATATTTATGTATCCCACACGTGTTGTTTATAAATATGTTTATCATCCAAACTTAGCATGTATTTTCTAAATGATTTTCCAATCAAAACCTCATCCTTAAGCTAATCATAAATAATAATCTTTTGCATCAATAACATGTCTAACCTTTTTAAATGGACTCGAGACTTGATACTTGAATGTTCTTCAAAAATACTTGATTACAACAACCGAGTCATGATTTAAAAAGGTTTTAACCTCTCTATCATATCCTATGTTTTTTCGTTGTAATATAGATCGCAATTTATATTACTAATAAATCACCTAATGTTAAGAGGAGACTGCGTTGGTGAAGAGGAAGGTCTCGACGTTTTACATATTAGTTATAAATCACCTTTTACATATTTATTGACATGTTATTTTAAATCTGTATGTCATACATATAAATTCTTTATCATTTCTTTTACATTTATATATTGTAAAAAAGATCAAAAAGATCAGCTTTCACCCGTAGATAGAAGTCATGTTCATACATGTCCTAGAAAAGTAATCATACATATCTTTTTTCATTTTTGTAATGGATTGATCTTTATATGCTGTCAAAAAATAGATAGGTGGCCAGAGTTAACCCAAGTGAGGTCCCGGATCATGCTCGGTCAATCGGTCATGCTCCATAACTTTAATGATCTAGTGGCCATCATTAATCTGAAGTCCGTCTTTGGAGAGATGATATGCAATCATATTTCTCTCACAAAATATATGGTGAAAAGAAATGTGAGGGATCAAGTTTGTAAGCTTAATTGTTTCTTCGTAAATCGGTAGGAGGATGATGTTCCGAGGAGGTCGTCTGTGCTTCATCCACTGAATCACCATAGATGAACAACCAAATATATGAAGAGTCTGTATACATTTATCAATAGTGAGTTTGAGTAGCAGTTTGAGGGCCATCAATTTTTCCCTATTGTTTGTGCTCAGACCGACACCTGCAGAGAAGCTTGACCAAGTCTGTTAATTAGAATAGAGAATACCACCAGCTTCTCTGATGGCCGGTGTCCCTTGAGATGCACCATCGAAGTATCCCCAACATTCGACTTCATCAATGTCTTCTGCGATAATAATTATGCATGTCGGATGTAGGTTGACCTAGGGGAGGAGCACATGAACAACCATAACCTTTGTTGCTTGAATAGTAGGATGGATATATTAATCTTTGAGTATTGAAAAGTTTTCTAGTAGAGTTTCTATCATATCCTATGTTATCATTGTTTAGGCTATTTCTTTAGCCCATGTTATCACTTTTCTTACGGATTTGTCTATCCCTCAACGCATCTATACGTTTAAAGTAGCATAAATTATCCAAATCTTATCATGAGATCTCTCATTTGAAAGGTAACAACTTAATACTTAGAGGGTCAAATGTTCCTATTGAAACAAGTTCAAATGTGATGAACACAAGTGCATGAAGAAGCAACTTGATCATCTGACTCACATTCCCGAGGAAAATCACATCAAGGATCTTGATTCAGTTAAGGAGATTTCATTAATAGAGGATTCTTCCAAGGAACATGAGAACAACAAAGGAAAAGGAAAATACATTGATTAAGCTCTTGTAGTAGTTGCATATCCACCTTGCTCACGGGTACTTGTTTTAGGTGCATCATGCCACATGGATTCAACTCATAATGATTTTTCATGTACGGATCCTATACAATGCCAACCATCTTAGGGGTGGATAATAATCCCATTGAATTTTGTGGGAGAGGATGGAGAGGATACATTGACATGGATGATGGGAAATTCCAAAATGTTCTTTATGTGCTTTCAATGGCAATTGATGACCTATCAATCTACCAGATCACTCATTCTGGTTCAAGTAGGAAAATCGAGTTCAATCAGGATTCTATAATCATTAGTGAGATAAAAAATGGTGGTACAATTGTTATGGGAAAAGAAAATCACTAGTTGATGTTGTATATTTTCTCAAACTTTGTTCCCAATTCTCCTTTTGTTCTTCTTCTAACTCATTTTGATGAGGTCAGTAGGCTACGACATGATTGGATTTTCAATCTCAATTATTGCTACCCTACAACAACTCAACAGGTAGGGAATGGTCAAAGGGTTGGCATATGTTCACTTCTCTAGTGGTCTAATAAGGTTGTATACTTAGCAAGCATCTAGAGGAGAAATTTAACAAAGGAAAACATGAAGAGATACGCAAATTTTGGAGCTTGTTCACAATAATCTAATGGGTCCATTTCCACATCCTTATGTAAGTAGGGACAAATATTCCTTGAAATTCATTGATGATTACTCAAGGTATACTTGGGTGTACTTTATCCGATATAAATTAAAGGTCTTTGAGTACTTAGATTTCTTCAACAAATCCCTTGTTGAGAAACAATTAGGGAATGCCAACAAAACTCTACACATAAAAAATGGTGAGGCATATGTGAACAATCACTTAAAGGAGTTCAATACTTGAGAAGGGATCAATCTATCATATTTTCCCATACAATCAGTAAAATGATGTAGTAGAATAGAAGAGAAAATATATGAAGGAAATGGCCACCTACATGATATAGCCCAAAACACTTGCTCCAAAATGTTGGGTAGCAGATATTAAATGTGCATGTTATATCCAAAACAAGGTTCCTCATAAATAATTGAAAGGTGTCACTCATTTTTAATCCTAGAGAGGTTAAAACCTACAATAAATCACTTCAAAGTGTTTGGTTCTCAAGCATGGACCAACATTCCTGAATATAAATGCAATGTTATGGAATCTTAAATCCAATCTTGCACCTTTTCAAGATATTCAAGGAGTGTTAAGGGATATCAACTTCTACATCCCATCATAAATCAACTAGTATATGTAAGAATTGTTTTCTTTGAGGAGGTCTCTTTGAGTTACTCTTTATATGACACCTCTTGGTTTGCAACAAGACCACTCTTCATAGTCGATTCTTAGAATGGTGATATTGATTATCTACATGTTTTGATTTTTGATGATGATGATTCTTCTTACACATTTTTTTATGATGCGAGTGATGAATAACACTCCTTTGCTAGCCATCATAGAGAGACTATGTAACCTCCTATGAAAATAGATCCATGTTGGGCATAATGGATGCTACATGAAAAGTGCATCCTTGTTGGCAATCATCAAACACTAGAAGGATGCATTCACAATTTCAAGGAGCTCCACATGCATTAATTACAACTGCTACAGATTCATAGTCCTTTAATGCAACCTATACCATTCTTGATTGGGACATAGCTATGCAAGAGGAGTACAGTTCGTTGATGAGGAACTACACTTGGGATCTCATCTTACTTCCTAAAGGAAGGAGATCTGTTCAATGCAAGTGGATATATTGGACAAATTTTGGAACTGATGAGTTGGTAAAAAAGTTTAAATCCAACCTAGTAACCAAAGGATTTTCACAAGTTCTCAACATTGACTATAATGAGACATTTGCATTATTTTCCAAGATGGTTTCGATTTGTCTCTTATTAGCCATTGTTATAGATCATGATTGGGAAGTTCATGAAATGGATGAGAAGAGTGCCTTTATTCATGGATATATTGAAGAGAATATTTATATGGATCAACCATAAGAGTTCTCTCAGGACTCTTCCATGGTCTACAGACTTCAAAAATATGGTCTCTCTCTTAGATTCTCTTAATGACAATGTGATTCAAATGCTAACATTGTGCAATAGGATAATTCTCTACTATTCATTGTATTATATCTAGATGATGTTTTGATCATGTGTAGTTCCTCATCATATATTGATGTTGTGAAAACTACTTTGCATGATAGGATTTTGATGAGTGAATTGGAGTTACTTCATCATTTTCTCAAGATTGAGATCACTCAATTTGATTTTAGAATTTCCATCTCATAATCCAAGTAGGCTCTTGATCTAGTCTCATGATTCAATATGGATAAAATCAAGCCTATTACGACTCCCTTTATTTCGTGCATCAAACTTGAGGCAAATTGCACTTCACCTTTGGTTAAAAAAAAATTATATCAACAACTATTTGGGATCCTGCTATATCTTACTCACCGTAATCCCAACATTTCTTACACCATGGGTATTGTTTCTAGATTTATGCAGGAACCCAATGAGTTTCATTGTAAGGTAGTGATGCAAATCCTTCATTATATATAAGAAATACACAAACTTTATGACTCATTTTGTAGTTGGTGGAGACCTAGATTTATTGAGGTATATAAATTCTATTGAACATGCAATGTTACAAATGAAAAATCCACTTCATGCAACCTTATTTGTTAGTTCTAGTTTAATTAGTTGATTGAGCAAGAAGCAATTTGCTATTTTTCTATATACCACAAAGGCTAAGTATAGTGTTCAATTATCAATGAAAGCATTGAGGCCATCAACACATTCTCATTGAGTTTGGTATCTAGTGTCAATTTTTGTGACAACCAAACTACCGTTTAGATCTCATGGGATTTGGTACACTAATAGTGAACCAAGAACATTGAGATTCATATGCACTTCATTCAGGAGCTTACCCATGGAATTTCCAATGAACTCAGATATTTTCCGACTATGGAACAAATATCCAACATCTTCACCAAAACTTTTACAAAGATCAAGTTTCTTCATCTATGAGCTCTACTAGGGGTGTGCGTGGCTTCTTCTCTAGCATAGGCTTCTTAGTCCCCTATTTTGTATTATCTAGAAGGGTGTTTTTCCTATTGGGTTTTCCCAACCCTTAGTTTTTTGAGGGGATCATTTTGTCACATAGGTGCCTAATATGGATTCATATTTGTTGGGACCCATCTCTTCATCACCACATACCTACCTAAGTTATTTTATGGGGTGATGTTGATCAATATGATGGATGTTGATGTTCACTTTAATGCATTTGTTCTTCTCATCATTGCTTTCATGCACATTGAGAATGTTAATATTCCTTATCTTTTCATGGATTGCTTTCCCTTGATTTATTGAGAGATTCATGGCATGCACAACTTTTTCCAATGTTTCCCTAATCCATAAAAGCAATCTTATTGTATTTATATTGTATCCATTATTTTTCTCATGGGATAGAAGGTTAATAAGACAATGTGATACCTATTACATTGATTTGGTTTTACTTCTTTGATTTGTATTATTTTCATTATAATATAGATATTGCTTGGTTTCATATACAAATCCAATGTAGTTTTGTAGCTAGGTTACTCAACCAAATCTCACACCTTTTGTTTTGATCCTATGCTTCTTGCATTCTTAAGACATCCTTGTGAGATCCTATTCTTGGAATAAAAAATCAAAAGGTTTATACATGATTTAATATGTGATTAGAAAGGTATTCATCTTTTTAAGTAGAAAAATCCTTTGGTCTTAGTTGTGGATTATGACTCTCCCCTTGGTATTTTGATATTTGAGTCAAAGACTTTTTCCTCAAGAGTCTCATCCATTTTGGAAGGTTGAAATTACTTAAGTATGTATCATATTGAGCATTGATATGGGGATTAAAATATCCAAATTGAGGTCCATATTCTCATGCATCTCATTATGTTGCTTTTAACTTACTAAATCTATCCATCTTCACTTCTTGCATGCTCTCGTAGTGAAATTCCATACGAGGGTCTTCAAATATGTGACAACTAAGTCTTTCATAGTGTCCTCATTCATGTGTGATGAAGTGATCTTGATATTAGGGAAGTTAATATATGAGAAAAATTAATAATTTGTGCGTAGAACGAGGTAAGAGACTTCAATGGGGTTGAGTCACCAAATTAGCATATTTTCACATCCATTTCCCTTTACTTTTTTAATCATTTCTCACTTACCTATAACCTTGTTTTATTCCATTTTTAATGCTTATGTGGGATTTTAGGTTTGAAGATTTTACAATGGATTTATTTTAGTATTTTATGTGAATTTATGATTACACATTCGAAAAAGAATATATCTATATTTATCTTTGAAAACTAGTTCAGTTTAAATGGAATAAACTGAAGTATTGAATATATTTATTTTAGTATTTTATGTGAATTTATGATTACATATTATATAGCATGGATCAATTTAAACTTTCCTCTTCAAACATGGAATATTTTCTATGGATTTGGGATCATCATCAAAATATGTTGAATAGAGAAGAACCTTGGAGTTTTGGATAATATCTATTAGCAAATATGTTGGAGGTATCTTTGACTTCCTATTTTTTAGCAAATGGTTGTAACCACATGAGAAATTAATGGATTTGAATTTATTATTTGTTATTTTAGTTTCAAAGAAAGGTTATGTATAAAAGAGAGTGCCATATCCATTCTAAGTGGGAGGAATCTTGAAGCATATGTCTAATTTATGATGGAGTGAATAAAACTTTTTGGTATTTTCTTTCACACTGATTATAAGTTTATAGTTTTATGTGTAGCATGATTTGATTTAATTTTATAATAATGTAGTTAGTTTGCTTCCATGAATTATTAGGAGCCAAAGCTCACTCCATGAGAACATGGTGGTATTTTATTTATGTAATTTGATTCCATAGTTAGTCTTTATATTAATGCAAGTGTGGTTTTTTTTGTGTTTTTTTTCTTCGCAATTTAGTTTTTATCGTAACTTTTTTTTTTACAAGAACGAGTGACAAGCTTTGTATTAAAAAAGGATAAGCAGAGTTACAAAATATAATCCGGAAGACTGTTTCCAAAATTGGAGAGCTATCATAGCAGGCTCATCCATTTCTTGTCTTAGGATTTCATACATATACTTAATTCTGCTACAACTATAGAACCTTACAAACTTTCCTAATAGGAGACAACAAAAGAAATACATATCGAGAGGGAAGACAACTAACTAGATTTTTTGAGTCATTACGAAATAACATTAACCAAGCAGTTATGAAAAACAATGGAATATCAGACAGAAAACTGGTGGTCGGTTTTCTCCTTGCTTCCATGCATAGCTCCAATGTTCTCCTCATTGTTACCATGGAAGGTTGAAGGATTGTTCCTAGAATCAGACCTCATTCCATCGAGCTTTGCTTCGACCACTTTTAGGGTATTGTACAGAGAGTTGATCTGAGTGCTGATATCCCCTGAACAGGGACAACCATTATCCATTTTCCCAACAAGCACATCAAAGTACTCCTTCATTTACCTGCATCCATTATGAATTTTTGTAGTTGAGATCTGGACGAAGGTGGCCAGGTGTGACTGATATTTCTTTTGATCAGAGTATTCACTCTTGAGCCAACGAACCTGACTCTCCAGCTCCAGCAAGTGGGAATAGACTTCTCAAGATGGACTATCCTGCCCACATGGAGACTCCAAGTTGACAAACCCACTGTCCAAACCATGCAAGGAGGTCCAATTCTTGCTGTTTCTAGGCTCGCTGGAGTGCCCACGAGCAAAGTACTGCAAAACTAGAAAACTTCATATCGCTCCCGAAGAAACCAATTCACAACAATTTGAAATTGCAGAATGCCGAACATACCACCCTGTGGCCTGTTATAAGGCAGGGCGGAGGGTGGTGAAATTAAATGCCTGCATGCGAGGTAGGTGGGATGAGACCAGAGGGAGTGCCAAGGGTTCCAGGAGTATGTAGGAGAGGATCGATGCGGGGAAGGAGATTCCAAGGAAATCTTGCCTTTATTCCAAATGCAAAAATGCACAACTCTATAGTTTAAGGGTTGAGAAAAATGGTTTCAATCCATGAGAGGGGTCTTAGGAGACATGATCAAATGAGAGAGGGGACTAAGGGACCCAATTTATAACAATATTACGACCATTAATGGTTTCCAAACCACAATCCATACCAGCACCAATGTTGGCCATGTTGTTTGCTTATTTGTTGTTGCTTCTCAAGATGTGGAGAAAGGAAATGGAGTTAAATTCTTTGGCCACATAGGTGAAGAGGTGTTGAAGTTTGGTGACTGGTTTTTTGCGATTGATTGCCAAAGATATGGCCTCCATGATGACTAACATGGAGTCGCTGAAGGCCACTAGGTCCCTGACATCGTCATTCCTAGAAATTTCCATTCCTTTGATCAGAGCAAGCCATTCCGCCTCATTGTTGGTCCTCTTGTCAATTCCCCAGGCATAATATTTATTTTTGTTTCCATCAGAGTCAAGGAGGACTCCTCCCGCACCTGCCAACCAAGTAGTTTTTATCATAACTTGCCAACAACAAAATGAATATTTATTGAAAGATGGAAACCCCGAGATCATGCAAAGAGATAACTTGGTGACAACAGGGTCCTAGTAGCATGATCGATGCCTAAGTACATGATCATCACCAAGATTGGTTGTTACCGGACAATCCACTCGACCGGAGGTGAGCCGGATCTCCCTAGCTCAATGCGAGTCTAGAACAAATAGAACAGACTACAAACACATTTCCTAGATCTACTTAAGGATCAAGTACTAAATGTCTTACCTCTTTGATTCGCTATCCTTTCTCCCGAATGTTGCTTCACGTCCCACGGTTGTCAAATCCAAGCTGCAAGGCCTGTCAAGAGACAGAAAAGAGAAACAAGTAAAGAGTATCTATACAATAAAGGATCTATGTAAAAAGTTAAGCAGGTAAACAACACAACATCATCACATATAAGAGCGATATTGGTGGAAAGCATTTGTATTACTGCAAATAGAGGAGTACATGATAGAGATATAGAACTACAACCAATGACTTAACGTAGCAGCCCTTCTCCACACAAGCCAATTGCCAAGCCCTTCCAAGGAAGCATGAATTCTCCAAGAGGTGAGTGAAGGTGTCTAAGAGATATTTCACCACCATGTAGATACCATAGCCTTCATCCCTTTGGTATGGGAGTGAGCCTCGTATATATAGGACTAAGTGGATGAGATTATGGATAGGATAGGTTGAGAGATGGTAGGAGAGAGATAGGGGATCTTCCCAATGAGTTAGGGGTCGAGTACCAACTCTCCAAGAGATCAGGGATAAGGCCCCAAATGGGCAAGCTTCGAGAAAGATCTCGAAATGGCTATTTTTGCCCATTAACAGACCTCGTCGCACCTTGCTATGGAGCAACCTGCGACGACCTCTCAAAAGGTTGTAGAAACTGAGTACAAATCCTCCCAAATGAGTACTTGGTCCATATGACTTCAGGGATGTATACACTAAATCATGATGATGGGTAGATTTTAGTTGTAACATAATTCCCCCCAAAGCATGAAGCTGTAAGGATGTACAGGTGAAGTGCTTTGATAGAAATAATGGAAAAAGACTTGTCGGATGAAAGACGCTGCTGCAGTACAACTGACTCTGAACTGAAAATCTCATATGTAGTACAACATGGCTTCCGACCAATACATTCAGGATCCATGGAAGTAATGACCGACTGAACACAATCATGGCTACTAGACACAAGCGTAGATCCATGATGAGATGATAACACAGCCATGACCAATACAAAAGTGGATCCGTGTAATATGACTCAATACAAACTCCATTGCAACTTGGGTAAAAACATGACTCCCCAAGGTCTTCAAGGTGAACCCACAATGATACGAATCTATCCATGTGATTACAAATGTCTTGACGTCGAACATGGTAGAAACCACTTGATTACTGGTCATTGATGTAAACCATTAACAAGTGCGAGGGAGATCACCATTAATGTCAATGATTCCCAAGGTATCATAGTACATATCATCTAGTGCGAATAAATGAGTTGACGTCGAACGCAAGATGAAATCTTTCAATCAAGAGTCAATGATGTAAACTCATGACGAAAGCGAGGTGACCTGCCATTGAGGCATGCAGGACCAAGGTACTTGACTGGTTTCTAGATTCAATCCTTGGATGATGAGTTGAAGTCGACAAGGATGAATTTGTCGAAGGAGGGCCATGATGAATCCCTCATCAATCGACATGAAACACGACAAAAGATGTGTAGAGTGGATTGGATGGTACAATAACATGTGAGACTGATTCAAAGTGACAACGGCATGACGACGTGTGTACTGACTAAAAATGATGAGTGATGAGTGTGTTCTTGAACATGGGCATGGCATGACTTGGGAGTATTGACATGAGAATGATGCAAACTTCTAAGGAAACTGATAGTGGAAGCTTTCTTCGAATGACTTAGAGGAGTAACAAGACTCATAAAGTAAGCAGGGACTCATAGACAAACAAATGACCCAAGTATCGGTATGCAAATGCAAATGAGTGCCATGTTCAAGAACGACTATATACTGCCACTAAGGTATGTAACACAAACACTTTCCTTTTCCCCCATCATGAATGATGAGTGCCTCATGTGTTTTTTAACGAGCTTGATGAGGGTAACCAGATGCTCGGTATAGCTCATCTCATAGATGAGTCCAATCCCAAATATTTTTTGAACCTAGGATAGGAGGGGTTCGTCCCATGACGGGCCCTTCAATGTGAAAATTTAACGAGTCCATAGAAGGAAAAATCGATCGTCATTTCATATTTAGAGAGTCTGAAAAGAACTAAAGAAGACTCCAACGGTCCTTTTTCATAAAGTTAGCCTCATCTCCCAAAAAAGGGTAAAACAACGCGGGAGATGACTCTTCCAGTCATGATTGGCTGGAGTATTCCTTTTTCGTAATTAGTGCCCCCTGGTCCGAAAAAGGGGTAAACTATCACCAGGAAGACGGCCATTCAAATATTTTAACAAGCGTGAACGCGACAAGTTCACTTGGCAATCTTTTCAATTTTAGGGAGTTTGAAAATAGCTTAACTATGGACTCCGGGGGTGTCCTTTTCCGTGGAAGTTTAACGAGCTCGAAAAGGTGATAAATCATAACTCGGTACTTGTTCTCATGATTTGGTGAGTACGAGAACAAACGAAGAGTAAACTAATCCTCATGCAATAATTATGACTTAACCAAAAACAATAATGACAAAACGTTCAAAGGAGTGTTCATACCTGTAATTACCATTGGTAATGCGAGAAACGCTACAAAAGACCACTTTACGACTCCTGTACACTAGAGAAAGTGTCAAATAGCCCCAAATATAATGACAAATGGTTGAAACTATAGAAAATGGCCCAAAAGCATCAAAATATTTGAAAAGGAATATTCCATTCTATTCTATAAATAGAAATATGGGCCAAAAATAGAAACATTGTTCAAATTGCCAATTTGTGTGGAGAAGTACCAATTTGGAGCCAAAACTTCCTTTGCCGATTTCGGGAGCTACGATCCACCATTTTACCAGCCGTCCAGACCTGGTAGGCCTAAATCTTGTCTTGCAAATTTCCAGTGGTTTACTTTTTGCATTTTTGATCATTTTTTGAGTTTTTTGATGATTTAGGGAGGGGCCATTGCGCCCTCGGATTGTCGCAAGTGGCCCTTTCAGGATTTGTGACAAGACTGGGTCATCGCAAGCATCGAAAACGGGACCTACGACGACATCGCCCTGTACCTAAAGGTGAGGCGCGACGGCGGAAACCCACAACTCAAACATCAAAAATATCCCAAAAAATGAGTTTGTGCAAGTTGGGAAAGGACCTAACATGTTTTAAATGCTCCTTTTGGCAGGTTACCAGCAAGCAAAGATGGTATTAGAGTGGCGAGAAAGAGAACATGAAGTGGAATATGAGCAAGCCGCAAACGATCCACAATGTGTGGCTGCTTTGCGAAACTGTGGTTTGCTCAAGTTCTTCGAGATACAGGGGATGAGAGCCCAGATCCCGTTCTTGTCACACATGCTCCAGAGTTGGGATGCGGCCCAACAATACTTTGTTATATGTGAGCATATCCTCACAATTGATATTGAGGATATCTACTTTCTGACCGGTTTGTCCTGAAGAAGGGATGCTGTACAACTCACTGGGACACGAGCCAACAATCGTACAGTGGAGGACATGGTGGCACAGTACTGCATAGATTCTTCTCGTCCTTCCAGCTGGAAGATACTCATCAGAGATGTGGTGAGTCATCCACTAAGGACCATACTGCTCACTATTACCAGCGTGGCGGGTAGCCAAGCTCCACATATGGCTACCCAAACTCAGATGTTGTATGTGGAATACTGTATGTCTCCCACGGTCTTTAACTGGTGCGAGGGTCTCCTCGCCAACATCCGAGCTCAGCTGACCAAGTGTGGGCTTGGGGAGCTCAAGCAGTTTGGATACAGATCGATCATAGTGTTGTTCCTCTTGGAGCAGGTTCCTCTCCTGCGCCCGCAGGTGGTACTAGATGACAAGGATCTGAGAGATCCACACATGCTCAGGTGGGCAGAGGTGATGACCTACCATGGTGGGGGTCCCATCATCAGTTTTGGTCCCGAGTTTTTTAGCTGGCTGGAAGGCCAGTTACTCATGGTCGAGGACTTCCCATATGGTGGTACGGACTTTCGGGAGGATCCCGACTTGTTGCTGCCAGAGGGTGCAGCATGGGGTGATATCGGTAAGAACAAAACCATTGTAATTTTTAGTTTTGTGAATTATATTATTTTTTTGATGTAGTGCTGACAAGTACATTATATGTGTCTGCAGATGTGGGTCCCGTGCGACCAGTAGGTCTCTCCCTTTTGGCCAGGAGAGACAGAGGTGGAGAGGCAGTGGTTCTTGCCGGTGCTCATCCTATCGTCGAGGAGATGGAGGAGGTGTACCGGAACCTATCCGGGCTGACTGTGGATGTACCAGAGCCAGCCATTGATGACCTACTGAGGCCCATGCATAGATTTGGAGTTGGAGCATCCATGCGCTTCAACTCCTTACTCCGCAAGGTGGCTTGTACTGTAGACTGCTTTCTCACCCAGCGTCAGAGAGCTGTTAGAGGCATGGGTGGTGTACAGGTCAGGCGTCCATCCTGATTGCACTTTTAGACTTGTACTGAGAGCTTAGAGGCCTCAGATTTTTGTACTTACTAAAAGCTATGATGCTTCAGATTTTTGTAGAGACTAACTGAAAGACATCGTGCTTCAGATTTTGTACCAGCACTACTTTTGAGCGATTCATATATATATACATTATCGACGGTTTATACATTATGTGTTCTTCAAATGATTAGTGATGTGATCTTGTTTATATGTTTGCTTCCGTACATTATATTTACATGTTGTGAATGCTTTTACATATTATGAGTATTATGTGTGTGCAATGTACCAATCCAGAATGAAATTGGCCATCAAGTCAGCAACTGTGTTTAACTCTCGTGGAATGTGCAGGTATTGAACAGATTCAAATGACCTTTCCAGGAGACATACTCGTCTGAAGAGACGGAGTGAGATGGGATCACGGATGGCGTAGACCCGGTTAAGATGAGAAACCACTAATTGAGAATCCATGTGGATGACAATGTGGTTCATACCCAAGGAAATGGCATCAGCTAGGGTTCCGATTACTGCCTGATATTCTGCGGCATTGTTGGTCGCAAACCCTAGGCAACTTCCTCCTTAGGTAATGAGCTCACCTGTTGGGGAATATAGTACCTAGGTTGCCGAAGCAAGGTGAAGGGTATGTGGGCTGGCACCGTCTGCGAATCCATAGCACGTTTCCATCTGCACACGCAGACAAAACATGGTATGAGAAGCAAACAAGATCAAAAGACACTCGAAAAGAAATGCGTCACACCACACAAAAACAAAAAAACATGCCATGTACAATATTTACAAGCAAGTCTATGCATGAGAGATCAAGCGTAGTATCTATTCAAGTAAAGCCCATTGCGGGGTTCACCCAAAGAGATTCCATCATAATCTTCAAGCTCGTAGGCACCTTTTTCCAACACACGTTTTATAACGTAGGGTCCATGCCACATGGACTCGAACTTCCCAGCTCCTAGTTTATCATGCTTCTGGTCATAAGTGAGGACCAGATCACCCTCGTTAAAGATATGAGGTTCGACCGACTTATCGTATTGGGCCTTGATGCGTTTCTTATGTGCTTCATTAGCAAGAGTGGCATCACAGCGAGACTCGTTAAGCTTTGCTAGGTGTAAGAGACGTTCTTCCTCAGTAGTAGTGTTAGGAAGAAGTTCGACCACGAGCTGTAAAGATGGGATTTCGCACTCTATCGGAAAAACAGCCTCCAATCCGTCTACCAATTGGAATGGAGTGAAGCCTGTGGCGGTTTTAACGGTAGTTCAGTAGGCCCATAATGCTAAAAAGAGCATATTATGCCAGTTGGACTTTTGTGTCCCTACCATCTTCTGGATCATAGTTTTCAAGACCTTGTTAATTTCCTCGACCTGTCCATTGGATTGCGGGTAGTGGGGTGTCAAGTTTTCATAGCGAAAACCCAACCCGTCGCTCAATTCATCCACTATATGGTTCTAAAAGTGAGAACCATGATCGGTAACTATGGCTTGCGGAACTCCAAACCGCGCTATCACACGATTAAACATGAAGAGTGCGGCGGTTTTTCCATCGTTTTGGTATGTAGGCATAGCCTCGACCCACTTTGTGAAGTAATCCACAGCTACGATGATGTAACTATGCCCCCCAACCGAGGTAGGCTTACAGTGCATAAAATCGATGCCCCATTTTGCAAATGGGCCAATGGCAATAACTGGATGTAGTGGGGCAGAATGAGTCCGCTTCTTCATGTGGAAGTGTTGGCAAGGAGGACATTTTTTAATAGCCTCAATACAATATTTGAAGATAGTAGGCCAGTAATATCCTGTGCGCAAAATCTTTTGGGTTGTAGAAATCCCAGAGAGATGACCGCCACATGCCCCAGCGTGGCAGTCATTCAGAACGCGTTCAGCCTCATCATGAGTGAGACAACGTCGAAGGATTGAATCGACGCCACGATGATACAAAGTATCATTGATGATTAAATAATACTTTGCATGGTGGCGAATCTTATGACGATCGTCGTGAGAAAGTTGAGGATCGAAGCGTTGGGTTTGAAGATACAATAGGATATCTCTATACCAGGGGTCGTTCATACTGATGAGAAACAATGATTCATCTAGAAATGAATCATTGTGCTCAACTTCTACGTCAGGACGGGGAAGGTCGCAGATGAGCTCGATAAACACCAAAGACTTTTTAGACTTAGCTTTCTCGAAAAGAAGATCGAATTCTTGTAGTATCACAATCCAATGTGAATACTTTCCCCCAAGCACCTGACGTGTAAGTACGTGGTACATGGGGTTTGAGTCGGAAATGATAGTGGTGGTGCGGAGAAAAATGTAGTGACAGAACTTCTGGATGGTAATGACTGCCGCGAAAGAAATTTTTTCGACGTGTGAATATCTAGTTCAGCGTTAGTTAGACCCTTACTTGCATAGTATATCACATGTTCCTGAGCATTTTGATCCTCCTGTACCAAGACCATGGCGATAGTGGTAGCAGAAGCGGCGAGATATAAGATGTAATCTCGATAATAATTAGGCGGTTGGAGCATAGGGGCATGTGTGATGGCATGTTTGATACTGTCGAAGGATTTTTGAGCTTGATCATCCCAAATGAATGGGACATCCTTCTTAAGCAGTCTCATATAGCCCTGAGTTTTCTCCGTGAAGTTACAAACAAAACGTCTTAAGTAAGTCGCCTTCCCTTGGAGAATTTGAAGTTCCGTAACATCAGTCGGGGGTGGTAGGTTGATGATGGCCTCCACCTTTAAGGGATCAATGCAGATCCCATCCTTCAAAACGATAAATCCTAAGAGGTGTCCGGATTCAATGCAAAAGATACACTTGTGAGGATTCAGATGGATATTGTACCATCTGCATATGAGAAAAATAGCTGTTAGATGGTCAATGTGGAACTCGCGCTGCCTTGAATGAGCTGGGAGATCGTCCAAGTAGGGTTCCACAAAGTCCTTAATATCATGGAAGGCGTATGACATAGCTCGCTGAAACATGGCACCAACATTTTTGAGGCCAAAAGGGAGCTTGCGATAAGCGAATGTACCCCATGGGCAGATGAAAGCTGTCTTATGTTGGTCGGCTGGGTTGATCTCAATTTGGTTGTAACCAGAAAATCCATCCATGAATGAGAAGATGACGCTTCCGGCACAGTTGTCGGTGATCTGGTCGATGAAGGGGGTCGGGTAGTTGTCTTTTGGACAGGCCCGATTAAGGTCCCGATAATCAACACAGATGTGAATGGTGCCTTGCTTTTTGTTCACAGGAACTATGTTTGAGACCCAATCCATCAATGGGATAGGATAAATAAAACCAGCCTTTAAGAGATTTTCAATTTCTACCTTTATTGCCGCAGTCTTCCGGGGGTGTACCGAACGCAACTTTTGACGTACAGGTTTGATGTCAGGATAGGTTTTTATTTCGTGAGAAACAATTGTGAGGTCTATCCCAGGCATCTCCTCATAGGACCAAGCAAACACGTCTCGAAATTGCTTGAACAAGGCCGTGCTAACGACGATTTCTTCAGGGGAACACTTCTGGCCTATGCGAATGTGTTCCACTATACCAGGTTTCACTGAGATGTCTATCGGGGTGGTTGGCTCAATGTTGGCCAAGTTTCCCTCCGTGTCTATAAGACATGTAAGGATGGGGGACTGAGGGGATGGGTAGATATCTAGTGAAAAGAGGGTATGGATGTTGTTCTCTATGTATTCCAAAGGAGGAAGAAAATATGACCTATGATGGAGATCATCCCACGGACTATCGTCAACATTCATTCCTTCCATGATGGAATCGTCTGAATGAAAAGTCCGAAGCAAGAGATCAGGTAGAGAGGACATCCATCGTAGAGATCAAGATGGGGAGGCCATGGTTAAATGGTCCTCTGAAGCTGATTGGATAGCCTCATAAATGGGTTCAGTGGGTGAAAGAGACATCATATATCCAAACAGGTGTGTTGTGGCTTCATCCGGTACAAGCCAAGCATCGTTTGAATGAGATAAAATCTCAGTGGAGATCATGTTCACCGCGACAACATGATTAGGAGGGTCCGCAGTTGGAAAAATTCCCATGAGAGATGAATCTTTCAAAAGTCCAACCCCTACACTCTCATACTATTTTGATGTCTATCCAAGGGAAGGAACATGGTCACCAGGATGAGTAGTGGTGTCCGGTGTACAAAAATCTAACTGGTCGATAGTAACAATTCGTCCTTGGTGGGGGAACTGTACTGTGTAGAAGACTGAAGAGGCTACCGCCTGCATGGTATAAAACCAATTGCAACCAAGTAAGAGATTATAATCTAATGGGCCAAGACCAATTCCACGTTAATGGTTATGGTCTTTCCGCCCAACTCAACTGCAAGAGTTTGTAAGAGCCCATGAGGTTGAAAGCCACGCCCGTCGAATGCTTTCAATGTGGTAGGAGAACGATACAATTCAGGGGAGCCAATGGCTCTCCAACAAGCGATGGACATGACAAAAGTGGAGGCTCCTTCGTCCAAAAGAGTGTGATGGACAATCTTCCCACCAAGGTTCGCAGTAACTTGGAATGCGAGTTGTTGTGAGAGCCTCGGCTTAAGGTTGTCAAGACGAAACATGATGGTGTTCGAGGAATCCAGGTCAACTGCACCAATAGCTGCAAGGAGAGTTTTGCGTTGATTGGGACAATTCTGCAAAACTTCCAGGGTGGACATGACGCAAGGGGCTTGTGCCAAGTCCTCTACAATATTGTAATGTTGTGCCGCGCGAGCATTAGGATTGAAAACAACTTTTCGAATCGTACTCTTGAGTGGACGCAAGATCGAATCTAAGGAGGGTCTCTCTATGGTGAGAGAGGTTGATGGTACAGTGACGTCAGGTAAAGAGTCGGAAGCTTTTTTAGTATTACTTCCGGCGGGTTCCTTCGAAGGGACCTGTTTGTAAGATTGCGAGCGAGTAGTTAAATTGATCGCCTCGTTACGCAACATGAGAACATGTGCGGTATTGAATGGTTCCCCCTGGGATGGGGGGGTTTGAGCAATCATCTGCTGGTTTTGAGCAGGAAACAGATCATTGAGGACTGTGGGAGTCGGTTTACCCCTAAGAAACTTTTGCACTTCGTCTCTATGGGGACACTCTTTGGAGAAATGGTCTTCTCCACACAGTAGACAAGGATACTTCAGTTTCCTTTTCTGCTTAGTATCTTCAGGAGTGCTCTTTGTTTCCTGATGGGCAGAAGAATTTTTGGGTTTCCCCTTATTCTTCTTTTTGCCATTAAACTTCTAAGATGAAGCTGATTGAACAGAATTCACCTCTTCAGTTACAGTAGGAGGAGTGGACTTGGCAGTGTTGTGGCCAGCCGGAGTTGGGTTGGAGGATCCAATAGAGCTAACAGCGGGCTGGGTGGTAAGGGAACCTATGATCCTATCAGCTTGGGGTCCCTTATGTGGTTTTGTGGGATCGTTAACATCCCGGGGTGCGTCAAGCAAAATATTGAACAGAGTACCAGACTGGGTATAGACCAAGTCTAACAAATGAGCACTCGAGATGGCTTGTTCTTTGGTGATAGCACCTCGCATGGCAACATATTTTGCTATGGTGGGAAGAAGCGATTTAGTAAACCAGTCTACTAGGAGCTGATCTGGAATGGGAGCTTTAATGAGACGTCATATCCTTCGCCACTCGTGGATATGGTCCAAAATGTGAGTGGCAGTATTCTGACGGAGCGAGGTTAAAAGCTCAGTACCAATCTCATACTGTATAGGCAGCTGGAAATGCGTTAAAAAGTTCATAGCAAGAGAGCCAAAATCAGGAAAAGAGTGCGGTGGCAACTCAATGTACCACTTGGTAGCCGAACCGGTGAGAGTCCTTTGGAACAATATAAGACGAATTGAATCGTCCATTAAGGAATTAGATGAACACCTTAAGTGGTATGTCATCATGTGGTTCTTGGGGTCTTCACCCGGCTTGCCGTCAAACTTGGGGATATCAGACAGAAGTTTCATCGGAATCGGTGGCAAGTTAGATCCATGGTAAATAGGATCATTGGTTGAACGAGAGAGGTCAGGTAAGTCCAAAGTAGCCAGAAAGGGCAGCTGTGGATTAGGCTGCACATATTGATAATACGGATATGGCGTGTAAGGACTAAACTGATCGTATGGTGTACCAGGATAAACTGACCATAGGGGGTTGTGCCGCCCGGACCGTAAGGAGGTCCTCCACCATAAGGTGGTCCATTCTAATAAGGTGGGGGTCCACCTCCACCTTCGGGAGGGGGTGGAGGTTTGCCTCCACCACCGGGAGGAGGTGGGGGTCCATAAGCGTAATAAGGTGGCCCACCACCGCCTCCACCTGGAAGGGGTGGTGGACCACTTCCGCTACCATATGGGAGGGGGCCCCCACCACCTCTGCTATCGGAAGGATGAGGGTTTCCACCACCACTGCCACCACTGCCACCACTAGGATAATTAGGTCCTCCACCGCCTCCGCCTAGAGAGGGTGGTGGAACACCGCCGCCACCCAAAGGGAAATGTCGTCCTCCACCATTATAGGGTGGTCCACCGTCGCCTTTGCCTGGAGGAGGTGGTGGACCATTCCCGCCACCGCCTGAAGGGTGAGGGGGGTTGTAGGTAAAATTAGGAGGGCCTCCACCAATGTTGGGTGGGGCCCCACTGCCTCCAACAGGAGGTGGGGGAGGACCAATCGGGGGTGGTGGTACTTGAGGGATAGTCAGTTGGGGTCCATGTTGCAACATAGGTTGTTGCCCCCATAGAGTGTATGGATTCCCGGGATAAGGTATCCCATATGGCGCGTTTCCGGGATTAGGTTGACCCGGCACATGGTTAAAAGAACCTGGATACGCTTGACTCCATGAGGGTTGGGTTACATTGGACGGCCCTCCAACATGAGATAATCCCGTGGTGGATGGTCTAGCGGGTTGGGAAGGTCCAACGGAAGGTCCGTTGGGGACTCCACCGCCTATGTTCTGGTTAGGAAACGGGGGTTCCCCCCCAACCACAATGGGTTGACCACTACTCAAAGGTTGAAGCAACGTGGGTTGTTGACTAGCTACCATGGTAATAACATTACCAATAAGATAATCCGTAGGAATGGAATACCCTCCCCTTGAATTTTGAGGTGGGGGAGGAACTGGTAAAGTAACCGTGGTAGTGACAGGTGTGTTGGACCGTTGTCCTTCCACCGGTTGGTTCACTTGAGGTGCAGGATTGGATTCCTGCGAGAGTTGACCAGTCTCATTAGTGGTCACATGGTGGGGTGCTTCAGGTGATCCGAAAGATATCGAACGAACTGGGATGGGTTGGTAAGGGGGTAACGATGGGTCTTCAACCCATCGTTGGAGACTTCACTGCCGACACTCTTCAGCTATGAAACAAAAGTGAGCCAGTTTGTCATGAAAGTAGGCTAAAGTCTTCCAGAGTAGTCTCACTGGGTGAGGATGGGGTGGAAAAATGAGCCACTGGGTGGTCTGTAGAAGATGTCCAGTAAGCTGCTGAAGGACCAACAGCTGCTGTAGGGTCATCCTGGGGTCAGTTTATCCATTCCAACGATCCAGGTTCTCCCGATATGACGGGAGAAAGGTCATGTGAAGTGGGTGTTTGTGCTCCTTCATCCTGCGTGGGATGAGAGGCAGGTGAATCTGGTGGAAACAAATGTCCGCCAATATTCAAAGTGGGGTTCCCTACTTCAGTAACTACGACCGCGTTACGCTGATCCATTCTTACCCTCAAAATAACCTCCGAATTAAGGGGAAATTCAAGTGGCAAGTTCAAGATCCTACAGGACCTTCTCCAGGGAAAATCTTCCAGAGTATCAGGAAAATCGGCCAAAAAAGGCCAAAACAACGTTTCTCCTAAAGGTATACTAAAAGAAAAGCAGTCCAAGAAAACCTACTCAAACTAAGGAAACAAGCAAACTTGTGTGATAGAGTGGATTCAAAAGTCAGGAACCTCACGGGATTATCAAGGCATCGCAAACCACAATATACTGCAGGGTCCAACAATATGACGCGACAAGGAGGATTGGGACCGTACCCTTGCTTGCATACCCAACTACCTGGATAGGACGTGCGTGCTAATCTCCCCGAGTGTTGCTCTCGGTGTATTGCTTTGCCAAGACGACCAAATGGTTAGCTCGGTTGGTTTCAGGAATCCTAATGGTGTCTCCTGATATACGCAAGGTACGTGGGAGCTCAAATCCGTAGTGGTGCTGTCTAATGCACAGCCGTTGGCACGAGACCTTCCGATATACGTGTCAAGTACGTGATACACCCTTCGATATACGCCAAGTACGGATTATGGTACTTGGTGGGTACGTGAAGGAGCTCGATATACCAATGTACGTGGAAGACTACAATACCCCCGGACTACAGTGCTGGCAAGTAACGACAGTTGCCACGCTTAACGACGCCGAAACACGTCTCTAACTTACACACAAGTTACTAAAATTTTTACCTAGTTCTACCGTTAATTTTATCTTGGACGGTTAGGTGAATGCATGAGGTGAGTACATAATCGGAAATAGAATGCAAACCCTAGCTACATGCACAAAATATTCTTTTCTTTCGATGAATTCTACCTATGGTAAGGAGAAAGCTTTTTCCAATGGTATTGCCAAACAAACTCAATGCAACACAATTCCCAATGCAAACAATTTTGATAATGAAAGTACTCTTTTCTTTTTCAACGAAACACACAAACGTTCACAACACTACTATCCAAATCAATATATATATATATATATATATATATATATATATATATATATATATATATTTTAAATCAAAACAACACTAAGTAATGAGATGAGAGGATTCTGAAACAGAAAATGCAAGTCTTTCACTTTCTCTTTTCAATGATCTAAAGGCAACAAAAATAAAAAATGCACCTATCTTTCCCTAGCATGGAAACAACTTTTTGAGAAAAACGAAATGTACTAGAGCTTTTCAAGAAGATGAATAATTCATATTTCAAGAAAAACACAATCAATCATATTTCCATTCATCTTTTCCAAAACATTTCAATGCACAATGATCTTTCTTCAATAACTTTTTGAGAAACAATGGGAGAGAAGCACTTTTAATCTTTCAATGGATGTATCAAAGTAATAAACTTGAAGACAACTTTGCTTTCAGATTTAAATGACTGAAAATAAAATGCTACTTGCAACATTCATACACTCAGAAAACTCAAGAAAAGACAAGCACTCAACCAAGCAAAAAAACACTCTTAACTCAAAATCAAGCAGCAGCAAGCAAAGCTCAAAACAAAAATAGATGAGGTCTGGAAGGTGATCCAATGTAATGATCTGATCAGAGATGGAAGGAAGGGAATGCAAGAGTGAATGGATGAAGGTGGGGGAGACAAAAGTATCCACCACTACCGATTTCAAACTTGTCCAAAGCGGAACCCAAAATCAATCCAAACAAACCAAAGTCTCAACACACAAATCAAAATGGGATCTTTGGCTGGATGTTTGCAGCATAGAGGGAGTTCATACATCAAAACAAGGCTTAGACTGTCAAACAAGAAGATGGATTCCTGTATGCTAAGTCTCGACAGATCGGCGCACTTTGTCTTTGCAGACAGTGCGACGTCGCAGTTTACCTGCATGGGATATGCGACGATGTCGCAATCTACTAATGCACAGGACGCAATGAGCAAGTAACAGTCAAAGAACAAAGACTCAGAAAAACAAAGTGTCGCTCTGTTTTCACTTCCCAGGTGTGACAGGCGAGTTCTAGATTCAAAAATGAATCAGATCTCCTAATAATGAACCACCAACAGGTTTGAAACTGAGTTGTATAAACTCAAAGGAAGAAGATCAGAATCTTCAACGTGAAGCTCTGACAATGGAATCAATCCTAAGAAGGAAAATGGAAAAATAAATGACAAGAAGGCTTGTGACAAGTAATCAACTGAAAATGAATCAGATTAACGATCACTAAACAAGAATACTCCCCAGTATGGTTGCCAGACTTGTTACCAGACAATCCACTCGACCGGAGGCGAGCCGGATCTCCCTAGCTCAATGCAAGTCTAGAACAAATAGAACAGACTACAAACACATTTCCTAGATCTACTTAAGGATCAAGTGCTAGATGTCTTACCTCTTTGATTCACTATCCTTTCTCTCGAATGTTGCTCCAAGTCCCACGGTCGTCAGATCCAAGCTGCAAGGCCTGTCAAGAAACATAAAAGAGAAATGAGTAAAGAGTATCTATACAATAAGAGATCTATGTAAACAGTTCAGCAGGGAAACAACACAACATCATCACATATAAGAGAAATATTGGTGGAAAGCATTTGTATTATTGCAAATAGAGGAGTACATGATAGAGATATAGAACTACAACCAATGACTTAACGTAGTAGCCCTTCTCCACACAAGACAATTGCCAAGCCTTTCCAAGGAAGCATGAATTCTCCAAGAGGTGAGTGAAGGTTTCTAAGAGAGATTTCACCAGCATGTAGATACCATAGCCTTCCTCCCTTTGGTATGGGAGTGAGCCTCGTATATATAGGAATAAGTGGATGAGATTATGGATAGGATAGGTTGAGATATGGTAGGAGAGAGATAGGGGATCTTCCCAATGAGTTAGGGGTCGAGTACCAACTCTCCAAGAGATCAGGGATAAGCCCCCAAATGGGAAAGCTTCGAGAAAGATCTCGAAATGGCTATTTTTTCCCATTAACAGACCTCGTCGCACCTTGCTATGGAGCAACCTGCGACGTCGCATGTTGCTAGTGTGCAACCTGCGATGACCTCTCAAAAGGTTGTACAAACTGAGTACAAATCCTCCCAAATGAGTACTTGGTCCAGATGACTTCAGGGATGTATACACTAAATCATGATGATGGGTAGATTTTAGGTGTAACATTGGTTGAATTAACTTTTGATTTCATGAAAGAGTGTTTCCTTTATACAAGTGTGTTTAGTACTTTCAAGCCTTAAGTCAAGCATTAGCAGGACAATTATGGTGGTGTTGGTTAAAAGGAAGGACAAACTATGGGGTAATATTTGGAGGAAAAAATACGCTGGAAATATAGAGAAGCAGGACCTTGCAGGATGGATGGCATAAGATGAGTAGTCAGCATTCTATGCATTTATGGCCATGAAACAAGTAGATCAACCTAGGTAATATGTTTGGTTCATCGATTCATCACTCGGCCCAATCCTCCTTGGTTAGTGCTCTTAAAAATTGGGCCGAGTGTAATTGTTGGATGCTACAGTATATAGGAAGTTGCGACGATTTGACAATCATGTGAGGATCCAACTTGTAAATCCCACCTATCACAAGTTTTCTTATTGATTTTAGTTTGAGTAGTGCTTGTTGCACGTGATAATTAGAAGCCCTTAGAGAGTTTAGATATGGAAACCTCTTATGGTACTACCAATCAAGAGACACATTTTCAAGGGGTACCTTTTGTTTTTCCTCCAGTTGGAGATATTGGTCCTCCCTTTATTGCCACTTTAAATCTTCTTGGATTAACCATAGGATTACTAGTATGGTTATTTAATCCAGTGATTCAGGTTGTACCCAATGTTTCAAATGTTAAATCTCCACCACAAGAGTGTCAATAAAAAATTGATCATTCCCCTTTGTTGATGTATTTGTAACTTCGGAATATATTTCACTTGTATATTTTATATTGTACTCATATGTCATTGTAATTCCGACAGAGAGGTTTGATTCCTTCGATCGAGAAAGCTATTATTGTATTTGAGTGGGTTATTAGACTCCCCTAGTGCGGTCGGCCTAGAGTTGAGTTATAATGGGTTATTAGACTCTCCTAGGAGAAGTCGGCCCAATTAGGGTGAAAAGAAAGTGAAGTAAAGTATAAATAGAGAGTGTGACTCTCTCATTTGATTCATTTTTCACTCACTCACTCATTCGTACAAGTGACAGAGAGACAAGTTTGCACAAGTGGAGCAGCAGGAAGCTGCTGGAGACCATCTCTTTGTTTTGGGGTTTTGTATTATTGCTCATTCTATCTTTGAGGAATTTGTAGAGTTTTCTCCTTTATGGTTTCCCCGGTGAAATGCTTTGTGTCTCTTGTCTCTTATGTTTGATATGTTGTGCATGTTGTTCTCTCAGATAAGATCCTAGATCATATTGAATTAAATTGTGAAAAACTAACATGGTATCAGAGCTAACCTGAGAAGAAGACATTGTGCAGTTGCAGAATCTAGGGCTTCTTAATTTTTGGGTATCTTTCCAGAGATCATCAAGGGCATGAGGCTAGTCTAACTCTCCTAAGGAAGGCGCATCTTTCTGTCGAAACAGAATTTGATTCCGAGCATTTTTAGTTTTTGGCCTCTCATTGCTGCGGGAAATTAGGGATTTTGACAGAAGTGGAATTTTGGTGTTCTCAGCATAGGATTGTTCTCCTCATCAAAATCATAATTTAGAGACCAAGATCAAACTTTTTAGTTGCGTGAATCTCCGGGAAAGTCAAACCCTAATTTGACTTTTGGACTAGAAAAACCAGAAAACAAGAATTTGATAGAAGTTGCAGATCTGAAATTTGCAAGTCACTTTTGAGGGGTCAATTTTTGAAGTTTTCAAAATCTAAGCACACCAGCTTGCTCGCCTCAGCCAATTACATCTTCCTGTCCAGACAGAAGTTTGAAATTCCAAGTTTGGATTTTTAGTGTTTCTCTGTCAAACCCTAGCCAGCTCTAGATCCAGTTTCAACAAATCAAGTCGTAAGACCTAAATCTTTTATTTCCATTTGAATTTCTCATTAAATATGTCTCACCACACCAAGCTTGAGGATAAGATTGAAGGGGATAATAAATTCCGAGCATGAAAGTATAGGATTGGGTTAATCCTAGAAGAGAATGAATTGGACACCTACATAAGTGAAGAGGTTCCAATTCCAGAGGGAGATGAGGCTAAGGCCTTACATAAGAAGAACTTGGTCAAGGCTAAGAGGATCATTGTAGATTTTATCAAGGACCATCTCATACCACATGTGTCATCTCTAAAGACACCCAAGGAGATGTTTGATTCCTTGACCAAGCTATTTGAAGGAAATAATATAAATCAGAAGATGACATTGCGAAACCAATTGAAGAATGTAAAGATTCAAAATGCAGAGACCATGCAGCCCTACTTTTCAAGGGTCTCCCAGATAAAAGAACAACTTGAAGTTGTGGGAGAAGATATAGAGAATGGAGAAATAGTGATGAACACTTTGAATGGTCTCCCTAGGTCACGGGATTCCTTCATTCAAGGAATTTGTGCTAGGAAGAAGCTCATCACATTCAGTAGGATGTGGGAGGAGTGCTCACGGGAAGAAGCTCGAATTGTAGCTCAAGAAGAAAATATGGGTAGTGAAGACCAAGCTCTCACAGTACACACCAGGAAGAATAACAACAAGAGGGAGCATCCTCATCACAAGAAGGGTAAACACTACCACCAGAACTGGAGGGAGAAATTTGGAGGATCTATGAAAGATCTCTCTCACATTCGATGTTATACTTGTGATGAGAGGGAACACTATTCTATAGATTGTCCCAGGAACAAAATCAGCTCCCATAAGAAGAAGAAAACCAAGAAAAGACATCATGCTCACACTGTAGAGGATGATGAACCTCCCAGGAAAAGGGCCAGAGAAGAAAGTGAAGATTCTTCAAGCGATGAAGAGTATGTTCTGATTTCTTCCCTCACAGGAACTATTACACATGGAAGCAATGATTGGATTATAGATAGCGGGGCTTCCAATCATATGAAGGGATTCAAGGAATCCTTTATGAACCTATCTGAACATGATTCACCCAACAAAGTGAAACTTGGGGATGAATACCAGTATCCTATAAAAGGAAGTGGTGAAGCCTCTTATACGCTAGACTCTGGAAAGTTTATGAAGATGGAAGATGTTCTATTTGTACCAGGACTAAAGAAAAACCTTCTTTCCATATCTGCATTGGATTCAAAATGTATGAGGGTTGCATTTGTAGATGGCCAAGTTCTTATGTGGCCTAAAGGAAAGACTATAGATGATGCAGTAGTGATTGGAGAGAAAGAGGGATTATTATACAAACTGAAGGGACAACCACAACAAGCCTTGGTCCATGAATGCATGGAGCCAAGTGAACTATGGAATAGAAGGATTTCACATGTGCATTATAGAGCACTATATCTTACAAGAAACGTTGTTGAATGTCTTCCATAAATCCACGAAAAGCATGAAGGCATTTGCAAAGGTTGTGCAAAGGGAAAGAATACAAAGAAGACATTTCCAAGTAGCGAAAGCAAGGGAAAAGGACTCTTGGAAATCATCCACTCCGATGTATGCAGTCCGATGTCATCAAGTTCCTTGAGTGGGTATGTATATTATGTTTATTTCATTGATGATTTTTCTAGGAAGACATGGATATATTTATTGAAGGGAAAAGATGAAGTACTCATTAAGTTCAAGGAATTCAAATCCTTTATCGAGAATCACACAGAGAAGAGAATTAAGACTTTTCGGTCAGACAATGGCGGAGAGTTCACATCAACAGAATTCAAGAAATTATGCAGAGACTCAGGGATTAAGAGGGAGTTGACCACTACATATAATCCACAACAGAATGGAGTTGTAGGAAGGAAGAATAGAAAATGTTAGCACTCCAGGAGTCTTTCTAGGTTATAGTCGAAAGAGCCTGGTAACTTAACCAAAATCTCAATAATAAAAAGAGGGGTGGATCAAGTTGGACGATTCAAACACACTTTTTCATTCAAAACATACCTAATGCGCTCAAATGGACAAGTCTCTCAACCGCTAATGCTCAGGGGGCTTGTAAATAAGTAAATGCGGGGAGATGTAACTGTCATACCAACAGAATCATATACAAAGACATATATATGAATGGCAGATTATAACAATCACAGAACACTTGCAGAGTTAAGTTTTATAAATACACATGATAAGATGGAATTCATCAAATGTAAACAAAACTAACAGCTTGAATGTAACATTCAGATACAAGTGCAGAATAGGAGAAAATGGAAAACTAAACACTTAATGGCGAAAGAAACAGGCTTTACTGATATAACATAAAATGTCTGAGTTTACAAAGTGTGAAAAATATCCCAAAATCGAACCTTTTCTCTTACATCAGTTCTGGGATTTATAGCCATTACAAAGCTCTTCCCCCCAGATCCCCAAAAGCTGGGTCCAAATCCTCCAGATAGAAGATCCAACTGTTTTTTTTTTTTTTTTAAATCGGGAAAATCATTTTTTTAATTGGCGAAACTGCTGAAAAATCGGGCTCAGAGATGGGTTCTATTATCCCAATATGTGACACCTGTGTATAAAATAAAAGAGGTTATTGCGCATTGATTTGTTGTGAGAAAAAACCTCTCTCATATCTTTGAAAATCGTTTATATTTTCCCGAGATTTGCATTTCAAGAACATGTGTCAAACAGGCAGATTCGGGGATCCGAAAATTGGGGCTCAGTGACGGATTCGATTCTCTCAACCTGCAACACCTGTAGGAAAACGGAGAGAGGTTATTGTGCTATGACATGTCAGGAACAAAAACCTTCGAGGGTTTTTCAAAATTATTATCCAGCCGCTCAGAACCACTATTTGAAAATGATGACTAGGGATAGTAAAAACGCCACATTTCTTCATTATTTCCATCTTGCTGGCACCTTCACTACCGGAACAACACATTGAAACAGATCCTATTAATTTTAAACTTCACTTAGAAACCATCCTCATGTCCTTTAGAATGATAAAACTTGGATTTGTGCAAAAATAGCCATTTTTCTGTGATTTTTAGGCTTTCGGTAGCTAGTAAGTCTGAGCTTAATTTCTGTTAGCTACCGAAATCTCTGTTTCGGTGGCTAATGAACAACTGTCATAACTGCCTAAACACCGAAAACTGTTCCACCATTCATGACACGTCCCTTTCCTTTTGGTAGCTTGAAGAGTTCTAAAAATTTCGTTTAAGCTACCGAAAGCAGAGCTTTCGGTAGCTTAGGAACCGTTTTAAAAAAGCGCTTAGCTACTGAAACCTGTCTTTCGAAAATTTTGAAATGAGAATCCAATCTAATGATTTCAAACTTTATTACATGCATAAAGCTATCAACAATGAGCCTTAAGAAGTTTAGGAATGAATTTTCCAATGACATCCTATTGTCCAAAAATGATCAACTCGACAAACTTTTGGGGAGATAACACTGGCTCCTACTTGGGGATGAAAACCTCCCAAGAGGTTTCAAGAACCACAGATCTGATGCCTTTCCTGGATAAACAAAATACAGAACCTAGTCTAGTGTTCCATTGGGCATGGAGTCGTTTAAAATGCCACCAAATATCTGCAATCTGTCTACAAATGTTCGACTGTAAACCTGCTAGCAATGCCTTACATCCATTGGGCATGGAGTATTTATTTCAAAATTGCAATCACAACACTAAATGCAAGCATCATGCATTATGGAAACTTGAAATGCTTAGCTATGAGCTTATTCATCTATGCTACCCTACTATAGCCATTATATTGCTTCTTATCAAGTGCCATCATGCTTCCAATGAAGCCATGATAACATCAAACTATTTACAAAATATCTTTGCATGCAGATAAATTTCAGAGAACACTTCATGTCATGCAACAGAATTTCTATTTGTAGATCATACTTACAATCATCATTTGCTTTGATTCCAAAGATTGCACAACTGAAGGCTTCAGAAAAACATAACTCCATATAAACGGCTACCGAATCATAGAAAGAAGTTAACTCTGCTTGCCCCTCAAGCCTTTCTTCCCCTTCTGATATATGGATCTGCTCATAAACAGGTTTCTGCAATTCTGAAAATAGCAGCGAGTTGATTTGACTGCTAATCCCTTCTCGTTTGATATCTTTTTCATAAATGATATCAGTATTTTGTTCATGAGATGCTGCAAACAAAAGAGAAGGTCTTAAATCTTTCGGTAGATTAAACTCATCATGTTTAATGTCTGCTGCAAGCATGAAATGGTTGATTTCAACATGATGTTGTTCCTTAATGGGCAAAGAAAAAGGCTCATCAAAATCAAATTCGTAGCTGTCATATATGGATTGGCTATGGCTCAAGCCAACATCATATGCAGTAGAAATCTATTCTTCTTCATCTTCATAATCATCAAAGATCGGAGAACAAAAAACCTTTGCATTGTGCAAAGAAGAACACACAATCTTCTGATCTTTCTCTTCACTTACAGGTGAGAACATATTGTAGGAAGCCTCTTGAAAAATTTCAGTAGATTCTTCTTCTATAACTATTTCTTCATACGAATCAAAAGTAACAGGTGCATCAGAGACAAGGCCTGATGCATCTACAACCATGCAATCCTCATAATTCATTGTATCAAGAAGCTCTTCCTTAACCACATAATTTTCCTTTCTATAAACAAAAGAATGAACTACTCCCTGCTGAACTTGATTCTCAAATTCATCATAGCAATCTTCAAAGAGACTTTCAACTGGAAATTCATCTTTACAAAACAAATGAAAAGTATCATGAAAACTTGCTAATGAGTGAATACTTAAATCTGGAAGAGATCGGCACTAATCAAGGGCTGCTCCCTCCAATGAGTATCTGAAAAGCTTAATTTGAACATCCTCGTGTATAATTCCAAGCCGATGAATAAAGTCATGAAAATCCAGCAAGTGTTCAGCTGGCACTTCCCACTCTTCTCCTCGAAACCTGGGAAGACTATTTTCCCATTCATCTCTACTAAGTACTAGGTGAGGGTAACCAGAAATGTTTGAGAAATCGTAGAAAGCATACCTCTTTGCTAAGATCTGGTTCATTTCATACCAATGGAGTCGCCAACATATTTTTGAGCAATGGAGTGGCCACTGAATCCGTCCTTCATGGAGTTGCCAGATAGATGATCACAACCAAGAAAATGTCCAGTCTTTGTCTATCATCAAAGTTGGATCTATGTCGTTCTCCCAGGGAAGCTGAGCTTCAATCTCCTCTCCCCAGCAGCGGTGCCAGTTGTTAGCACTCCAGGAGTCTTTCTAGGTTGCAGTCGAAAGAGAGTGGTAACTTAACCAAAATGTCAATAATAAAAAGGGGGATGGATCAAGTTGGATGATTCAAACACACTTTTTCATTCAAAACATACCTAATGCGCTTAGATGGACAAGGCTCTCAACCACTAATGCTTAGGGGGCTTGTAAATAAGTAAATGCGTGGAGAGGTAACTGTCATAGCAGCATAATCATACACAAAAACATATATATGAATGATAGATTATAACAATCACAGAACACTTGCAGAGTTAAGTTTTATAAATACACATGATAAGATGACAGTCATCAAATGTAAACAAACCTAACAACTTGAATGTAACATTCAGATACAAGTGCAGAATAGGAGAAAATGGAAAACTGAACTCTTAATGGCGAAAGAAACAGGCTTTACTGATATAACATAAAATCTCTGAGTTTACAAAGTGTGAAAAATATCCCAAAATCGAACCTTTTCTCTTACATCAGTTCTGGGATTTATAGCCATTACAAAGCTCTTCCCCCCAGATCCCCAAAAGTTGGGTCCAAATCCTCCAGATAGAAGATCCAACCGTTTTTTTTTTTTTTTTAAACCGAGAAAATCATTTTTTTAACTGGCGAAATTGCTGAAAAATGGGGCTCAGAGATGGGTTCGATTCTCCCAATATGTGACACTTGTGTATAAAATGAAAGATGTCATTGTGCATTGATTTATTGTGAGAAAAAAACTCTCTCATATCTTTGAAACTCATTTTGGTTTTCCCGAAATCTGCATTTCAAGAACATGTGTCAAACAGGCAAATTCTAGGATCCGCAAATTGGGGCTCAGTGACGGATTCGATTCTCTCAACCTGCAACACCTGTAGGAAAACGGAGAGAGGTTATTGTGATCTGACATGTTAGGAACAAAAAACTCCAAGAGGTTTTCAAAATGATTATCCAGCCGCTTAGAATCGCTATTTGAAAATGATGACCAGGGACAGTAAAAACGCCACATTTCTTCATTATTTCCATCTTGCTGGCACCGTCACTACTGGAACAACACATTGAAATAGATCCTATTAATTGTAACCTTTACTTAGCAACCATCCTCATGTCCTTTAGAATGATAAAACTTGGATCTGTGCAAAAATAGCCATTTTTCTGTGATTTTTAGGCTTTCGGTAGCTAGTAAGTCTGAGCTTAATTTCTGTTAGCTACCGAAAGCTCCGTTTCGGTGGCTAATGAACAACTGTCATAACTGACTAAAAACCAAAAACTGTTCCATGATACATGACACGTCCCTTTCATTTTGGTAGCTTGAAGAGTTCTGAAAATTTCATTTAAGCTACCGAAAGCAGAGCTTTCAGTAGCTTAGGAACCGTTTTAAAAAAGTGCTTAGCTACTGAAACTTGTCTTTTGAAAATTTTGAAATGAGAACCCAATCTAATTCTTTCAAACTTTATTACACGCATAAAGCTATAAACAATGAGCCTTAAGAAGTTTAGGAATGAATTTTCCAATGACATCCTATCGTCCAAAAATGATCAACTCGACAAACTTTTGGGGAGATAACATAACAATTATGGAAGAAGCAAGGGCGATGCTTCATGACCAGGATCTGCCTATGCACCTATGGGAAGAAGTTGCAAGGACAAATTTGTATGTACAGAATCGTACTCGACATAGAGTACTTGACAACAAGACACCAGAAGAAGTCTTCTTCAGCGAGAAACCAGAAGTGAGCCATCTCAGAATCTTTGGTTTCCCAGTATACATACACATTCCGAAAGAGAATAGGATGAAGTTAGATCCTTCAGGAAAGAAGGGTATATTTGTGGGATATAGTGAAAACTCGAAGTCTTACAGAATATATTTCCCAGGATTCAAGAAGATCGACATCAGCAGGGATGTAACATTTGACGAAGACTCAACATACAACAAATTGAGAAAGCTACCTATTGAAGACATTGAAGAACCAGAAGCACCTAGGATCTGAGATACAACAATGAATGAAGTAAATCCAGAAGAAGACCGTGAGATAGAAGATCCATAGGAACCTGTAGATCCACCCCATGAGAAGAATTACTGTAAGAGGAAACCAACATGGCTACGAGAGGTAATTCAAGATGCAGAAAGGTATGGTGCTTCAGAAGGAATGCACAGAGAAAGCAAGAGACTGATGCCATACACCAGTTATGTAGCCCTGCTTTGTGAGATCATTGATAAGGAACTTGCCAACTATGAAGAAGCGGTAGAAAGAAAGGAATGGAAGGATGCCATGATCTATTAGTACCAGTCGATCATGAAGAATGATGTCTGGGATGTGGTCCCAAGACCAGAAGGGAGTTCTGTAGTGACTTCTGTTGAAATATTGTAACTTCTAAGAATATTATATTTGTACTTTATTATTCTAGAGATGTTTCATTCCTCCGTGAAGACCTTATTGTATATCCGGAGATGTTTTATTCCTCCGTGGAGAATGTGGTAACTTGGGTTATTAGACTTACCTAGTGGGGCTTGGCCCTGTATGAGTCATGTGGGTTAAAGGGTTATTAGACCACCCTAGTGGGGTCGGCCCTGTCACATTATGTTTAGTGGTTAAGTTGGGGCCGACCTAGTTAGTGTAAAAGTCAAGTCAGAGTTATGTATAAATAGAGGAGGTTTGTTCCTCATTTAACACACATTCACTCACTTGTGATTAACGCATAAGTGAGACAGAGATCTACTATGAAGGAGAAGGAGCTCATGGTTGAGGGTTACATCTTTGTATTTGTTGGTCATCTATATTGAGGAAGCTTTGCTGGGTTTTCTACCCCATCAGGGTTTCCCAGGATAAATCTGTGTCTTTTGTGTTTATGCTGTGCTTGTTGTTCTTTCAGTGATCCTGTATATGCTATTGTTGTGAAATGGAATGTAATGCTGATATTTTCTGTCTTAGCATATTGAATCTTAACATGGTATCAGAGCTAGCCTGAAGGAAGGCAATGCATGGCACTTACGACACTTTGTATAGCAAAAACCAGTCATCGTGGCACTTTCGCTATAAATACATTTTGCAAATTTTCAGGATCTGTAACCTTTACAAGTCGTAGATGACATCCCCTTGTACCTTGTGTCCAAAGGAAAACCTCATATTCGTTGTACTTTGTGAGTTATGATCAATACAAGTTAGGGTTTCTGCCTCTTTCAGATCTCAGTCATAAATAGGTGACCTAGGAAAAAAGGTCACAACTTGGGCTAGGAAGATCCAAATGAAATTTCGTAAAAAGTGATAGGTAGAGCATGGACCGTAGTTTCTCAGGTAAGGTTTTCAGAGGCCGAAGTTGAACTAGTGACATGTGGCACGCCGTACAAGTTCGCTCTCCTGTTTTATACCATAAACAAGTCACATTGCGACACTTGGCATAACTATCTCTTAGAGAATGCAATTGAGGTTAGAATTGTGGGTTTGGAAAGATGATAGGCTAGGCTACCATAGGCCAATGGTTCAGACCTTGCAGATCCAAAGTTTCATATATGCACCATAAACAATACGACACATCTGAAATGGCTAAAATGAAGGAAATCTAATATGAGGAGGAAGAAGCTCTCACTTAGGGTTTTTAGTTCTTAAGTCTAGAAGGACCTGATACAATGTTGGAGACACCTGATACAACATTGGAAGCTTTGATAATTGATTTTGAATCCATTCATATTGATCCTCCATCAAAATGTCGTGGGAGGAAGGAGATTGAAGATTACGGTTTCCAAGTAAGAAGAAACCCTAGCAAAATTGGGAGACTCATAGGGCAGCGGTGAAGAAGGTTTAAATGGCGCTGATATCCTATCATCCTAGCACCATGAACATACATAAGATGTTTACAAGTCATCTACCTTGGATGGTTATGGTTTTACCCTTATAGAGAAGACTACTTGACAGGTATGACTTGAGAAGACACAGGTATGTTTTGAAATATGATTCTTGATTAAGTTCATAATATGTTTGTCTTCATGTTATTGAGGTTAGTACAATTATGATTATTTGATAATGAATCCATATGAGTGATAGAAGACATTCATTGATTAGGTTTATAACACTTATGATTGTACTAATGCACCTGTGGTGTTGTATGAGGATGATGTTGTCTGCTAAGAAGATGCAGGTACATCAAGAAAGACAAATCAAGTTCTATGACCATGATGACATGGATACAAAGACTCATCCATAGTCTTTGACCACATAGAAGCTCTACTTATGAGGTATGTTTGACTTTGTTCTACTATGCTTAACCTATGAGATATGCAGGTTCTAGCACAAGGTCTCTAAATCATTGAAGAGAACAAAGAAGATATTGTTTAGGTATGTTAAGACATAACCAAGCTTGATAATCCAGGTATGTTTTCCTACATCAAGTTAGAATCCTACTTTGTTAGGATATTAGGTAAGTATATCTATGTATGAAATGATCATGAACATACATACTTAAGAGTATTTAGAATCATAATGTTTTGATAGTATTGAGACTATACTAATGAATGTATGATTATGATGATGACACTAGTATGCATAGTGGTCCAGGATGGATAAGAAGTTCAAAGACATATAGAGATCAAGTAGGAGGAAACCATAAAAGATAAGTATTTGAGTTTTTATTTGAATCTCTGAAATAGTAAATGATATTGCTTGTAGTAGTTGTATGCATTCCTAGAATATATCATGTTGAGTGTAAACATTCATATAGCATTGAACATTATACTACTAATATGCATATGATTGGTAAGTTGGACAAACATTCCATTGTTGCTTGTCTAGAATGAAACCTCTTTGCTGACATGCTGCGAGCTATGCACGCTCTCGATAGTATGTTCTGGTAGAGATGGAAGGCATTTAGATAGCCACTGTATGCATACAGGATATAGAAAAGTGTTGTGCCAAAGTATTGGTCAAGATAGTTGCATAACTATGTGAATCATATCTGTATGCATAATAGATTATCATGTCAACATGATTTGATGATTATAGAGTATTACTAATTATGTAATTAAGTTTGATTTGTAGGAAAGATCATGAAGAATGATGAACACCGAACAAGTGATGGATGTTCAACAAGAAGATTTACAAATCAAACATACTATAGAAGGCTCGTGGCTAGAAGATTCTCTTAGAAAGAGAAAGAGGATCATGACGAGATGTTTGTGGCTAGATAAGACCCTTCTCTTAATGGTGTAATTGAAGAAGAAGTGTGAATCGAGAAAACTCTCAGAATTCAATTGAAGAAAGCTCTGTATGGGTACCCATGATTGATAGTCACTTGATGAGCTTAATGATCACCATGGGTGATGCGGATTTCAACCTTTGATACAAGGTTGAAGATGTTGTACATATTCATATGACATTCTTCTCTTAGATGGATGCAAGAAGGAACTCACCACAGAGTTCGAATGATCTTGAGGCTCATATCGGTAGACCCATATGACGGGAGATGGCATAGATAGATATGCAGAAGATCACTCAATGCAGAGTGTGAATGATGTCCAGTTACACAGGGAGAATTGATAGCTTTTTGACAAGCTTGGGCTTTACCAAAAGTAAAGCTGATCCTAACCTTTACCTTAAGGTTATGGATGATACTATTATTGCATGTGGATAATCTCTTTTTGACAAGGAATGAGAAACATATCATGGAAATCAAGAAGAAGCTAGCTACAGAATTTGAGATGAAAGATCTCAGATTGATGCATTACTTCCTAGGTCTGGAAGTATGGAAAGGCTCAGAAGGAATCTTTCTCAACCAGGGAAAGTATGCTGTGGAAATCTTGAGAAGATTTGATATGTTGGAATGTACAACCATGGGCACTCTCATGGGTTCTGACTTGAAGCTGTTAGCTGATGACTCATCAGAGTTAGTGGATGTAACTCTGTACAGAGAGATTATTGGGTCATTGATGTATCTGACGAACACTAGGCCAAATATATGCTTTGCTGTGAACACCTTGAGTCAGTATCTAGTGGAACCTAGACGTGTTCACTTAATAGCTACAAAGCATGTGATGAGGTACCTGAAGGGTACGATAGAATTTGGTCTATATTATCTTGGAGATCATGATTTCAGATTGTATGGCTACACAACTACTGATTGGGATGGAAGTGTATCAGACAGGAAGAGCACATTGGGTGGATGTTATTGTCTGGGATCTGCCATGATCTCGTGGTTTAGAAGGAAGCAGTTTAGTGTGGCTCTCAGGATAGCTGAAACAGAAAATATAGCTGCTTGCTCTGCTAGTTGTGAAGCGATATGGCTTCGGAAGTTGTTATCAGGATTGTTTGACTTGGAGATGGAATCCATTGTGATCCTATGTGACAACCAGAGTTGTATCAAGATGACAGAGAATCCGGTGTTCCATGATAAGTCAAAGCACATAGAGATCCGATATTTCTATATACAGGATATGGTGCAGAAAGGAGCTATAAAGCTCGAGTATGTGAGCACTGATGAACAAGTTGCTGATGTATTGACCAAACCTATGTCTCAAGTAAAGTTTGAGTATTTCCGAGACAAGCTTGGTGTAGTTTAGAAGGACCCTCCTCGAAAGGGGGAGTGATATGGTCTCTGATGATGAGATTGTCTGTATCGACGGTAAGGTCGATGATGTGGATACTTGTATTGATGATGAGGATACTGTATCGATGATGTGGATTCTATATTGATGAGGATATTGTATCTTTGATGTGGATAATGTATTGATGAGGATACTGTATTATTGATGTGGATACTTGCATTGATGATGAGGTTACCTGTTTCGACGATGAGGTCGATGATGAGGTTGTCAGTTACGATGATGGGGTCAATGCATGGTCCTTAGAATTTTTCTAAGTGGACAAGGAGGGATTGTATCATCCCCGGACTTAGGTCCTTGAATAGATCCATAGACATATGTCTCTGAGAAGTGGTCCCTAGTGGACGAGAGGGATTGTATCATCCCCAGAATTCGGTCCCTGAATTGATCCGTAGACATATGTCTCCGAGAAGTGGTCCCTAGTGGACGAGAGGGATTGTATCATCACCGGAATTCAGTACCTGAATTGATCCGTAGCCATATGTCTCCGAGAAGTGGTCCCTAGTGGACGAGTATCATCCCCGGACTTCGGTCCCTGAATTGATCCGTAGACTCTTGTCTTCGAGAAAGATGTTGGTGAATGATGTAATGTGCGCTCCTGGACTGCTTAGTAGTGGGTGATCATTCACCAAACCTGTAATGATGTAATGTTCGCTCCTGGATTAGAAGGTGATCATTCATAGGTTGTAAATCCTAGATTTGATCTAGGTCACACCCCAGTTGAAATAGTACTAGCTCTGTGGTTGACTACAATGATGTAATGTGTGCTCCTGGACTGCTTAGTGTAGCAATAGGTGATCATTCACAGGTCCTGTAATGATGTAATGTTCACTCCTGGACTGCTCAGTGCAGCAGCAGGTGATCATTCACAGGTGGTAAAATCCTAGATTTAATCTAAGTTACATCCAGTATGAAAAATGGCTAGCACTGTGGTCGGGATTGCATCATCCCTAGACATGAGAGGTGTCTTAAAGTGATAAGGATTGATCATCCTGTAAGTATATCGGGATTTCATCATCCCTAGACATGAGAGGTGTCTTAAAGTGAGAAGGATTGATCATCCTATAAGCAGATCGAGACTGCATCGTCCCTGAACGGTTGGATCAAAATGTACATGATAGGACTGCATCGTCCCTGAACGCTTGGTTCAAAATATACGTGATGAGGATTACATCATCTCGGAACCACTAGTTCAAAATGTACGTGATGGGCATTGCATCATCCCGGAACCACTAGTTCAAAATGTACGTGATGGGGATTGCATCATCCCATAACCACTAGTTCAAAATGTACGTGTTAGGATTTTATCATCCTTGGACGTATGTCCCAAAGTGAGAAGGATTGATCATCCTGTAATTGAATCATGTGTGTTGCAGGGTATGCTACTATCATGATGTTGATCATGATGATATAGATGACGATGCTTCTGATTGTGATGGTCTAGATGACGATGCTGCTGATCGTGATGGTCTAGATGACGATGATGTTGATCATGATGGTCTAGATGACGATGCTTCTGATCGTGATGGTCTAGATGATGATTCTACTGATCATGATGGTCTAGATGAGGATGCTGTTGATCATGGGGATCCATATGATGATGTTGATCAGTAGATCCAGACGATGAGGTTGCTAATCGAAGAGATCCAGATGATGATGTTGATCGGGAGATCCAGACGATGAGGCTGTTGATCAAGAGATCCAGATGATGATGTTACTATAGCTGTTAGAGTGTTGTAGAAGATGAAGACACAGTACTGAATATGTTAATGTTCCAGTATTGAATATCTTGAAGATGTTCTAGTAACTCTTTGAGTTACTGATGATGTATGAAGAAAGCTTCCAATGATTTATATATGTTTCATGTATCATATAGTTGATGAGTCCTTGCTCCTGTGGATGTTGTTATAATATACTTCTCGTTAAGGGGGAGTGTTGAAATATTGTAACTTCTAAGAATATTATATTTGTACTTTATTATTCCAGAGATGTTTCATTCCTCCGTGAAAACCCTATTGTATATCCAGATATGTTTTATTCCTCCGTGGAGAATGTGGTAACTTGGATTATTAGACATCCCTAGTGGGGGTCGGTCCTGTATGAGTCATGTGGGTTAAAGGGTTATTAGACCACCCTAGTGGGGTCGGCCCTGTCACATTATGTTAAGTGGTTAAGTTGGGGCCGACCTAGTTAGTGTAAAAGTCAAGTCGGAGTTGTGTATAAATAGAGGAGGTTTGTTCCTCATTTAACACACATTCAGTAACTTGTGATTAGCGCATAAGTGAGAGAGAGATCTTATATGAAGGAGAAGGAGCTCATGGTTGAGGGTTACATCTTTGTATTTTTTGGTCACCTATATTGAGGAAGCTTTGCCGGTTTTTCTACCCCATGAGGGTTTCCCAAGATAAATCTTTGTCTCTTGTGTTTATGCTGTGCTTGTTGTTCTTTCAGTGATCCTATATATGCTATTGTTGTGGAATGGAATATAATGCTAATATTTTATGTCTTAGCATATTGAATCTTAACAACTTCCAAGTGAATCTACAAGATCAAGCATGTTGCAGATGGAAACATAGAGAAATACAAGGAAAGATTTGTGGCATGTGGCTTCTCCCAGAAAGAAGGGATAAGCTATGAAGATACATTTGCACCTGTAGATAGATACACTTCCACTAGAATAGGTCTTTCTATGGCTGCAGCAACTCAGGTTTGAGGCACATGACAGGGAGACTAATGTGTGCAAATTGAAAAAAGCCTTGTACGGGTTGAAACAGGCACCCAGAACTTGGTACGGCAGGATAGACAGCTTCCTAACTAGTTTGGGATTTACCAAGAGTAAAGTGGATTCCAACCTTCACTACAAGGTTGAGGAAGGGAAACTAGTGATACTCCTACTGTATGTAGACGACCTATTTGTGACAGGTGAGGATGGGTTGATTGCTAACATGAAGAGGAAGCTTCCTGCCGAGTTCGAGACGAAGGACTTGGGTATGATGCACTATTTTCTAGGCATGGAGGTGTGGTAGAGTGTGGATGGAATATTCCTTAGGAAAGGGAAGTATGCAGTAGAGATCCTCAAGAGGTTCGGGATGATGGATTGTAAGGCCATGGCCACACCTATGGCATCGAACCTGAAGCTATTGAGTATCAGAGTCGGTTGATGCCACGATGTATTGTCAGATGATTGGGTCCTTGATGTACTTGATGAATACGAGACCAAATATTTGCTTTGTTGTGAAAACATTGAGCCAGTTCCTGACGGATCCAAGACATGTTCACTTGATTGTTGCAAAGCATATTCTGAGGTACCTGAAGGGTACAGTTGATTATGGGCTCAAGTATGATGCGAATCAGAAGATTAACATGGAAGGTTATGTTGCTTCAGATTGGGCGAGTAGTGCCATTGATACAAAGAGCACTTTGGGGTGCTACTTCAGTTTGGGATTAGGTGTTATCTCTTGGTTTAGTAGGAAGTAGTCCCGCATGGCACTGAGTGCAACCGAACCAGAGTATGTCGCAGCCTATTTGGCTAGTTGTGAGGCAGTATGGCTGAGGAAGCTACTGTCTGACTTGTTTGATCTCTAGTTGGATGCGACTTTTATATATTGCGACAACCAGAGTTGTGTGAAGTTGTCTGAGAACCCGGTGTTCCATGACATGTCGAAGCACATTAAGATCAAGTATCACTATATTAGAGATATGGTGCAGATAGGAGCAGTGAAGCTTCAGTATGTTGCGACAGACGAGTAGATAGCCGATGTATTGACCAAGTCGTTGGCTAGAGTGAAGTTTGAGTACTTCAGAGAGAATCTTAGTGTACTTTAGATCGAAGTTCCTTCCAAGGGGAAGTGATGAGTTCGTATGACGTAGATTTTGTCATGTCCCAAATTTTGTATTGGGTCACAATATGCTAAGAAAATTGGACATATTCATTAGAGTTTTTCAAATTGATGCTAAGGGTCAAATAATTGCCAAGGAGGAAAATTACTAGTTTCCTAGGTTTGGGGTGGAGGCTTTGGGATTTGGAACAAGGGGAATGATAAATGATGTTTGAACATTAGAATGACATAAATATTTAATAAAGGAGCTAAAATATATATACAAGTGAAAATCAAAGTGGCATTTGATCATGCAAACACATGGAGGAAGGGGGACCCACATATGGCTAGATTTCCCCACTACACTTGGCATCATTCTCTCAGCAATTCGAATTCAAGGTGAATGGTAACATACTTGGGGGAGTTAAAAATGTATTATTCATTTCATGACTCATCCAAGGTCGAAATGTAGAGGAAGAGTAACTCCCATGGAAGAGGAAGAGGCAATTTGGAGCTAGTGAGACACTTGGGCTAGATTCCCTAGCTCTATGACAACAATGATGAAGATGCTATGACACCTATGACACAAATCAGACCCGAAGGCTGACATATGACATATATAACATGTCAGGGATAAATATATCTTCCAAGAGGGTGCTCAAGGGAGTTAGGGAAGCTAAGATGCTTCCACATGTGATTTGGTGGAAGTGGGAGACTAGGAATTGTTGTACAAGTGGCGTTCTTTGGAATCTCTTCCCAACTTGAGTTGGCATGAGTCTCTTGGAAGGAATTAGACCCATGGAGGACATTATAAGTTTATAAAAGTCATGAACAAATAATAATAGCATCTTTTGATCATTTGAGAAATTTGCAATTGCATTTGTGAAGAGGGAGAGCTAGTGGATGACTAGTTTCTTGCCTTAGCCAATTTCGAGGGTGAAAGATTCCCATCCAAGTTGGTAATTGGAAAGGCCATTAAGACCTTTCATTGTAGCTTTAATGGATTAATTTTTTGTAGTTGTAAGCTACAGGGAATATCATGCTGTCTTCTAATGCATCACATTCTCTCAACCATTTCCAGTTTTGAAGGCATATTCTTGCTCCTTGAGGGAGGGTGTTTTTGGTGAGCTGTTGTACTATTTGGGGGAGATTCTAATGCCCCATTTATTTTGTAATATGAAGTAAATAATATTTTATTCATCTCCAGAAATTTTGAGGTCAAAATTCCAAGTAGAAATGTATAAATCTCATTTTTAATGAAAGGACAGTGCCATTTCCCCACTACCTTGTTGTGAACCAATGTAATGTTGATGGATTCGAATGGATAAGTAAAATACTGATGGTTTATTGATTAATGGAATTTTATTGATGTATTATACAAGTTTCATGTTCAGTACCCAAGCATTGGAAGCATTTTACTCAGTTTAGTTACATTTGGAGAAGATTTGGTGCCATTTCCCCAAGGGTCGAACTAGTGATTTTTGATGTTGTTTGGGAGAAGGTTAGAACAGACTTAATAACTGATTAATGATTCACATGAGATATAAATAATATAATTTAGACATCTCCTACCTCTGTTCAGAATTTCGGGTGGGATTGGAGGCATTTGGGAAGCCATTTTCAGTACTTACCCCAGGGGGGATTTGAACCCCAAATTACTAGTAAAATTGCATACTTGGACGAGAATATTAAGAGAGTTTGAAGAAGTATTTTGATGGTAATAAATCATACCTGAATATCATAATCAAGTACATATATCATTCATACACCTTCCTTGAATATTTGAAGGCATTTGGAGCCAATTTGAGGCATAGAGACCAATACTAGTCAAAGGGAAATTACTAGTAAAGTTCCCTACATTGGCTAGAATCGAAAGAGGATTTGCAGAAGTATTTTAAAGGTCCAAAAGAATCCTTGAAACAAATATTTATTTTATAACATCATCCATACACCTTCTCAGAAGATTTGGGAGCAATTGGAGCAATTTGGAGACCTAGAGCTCAAAACTAGTCAAAGGTTGAACTAGGGAAAAAAGTGAAAAATTGTCATTTTAATAAAATTCTTAAAAGTGGTATTAGAGCATGGTCCTTGCACCTTTGAATTAATATCATACATCGAATAATAATTTGCAGCCATGTCTCACTATTATGAGGAATCCTATGAGTACAATTCTTATGAGGAATATGTAGATGCTTATGAGCAATATGAAGCAGAATGTGAATGGTTTGAGGAAGAGGTGCCATCATGCAACACTTCTTACAATTTCAGGAGGAATGAAGATTATGATTATGAACCTATGTATGATAAATATGAGTATGTCACACCACCAAAGGATAATGCTATGGATGAGTTACAAATATGGAGAGAAACATATAAAACATTGCCCCAACAATATAAAAAATATCAAGAATATCATGCTTTGAGCAAAAATACACAAAATGCCATGTCTTTTGAGTACTATGCTGAACATATTTTTTCAAATAGCCCCAAAAATGAATATGTGGAGTTAGTAAAGAAAGGTTTATGCCCTTCTTGTAAAGAACCTTGGAGAGAGTATCATATATGTGTGCGTGAAATGATGTCTTGCTTGAGGAGAGCTTTTGGGAATTCTTCAAAAAGAGATTCCAAAGATATTTATCCTAAGGAAAACAAGGGGTAAAATGAATCAGCTTGCTTGGAGGAGCAAAAGGAAGATACATCACAAGAGCATGAAGAATATTCTATTGAAAATATGGAAGATCATTTCGAGACACCTTCTAGCTTAGACATGAACCAAAGAGCATCTACTGATGGATGCTTAAACTATGAAGGAGTACCTACTGATGGGTGATCACACCTCTATGTTGGTGACATAGAGATCACTTTTGAAAGTGTTGCTGCAAGCCCAAGTTTCATTAAGCATGATAATGAAGACCTTGTAGCAGTTGAAGAAGAACCAAGATCAACTTCCCCATCACCACTTGAGCTTTATGAAGTTGGTCCAAGCAAAAATGAAGAAGATGAGGAGGTTCATTTGCAAGAGCCTCATTTTATTGAAGGGTCCTTAAATATAAATGAAAAGAAGATCCAAGAGTCCCTCACCATTCTCCATGACACTCAAGCATTGGTGTCAAATTCTCGTTGGAGAGCTACTTCATTGGAGGAAACATCCTTCCTTGAAGACATGGAGAAGATTCAAAGAGCAATGTGCCACATCAAAGGTAATTTCATGTCTTTGCTTTTTGATAGAAACCATTTGTTTGAGCTTAATGAATTGTTACATGATGCATACTTGAAGAATAATGAGGATAATCATAAGCTCACAATTCAAAATGAGCAACTTCTTGAAAAGTTGCAAGATACTTGTTTTTCCTCCTATGTTTAAGATTTTCAAATGGTATATTGTTTGGAGGATTCTCATGACATGGTGGATCATGAGAAGTGTGGAAAGTTGAATGTGCTTTATGTGTTTGAAGATGAACTTGAAGATATCCAAACACTTGATGTGGTGGAAGAGGAACTTGAATTGTCTCTTGATGAAGGTTATGCAATTTTTAAAGAAGAGCATGATTCCTCTACATTGGAACTAATCTATGACAAAGGTTTCACACTTTTGAAGGCGCTGCATGATATTACCCATGTGGATCCTTCCCATGATGAAAATTCTACACTTTTTGATCATTTGGGTGAGTTAGTTCATTATCCTACATCCTACAATTACATGTTTTGCAGCATTAGTCTCAATGAAGTATGGGTGAAAGGGTTCTTTTTTATGGTGCCACATGAGGAGTATGGAACTCCAAGATTTAACTTTTATGATGACATGGTTGGAGCACATTCTTATTCACATTTGCAGCAACATCATTTGTTACTTTATGATGATCCAAATCTACATGGATGCACCTATGATATGCATTTGAGTCACTTGAAGACTCATGGTTTTTCTTGCTCAACACTTGGCTCATTTGATGTCGGAGGAACTTCATCCAACACTTGGGTGAATAGATTTATAATTGGAGAATATTTTTGTTGGCAGTCACATACCTTGTTATATCTTTATGATTCTCACATTCATGGATGTATGGGTGAGACTTCTTTGAGTCATTTGAAGTCTCCTTGTTTTTTCTGTTCATTATTTGGTTCAGATTTTAGTGGAGATTCTTCATTCACTTCTTGGATGAAAGAATACATGCCTTAATATTTTGATGCATATCATATCCTTTTGGAGCAGCATTATAGGACATGGGATCCTCACCTATGTCATTGGAGCAGATTTGATTGGTTACTTGCTGATTGTATGCACTTTGAAAATGGTGGTCTACTTGCTTGGAGGTATAAGCACTTTCATGACTCTTTGATGAAGCATTTTCTTGATGTACATTTTCATTATGTTGTTATGTACTTTGATGATATATATTTTGTACTCATGATGTTTGAAAGAATGCATACAAGAAAATGGGATCCAGGAATCCTCTTATCTGATGGTATGGGTTGGAGAGCACTCTTAATTGTTGGGGTGCAAAACAAGCAATGGAACCCTAGAATAATTTTTGTTTCGTTGGCTTCAATTTTTTTTGGGAAACAAGCAATATGGGAGATGGATTTCCCACTTAATAAAATGATTTTTATCAGAGTAGTGCAGCAGCAAGCATGGCGGTTCCTCTCTAAAATCTTCATAGAATCTCAAGACTCAAGGTTGGGCAATTCAATGGCAACTTCAAAGAATTATACAGAAAGCAGGTTCTTCAACACCCATGTTTGGAATTGCTTGAGGACAAGCAATATTGGGAAGGGAGGATTTGTCATGTCCCATATTTTTCATTGGGTCACAATAGCCTAAGCACATTGGACATATTCATTAGAGTTTGTCAAATTGATGCTAAGGGTCAAATAATTGCCAAGGAGGAAAATTACTCGTTTCCTAGGTTTGGGGTGGAAGCTTTGGGATTTGGAATAAGGAGAATAATAAATGATGTTTGAAAATTAGAATGGCATAAATATTTAATAAAGGAGATAAATAAATATATACAAGTGAAAATAAAAGTGGCATTTGATCATGCAGACACATGGAGGAAGGGGGACCCACATATGGCTAGATTTCCCCACTACACTTGGCATCATTCTCTCAGCAATTCGAATTCAAGGTGAATGGTAACATACTTGGGGGATTTCAAAAGGTATTATTCATTGCATGAATCATCCAAGGTCTAAATGTAGAGGAAGAGTAACTCCTATGGAAGAGGAAGAGGCAATTTGGAGCTAGTGAGACACTTGGGCTAGATTCCCTAGCTCTATGACAACAATGATGAAGATGCTATGACACCTATGACACAAATCAGAACTGAAGGCTGAAATATGACATATATGACATGTCAGGGATAAAAATATCCTCCAATAGGGTGATCAAGGGAGTTAGGGCAGCTAAGATGCTTCCACATGTGAATTGGTGGAAGTGGGAGACCAGGAATTGTTGTACAAGTGGCGTTCTTTGGAATCTCTTCCCAACTTGAGTTGGAATGAGTCTCTTGGAAGGAATTACACCCATGGAGGAAATTAGAAGTTTATAAAAGTCATGAACAAAGAATAATAACAACTTTTTATCATTTGAGAAATTTGCAATTGCATTTGTGAAGAGGGAGAGCTAGTGGATGACTAGTTTCTTGCCTTAGCCAATTTCGAGGGTGAAATATTCCCATCCAAATTGGTAATTGGAAAGGCCATTCAGACCTTTAATTTGGAGATTTGATGGATTCATTTGTTGTATGTGTAAGCTACAGTGAAGATCATGGTTTCTTCTAATGCATCACATTCTCTCAACCATTTCCAGTTTTGAAGGCATATTCTTGCTCCTTGAGGGAGGGCATTTTTTTATGACATATTATACTCTTTAGGGAAGCTTATAATGCCCCATTTATTTTTTAATATGAATTAATTAATCTGTTCTTCATATTCCAAAATTTTCAGGTCGAAATTCCAAGTAGAAATGTATAAATCCCATTTTTAATGAAAGAACAGTGCCATTTCCCCACTACCTTGTTGTGAAACAATGTAATGTCGATGGATTCGAATGGATAAGTAAAATACTGATGTTTTATTGATGAATGGAATTTTATTTATGTATTATACAAGTTTCATGCTCATTACTCAAGCATTTGAAGTCATTTTACTCAGTTTATTTACATTTGGAGAAGATTTGGTGCCATTTCCCCAAGGGTCGAACTAGTGATTTTTGCTGCTGTTTGGGAGAAGGTTAGAACATAATTAATAACTGATTAATGGTGCACATGAGACCTAAATAATGTAATTTATACATACGCTACCTCTTTTCATAATTTCGAGTGGGTTTGGAGGCATTTGGGAAGTTATTTTCAGTACTTACCCCAGGGGGATTTGAACCCCAAATTACTAGTAAAATTGCATACTTGGTCCAGAATCTTAAGAGAGTTTGCAGAAGTCTTTTGATGGTCATAAATCATCATTGAACATCATAATCAAGTACAAATATCATTCATACACCTTCCTTTAATATTTGAAGGCATTTGGAGCCAATGTGAGACATAGAGACCAATACTAGTCAAAGGGAATTTACTAGTAAAGTTCCCTACATTGGCCAGAATCGAAAGAGGATTTGCAGAAGTATTTTAAAGGTACAAAAGTATCCCTAAAACACATATTTATGTTCTAAAATCATCCATATACCTTCTCAAAATATTTGGGAGCAATTGGATCAATTTGGAGACCTAGAGCTCAAAACTAGTCAAAGGTCAAACTAGAAAAAAAAAGTGAAAAATGTCATTTTAATAAAATTCCTAACAAGGGACATTATAGATTTACATGATCCATTCTCACATGGTGGTAGGTGTGTCCTCCCATGGTGCATATGCAAGGGCTGGGGCCATTCCTTCATGGTTGAGGTGTGTCTTCCCATGGTCGTTGATATAATTGCCAGGCCATTCCGACATGGTTGAGGTGTGTCTTCCCATGGTCATGGATATAAGTGATGAGCCATTCCAGCATCGTTGAGGTGTGTCTTCCCATGGCTGTTGATGTAAGTGTTGAGGCATTCCAACATGGTTGAGGTGTGTCTTCCCATGGATGTTAATGTAAGTGTTGTTCCATTCTCACATGGTTGAGGTTTGCCTTCCCATGGCGTAGATGTAAGGGCAGTGCCATTCTCGCATGGTTGAGGTTTGTCTTCCCATGGAGTAGATGTAAGTGCTGAGCCTTTCACGGATGGTGGTAGGTTAGTCCTACCATGCCGGTGAGCGTAAGTGTTGTGTTGTGTGCATATGGGTTGTGCTCCATTGACGATGAGATGATCTAAAGATGATGAGGTGACAGTATGGTACACAGGTTTTGCAGAGGCATATAATCAGTCTTGGGTGTTGATGTAATTGTAACTATGGAATGTATTTCATATATGTATATTGTATTCCTATAGAGATGTTATTATTCCTCTATACGGAAGTGTCGTCATTTATATTGTAAGTGTCGTAACTTATACTTGATGGGTTATTAGACCACCTTGATGGGGTTGGCCCTGTATAAGTCATGTGGGTCAAAGGGTTATTAGACCACCCTAATGGGAGTCGGCCTTGTTAGCATTATTTTAAGTGGTAAAGTTGAGGCCGACCTAGTAAAGGTTATTAGGCAAGTCAAGTCATGTATAAATAGAGTGTGGGAGGCACTCTATTTGATCATTCACTTCTCACTCACACACTCATTGGAGAGTGGCGCACTAGTGGAGGAGGAGAAGCTTCTACTAGGAGGACTATCTCTTGTACTTGGGTTGTATCATTGCTTTATCTATCTCTGAGGAAGTTGTGGGGTTTTTCACCTTCTTGGTTTTTCTCGGTGAAAATCTGTGTCTCTTGTGTGCTTGCATTATTGTGTCCATGATTGATATGATGTACATGTTATTCTCTCAGTTAAGATCCTAGATCAGATTGAAATTCTGAAAAACCAACATGGTATCAGAGCTAGCTTGAAAGAAGGCATGTTATGGCATTTATGACACTTCTTGCACTTGCGAAGCTAGGGCTTGATATAGCAAAAACCAGTCATTGTAGAAATTTCACTATAAATTCATTTTGGCGAGGTTTCAGGATCTGAAAATATTACAGGTCGAATATAAGATCCCCATGTACTTTGTGTCCGAAGGAGAGCCTCTAATTCGTTGTAATTTCATTATTATGATCTGTACAATATAGGGTTTCTGCCTCTTCTAGATCTTAGTCATAAAAATGTGACCTAGGAAAAAAGGTCACAACTTGGGATAGGAAGATCCAAATGAAATTTCGTAAAAGGTGGTAGCTAGGGAATGAATTGTTATTCCAGAGGTCCAATTCTCAGAGGCCAAAATTGAAGCAGTGACACATGGCACTCCGTACAAGTTCGCTCTCCTGTTTTATCCCATAAACAGGTCACGTTGCGACACTTTGCATAACTCTCTCTCAGAGAATCCATTTGAGGTTAGAACCTTGGGGTTGGAAAGACAACAGGTCAAGATACCACAGGCCAAATTTTCAGATCCTGTAGATCTGAAATTTTGGAGTTACACCAGAAACAATCAGGTGCATATTTCTGTCAAAATAGAATTGGATTTTGAGCACCTTCATTCATGGCTTCGAGAATTTAGGGTTTCAGAGAATGTTGGAATTTTTGTATCGGAGACCACGACTGGATACTCCTCATCAAAATAAAAACTTAGAGACCAAGATCGAATTTTTTGGTTGGGAAGAAGGCCGGGCTTGATCAAACCCTAGTTCGAGACTTTGATCGGAAAAGTGAAAAATTAGGGTTTCTATAAAAGTTGAAATTTTTGAATTCTGTGACCATGGCTGGAAGCTCCTCAATAAAATCAAATTTTATAGCTTTGGATCAAACCTTTGGGTTGGGTGAAGCTCCAGGAATCTCAAACCCTAATTCAGGGTCCTTCGCAGTGAATCTAGAAATCTAAAAGGCAATTTTGAGGGGTGACACTTTGCAATTTTCAAATTCTGAGTATAGCAGCTTGACCCGCTCAGAAAGGCGCATCTTTCTATCGTTTTAGAAGTTTGAAATTCAAAGTTTGAATTTTTGGGGTTTCTTTAACAAACCCTAATCCAACTCCAGATCCGGTTTCAGCAAATCAAAGTGGATTGGGTTAATCCTAGAAGAGAATGGATTGGTCACCTGCATAAGTGAAGAAGTTCCTGTTTCAGAGGGAGATGAGGCTAAGGGCTTACATAAGAAGATTACAAGTAATCTCGACAGGTATGACTTACAGGTATGTTTTGAAATATGTTCATGATTAAGTTTATGATATGTTTGTCGTCATGTTATTAAGTTTAGTAACAATCTTGACTAATTTTAGACCTGTCTTATCACCCTAGTAAAGTATGAATGCATGATAGAAGATATTCATGACTTACAGGGTTATAACACTTATGATTTTACTAATGCATTGTGGTGTTGTATGAGGATGATGTTGTCCACTAATATGAGAGGTATATCTAGAAAGACAAATCAAGTTCTAGATCAAGAACATATGACCATGGTGACATGAAGACAAAGATTCATCCATTGTCATGGATCACATAGAAGATCTACTTACGAGGTATGTATAACTTGGTTCTATAATGATTAACCTATGAGATATGCAGGTTACTAGCACAAGTCATTGAAGAGAACAAGAAGACATTATGCGGGTATGTTAGACATAACTAGCTAGCATGCTAATCTAGGTATGTTTTTCCTATATCAAGTTAGAATCCTACCTTGTGTTAGGATCTCTTATATAAGTATACATGGCATGATTGATAATAATTATTCATTGAAGTTAGTAATCATGGGTTTAGGCATATTGTGCTTCTTACTTTGATTGATGATATGACTAACCAGAAAAAGTCCTATGGTAAAATACGAATATGCATGAGTAAAAGAATTGTGATAAATTATCTGTGTATGAAATGATCTTGACCATACATGTTTAAGATTACTTAGAATCATAATGTTTTTGATAAGTATTAAGATTATACTAATGAATGTATGTATGAGAGCTTGAGGATAACACAATGATGATACTAGTAAGTATGCATAGTGATCGAGGATGGATATAAGTTTAAAGACTGGCAATCCAGGAATAAAAGATCAAGAGGGAGAACACTCCAGTAGTTCCTGCAAGGAAGCAAATATTGAGAGGGAGTCCACCCTACAACCAAACAAAGATAAGTATTTGAATTGTCATTTCTTACATACTTTTTGTTTAAATAATATTGCTCAATGATGTATATGCTTATGTTTCTAGACTTAGGGTGTGTATTATGCATATTAGAATAATTGCATTAATGAACAATATACTACTAATATGCATGTGATGGTTAAGTGGCCTATGGCACTGTACAACATTCCATTGCTACTTATCTAGAATGAAACCTCTTTGCCGACATGATTGGGAGTTGTGCACACTCTTAAGAATGTTCTGGTAGAGATTGGAAGGCATCTAGAAAGTTATGAGATATGGATAAATGTTGTATTGAAGCATTGGCTAAAATAATTGCATGACTATATGACATATTTATTTATGTGTAAGAATTTGTTCTGAAAACTATGAGATGTTTCTAATCATGCAATTTAACTTGCTTTGTAGGAAGATCGTATACCATCACCTACAAAAGAATGACTACAACATTTGTTCCAGCAACGAAGTTCAAACTATCTATTGAAGATATTGAAGAATCTGAAGTTCCCATGATACAGGATAGAGTAAAAGGATGCCATGGTCGAGAAGTACCAATCGATCATGTTTGGGATGTGGTCCCAAGACCTGAAGGGAATTATGTTGTGACTTCCAAGTGGATCTATCAGATCAAGCATGATGCAGATGGTAGCATAGAGAAATACAAAGCGAGATTTGTAGCTTGTGGCTTCTCCCAGAAAAAGGGAATATACTATGAAGAGACTTTTGCTCCTGTAGCTAGATACACTTCCAATAGATCAGTACTTGCTCTGGATGCCATAATGAAATGAAAGATACACCAGATGGATGTCAAGACAGCTTTCTTGAATGGTGTAGTCGAAGAGGAAGTGTATGTGGAGCAGCCACTCGATTTTGAGACATATGACAGGGAGTCATATGTGTGCAAGTTGAAGAAAGCTTTGTATGGCTTGAAGCAAGCTCCTAGGACGTGGTATGGTAGGATAGATAGCATTCTATCCAGTTTGGGATTTACCAAGAGTAAAGTGGATTCCAACCTTTACTACAAGGTTGAGGAAGGAAATACTGTGATACTACTTTTGTATGTAGATGACCTGTTTGTTACAGGTGAGGATAGATTGATTTCCGACACAAAGAGGAAGCTTGCTGCAGAGTTCGAGATGAAGGACTTGGGGATGATGCACTACTTTCTAGGCATGGAGGTGTGGCAGAGAGCAGATGGAATATTCCTTGGACAAGGGAAGTATGCAGTAGAGATCCTGAAGAGGTTAGGGATGATGGACTGCAAGGCCATGGCCACACCTATGGCATCGAACCTGAAGCTTCTGTGTGATGCTTCATCTGATCCGGTTGATGTTACTGTGTATCATTAGATGATTGGGTCCTTGATGTACATGATGTTACTAGTTGTATGATTTTCGTATCATCATTCTAGACCTACTTTATTGTCTATATTGCTTCACAAACAAATAAATGTTTTTTCGGATCTTCTGTCCCCGCTCGATGGAAGACATGCATTCTCAAAGTGGGGTCTACCCCTGCCATTGTGTATTGCATAATATTCGTTCTTGGTGTTGGTAACTGAGTCTGGGTTGTCATATTACTTCCACTACTCTGACTACCTTTACTACTATCCTTACTTCACGTGCTGACTACAACTGCTTGTGACAAAGTTTCAGTTCTTACCTCAAATATTGGAGACGCGCAAAAGGTCGTAGGTTTCGACATAGGAAACAACTTGAGTGCAGTTACTGGGATGCATTCGATCTTCTTTTACTGGATTGGGTTAAGAGTTCTCTTCCTTCCTTTCTATGCGTGGTAGTCCTTCGATCTAGAATGTTGCGCTGGTTTCTCTCTCCTCAAACTCACTATGTTTCCCTTCTCTATTAGCCACAGTCGTCTTCTTACTATACCATAATCTTTTTCCACTACACAACACTCTGATCTCTTCTTCCATCGCACTTTCTTCTTTTCTCGCAATTCTTATTTCATATTCTCCTTATTCATTATTTCATGCATCCTTCCCATACTCTCAGAACATCCCCTAGTCATCCCCTAGTACCCCTATGCGTGCAAAGGCACCTAGTGATCATATTCCAACCTCATAACCCCCTTATCACACAACAACATCTTCATCCAAGTAGAAAATGATTTTAAATATCTTCCACGTGGACCTTTGAAGAATTTCCTTTCAACAATACTATATGATTGGGTACAACTTATAGCAAACTCAATAACATAACCCTCCAATACACTATCCATCCATAAATCTACTGCACGTGAGATCTGGTTACTTGTGGTATTAACTTGTTCAATCAAATCAGGGGTCGAATTTCTTAGAACAACAGGGAAGAATGTCTTGTTCCTTTAAGCTAGCCTCTTTAGCCACTCATCCAAAATTATTGAGAATTCACCAAATAAAATTGCATGTAAATTTGAAAACACGTACCTCCCTAACCACTCATGTGGGATAATTATGTGGGTTCGTACTTTTATCTATATCAAATTCGTATTCCTTTGTTTCGAGTCACTAGTCAATCTCTTTCTTAGTCGGCCTCCACATCCCCTTTAGTCACAGATCCCGGTCCCGGGAACAAAACCATTTGTTGGTGCAAAGTGGACAAACCCAAGTTTCAACATTAATTTACAAACAAAACCCTTAGATATTGGCCCTTTCGGCATCACTTGCAAGCAGATGAATTCTTACCCGATGCATATATGGGGACTATAGAAACCAAGTTTTTGCAGTGCTGAAGGGATTAGAGGCGTTCCTTCCAACTATTCTTAATCATTCATAGAATTCATGCAATAACAAGCAAAAAATTCATAAGATCAGATATCGTATTCATAGCAATCAAATAATAATTAAACATAACACACACATTAGGGGAATTTTCAAGTAAAAGATAGGCCTCAAAATAAAATATGTACTATCAAAATCAACTTTATAAGAACCGGTCATATTCTAGAAAATGACATCATCCCTTATAGTTGAGGTGGCATTGCTTGAGTTAATGATTCCTACTTGTCAAATTCTAAATGATGGATGAAAATCCATAATTAACCATACTCATAAAATATATATATATATATATATATAACTCTTAAAGTATTTTTACTTTAAATTACTTTCACTTTTAAATATAAAAATATATAAACAATTAAATGAAACTTAAATTTAAAAATAGAGTCATTAGTATGTACTTTTAAATGGTTTCTTGGTTGTAATGTGTGCCTTGTACTTACATATGTTTTATCTATCGTGAATATTTATAACATGAATTATCATTCTTATTCTTGATTATAATGTATGAAAAAGTTATAATAAATTATTGTATCGTGAATATTTATAACATGAATTACTGTTCATATTCTTGATTGTAATGTATGAAATAGTTATAATAACTTATTGTAGAGTGTGTTATGATTATAACGTAGGAAAAGAGATGTAAAGTGTGTTATGGTTATGATGTTGGAGCCAATGTGGGGGAAAAGTTTGGATTGGGAGGTATAATCTATCTATTTGATATCCATAGAATTCAATTCAAAGCTAAGAGTAGAAGGGGAACAAATAATAGAGCAGAAGGGTTGGTTTTAAGATCTTTGATGAAAATAGCTATAGAAGAATACATTAGGGACTTATAGGTATATGGTGATTCAAAATTTTGCATAGAAATAATGAATAGAAAAAATAAATTGTTGAACATAAATCTACAAGGAATTGGAGAAAACTTCGAAATGCTGGCAGGAGCATTCAATTCTTTCTGAATATGCCACATTTTTAGGGAATAGAACAATCAAGCTAATGCACTTTCAAAGGAGGTACTTCTACTAGCTCCGAGCACAAAGATGTTATCAAGAATCAAGGATGGGGAAACATAAGTTAAAAGCACTATTTTGGATATAATTTGATGTTGAACAGAACTATCTGGTTGTTATGATGAATGCAAATTTTGTAATTGTTCAAAACAGTCCACATAACTGTGAATTTTGCAATTGTTAATATTTTTTTTCAAAACAATCCATATTTGTGAATGAAATATAAAAAGACATGAAAATAGATGGTAAACAATAAAAAACATGATAAAGTATGTAAGTGAGTGCAATCATCACATGAAAAAGGTGTTTTGTTTTCCAAGCATGAGAAATAAAATGCAAATTTTTCCTTTGGAAAAAAAATGATTGAAAAATAGTTATAATTTCTTAGTAAATATTTATAACATATTCACCATACTGTAAGGTTATAACGTGAACCAATTCTTGATTCTAAATATGAATTATGTTAGTGTGTTTATGGTTATAGCTTATAAAAAATTTATTATAACTTTTTGTAGTCTGTTATATATTATATTGATTGTTGGAATATGTTATATTCCTTGGAAGGTAAAAATGTATTTGTATTATGTCGGAAGTTATCCACAATCTTATGCAAAAGAGTAATACATGATATCCCATATTCATTATGGTAAAGTATACTCTTAATATCCATTATTATATAAAGAGATGTTATTATGGAGAATTATATTATCCCACATGCAATATCTGAGAGTAATTCCTCCACGTCTCTTGTTATATAATAGGGTCAAGGGAGTCACATCATATAAAACAAGTGATAAAGTGGTATATGCTCATAGATAGTATTAACACATGGTATTGTGATCTCAAGCTCAACTATATTGTATTGGGGTTATTTATAGTTTCTCTCTTGTAAGATTGATGGATATTTCTGGAGATAATAAGAAGACAAACTTCCTGTGGACATATCCCAATTGGGTGAACCACGTATATATGATGTATTCCTTTCCTTGTTCTCTTTCTGTTCTTATTTACTTTGGTATGTTATTGATTGCTAAGATAGGTAAGCTAGTTTATCTAGATCCATATCCCTGACATGGTATCAGAGCTAGTAGCTATGATCTAGCACCTTCTATAACTTTCAATAAATAACTATTATCATTTGGGCATTGTTTATTTTGTAGATTTTAATTCTATCTGGTAGCTAGTAGGATTCTCTTTAGATCTGGGCATATTTCTGCAGTTTTGTTTCCAACCCTAACCTTGTTGTGTAGATTTTTTGCAAAAAAATTTCAAGGGTTTCTTGATTTTTTTTGTAGATCTATATGTTTTTTGGATTCTCCTAAAGGAGATCTATCTTCTAGTTGTTAATCAGCTATTTTTCATCCAATTTTGGTAGACTTTGTGTAGGTTTTCGTGTTTGGCTTAATCGGCACTGTTTTCGGCCTAAAACTGGACACTCGCGACTTTTCCTTCGTAGAATCCATGGTTAACCACGACTTTCCCTACTGCGAACCCGCGAGTATACTGCAGACCTGCAATGATTTATTTTACAGACCCGCATGTGCTACGGCATACTCACGTATTCCCTACTGATAAACTTCTGTTTACTTTAGTGTACTCGCGACCCTATTGTGCAGAGAACCACGACTTTACTGCACAGAGACCCGCAAGTAGCCGCGACACAACTATACAACAACCTGCGAGTAACCGCGACTGCACCATACAGAACTTGTGAGTATCAGTGTTTACCCGCGAGTTTACTATTGGCAGACCCGCGAGTGACTTTTCTTGGCACTTTTCAAAAGGGTTGTAAGTAAAGTTTCTGTTTTTTACTGTTTTTTAAGTCATAATGGTAAAAGTGTTTCAGTTTTTTGTTATTCTATAGAACCCATCCTTTAGGGTCCCCCTGAAATGAACCTGAAACTTTAACAACTTCATACAAACAAATAAGCTATCATAGCTACTGGAAAAATAAAATAAAAAGCGTGAATAACTTAACAAAGATAAACCAAACCTTAACCTGTCAACTCGGCCCAGCTGGTCCGTTGTCGTCTGCGTCTTCCGTAGGATCCTTCCAGCAAATCTCGTTTAACCATTGGTGAAGCAACTGTTAGCTTCACCACCCAACCATAGGCTCATGCTTTCAGTCGCATGGCCTCCCCTGAGCTTTGGGTCGTAAAATTCATACACAATAATCAAGAAACTCAACTTGGGATTCCCCCCCCACCAAAGTTTTCAACCAAACCCTCAATAGCAGCAAGTCATGAGGTAACTCAAAATTACGATAGTCATCCAGGGTTTGGGTCCTTTACCCATTCCCAAAGCCTTCATTTTAAAGGAAAAATCCATGCGACACATGTCGTTTCATGCATAAATACATATTTTATTAAATTTCCAATTTAATAATACTCACCCATCCATGGGTCAATTTTTCTAGGAGTTGCACCAACATTCCTAAGTTTTCTCATTTTTGTCCCCTAGATATTTTACTTAACTCATATTTTTTAGGTGTAGGTGGAGTTGACTAGGTGACCATGCTTAGGATTCTACTTTGCTCCTAAAATAAAGATTTATATTATTTTAAATGCTCAAAATATTCTTTTATTTGCAAATGCCTAAATAACACTTAATTTTATTTAAATGCCGAAGTAATCATTGATGTGCAAATGCCTAAAGTACCCAAATGCATTTCGAAGTAATGTTATAGGTGCAAACTTATATGATTTTATGCAGTTAAGTTTAATAATAATTTTCACTAGGATCCCGGTGCCGCGCTGTTGGGATTCCTCGTTCCTTAATTTCATTTCCTCGACATGGCACCACTCCGTCGGGTCCAATAATCCGTAGTTTCCATTCCTTAGCAAGGTACCACATCGTTGGGTCCTTGCGTCCACTCTTTCCGTTCTCTACAAGGTACCGCACCGTCAGGCCCTTCTGCCATCATCCTTTCATTTTGACTTGCGGGAACTTCATGTAGGGATTTCAGGAGCCATTACCTTCCATTCTCCGATTACATGCTATTAAGGAATAATGGCGCTAAGGAGTGAGTCCGTTCTCACTGCGCGCCCCCCAACTCATTCTTGACCAGCTCCATCGTGGCCCGCCTCGTACAACTTCACACTTTCCTCTTGAGCAAGCAGATCAGTGCTTATCTTCTCATGCGTGGTATTCCGTCGGAAGTCGACATTGTCGTCGCTCTCCCCGTGTGTGATTTATCCGTACTCTACGACCCTTCAATTCCCTTGCGTGTCCGTCGATGAACCATTTCACCTACCGCTACATGCATTTCTCACAAACATATATTAGTAGTACTGTCCTCAATTATCATAATATGATTCGTAAATATGCTATTTCGGTTAAGCATTTATAGTTTACTCATAACATTACTCATTCATGTAATCATAAATGCATCTCGTCAATATTTACTTTCTTTGTTCTCATCACATAATCAATCATATAGCTAGTCATTAAGAATCATTCACATGTACATTTTTCATAATCAAAGTTAATCATTAAGTAACATGTAATCATTCATTTACATCAACTATCCAGATACACATATATCATTATTTTATTGATTCACAATCAATTGTAGTCATGAATATACTAAATATAACATCAAGGGGTCGTTTTATTAATGTTTCAATCAGTCGGGTCACTCAATAGGTGCCCTCAAGGTCTACAGTAGTCTATGTTGATGTATTTGTAACTTCAGAATGTATTTCATATATGTATATTTTATTCCTCTAGAGATGTTATTATTCCTCTATACGGAAGTGTTTGAATTCCTATAGAGATGTTATTATTCCTCTATATGGAAGTGTCGTCATTTATATTATAAGTGTCGTAACTTATACTTGATGGGTTATTAGACCTCCTTGTTGGGGTCGGCCCTGTATAATTCACGTGGGTTAAAGGGTTATTAGACCACCCTATTGGGGGTCGGCCCTGTCAACATTATGTTATGTGGTTAAGTTAAGGCCGACCTAGTAAAGGTTATTAGACAAGTCAAGTCAAGTATAAATAGAGTGCGGGAGGCACTCTATTTGATCATTCACTTCTCACACATACACTCATTGGAGAGTGGCACACTAGTGGAGGAGGAGAAGCTGCTTCTAGGAGGACTATCTCTTGTACTTGGTTTGTATCATTGCTCTATCTATCTCTGAGGAAGTTGCGGGGTTTTTAACCTTCTTCTTTTCCCCCAGTGAAACTCTATGTCTCTTGTGTGCTTGCATTATTATGTCCATGATTGATATGATGTAGATATGTCGTACATGTTATTCTCTTAGTTAAGATCCTAGATCAGATTGAAATTATGAAAAACTAACATGGTATCAGAGCTAGCCTGAAAGAAGGCATGGTATGGCATTTATGACACTTGTTACACTTGCGAAGTTAGGGCTTGATATAGACAAAACCAGTCATCGTAGCACTTTCGCTATAAATTCATTTTGGAGAAGTTTCAGGATCTGAAAATATTACAGGTCGAAGATAAGTTCCCCATGTACCTTGTGTCCGAAGGAGAGCCTCTAATTCATTGTACTTTCAGATTTATGATCTGTACAATATAGGGTTTCTGCTTCTTCTAGATCTCAGTCATAAACAGGTGACCGAGGAAAAAAGGTCACAACTTGGGATAGGAAGCTCCAAATGAAATTTCGTAAAAATGGAAAGGTAGGGCATGGAATGTACTTTCACAAGTCTGATATTCAGAGGCCGAAATGGAACCAGTGACACGTGGCACTCCGTACATGTTCGCTCTCCTATTTTATCCCATAAACAGATCACGTTGCGACACTTGGCATAACTCTCTCTCACAGAATCCATTTGAGGTTAAACCTATCGGGTTGGAAATATAATAGGCTAGGCTACCACAAGAATAAATTTTAGACCCTGTAGATCTGAAATTTTGGAGTTACACCAGAAACAATCAGGTGCATATTTCTATCAAAATAGAATTGTATTTTGAGCACCTTCATTCATGGCTCTGGGAATTTAGGGTTTTGGAGAATGTTGGAATTTTTTGTATGGGAGACCACGGCTGGATGCTCCTCATCAAAATCGAAATTTAGAGATCGAGATCGAATTTTTTGGTTGGGAAGAAGGCCGGGCTTGATCAAACACTAGTTCGAAACTTTGATCGGAAAATTGGAAAATTAGGGTTTCTACAAAAGTTGCAATTTTTGAATTCTATAACCATGGCTGGAAGCTCCTCAAGAAAATCGAAGTTTAGAGCTTTGGATCAAACCTTTTATTTGGGTGAATCTTTGGGAAAATCAAACACTAATTCAGGGTCGTCCCTAATGAATCCGGAAATCTAAAAGGCAATTTTGAGGGGTGACACTTTGCAGTTTTCAAATTCTGAGTATACCAGCTTGACCAGCTCAGCAAAGCACATCTTTCTATCCTTTCAGAAGTTTGGAATTCAAAGTTTGAATTTTTAGGTTTTCTCTGGAAAACCCTAATCCAGCTCTAGATCCAGTTTCAACAAATCAAAGTGGATTTTGTTAATCCTAGAAGAGAATGGATTGGTCACCTGCATAAGTGAAGAAGTTCTTGTTTCAGAGGGAGATGAGGCTTAGGCCTTACACAAGAAGATTACAAGCAATCTCGACAAGTATGACTTATAGGTATGTTTCGAATTTTGTTCATGATTAAGTTTATGATATGTTTGTCATCATTAAGGTTAGTACAATGTTGATTAATCTTACACTTGTCGTATCACCTTAATAAAAATATGAATGCATGATAGAACATATTCATTGATTAAGGTTATAACACTTATGATTGTACTAATGCATTGTGGTGTTGTATGAGGATGATTTTGTCCACTAATATGAAAGGTACATCTAGAAAGACAAATCATGTTCTAGTTCAAGAACATATGACCATGGTGACATGAAAACAAAGATTCATCCATTGTCATGGACCACATAAAAGATCAACTTACGAGGTATGTATAACTTGGTTCTATAATGGTTAACCTATGAGATATGCAAGTTACTAGCACAAGTCATTGAAGAGAATAAGAAGACATTATGTGGGTATGTTAGACATAACTAGCTAGCATGCTAATCCAGGTATGTTTTTCCTATATCAAGTTAGAATCCTACTTTGTGTTAGGATCTCTTATATAAGTATACATGGCATGATTGATAATGATTATTCATTGAAGTTAGTAATCATGGGTTTAGGCATATTATGCTTCTTACTTTGATTGATGATATGATTAAAACAGAAAATTCCTATGGTCAAATAGGAATATGCATGAGTAAAATAATTGTGATGAAATGACCTTGACCATACATGTTTAAGATTACTTAGAATCATAATGTTTTTTTTTATGCTAATGTATGTATGTATGAGACCTCGAGGATAACACAATGATGATACTAGTAAGTATGCATAGTGATCAATGATGGATATAAGTTCAAGGACAAGTAATCCAGGAAGAAAAGATCAAGAGGGAGCACACTCCAGTAGTTCCTACAAGGAAGCAAATATTGAGAGGGAGTCCACCCTACAACCAAACAAAGATAAGTATTTGAATTGTCATTTCTTGTATATTTGATTGTTTAAATAATATTGTTCAATGATACATATACTTATGTTCCTAGACTTAGGTTGTGTATTATGCATATTAGAATAATTGCATTAATGAACAGTATACTACTAATATTCATGTAATGAGTAAGTGGCCTATGGCACTGTACAACATTCCATTGCTACTTATCTAGAATGAAACCTCTTTGCTGACATGTTAGGAGTTGTGCACACTCTTAACAATGTTCTGGTAGAGATTGGAAGGCATCTAGAAAGTCATGGGATATGGATAAATGTTGTATTGAAGCATTGGCTACAATAATTGCATGACTGTATGACATATTTCTTTATGTGTAATAATTTGTTCTAAAAACTATGAGATGTTTCTAATCATTCAATTTAACTTGTTTTGTAGGAAAGATCATATACGAGCACCTACAAAAGAAGGACTACAACATTTGTTCCAACAACAAAGTTATCTATTGAAGATATTGAAGGTATTGAAGTTCCCAGGATCCAGGATGAAGTAATGGAAGAATGCCATGATCCATCAATCATGAAGAATGATGTTTGGGATGTGGTCCCAAGACCTCAAGGGAAGTTTGTTGTGACTTCCAAGCGGATCTATAAGATCAAGCATGCTGCAGATGGTAGCATAGAGACTTTTGCTCCTGTAGCCAGATACACTTCATCAGATCAGTACTTGCTCTAGCTGCAGTGATGAAATGGAAGATACACCAGATAGATGTCAAGATAGATTTCTTGAATGGTGTAATCGAAGAGGAAGTGTATGTGGAGAAGCCACTCGATTTTGAGACACATGACAGGGTTTCATATGTTTGTAGGTTGAAGGAAGCCCTGTATGGCTTGAAGCAAGCTCCTAGGACTTGGTATGGTAGGATAGAAAAATTTCTATCCACTTTGGGCTTTACCAAGAGTAAATCGGATTCCAACCTTTACTACAAGGTTGAGGAAGGCAATCGTGTGATTCTACTCTTGTATGTGGATGACCTGTTTGTTACGGCTGAGAATAGATTGATTGCCGACACGAAGAGGAAGCTTGCTGCCGAGTTCGAGATGAAGGACTTGGGGATGATGCACTACTTTCTAGGCATGGAGGTGTGGCAGAGTGCAGATGGAATCTTCATTAGACAAGGGAAGTATGCAGTAGAGATCCTGAAGAGGTTCAAGATGATGGACTGTAAGGCCATGGCCACACCTATGGCATCGAACCTGAAGCTTCTGTGTGATGCTTCATCTGAGCTGGTTGATATCATGATGTATTGTCAGATGATTGGGTCCTTGATGTACCTGACGAATACGAGACCAGATATTTTCTTTGCGGTGAACACATTGAGCCAGTTCCTGACGTATCCGATAGGTGTTCACCTAGTTGTTGTAAAGCATATTCTGAGGTACCTGAAGGGTACGGTTGATTATGGGCTCAAGTATGATGCGAATCAAAAGTTTAACTTGCACGGTTATGTTGATTTAGACTGGGCAGGCAGTGCTGCTGATAGGAAGAGCACATCTGGGTGCTGCTTTAGTATGGGATCAGGTGTGATCTCTTGGTTTAGTAGGAAGCAGTCCTACGTAGCACTGAGTACAGTCGAAGCAGAGTATGTTGCTGTCATGTCCCAAATTTGGTATTGGGTCACAATGGCCTAATCACATTGGCCCTATTCATTAGAGTTTGTCAAATTGATGCTAAAGGTCAAATAATTGCCAATGAGGAAAATTACTAGTTTCCTAGGTTTGGGGTGGAAGCTTTGGGATTTGGAATAATGGGGATAATAAATGATGTTTGAACATTAGAATGGCATAAATATTTAATAAAGGAGCTAAATAAATATATACAAGTGAAAATCAAAGTGGCATTTCATCATGAAGACACATGGAGGAAGTGGGACCCACATATGGCTAGATTTCCCCACTACACTTGGCATCATTCTCTCACCAATTCGAATTCAAGGTGAATGGTAACATACTTGGGGGAGTCCAAAAGGTATTATTCATTGCATGACTCATCCAAGGTCGAAATATAGAGGAAGAGTAACTCCCATGGAAGAGGAAGAGGCAATTTGGAGCTAGTGAGACACTTGGGCTAGATTCCCTAGCTCTATGACAACAATGATGAAGATGCTATGACACCTATGACACAAATCAGACCTGAAGGCTGACATATGACATATATGACATGTCAGGGCTAAAAATAGACTCCAAGAGGGCGCTCAAGGGTGTTAGGGCAGCTAAGATGCTTCCACATGTGATTTGGTGGAAGTGGGAGACTAGGAATTGTTGTACAAGTGGCGTTCTTTGGAATCTCTTCCCAACATGAGTTGGCATGAGTCTCTTGGAATGAATTCGACCCATGGAGGACATTAGAAGTTTATAAATGTCAATAACAAAGAATGAAACCAGCTTTTGATCATTTGTAGAATTTGCAATTGCATTTGTGAAGAGGGAGAGCTAGTGGATGACTAGTTTCTTGCCTTAGCCAATTTCGAGGGTGAAAGATTCCCATCCAAGTTGGTAATTGGAAAGGCCATTCAGACCTTTCATTTGGAGCTTTAATGGAGTCTTTATTTGCAGGTGTAAGCTACAGGGCAGCTCATGGTTTCTTCTATTGCAGCTCACTCCTTCAACCATTTCCAGTTTTGATGGCATATTCTTGATCCTTGAGGGAGGGCGTTTTTGGTGAGCTATTGTACTCTTTGGGGAAGCTTTTAATGCCCCATTTATTTTGTAATATGAAGTAAATACTCTGTTCTTCATCTCCAAAAAGTTTCAGGTCGAAATTCCAAGTAGAAATGTATAAATCTCATTTTTAATGGAAGAACAATGCCATTTCCCCACTACCTTGTTGTGAGCCAATGTATTGATGATGATTTCGAATGAATGGATGATTCTCTGATATATTTGTGATCAATATAATGCCATGGATGTATTCTACAAGTTTCATGTACTGTACTTGAGCATTTGAAGCATTTTTATTCAGTTTAGTTGTATTGGGAGGTGAAATAGTGCCATTTCCCCAAGGGTCGAATTGGGGATTTTTGCAGTTGAATGGGAGAGGGTGAGAACAGTTGTAATAATCCATTAATGGTGCATATGAGACTTTAATAAAATACTTAACACATTACATACCTCTATTCATAAATTTGAGTGGGTTTGGAGGCATTTGGGAAGCCATTTTCAGTGCTTACCCCAGGGGGATTTGAACCCCAAATTACTAGTAAAATTGCATAATTGGTTCAGAATCTTAAGAGAGTTTGCAGAGGTCTTTTGGTGGACATATGTCATCCATAAACATCATATTCAAGTTATAATATCATTCATACACCTTCCTTGAAGATTTGAAGGCATTTGGAGTCAATTTGAGACCTAGAGACCAATACTAGTCAAAGGAAAATCACTAGTAAAGTTACCTACATTGATCAGAATTGAAAGAGGATTTGCAGAAGTATTTTAAAGGTCCAAAGGCATCCCTGAAACACATATTTATGTTCTAATACCATTCATATACCTTCTCAGAAGATTTGGGATCATTTGGGGCAAAATTGGGACCTAGAGATCAAAACTAGTCAAAGGTCTAACTAGTTAAAAAAGTGAAAAATTGCCATTTTAATAAAATTCCTAACAAGGGACATTACAGTGGTATCAGAGCATGATCTTGGCACCTGATGTGGTATAATATCTATGAGGAAAAGAATTTAGGTACCACCATTATATATTGAAACCAAAAGTGCTTTTGTTGAAGAGGAAAAAAACAAGTAGGAGAAGAAGAGCAAATTTTTTGAGGGAACTATGACTAGGGATGAAAAGGGAGCCTCATATGATGGTGAGGAGCATATAAAAATTATGAAAACAATATTTGAAGATATGACCAAGCAAATTAAGGAAGGATTCGAATTGTTTTCTATCGAACTTGTGGAAAAAATTATTGATTTTAAGGAAACCAAGGGGCAAAATGCAACAGCTTGCTTGAAGGAGCAAAAGGAAGAGACATCACAAGATAGTGAAGAATATTCTATTGAAAATATGGAAGATCATTTCGAGACACCTTCTAGCTTAGACATGAACCAAAGAGCATCTACTGATGGATGCTTAAACTATGAAGGAGTACCTATTGATGGGTGCTCACACCTCTATGTTGGTAACATAGAGATCACTTTTGAAAATGTTGCTGCAAGCCCAAGTTCCATTAAGCATGATAATGAAGACCTTGCAGCAGTTGAAGAAGAACCAAGATCAACTTCCCCATCACCACTTGAGCTTCATGAAGTTGGTCCAAGAAAAAATGAAGAAGATGAGGAGGTTCATTTGCAAGAGCCTCATTTTCTTGAAGGGTCCTTAAAGATGAATGAAAAGAAGATCCAAGAGTCCCTCAGCATTCTCCATGACACTCAAGCATTGGTGTCAAATTCTTGTTGGAGAGCTACTTCATTGGAGGAAACATCCTTCCTTGAAGACATGGAGAAGATTCAAAGAGCAATGTGCCACATCAAAGGTAATTTCATGTCTTTGCTTTTTGATAGAAACCATTTGTTTGAGCTTAATGAATTGTTACATGATGCATACTTGAAGAATAATGAGGATATTCATAAGCTCACAATTCAAAATGAGCAACTTCTTGAAAAGTTGCAAGATACTTGTTTTTCCTCCTATGTTTCAGATTGTCAAATGGTAGATTGTTTGGAGGATTCTCATGACATGGTGGATCATGAGAAATGTGAAAATTTGAATGTTCTTGATGTGTTTGAAGATGAACTTGAAGAGATCCAAACACTTGATGTGGTGGAAGAGGAATTTGAATTGCCTCTTGATGAAGGTTATGCAATTTTTAAAGAAGAGCATGATTCCTCTACATTGGAACCAAACTATGACAAAGAGTTCACACTTTTGAAGGAGCTGCATGATACTACCCATATGGATCCTTCCCATGATGAAACTTCTGCACTTTTTGATCATTTGGGTGAGTTAGTTCATTCTCCTACTTCCTACAATTCCATGTTTTGCAACATTAGTCTCAATGAAGTATGGGTGAAAGGGTTCTTTTTGATGGTGCCACATGAGGAGCATGGAACTCCTAGATTTAACTTTTATGATGACATGGTTGGAGCACATTCTTATTCACATTTGCAGCAGCATCATTTGTCACTTTATGATGATTCACATCTACATGGATGTACCTATGATATGGATTTGAGTCACTTGAAGACTCATGGTTTTTCTTGCTCAACACTGGGTTCATTTTATGTTAGAGGAACTTCATCCAACACTTGGGTGAATAGATTTATGATGGGAGAACATTTTTGTTGGCAGCCACATACTTTGTTACATCTTTATGATTCTCACATTCATGGATGTATGGGTGAGACTTCTTTGAGTCATTTGAAGTCTCCTTGTTTTTTCTGCTCATTATTTGGTTCAGATTTTAGTGGAGATTCTTCATTCACTTCTTGGATGAAAGAATACATGGTTGAATATTTTGATGCATATCACATCCTTTTGGAGCAGCATTATAGGACATGGGATCCTCACCTATGTCATTGGAGCAGATTTGATTGGTCACTTGAAGCTTGTATGCACTTGGAAAATGGTGGTCTACTTGCTTGGAGGTATAAGCACCTTCATGACTCTTTGATTAAGCATATCCTTGATGTACATTTTCATTATGTTGTTATGTACTTTGATGATATATATTTGGTACTCATGATGTTTGGAAGGATGCATACAAGAAAATGGGATCCAGGAATCCTCTTAACTAATGGTGTGGGTTGGAGAGCACTCTTAATTATTGGGGTGCAATACAAGCAATGGGACCCTGGAATAATTTTTATCTCATTGGTTTCAAATTTTTTGGGGAAACAAGCAGTATGGGAGATGGATTTCCCCACTTAATAAAGTGATTTTTATCAGAGTAGTGCAGCAGCAAGCATGGTGGTTCCTCTCTAAAATCTTCATGGAAACTCAAAGACTCAAGGTTGGGCAATTCAATGGCAACTTCAAAGAATTATACAGAAAGCAGGTTCTTCAACACCCATGTTTAAAATTGCTTGAGGACAAGCAATATTGGGAAGGGAGGATTTGTCATGTCCCAAATTTGGTATTGGGTCACAATGGCCTAATCACATTGGCCCTATTCATTAGAGTTTGTCAAATTGATGCTAAAGGTCAAATAATTGCCAATGAGGAAAATTACTAGTTTCCTAGGTTTGGGGTGGAAGCTTTGGGATTTGGAATAATGGGGATAATAAATGATGTTTGAACATTAGAATGGCATAAATATTTAATAAAGGAGCTAAATAAATATATACAAGTGAAAATCAAAGTGGCATTTCATCATGAAGACACATGGAGGAAGTGGGACCCACATATGGCTAGATTTCCCCACTACACTTGGCATCATTCTCTCACCAATTCGAATTCAAGGTGAATGGTAACATACTTGGGGGAGTCCAAAAGGTATTATTCATTGCATGACTCATCCAAGGTCGAAATATAGAGGAAGAGTAACTCCCATGGAAGAGGAAGAGGCAATTTGGAGCTAGTGAGACACTTGGGCTAGATTCCCTAGCTCTATGACAACAATGATGAAGATGCTATGACACCTATGACACAAATCAGACCTGAAGGCTGACATATGACATATATGACATGTCAGGGCTAAAAATAGACTCCAAGAGGGCGCTCAAGGGTGTTAGGGCAGCTAAGATGCTTCCACATGTGATTTGGTGGAAGTGGGAGACTAGGAATTGTTGTACAAGTGGCGTTCTTTGGAATCTCTTCCCAACATGAGTTGGCATGAGTCTCTTGGAATGAATTCGACCCATGGAGGACATTAGAAGTTTATAAATGTCAATAACAAAGAATGAAACCAGCTTTTGATCATTTGTAGAATTTGCAATTGCATTTGTGAAGAGGGAGAGCTAGTGGATGACTAGTTTCTTGCCTTAGCCAATTTCGAGGGTGAAAGATTCCCATCCAAGTTGGTAATTGGAAAGGCCATTCAGACCTTTCATTTGGAGCTTTAATGGAGTCTTTATTTGCAGGTGTAAGCTACAGGGCAGCTCATGGTTTCTTCTATTGCAGCTCACTCCTTCAACCATTTCCAGTTTTGATGGCATATTCTTGATCCTTGAGGGAGGGCGTTTTTGGTGAGCTATTGTACTCTTTGGGGAAGCTTTTAATGCCCCATTTATTTTGTAATATGAAGTAAATACTCTGTTCTTCATCTCCAAAAAGTTTCAGGTCGAAATTCCAAGTAGAAATGTATAAATCTCATTTTTAATGGAAGAACAATGCCATTTCCCCACTACCTTGTTGTGAGCCAATGTATTGATGATGATTTCGAATGAATGGATGATTCTCTGATATATTTGTGATCAATATAATGCCATGGATGTATTCTACAAGTTTCATGTACTGTACTTGAGCATTTGAAGCATTTTTATTCAGTTTAGTTGTATTGGGAGGTGAAATAGTGCCATTTCCCCAAGGGTCGAATTGGGGATTTTTGCAGTTGAATGGGAGAGGGTGAGAACAGTTGTAATAATCCATTAATGGTGCATATGAGACTTTAATAAAATACTTAACACATTACATACCTCTATTCATAAATTTGAGTGGGTTTGGAGGCATTTGGGAAGCCATTTTCAGTGCTTACCCCAGGGGGATTTGAACCCCAAATTACTAGTAAAATTGCATAATTGGTTCAGAATCTTAAGAGAGTTTGCAGAGGTCTTTTGGTGGACATATGTCATCCATAAACATCATATTCAAGTTATAATATCATTCATACACCTTCCTTGAAGATTTGAAGGCATTTGGAGTCAATTTGAGACCTAGAGACCAATACTAGTCAAAGGAAAATCACTAGTAAAGTTACCTACATTGATCAGAATTGAAAGAGGATTTGCAGAAGTATTTTAAAGGTCCAAAGGCATCCCTGAAACACATATTTATGTTCTAATACCATTCATATACCTTCTCAGAAGATTTGGGATCATTTGGGGCAAAATTGGGACCTAGAGATCAAAACTAGTCAAAGGTCTAACTAGTTAAAAAAGTGAAAAATTGCCATTTTAATAAAATTCCTAACAAGGGACATTACAGTTGCAGCTTGTTCGGCTAGTTGTGAGGCAGCATGGCTGAGGAAGCTATTGTCAGAGTTATTTGATCTCACGTTGGATGCTACTGGTATCTTTTGTGACAACCAGAGTTGTGTGAATATTTTTGAGAACCCAGTGTTCCATGACAGGTCGAAGCACATTGAGATCAAATATCACTATATCAGGTATATGGTGCAGAGAGGAGCAGTGAAGCTCTTCTATGTTGCGATGAATGAGTAGGTTGCTGTTGTGCTGACGAAACCACTAGCCAGAGTGAAGTTTGAGTACTTCAGAGAGAGGCTTGGTGTTCTTTAGATTGACGACACTTCAAGGAAGAAGTGATGGACACATTTGCAGGAGCCATTCCAAGCATGGTGAGAGGAGTATCCTTCCCATGGTTGTGGGTATAAGCGTTGTGTGATGAGTATCAGGACGATGCTCCAGTTACTGCTCTGTATGCATCATGTTGGATGCTTGTTATGATTAGTTGGATCATGTATATGTATATGCATCATGTTGGATGCTTGTTATGATCAATTGGATCATGTATTTGTATATGAATCATGTTGGATGCTTGATATGATCAGGTGGATCATGCATTTGTGTATGTATCATGGTGGATACATTGTATGATCGGGATGATCATGGATGACAAGCTTCAAGATGTTGCTCCAGATGATATGTATCAGGTGGATACATTATATGATCAGGATGATCATGGATGACAAGCTTCAGGATGTTGCTCCAGATGATATGTATTAGGTGGATACATTGATGATCAGGATGATCAAGGGATGATGTACATCAGGATGATGTAGGATGAGTATCAGGTTGATGCTCTGTAGCCGTGGACAGGTTGTGCAGATGAGCATGTAAGTTGACCTGGGATATCCGATAGGTTGGGCTGTGTGCCCGTAATTAGTCCTGGGATGCTCTTTCGAGGCATTTCCTTGGGAGGACATGTAATATTGCCTTGGGAGATCCGATAGGTTGGGATGTGTGCCCGTAATAAGTCCTGGGATGATCTTTCAAGGTTTTTTCCTATGGCATGTAATGTAGTCTTGGGAGATTCGATAGGTTGGGCTGTGTGCTCGTAATAAGTCCTCGGATGCTCTTTCGAGGTTTTTCCATGACCACATGTAATGTAGCCCTAGGAGATATGATAGGTTGGGTTGTGTGCCCATAATAAATCCTGGGATGCTCTTTCGAGTTTGTGTGGTGGAAATCTTAGATTTGTTCTAGGTCACATCCAGCATGAAAAAGGGTTGGCTCTGTAGATGTGATACATCCAGCATGAAAAAGGGTTGGCTTTGTAGATGATGAATACTTGCAGGTGGCAGGCCTACATCTAGTATGAAAAAGGACTGGCTCTGTAGAACTTCCTATGACAAGTAGATTGGAGATTGATTGAGATAGAAGCAGTAGTGATGATGACGATGATTCGATGATGATGATTCAGTGATGATAATCCAGAGAAGAAGACTTGTGCTAGCAGATCTGTGTTAAGAAATACCTTCCTAGTTAAGAGGGAGTGTTGATGTAATTGTAACTTTGGAATGTATTTCATATATGTATATTGTATTCCTATAGAGATGTTATTATTCCTCTATATGGAAGTGTCGTCATTTATATTGTAAGTGTTGTAACTTATACTTGAAGCATTATTAGACCACCTTGATGGTGTCCTCCCTGTATAAGTCACGTGGGTCAAAGGGTTATTAGACCACCCTATTGGGGGTCGGACCTGTCAACATTATGTTAAGTGGTTAAGTTGAGTCCAACCTAGTAAAGGTTATTAGGCAAGTCAAGTCATGTATAAATAGAGTGCGGGAGGCACTCTATTTGATCATTCACTTCTCACTCACACACTCATTGGAGAGTGGCGCACTAGTGGAGGAGGAGAAGCTGCTGCTAGGAGGACTATCTCTTGTACTTGGGTTGTATCATTGCTCTATCTATCTCTGAGGAAGTTGCGGGGTTTTTCACCTTCTTGGTTTTCCCCGGTGAAACTCCGTGTCTCTTGTGTGCTTTCATTATTGTGTCCATGATTGATATGCTGTAGATATGCTGTACATGTTATTCTCTTAGTTAAGATCCTAGATCAGATTGAAATTTTGAAAAACAACATTGGGATGCTCCTTCAGGTTTTACAGTAGCATATAATCAGTCATGGGAGATCTTGCAGGTTTTGCGGAGGCATATAATAATTCCTGAGATGTACCTACTTGATGGCTTGCTCGCAGAGATGATGAAGACCTACATGGAGGCTAGGCCTACATCTAGCATGAAAAAGGGATGGCTCTGTATAACTTCCTATGACAAGTAGATTGGAGATTGATGGTTGAGATAGCAGCAGTAGTGATGATGATGATCCAATGATGAAGACTTGTGCCGATGAACTGTGTCAAGAGAATACCTTCCTAGTTAGGAGGGAGTGTTGATATATTTGTAACTTCGGAATGTATTTCACTTGTATATTTTATATTGTACTCATAGAGTCATATGTCATTGTACTTCTGACGGAGAAGTTTCATTCCTCCAATCAGGAAAGCTATTATTGTATTTGAGTGGGTTACTAGACTCCCCTAGTGGGGTTGGCCCAAAGTTGAGTTATAATGGTTTATTAGACTCTCCTAGGAGAAGTCGGCCCAGTTAGGGTAAAATGCAAGTGAAATAAAGTATAAATAAAGAGTGTGACTCTCTCATTTGATTCATTTTTCACTCACTCACTCATTTGTACAAGTGAGAGAGAGAAGAGTTCACACAAGTGGAGGAGGAGGAAGCCACTGGAGACCATCTCTTTGTTTTGGATTTTTGTATTATTGCTCATTCTATCTTTGAGGAAGTTGTGGGGTTTTATCCTTTATGGTTTCCCCGGTGAAATGCTTTGTGTCTCTTGTCTCTTATGTTTGATATGTTGTGCATGTTGTTCTCTCAGATAAGATCCTAGATCATATTGAATTAAATTGTGAAAAACTAACACCCTTCTTAGTTGGATGTATCTTCTTTTGTTTCTTCTTCCTCTCCTGATAAAAGAAGTGGTGCTAGTAATCAAGAGGATAAGAAGAATAAGAAAAGAAAGATCAAGAAGAACAAGGATAAGAAAGAGACCAAGCATCACCCAGCTACCTCTGATGGCACTCATTTTACAAAAACACCTCGTAGACCCAAGTTGCCTTGTAAGATTTTCAGGGGTGATCACCTTCTTAAGGATTGTCCTGGTATTTCCAAAGTCTTAGAAGAGTGGTCTAAAGTCTCCAAAAAAACCATATCATCAGCCTCTGGACATCATACTGCTAATGCCCCATCGACCAATGATTCTATGGTTAAGGGTAGAAAAGGTAAGGTCAAGAATTCTTGTTTGTTATGCAAGGACATGCACCTTACTTACCTTTATCTGTGCATGGATGAAGCTTCGCAGTTGTTGGAAGACATTACTGTATCTCAGAAACATATTCCAACAGGATATCATAAGTTGTCTCTTGGCCCCCTATTGGTTGATGAAGTGGTTGATCTAGCTTCATCCTCGGTTCATCCCTCTCTTGCCTCAAAGATTGAAAAACAAGTAGTTCATCCCACTCTTCCTTTGAAGAGTGAAGTTGAAGTGGTCGAACCGATATCACCTCCATTCAATCCCACTCTTTCATTGGAGAATGCTAAGACTGGAGTAGTCACCATGACACAATCTTCGTCTCATTCTACTCTTCCAGTTGAGAGTGAATTGAAAACCACCCATGTTTTCCTAGTTAGTTCACATTATTCTAGGAAAGGGGAAATATTGTCCATTTCCACATGACCTCCTCCAAGTACTGAGGTCATTTCCTTTGATTGGAATAGTATAGTAGAATCATGTCTTCCTTCAGGTGTTCCTTTCCAGATACCTATAGGAGTTGTCGATAAGGAAATATTTCGCACTATAGTTGATGAGGGAGATTCTGTTACTACTTTATCCTCAACTTCTTGGAAAGCTATAGGTTCTCCTCAGCTTGTGCCAGTCATTGACCGGATACTGGATTTTAATATAAGGCCTACTGGACCTTTAGGGATTCTTCCGTAGTCACCTATCACATTAGGAGATAAAATTGTCTGTATTTATGTTATGGTAGTCCAAGGTCCCTTAGATTTAATCTACTCCTTGGACGAGATTATGTCTATGCCATGAAAGCTATAGTGTCCACTCTCTTTCGAGTGATGTATTTTCCTCATCATGGAAATATAGTGACCATTGATAAACTTTCCTTTGTCACACCGAATCATCCCATGGATCCTAGTCATCAGACTTCCCTGAATGTTCCGCATGTTTTAGTGGTTTCTTCCCCTTAGGGATGGGGGGAATGTCTCCAGCCTATGGAAATCATGTTGGAGTTATCCCATTATATTATTATGCTGGGGGTAACACTACCAACCTCTAGACATCATGTTGGGTAGGAACTAATTCCAAGCATCATTTACCTTTGGTTTCAAGCTTGTGTAAAAATGAAACCAGTCCCAAGCATAGTTTGCTTTCAGTTTCGAGCTTGCGTAAAAATGAAATCACTCACGAGCATAGTTCCCTTTCGATTTCAAGATCGTTAAAAATGAAACAGGTCATTATGAGCATAGTTCCCTTTCCGTGTCAAGCTCGTTAAAAAATGCAATAGGTCCTCATGAGTATAGTTCCTTCTATGTGTCAAGCGCATTAAAAAATGTAACATACCATCACGAGCATAGTTGTATTCCTGTGTCAAGCTCGTTAAAAAATGAAATGGATGACCATGAGCATAGTTCTATTCCTGTGTCAAGCTCATTAAAAAATGAAACAGGTCATCATGAGCATAGTTCTATTCCTATGTCAAGCTCGTTAAAAAATGAAATGAATGACCATGAGCAAAGTTCCCTTTCTGTGTCAAGATCATTAAAAAATGAAATAGGTTCCCACGAGCATGGTTCTTTGTATGTGTCAAGCATGTTAACAAATTAAATAGGTTCCCATGAGAAGAGTTCGTTTCCTGTGTCAAGCTCATTAAAAAATGAAACAGATTCCTCTCCAATTGAGTTGAGTCTTCCACCACATTTAGTACCTGAACCTTCTTTTCATCCACCTGTTCCATTTTATCATTTCTCTTCCTCCATCTCTAGTGAACATATTCCTATTAGTATCCAAGGGTTTAATCGGGTGAAGAAACAAAGTAGGCAAATGAAACAAAGCTTGGGGGCAGGTATTCAACCTCTGGATATCATGTTGAAATCAACTTGACCGCCTCTCCACACAATGTTGGAAATAAGTTGTTTACTTCTAGCAATCACGCTAGGGTCATGTACCATCCTCTCGATGTCATGTACCATCCTCTCAATGTCATGTTGGGAAAACATTCGCCAATGAGAATATTTTCGAGCATACTTTCTTTTTGGTTTCGATTTCGCTAAACCATGAAAATCATACTGAGCATCGTTCATTCTATGTTGCAAGATCGTTAAAAAATGAAGCAGATACCATGAACATTCTTCCAACCTATCTTCGATCTTGTTAAAATCAGTAAGATGGTGTCGAGCTTACTTTTCACCTTTTCGTGCTCTGGTCTAAAACATGAAAAGTGGTTTGACCTTACTTTTTCCTTTTTCATGCTCTAGATGCAAACATGAAAAATATTATGAGTGCTTTTGATACCATGATCGTGCTAGTTAAAAACCTAGTAAAATGGTGTCGAGTATACTTTTATCATTTTTCGGGATCGTAATACTTTTACGAAAAGGAAGTACCATTTTTTATTCCGAGCGAACTTGATTCTTTCACGCTTGTCAAAGTATTAGAAAGGTTGTCTTTCCGGTGATAGTTTATCCCTTTTTCAGACCAGTTGGACTATTTACGAAAAATGAATACTCTAGTCAATCCTTGACTAGAAGAGTTCTTCCAGGTATTATTTTATACTTTTTCGGACCTTAGGGACTAAATATATGAAAACGTATACCTTGGAGTCTTCTTTAGTCTTTTCAAACTCTCTAAACATAAAATGACGTCGAGTTTACCTTATTTGGACTCATTAAAATTTAACATTGAAGGGCCCTTATAGGGACGAACCCCTCCTTTCTGAGGTTCGTAAAAAATGTGATATTGGACTCGTCCAAAGGATGAGCTACACTGAGCATATGTTATCCTCCTCGATCTTGTTAATAAACAAAGAGGTACTCGCCAATCATGATGGGGAATAAGGAAAGAGTATGTACCTACATGTATTAATGCCATCTTATAGTCGCACTTGAACATGGAACCTCTTGTATCCTATTCAAACAATTGGATAATCAACTTGTCCTCGACTCATGCCAATTACATGGGTTGTGTTATTCCTCTAGGTCATTCGAATAGTAATACAGTCATGTGTTATGTTATGTCTTGGTCTCCACCTCGTTGAGTCAATGCTGTCGAACCGTTTGTTGTGCCATTAAATGTTCAAGGGAGGTTTATCCTTTGAATTCAACCTTTGCAGTTGTCTCATTTTCCTTTGAGTCAGTTACAACTAAGTCGGTACTAAAGTCATCCACTCAATCCAATCTGTTTCAAAAATATTTGATCATGTTTCGTGTTGATGATGGGGGAATCATTATGTCCCTCCTTCGACAGGTATATCCTTTTCGACTACAACGCATCATCCAAGGATCAGAATTAGAAACTAGTCAAGTACCTTGGGCCTGCATGCCTTAATGGTAGGTTACCTCACTTTCAACAGTAAGTTTACATCATTGACTTATGATTGAAATATTCCACTGAATTTTCGACCTGAACTCTTTGATTCACATTCGACGGGATGTATTGTGATACATTGGGAATCATTGACACCATTAGTGATTTCCCTCACACTTGTTAACGGTTTACATCATTGACCAGTAATCAAGTGGTTTCTACCATGTTCGACTTCAACACATGGTTAGATTCGTATCATTGCGGGTTTGGGGTGAAGACCCTAGGAAATTTTTTCGAGGTTGTGATCGATATTTTTGAGTCACATCACACAGATCAACTCTTGTATTGGTCGTGGCTATGTAATCATCTCATCATGGATCTACGCTTGTTTCTTAGTAGCCATGATTGTGTTCAGTCAGTTAGTACTAATATGGATCTACACTGTATTGGTTGAAAAACATTTTGTGATTTATTTGGGACATGTATCTTAAGAGTCTATTGTATGACAAATTCATTGATAAGTCTTCAACTGACAGTTTTTTAACTCAATTTACATCAGTCAAAGTATTTCACCTATCCTATTCCTTTAGCTTCATACTTTGGGGGGAAATATGTTACACCAAAATCATGTCATCACCATGATACTGAGGTGTATATCCTTGGATTAACCATGATCCCTGAAGTTCCAAGTGCCAAATGACCTGGGAAGAGGCTTTGCCTTTCACTTTCCTAGTTTGGATCAATGACGCACCTTGTATGATCACAACATGTGTCAGACATTGGGTGACGCACTCTGCACATTGACAAAGTGCATCGTTGACCCTTGTTTCCTTCACTCAACATGTGTCATAGCTCAGTGACAAAGGTTTCTCTTTGATAGGGTGAGTCGATGCTTGTTAAAAGACAAAAAAGAGATTTTCGAGAGTCTTCTAGAACGAATCTCTCATGGAGGCTTATCCCTACAAATATGCATAGGTGGAAGTCAAAGCTCTAGACTTTTGGGATAATACTCTAACTTTCTCCATGATATACTCAACCTATTCTATCCTATTTGGCTTATAAATGCAAGCTTACTTTCATAGGATGGGAGAGGAAGAAGAGAGTATCCAAGTGCTGTTGAAATTTTCTTAGAGCTAATTTCTCTTTTTTTAATAGGAACAAGGTTGGATCTTTGAGGAAAAAGGTTAGTTGGAAGAAGTTGCGACGTCAAGGCATGGTTGTAGTCTCTCACTTTGTACTTGGTTTATTACAGTAATATATACTCTTTCCATAAATATTGTTTGCATCAAATATTTAGAATTAGTTTCCTTGACCACTAGTTTAGATTAATCAATATTGCATATTATTATTGTTTGTGTGTTTCCACTTGTTTGTTGTATATTATTTGGCAGTTGAAGATCGAAGGCTACATCAAGCAAAGAGAGATCACTATGGTTGCAAGGTAAGCAATTACTTTGCATCCTTTGTAATTTGGTTAGTCTAGGAAAGTTTGTGTATTTGGTTGTATTTTGTTCTAGATCTATAACATTTAGACTAGAGAGCTTTTGTCCTTGTCCGCATAGATGAAGTGCCTTGAAACATTAATGAACATTGTTGGCCTATGGTTGGGTGGAACGTTGCAGCCACACCTTCAGTCACCAGGTCGTCTAATTCAATTAAGTATTTGTTTTTATTTATGTATAATATCCCATGTTTAATTTGATTGTTTCCCAATTGTAAAAGAGGTCATCCAATTTATATTGTTGATGTTGTTTGAGCCAATTATGGAAATCTTATGCTAAAATTGTCATTGCATTACTTAAATGTAAATCATATGAACTTCATGTGCAATGATAAATCTATATTTATTAGAATAAATATTATGTAATGCAAAGGGGATTATTCTATTAATTATGTCAAGAACGATTCTTAGGGAGTATTATGCTAAAGAGTTGCATTATAGAAATCACAGGCTAATCTGAATGTGTTCAAGATGCTAAGCTATAACAAATAGTTTACATTCACATAATTATATGGGAATGCTATCTAAGGCTAGTATTTATGTGTTAAGAATGAGAACTTTAATGGACTTTTTTAAAGCTATCATAGCCCTTGAAAAAGAACTTAAATAGTTATATTATAAGAAATAACCTAACTTTGACTAATTATTTTAATGAGATAGCCCTGGCCTAAATTTCGAGATCTCTTCTACCAATCGCAGAGATCTACCAATCAACAGAACACCCAAGCGCTCATACTAACTCGGTTCAACAGGGTTACGGAAAAATACCAAATATTATCTACGGTAATCAATTGACGCAGCAAGGAAATCAAATCTCTGTACAAAACGATACAAGGACTTATACCTTCCATGCAGAAATAAGATGGAGAAGTTCATTGTAGGAAGTTATTATTATTAGTCAGAAGATATTACGGTCACCGAGACGAACCACGGTAAAGTTTATCAAGGCAGGGAAGATCTAACTCTGCGATATATAACACAACAACGTTTTTACGGTACAGAAAAGATCCAACAATCAAATTCAACAGTGTTTTTTTGATAGGGATCGGGTTCGGCCGTCTGACTAGGTCCAATGACCGTTTGGTGTTTTATCCCCGTACAAATATAAAGCATATAAATCTTTAACATGAATACCAAGCTCTTTCTACAAATGATATACCTAAAATGCCCACAACCAAAATTGGGATTCTTAACTCCGTGGGTAAACATTAGATTACCCCGATAATCATTGGTGGGTTAAACATTAGATTACCCTGATTACCCCAATGTGTATCTGTAAATGGCGGACATTTGCGGGGTAAACATTAGATTTTCGGGGATGGGTTCCCTTCATGGTTGTCTACTTCAGACCGAAGGAGGCTTCTTTAACGGCTGAAAGTTTAAGACATTCTGTCAGCTTTGTCGGAGGAAATAGATTAAATGTTTTTGAATCGCGGAACCTCTGCAATGACGGAGAAACTCGTGTAAGTCTATTGCAACTGTCTTTTTTACGAACAAGTCTGGCCCTACGGAAGAGTTAAGGTTCTTTTTCCGGCGGAGGAACTTGTCTATTTTTTCTGCAATGGCGGACATTTCGGATCCACTCTTCTGCAAAAGGGCAGATGAACCTTTCCGGAGGAACTCGCCTATTTTTTTTGCAATGGCAGACATTTCGAATCAACTCTTCCACAAAAAGGCAGATGAACCTTTTCTTCTTCTCCGATGAATTGTTTCACTTAAGACAATACAAACAATGGAGACTCGAAGGGCGGCTCAGCTACATGGACCGGCTGTCTGAAGAACTTTCGACAATAAACAGAGTAGTTTCGACAAAATTTTCATGAAATTGCGGTTTTCAAATATGTTTCAAATTGCGGTTTTCATGAACTGTACCATTGCAACTGCCGGGTGAGACATATTCAGAGAGCCAGCCGCCTTCTGTGCAATGGATTTGCTTGCGAGTTGCGACCGTTTCCCTTCCTGCTATCATCAACCAGCAAGGATCCCTCTTGCTTGAATTCAATGGTTCCTTCATATAGCATCTCATCATCAGGATTTGGTCAAATTATTTCTGCTCTAGAACACCCACCTACGCCACAGGGCGCTCTTGCCACTATATATATTCACTCGTCGTTCTATCTATCCATAATCCATCTGCATGATAAGATTGAGCTTATTCTCAGCGAACAATTGTTTGTTTGGCTATTACTGCATTCCGTGGAAGTGGAAAGTTATTAATCTGTACATCCGCAATCAGTCCCATTGCTATTCCTCCTAAATTAGGGTGTCATTAAATCACTCGATCATCTGCTGTTGAAGCAAATTAATTCCATTTATCCAGATGGAATATCGATCAATTTATCGTGGCTGTTTATTTAATTTAGTAGTAGCAGTCGTAATACTAGCAGTGGTATATCCTCCTGTAATTGTAGCGAATGCGAAAGGGTTAACGGTGGGTTACTACAGTCACAGTTGCCCTGAGGCGGAGGCAATTGTAAGTGCAGCTGTGGCTAAAGCCGTGAGAGCAAATCTTGGCGTTGCAGCTTCTCTCATCAGGATGCATTTCCATGACTGCTTTGTCAGAGTAAGTATAGCATGGCAACGTATAGTGGTATATATCAATTTCATACCACTAATCCATGACTGCTTTCTCTGCTTGATTTTCGGCCCATAGCATTTTTCTCCATACAAACGACGCGGTGGTATACAGCTTCTTCTGCTTTACCCGCCTCCCGATGCCATTTATCCCTTAAAAATACCGAATCTCTTCACAATGTTTTGTCTCAGTCACTAAATATATAACTTAACATTAATATTGATATAAAATCTTCTAATTTCTTCTGTGCTCATATTTATATATTTTTATCATGTCCTTTTGTCTCCATCACTAAATATATGCACTCACACAACTCGCGCACTCACATCTATTACTACACTATATCCTTAGGGGTAGGAGATTTGAATCTATGAACATCTTAAAAGAAAATGGTTCCTCAACAAGAGCATCATTTCATTTACAAGAATTGAACCTAGGTGGGGAGGGCAACAATCTTTCCTCCCAACCACCCAAGCTACAACCAATGGACAGGCCACAAGTCCACTTAGATATTATATTAAAACAACTCAATTAATTTATCATTATAATTTAAAACTATTCTTTAATAAATATTTTTATATCATCAAATTTATTTAAACTTTATACTTATTTAACAATTATTAGATATCAAATTTAATATTAAATTAATTTTATTTTTAATAATTCTTATATAAATTAATTCGTGAGATGTAGAAGGGTGGGTGGCAGGTGGGTGGCACGTGATGGTAATCTTGTGGATACTAAAATCCAACCATGTTAAGGGTTGGTGTGGTCCAGGTCGGGTGCAATCTCCGGGTGATTTTGCCCCTAGTTCGTGGTCTCTTACACTAGCCAACCCTAATGGTCATAGGATACTACCACTGGTAAAAAAACAAAACAAAAAAATTCTTATATAAATAGCAATTATAAATTTAAAATTTATTATAAAATATTCAAATACATATTTTATATTTTTAATGTATTCATTAAAAATATTAATGTTGAGAACTTACACCCTAACTTTGTAGAGAATAGAACTATTCTTTAATAAATATTTGTATGTCATCAAAATTATTCAAACTTTACATTTATTTATAAATTATTATATATCAAATTTAATATTAAATTAATTTTATTTTTAATAATCTTATATAAATCGCAATTATAAATTTAAAATTTATTATAAAATATTCAAATACGTAGTTTATATTTTTTTAAATGTATTTATTAAAAAAAATTAATGCTGAGAACTTACACTGTAGCTTGGTAGAGAATAAAACTATTTTTCAATAAATATTTTTATACTATCAAAATTATTCAAACTTTATATTTTTTAAAATTAATATATATTAAATTTTATATTAAATAAATTGTATTTTTAATAAATTTTATATAAACTACAACTATAAATTTAAAATTTATTATAAAATATCCAAATACATATTTTATATTTTTAATGTATTTATTAGAAAAACTTAATGTTGAGCTTCGTATCTAAAGACGAGAAAACATAGTACCGTAATCACGTTGTCATACGAATTAATATTATTACTTTAATACCAAACACTCATACGTTGCCATTATCAATTTCATACAAATTAGTGGTAGATATCAATTTCATCATGAATACTATACTGATACGCTTACAGGGATGCGATGGATCAATACTGATCGATTCCACTCCTGGAAACCAAGCAGAGAAAGACTCAGCGGTAAACAATCCGAGCCTTCGTGGGTTCGAAGTGATTGACGAAGCAAAGTCGACATTGGAAGGCAAATGTCCGAATGTGGTCTCATGTGCAAACATCCTTGCTTTCGCTGCAAGAGATAGCGCCTACCAGGTGGCTGATTAATTCTCAATACTGTTATATTTGTTAATATTCAAGTGCGTAGCTATATATCTGTATATATTGATATTGATGATAGTGTATATTGGCGCAGGCTGGAGGATTAATTTGGGAGGTGGAAGCAAGACGAAGAGACGGAAGGATCTCCCGAGCATCAGACATCTCAGGGAATATACCTACTCCACAATTCAAAGTAAACCAACTCACGCAAAATTTTGCAGCAAAAGATATGTCTCAGGAAGACATGGTCACTCTCTCAGGTAGCTACTAACTAAATACTATAAGCATCTAAATAGATGTTTGATTCAGTTTAACCATTGCATCCCTCATCATAATCATGCTTTAATTAAAAAACCTTTTATTTATAATTTGCAAGGGCGCACTCTATGGCTGTTTCGCATTGCTCTTCATTCACTGCAAATGCCCAATGGCTAGGTCTAATTCAAACTCTGATCCCACGGTGCCTTTGGATTCATTGACACGCAAACGTTTAGATCAGAAGTATTACGTGAATCTTCAAATAAAACTCTAATCAAAGATTCAAATGTTGATGTCGAATCCATGGACATCTAGTATGGACACTAATTTCTTTAAAATAAATTATTTTATTATTATAATTTCATAAATTTATTCTCTGTGTTTTTATTATATTGTTAAATTTACATTAACAAATTAGTTTCGCTTATTTTATAATATTGTTAAATCCTAAACAAAGCAAATCATTGTATTAAAAAATAGTTTCTCTGGTTTATAGCAACATTTGATAGTATTGTAATGAATTATATGTTAAAATTAAAAAAAATTGTCTCTTAATTTAAATATAATTAGATATTAGTTTTTTAAATATTTTAAGGAAAAGGAAAAATCTAAAAAAATATATAATTAAAATATATTAAAATTTTAAAATGGTAATGAATTTTATATTAAAATTTTGAAAAAAAAATATTAATTTAAATACAAATAGATATTTGTTTTTTTTAATATTTTAATATAAAGGAAAAATCTAAGAAAAAGAATAATCTAAATAAAATGTATTAAAATTTTAACATTGTAATTAATTTTATACTAATTTATTTTGAAAAATAATGTACGTTAACTTAGTTAACTTAGAGGGAAAATCTCAAAAATTAAGCCAAATGTTAAATTTCAAAAATTAAGCCAAATGTTAAATCTCAAGTCTCCTTAATATTAAATATATATTAAAAACATGTTTTTTTTTCAAATTTTTTATTTTAATATTTTAGCTATTTTTTGTTTCTAATACTTTAGCTATATTAATGTATATTTTAATACCATATCCATTTTTTTTTAAAGAAAAGATCCTCGAAATCACATTCAATGAGAGTTTTCCTATAAGTTTTATTATGAACCCGTCTTTTAAAAAATTTAGCCATTTCATTTGAATATAAACATGTAACCATTTTCTAAATTGGAAAAAGTCCCTTCAACAAAAATAAACATCACTCATTCGCTCACAAAATTAAAGACGTAATTCATTGCATAAACAGAGTTTCAAAATCTTTTCTTATCTTATAATTGGAATCGTGGAAGAGTTTATTAAATTTAAACAGAATTTTATGAAATATACATAAGAATTCCTCGTACTAAACCCTTTTAGTTATAATGGTTTTTTTGTTTTTTTCCAGCGAAAAAAAGCATACTATTGATATTCAAAATGTGAATCAAACACTACAATGATAGATCAGCCATCACCTGACATTGATCTCGTTTTTCATCTCTTCAGTTCATATATTCTTACAAAAATTTTCAGACTATTCAATATCATCACAATATCGATTCTAGATCTCTCAATATTTAAACCTTTTAACCAAAAAAATATGTTAATCCATAAAATATAATGAACCATTTCCATGGACTGTCTTTTCAAGATATTCTTCCCAAAATAGAAAACCATCTTCACCTTCAAAAGCCTGTTTTAACATCTTGTCTGCCAAGTGATTATACTCTCGATATATATGTTCAAGTATAAGGTTGTTGAATTTATCGATTTCACTCATGATCTTGTTGCACCAATGTGTTAAAGCTATCACATTCAATTTGTATTCACCTTTGGCCCATTTTATGGTAACCCGAGAGTCCCCATATATTTTGATCCTTGGTAAACCAAAATAATTTGCCAGCCGAAGTGAACACCAAAGTGCTAGGAGTTTTGCCTTCATATTTGTGCCCCCGCCACATTTAAGCCGAAAGGTATAATAATGTTCTTGATTAAGTATAATAGCCCCCCCAGCTGCACAATGTCCCACAGTAGTTGCACCATCAGAAAAGATAACAGGATCATCATAAACCAAGTGAAATAACTCATGAATTGATACGTAAACCCTAAACCGGCGGAGGAGGGAGGGGAGACGGTACAGGGGAACTCGTGGGCGTTGCTTTCAGAGGAACTAAGAGCGTCTTTTGATTCTGATGAAGATCTGGAGCCGGTTTGAAGTTTGTAAAGAGATGAGCTCGTGACTATAGCCATCGAGCAAAGTGTCGAGCATGGAATCCATTGTCCATTGAGCAGAATCATTGAAAATCTAAAGACAAATGATAGATGGGAGAGACTTCGATTATGTTCAAATATATATAAAGTATTATGAGACCAAAGGAGGTGATGGTGGAAGCAATTTTTGTGACAAGAATTAATGCATCGTTACCGGATGTCAAGAAAGAGGATGAGTCAGACACATTCCGTTCACAAATTTTGTCCAACACTCCTTGCTATTAAACTTAACAGGTTGAGTGTTTTCAAAGGCCTCCGATCTCAACAATGATCTGCGCATGGCTTTTACGCCATCTCAGCTTAAGAGCTCACTCGGGGTTTCTCAGCATCCTGCAGAGTAAAGGGGTCAAAGTTAATGAGAAAAACTTTGGTTGCACATCAAATAGAAATATATACAAGAATCGTTCCTGCTGCAGTTATTAGAGTGAAAAGAGGAGACTCAGCATCCATCGGATCAAACAATCAATGGTGGATATTGATTCGACTAATGGGATTTATCCCACATTGGCAGCGAGTTTGAGTTGGTATGTATTTATAAAGCCCAGCCTCACTATTGCTATTCGACGCGTGGTGCAAAGGGTATATGTTTATATAAAATTTATCATTCTTGATGAGTATTATATTCATTAAATGATCCCAATAAGCAAATGATTGCCAAAAATAAAATAAAAAAATAAAAAATGTGATGATTGGATAGAAGTAAAAAGAAAACACAGATCGACAACTGAGACAAACTTGGTTATAAGAATCATATTGACCTGACTAATAGATTGAATGTCTATTGATGCCAAGTTGGAATGGTGTTCATTATGGTGTGCTATGGTGTTCATAGTCATTTCCGACACTACAACGTATATGAAGTCTTGGCTTGATCGTGGATTAGATTTCATGGTGTAGTTTGACGAGAAATTTAGTGTTGTATTATAAGAAATTTGAGTCTCTTGGTATTCTTCTTAGATAAAGGTTACTTGATGATGATATGGGACAGTAACTTCCTCAACTGTTTGCTGCTTTTAATCTTCTTGAAAATCTTTTTCATACTCACTTTTGTAATGATTTTTCCCTTCAAGTTCTTTATCACAACAATCTTCTTGAAGAACCACAACTAATTTGGACTCTTTATTATAATGCAAGAGGGCTAGATGAGCACAAGGATATAAAGTATTCTGGATTTGTAGTTGCATTTGTTCCCAATGACTATTCTGTTGTTGGAATGCATGGTTTCACTCATAGATGAGCACAAGGATATAATGTATTTCAATATATTCAAGGGTTAGGTATGCGGTTCAAAACATCAAGGAAGATTTGATTACATATCTTTTCCTTTTAATGTCCATATGGATATTTTCGTGCACTCTCATATTCAAAAGATCACATATCTAAGAGTGATTGTTAGCAAATGGACTGTTAGAGCAAGAACTCATCAAGGAACTTTCAAGATAAAATGAATTGAAGTGAGGGTGTACCATGATCAATGAATTTACCGCTGATATTGTCTATCATGGCTATTGTGGTTGTTGGTGAGACACCTTATGCAGAAGCAAATGGGGACAATCTGAATTTGACAATTCCCTTAGGTGGAGGTAACACGACTAAGAACTTATGTGGTTCCTTCAAATGTCTTGTAATCTTGATTTTGGCCTAATATTTTCAAGAAAAGGGTGAGTTTTAGGCTAAGTATAACTCATGCTTTTACGACAAAACATGTCGCGGTTGTTTTGTGAATTTTGGCATCATTTTGATGAATCTACACCGAGAGTTTCATATTGGTTGTGCGAGTTGCGCCGACAGTTTTGCATCATTTGAACGAGACACGCCGACCGGCTAACGATGAAAGTTTTCGGAAAAAGTAAATTGATGCCAATGTCAGTATAAAACAACAAAGGTCGCCAACCATTTAACTGCAAATGAGCGAATCACGCCAATCGTGGACAATTACAAGAGATCAAGGTCGGGCCTTTCACACAAGGAGCCAGATGCAAGGGTTGATAGTCGTAACCATGAACATAGGAGGGATGATGAAACTCCTAGAAATGGAACAATAGGGGCAAGAGAAGGAAACACTACTATAGAATTGTCAAAAGTGAATCCCCCCGCTGTGTTAACTCGGAAAAAGAGAGAACTGCAGGTCAAGTATGAAATCCCAAATGGCATCACCTAGATTTACTGATGTTTTTCACTGCCTTGGTTGCTTTGGTGAATACAAAGTTTCCAGAATTTGGTAATATGCTTTTGAGAATAATTATTTTCCATCTTAAAAGGGCATTCAAACGCAATGACAAGGTTGGTTTGCCTTGATCTTATTAACTAATTTTTGGCCTTGTCAATTCCTGTTTTATTCTGAAACTATCTTTTGCATGATATGCTTATTTTATGTTTAACTATTATGCAGCCTCTGTTATTGGCAACAACAAAATTCATAGCTCATCTGGCGAACCAACAAGTTGCACATGAGATCATTACTTTGGATGAGCTAAAAGCTCGAGTCTATTTTATTGTGATTGGAGCAACAAACTGCCAAATAGTATTGACCCATGCCTTAGAAGGTTTGGAAGGTTTAAGTTGTGTATATAAACACTATGGTTCAATGTTGTCTTTCTATCTTTATTTGTTTATTTATAGTAAATAGTGTATAAATAACAACATGTTAAGAATTGTTCGATAGTTTGTTGAGGTGCCCAATGTTTGGAAAATGTCAAGAGGAACCTTCAAACGGTAAATCACCAATGATTCAATGTTGTTTTGTAGGTTGTTGTTTTATGGATCACCTTGTTGTAGGAAGTCTCTGCTTGAAAAAGCCATTGCTAATGAGTGTCAAGCTAATTTCATCAGTGTAAAAGGCCTAAAATTATTAACAATGTGGTTTGGAGAAACTTAGGTTAATGTACAAGAGATTTTTGACAAATCTTGACAATCCACACCATATATCTTATTCTTTGATGAGCTTGATTCTATTTACGCACATGTCAGATGTTGTATCTTTGATTGGCATGATACTTGAGCATAGATTTACCCCTATCTTTGTTTCTTCTACGTTTCCTCTTTTCCTACTGGCGTTCACTTTGACTCTCCAGGGGCAAATGCTAGTTAATACATTGGTAAGAAGTTGATATTCCCTTATGGTATATGAAAGTAATTGATTGTGGTTGAAAATTGGTTTTCACATGTAGAGGATTTTTATTACACTTGATATACAATTAATTTCATGAATGGTTTTGGTTATAGGGCTAATACAATTTCTTGTACATATGTCTTATTAGAAATTAAAGGAAAAACTTTTATACCCCATTTCCCAAATAGTTGGTTAAGTATTTTGGGTTCATTACAATTGCAGGGGTGTTCACCTTACATTTCAAGCATTTCCCCCCCAAAATGATAAAAAATATATATAAAATCTTGAAATTGGGGTAGTTTGGGTGGTTTGGGTAACTACTCTCTTGGTTACAAGTTCTTTCTACCCGACTCTAGAAATCGTCTCCATTAACCATAAAACCAAGGGATATAATCCATTGAGGGGACCTAATTCCTAAGTATTGTTGTGGTGGAGGAATCACCATTCTATGTCCCTTTTCCACTTATGCCCTATGTTTTGAAACTACTTCCCTAGTTGGTTTCAAACCCTTATACATTGGAGCTTTGCTTGGGATTGTTGGAGAAGAGAAGTAGGAGACTCAGAGTCAAAGTTTCACAAGGTGTTGAAGTAGAGAAGAGGTAATATTGTACCTATTTTTGTTGTTTTAATAGAGACTTGACATCTTTCCCCTCCCAATTTACTGTGATGATCATTGTCTTAGATTTGGTTATATGTTGATGTTCATTTGATTAATTAGGGTTTATTTCAGTATTATATTTGAACTTCAAAAAGATTTTGTATCTAAAATATTTTGAGAAGGGTATTGTAGTGGTTTTGCAGGTTCTTGGGTTGAAGGATTGAAGTAGAGCCAAAGAGGAGAAAAAGGTAGGACCAACCTTCATAAAAATGTATATTATTCTCTATCTTTCAAACTCTAATTTACTTACTATAAGACCCTAGTATGTTGGTGGCCTCACCTCAATCATAAGATAAATTCCCTAACAACAATTTCCTAGAAAGAAACACATATTATTATTAACCTTATGACCTTCTAGGAAGAACTTGTAAAATTACTAGTTATTGATACATTTAGATTAGGTGCTTCTCATATTAAAAAAAAAAAAAGAATAAACATAAAAATAATATTAATAAAAACTTGAAATTATTATTCTTAAATTTTTTTTTTTTTTTTTTTAATATAACCTATAAAACCCTAACTTTAAAGTAATGTAATAAAAGCTCACTTTCACATAGAATCCCAAATTCTAAAAAAATACATTTTAACTTGAAATGGGATGGCATACCATATTATTTACATATTGAAATCAACCCAATAATTACTTAAATGAAACACGAGTATCTTTAAAAATAAAACTTTATATATAAGAGTAATTTAATTTGCCAATTCATGATGCTAAAAGTGGGAAAAAACAAAGACATATGTAAAAATAAAACAAGGAAAATCAACATCTATCATAAGAACAACTTGAGAACAAGGTGCAGATAATCCTATGTATAAAAAGACAAACAACACTGGTAAATATGAAAATTTGAGTGTTTTACATAGTTTGTTGAGTTTGCATAAAAGGAAAAACAACCATATTAAAAAAATGTCATTATAGTAAAAGCTAAGGTATTTTTAAAATAAAAACATTAAAACTATAAATGCAAATATTATTATTAGTATTTAATTCTATAACTTTGCAAAATCTTTACTTAAAAAATTATTTTTATTATAAGTATAATTATTTTTAAATCTTACAAAATCTTATTAATTTTATATTATTATTATTATTATTATTATTTAATTCTATATTATTATTATTTAATTATATAATTTTATAAATTTATTTATTTTTATTAAATTTAATAATAAAATTCAATATATTGATTAAAAATAACCAAAAAATAATAAAAATAATATTAAAGAGGAATTCCGTGTTTTGTAAAGAGTTTGATCTAGATGTTTGAACCTTAATGCAGGTCTATCCTCAGGAGAACTTAAAAGTTTATGGATCTCCTCACAACGTCAATCGAGATGATGGTCTCAAATTGAAAGAAGCTTGGAAACGTGTCGTGTATCACATAAAAACCAATCAGCCTCCTCATAAAGATTTTCAACACAATCCTTAAAGGCGACCTTACATATTGAGATGCTCGCCATTTCATATTAATACCCTTAAGATAAGCGAGGAGATCCATGAGCTTTTAAGTTGTCCTAAAGATGGACCTGCATAAACTCTTTACAAAATGCAAAATTCCTCTTTTACACCTGGGTGAAAAATGAATTATAAAAAATTATATTAATAAAAATTATATAAGAATAAAAATAATATTAATAAAAACTTAAAATTATTATTCATTAGAATTTTTTTTTTTAATTTTTTTTTTTAATTTATGTAGCTGTGATAAAAACTCACTTTCATATAGAATCCAAAATTTGTGATACCATCAAAAAAAAATGTACTTTGACTTGAAATAGGATGGCATGCCATATTATTGACATCAACCCAATAATTACTTATATGAAATAAGAGTATCTTTAAAAGAAACTACTTTGTGAATTCATCCGTGCTAGTTTTTTATTCTCTAAGGGTGAAAAGAAAAGAGATGTTTAAATAAAGCAAAGAAATTTAACATTTATTATAAGAAAAACTTAAGAACGAGATGCAGATAATCTTATCAATACAAAGTATAACGAAAATATTCAATTCATGATGTAAATTTGAGTTTTTTTATATAGTTTGTTCGGTTTGAAGAAAAAACATAAACAACCATATTATGAATGTTTTGCAATACAAAAAAATTGAAACATCTTAACATAAAAAAAACATCAAAACTATAAACACAAATTTTAATATTATTATTTTTCAATTCCATAATCTTATAAAATCTTGAATGAAAAATATATTCTACTATGTTATTACATAATAATTTCTAATAATAAATAATAAACTTTGACATGAAAATCCATCAACGGAAATTAGCACAACTACCTGCGCATAAGGAAAGACCAGAATTCAAATCTATATGTGGGCAGCAATCCATTAGCTTTTAAATTGCATGGCTTCAAGTAATATAAAAATATCTCCAAATGTAAATAACCTCTTTCAAAACTTGAAAATGATTTAGTCTGAAATAAGAATAAGAATAGGGAATTTGTTAAATCCGGACTGATTCCAAAACATAAAATATCTGAAAATGTAACACATAAATAACCTCTCCTTTATTGAAAACATAAAATATGATGAAATTTTGGAATGAAGAATTGTCTAATACGTTGTTAAACTTATGAATCTAAAACATAAAATCCAAACGAGCCAAATTCAAGAGACTGCCCTCTATTGTAGGCTACTTGTGAATCCAAAACATAAAATCAAAGCGATCCAAATTCAAGAGACTGCCCTCAGATTGTAGGGTACTTGTGAATCCAAAACACAAAATGATCAAAGCGATCCAAATGCAAGAGACGGCCCTTGCCCTCGATTGTAGGGTTACTGATTTCATGCCCATATGGCCAACAAGGACATGGCACCTGCTCCCAGAAAGAGGAACGAATACTACCACAATTGAAGCCTGCCATTCTTTACCACGCGCCGGCTGAGGAAATCTGCAGCAATGAGATCCACTAACGCCATATATATCAGAATTCCAGATGAAACTGCGTCAAATAATCCCTCAATAATCGAATCCGTCGGGCTGTTTTCATTATAAGTAGACGATATGCCAATTCCCACTGCTCTCCCAAGTGGCGACGTGAATGAAAACGCCAACGCCATAAAAACTGAGGTATATTCTTGCACATGGGCCAACAAAAGCACTATTGTAGTGTAGTGTGTTGGAATGCACAGCCTAGACCTCTGTGTGACAGGGAGCGGTTAACTATAAGGATAAGGTTTTGAAAGGTTATTAACATTTAGATTACAACATATAATCAGGTTTAGATTACCGCAACATTAACAAACTACTCATAGCAAACAATTGAGGAACATAATAGATCGATATTGAGCACACATCATAACACATAAAATTAAGGGGCCTGAAAAACCTTCTTTATTACAATAGATGAACTTCATTACAGCATGACTCTATAGCCTTACAATCACTGCAGAATTACTCGTCGCGACATGAGCAAAACATGAAAGCAAAACCCAACAACCTAGAATCAAGATACATAAACTTCTACTGCAGATATATCTATCTTTTTCTTCGATACTCTGCTTCTGGTCTTCTTCACATTTCTCGTTGTTGTCTCTTCCTTTCCACTTATCTTCTGCTTCCTTATATACTTGCTAGGAGGGTCCAAAATGGTTGTGTCCATTGGCAACGTTCCACAACCCCTGCTTATGCTTTCTTCTATGGTCTTTCTTCTTCCTCCTTTTCCGACCTTATCCGAAAAACGAAGGAGTCAATAGGCCTCGGCCACAAGGGTTGACTTGCCTTCAAATAAACTTTGTTGCATGGTTGATCCTTGTGCGTCTTCTATTGTTATATTTTCAACTGAAAGAGCCAACTCTAGTATTGAACATCACCGATGTACCACTTCTAGTATTGAACAACATCAGTATTTCGTCTTTGTATCCAGGAAACTGAAGAAAATTTTGTGGGTTCATCTTGGATTGCAAAGCATCACCCTCTCAAACTCCCATAAAATTTTGCGATAGCAGAAGAGGGCCTGAGAGCGTGATATGTGGCAGAAACATCAAGGATGACTCCTCTTCAGAGAAAATCATTATCCCTTGAAATGTTCATCTAATGTGAGTCCTGAAATTCCTACTAGGAATTATTCATCGAAATGTTCATCTAACGTGAACTGAAACTGGGAGCGATCAAGGGGGTGCTCTACGTGGAGACAGCTAGGCAAGGTATGTTGAGGGATAGAATTTCATACAGAAGTAGGGGGTAAGCATAGGGATGAATGGGACTATCTGCATGATTTCGAGAAAGTGAGGCATGAGAATAACACAAAAGGTGATGGGTTAACCGGGGAAAGGTTGTGTGTCCATATGTAGTTGTAGACTGATTGTAGGGGGATTTTCGCATTGCATGGATTGGATAGGGAAATGATGTGTTAGAGTTATGGTTATGGGGGAAATCATAATGATTGCACTCACATAAGTCAAGTCTAATGGTTTGGGGGATGGTCTACAAGGTTCATACATGTAAGACTGAGCAATTATGAATGACAGAGTGGGACAAGCATGTGGATGAGACGTTTAGGTGATGTTTAGTGTTGCAGGGTTGAGATGGCGGAGGCTTTTGATGATGACACGTCAAGTGACCCAAAGCAACTATGACTTCTCACTAGTGGACTGTGATTTTTTGGATATGACAACTGTACTACTGCAACGTAGTGCTGAAAGAAACTGAGTAGAACTATGGGTCCCTCCCTGACAACAATGGTTTGAACTAACTGATAATTAACTGAATTGGAAGAATGAACTAAAAAAAAGCTAAGGATTGGAACTAAAAATGCACTGGACATAAACATAAAAGATCTTAACTTCTAACTAATTCACTCCCATTCGCAGGAGTGTTCTCTTGTGGAATTATTGAGTAGTAACATAGTGATTTAGGCATGCACTATTCACCTATCATGTATGTAGGATACTATCAATCTGTGTGAGCTTCATAACTCTTGAATATTTAATTTTTGAAACAATGAAGTGTCCCAACCAATACATTTGTAGCTTTCACAGATGTTGCATGAATTTACTGTCATGAAGGAGCAATTTGTCTCATTTGGCAATTTTTTTCTGCTTAATGTGTCTCAGGGAAATTTTTAGGGCCGAATTTTCGCCAATTGGCTATTTTTGGGGTTTTTTTTCAAAAAATAAATTCGCTATTTGGTCATTTTTAGTCTTTATTATCGCCTATATTTACATAAAATGTGACTTTTTATTATAATATTTGCCAAAATTTACAAGTTTCAAGAGTAAATTGTATATTTCATAATTTTATTCGCCTACCAATCTATATATGTCTTTTTTCAATCTAAAATAATTGCCTTTGATGCTACACTTAAGTATACTTTTATAATCCTTAAAAAATACCCTATTGTGTCTATTAGGCCATGCCTTCTGTCGCCATTTTTCCACTGTTTCATGGTACTTTTCTATAAAGTGATATTCTTCCAACTCCATTAGTTCTACAAGATGTTCCACAACTGATTCCTCCTTCGTCATGTGTATTGTGTGTGTAATGTATAAACTTGAAACTACAAATTCTATATCTACCAAAATCATAAATTTGGCACATTAGCTCCAAAGAATCAAAACTAAGCCAAAGAGGGTTTGGTTCGAGGGTGAAGGAGGCTTGGTGCACACTTAGGATATATTACTGACCTATGTTATATAGGTTTGCAGTTTTAGGCAGAATTCAAAAACTTATTTGTAGAGTGGGGGTGGTTCGGGAAGGATTTGGGAGAATTTTGAGGGAGTTTGAGGAAGCGAGACTGTGAAATTGAAGCACAACAGATCTAATTGAACAAGAAAATCAATTACAACAGATGCATAAAGAATAATATGTGTAAACTGTGCAAGAGAATTGCAGTAGTGCTCTATTGAACTCAGAAGTAGAATACAATACAATGTGCAGTCACAATGACTGAACAGGCCAAGCCAAGCAATTCAAATTAACCAAGGAGGTCAATCAAATAGCCTGCATGGTGTAGCCTGTCTCCACTAGGAGTCCTCATCTTCAGATCAGTGGTGTCATAAATGCACAAGTAACGGTCAACCATGTGTCAAAGTGAGTCTAACTGAATGTAGGTAGGTGTAACTGGTGCATGGAGCACTAATGTAGTGAAGGAGAATCCAAGGAGGGTGCATGAGGAGCTGACTGGAGTCAGAACTGGAAATCTAGTCTCACTGGAGGTCCAATTGAGTGTTTCAGTTAGTTAACAAGTCAATCTAGCCTTAAATCAAGGAAAGATCCACAAATTACTCTACTAACTGAGTGTGTTATTGGTGGTAGGTGAAGAAGGGCACCTTTCACATGTGGTAGGTGAAAGGAGGACGCATCACTGACTAGGAGGGATAGAAATGAATGGAAAGAAGCTCCCGATCCTAGCAAACTGGGGACTAGGTGTTGGGTGACACCTCACTGATGACTGGGATGCATGAAAATGCATGAATGCATGCAAAATGAATGCAAACATAAATAGTGATGATGAGATATCCTAACAACCCCCCACAAGCTATATTATGTGGTATAAAAATAAATGATAGGGCCTTGGTAACTGAGACCAAAGGTCACCCCATGTAACATACCCTATTTGCTGGAAAAATTTGTGTTAGGAAACATTATGACAACTTTTATTGTAAAGTTTTATGTTGGAAAGGTGTCCAAGGATGACTGTAATATGCACAATATATTATTATTTAATAAATAAAATAGGAGACAAACACCTAAGAGGACTGTTGAAAGAGTGGTTACTGATCCACTAGGTGGAATGGAATCTGGGGTAAAAGGAAATGGACAAGTGGCAGCATCATGATGCAACTAACTAGTTGTTGGTATGGGACAACTCCCTTGAAATGTGGTCATAATGCCTTGAAAGATGGGCTTGGAGCTTGAGGCTCATTTATTCCAAACTGACCACTAAAAGACCTAGGCAGTCTATATAATAGCCATCAAATATTGAACTGAGGTTCATCACTTTTCTTGACGAGGAAATTTACCTTGGGGTTTTGTTGTGTTTGCACCCAAGAGATTTGATAAGGGGATATGCTATGTTGTTGATCATGTTGTGAGTCTGCCAAACTCTTATTGAGTTCAGGAGGTTGATGCTGAGTGGGGAAGGCATTTTATTTCAGGAGGTTGATACCGAGTGGAGAAGGTATTTTTGAGTGCCTTGCTTCTACATAGATTCCACCCACTTACTGGATCAGTAATTAGGCTCCAGGGTTCACTAGAAGTCAGTAGTTGAGCTGCTTCTTCTGAAGCACGTTGGGAGGAATAGGCCTCCTTGGGTGTTTGTTGGCCCTATCATCTTTTACAGGTTCTATTGTCTTATCTATTCTTATTTTCAAGTTCTGTCATCTATTTCTGTATATTTTAAAGTTCTATTATCTACTAGTAAATTCTGTTTATTTTCAAGTATTTAATTTACAGAATGAGATTGAATTTATATACCTATACTTTAGTTTCTGATTCAAATTTTAAGCATGAATAGAAATTATGAATGAAATAAATGATCTCTACATTTATCCCCATGCAAAAAGCAATAGCATTGTACCCTAGTACAGAGATAGTTTAAGATAACCATGTGAATGAGAAGATAAAATAACATGGTTATCTGATAACATGGTTATCAGATAACATGGTTATCTGATAGGAAAATAACCATGTGAATGAGAAGATAAAATTATTGCATTTTCTCAAAGTTATTGTTTACTGTTAAAATTTATATGTATACATGTTTCAGAGTTTTCATGGTTATTTCTACATAATTAATTGTTCTAAGAATATACATTAATGTCTATTTCATTTATAAATATTAGTTGTATAGAAATAAATAGTTTTTCTTTTCTAATTTTTATATAAACTATTATTTGTTATAGTATTTAGAAAACAGAGATATATTTATATGCAGATAGTACAAATTTAGAAACCAAACATATAGTAGAAAATACAGTAAGTTTATAACTCTCATCACACAGAAAACTAGCATAACATGTTTCTTATCTATCATCTTTTATAGACTTTCTGACATGATCTCAAAGCTAAAATAGATTATCACTTAACTCATTCCCACAGCTTGACATAGTCAAAATTTGGTATGTTCACGATAACGAGGAATCAAAACCAAACAATTACACAACAATCATTACTGTAGATCGAATAGTTGAAATTAACAGTTTCATCCTCAAGATTTAGTTGATACAAATGACTGTAGATTAAATCAATTTAAGAATAGCAGACACCAACTCGATGCCAAAACCTTATCGAGGATAAACATTAAACCCTAACACAGGAATCTTCATCTTAGTAAATCGCAGAGATTTCCTGTAATCGACAATTCTTACATAAACCAAATTTTACTCTAAATAGAACGCATCCATTATTACTCACAAAATTCAAAGGATTATACAATATCCATATCTGGAGAGAGTTGTATTACAACTATTACATTATTATAACGATTATTTGTAGGAGGAATGATAACAACATTTAAATCTCACAACTATAAAATTCTATTCACCAAACCATAAAGACAGTCTCATGTTTACAAACTAGACAAACTATATACAGGCCATAAGCCTTCTATAGATACAAATATCTAGCCTGTAGCAACAGACCTATAGTTTATACAGACTTCATACATTTTAGCTCACCATTTTTACATTTTTCACCTTTATTATTCACAGAAGAAAAACGACAACAACAGAGTTCTAAAAAACACCATTTATCACATTATCCAAGCCTGAGGATAAAAACCCTGTTATATGATAGTTACATTCAAAATCTACACGGCTAATGCCCGGTGGGTCGAGGAATCCTCTTCCTTATTCTTTTAAAAAGTTTACAAACCCTATCGAAAGTCGCTGAGTCAAAACACAACACACAGGACATCACACAGTCGGCCATCATCTCATCTACACAGAGTTTTCAAAGCTACCGTTGAGGCTTACCGGTTGGTATAGTTGCAGCCAACCTACGACGCCCAAACATGAGAATACCCATGAACTATTGGCCTGTAAACAACCACATCAATGTTGTGGTCAAACAATTATCTTATCAAGAAAACAAAACTCAATATTAAACAAACCAACAACTACTGCGTTAAATGTCAAATGTGAAAGCTGCAGGAGGAGTTTTTGAATACATTACCTTCAATTCAGTTGGCCAATAGCAGCAACAATTACTATACATGCGTAATAGTAATGGATATTACTCATGCTATCAAATGCCGAGGCACGATGAAACCCCACACAAGTCACCAACTTTCAAACAAACTAAACAATGCTGAGACCTGGAACAACCATGGTGAATGGTTGGTTTCTCATTCAATCAATCTTTCAATTTAAAAACCCTCAACAGGTTTGACGATCGAAAACATATCAAAGACAAGCACTAAGCTACCAACCATAGAATCCATCACTGTACAAATAACTGAGTAGTTCGGCTCCTAAATATTTACGAGTCATGGGTTCAAAACCCTGCGTCACAACTCAAAATGCATAATAGAAAGACCTAAAAACCCTCGGCCGGTCGGCCAATTGCAGAGCCAAAACCACCGTTTGCCAAAACTCACAATAAACACGACGATCGAAACAAGGTAGGGTTTAACCCATACTCATCAATACATTTCCAAGATTAACGGGAGAATTACGAAGCATCAATACTATCTACCATATTAATTGTGATATCATTACAAATGCCACGAGGGAGCCACGAAGGAATCAACTCTTAAACCCTTGAATACAGTGTGTTTACACATCATCACTAGGTCAGTTATTACCAAGGTATGGCACGTGAATAAGTTCGTTATGCCAACCACGATGGAAATCCACTAACTCGGCAGTTGTGTCCATTTAATGCACATAACAGTGTTGGTATTGCCAACCTGTAACATTTAACATTCACACTGTATTATTCATAACATAATACATTGCTTATTGTAAAGTCGAACTATGCAACCCCATCAAGGCATATAGTAATGGTATGCGCCAAAGTTTGCACATATTACACAATATCACATAGTTGCACATATTCCACATACCATATAGTTTGCATAGATTTCACCTATCGCATAGTATTACAATAATTGCATAAAATCTATATGTGTGTGCACAAATCCATATTGTTTGCACATAGATAATATGGGTTGCATATAACTCACGTCAATTGCATAATAGTCAATAAGATTCATATGTTATAGTATCAAATAGGGTTTCATAATGCACACAAATCACATTATAATAAATGTGATATATTTACAATAGTTGATAATATTACAAAAAACTCTATTTGCAAGAGTTCGATAACAATCCTATAAACACTATAAACATACCATAGAGTTATACATTGTGAACGGATTCTAGACATTGCACATACACACATTATAATGTATTGTGTAAGAGAAATAATTCAGACCAACACCATCATCACAGGATATGGACCCTAAACAAGTTAACAAACAGTTGTACATGGAATTTTCCACGATTTTCCACGAAGGTAGAAGGTAGACATTTACATACAGACAACATGAACGGAAACCAAAATAAATCTGGGTACAATACTGTGATACGATCAACATAGATCTTCTCTGATAAACTGTCGAATACTTGTCGCAACTTTAATCTCTTACCTATAAATCTGTCACAAGTATGAAATCACATGCTTTAGCACGAATGCTAAGTAAGCCTCGGGGTGTCCGTAGGACCCCTTCATCAATCAAACAAAAGTACATTAGTCAAATAGTTGTTTCGACATTCATAAACAACAATAGTAGAAATTGTGACTTTATAAACTTGCTCTTCAGACCAAAAATGGATGCAAGCGAATATGGAGACTTTATAAACTTGCTCTTCAGACCAAAAATGGTGAGAACAAATCTGAAAATATGAATATGATCCTGGGGCCTGTAATTCGAACCAAGTGAGGTAGGAATAGCTCCAATCGGATCAAATAGCTCTTGAAACTTGAACTTCTGATCAATGGAAGTTAAATCAACTCCAAGATTTGAGATATGGTTTCTTGAGATCTCTTTTGAACCAACAAGGGTGAGATCAAAACCAAAATCATCAAAAGGCACCTAAGACTTGAACTCAAGCAAATGGTAGTGTCATTCATATTCAATAAAACTCTGAGAACATGTACTAATAATTGAATAGAAGTATGTAGGAAGCATATGATCAAGGAGAGTGAATGCATCACCTCCAAAACATCAGGTAGATCATCATTCTGCACACCAGCAAACTCATGTGAAAGGGAGGATTCAAGAACCTCTTCGGATTCTAGAGTATGAGCTGGCTTATCTTGCTCAGAATTTGAAATAGAAGATATTGATAACACGAGTTTTGAATCTGCAGCTTCTTCTTCACCTTGAGATATGGTTGAGGCTGAGACATAATCAGAGAGAGCAAATAAGGAGGTATCACTGGGCTTGTTCTCCAAAAGGCTAGCATAATCCTCTTCTTCCTGCTTTCCAAATTCTCTATCCAATTGGGCCCATAGATCACTTGGATTTTTAGTATTTTGACTGAGGTAGTGCATACAAGGAGACATAGCAAGACACATTGTTCCAAAAGATCTTTTACAATCATTTATCCAATCATTATTCTCTTCATCGGAAGCAAAATCTCTTGTAATACCAATACACATATCAAAAAGACATTGTCTCTTTAGAAATGCAATCATCTTTTGTTTCCATTCATCATAGTTGAATGGAGTGAGAAGAATTTGTGAAGAAGAGTCCATCTCTGCAACAGTGAATGCAAATGGAGGAAGTAAGAAACCTGCAAATCTCAAACAAACAAGAACCATTTAGGTCGACAATCTGCACTTTTCAAGTTGCATCACACCCAACATAGGAAAATTAAGCAAGCTTGAATATCCAATGATCAATATCCAGGAATTATGTGGAAACTTTCGGCTTCTGGTGCAGAATTGGAAAAATGGCTTGGTGTGCAGAATATGCATGCAGTGCAGAATCACTAGTGTAGAATTGACATATAGTGCAGAATCGACATACAGTGTAGAATATGCATGCAGTGTAGAATCTGCTGCAATGTGAGCAATTTTCTCAATCTTCATGAATAATTCCTGCAGAAAAGTATTCTTCTCCCTACCATGGTTCTGATACCATGTGAAATTGAAGCACAACTGATCTAATTGAACAAGAAAATCAATTACAACAGATGCATAAAGAATAATATGTGTAAACTATGCAAGAGAATTGCAGTAGTGCTCTATTGAACTCAGAAGTAGAATACAATACAATGTGCAGTCACAATCACTAAATAGGCCAAGCCAAGCAATTTGAATTAACCAAGGAGTTCAATCAAATAGCCTGCATGGTGTAGCTTGTCTCCACTAGGAGTCCTCATCTTTAGATCAGTGGTGTCATCAATGCATAAGTAACGGTCAGCCAAGTGTCAAACTGAGTCTAACTGAATGTAGGTAGGCGTAACTGGTGCATGGAGCACTAATGTAGTGAAGGAGAATCCAAGGAGGGCACATGCGGAGATGACTAGAGTCAGAACTGGAAATCTAGTCTCACTAGAGGTCCAACGGAGTGTTTCAGTTAGTTAGCAAGTCAATCTAGCCTTAAATCAAGGAAAGATCCACAAATTACTCAAATAACTGAGTGTGTCACTGGTGGTAGGTGAAGAAGGGTGCCTTTCACATGTGGTAGGTGAAAGGAGGGTGCATCACTGACTAGGAGGGATAGAAATGAATGGAAAGAAGCTCCTCGGGCTAGCAAACTGGGGACAAGGTGCTGGGTGACACCTCACTGATGACTGGGATGCATGCAAATGCATGAGTGCCTGCAAAATGCATGCAAACATAAAAAGTGATGATGAGATATCCTAACAGAGACAACATAGGGTCACAATTTCCAAATGGACTAAAATAGTACTTACGATACTCTATATTCTGAAAAACCACTTGGGTTGGATTCTAAAGAGTCCCAGGTTTCTGCAGCATCTTACAAAATGTGAATTGAATCTCCTGAGAGGAAGATATGACCAAAACAATGGAAGATAGTCCAATTTGGCTAGTGAAAGAACAAGGTTGAGAAAGATCGAAACGAATGGTTGGGTTTTATGAAGGCAGGAAAAAAATTCTGCAGTATATGGCTATATTTGGTCTTCATAAATATGCAGATATGCAAGTTTCAACATTCCTTCATGTATATCATTGGGTAAGAGGTGGATTTCCTAACACATTGACCATTGGCATGTTAGGGAGTGCCTCACACCTAGGAATCCTCCATTGGTTATACCAATGGATACAAGGTGTCAAACCCGAGACTTGTGTGGAAAATCCTCTGATTCAGGTGTTCAATGGGGTGCCACTAGCAATCACCAAGATCAATGGAAGCAATTTTGTGAAGAAATATTGAGGAATTGGTAATTTTGGCTTAGTGAGGAAGCTAGTTTCCAAGGGCTTCCAAGTAGAGTACAACCTTTACTAAAACCTTCAATGAGGGTATGGAAAGGACCAAAAACTTGTTTAATAACTGTAGCTAGGTTTTTACCCCTAGCTTGTGCAAATGAGCACCTACTAAGGAGAATGGACTCCTTAGTAGCAGTTCAGTAAATGTAAATTATTTAAGCTAAAACAACAATTAAATTACTTCTAAAACAAGCATGAAACATAAACACCAAATTTAAAGAATGACTTTTTGTATTGATGTTACCTTCAATGTAAAGGTTTGATGAAGCCCTTTGCAGTGTCCAAGAGGATGCTCCAAGCTTCAATATGCTCCTTCTCCTTCTCCAATGTTGGGAATGGGCCAAAGGTGGCTCTCAAGGTGAAAATAGTTCAAAGGTGAACTAGGGTTTCGAGAGAGATTTTGGCAGAGTAAGGGTGCTTGTGATTGTGGATATGAAATAAGGGATCTCCATCACCTATTTATAGTTTTTTGGTGGTGGAGTGCTGACCCATGGTTTTAGGAAACACATGGTTTTAGGCAGCTGTATAGGGTTTTTTCCTCCTTTTCCTCATTATTTTATATTTTTTATTCCCTTTTTAGGGGATTTTTGCTATTTTTGGAGGAAAAAGGGGTTTTTTAGCCTTTTTTAGGCTATTTTGATGGTTTTGTGGCCTTTTGGAGGCATTTTAGGCCTTTTGGAGGCTTTTTAATGGGATTTTTTTAGGATTTTAAGGGAAATATGGTAGGAAAATGGACAAATGAGCCATATAATGTGGTAATGAGGTAGTGAACACTTTTTGGGTGTTAACAGATTGCCCCCTGATGTGCGAGGTCAGGAGCTCATCGTATGGCCGATGGACATCATAAGTCATGAATGGTTTTCCTGGGATGTGGAGAGAACAACTGCAAGAGCTAAAAGTACATAACCTCAATAATGGATGAGGAATCATCTGATCATATGGACGAGGCGGGCATTCCCATGCTCGTATCAGGATATAACATAACAATAATGGGGTCCAAAAAATGGGGACCTGACATATACATGACCTCAAATACTGAATGAGGAATAATCTCAATATATGGACGAGGCGGGCATACCCATGCTCGTATCAAGATACATAAACAGAACTGTGAGGCCCGAAAAAGGGGGACCTGAAAGATACATAGAGAACCACTGTGTACATCATGAGTGTCCAGAGGGGACACAAAATCCGGGACATACTGCTGGGCGGACCATGTCTGAACTGAAGAACTGGTGCACTGGAATATCAACAGTGCTGCCGAATGTGGTACCAAGGGAACTGATGAGCTGCTGGATCATAGTGACAGGTAGCTCTGACCTCAATGGTACACTGATCTGGAACTGGAACTGAACTGGGTACTCGAGGAAGCATGTAACTGGATGGCTTCCGAATACAGACGCCAACGCAGCCCGGACATCCACAGGAACATATAACTGGGGGTTCCGAAATGACTCACCAATGTGCTAGAGTCGGGGGAAATCCGGGGTCTTCGACTAAAAACTGATGGGATATAATCCTACGCGATCCTCAACGATGCGATCAAGGTGCTGAAGTCGAGCATGTGAGGAACAACCACTCGGAGAGGCAATGATGACTCCTCTCAGAATGGTCCGTAGGCACTTACCACAGATGGTGATAAGTCCAAGGCGTAGGGACCTCTGGGCCTATCCTCTGGAATAGAGGAGCTGTCGTCGACAGAGGGAGACCTGCAACTATCAAGGCAATGATGTTTCCTTGACAGGAGCGCGAGGTGAAAGACCGAAATGTGATAGTACTGAGGGCAGGACTGACATACTGGTGGTGACAACTGGGAAAATAGAGTGGGTGGACTCAAACTTCCTTTGTTCAGAGTATGATAATGGGAATGATCTGGCAGCATATGAAACTGACTAAGGGGAAAGGATCATAGCTGTATTGGATCTGGGAGGATAACTGGCTGAGGGAGACTCAAGCTGGTGTAAAATGGCAAGAGACTGCAGAATACTCTGAACAAAGGCGACCTGATTGGGGGTGCTGCCGAGATGATCGATCATAGTGCCAGGAGGCACGGGAGGAGACTTCTTCATGGGTTAATGAACTAGAAGAAGTGTGTGTAAAATGGTACTGTCGTGTGGATTTTACGAGCCCAGGACAGTTCATGCTCGTGGTGGCTTTCAATTTTAAAGAGTCTGAAAGCGATAAGAAGACTCTGAAATGATGGAATGATACTGTCGTGTGGATTTAACGAGCCCAGGACAGCTCATGCTCGTGGTTGCTTTCAATTTTAGAGAGTCTGAAAGCAAGTGAGAAGACTCCAGGGGGTTGCTTTTTCGTAGATTTAGTCTCCAAGGCCCAAAGAAGCATAAAAGGATGCAATGAAGAACTCTTCTAGCCGGTGTGACTAGAGTATTCCTTTTTCGTAATTAGTCTACCAGGTCCGGAAAAGGGTTAAACTTATACCAGATAGACGCCCTTTCAGGTACTTTAGCGAGCATGAAAGGAAGCAAGATTGCTCAGCGATCTTTTCATTCTTTTAGGAGTCAGAAAAGAGCTTAACGGAAACTCCCTAAGTGCCTTTTTCGTAAAGGACTTGTCCGGCCCGAAAAAGGGATAAAATTATACCGAACAAAAGGAATGGCCAGGCAAGGAGGAAGTGTTCAATCAAGGAACAGTAATGATGACCAAGAACGATGGTAGTAGGGAACACTGATGGGCCTCCTTGCGGGGTAGATGAAATGGTGGCAAAATAACGAAACATTTGCAGTATGACAGGAGTGAATGGCTCATGTAAAAATGTGGAACAATTCGATGGCGACCGATGTGGCGCGCAAACCGAGGCAGCAAGGTGTTGGGACACAATGTTGAAATTGTACCAAGTGAGAGCGAGAAATGATCTCAAGCATCATCACGAGCTCGGAAAAATGAATCCGGCGATATAAAGGATGTCAAAAATGAGTAACGGCCGATGTGGCACGCAAACCGAGGTGACGGGGGAATTTTGAAAAATGCCCGGAAAATCTGGAGGTGAGAGCGAGAAATGATCTCAAGCATCATCACCAGCTCGGAAAAATGAATCCGATGGTATAAAACATGTGAAAAATGGAGAACGGCCGATGTGGCACACAAACCGAGGCGACTAGTGGTGTCGGGACACAATGTTGATATTGGTCCTGGTGAGAGCGAGAAATGATCTCAAGCATCATCACGAGCGCGGGAAACTGAATCCGGCAGTGCAAATGGTGCGAAAAACGGAGGTCATAAGGACTCCGAAATGGTCAAAGGAAATAACTAGGTGTAAAAAAGAAAATAGACAAGTGATATGTGACCTCAAAAATGGTTGAGATCACAAATGTGAAAAAGTGAGCAGGGTTAATGACCTGCCCCCATGCGATGTGCATACGGTTTGTGATTGTGGATCACATATGTGTGGGTTTGAACAATTGACGTGATGAGATAGATGTGATGGGGAATGTTCAAAGTGATTGATCGTGCCCCCTATCCCAGGGTCAAGGTGATTTATTGTGCCCCTTGACTTAGAGGTGTCAAGGTGGTGCTCTATAATGGTGGGGTCGAGACCGGGCATCTCAGTATAGGACCAGGCAAAGACATCACAGAATTCTCTGAAAAGGTTTATATAGTCCTCAATCTCTTGTTTACTGCAGAATGCTCCTAAAGTGATGAGTTCAGGGGCACGTCCTGGGGCAGCGATATCAACTTGGATAATAGGTGAGATGTTGGCCATGTTACCTTCCTCGAAGGCATCAGGAGCAGGAATAGGGTCCTTGAACCAGTCGACCTTGGTGGGGAGGAAGTCTTTGGATTCAACCGCGTATTGGGTAGCTGTGCTAGATGAGGATTCGTCTGGGATGAAGTAGGAACGATGATGCATATCATCCCAGGGATAATCTGGGGCGGTAAGGGCCTCAAGAATCTCCTCATCGGTACAGAAAGTTTGCGTCGTCAGATCGGTTGACGAGGGGGTAGTGGTTGAAGTAGTGGTGGAAGAGATCATATAGATGATATTAACCTCTTCGGAAGGGGGAGAGACCGGGGGGTAAATCTCCTCAATGGTAGGTGGCGCCGTCTCAAGATCGAGATTGTTCATCTCATAGAGAGCCGCTTTGTAATCCGGGAGATCGGGACAATGATGTGAATAGTGCCCGTAAATACCGTAGATGGCGCAAGAGTGGTTGGTACGTAGGGACTTATCTTTAGGCTTGGGAGTGGGGTTGAGTTCGACAGTGGGGATGTTGGGGTCATCGTCGAGCATCTGCATGTGCTTCTGCAATGTAGGTAACTGTGGGCATTGGTGGGTCGCATGGCCCAACTCTTCACACAGCGAGCATTTGGGAGGAGCACGAAACACTGGAGGGTTCTTAACTGTCTTTGGAGGTGGTACAGCGGTGTAAGGTTGTGGACCTCTGCCCCCAGTGGGTTTGGGAGTAGGAGGAGGTGTCGTAGAGGACGAAGGGGTAGAGACACCGGGAGGTGGCTGAGTGGTAGTAGCCATGGGTTGCACCGGTTGGAGGACGACATCTGGTGTCGGCGGGCGAACGGGAGGCAAAAGATACCATACTGGTAATCCCAAGGTTAACCCAGGGAGGCTAAGGGTAGCCATGACCGGGGCGCTTACTACTCCCGATGGAGGAACTAGGAAGGGGATCGTATGGATCGGTGTAACACCAATGTGGCTAGGTACCAATGGTGGTTTAGGCAACAAGGGTGGTTGAGTATTAGGTGGTAGGGTGTCGTGGGACAAGGTACATAAGTCAGACATTTCGGGCGTAGATGACGGCGGAGGGATGGATTGAAAGGTGGAGGTCATCGGCGCGTCTGAGTAGACTCCAGGCCCCGTAGAGGAAACAAACGAGGTGGTGGCAGGAGAAACAGGTTGTTCAACCATGGGGAGAACATTTTCCGGTGCCGCCGGAGCGCTGGGATCATAGTAGGTGAGCTGGTCAATCTTAACCACGCGTCCTTCATGGGGGAACATCATGGTGCGAAAGACAGAAGAGGCAACTGCCCGCATGGCATACATGTAGCTGCGGCCAAGTAAAAGGTTATAATCCAATTGGGCATTGATTACCTCTATGTCGATAAGGACTGTTTTACCACCTAACTGGACAGGTACGTTGGGTAAGAGGCCTTGGGGCTGGGCCGAACGACCGTCGTAGGCACGTAACGCAGTGGTGGACTGCTGGAGAGGAGGGGATCCTAGCTTCTGCCATACAAATGTAGACATGACGCATGTGGAGGCACCCTCATCGATGATGCACCGATGGATGACAAGATTCCTAACGGAGACAGTAACTTGGAATGCTAAGCTGGAAGGTAGGCGTGGTTCAGACTGGTCTAAATCAAATGCCATCAAATGCGAATCAGTTGGGTCAATACCCCCAATGGCGGAGAGTAAAGTCTTGCACTGGGAAGGGCAGTTCTTCAAGACTTCTAACGCGGACATGGCTGCGGGAGATTGGGCTAGGTCGTCTACAATGTTGTAGTTTGATGCAGCGCGCGCGTTAGGGTTATTGTTGATTCGGTGTAGTGGGAAACGAGGTGCTTTCGCAGTGCCATCTACGGGAGGCAGAGGTATACGTAACGCCTGATCAGTGGGATGGGCGTTAGTAGTTTTATCCGTGGGAGGGGCTTCAGAGGTGGAGCCGTATTGGTTCCGACGGGTCTGGAGGTTGACGTCAGCGGATGACATCATCAATAAGTGGTGGGAATCTGAGTCAAACATGGGTTGATCAGGGGCAGCGTAAGTGATCTGTTGTTGTTGGGGCGCATTGACTTGATGGGGAGCCAACGGCTGAGTGTTCACTACGCCTTGGGTCGGTAAGGGGTTTTGCAACACCAGAGGGGGTTGTTGAGGTTGGGGGGGGTTGGGTGGCGCTTGGGGAGCCGCATGCCCTTGGCGATGGGCCTCGTCAACCCAGAGTTGTCGAGCTCGCTCCAAGTGTGGGTAAGCATGGGTATAGTGTCCATAGACCCCGCAAATAGAACAAGGGTGGTTCGTTCGCAAATTGGGATTTTTAGCCTGCTTGGGCAGGCGATCAGGGTTTTGATTAGCGAGGGCCGCATTGTTGTTGTCAGGGGGATTAGCCGGTTGACCAGCTTGGTCTGCAGGTTGGTTGTTCCCCCGATTACGGCCCTTGCCGCGGTTCTGTTGGCCCTGGTTACGTTGGTTATTTTGGTTTTGCTGCGGATTTTGTTGGGCGTAAACTTGCCCTTGGGCAGCAGGTGGATTTTGAGGTTGTGCAGGTGCGGGAGCAGGCTGCGGAGGATGATATGTAGGTTGAGGCTGAGCAGGTGCAGCAACTTGAGGGGGTTGCTGATAGGACTGTGGAGCAGGTTGTGGATGTGCTGCAGGGGCTTCCTGTGGCGGATAATAAGCTGGTGGGGCTTGTGAAGGCGCAGGAGCTGAGACAGCCTGCTGATGGTAGTAAGGCTGAGGGGCGACTGGAGGAGCATAAGCAGGAGTCGCATACCCGAAGCACTGAGGTGTACATGAGGGTCCATGGGAATGGTGATGTGTCATGGGAGCATACGAGTTGGTTGCTCCGGACTGTGAAGTAGCCCGCGACAGGTCGGGGCCAGGGGTAGGACGTGCTATAGAAAATGGTTGGGGATGCGAAGAAACACGACCAATGATACCATCTGCAGCGTGGGATGCCCCCGGCGCATCATGCTGGGAGGACTCGCCGCGAGGGGCGTCAGGTATAATGGTATAAAGGTAACCCGATTGGGTGTAAATGAGGTCGAACTGTTGGGCCTTAAGGATGGCTTCTTCTTCAGACTGGGGTCTTTCTGAGGCCACATCCTTAGCGATAACCGGGAGAAGGGATTTGAGGAACCAATCTAGGAAGATACGGTCGTCAAGTTTGATCTTGCATAAGCTACGGCGTCGACGCCACTCATGGATGTGGTCCGTGATATGGGTAGCCGTATTTTGTCTACAAGATAGAAGGATCTCAACGCCCGCGTCATAGCGGGCTGGCAACTGGAAGAACTGCAGGAAGGTCGAGGCCAGGGAAGCAAAGGTGGCGTGGGTCCCATGAGGCTGCTCAATATACCACTTGGCTGCAGAGCCAGTGAAGGTACGCTGTAAGAGACGGAGGCGAACAGAGTCATCCACTATGGAGTTAGAGGAACACCATAGGTGGAAAGACATGATATGGTTTTGTGGGTCCTCACCGGCCTTTCCCTCGAACTTAGGGATGTCAGAGGGTAGTTTGGTAGGCATATGAGGCCATGTAGGGTCGTGTTGAATGGGATCGTTGGTCAATCTGGCCAAGTCAGGTAGGTTAAGGCTAGCCATGAATGGCAGACTGGAAGAAGGGTGTGACACAGTAGTGCTTTGGACCAAGTTGGGGCCAGTGCCCCCAAGTGGAGGGACAAGATTTAGGGTGGTGCCCCCAAGTGGGGGAACTGAGGTAGTGGAGGATGGTCCAGCACCACCATGGGTAGTGTGAGCCACTGATGTAGTGGGGATAGGTATTCCCGCTGTGGGAATAGGTACCCTGAGGGGAACGGTAGATGGTTTCCCCATGGAGGGCATACCAAAAACAGGTGTAGTAACTGGTGTAGTGGTGGATGTGCCACCAATGGTTCCTATGACAAATGGAGTGGAAGTCGTTCCAGCCATGGGGCCAGTAGGGGCAGTATAAATAGGGTTCTCAGACTCTTCGTCAGAATCAGAGGTAAAGTAAGGGGCGTCACTATCTGGTGACGGATTCCTACGTCGCTGACGAGTGGAGTCAAGTGACAAGGCTCTAGATCTGTGATGAGTGGTATCAATGGACAATGATCGGAATCTATGACGGGTGGTGTCGAGAGAACCGTGCTGTGGGGGCTCTCCCCTGAGGCGCCGAGAATGTCTCGGGGACTCAATGGTGACAAATGGTGTCAAATCTCTGTGGGTTGAGGTGAGTATAAAAACAGCTCAAAAATCCTAATGCAACCGAGTGTGCAGGAGGAGAGCTAAAAAGCAAGGCACTCAGGCCAACAACCAACTCAAAACACCCACTGCAACAGCTGTGCTACAATAGGTGGAGTAACAACAAAGATGGTCAGAATACCAACAAGCAGCAGGTTTCCTAAAAAAGAAAAAATGGTGGACTCACTAGACCAAAGGGAGGTAAAGGAGCATGCAAACACCTAGCTAAAAGTATTCTGACTCAACTAAACATATCCTCTGCAAGGTGATGAAATCCAAGTCAGACAATATGAGTAGGAAAGCCAAGTGGCTATGATATCCCCCTACCGGGAGGGACACCGGGTAGTCATTCCTAGAAGAATGGCAACTAAGATACCCCGTTCATGACACGTCCAGAAAGGTGAATCTGCCGTTTAGTTCGTTGACCGCAATACCCCTATACAGGGATATCCCGCGAACCGCGAAAGGTAGCCCTTCGGTTACTGAATGGATTGCGGTATTCCACTCAGGCCTTCGGAACCAGTCTCCCGACTTCAACCCTCCTAAGGGAGAGGCCCTCTGATAAACTGGTCGTGACCGTGCCAAAAAGTACTAGGGGATTTTGGCTCCCTATTTGGACAACAACTATGTCTCAAGTGAAAGTAACCAAGGGGTGTTATTGGAAGCCTATCCCCCTGATCCTACCTAACTACAATGATTCTTTTGTGTTCCCCAAGTGGGGTTAGAATGTTGGTTTGATTAGGTACTTTTTAAGGCTCACTTGATTTATGTGACAGAGTGTGTGCTCGTGAGGTAATGATCCCAAAAATAGAAGTGCCACAAGGGAGGGCAACTTCCAATCTATCAATAATGCTGAAATTGATTCTTTTAACTTGCAAAATTTTCTGAATTAAAAATACTGAAATTTTAAAAAGATTCTGTAAAGGGAACAGAAATTATGTTGCAGAAAGGCTGTAAGGAAGTGGGCTGCAGGTGGGACAGAAGGCTGTTCAAATGCAGAAAATATTGCAGCAAGAGGGGCTGGGCTCAAAACAGGAAAAGAGCAGAAATCCGACCGCGGGTCTGTGGCGGATCAGAACAGGCCGACCGCGGGTTTGAGGGAAACAGCGGCGGTCAGGTCGCGGCTATCGGGCCAACAGAGGCAGTCGGGACGCAGGAAAATAGGGAAAAAGACGCAGTCGGGTCGCGGCTTTCGGGACAACAGAGGCAGTCGGGACGCCGGAAATAGGAAAAAAGATCCAGTCGGGTCGTGGCAGAAGGGCTAACAAGCGCAGTCAGGACGTACAAAAGAGGCAGAAAGTCGCAGTCGGGACGCGGGAAAAAGGCCGACAGGCGCAGTCAGATCGCGGCAAACAGGCTGATTAGCCACGGTCGGATCGCAGGTAACAGACTTGAATCCGCCGGCGGGGCGTCGGAAGCACTCTGAGAGCCACGGTCGGATCGCAGGTAAAGGCCTGAAAGGCGCGGTCGGGATGCGACTGCAGAGGGAAAAGACGCGGTATGCGGCGGCCGAAAGGGACAGCCGAAAGGAAAAAATTCAAAAACGGAAACCAGAAATTCGAAAACTAGGGGAGTCGCCAAAACTGTAGATAGGGTTTTACCCCTAGCTTGTGCAAATGAGCACATACTAAGGAGAATGGACTCCTTAGTAGCAGTTCAGTAAATGTAAATTATTTAAGCTAAAACAACAATTAAATTACTTCTAAAACAAGCATGAAACATAAACACCAAATTTAAAGAATGACTTTTTGTATTGATGTTACCTTCAATGTAAAGGTTTGATGAAGCCCTTTGCAGTGTCCAAGAGGATGCTCCAAGCTTCAATATGCTCCTTCTCCTTCTCCAATGTTGGGAATGGGCCAAAGGTGGCTCTCAAGGTGAAAATAGTTCAAAGGTGAACTAGGGTTTCGAGAGAGATTTTGGCAGAGTAAGGGTGCTTGTGATTGTGGATATGAAATAAGGGATCTCCATCACCTATTTATAGTTTTTTGGTGGTGGAGTGCTGACCCATGGTTTTAGGAAACACATGGTTTTAGGCAGCTGTATAGGGTTTTTTCCTCCTTTTCCTCATTATTTTATATTTTTTATTCCCTTTTTAGGGGATTTTTGCTATTTTTGGAGGAAAAAGGGGTTTTTTAGCCTTTTTTAGGCTATTTTGATGGTTTTGTGGCCTTTTGGAGGCATTTTAGGCCTTTTGGAGGCTTTTTAATGGGATTTTTTTAGGATTTTAAGGGAAATATGGTAGGAAAATGGACAAATGAGCCATATAATGTGGTAATGAGGTAGTGAACACTTTTTGGGTGTTAACAATAACGATATATAACTTCATATTGACAATGGAATACGTTTTGTTTAGATAATTAGTCTTAATCACAAGATATGTCAACATACATGCAATATGGAGACAATAGGCAAAAGACAAAGACACAATATGAACAAGGGAGATTTATTTTATTGATATCATTAGGATGGACCATGTACATCAGGATGACTACTAAGATCAGTAATGATAACAACATATGGAATATAGAGAAGAGAGAGAATATGATCTATGGGCACCAAATCCTCTACATAACATATGATCCACTGTAGAAGCCCCAAATACAGCTGCATAAAATAAAAAGAGAAAATGTGTGATACTAGATCAAGAATGCAAACATACATAGGTATCTTGAGTATGGAAGCTTAATATCACAAAAGCAACTGATATGACCACCATAGAGATATAGAAGACCTCCAAAAACTATGATCATGTAGCAAAACCTAGCATTAGTACAACACCATGAGAAGATCAGGATGCTCAACTCCACTTCACCAGTGCCTTGGTTACTTAGTTGCAGAAGGGGGCCATCACCCAACTATTTACAAGGGGAGCATCATCCAAGTCTAGGTAGCATTAGGATTCCCATCAAAATGAACAATATCCAAATGCATGCCTTTTCCCTTCTTCTATGCCTCATTTTAAGCTTGAGAGGTCTCCAATACCATGGATAAATACCATGGAATACTCAAAACCATGGACTGGATAGTTAGTGGTGACAACCCACCAAGTGGTGACCATAAATGCTTTGGTAGTGGTGTAATTTTCCTAATACAACATTTCCCCTTTTTAAGGAACCCAACCAATTTGCTAGTTGGAAATATTTAATATTTTACCACTTCAATTTTCCAACCAAGTTTGTCTACATTTTGTTTTTCCAAGTTTGGTCACATCCTTATCTTATCCCTACTAACTCCTTGGGTTGCTTTTGACCCATTTATTGCATAATTAAGCCATTAATTGCTCAACTTTTTCAATAACCACATATACTAATAAATATTAATTTTTGACTCGAATAATGATTTAATTGGCCAAGTAATTTCTCCAATATTCCCCAAATATTAATTTCTGCTCCATAATTCGATTTGAGAATTATTTGCGACTTAATTATCTTTTCAATAATTATCTTTCGACCTTAGGATAATTTTACTTAGGCAATTTTAATTATTTTAGCCACCATATTGATTTTATGAATTTTCCTAGGTGACCTTAGCCAATTTTCCATAGGCCAAAATTGGGGACATGACAAGAAACTATTGCTTCTCTTCCATAAACTAATTGGAATGAAGTTTGCTTGTGAATCATCTTGGTAGTAGTCTGGCATGCCCATAATACAGTTGGAATCCTTCCTTCATCCTAGTCATCCCTATTTTCACAACAGACCTTGGTTAGTTCATTCTCCATAATCTTATTGAAAGCTTCAGCAGTGTTGTTTTATTAGGGATGATATGGTCTGCTTTTATGATGCTGAATTAAAAATTCACTTTTTAATTCTTCAATAATGTTGTTAAGAAATGTTGGAGCAGGATTTTTGGACCAGTTTAGGGAACTGCACGCAATAAGTGGACTGCGTGACAAGTCGGCTAAGGGACAAGCACGCACAAAAAGGAAGAAGAAAGTTAGAATCCGTTAGGAACTTATTTTCCACTTGTTATGGGCTAAGCCACATTTCAATTGTATAAATATGTAAGGGGTTTTGGGATAGAGAGCATGATGTTTTTTATGCTTAGAGAGAAAGTTTGCATATGCATAAGTAATGGATTGGGGTATTTCTGAGACAAAGATCTGATGTAAGAGAACATTGCACCTATTTTATAAGATATTTTTTGATGATAATAAAGAAGTGAGTTGGTTGTGGATATAATATCTATGTGTTGTGTTTTCTTTTACTATGCACATTAGGGTAATTTTGAGGTCTGAAATGAGACTCCTAAGAGATGTAATAAAATATTATAAGTTTGTCATTTTGTGGGGAAGGGATATTTACAACTCACTCCTTGCAATACAATTCATGTAACTATTGTTAAGTTAAAGTGAAAAAAAGTGTACAAATAAAATTAATAAAAAAACATCTTTAATATGACTAGAAACATGAATACTTTCAAATACATAAATGTATCAAAATAAAATAATCATAAAATAAAATATTTTACTTTTGAATTATTCCGCTTAATTAAAATTTTATATTAATTTATAAATTATATTTATATAAAATAATTCACATTAATATTTATTTATTTTAAAATATATTAACTTATTCAATATAAAATTATAATCTATCATAAATTAAATCTAACATCAGATACATTATATTATATTTATTATAACATAGCATATATTATAATAAATTAATAATAATATCATTTTATAATTACATATAATACATTTATTATAACACACTTTACAAAAAGTTTTAATAACTTTAATCATACATTACTTGTTATAATTGTCAGAGATATGGATCTAGTTAAACTAGCTTACCTATCTTAGCAATCAATAACATATCAAAGTAAACAAGAACATAAAGATATCAAGGAAAAGAATACACAATATATACGTGGTTCTCCTAATTGAGCTACGTCCACGGGAAGGATGTCTTCTTATTATCTCCAGAAATATCCTTCAATATTACAAGAGAGAAACTATAAATAACCCCAATACAATATAGAAGAGCTTGAGATCACAATACCATGTGTCAATACTATCTATGAGCATATACCACTTTATCACTTGTTGTATATGATGTGACTCCCTTGACCCTATTATATACCAAGAGATGTGGAGGAATTACTCTCACATATTGCATGTGGGATAATATAATTCTCCATAATAACATCTCTTTATATAATGATGGATATCAAGAGTATACTTTACCATAATGAATATGGGATATAATGTATTACTCTTTTACATAAGATTGTGGATAACTTCCGACATAATGCAAAGACATTATTACCTTCCAAGGAATATAACATATTCCAACACTCCATAAGATGAAAATAAGAAGAACACTTCGGCTAATGGAATTCGATGAAGAACAACCGATTCTTACTGAATCATGAAATTGCACACAAACCAGGTTGTATGATGAAATACTCAATAGTAAAATGCTGAGAACATGTGACGCAATCCAACAGCAAGGTTCCGAGATCACCACAAGAATCATCACAACCATAAATGATAGCTGAAGAACTATGATATAACATCCACACCAGTGTACAGATACCTTCTGACGGTTGATACAACATAACATGTGGCTAAGAACACCACAACAGTGTACAAAATACCCAGATGGACAATATACATGCAGATAGCAGACATTCTTCCAATCAAGGTGCAATATAAATATCTGTAGAAGACCTCAAACATCGAAGAAACAAGACCCCAATGGTCTATACAATGAAAATGATATCATACAGATGAACATCATGACCTTAATAGTAGAATATGGTGTTTCATTATTTCTGGAATAAGGTGATAACAAAGATCAAATATTAATATGCTCGCTAAAGAACTTATCTGCACACAAGTACTTCCAAGATTAAGACATACAAAGATCATAAAACAAAATTGCTCATACATAAATGAAAATTCTTATACACCAAAGGTTAGCAAACATCATATAAAGAATATGGCAACATAATATGATCAAATAAAATATTAACTTGCTCATTAAGGAAAATGAAGCTACTTTTACACATTAAGTGTCAACCACAACATATAAAAAGTGAGCAATAAAATAGTTCACATTAGATTTACAAATATGAGATTGTTCTTATAAAATTGCTTATATAAACATGACATGATTAGAAATCAACATGATTAAATATGATAAAAAAAAAGAGCAAATTAGTTATTAAGTATCTTGTTAAAATATTAAGCATTAGATGGTTTGTAGCTATCATCATGACAAAATACTAGAGATTCATGCCCTTAAAAAATGCCAATGCTTCCATATAGAAATGTGAGACAAATATATACCAAGAACAAGAAATAATCTCTTAATAAACATGATTAGAAGAAAAACCTAAATGCAAAAAAATGTGAATATGTAATGCCCCTAGAATGACTGTGTACCTTAAGGGAACCTATCAAGTGATCCAGCTGAGCAACTTTGACATAGAGGTCTCTTGAACCTTGTTATGTTTTAAATGATTGAGGAAAACCTCAAGATGTGAATGATGACAATAATTGATAAATGAATTAAATAATTAAATTATATGTGTGGAGTGGGATAATTGATTGATTACATCTTGCTTAATGATTAGCCTTGATTGATCAAATCAAAGTGTAGTGGGATAGTGACAGTCCTAGCTCCGCGACTTGGGAGGATGCAACTGAGATGTGTCATAGCTTTCTGCATTTATTCCGAACTTTGGGACGAAGTTCTAAATAAGTAGGGGTGTATGTAGTGCCCCTAGATTACTGCAGACCTTGAGGGCACCTATTGAGTGACTCGATTGATTGAAACATTAATAAAACGACCCCTTGATGTTATATTTAGTATATTCATGACTACGACTGATTGTGAATCAATAAAATAATGATATATGTGTATCTGGATAATTGATCTAAATGAATGATTACATGTTGATTAATGATTAACTTTGATTATGAAAAATGTGCATGTGAATGATGCTTAACGACTAGCTGTATGATTGATTATGTGATGAGAACGAAGAAAGTAAATATTGACGAGATGCATTTCTGATTACTAATATATGTTTCTGAGAAATGTGTGTAGCGGCAGGTGAAACGGTTCACCGACAGACACATAAGGGAATTGAAGGGTAGTAGAGTATGGATAAATCACACACGGGGAGAGCGACGACAATGTCGACTTCCGACGGAATACCACCCATGAGCAGATAAGCACTGATCCACTTACTCAAGAGGAAAGCGTGAGGGCGTACAAGGTGGGCCATGACGGAGCTGGTCACGTACGAGTTGGGGGGAGCACAGTGAGAACAGACTCACTCCTCTGTGCCATTAGTCCTTAATAGCATGTAGACGGAGGATGGATGGTAATGGCTCCTGAAATCCATACATGAAGTTCCTGCAAGTCAAAACGAAAGGATGATGGCAGAAGGGCCCGACGGTGTGGTACCTTGTCGAGAACAGAAAGAGTGGACGCAAGGACCCAACGATGTGGTACCTTGCTGAGGAATGAAAAATACGGATGACTCGACCCGACGGAGTGGTGCCATGTTGGGGAAATGAAATTAAGGAACGGGGAAGCCCAACGACATGGCACCGGGATCCTAGTGAAAATGATTATTAAACTTAATTGCATAAAAACATATAAGTTTGCATCTAGAACATTACTTAGAAATGCATTTGAGTACTTTAGGAATTTGCACATCAATGATTACTTTGGCATTTAAATAATATTAAGTGTTATTTAGGTATTTGCACATAAACGAATATTTTGAGCATTTAAAATAATATAAATCTTTATTTTAGGAGCAAAGTGGAATCCTAAGCATGGACACCTAGTCAACTCCACCTCCACCTTAAAACTAGGAGTTGAGTAAAATATCTAGGGGACAAACATGAGCAAACTTAGGAATGTTGGTGCAACTCCTAGAAAAATTGACACATGGATGGGTGAGTATTATTAAATTGGAAATCTAATAAAATATGTATTTATGCATGAAGTGACATGTGTCACATGGAATTTTCCTTTAAAATGAAGGCTTTGGAAAGGGTAAAGGACCCAGACCCTCGATGACTATCGTAATTTTGAGTTACCTCATGACTTGCTGCTATTGAGGGTTTGGCTGGAAACTTTGGTGGGGGGGGGGAATCCCAAGCTGAGTTTCTTGATTATTGTGTGTGAACTTTACGACCCAAAGCTTGGGGGAGGCCATGTGACTGAAAGCATGAGCCTATGGTTGGGTGGCGAAGCTAACGGTTGCTTCGCCAATGGTTAAACGAGCTTTGTTGGAAGGATCCTAAGGAAGACATGGATGGCAACGAACCAGCTAGGTCAGGTTGATAGGTTAAGGTTTGGTTTATCTTTGTTAAGTTATACACACTTTTTATTTTATTTTTCTAGTAACTATGATAGCTAATTTGTTTGTATGAAGTTGTTAAAGTTTCAGGTCCAGTTAAGGGAGACCTTAAAGGAGAGGTTCTACATTTGGTATTAGAGCCAGTCGAGCCTTTAGGGCACTGGACTCATATATTTTTTGGTTCATGGTGATCATGGTGATCAAGCAGCGGGATTGGAGCTGCGATATTCGTGGAATAATTATGTTTATTTGAAAGAAAAAGACCATAAATTAAGAAAGGTTATAGAACTAGTGGTTTATGTAATAGATCTTGAATGATTTACCTTACTGTCGAAACTTGCATCTTTACATTACCACTGTATATGTCAATAGAGAAATCAGAATACTTTAAAAAAAAAGAAGAAGGAAAAAGCTAGATCTCTGTGCATAATTATTTTATATTTTCTTTTCTTAAGATTGTAATTCATTTCGATTTCTGGAAATTTAACTGTATGAATGGGAGGTGTGATAATAATTCCTACGTTTAGGTATTATTGAAAATACGATTTCCATGAAGGCAGATCACTGAGAACTTGATCTCTGCATTGTTTTTGTTTTTAATTTGCATATGAAATTTGTCAAATTTAAATGCCTAGATCGCTGAGATCTTGATCTCTGCATTGTTTTTGTTTTTAGTTTTCATCTGAAATTTGTCAAATTTAAACACCCAGATCATTGAGACCTTGATCTCTGCATTGTTTTTGTTTTTCATTTGCATTGGAAATTTATCAAGTTCAACCGCCCGGATCGCTGAGATATTGACCTCTTCATTGCATTACCCTATACACTGGTATAACATAGCTTACCTATAAGAGATGCGCCTTAACTCAGCTCGAAGAACATTTTCCTACTCCCTGCGCAAGTTGACAAGCGATTTTAGGTTTAACCCCTCACAAAACTTAGAGTCGTCCTCTACTTGGTAGACATTCACACTTACTTTTAAACATTCTGTAAGGCAACGCAGAGAAGCAGGGTTAATACCTTGTAGCACACGCATACGATTTGTAAATCTCGATTCATGACGAACGAGTTGAACCCTACTATCCTGGGCTGATGCTAATGAATTTTTTATTTGTAGCTTCGATTCTTAAGCAGCTCAATTCAATGCTAATAAATCTGGATTCATGGCGCAGCTCCTTTCGAAAAGTCTTAAGCACATCCATTTCAATTCTTTTGCATCTAATTTCATATTCTGTGTACCCATGCGAACTGTGCATTACTCCTTGGATACGAATAATTTTGAACTCGGCTAACTCAGTCCGAATAGATTTGATTAGGAAATCAATTTATCACACAACATGCTCTACGCACCATTCTGATTATCAACATGTAACTTTGTTTCAAAATTTCAGTCAAATCCTGGAATATTGACCTCCATCTGGGTGTAATCAATATATCAATCCCTATATTATTAATCGATTCTCTGAGAATATAACAAATCAACTCCGATTGTAAACATTTAAACCTCTCATAGTTTGATCAATTATTCCAGCACTTTTTTTTTTGTAAACTGAACCAACAAAAAAAAAGGATGCGGAATTTTAGTATTACTTGACGACCGACATAATATATAAACCTTTTGTTGGGACTCGGCGCTCCAGTCAGATCCACAGATGAATGAATGAAGAACTCTGCGTATGGGAGCCACGACTAATGCTTACCGAGAAGAACTCGGCATGTGGAAGTCACTCTGGATGCATCCCGAGAAAGACTCGTAGCCTTAAGTCATGACAGTTACGGATTGCTTAGATTATTGCGAGATGTATAAATTGTTTTTAATGAATCATTATGATCTTTATTTTATTATATTCCTTTAAGAAGTTTTCAAGCGCTAATTATGAATGTATTATATTATAATATGAATCTATAAAGTGTGTGTTAAGATATCATATTCTTAAAGGAGTTTCAACGTAAATTGTGAATGTAGTGGATTATAACATAGATTTATAAATTGGGAATGTATTAGCTTAATAGATTTATGAATTGTGTGTTAATGAATCATTATCATTCTTTTCATTTATAATATTCCTTAAAAAGTTTTCAAATGTTAATTTTGAATATATTAGATTATAGCATAGATTTATACATTGTATGTTAATGAATTATTATTATCCCTTCATTTATGATATTCTCAAGGGAGTTTTCAACAGCTAGTTTGAATGTTTATCTTCATCAAATTCATGCCTTATTCTAAATTTAGAATGAGATCATTTGTATCCTTAATAGAGCTATATTACTACATGCACATATGCATGTATCGAAAATGTGCAATGTCCTTTGATTAAAGAATTAAATTATTTAGAATATTTTATGAATTATGTTGTAAGTCATTAATATACATCTTCATTTAAATCATACCTTGTCCTTTATTTAGAATAAGATTATATATACCCTTAATGAATTCATATTGTTACCTTTCATATATGTACTTCATAAAGTGGTGCATTGAACTTGATTGAGAATAAAATGTTGAGGGCCTTTAATAGGTTATATTGTAAGTCTGGTATACATACCTTCATTTAATTTAAGTCTTATTCCTAGAATAAAAAAATATATATATATATATATATGCAATTCCTTATAATAGAGTTGTATTGTTATTAAATACCTACCCAATAAATCATGCATTACAATTCGAAATGGAGTAAGAGTATGTATTCATATCCTTAAAGAAAATCATATAGTGTACATCAAATATATACCATTAATGAAGACTTACATTGTCCGTTGAATTAAGAATATCCCACATTTAAATCTTTATGTGGTTTAGTTATGGTAAAATAAGTCGATATGGTAACATCTTTATAATTATAGTAAGTAGAGTTCTTCGTGAACTTACTCTACCAATTTATTCTTAGAATAGAATAAGGTGTTTGACCTTTAATGATTTTATATTTTTTTTGATACGACATGAATTGATGTTAGTTATGCTATATCAAGTCCATGTCCTACTTAAAAGAGGAAAATAAATTATAAAATAGAATAGGGTGTTTGACCTTTAATGATTTTTTGTTTGTTTTGTGTTTGTTAGGATATGAATTGATGTTAGTATATCAAGTCCATGTCCTACTTAAAAGAGGAAATAAATTATAAAAATGGTAGAGTATATTTAGAAATGCATTTATGTTTAAGAAAAGAAATAAACATATGGATGTTGGAGATGAAGTTAGGAGATGGGTAGAATTTTATAATGTTGAGAAGCATTTTATAATTATAATTATAATCAAGGAGTTAGGAGATAGGTCATTTTTATTGATGGGTTTAATTGGTACAACCCATATTTGTGGTGGGATATGAAAAGAAAGAAAAATGATATTTGATATTCCAAAAGGAGTTATACTTAAGTTAGGTTTGAATTTGAATGATTAGGGATATAGTCCTTAGACGAGCTTTAAATAATTTAATTGTATAGTTAAGACTGAAGAAAATTTATATATAAATGTGTACACATTTGTTTCTTTTGTTTATAAACTTTATAAACATGAAGTAGATGAAGAGATAATGTAATGTTATAAATATGGAATAATTGAAAGACAATTTATTGGTTGTATTCCATAATTCATCTAGGGAATGATATAAAAGATATTGTAATGAGGTACATAAAAGGATAAGTTCAAGAACTATATATGTACATAATACCGTGGTGAATATTTCATTATATTATGGACAATTGATGCTAGGGATTCATCAATTGGGCACATCGCAAGTAGCTTATAACTTTAGGAACATATCCACGATTAGAAAACTAGTAGACGACCTGGAATAGGCAATTAACGAAGGAAGTGAACTTGGTGATTTTGGCCGTCATTACACAAATGCATATACTTGCCTAGAATTTGACAGATGTCATGAGGAAGTGAAACGAACTTAAAATTTGAAAACAAGATATCTATGTTACTAGCATGAGGATCTGCACCCAATTACACAATTTTCTAACATGACAATGTTGTTAAGGAGAATGGAAAAAGTACAACCATGACTTGACCATGATATGATAAATGGGAACATATAACTTGGAAAACCTGTCAAATGGTAAATTGAAGACGATCTTGTCAAAACGAAGTATGTAGAGGATAAACACGACGAGCTAAACGTAGTAATGCTAATCATCTGAAATGAGGAAGTCTAAATGGAAATACGACTAATTCCCATGATACGACTCAATGTGAATACGATAACTCACACATGATGAGATGAGGAAAATATGCCAAAGGGGTCATATGAAAATGGGAATGATGAAATGAATTAAGGAAGTGACAAGCTCATTGAACTTGGTCATGATGTTACCAATGAAAGGACTACGAGTTAAATTTTAATATGTTCGACTAAGCTGCTAAGTTTCGACATTAGGAATTCTATAAAATTGAGAACCAACATTTAGAGGTATTTGGAAGTAGTCTTATGGAATTTGGTTTTTGAACTATTTGAGGGTCTCTCCTAATTGTTAAACCATGATTATACCCTGCCGATTATTTGATGATGTTTACCTTCTCGTCTTGGAGGGAAGATAACCAAGTAGATTTGAGCCTTTACTTGGATTTGTTATGTTGAATGGTAACTTCATAAACTATTGGGTGACTATTGATGCATTATAGCTTGTAACTAATTTAATATCATGAATCTTCATGAATAAATAGGAGATAAAAGAAATACAGTTGGGACTGACAACCCGTGATTGTATCATCGGATTGATATTATGAGAAATTACGATTGAGTTCCTGAGGATGTATTGGAACCATACTAAATGAGATAGGAAATAATGACTTGAACCACTTGTGCTTATAGCCATGATTGTTGGAGAAAAATAGAATATCATGACAGAAGATGAGAGTATAAATTAAGATAAAGCCTAGCGTCGAAAGTACAAGAACAAAAATTAACTTCGGCACAAAGTTCTATTTAAGAGGGGGTGTATGTAATGCCCCTAGAATGACTGAGGACCTTAAGGGCACCTTTCAAGTGACCCAACTAAACAACTTCGACATAGTGATCTCTTGAGCCTTGTTATGTCTTAAATGATTGAGGAAAACCTGAAGATGTGAATGACGAAAATAATTGATAAATGAATTAAGGAAATAAATTATATGTGTGGAGTGGGATAATTGATTGATTACATCTTGCTTAATGATTAGACTTTATTGATCAAATCAAAGTGCAGTGGGACAGTGGTAGTCCTAGCACCACGACTTGGGATGATGCAACTGAGATGTGTCATAGCTTTCCACATTTATTCTGAACTTCGGGACGAAGTTCTAAATAAGTAGGGGTTTATGTAGTGCCCCTAGACTGTTAGTTTTTCAGAATTTCAATTTGATCTAGGATCTTAACTGAGAGAATAACATGTACAGCATATCTATAGCATATCAATCATGGACACAACAATGCAAGCACACAAGAGACACAAAGTTTCACCGGGGAAAACCAAGAAGGTTAAAAACCCACAACTTCCTCAGAGATAGCTATAGCAATGATACAACCCAAGTACAAGACATAGTCCTCCTAGTAGCAACTTCTCCTCCTCCACTAGCGAGCCACTTGTTGATCACCCTATATGTCAATTAATTAAAGTTAACACACAAGATGGTCAATATAAATTGTCAAACCCAGGGAGGTCTTTTATCTCAATCGCAATAAGCATAATCTATGCATAAACATGGCAAGCAATTGATTAACTAATTGAAGATAATAATCCTACGAGTCTATCCAGCCAAACTCATCCCATACAAGAACTAATCTACTTCATACATCTAGGAATTCAATTGCAGCTATCTTCCTACAAAGATCAACCTAGCAGTTATAAATTTAAGAATAGAAATAAATTAGATTACTTTTGCAAGAAGTTAAATCCTATAATTATCAAACTACAATATCCAATCTTTACCAAAATGATCCATCTAGTGGCTACTGTTACTCAATCACAATCTGCCTATTCTAATAAACCAATTGAAGATACAACATCAACCAGAATCTAAACATAAGCTTGAACCCCTCACTGATAATTACTGGAAATCCTAGAAAGCATAAACAACTAGAAGATATTGGAATTGAGCTTGGATGTTATAGCTGATTCGAACACACATGCATTAAACTGAATTAACCTACATAGTTGACTGTCACACCACTCTGTTACAGATATTCAAGATGCAATCGTGAACTACCAAAAGGAAAGCTAACCTCTGTTGTAGCTAACAGTAACATCTATGTTAACACCCAAAAAGTGTTCACTACCTCATCTACCTCATTACATGGCTCATTTGTCCATTGTCCTACCATTTTTCCCTTAAAAACCCTAAAAATCCCACAAAAAAGCCTCCAAAAGGCCTAAAATGCCTCCAAAAGGCCACAAAACCATCAAAATAGCCTCAAAAAGGCTAAAAACCCCCATTTTCCTCCAAAAATAGCAAAATCCCTCTAAAAAGGGAATAAAAATATAAAATAATGAGGAAAAGGAGGAAAAAACCCTATACAGCTGCCTTAAACCATATGGTTCCCAAAACCATGAGTCAACACTCCACCACCAAAAAACTATAAATAGGTGATGGAGATCCCTTATTTCATATCCACAATCAAGTATACCCTTACTCTGCCAAAATATCTCTTGAAACCCTAGCTCACCATTGAGCCAATTTCACCTTGAGAGCCTCTTTTGGCCCATTTCCACCATTGGAGAAAGAGAAGGAGCACATTGGAGCTTGGAGAAACCCTCTTGGACATTGCAAGAGCTTCATCAACCTCCACATTGGAGGTAATATCAATACAAAAACCATTATTTATCTTTTGTTCTTTATGTTTCATGCATGTGTTTTAGATTAGTTTACATTCTTGTTTTAGTTTAATAATTTACATTTACTGAACTGCTACTAAGGAGTCCATTCTCCTTAGTAGGTGCTCATTTGCACAAGCTAGGGGTAAAACCCTAGCTACAGTTTTAGGCACTTACCTGCGACCTAACCGCGGCTTTCAGACTGTTTCCGACGACCTGCCGGCGGCTTTCAGTCTGTTACCTGCGATTCGGCCGCAGCTATTAGCCTGTTTGATCCAGTCTAACTGCGGCTATTTCCCTGTTTTCGACGTCCCTCCTGCGGCTTTCGGCCAATTTCCCGCAACCCGCTGGCGCCTTTCGGCATTTTTTCGGCGTCCTGCCTGCGGCTTTCGGCCAGTTTCCCGCAACCCGCCGGCGCCTTTCGGCATCTTTCCTGCATCCCGCCTGCGGCTTTCGGCCATTTTCCCGCAACCCGCTGGCGCCTTTCAGTGTCTTTCCTGCGTCCCGCCTACGGCTTTCAGCCATTTTCCCACAACCCGCCGGCGCCTTTCGGCGTCTTTCCCGCATCCTGACTGCGACTTTCAGCCCTTTTGCTGCATCCCGACTGCGTTTGTCTGCCAAAAACCTGCGTCTTGTCCGTGCCTGTTTCCCTTAAACTCGCGGTCTGACTGCTCAGCTTCGCCGCAAACCCGCGGTCTGATTTCTGTATTTTTTTTACAGTTTTGAGCCCAGAACTTTGCTACACTATTTTCTGCACCAGCACAGCCCTCTGTCCTACTGTAGCCACCCTTCCTTACAACATTTTTCTGCAATTTTTATTTCTGTTTCATTTACAGAATCGTTTTTACATTTTCAGCATTTTATATTGGAAAAAGAAAATTGTGCATTTTAAAAGTTCATTTCTATATTGTTATTGCTAGATAGAAAGTTTCCCTCCCTAGTGGCACTTTCTACTTGGGTTCATCATCACATCAGGAGCACACACTCTGTCACATAATTCAAGTGAGCCTTAAAAAACTATCTAACTCAACCAATATTCTAACCCCACTTGGGGAACACAAAAGAATCTTTGTAGTTAGGTAGGATCGGGGGGATAGGCTTCCAATAACACCCCTCGGTTACTTACACTCGAGACATAGTTGTTGTCCAAATAGGGAACCAAAATCCCCTAGTACTTTTTGGCACGGTCACGACCAGTTTATCAGAGGGCCTCTCCCTTAGGAGGGTTGAAGTCGGGAGACTGGTTCCGGAGGCCTGAGTGGAATACCGCACTCCATTCAGTAACCGAAGGGCTACCTTTCGCAGTTCGCGGGATATCCCTGTATAGGGGTATTGTGATAAACGGACCAAACGATAGATTCACCTTTCTGGACGTGTCATGAACGGGGTATCTTAGTTTCCATTCTTCTAGGATTGACTACCCGGTGTCCCTCCCGGTAGGGGGACATCTTAGCCACTTGGCTTTCCTATTCATATTGTCTGACTTGGATTTCATCACCTTGCAGAGGATATGTCTAGTTGAGTCAGAATACTTTTAGTTAGGTGTTTTCATGCTCCCTTACCTCCCTTTGGTCTAGTGAGCTCACCATTTTTCATTTTTAGGAAACCTGCTGCTTGTTGGTATTCTAACCATTTTTGTTGGTACTCCACCTATTGTAGCACAGCTGTTACAGTGGGTGTTTTGAGTTGGTTGTTGGCCTGAGTGCCTTGTTTTTTGAGCTCTCCTTCTGCACACTCGGTTGCATTAGGGTTTTTGAGCTGTTTTTTACTCACCTCAACCCACAGAGTTTCGACACCATCTGTCACCATTGAGTCCCCGAGACATTCTCGACGCCTCAGGGGCGAGCCCCCACAGCACGGTTCACTTGACACCACACGTCATCGCCACAGATCATCATCACTTGATACCACTTATCACAAATCTAGAGCCTTGTCACTTGACTCCACTCGTCAATAGCATAGGACTCTGTCACCAGATATTGACGCCCCTTACTTTACCTCCGATTCTGAAGAAGAGTCTGAGAACCCTATTTACACTGCCCCTACTAGCCCCATGGCTGGCGCGACTTCCACTCCTTTCGCTGTAGGGACCATTGGTGGCACATCCACCACTATAATAGTTACCACACCTGCTCTGGGAATGCCCTCGATGGGGGCCACATCCACCATCCCGGTCACCATTCCCATTCCCGTAGCTGGCATACATACCACTACTTCACCAGTTACTCACACTACCCATGGTGGTGCAGGCCCATCCTATACTACCTTAGTTCCCCCACTTGGGGGCAACATTCCCAACCCTGCCCCTTTACTTGGGGGCATGGGCCCCAACTTGGTCCAACCCATTCCTGTGTCACATCCTTCTTCCAGTCTGCCATTCATGGCTAGCCTCAACCTACCTGACCTAGCCAGACTTACCAACGACCCTATCCGACATGACCCTGCATGGCCTCATATGCCCACCAAGCTCCCCTCGGACATCCCTAAGTTCGAGGGCAAGGCAGGTGAGGACCCACAAAACCATATCATGCCCTTCCATCTATGGTGTTCCTCCAACTCCATAGTGGATGACTCTATTCACCTCCGTCTGTTACAGCGCACCTTCACTGGCTCTGCAGCCAAGTGGTATATCGAGCAACCACATGGGACCCATGCCACCTTTACTTCCCTTGCCTCGACCTTCCTGCAGTTCTTCTAGTTACCTATCCGCTTTGACACGGGCGTTGAGATTCTCCTGTCCTGCAGACAAAACACGGCTACCCACATCACGGACCACATTCATGAGTGGCGTAGACGCCGTAGCTTATGCAAGATCAAATTAGACGACTGTATCTTCCTAGATTGGTTCCTCAAGTCTCTTATTCCTATTATTGCTAAGGATGTTGCTTCCGAAAGACCCCAGTCTGAAGAAGAAGCCATCCTTAAGGCACAATAGTTCGACCTCATTTATGCCCAGTCGGGTTACCTCTATACCATTATACCTGATGCCCCTCGCGGCGAGTCCTCCCATCACGATGAACCGGGGGCATCCCACGCTGCAGACGACATCATTGCTCGTGTTTCTTCGCATCTCCAACCCTTTTCCATAGCATGTCCTACCCCGGGCCCCGACCTTTCGCGGGCCACCTCACAGTCTGAGGCCACCAACTCATATGCTCCTATGACACATCACCATCATTCCCATGGACCCAGCTGCCCACCTCAGTGCTTCGGTCATGCACCCCCTGCTTATAACCCCCCGGTCGCACCTCAGCCCTATTACCACCAGTAGGCTGCACCAGCTCATGCGCCTTCTCAAGCCCAACCCACTTATTACCACTAGTAGGCTGCACCAGCTCCTGCGCATTCCCAAGCCCAACCAGCTTATTACCCACCACAGGCAGCCCCTGCGGTCAACCCACAACCTGCTCCGCAGACATATCAGCAACCTCCTCAAGGTTCCGCACCTGCGCAACCTCCACCTACCTATCATCCACCGCAGCCTGCTCCTGCACCTGTATAACCTCAAAACTCACCTGCTGCTCAAGGGCAAGTTTATGCCCAAAACAACCCGCAGCAAAACCAGAACAACCAACGCAACTAGGGCCAACAAAATCGCGGCAAGGGCCGTAATCATGGGAACAACCAACCTACAGACCAAGGTGGTCAACCGGCTAATCTCCCAGACAACAACAACGCGGCCCCCGCTAACCAAAACCCTGATCGCCCGCCCAAGCAGGCTAAAAACTCTAATTTGAGAATGAACCATCCTTGTTCTATCTGCGGGGTCTATGGCCACTATACACATACTTGCCCACATTTGGAGCGAGCTCGACAACTTTGGGTTGATGATGCCCATCGCCAAGGGCATGCGGCTCCTCAAGCACCGCCCAACCCCCCACAACCTCAGCAACCACCTTTGGTGCTGCAAAACCCCTTACCAACCCAAGGTGTGGTGAATACTCAGCCGTTGGCCCCCCCTCAAGCCAACGCGCAACCCCAACAACAACAGATCACATACGCCGCTCCTGATCAACCCATGTTTGACTCAGGTACCCATCACTTGTTGATGATGTCTTCTGCTGATGTCAACCTTCAGACTCGCCGAAACCAATATGGCTCCACCTTTGAAGCCCCTCCCACTGATAAAACCACTAACGTTCATCCCACTGATCAAGCGTTACGTATCCCTCCCCCTCCGGTCGATGGCGCTTCCAAAGCAGCTCGTTTCCCACTTCGCCGTATCAACAACAACTCCAATGCGCATGCTACGTCAAACTACAACATTGTAGACGACCTAGCCCAATCTCCCACAGCCATGTCAGCGTTAGAAGTCTTGAAGAACTGCCCTTCCTAGTGCCAGAATTTACTCTCATCCATTGGGGCTATTGACCCAAATGATTCGAATTTGATGGCATTTGATTTGGACCAGTCCGAACCACGCCTGCCTTCCACCTTAGCATTCCAAGTTTATGCTTCCGTTCGGAATCTTTTCATCCATCGATGCATCATCGATGAGGGTGCCTCCACATGCGTTATGTCTACATTCGTATGGCAGAAGTTGGGATCCCCTACCCTCCAGCAGTCCACCACTGCGTTACGTGCCTACGACGATCGTTCGGCTCAGCCCCAAGGTCTCCTAGCCAATGTCCCTGTCCAGTTAGGTGGTAAAACCATCCTCATCGATATCGAGGTCATCAACGCCCAGCTTGATTACAACCTCTTACTCGGTCGCAGCTACATGTATGCTATGCGGGCGGTCGCTTCCTCTGTCTTTCATACCATGATGTTCCCCCATGATGGACGCGTGGTTAAAATCGACCAACTCACTTACTATGATCCAAATGCTCCCGCTGCACCCGAAAATGTTCTCCCCATGGTTGAGAAACCGGTCAGTGGCGCTGCTACCTCATTTGTTTCCTCTTTGGGACCTGGAGTTTACTCAAACCCGCTGATGACATCCACCTTCCAATCCATTCCGCCCCTGTCATCCACACCCGAAGTGTCTGAATTATGTACCCTCTCCCATGATAACCAAACAACTACCAATCAGCCACCCTTGTTGCCTAAACCACCACTGGTACCTAGCCACATTGGTGTTACACCTATCCACACAATCCCCTTCCTAGTCCCTCCTTCAGGAGTAGTAAGCACCCCGGTTATGGCTACTGTTAACACCTAAAAAGTGCTCACTAGCTCATTCCCTTACTCACATGACCCATTTGTCCACTTTTCCACCATCTGAGCCTCTGAAACCAACAAAAGGTCACCAAAAGACCTTAGTACACCCCTTTTTCCATTAAAAAAGATTATTTTTCCAAGAAAATCACAAAAAACCCTCAAAAAGGGTCCAAATTCCCAAAAATATTAAAAAGGGAATTAAAATATTATTTTTATTCAAAAAAGGAAAAAGGAGGGAAAAATACCTAAACTATGTTGGTCAATACCATTGGTCTCCACAAAACCACAAATGGTATTCCTCACCACCAAAACCTATAAAAAGGTGGTAGGGGCTCCTCATTTCACATCCTTCCATTATCTCATCCTTATGCTGCTGAAATCTCCCCTGAGCACTTTTAGCCATTGAAGCAACCTTGGAGAAAGAGACCTATTGGAGTTTGGAGCTACTCATCTTGGGAGTTGCTCAACATCAACCTTCACCATTGAAGGTAATATCGCAAGCACTTGCTTGCCCCCCACTTTTCAATACAAAAATTATTTCTTATGTTTCTTGTTCTTGATTTTTGAAATATTTAAATTATTTGCTTAGATTCTTGCTTAGATCCATGAAAAGTATTGTTTATTTAGTTTATTGTTTTTATTTCTATTGAAACTGCTACTACTAGTTAGTAGGTGCCCATAGCACTAAGCTTGGTTGCAAAACCGAGCCCACAGTTTTGGCGACTCCGCTTTGGTTTGAACTTTAGATCTCTAGCTTTGCCATTAAATCTTAGTTTTTATGAGTTTTTAAACCATTAGATCCATAGATCTGCCATCTTAGACAGCAGATCCATTGCTGTTCTGAGATTTGGCCCCAAAAAACAGCCCTAAATTTTAAATTTTTGAGTTCGTTTCTCGTTTTCCGTGCACGGCTTCCGCCTCGCGGCTTTTTGCCAGACAGTCGCGCGGTCCATCGCGACTTTTCTGCATTTTTCCGCGCGGTCCATCGCGGCCTTTTTCCAGACAGTCGCGCGGTCCATCGCGACTTTTCTGTGTTTTTCCGCGCTGCACACCGCGGCTTCGCGGCCTTTTTCCGCGCTGTCCATCGCGACTGTGCGCCCAAAACCTGCGCGGTCCATCGCGACTGTGCGCCCAAAACCTGCGCGGTCCATCGCGACTGTTCGCCCAAAACCTGCGCGGTCCATTTTATTGAAACGAAGAAATCCATTTATTTCTTTTAGAAGTTTATTATTTGCTTTCAAAAATCCAAAAAATCCATTATTTTTTGAGTTATTTTTGAAAAAGCAATTTAATTTCTTTTAGTGAAAAAAAAAAGTCTTAAATATTTGCTTATTATTTTTCGAAAAGTCCTTTATTTTTTTTTTTTGAAAAATTTCCCTTAAAGCATTTAATTTTTTCAAGTTCAGTTTACAACACCTCACGTGCACTCACACGATCACTTAATTGAACTAAGACTTAAAACTTACCCTAATTTGAACACACTCTTAACCCCACTTGGGGAACACAAAAAGAATTCTTGTAGCTAGGTAGTATTGGGGGGATAGGTGTTCCAATAACACCCCTCAGTTCATACATCTGAGACATAGAAGTTGTCCAATTAGGGAGCTAAAATCTCTTAGTACTTTTTGGCGCGGTCACAACCGGTTTGTGGGAAGGCCTCTCCCCTAGGAGGGTTGAAGTCGCGAGGATGGTTCCGGAAGCCTGAGTGGGATACCGAAACCCATTCAGTAACCGAAGGGCTACCATTCGCAGTTCTCGGGATATCCCTGTATTGGGATATTGCGATCAAAGGACCAAACGGCAGATTTACCTTTTCTCGACGCGTCATGAACGGAGTATCCTAGTAGCCTGTCTTTTTAGGATTGATTACCCGGTGTCCCTCCCGGTAGGGGGATATCTAGCCGTTGTCTCTACATTCATATTGTCTGACTTGGATTTCATCACCTTGCAGGGGATATCGTCTGTTTGAGTCACAATACTTTTAGATTAGGTGTTTGCATGATCTTTACCACCTTTTGAGTCTAGTTACACCTATTTTTTCTAGGAGCCGCTTGCATGTTGGTATTCTGACCGGTTGTTGCATTCCTCCACTTATTGTAGCACAGCTGCTAGAATAAGTGCATTTTTTGAGGATTGATTTTTTGGCCTGTGAGCCTTCCTTTTTCACTCCCCTTTTTGCACCCTTGGTTGCATTAGGGTTTTGAGTCTTTTACATATATATCACCACCTGATACTTAAAACAATTTTTACATAAAAACCATATTCTCACCATTGAGAATTCTAGACGTTCTCGTCGTCTACAGGGCGAACTCCCAGAGTTTAGTCCACTTGGCTCTCCACGTCACGGACGCAGAGCATTATCCCTTGATTCGACACATCGTCGATCATCTAGACGGTCATCCGATTCTGACATACCCCACTTCACCTTTGATTTGGAGGTAGAATCCGAAAACCCCACAGAGTTACCACCTACCACAATTATGTCTGGAACACCAGAAGATCCACAATTTACATTAACCATAGGTCAGACATCCGCAGACCTTTCTGCGGGGATACCATCCATGACAACACCCACCCCCTTGGGTATGCCCAATATGGGTAACACTCCACATTTAGGAATGCCTAGCACAGGACCACAACCTGTCATGGGCATGCCCAACATGGGGGTCATACCCCCTTCGGTTTCCACAAACCCTATCCCAGGAATCCCTAGTACGATTCCTAACCCAAGTGTCACTCCTGTTGCACTTGGGAATGCTATCCCAGGAATCCCTAGTGCGATTCCTAACCCAAGTGTAACCCACGTTGCACTCGGTAGTAATATACCAGGAATCCCTAGTGCGATTCCTAACCCAAGTGTAACCCAAGTTGCACTTGGGAGTACTAACCCATATCAGGCCACACCTGTTGGAGGGCACATACCCGCCATACCTAGCATACCTATAGGAGCTACTGGACCCCTACACCATACCACAATGGCTAGACCAATCCCGGTTCCAATCACCACATCCGCTAGTCTACCATACATGGCAAGTCTCAACTTGCCAGATTTAGCTAGGCTTACGAATGACCCCATTAGGCATGATCCTGCTTGGCCCCATATGCCCACTAAGCTTCCCTCTGACATCCCTAAGTTTGAGGGAAAGGCCGGAGAAGACCCCCAGAACCACATCATGTCCTTCCATTTATGGTGTTCCTCCAACTCCATAGTGGACGACTCAGTCCGCCTCCGTTTATTACAGCGCACCTTCACTGGCTCTGCAGCCAAATGGTATATCGAGCAACCCCATGGGACGCATTCCACATTTACCTCCCTTGCCTCGACCTTCCTGCAGTTCTTTCAGCTACCAGTCCGCTATGATGCGGGCGTCGAAATCCTACTGTCTTGCAGACAGAACACGGCCACGCACATCACTGACCATATCCATGATTGGCGTCGGCGCCGAAGCCTATGCAAGATCAAATTAGACGACCGAATCTTTTTAGACTGGTTCCTTAAATCCCTCCTTCCCCTCATTGCGAAGGATGTAGCTTCTGAAAGACCCCAGTCGGAAGAGGAGGCCATCCTGAAGGCCCAACAGTTTGACCTTATCTATGCCCAGTCAGGATACCTATACACCATCATACCTGACGCCCCACGAGGCGACTCTGCACGCGGTGACACACCGGGGGCATCACATGCCGCTGATGGCATTATTGGCCAAATTACACCGCAAGCAAAACCTTTCAGTATGGTGAGCACCATGCCCGCCCCAGACCTTTCTAGGGCTACATCCAGTTCCGGAGCGACAACTTCTTATGCTCCAATAAACCAGACCCATCATGTTCATGGACCCTCTTGTCCACAACATTGTTATGGCCAAGCGCCATCAGCATATGTACCTCCTACATACTATGCTCAACCTACGGTACAAAACCCCATGCATTACCCACAACCGGTTGCACCGGCTAACCTCACACCTCCACCAGCGCAGGGGTACCAACAACCCCAACAGGCAACTGGACCACCTCCAGCTCCACCTGCATACTATCCACCGCAACCTGCTCCCGCACCTGCGGCTCCTCAGAATCCCCCCAATGCTCAAGGGCATGTGTACGCACAACAACAGCAGCCCCAATATCAAAATAACCAACGCAACCAGGGTGGACAACCCAACCGCGGAAGAGGACGCAACCGTGGAAACAATCAAAACCGCAACCAAGCTCCACAGCCTACCCAGCCCCCGCAAAACAATAACGCGGCGCCCGCTCATCAGAATCCTGATCGGCCACCTAAGCAACCTAAAAATGCTAATTTACGGACAAACCATCCTTGTTCCATTTGCGGTGTCTATGGCCACTATACCCACGCTTGCCCACATCTCGAGCGAGCTCGACAACTATGGACAAATGACGCCCATCGTCAAGGGCAAGCGGTTCCTCAGTCACCACCCAACCCTCCACCACCTCAACATCAACCCTTGGTGCTGCAAAACCCCTTTCCAAACCAGGGTGTAGTGAACACTCAGCCGTTAGCCCCCCCTCAGGGAAACGTGCCACCACAGCAGATCACATATGCAGCCCCTGATCAACCCATGTTTGATTCAGGTACTCACCATTTGTTGATGATGTCGACTGCCGCTGCCAACCTCCAAACCCGTCGGAACCAATATGGCTCCACCTCTGAAGCCCCTCCCACCGACAAAAACACTAACGTTAATCCCACAGATCAAACGTTACGTATACCTCCGGCTCCACTTGATGGCGCTTCCAAAGCACCTCGCTTCCCACTTCGTCGCATCAACAGTAATCCTAATTCTCGCGCTGCGTCGAATTACAACATTGTAGATGACTTAGCTCAATCTCCTGCAGCCATGTCTGCGTTAGAAGTCTTAAAAACCTGTCCTACTCAGTGCAAGACTTTACTTTCCGCCATTGGGGCGATTGACCCAAATGATTCGAACTTGATGACCTTTGATTTAGACCAATCTGAACCACGACTGCCTTCTACCATAGCAGTCCAAGTTTCCGTTTCTATTCGGAATCTTGTCATCCATCGATGTATCATCGACGAAGGTGCATCTACATGTGTCATGTCCACTTTTGTTTGGCAAAAGTTGGGATCCCCTGCTCTCCAGCAATCCACCACTGCATTGCGGGCCTACGACGGCCGGTCAGCTCAACCTCAAGGTTTATTACCCAAGGTGCCCGTCCAATTAGGTGGGAAAACTGTGCTCATCGACATAGAGGTCATTAACGCCCAGCTCGACTATAACCTTTTACTTGGCCGCAGTTACATGTACGCCATGAAAGCGGTCGCCTCCTCCGTCTTCCGCACCATGATGTTCCCCCACGAGGGACGCGTGGTCAAAATTGACCAACTCACCTACTATGATCCCAACGCCCCTGCAGCACCCGAGAATGTTCTTCCCATGGTTGAACAACCCGCTTCTAGTGCAACTACCTCCTTTGTTTCTTCTGTGGGACCCAGACTTTACTCAGATACACCAATGACCTCTACATTCCAGGCCATTCCACCACCGTCACCGGAGACCCAAGTCGCAAACCTCTGTACTCTTTCACAGAATACACAAACATCCGGTAGTCAACCACCATTGATCCCCAGTCACATTGGTGTTACACCCATCCACACCATCCCCTTTCTATTTCCTCCTTCGGGTGTAGTAAGCGCCCCGGTTATGGCTACCCTTAGTCTCCCCGGGTTAACATTGGGATTACCCGTGTGGTATATTACGCCTCCCGTTCCTCCACTGACACCAAATGTCATCCTGCAACCGGTGCAACCCATTGTTACTTCTACCCAACCACCTCCCGGTATCAATACTCCTTCGTCATCGACGAACCCCCCTCCATTCATCAGGCCTACTCGGGGCAGAGGCCCACAACCATACACTGCGGTACCCCCACCCATGGCGGTTAAACCCCCACCGGTGTTTCGAGCTCCCCCTAAATGCTCGTTGTGCGATGAGATAGGCCATCCAACTCATCAATGCCCACAGTTACCATCTCTCCAAGAGCATATGAATATGTTGGACGATGACGCCGGCATCCCAGTCGTTAGACTTGAGCCACCTCCTCAGCCTCGCGACAGATCTCTGCGCACCAACCATCCTTGTGCCATATGCAGTGTTTACGGCCACTACTCTCACCATTGTCCGGATCTACCTGACTATAGAGCAGCTCTCTACGAGATGAACAATTTGGACCTTGAGACGGCACCCCCTACTATCGAGGAGATCTACCCTCCCCCATCATCCTCATCCGGAGAGATTAACACCATCTACATGATCTCTTCGACTACCACTACCTCATCGCTCGATTTGACCACTCAAAGCTCCCGCAATGAAGAAGAGGTTCTCGAGACTCCTACTACCTTTGATTATCCCGGGGAAGACATGCACCATCGTCCATACTTCCTCCTGGAAGAGACTTCATCCACCACCGCTACCCAATCGGCGGTTGAGTCCAAAGATTTCCTTCCTACTAAAATCGACTGGTTAACGGATCCCATGGCCGATATTTCTCCCGTCATCCACATTGACATCTCTGACCCACTTGGTGCCCTTCATACCATCACATTAGGAACCTCCCACAGTGAGCATGAGATCGGAGAATACCAACAACTCTTCCAAGAATTCACTGATGTCTTTACTTGGTCAGATACCGAAATGCCTGGCCTTGACCCCGCCATTTATACGATCTCCACTGGATACCCCTCTGTCCGGTCGGCCCCTTCCATTGATCCCTTTGACACACAGGTTCAACCCTTTCAAATCGACCAGGAAACCACATGTACACAACATGGGGGCAGGCCCAAAACCTTGCCTACTCATCATCATCGTGATCCTCGTCAGCGATACTGGGGGCATCCACCCCACAAAGGGAATCCCCCATCATCATATCATCACTTCAGTATGCCACCACGACCCACAGCCTCATGGTATAACACCCCGCCAGCAGTTGCTCAATGCCCTATTGATCTCTCCCTGAGACAACATCTGCACCACATTGACACCTCTGAGTTAGGGGGCATAATAGATTACCTCGACCCCGGGATAGGGGGCATGATCAATCATTTTGAACCTTCCCCATCATCTCTATCTCAACACCTCAATGAGCCCACCGTTCAAACCAACACACATGTGATCCACAATCACAAACCCCATGCACATAGCATGGGGGCAGGTCATTAAACCTGCTCACTTTTTCATATTCGTGATCTCAACCATTTTTGAGGTCATGTGTCACTTGTATATTTCAGTTGACTTGATACACCTAGTATTTTGCCCCCACGGGTCATCATTTCTCCCCACCACTGCATCCTTCGCTTGGTGGGATCACCTTTATTTGTAGCCATTTTTTAACCTAGTTCTTTCCTTTAACCATTCCGGAGTCCTTATGACCTCCGTTTTTCGCACCATTTGCACTGCCGGATTCATATTTCCGTGCCCGTGATGATGCTTGAGATCATTTCTCGCTCTCACCAGGACCAATATCAACATTGTGTCCCGACACCTTGTCGCCCCAGTTTGCGTACCACTTCGGCTGCTCTCCATTTTTGATATATTTGATATCATCGGATTCATTTTTCCGCGCTCGTGACGACGCTAGAGATCATTTCTCGCTCTCACGCCTAGATTTTTCGGGCATTTTTTCCACGCCCCCTCGTCGCCTCGGTTTGCGTGCCACATCGGCCGTTCTCCGTTTTCGATGTGTCTTATATCGCCGGATTCAGTTTTCCGCGCTCGTGATGATGCTTGAGATCATTTCTCGCTCTCACCTTTAGATTTTCCGGGCGTTTGTTCCACGCCCCCTCGTCACCTCGGTTTGCGTGCCACATCGGCCAGTCTCCGTTTTCGACAATCCTTAGGTCACCCGATCCAGCCGCCGGATTCAGTTTTCCGCGCTCGTGATGATGCTTGAGATCATTTCTCGCTCTCACCTTTAGATTTTCCGGGCGTTTGTTCCACGCCCCCTCGTCACCTCGGTTTGCGTGCCACATCGGCCAGTCTCCGTTTTCGACGTACCTTATATCGCCGGATTCAGTTTTCCGCGCTCGTGATGATGCTAGAGATCATTTCTCGCTCTCACCTTTATATTTTTCGGGCATCTTTTCCATGCCCCCCTCGTCACCTTGGTTAGCGTGCCACATCGGCCGTTCTCCTTTTTCGACAATCCTTATGTCACCGGATCCAGTTTTCCGCACTGATGACGATGCTTGAGACCTTTTCTCGCCCTCATCAATCCATTTTTTGTTCGGTATAATTTTATCCCTTTTTCGGGCCGAGCAACCCCTTTTTACGAAAAAGGCACTTAGGGAGTTTCTGTTAAGCTCTTTTCTGACTCCTAAAACAATGAAAAGATCGCCGAGCAATCTTGCTTCCTTTCATGCTCGATAAACGTATCTGAAAGGGCGTCTACCTGGTATAAGTTTACCCCTTTTCCGGACCTCGTAGACTAATTACGAAAAAGGTATACTCTAGTCACATCGGCTAGAAGAGTTCTCCATCCGCATCATTTTATCCTTTTTCGGGCCTTGGAGACTAAACTTACGAAAAAGAAACACCAACAGAGTCCACTTACCGTTTTCAGACTCTCTAAACATGAAAGCAACCATGAGCATGCGCCGTCCTGGGCTCACAAAATCCACAGGACCGTACCATTTCAGAGCACACTTTTATCCCTTCTTGGAGCTCATTAAAACTACGAAGAAGGAATCAATGGTACCTCTTGGTGCCACGACAGATCATATCTACTCACATAGCAGCTTCCCCATTCTGGTCGCCTTTGTTCAGAGTATTCTGCAGTATGTCACCCGGAAACTCCCTCGACAGCTACCATCAGCATCACCCCCCCAGAGTCAGTACATACCCTTCAGTCCCTAAAAGATGATCCCCACACCTACAAGTCAGTTCCCTACGCTGCCAGGTCAACCATGTCATCATGCTCTGAACAAAGGAAGTTTGAGTCTACCCATTTTTTTTGACCCAGTTATTTCCCATCCCCACAAGTATGTCAGTCCTACCAGCAGTACTACATCACTTCAGTTTACACCTCGCGCTCCCAGCAAGGAAACATCATTGCCTTGTTAGTTGCTGGTCTCCCTCTGTCGACGACAACCACATTGATTCCAGAGGATGGACCTAGAGGTCCCTGTGTCTTGGACTCATTACCATTCATGATGAGTGCCTCCGAATCATTTCGAGAGGAATCCTCAGTGCCTCTCCAAATGGTTGTTTCTCACATGCTCGACTTCAACACCTTCATCGCATCGTTGAGACTCGCACAGGGTATTGGTACGTTCACTTATTAGTTGAAGACCCCGGATACCACCTGACTCCTCCACATATGAGAGTCTACCTATGGATACAACCAGTTCACTCGTTCTATAGATATCCGGGTTGCGCATGGCGACAGCATTCAGATTTACCCCTGTTTCATACTCCCTTGAGTATACAGTTACATTATTTCTCAGAAATGACTCATAGTCTCTGAGTCCCTACAGATGTTGGACACCTTCCGTTTCAGCAGTTTCACAGTTATTCCAGTGTATCAGTTATTGAGATCAGTCATGATCATGAGTATATCCCACAATCATGTCCCCTCTGGACCATTATGATGTACCAGTATATCTCTTTACGTATTAGATCCCCCTTCTTGGGACTAATTGTTTTGTATATGTCTTGATACGAGCATGGGAATGCCCGCCTCGTCCTTTATCAGAAATTATACCTCATTCATATTGAGGCAATGTAATATTTTTTGTTTTTGCAGCTTCCAAGGGCCGTGGCTCCAGTCTCCAACCGGTCTCTTCTCTCCCCTAAAACCCAGAAAAAGGACAAAAGAACTATGATGTCTATCGGCCATACGATGAGCTCCTGCCCTCACACATCAGGGGGCAATCTGTTAACACCTAAAAAGTGCTCACTAGCTCATTCCCTTACTCACATGACCCATTTGTCCACTTTTCCACCATCTGAGCCTCTGAAACCAACAAAAGGTCACCAAAAGACCTTAGTACACCCCTTTTTCCATTAAAAAAGATTATTTTTCCAAGAAAATCACAAAAAACCCTCAAAAAGGGTCCAAATTCCCAAAAATATTAAAAAGGGAATTAAAATATTATTTTTATTCAAAAAAGGAAAAAGGAGGGAAAAATACCTAAACTATGTTGGTCAATACCATTGGTCTCCACAAAACCACAAATGGTATTCCTCACCACCAAAACCTATAAAAAGGTGGTAGGGGCTCCTCATTTCACATCCTTCCATTATCTCATCCTTATGCTGCTGAAATCTCCCCTGAGCACTTTTAGCCATTGAAGCAACCTTGGAGAAAGAGACCTATTGGAGTTTGGAGCTACTCATCTTGGGAGTTGCTCAACATCAACCTTCACCATTGAAGGTAATATCGCAAGCACTTGCTTGCCCCCCACTTTTCAATACAAAAATTATTTCTTATGTTTCTTGTTCTTGATTTTTGAAATATTTAAATTATTTGCTTAGATTCTTGTTTAGATCCATGAAAAGTATTGTTTATTTAGTTTATTGTTTTTATTTCTATTGAAACTGCTACTACTAGTTAGTAGGTGCCCATAGCACTAAGCTTGGTTGCAAAACCGAGCCCACAGCTACCCTTAGTCTCCCTGGGTTAACCTTGGGATTACCCGTATGGTATCTTTCGCCTCCTGTTCGCCCGCCGACACCAGATGTCGTCCTCCAACCGGTGCAACCCATGGCTACTACCACTCAGCCACCCCTCGGTGTCTCTACCCCTTCGTCCTCCATGACTCCTCCCCCTACTCCCAAACCCACTGGGGGCAGAGGTCCCCAACCTTACACTGCTGTACCACCTCCCAAGATAGTTAAAAACCCCCCCGTATTTCGTGCTCCTCCCAAATGCTCATTGTGCGACGAGTTAGGCCATGCAACTCATCAGTGTTCACAGTTACCAGCATTACAGAAGCACATGCAGATGCTCGACGACGACCCCAACATCCCGGTTGTTGAACTAAACCCCACCCCCAAGCCTAAAGATAAATCCATGCGTACCAACCACCCCTGTGCTATATGCGGTGTTTACGGGCACTACTCCCATCACTGTCCCGATCTCCCAGATTACAGAGCGGCTCTCTATGAGATGAACAATCTGGATCTTGAGACGGCACCTACCACTATTGAGGAGATTCACCCCCCGATCTCACCCCCATCCGGGGAGGTCAACACCATTTACATGATCTCTTCCACTACCATTCCCACGTCAACCGATTTGACGGCCCAAACTTTCCGTACTGATGAGGAGATTCTTGAAACACTCACTGCCCCGGAGTATCCTTGGGATGACATGCACCATCGTTCATACTTCCTCCCAGAAGCATCTTCCTCTAGCACCGCTACCCAATTTGCGGTTGAATCCAAAGATTTCCTTCCCACCAAGGTCGACTGGTTTAAGGACCCTATTCCTACTCCTAACGCCTTCGAGGAAGGTAACATGGCTAACATCTCACCTGTCATCCAAATTGATATCGCTGCCCCTGGGAGTGCCCCTGAACTCATCACTTTAGGAGCCTTCTGCAATAAGCAAGAGATTGAGGAATACACTAACCTCTTCAGAGAGTTTCGTGATATCTTTGCCTGGTCCTATACCGAAATGCCTGGTCTTGACCCCGCCATTATAGAGCACCACATTGAAACATGGCCTGATGTACCCCCCGTCCGTCAGAAACAACGTCCCATTCATCCCTCAAAGCTCCCAGCTGTCAAAGCAGAGATTGAGAAACTACGCAAGGCAGGATTCATTTATCCTGTTGCCTATACCACATGGGTTTCAAACCCCGTCCCCGTTAACAAAAAACAAGGCACCATTCGAGTATGCACTAACTTCCGTGATTTAAACCGTGCTTGTCCCAAGGACAACTTCCCCACGCCATTTATTGACCAGCTCATTGATGCGTGTGCGGGACATGAAGTCTTATCTTTCATGGATGGTTTTTCCGGATACAACCAGATTCAGATCCGTAAGGAAGACCAGTACAAAACTGCTTTTACTACCCCATGGGGCACCTTTTCCTATCGCGTCATGCCTTTCGGCCTCAAAAATGCTGGCGCCACCTTCCAGCGGGCCATGACCTATTGCTTTCACGACTTGGCCCATATCCCGCTAGTCTATCTTGATGATCTTACAGCTCGTTCCCGGAAACGATCAGACCACCTTAACAACCTTCGGCAAGTTTTTCTGCGTTGTCGCAAATACCAAATACGCTTGAACCCACACAAGTGTGTTTTTTGCGTTCCAGCAGGCTGGTTGTTGGGTTTCATTGTTTCCCGGAAAGGAATTACTATTGATCCCCTGAAAGTCCAAGCCATCTTAGCCCTTCCCGCTCCTCGCACGCTCTGGCAGCTCCAAAGTCTGCAGGGGCGATCCAATTTCCTTCGACGCTTCGTCCTTGATTACGCCACTACCGTTCACAGCTTCTTGTGCCTACTCTGTACCCACATACCATTTGTCTGGGATGCGCAAGCCGAAGCCGCATTCGAAGCCCTCAAGAAAGCTCTCACGCAAGCTCCCTTGATTTCCCCTCTGGATTTCTCTCAGGACTTCATCCTCTACGTCTCGGCATCGGAGCACGCTGTGTCTGGTGTCTTGGTTCAAGAAGACGTCTCTCACCAAGAGCATGTCATTTACTACGTTAGCCAGACCTTGTCTGGTCCACCTCTACATTACCCATATGAGGAGAGTTTATCCCTAGCTGTGGTATTTTTCGTCCAAAAAATGCGACACTATATCTTACTTAGTCATACCACAGTCGTTGCTGACTCCAACCCCATGGTCTATCTCCTAAATCGGTGACTACTGCAAGGTCGTGTTGCTAAATGGGTCGTTATCCTCCAGGAATATGACCTCACTTTCCGAACACCTAAGAGCACTAAAGCCCTTGCGCTTTCCCAGCTCATCACTGATCTACCTTCCCTTCTCTCGACCCCACAAATCTCCGACGAGTTACCCGACAACCACTTGTTCACTATCTCGTCTGATGACCCATGGTACGGTGATATTTTGTTATACTTGCGCACACAGAAGTTCAGACCCAAAGTCACCCGTAATGAACGTCGTCGCATCAGTCACCAATCCTCTCGATATCTCCTCTTAGGCGATGTCCTTTACCGGCGGGGGGTTGACACCATTCTTCGTCGTTGCCTTACACACGAGGAAGCTGAATACGTCCTTAACGATTTTCATAGCGGTGCCTGCGGCGGCCATTTCTCCGGGATGGCCACTGCCCAAAAGGTCGTCTGCATCGGATACTTCTGGCCCACACTTTTCACCGACTGCATCATTGCGGTCAAGCATTGCCATAACTGCCAACTTTTTGCCCCCAAGGCCCGGACACCACCTGCTCCGTTACACCCAGTTGTCACCGTTGGTCCCTTTTGTAAGTGGGCCATTGACTTCATGGAATGTAGACCCCCGTCTGCCAACGGCCACAAGTACATCATTGTCGCCGTGGATTACTTCACCAAATGGGCTGAAGCCATGCCTACCTTCAATTGTACCGCTGACACAGCTACCCGTTTCTTTTTTAACCATGTTATCACTCGATTCGGGGTTCCTAAACAGTTAGTCTCAGACCATGGTTCACACTTCGAAGATTCCGTTTGGCGTGAGTTATCCACCCTACTCAAATTTGAACATCAGTTCTCCTCTGCTTACTACCCCCAAGGGAACGGCCAAGTAGAGGCCATTAACAAAATCCTCAAAACCATCCTTCAACGCACCGTTGACCGACATAAGTCCAATTGGAACCACATGCTCTTCCCCACCTTATGGGCTTACCGTACGTCCACCAAGACCGCCACCGGTTTTACCCCGTTTCACTTAGTTCATGGCGTAGAGTCTGTCCTTCCCATTGAGTGTCAGATACCTGCCTTGCAAATCGCCGTCGAGCTTCTCCCCGACACCTCCCCACTCGAGCAACGTCTGCTATCCCTTGAACAAGCCGATGAAGAGCGTCGTGCCGCTCTCCAGACCATTGAAGCTGCCAAGAATCGCTCCAAAGCTGGTTACGAAAAACATGTACACCCTCGAACTTTCCACGAAGGGGACCTCGTCCTCGCCTATGACCAAGCCCATGACAAAACCAGTAAATGGAAGTTCGAATCCATGTGGCAAGGTCCTTACATTGTGCAGACTTGTCTCGGCAAGGGGGCATACATCTTAGCCGACTCCGAAGGTCACCCTTTGCGCAACCTGCGTAACGGGTTGTACCTTAAACGCTTTTATCCCTAAATAACTCACGGCCCCATTGGTCCGCATTGTACAGTTTGCTCTCTTTTTTGTTTTTCACCTTATTTACCGCGATCTTACATTCCTCATTTTTTGTATGACCACAGATGGACCATCTTCCACCTCACTATACTGGCTTCGCCGATGGAGCAAGCCGCTGGTCTCCCAACCTGGATTCTACAGCGTGGGTCCTATATTCCCCTTCCCATGAAATGATTCACCTCGATGGAATCTGTATCGGCGCTGCTACCAATAACCAGGCGGAGTATGATGTTGTGACCGATCTCCTGACTGCTGCCCTCCAGATGGGCATACGTCACCTCCATGTGTTCCTTGACTCCCAGCTCAACAACTACTACCAGGTGCGTGATCCCTGCCTCTTTAGAAAATTCCTGCGCACAAAACAACTCAGCCGACAGTTTGAATCCATCACATTCACCCATGTCCCAAGAGCTCAAAACAGTGTCGCAGACCAAATGGCCAACAACATTCTAGATTGGCACTTCAATCACTCCATGTAAAATCTCAATCATGCATAGCATCTCATAAAAATATATATAAAAAAAAAAAAAAATTGCAAGGGGCATCCACGTGCCTGTCATCACATAACCATTTGCATCCATGTGCAATAAAAAATACAAACCACATAACATACACAAGGGGCATCCACGTGCCCAACATCCTATACTACTTGCATCCACGTGCAATGTAAAACATATCACAAATCAGAATGCGCATCCACGTGCGTACAAATACACAACATCATACAAAAAGGTGCATCCACGTGCATATATATATATATATATCAAAAAATACATGTTCAGTGCTATACATGTCCTGAGTACCCCTATACTCAGCTATACAAAAAATGGCTATACATCCCTAAAGCCTCATCAAAATACATGCTGTAGCTACAAAACTCGGGGGGAGTCCCCTGCACTCCCTAATGAGAGTCGTATCCTGCATCACTGCCTGCATCGGCTGCCTCTGAGTCCTCCCCTCTCTCCTCCTCCGGTAAGTCCTTATCTCCTACGGGCTCCTGTGCCCGTGCCCGGTCCACCAAGATCGCCACCTAGATCGCTATGGATCTGAACTCTCGGGGTTCCCTCATGCAATCTTGAACCACGTCCGGATCGACATCCCGCCATCCTTCGTTGGTCACCCCTATCAGCAAACGGTCTAGTAGTGCCCATACAGACTCGAGTGTCCCCTCCGCATCGCGGCGACAGACCTCTCCTCGCCCAGGAAGAGCTGGAACGGCCACAATCCCCCTCCGTGCCACATGTCCTGGCGGCGGCCTCGGACCCACATCTGCAAATCACCCATAGGTCAGCAACCATGTATCAATCTACTATCATATCTATAAAACTTGACATCCATAACATGCAAGCAAACACATACGTACCGTCGGGAGCCCATTCCTGTCCTGGCGCTCGTGGTGCCTCTGGATCTCCCGTGTAGTCCATGTCCCTATACGGGAAGTCGTCCAGTGTCAATGGTATTTGAAGCCACTGTAGGTACAAATCCTACGTAAAATACCTTCCAACATCGCCGCCACCACGGCGACGCATCATCTCGCCCCACCGCACCATCCGTAGCTCCCTCAAACCTCTTGCTCTGATCGGCACCCGCGGCCGCAGTGTGGGCACCCTCTCCATAAAGAAGGCACACAAGAAAGAACCATAGCAAAAACCTTTGCCAGATTCCTTTGCTGCTGTCAGCTGCCACTGAACGCAGGTCAGGTACATTTGGCCCCACGCATAGTACACCCCATCTAGTACGCGCTCTATCATCTGCATCTGGCCCCCAGAAACCTTCTCAGGTGACTGCGACCCCAATACCCGAACCACGCATGCCGCCATGGCCTGTACTGCTGGCTCCTGTAAGTCCCTCACCAGGAGTGCATTCCTATGCACTCTAGCCTCTGGACCGCAGTATCTCTCCAGCATGTCCTCCATGTCTACGTCCGCGGCGACCCGCGGCTGTGTGTCTGCCACCCTGCCTAGACAGGGCAACCCCGTCAGAAAGTATACATTGGTCAGGGTGAGGTCCACCCTCTCACCCTGTACTCAGAAAGCCTGTATATCCGGCTCCCAGAAGCTAATCAGTCGGTTCAGTAGAAACGCTGCTGACCGTATCATGGGTACCTGTGCGAACTTTAAAAGTCCACACATTCCTAGCACTGATCGTACATGGCGCTCCCCTTGGATCACCGTCACTATCTCATCAGGAATCTCCCGCTCTCTCCATAGAACCTGCGGCATCCTGCAAATCCCACAAAGTAGACTCATCAGACTCATGTCAAATAAATAAGTCCCTCCCTTCCCCCTGGAAAACCCTCATAGCTCGGCCCAAAACCGCGGCTTTCGGGCTCCCTGCCACGGTTTCACACCGCGGCTATCAGGCCTACAGTTACGGTTCTTAACCGCGCCTGTCAGGTCTAACCCCGTGGTTTCGCACTGCGTGTTCCTCCTTCGAACGCGCGGTACCAGACCGCGTATCCAGCCGAGAAACACGTGGTACTCAACCGCGTGGTTCACCCCGAAACTCACGGTCGCCAACCGCGGTTTCGTCCCCCAAACCCGCGGTCTACCCCACGTAGACCGTACCAATAACCCTGGGACCCACTACCCAACCCCCGACCCTAAAAAAAGCATGCAGGTATGAATTTGAAAAAATACCTGTATCTCCCGTATCTAGAATCGGTCGGTCGGATCGTCCAGAAATGCCACCTCAGCTCTGGTCCACTCTGATCACAAGTCACAGTCAAATAGTACAAATGACACATGTCATGTTGGACCCACTCACTATTTATAGTCAGTTGACTTTTTCCTGTTTTGGCCATTCTGAACCCATACGGAGTCCGTTTCTCGAACCGTTTCCACCATTGGAATCAGCACGACGAGACCGTCATGATGGTCATCTCGTTGCATTATTTTTTCCCCGTCATTTTTTGCCCATTTTTCAGCCACCACTCGTCGCCTCGGTTTGCGTGCCGCATCAGACGTTCTCCATTTTTCACATATTTTATATCATCGGATTCATTTTTCCACGCCGGTGATGATGCTTGAGATCATTTCTCGCTCACACCCCCATATTTTTTGGGTCTTTTTCCAAAACACCCCCAGTCACCTCGGTTTGCGTGCCACATCGGTCATTATCCATTTTCGACACTCTTTATATCGCCGGATTCATTTTTCTGAGCTCGTGATGATGGTTGAGATCATTTATCGCTCTCACCTGGGACAGTTTCAACATTGTGTCCTAACACCTTGCTGCCTCGGTTTGCGCACCACATCGGCTGCCATCGGATTGTTCCACACTTTTACATGAGCCATTCATTCCTGTCATACTGCAAATGTTTCGTTATTTTGCCACCATTCCATTTACCCCGCAAGGAGGCCCATCAGTGTTCCCCCCCACCCTTGTTCTTGGTCATCACACATGTTCCTCGATTGAACACTTCCTCCTTGCCTGGCCATTCCTTTTGTTCGGTATAATTTTATCCCTTTTTCGGGCCGGACAAGTCCTTTACGAAAAAGGCACTTAGGGCGTTTCTGTTAAGCTCTTTTCTGACTCCTAAAACAATGAAAAGATCACCGAGCAATCTTGCTTCCTTTCATGCTCATTAAAGTACCTAAAAGGGCGTCTATCTGGTATAAGTTTACCCCTTTTCCGGACCTGGTAGACTAATTACGAAAAAGGAATACTCTAGTCACACCGGCTAGAAGAGTTCTTCATTGTATCCTTTTATGCTTCTTTGGGCCTTGGAGACTAAATATACGAAAAAGCAACCCCCTGGAGTCTTCTTATTTGCTTTCAGACTCTCTAAAATTGAAAGCAACCACGAGCACGAACTGTCCTGGGCTCGTAAAATCCACACGACAGTACCATTCCATTACTTCAGAGTCTTCTTATCGCTTTCAGACTCCTTAAAATTGAAAGCAACCACAAGCATGAACTGTCTTGGGATCGTTTCAATCCACACGACAGTGCCATTTTACACACACTTCTTCTAGTTCCTTAACCCATGAAGAAGTCATCCCGTGCCTCCAGGCACTATGATTGATCATCTCGGCAGCACCCGCAATTAGGTCGCCTTTGTTCAGAGTATTCTGCAGTCTCCTGCTAGTTGACCCCAGCTTGAGTCTCCCTCAGCCCAGTCACCATCCCAGATCCAATACAGCTATGATCCCTTTCCCATCAGTCAGTTTCATATGCTGCCCGATCATCCCCATTATCATACTCTGAACAAAGGAAGTTTGATTCCACCCACTCTACTTGCCCTGTTGTCCCCCCAGTTTGTCAGTCCTACCTTCAGTACTATCACATTTCGGTTCTCCACCTCGCGCTCCTGTCAAGGAAACATCATTTCCTTGATAGTTGCAGGTCTCCCTCTGTCGACGACAACCCCTCTATTCCAGAGGATAGGCCCAGAGGTCCCTACGCCTTGGACTTATCACCATCTGTGGTAAGTGCCTACAGACCATTCTGAGAGGAGTCATCATTACCTCTCCGAGTGGTTGTTTCTCACATGCTCGACTTCAGCACCTTGATCGCATCGTCGAGAATCGCGTAGGGTTACATTCCTTCAGTTTTTAGTCGAAGATCCCGGATTTCCCCCGACTCTAGCACATTGGTGAGTTACTTCGGAACACCCAGTTATATGTTCCCGTGGATGTCCGGGCTGCGTTGGCGATTGTATTCGGAAGCCATCCAGTTATATGCTTCCTTGAGTACCCAGTTCCGTTCCAGTTCAGTGTACCATTGCGAGTGTACCCCTTGTCACTCTGATCCAGTAGCTCATCCGTTCCTTTGGTACCACACTCAGTAGCACTGTTGATTGTTCCAGTGTATCAGTTCTTCAGCTCAGACATGGTCATCCCAGCAGTATGTCCCAGATTTGTGTCCCCTCTAGACCCTTATGATGTACCCATTGGTTCTCTATGTATGTTACGGGTCCCTCTTTTCGGGCCTCACAGTTCTTTTTATGTATCTTGATACGAGCATGGGTATGCCCGCCTCGTCCATATATTGAGATTCTGCCTCATTCAGTATTTGAGGTCATGTATATTTCAGGTCCCCATGTTTTGGACCCCATTGTTATTATGTTATATCCTGATACGAGCATGGGAATGCCCACCTAGTCCATATGATCAGATGATTCCTCATCCATTATTGAGGTTGTGTACTTTTAGTTCTTGCAGTTGTTCGGGATCGTTGTTCTGGGCTTCAGTTTGTTTCTTCTCTTCTCTCCACACCCCAGGAAAACCATACATGACTTATGATGTCCATCGGCCATACGATGAGCTCCTTCCCTCGCACATCAGGGGGCAATCTGTTAACACCCAAAAAGTGTTCACTACCTCATCTACCTCATTACATGGCTCATTTGTCCATTGTCCTACCATTTTTCCCTTAAAAACCCTAAAAATCCCACGAAAAAGCCTCCAAAAGGCCTAAAATGCCTCCAAAAGGCCACAAAACCATCAAAATAGCCTCAAAAAGGCTAAAAAACCCCCTTTTCCTCCAAAAATAGCAAAATCCCTCTAAAAAGGGAATAAAAATATAAAATAATGAGGAAAATGAGGAAAAAACCCTATACAGCTGCCTTGAACCATATGGTTCCCAAAACCATGAGTCAGCACTCCACCACCAAAAAACTATAAATAGGTGATGGAGATCCCTTATTTCATATCCACAATCAAGTATACCCTTACTCTGCAAAAATCTCTCTTGAAACCCTAGCTCACCATTGAGCCAATTTCACCTTGAGAGCCCCTTTTGGCCCATTTCCACCATTGGAGAAAGAGAAGGAGCACATTGGAGCTTGGAGCAACCCTCTTGGACATTGCAAGAGCTTCATCAACCTCCACATTGGAGGTAATATCAATACAAAAACCATTATTTATCTTTTGTTCTTTATGTTTCATGCATGTGTTTTAGATTAGTTTACATTCTTGTTTTAGTTTAATAATTTACATTTACTGAACTGCTACTAAGGAGTCCATTCTCCTTAGTAGGTGCTCATTTGCACAAGCTAGGGGTAAAACCCTATCTACAATCTATAATAATTTCACACCACACATAGAAAGAAAGCTAAATTAACCTACCTACTTAAACCAGCTATCTCTGTGAGAAGGCAGGCCCTGGCCTTCTAACAGAGACGCCGAGAATCACAAAAAATTAAGACACAAAAATGAAGAACTCTACTCTTATATTAATGATGGAAATTGATAGTCTCAGTGCTCTGTTACAGCTTATACAAAATGGTAATTGTCCAACCCCAGGCTACAAGAGCCTTCTCATATTTATACATTGAAATTACAGATCATGATCCACTAAAATCGTGCAGCAATGAAGATCTGTGATCTTCATGCTGCGGAGTTACAGCTAACTGTTACAACCATATAAAACAAGGCTGTTACTCATGAAGGAGCTGTTACTCCAGTAATCAATGGATCAATGGATTTGGCAAGCTAGAATGCGATCTGTCTATTGCAGCTGGGTTCTGTTTCAGTGGAGGCCTGTTACAGATTCTCATGGAGGAATGCGCTGTCCCTTGGATTTATGAGGAATCGGGCTTTGAAGAGTAGTAGATGGCACCATTGGGATGATACACTTGCGCTGTAGACCTTGACTAAATGAAATTACACAGATTAGCATAAATCAAGGACTAGGATCCAGAATCCTTAACAATCTTAGGCATAAAACAAATAAAGCAATAACAAATTATACCTGTCAATATTATTGGTCGATCTGGAGAAAAGGCATAGTTATAGCTTATGAAAATAGGATGTAATAAGGGCAAAATGATGTAATAAGGATGGCCAAAAAGGGGCATTTTCTAGACCCAACATCTCCCCCCAACTATCCGATTGCATGTCCTCATGCAACAACCTCCACTAGTCCGAATATGAGTCTGAGTTGAATCTGTGGAGATTTGTGAGATTGTAGGAAAATTCTGGTGTTTCCCCTTGAGGCACAAACCCATAGCAAGTTGTCCATTTCTCCAAACACAGATTCTCTTCTTCTTTATTCAAAGCATAACTGTTCCTGTAAGGACTCACAGGAAGCCATATGAGAGGGAACCTGAATCTTAACCCAATCCATCAGGGTCCACATTTCTTCATGCACTACACATATTTAGGAACCCTTGTCAAAGCTTTCCTAAAATTTTCAAAGCAGTAGGGGTTCCCTTCCTTTAGAGACGAAGAAGAATATAGCCATCTGTATTCATTGCCTTCCAAAGCATCCTGCTATATATTAAGAATCATTGGGACACATGTGGTGAGGATTTTATCTCTCAAAATTTCAAAATATTGGGAAATTGTAAGAACCCTGAGAGATCCAACATGGTTTTTTATGAGTCTTTTTGGATCCTGAGGTTCACCCCTAATCCAGAGAGTAGAATTATCCTCATTCTTGAGGATGGTTTGGAAATCATCTCACCATCTTACATGATTAATAACAAAAGAGGCAAACGCCCTCAGCTGAACATCCCCCAAACAAGGCAATGGATTGGAAGGAGAGTCAATATAACAAGCCCTATCATGCAAATACAATTCACATAACAAATGATGATCCTCAAAATCACTTTTCAGAAAAGTATCTAAAAGCTGGGTAGCTGTTTCCAAATCAAATGGTCTTCCTTCCTTCAAAGCCCTTAATTGAAATAAAGTTGTCTGTTCATGGAGGAAGACAGGGTAAGAGGGGGATGGAGCCCTTCAACTCAATAATTCTAGGTAAAGAGTACACATTTTGTCTTTTTCTTGTTGCAGGGACTTAAGTTTCTTCAATCCTTCCAATTTTTCTTGAAGTTTCTCCCACCGGAGTTTCTAGAAGAATAACTCCTTAGCCCACTTTTCTCTCAATCCCCTAATGCCATTTCTATGTTCTTGGAGAGAAATCATACCTGTCCTGAACTGATCAATCCATTTGTGCCATTTATCCAACTCGAGATTTAGCCAGAGAATCTTCTTCTCTAGCCGTTGAAATCTTCTGTTCTCCACATCCTTCCCATCATTAGAGTCCAGATAAATGACTTCCTCGTTTTTCTTTGGCACTGTAATAGTTTCATCCTCCATTGGATTTGCAATGGTCTATGCCTATAATGTAGTCTCAGCCATGGATTTTGGGGATGTTGGTCTTGTGTAACAACATACTTTCTTTCCATATCAACCTCAGCCCTCTCAGTTTGTGTTACAGTCTCAACAAATGTTCTTAGAAATTTTGGTTCTTGTGTTACAACATCTTTCCTTTCCATTTCAACCTCAGCCATCTCAGTTTGTGTTGCAACTTTAGCAAATGATTTTGAAAACATTGGTTCTTGTGTAACCATGTTCTCTTCTTGGTCCTTCATGTCAAATGTTGTTGTCTGAGTTGCAACCTCACTATATATTTTCAAGGGTACTGGTGCTTGTGTAACAGTCCCCTGTTCTTCAATTTCTTTGAACTGCTGAGATTGTTTCTGGATTATATCAAATCCCTCTGAATGATGAGACTAGTCCTAAAGAAGTTCAGTATCCCCTGATGGTTGGGATTGCACTGTTTCATCTCCTAGATTCAAATCAGAAATCACTTCAATTTTTGGCTCATTTCCCCCCATCAATTCTATTTCTGGCATCTTTTCTACCTCTTACTCTATCTGTGCATGCTTTTGTGATACAACTCCCAACACAATAACTCTGTGTCCTACTGCAAAGAATATGTCTCCACATTCTAGGCAAATAGTTTCTCCTTGCTCCTCATTTTCTACTACAAGAGATGGATTTTCTAATAAGTTTGCAACATCTAATAATGTGTTCAAATTCTTCTCTGCTTGTTTTCCAACTACTCCCTTCCATCTTTCCAGCTCATTTCGCAATGTCTGCACCTCCTCCTTTAATAATTCATTTTCATGTAGGATATTTTTGATTTGAGGTTCTTCTATGGAAGATTCCTGCATGATAGCAGGTGACTTGGGGTTCAAAATAGGAATTTCTATGTCTACCCTTGTTGCAGGTGCTATTTCTGCCATACATGACTCAATATTTGCTCTGACTACTCCTGTTGTCTCTGCTGAAGGTGCTTCATTATTAACCCCTATTGTGTCCACTGTCACTGCATCTTCTATTGTTCCCGCTGCTTGTGCTGTTGTTGCTGTTACAGCTGCTTCTGCTACTATAGTCGATCGAGTCCTTCTTTTCCTCACCATTCCCACTTGGTGTTCTTCACTGCTTACTGCTACTGGTGTTGTGACAACTCTGGTTCTTTTTTTCTTTGCTATACTGGATGTCTGACCCTTGTTTCCTAAGATTCCTCTTCGTTTCTTTAACACAGGGGTCTTTTCCTTGGTCTTCTCTTCTTCAATAATGGTCCCCCTTATCTCAAGGGAGGACACAACCTCCAAAATTTCCACAGTCCCTTCTCCTGTTGTTCCCGTCTGATATCCTTCCTCCCGAATTCCTGCTTCTGCAGTTGCAGCTTCTACTTTCATAGCTTCAACAACTACTCCAGTTTCAACTTCATCCACCTGAGTATCTACTTATGCAGTTACAACTTCTGATATCACTGCCTCTTGTACCATGGCTTCCATCATAATTTCCTCAACAACAGGGTTTTCTACTGATGTTGCTTCTCCCATATTTACCTCCTCTCCATCATTATTCTAGTTTCCTAATGCTCTAGCCTCCCCCCCAAATGGATTTGAGGAACGCCGGTCCTCATTACCTTCACCAACACCCTCCATTTCTAATATAGGTTCTATGATTGGCCCATCTCCAGCCAGAAATTGTTCCCAGGTTAAATTACGATTTGTAATGGCTCTTAAGACTAGTAATTTGACTAGGACATGATTAGTAAGGGAGGAAACTGGGTGTTGGGCAGTTTTTGCATATCCAGCCATGGTTTGTAGGGCTTTAAGAAGATAAAATGGTATATTTACCAATTTGCCATGGCATAAATGAGACAATAAGGGAAGTTCAAAGAAGGAAACGATTTGGTACCTACCTTCATAAGAGATGTATATTTTCATGAATATTGCCACATGATTCCAGGGTGGTGGTAAAGATGCCAGTTCCAACCCACGACGCTTTGGACTAACCTTCTCTCCAACTGCCAAAAATTCTCTCACAGCATTTGCATTATGTGCCTTCCGTCCAAATGACTTCTTCCCAACCTGGGGTAAGCCAGTAACTTCTGCTATGATTTCTTTTGTCACATCCACACATAGTCCCCTGATCTCAGAGTGAGTATCAGTCAGGTTAAGGGAAAATTGCAATGCGGTTTCTATATGGAAACCGTTCAACCGTTCAAAGTATTCCATCCAACCTGCTGCTGTGAAAATGTTAAGAACTTCTGCATTGGCACGTACAACTTCTGTATTTACTAGTTCATGTCGAACTGGGTTCCCCATCTTAATCTCTCCTCAAAATTTAGAACGAATACAACAATTACAAGTCTGGCCGTGGGAGTTGCAGCATACGAACATGCAAGAGATAGTTGGAGTTCGAAAATAGGGTATTTGAGGAAAGTTGGCATAGGTGTGAAATCCAAGTAAGATGTGACGGTTATGGAAATTTGGCATAATTGGAGTATTTCGGTATAACTCAGGTAAGGTGTCAGGAAATAAATACAAATGTGGTTCTGACATATTCTCCAGTGGTTAAATGGTATGGGTTCGCTAATCGAGGGCTAAGATAGTGCATAATCATTATTACCATATTTAATTTCCAACCAAATCATGTAAAAGTTTTGAATCCGTACCTTTGAGTTATGCGTTCATCTGTGAATTAATAATCATCATCTGCTTTCGTCATTTCCTCCATTAAAACAAGCATAAATGCACATGTGCTGAAGTGATGTGGCCACTACCACCCGAGATGATAGATACCCAAGACACCCAAAAGTTTCCTTCGTGGCGAACTGTGATTGGATATTGTGGAGCAAGCAACTGAACTGACGCCTAATTGAATCATTACTAGCATCATCATTCAGAGAGAAGGAAGACTGATAGGGTCACCACTGTATGGGAAAAGCAAAATGGAAATGAAAATGGTGGAGTAACAGCTGCTAGATATATCAAAATAGGCAAGAATGGCGAAGTCGTAGCTATACGGACAGAGCGAAAATGAAGTGGAAAATTGCAGAGTCGTAGCTACTGGAAAAGAGCGAAAATGAAGTGGAAAATAGCGGAGTCGTAGCTGCTGGATTTAGTGGAATGGCCAAGAATAGTGGAGTTGTAGCTGCTGGCAAAGAGCAAAAATGAAGTGAAAAATAGCGGAGTCGCAGCTGCTAGATTTCACGGAATGGCCAAGAATAGTAGAGTCGCAGCTGCTGGAAAAGAGCGAAAATGAAGTGGAAAATAATGGATTCACAGCTGCTGGATTTAGTGGAATGGCCAAGAATACCGGAGTCGCAGCTGCTGGAAAAGAGAGAAAATGAAGTGGAAAATAGTGAAGTTGTAGCTACTGGATTTAGCGGAATGGCCAAGAATAGCAGAGTCGTAGCTGCTGTCAAAGAGAGAAAATGAAGTGGAAAATAGTGGAGTCCCAGCTGCTGGATTTAGCGGAATGGCCAAGAATAGCGGAGTCGCAGCTATTGGAAAAGAGCAGAAATGAAGTGGAAAATAGCGGAGTCGCAGCTGCTGGATTTAGCGGAATGGCCAAGAATAGTGGAGTTGTAGCTGCTGAAATATGAAGAATGAGCAAGGTAAGGAGTCGCAGCTGCTGAAATAGTAAGAATGAGCAAGGTAAGGAGTCGCAGTTGCGCAATAATGAAGTAATAGGCAAATTTTCAGCTGATTGCTGAAAGGTAACAAATCATCCATTGTCTTAAAAAGAGCTTTATTAGATCAGGAAGCAATGCAAGGTGCCTACGATCGTCTGCCCCAGTCACGACCGCTGTTCCTCCAATTAATTCTTGCACTGAATTCTCAAACAAACCTGATCAAATGCAAAATGAAAAAAATAGATAAATTACAGAATGAAAAAGAAAATGAATTATTTATGTAAAAATCATGTGGATATTGCAGTTCTTAAAAATCGACAGGGGTTGAGAAAAATCCCTGTCTTGGCGTTAACGGATAGTCTAGATCACCTGCAACATGCGAAACGAAAGCTTCCCTTGAGATCGGCTTGTGATACAGTCGCAACTGATGACCATTTGCGAATAATGGTGTCTTGTTTTCATCAATGGTGATCAACCGAACTGTTCCATTATCAAATACCCGATCTATCTGATAGGGGCCCAACCAATGGGTATGTAATTTGCCTTTAAAGTACCTGTTAAACCGTGAATCATACAATAGAGCCCGGTCTCCTTCTTGGAAGACTTTCTTCTTTATAAATCCATCATGCCACTTACAGCGCTGTTGTTGGATTAAAGCTGTATGATGTACTGCAGCTGTGCGCTTCTCATCCAACTCATTGAGCTGATTCAGTCGGACCTTCTGTGCCTCTGATAAATCAAGGTTTCCTTCCACAGCTGTTTTCAGAGTCCTGATTTTAAATTCGATTGGAAAAACAACATTTTTACCATACACTAACTCATATGGGGAAAAACCAGTGGTGTTACGCCATGTAGTATGATAGGTCCATAGTGCCTTTGGAAGTCTTTCAGCCCAATCTTTACGATGGCTCTTCACTGTTTTTGTCAGAATAGCCTCTATGACCTTGTTTGTACTTTCCACTTGGCCATTGGTCTATGGATGATATGGCAAGGTTATCATGTGCTGAATATGGAATTTCTATAATAATGCTTCCATCTTGTGAGACACAAACTGTGGTCCACCATCTGTAACGATTTCCTTAGGTACTCCGAACCGAGTAAAAATTTCTTCATATAGGAAATCGATCATAGCCTGATCATTGGCCTTAACCAAGGCTACGGATTCTATCCATTTCGTCATGTAATCTGTGCAAACCAAGATGTGAACTTTCTATTTTGAGGGAGGGTTGATAGGCCCTACAAAATCTAGAGCCCACCTATCAAATGGTTCAACCACAAGCTGTGGGTGCAAAGGCATTTCATCTAATCTGTTGGGTTGGCCCATCCTTTGGCAGCTATCACATGCCTGAACATACTTCTTTGCGTCCCTGAACAATGTAGGCCAGAAATAGACCATTCTCAAAATTTTATGACCTGTCCTTTTGTCAGCAAAATGCCCCCCACAGGGCTCATCATGGAAAGCTTTAAGAATGCTAAAGATATCATTCTCTAACACATCTCCTGATCTCTAAATCGAGCCCTGTGTAGAAAAGATGAACATCAATCCAGCAGTACCTATCACTCTGTTGTATGATCTTCTTTCTTTCTCTCTTTGATAGATGTGCTAGGAGCTTACTTGCAGCCAAAAAGTTAACAATATATGTATACCATGGGGAATGAGCTGACACTGCAAACAAATGTTCATCAGGGAAGGTATCTTTGACTAGTAAATTGTCATCACTGTTGGTAAGTTGAGATAAAAAATCTGCAACAACATTTTCCTTCCCTGGTCTATCAATAATTGTGATATCAAATTCCTGTAACAGTAACAACCATCTAGTAACTCTAGCATTCATGATTGGTTTATTCATTAAATACTTGATAGCAGAATGATAAGTGTGCACAAAAGTGGAATATCCAGTAATACAATGTCTAAATTTGTTGATGGTATAAACAATGGCAAGGAATTCCTTTTCTGTGACAGTATAGTTCAGTTCAGCAGGAGATAAGTTCTTACTAATGTAATAAATTGCGTAGGGAGCATTACCTTCCTGCTGTCCCAAAACTGCTCCAATGGCAGTGTCTGAAGCATCTGAAGAAATATGAAAAGGCAGAGCCCAGTTGGGACCTCATAAGATGGGTGCTGTAGATAGCCTTTTCTTCAGCTCAGTAAATGTTGTTTGGCATGCATCATTCCAGACAAACTGTGTATCCTTCATCAACAGAGTGAACAAAGGAGAAGCTAGTTTGGAATTATTTTTTATGAACCTTCTGTAATAGCCAGTATGCCCCAAGAAGTTGCGTACATCCTTCTGTGTTCCAGGAGTTGGTATATTTTCAATTACCTTGATTTTTGATGGATCTACCTGGATACCCTCAGAAGAGATGAAGTGCCCCAACACTATGCCCTCTCTCATAATCATATGGCACTTTTCAGTGCCTAAAGAGAGCTGGCTTTATTCACAGCGTTTTAAGACCTTTTCTAAGTTTTTCAGTGCTTCTTCATAACTATCACCATATGGAGTAAAGTCATCCATAAAAATCTCCATGCAATCATTCACCATTTCCGAAAAGATTCCAATCACTGCCCTCTGAAATGTAGCTGGTGCGTTGCACAACCTAAAAGGAAGCACTTGGTATGCAAAAGTTCCCCATGGACAGGTGAAAGTGGTTTTGTCCTGGTCTTCTGGAGCAATCTGGATCTGGTTGTAGCCACTAAAGCCATCCAGAAAGGAAAAATACTTTTTCCCAGAAAAGGTATCAAGGACCTGATCGATGAAAGGTAAGGGGAAGTGGTCCTTCTGTGTTGCTTTGTTCAATTCTCTGTAATCCACGCATACCGTCCACTTCCCATTCTTCTTTGGCATAATCACAAGTGGGAAAACCCACTCACTGTCTGAAATTGGGTATATGAATCCTGCTTCCAAAAGTTTTTGGATCTCTTCTTTCTCTATGTCTCTTAGGTTCGGGTTCATCCTTCGTTGTGGTTGACACATAGGCCTGGAGTCACTCTTAATATAAATGTGATGGGTGCATAGATTGGAAGGAATCCCTTTCATGTCTGTGTACTCCCAAGCGAAATCTCCCCTACATTTTTTTAGCATAGTGACTAGCTGTTCCAGCTCACTAGGCGCGAGTTTGGGATTGATATTCAATGTTTTCCCTGGCCCGATTTCTACTGGAACACTCTTCGAATTCTTCAGTATTGGAATTATATTGGCATCACCGATTAGAGTTTCTTCTATAATATTTTCTTCCTCTTTTGTAGCTAAAGTACTGTCCAAGATTTGATAGATATTTTTATTGATTGACATGGGATCACTGATGAAACTATTAATGGAATCATCCTTTGTTTCATCTTTAAACGTGAAGCCTATGCCTATTGTTAATAACAGCTGCACACCTTCTTCCTCCTCCAAATCTTCCCATAATGGAGTTTTAGCTTCTGTGCTCGGCCGAGCTGGAGGGTACAAAGTTAGGCTCTTGATCTCAGTCCCGTTTGAAATGGTCATAGATCCTTACCGACAGCTAATACAAGCATCTGCTGTGGCCAACCACGGTCTTCCGAGGATCAGTGGGTGTCCCCCCAACTGGGATTTCGGCTGTAACACCAAGAAATATGCAGGGTATTCCCATTAGTCAACTGAGATCACGAGGTCATCTAGGATACCCTTAGGCTTGATCGTTGATCTGTCAACAAGTTCCAAAATAGTAGGGGTCGGATGAAGGTTAGTGAGTCCCAATTTCTTCACAGTCTCTATGGTCATAACATTAATAGCTGTGCCTAAACATACCAAGACATTGGGAATTTGTGTGTTCCCTATGTGAACTGTAACAGTCGGGTTTCCAGGGTCATCATATTTTGCCGCAGGGGCCTTCCCCATTATTAATTCTGAAAGTTTTTCCAATACGTGGATAGTGGGGGGGTCCCTGGGCCTTCTTCCTGGTTTCTTGACACACAAATCTCTAACAGTCTTAGCATAAATGGGCACATCATGGAGGGACTGTAACAGTGGAATGTTAACATACAAAATTTTCAATTCTCCCACAAGATCGAATCGGGGCTGTTCCACTGCTTTCTATAGGGCCAATCGTTCACGGTATGGTGGTTCTCTCATCAACTATGTAGGCTGTGATACTTCGTGTGTTACTATCTTAGTCTCAGCTATTGTCTCGGTAGGAGTATCAGCATCCTCAATGATGGGGCTTGCTAAATTAACCATATTCTCATAGTGCTGATTCACTCGAGTTTGAATCACTAGGGATGAAATATCCTCGGTGATAATAGGTTCCACCACCCTCCCTGATCGTAATTGCATATCATTGCAGGGAATCTAGGTGATGGAATACGCAAGGATGTTGGTAGTCTCAAATTGGTGGACTGCTTTATTGTTTGGGTTCGGGTTAGGTTGTGTAGGTAGCTGTGGTCGAAGTGGTGCATTCATAGGTGTGGCATTGTTTTGGAATGGGAGCTGCGGTTGTTGATAATGTTGGTGCTGATACTGTTGAGGAGGGTACTATTGATACTGAGTTTGGTGATGGGGGAAGTTATTTCCTTGGTAAGAATTTCTCCATTTGGAATTCCAAGGAGCTTGATTGTTTGTCTGTTGTGACCATGGTGTCCATGAGTTAGGATTTTGCATTGGGTTCTGAGATGGATGCCACTGATTATTAGAATAATGTGAAGGAAATTGTGTATTCATATTATGCATATTGTTCATTCCATTCATATTATTCAGAAAAAATGATGGGTCTGGATTCATACCTTGATTGCGAGGCTGCCATGGTTTCTTCTGTGCCATGAAGTAAGCTCCACATCCAGAATGGATGCCTGCAGGACTGCTTTGACCTTAGGTGATGAAGGTCATTCCTTGGTATCATGATCAAGCTCACATATCCTACATATCTATGCTTTGTCCAGTGGGCATTCTTTCAGTGGATGCTTTTTCCTACATTTAGGACAGAATACACCAAGTGTAAGATATTATACTACTTGCTTCTGCTTTTCTCTCATCACATCTAACTCTAAGGAAATGGAGCTCATCATGTCTGTTTTAAAATTCTCCAGTAAGTTGCCTATTTATGCTCGAGTGGCCCCTCCACTAGCTGATTTCTAAGTCTTAGTGAAGACATCCCGGTCTCGATCTTTGTCTCGTTTGTTGGTTCTAGAGGATCCCCTGGAGTACCTTCAACATAATTTAACAATCTTCTCGAAAGGTTCCTTCGATATGTCCCCTTTTCCCAGCAAATTCAACATATCAAGGCAGTCTTCTCTAATTTCTCGTAGTAAAATGATCTTGAGCACATCCTTGCCAATCTCAGCGTGACCAAGTCTTTGTAAATTGTACAACAATCTTTCCAAAAAGTATTCCAAGCTTTCTTCATCCTTCTGAACCATTTTAAACAACTCCTCCTTTCTATCCCTAGTTCTACAATATTCCTGGTACTTGGAAATGAAGGTGTTTTTCATTTGGTCCCAAGTAGTAATGGTCTGACGACCCAGAGTCATGAACCAACGCAGAGTGTTTCCTTTCAAAGTGGCTGGGAATAACTTTAGCTTCTGAGCACTAGAGGTGTAATCATAACTACGATAGAGGATATCAGACTCAAAAAGAAACTCATCAGGATCCTCAGAAGACTTACCATGAAAATTTAGGAGAACTGATGATGAGATATATTTTTCATGGGAGTTGCTCCAGGTGTCTGGAGGATAGGGAATTCCAATGTAGCCACAGTATTACCAGGCTAATTATTTTCTCCTTCTTCCTCCCGGTTCTCCCCATGTTCATTCTCCCCTTCTTGTTCTCTACCAGCCAGGGTTCTAGTCCAAAATTCAACAACTTCCTTTATGCGTTATTCCTCTGCTTTGGCTTCTTCTTCTCTTCTCCTCTCTTCTTCTCGCCTTCTCTCTTCCTCTGCTACTCGGTGAGTCTCCAACCACACTTCTTTAGTAACTCTAGTTCCATTGATATGATAGATCTCCTCTCTATCTGGTGCACCTACAACACTTACCTTATCTTCAGGAGGTTTATTTTATGCAACAGGAGTTAAAGGTCCCATTGTATTCTCCATTGTCGATGCTGAATGTTCAATATTGGGAGGAATGGAATTTCCCCTACCTGTATATGTCCGCGGTTTTCTAGTGGAAGAATTAGTTCTAGCAATTATCTCATCAATGTATGGGATGAGTCCAATTTTCAGGTATTTGATAACGCTTTTTCCCAGAGTCAAGCTCAAGCAATGGTGAAGAAACACACTCAATTGTGGGAAAAATGTCTTACTTTAATTATTTAATGAAATTGTTTTTGATGATTATTCTTGTATGTTAAAATGCATATTCAATGAACTAATTCTTTGGAAACCAAGCGTGATTGAGTAGGTTCAGGGCATTAAAGGATGAACGCATAGAAGACCGAGGGATCACCAAGCTCGGCACCTTGTAATAGATGGATAGCTTGAAACGATCGCACTTCAATTTGAGTCTTGGGATTTAAAATGGTTTAGATCAGAATTCTAGTTTTAGGCATAAAGTAATTACATACCTTGTTTTCTCCAATATTAGAATAGATCTGTTATGGCATTTTCATTTTCTAGATTTACCATTCTGCATTAAGTAATTTCATAAGATTATCTCCTTCACTTCCAGCATTTTAATTATTTAAAATAGATTTACTGCTTTTGGTATCTTTATTTCTTAGAACATATTTACTACTTTCAGCACTTTAATTCTTTTAAATAGATTTATTGCTTTCCAGTATTTAATTCCATAGCATAACCAGTCTTACATATTTAGTAGGAAACCCTTAGAACATCGATACCGACATCCAATTGTGACAAAGATGATCCTATAAGAGCATAGATAGTTCCTGCACCTCTAAAGTTTGTACGTCCCCCAGGTTGACATTTAAAGTAGGCTCTTAGTATAGCTTCCCTCATTAGGCATCCATACTGGGAGCTCACCACTTTTTGGCGCTGTTGCCGGGGAGGTGCTAAATCTTTTAGGAGACATCACCTAAAAACAACACAAAAAGAAAACAAAAATTACATAAAACAAAAACATAAATATTTTTACCAATGAATGCCTCGTCGGCAAAGGGATACATTTGGCCGCTTTCTGCCCAAACACCCCATGAGAAACAACGATAATAATAGTTCTGACCATTCTCAGTTTGAATTGGTACACTCTGAAGACGAAACTGACCCAACATATGATCCAAACATAGAAAAATTCACTACCAGTTCCAGCTCAAACACCTCAATGGAAAACGAATAGAAGGAACCTAGGGAGCTTTTCACCTTTCATATTAGCATACCTCTTGGAGATGCCAAAATGAAGAACATCAATCCTAATAATCTGCCAAACTTTCATGGTTTGAATTCAGAAGATCCTGATACATTCCTGTTTGAATTTGAGGTAGTTTGCAGATCATTTGATTACACTACTGATGCACAAAAGCTAAGGATTTTTCCTTCCACACTGAAAGACCTATCACTTCGGTGGTTCATGAGCCTTGAAGGGAATAGTATCTTTAGCTGGGATCAAATGAAACAGGCATTCTTAGAAAAATATAGGGACTACTGCAAGGCCAAAGATACTAGGGATGAAATCTTTAGGATGCAACAAGGAGAAAGAGAGTCATTAGAAGATTATGCCCAAAGATTTCAACTCAACTACAAACGAGCCAGCCATTGCACCTTGGATCCTGAATCACTAAAACTTGTACTTCTTAGAGGTGTAAAAGAGGAGAATTTTGAAGTCTTAAATCTCCTAGGAGATGGAGATATATTCCAAAAATATTTTTACCAGATCCTGCAAATCTTCAAAAACTACTCAAGATCTAGGAAAATTAAGAATGCAACAAGGGATACACATACATCCACTGGTGGATCATCATCCTCAGGACCAACACTTACAAAATATGATTTAGGAAACCTACTGGATGACATGAAGACTGACATACTACAATCTCTAGCCATGCAACTTGATGCTCTTCAAATAAAAAAGAAACATGATGAAATTAACCAAGCCTTGGCAGTATTTTGTCCTCGTTGTAGAAAGAAGCATGAGAAGGGGTAGTGCACCTTGAACACAATAGAAGTATGTGGTCTCTGCACCGACGACCATTCCACTGATAAATGTCCCCTCTTACCCTCATGTAAGGCAGCTATTCAAGACCCAACAGCTGAAGGAGCAATAGAACAGCTCTGTTTTATAAATCAGAGGAGGGATAATTTTGTTAGACCATATCAGCAGAGCAATCAAACCTACTATAATTAAGGACAACCAAATTGTAACTTTGCACCAACTCCATGGAAAGCACAACCAAATCAAAACCAATGGCAACAGAATCAGCAAACATATCAACCATCCTATCAACAACTGTATTATCCACCGTCTTATCCTCAATACCCCCCACCTTTTCCATCCACCACAAATTATGCAAATCAATACCCCCATCCATCAAATTGGAGGGCGCCATTACAACGGCCACTTATTATTCTACCCCCACAACCTCAACCACCCCCCATACCTCCACCCATTCTAGCCCAACCAATTCTAAATCCTAATAATAACAGACCCACACAACAGCAAAAGGCTTATAACGCTGATATCACACAATTCCCTACCTATGTTGTAGACACCATAGAAATAAACGAAATAAACCTACGATCTGGAAAAATGTTGCAGAATACATCCCCACACAACATCCAACAACCTGTACCTGAAGCTCAAGACCAAACATCAGAAGCCTATGTTCAGCATCCTGATGAACCAGAACCTCCTGAGGACGAAACCCAACCACTCCCACGCAACAGAAACCCTCCATTTGCAGAAAAACTAGTCCGAAGTACAAAAGAAGAGGAAGAGAATAAAATTTTAAATGAATTCAAGCACTTAAACATCCAAATTCTGATTTTACAAGCCATAAGGGATGTGCCCATCTACAACAAATTCATTAGAGAGAATTTCCTAAAGAAACCAAGAAGGAAGAAGCATGATCCACCAACTATTAATGTAGTGGGACAATTGGCCGATTTGATGCTGGGTGTCATAATAAACCCTAAATATCTTGATCCTGGTAGTCCTGCAGTAAACATCACCATAAATAACAAGCAAATAAATAAAAGATTAATAGATTTTGGAGCTACGATCAATGTCATGACGAAGGAAACCATGTTATACCTGGGACTGCAAACAATGGTCAGACCAACCACAACAGTACTCCAACTAGCAGAGACATCCACTGTGAAACCCGAAGGCATGCGATAAGACATTATAATCAATATTGAATCTTGGGAATACCCAACTGATTTTATAATAATCGAAATCAAAAGCAAACTTAGTGGCTATCCAATTATCCTAGGTAGACCTTGGTTAGCAATTGCGGACGCTTACATAGTTTGCCGATCAGGAAATATGACAATCACCAGTGGACATACCTGGAAGAAAATCACAATCTGCCCACCAGCAATGAAATCTTTAGAGTTAGAATATCAAAATTGGATTGATGATTACCAGGACACACCAAATCACAATCTCCGACCTATCCTAACAATTGATGCTGCAATATCACTAAAAGCAATAGATGAAGATGGCAATATAGATAGATTTATACAAAATGTATCTCCTAACAATCATGTTATTTAAGAATTTTTTTCCACAAAAACAGGTGACAACTCAAAAAAAAACATGGATGACTTATGGACAGAAGTACTGGAAGAACAGATTGAAAAGGTAAAAGTCATAGAAATTCACCCTGGTAAATCAGTCAACATAAATTCCAAATTACAACCAAAGCAAGAAAAGAAATTGATGAAGATACTAGAAGAACAAAGTAAAGCATTTGCATGGACATATGCAGATATGAAAGGAATACATCCTGATATCTGCAAACACTACATTTACATCAAAGAAGGTTCTACTCCTATCAGGCAACCGCAAAGAAGGTTGAACCCGACACTTAAAGACATAGTCAAAGTGGAATTACAAAAGTTATTAGATGCAGGGTTCATCTATCCAATATCTGATAGTGAGTGGGTCTCACCACTAGTCATAGTGCCTAAAAAAAGAGGCAAATGGAGAATTTGTGTGGACTACAGGGAGCTGAATAAAGCAGCCAAGAAAGATCATTTTCCACTTCCATTTATAGACCAGGTGCTGGATACATTATCTGGAAACAAGTAATTTTCATCCTTAGATGGTTTTATCGGGTACAACCAAATTTTAATACACCCAGCTGATCAAGATAAAATGACCTTTACATGACCATGGGGAACTTATGCCTATAGGGTCCTACCCTTTGGTCTATGTAACGCCCCAACAACATTTCAAAGAGCCATATTGAGTATTTTCTTCGATTTTCTGAATGACAAAATGGAAGTCTTCATGGATGATTTCACACCTATGGACAGAGCTTTGACCAGGCATTGAACAATATTGAGTTAGTATTAAAGAAATGTATTGAAATGAGATTGTGCCTAAGCAATGACAAATTCAGGATGTTAATGGAAGAAGGAATTGTTCTAGGACGTCACATATCACAAAGAGGTATAGAGGTTGATCAAGCCAAAGTATCAGTAATCAGAACACTGCCCCCACCGGTCAAACAAAGGGATGTCAAAAGTTTCCTTGGACAGACATGGTACCACAGAAGGTTTATTGAAAATTATAGTAGAATTGCTGCCCCCATGTTTTCACTTCTCACAAAAGACAATGAGTTCATATGGACAAGCAACTGCATGATAGCCTTTGAAAGTCTTAAGAAGAAAACCATCACAGCACCAATAATCCAAGGACCGAACTGGGAAATTCCATTTCACATCCACACATATGCATCAGAAAAAGCCATCGAATCTATGCTTGGACAAGAACAAGACAAGAAACCCTATGCCATATACCATATAAGCAAAAATTTGGCTGGGGCAGAACTCAACTACACAGTCACAGAGAAGGAATTTTTGGTAGTCATACATGCAATCAATAAATTCAGGCATTACATCATAGGATACCAAAGTTTTATCCATACTGACCACTCAACAATCAGATATCTTATGAACAAGCCTAATACCAATGCAAGAATTATTCGATGGATGCTACTTCTACAAGAATTTGAAATTACTATAATAGATAAACCAGGCAAGCATAATGTGGTAGCCGACTTTTTGTCAAGAGTCACACATGGAAAAGATAACGAATTGGTTCACGATAACTTCCCTGATGAGCACCTTTTTTCCATATCAATAAGAAGCCCATGGTTTGCTGATATAGCAAACTATTTAGTATCAGGAAATTTTCCAGAACATTACAGTTATAAAGAAAGGACAAAAGTAATAAGGAAAAGTGCCACATATACATGGATAGAGGGCATGCCTTTTAAACAGGGACCAGATCAAGTACTTATAAGGTGCATTAGGGAAGATGAAGTACATGACATAATGCATGCCACCCACAATGAACCTGTGGAGGACACTATGCTGCAAAAAGGACAACCTACAAGATCTTGCAAACAAGGTATTATTGTCCAACACTCCACAAAGATGCTTATGAGTATGTATCCCACTGTGACGATTTCCAAAGAATGGGAAAACCAACACAAAAACAAGAAATTCCACTCCATCCACAAATCTCCTTGGAGGCATTTGAAAAGTGGGGATTTGATTTTGTTGGTCCATTCAACCCACAGCCCAATCAGAAAAGCTACATCCTCGTATGCACTGATTACCTTACAAAATGGACAGAGGTAGCAACACTGGATGCTGCAAATGAAACCAGTGTGGCCAAATTCTTTACTGAGCAGATCTTTCACAGGTTTGGAGTGCCAAGGGAAGTAGTTTCTAATTAGGGCCCACAATTCACATCAAATTTAATTGACTTGATGAAAAGAAACAACGTGAAGAACAGACAGTCATCCTCCTATCACCCTCAAGCAAATGGGCAAGCTGAGGTAACCAACAGGGAATTAGAGAGAATCTTGACAAAAACTGCCCAACTTCACAAAAGGGATTGGGCTGATAAACTTATCGAGGCAGTCTGGGATTACAATACTACATGGCAAACAACTACAGGATTCACACCTTATGAACTAGTCTATGGAAAAAAGGTCATGCTGCCAATCAAATTTGAAATAAAGACATTAAGAATTGTAACAGATTTACATATGGACCTATTAGAAATTAAAAAAGAATGCATGCTACAGCTAAATCAGCTGAATGAACACTGCCAACAAGCACTTACACATACTGAAATCATCCAACAACAAAGAAAGAAATGTCATGACCAACATCTGAAGGATAAAAAGTTCCACGAAGGTGATTGGGCACTACTTTACGACTCCAGATTTCACACATTCAAGGGAAAACTAACCACTAGATGGCTTGGACCTTACATTATTCAAAAAATTTATGAAAATGGGGATGTGAAAATTATTACAATTGATGAAGAGGAGTTCCCCATGATAGTGAATGGGCATCGCCTAAAAATTTACAAAAAAACCACAGTCAAAAGAAGAATTTACACAAGTACTCTACCAACAACAATTGATGCTGATAGATGACGCAACAAGTCAATAAAATTCAAATCATTTACAATAAAAAAAAAGAGAAAAAAAATGAAAAAAGAGAATCAAAATTACAGGGCCACGTATATCCCTATGAAAAATCCAGCATTTCTGTTACAAAGAAAAATATCAACCACAATCAAGCGAGTCGGATATGCATTCAAGAGAGCCTGCAATTCAATTCAAGCGAGGATGCCATTTATTCAAGTGAGCCTAAAATTAATTCAAGCGAGCCAGATACATTACATATCAGTACTCAAGCGAGCCAGCCACATCTACATTTAGCAATCAGTCATCAACTACTACGGAATTCTTTAAACACGCCATGCCATCCTTTTTCAACATACTCAAGCGAGCCTGCAAGTTATTCAAGGGAGCTAGTCACATACAACTATGCAATCAGCCAAATACAAAGCATCATCAAATGAGTCGTATCAACAACTGGCACAATTTTCAAAAGAACATACTTCGGCAATTTCAAATGCGCAAAAAGAAAAAAGCAGCCCACACATGTAACTACTAACATGCAGAAATCAACTACAGACACCGCCAAATCTACTACAGAATCCACCATGCATGAAAAACGCACCAGATCATCAATGCAGGTACGCATATATACCAAGGTAATCTCTAAAATTATTTTATTTTATTCTTAAGGTAAAACATTTTCCCACAATATATTCGTTTCTAGTCATCTGAGGACAGCTTCTATTTGAAATGGGCATCATGGTCGAATCACCTTAATAACTCATGATCGCTATCTAAGGCCCGTCACCCTCAACAAATCATGATCGCAACCTTCACCATATGAAGTACAGAGATCGATCATGGAAAAAAGAGGATTAAAAGAGGCAAGTACAGGAAGGATGGAAAGGATAGGTGCGGAAAGACGGTAAGTAAGGCTGCATAATATTCCATGATTTTGCATATAAGGAACCACTCGGAATTCCTGAGAAGCAACAGACCAAAGCTAATGTGCTCACTCAACCAACATTTCAATCCTCGATCCTGTAGGCAGAGCCTTGACCAGTTGAAGGTATAAACCACATTCCAAAGTTCTGGTTTTTGTCTGCTTAAAAAGAAGATTCTAAAATGACAAAGGGTTTCAAGAAAAGTGAACCAGAAGATCACAACACCATTTATCAGATCCTGAGAATCCTGCAAATCATTCGCAATTCAGGATGGATGCCTTTCATCCTTGGACTGAGAGGATACGATACAGGGGTAGCTCAGGAGTTCGCAAGAAACCTCAAACATATCAAAGATGAACAGTACGTCACCCGAGTAAAAGGGTTACGTATAAAATTAGATGAGGACATGATTGCCAAACACACTGGTCTACCAATAGGCCTGCATTGGAGCAGTAATGACCGGGAGGAAAACCTAAAGCAACATTCTTTGAGCAGGGAGAGGTTATGATGAAGACAAAAATGGAGTCAAAAGACCCACCATGCCAGCACCATGGGATGAAATGGATGCAATTGTCTAGAGGTACATTACATGCACTGGAATATTAAGTTATGTTCCCATTTTCCATATTCATATTTTGGAACTTCTCAGGCACAGAAGTGACATTTCATCAAACAACAATATTAGCATTCCATTTTACCTGCTCCAATCCCTAGCAGAGATGAGCAGTAAGGTGGCTAAGGGAAAAGACGATGCTTTGGCCCATCATGGGATGATCAAGCTAATAGTTGGTGAGGAACTAAAAGCACAGATTCCAGAGCTCTCTTGGGAGGAGTTCATCGTGGTATATGCTGAGGACGTTCAAAGAATGAGGACTACGCCCTTGCCACTTGAATCAAAAAGTAAGACCACCTCTGTATTAGGGGCAAAAAGAAAAATTGACTTGGACAGTGTGGCTGACACCTTGGTAAAGATAAAACACTCAAAAGAGGACTCCCCCAAATCAGACCCAGGTATTCCTACCAGTAGTTAGGGGTGAAAGAGGCGCAGCAAGAGATTCACGCAGGTATCTAAAATCCAAGTCTCCAAGGAGGAAGAAAGGGAACCCAGTCCCCTGGTTACCAATGTGTCTGATGATGACATTGATCCTTTTATAGACTAGAAGGATCCCACTACAGATGAAGAAGAAGCAGAAGAAGAGGAAAAGAATGAAGAAGAAGAATGGGATGAAGAAGAAGAAATGGAAAAAGAAGAAGAGCAGAGCTTACAACAGCAAGGAAACCTCCAGGGGAATTCTCCAGAACATAATGAAAACACCGAGGTCGTTACCCAACTTGCTGAGGCTCGGGAAGAATTGGAAAGGCTCAGAAATGAGTTGGCAACGTTAAGAATTGGGCCAGGAAGCCAACCCACACCTCCCCCATTTTCAGCCGAGAAGACACAAATCCTGAAGATGCATCATGCAGAAGAGCTATGGTTGGCTGAGCAGAAGAATTCAGCATTGCAAGAAAAGTTGTCCAAGGCAAAAAACAAATTAACAAAGAAAGACCAGGAGATTACCAAATTAAAGGACGTTTTGGCCACTACTATCCGCATATATGATAGACTGCGGGACCTCAGACCACCGTCAGCAATATATGCAGTTTATATACAGTAGAAATGGGGCGAATTCCAGCTCCAGAGTTTGAAGAAAGGACTCCCTTTAGAGGTAAGCACTCCCAAGGAGTTTATAGATGCATTTTTGAACTCCACAGAGCTGGAGAAAGACCAACTGAGTGAGTTCTTCTTGCATAATTTCATAGTTTTTGGTTCGCCCAACTGGTCGCCAAACCCATATGTGGGCGATTTCCAGTTAAGGGCATTATGTTTGTGGATGAACCATGAAATTGAGCAAGCCCAGGACTACCATCTCTATGTTGCATCCAAATGGAAAACCCCATTAATGATCAGACCAAAGCCAACTCACCCTGAAGGGATAATCTATAACCACAGGATCCTCACCCAGGACGAGGAATTGATACCCAATCTCATTACAAAACAACAAGAGGTTGTGACTCATTTTGACCTTACACTCTGAAGCAAATAGAAGGAAGTTAATGACTCCATTAAGGAAAGGTGGAGTAGGGTGGAAAACGATCTGAAAAGAAGAGAACTCTACTCTCCCCTCAGGCTTGATGATGCTCTTTTCAAAACCACACTCTACAAAGAATCCCTGGCAATAAATCAACTCAGATGGATCATGTTGAGGCTAAATCCCCCATTCTTTCTTTCCCCAGTCATCAAGGAAAAAATTAATGAAGAGGAAGGCATGAGCCAGGGAGGATCAAAATTTTGGATATCACAAGCAGGCAGGGATACCTAAGGTGGTAGCATGGGATATCAGGGAGGTCATCGATGAATTGAATAAGTCACCCAAGGATGGGTGAATCCTTCAAGTAGGGGAGAGAATGATGAGTCTAATTTTCAGGTATTTGATAACCCTTTTTCCCACAGTCAAGCTCAAGCAACGGTGAAGAAACACACTCAATTGTGGGAAAAATGTTTTACTTTAATTATTTAATGAAATTGTTTTTGATGATTATTTTTGTATGTTAAAATGCATATTCAATGAACTAATTCTGTGGAAACCAAGCGTGATTGAGTAGGTTCAAGGAATTAAAGGATCAACGCGTAGAAGACTGATGGATCACCAAGCTCGGCACCCTGTTCCTGACTTATGGTGAATGCACTCCTGTTCAAGGAGAATCGACATTTAGACAAGTTGTTAGGATCAGCATTAAATCGTATAAATATGGACCTCTCGAGTAGCGAGAGGCCCCTGTTGATATTTTGGAAAAACATTGTTTTAACGTTTTCTGCCCTATTGAGATACTGCAAAGTACAGACCTTTGTTTTGACATGGATTAGATATTTTAATGAGAGATTGATGTTAAATTCCAACCAGTGTTTATAAGTTTCATTCTCTCTTGAGTACGGGTTGGAGAGGGCCCGTCCAACATGTAAGTCATGGGATTTCTATTTGTAGGTATTTTTCCAATTATGTGTTTTACATTGATGAATAGTTATATTGCATATGGAAGCGCTTGAATGATTTATTATTTATGTAGTAATTTATAATATGTTTTGTAGTACATCAAAACGGTTTCAGTAGTCCTGTAGCTACTTTCTTCCAATGCATATTTTAATCAACGATTACATGTGTATCAGCTTTGCTTTCAATATCATGGTTTAGATCTGAGGTTCATGACTTTTTCTCATCATGATTAATTTGTTTGACTCCTTAGTAATAGATGGATAGCTTGAAACGATCGCACTTCAATTTGAGTCTTGGGATTTAAAATGGTTTAGATCAGAATTCTAGTTTTAGGCATAAAGTAATTACAGACCTTGTTTTCTCCAATATTAGAATAGATCTGTTATGGCATTTTCATTTTCTAGATTTACCATTCTGCATTAAGTAATTTCATAAGATTATCTCCTTCACTTTCAGCGTTTTAATTATTTAAAATAGATTTACTGCTTTTGGTATCTTTATTTCTTAGAACAGATTTACTGCTTTCGGCACTTTAATTCTTTTAAATAGATTTATTGCTTTCCAGTATTTAATTATGTAGCATAACCAGTTTTACATATTTAGTAGGAAACCCTTAGAACATTGATACCGACATCCAACTGTAACAAAGATTATCCTATAAGAGCACAGATAGTGCATGCACCTCTAAAGTTTGTACGTCCCCCTAGTTGACATTTAAAGTAGGCTCTTAGTATAGATGCCCTCATTAGGCATCCATATTGGGAGCTCACCAGTATGTATGTCTTCCCTGACCTACATTACGACCTTGACCTCTTCCACCTGCAATGTTAGTATTCAAAGGGGGTTCCCGATTTGTTTTTCTTGTATTCATGCATGCTGTAATTAATTAAACTAAAATGAAATCAAATGAAACCAACTACTAACTTTGTCTATCTATTACCATCCCCAGCAACGGCGCCAAAATGTTGATCACCCTATATGTCAATTAATTAAAGTTAACACACAAGATGGTCAATATAAATTGTCAAACCCAGGGAGGTCTTTTATCTCAAAGGCAACAAGCATAATCTATGCATAAACATGGCAAGCAGTTGATTAACTAATTGAAGATAATAATCCTACCAGTCTGTCCATCCAAACTCATCCCATACAAGAACTAATCTACTTTATACATCTAGGAATTCAATTGCAGTTATCTTCCTACAGAGATCAACCTAGCAGTTATAAATTTAAGAATAGAAATAAACTAGATTATGTTTTCAAGAAGTTAAATCCTATAATTATCAAACTACAATATTCAATCTTTACCAAAATGATCCATCTAGTAGCTACTGTTACTCAATCACAATTTGCCTATTCTAATAAACCAATTGAAGATACAATAACAACCAAAATCTAAACATAAGCTTGAACCCTAACTAATAGTTACTAGAAATCCTAGAAAGCATAAACAACTGGAAGATATTGGAATTGAGCTTGCCTGTTACAGCTGATTCAAACAAACATGCATTAAACTGAATTAACCTACACATTGGACTGTCACACCACTCTGTTATAGCTATTCAAGATGCAATCGTGAACTACCAAAAGGAAATCTAACCTCTGTTGTAGCTAATAGTAACATCTACAATAATTCCACACCACACACAGAAAGAAAGCTAAATTAACCTACCTACTTAAATTGGCTATCTCTATGAGAAGGTGGGCCCTGGCTTTCTAACAGAGATGCCGAGAATCATAACAAATTAAGACACATAAATGAAGAACTCTGCTCTTATATTAATGATGGAAATTGACAGTCTCAGTGCTCTGTTACAGCTTATAGAAAATGGTAATTGTCCAACCCCAGGCTACAAGAGCCTTCTCATATTTATACATTGAAAGTACAGATCACGATCTACTAAAATCGTGCAGCAATGAAGATCTATGATCTTCATGATGCAGAGTTACATCTAACTGTTACAACCGTATCAAACAAGGCTGTTACTCATGAAGGATATTTTACTCCAGTAATCAATGGATCAACAAATTTGGCAAGATGGAATGTGATCTGTTTGTTGCAGTTGGGCTCTGTTTTAGTGGAGGCCTGTTACAGATTGTCGTGGAGGAATGCGTTGTCCCTTGGAGCTATGAGGATTCAGGCTTTGAAGAGTAATAGCTGTTGATGCATATGTAACTTTGGAATGTATTTCACCTATGTAATTCATCTCTATATATTGTATTCCTATAGAGATGTTATTATTCCTATATACCGAAGTGTTTGTATTCCTATAGAGATGTTATTATTCCTCTATACAGAAGTGTCGTCATTTATATTGTAAGTGTCGTAACTTATACTTGATGGGTTTTTAGACCAACTTGATGGGGTCGGCCATATATGAGTCATGTGGGTAAAAGGGTTATTAGACCACCCTAGTGGGGGTCAGCCTAGTCAACATTATGTTATGCGGTTAAGTTAAGGACGACCTAGTAAAGGTTATTAGGCAAGTCAAGTCAAGTATAAATAGAGTGCAGGATGCACTCTATTTTATCATTCACTTTCTCACTCATACTCTCATTAGAGAGTGGCGCACTTGTGGAAGAGGATAAGCTGCTGCTAGGAGAAGACGATCTCTTGTACTTGGGTTGTATCATTGATCTATCTATCTCTGAGGAAGTTGCAGGATTTTTCACCTTCTTGGTTTTCCTCGGTGAAACTCTGTGTCTTTTGTGTGCTTGCATTATTGTGTCCATGATTGATATGATGTAGATATGATGTACATGCTATTCTCTCAGTTAAGATCTTAGATCAAATTGAAATTTCTGAAAAACTAACATGGTATCAGAGCTAGCCTGAAAGAAGGCATTGTATGGCATTTATGGCACTTGTTGCACTTGTGAAGCTAGGGCTTGATATGGAAAAAACCAGCCATCGTAGCCCTTTCACTATAAATCCATTTCAGCAATGTTTTAGGATTTGAAACTCTTATAGGTCGAAGATAAGATCCCCATGTACCTTGTGTCCGAAACACAACTTCTAATTCATTGTACTTTGTGTTTTATGATCTCTACAATCTAGGGTTTCTGCCTCTTCCAGATCTGAGTCATAAACAGGTGACCTAGGAACAAAGGTCATAACTTGGGAAAGGAAGATCCAAATTAAATTTCGTAAAACTTGACAGGTAGGGCACAGATTGTAGTTTCACAAGCCGAAGGTTCAGAGGCTGAAAGTGAACTAGTGACACGTGGCACTCCGTACAAGTTATCTCTCCTGTTTTATCCCATAAAAAGGTCATGTTGCGACACTCGGCATAAATATCTCTCTTAGAGAATCTAATTGAGGTCAGACCTGTGGGGTTGGAAAGATGACATGTTGGGATACCATAGGTAGAAGTTTCAGACCCTGTGGATTCGTAATTTTAGAGTTACACCAGAAACAATCAGGTGCATATTTCTATCAAAACATAATTGGATTTTGAGCACCTTCATTCATGGCTCCGGGAATTAGGGTTTCGGAGAAAGTTGGAAACTATAGATGACTGGACCCAACAGAGTGGTGCCATGTCAGAGAAATGAAATTAAGGAACAAGGAATCCCAACGGTGCGGCACTGGGATCCTAGTGAAAATTATTATTAAACTTAACTGCATAAAAACATATAAGTTTGCACCTATAACATTACTTGGAAATGCATTTGAGTACTTTAGGCATTTGCACATCAATGATTACTTTGGCATTTAAATCAAATTAAGTGTTATTTAGGCATTTGCACATAAAAGAATATTTTGAGCATTTAAAATAATATAAATCTTTATTTTAGGAGCAAAGTAGAATTCTAAGCATGGTCACCTAGTCAACTCCACCTACACCTAAAAAATAGGAGTTAAGTAAAATATCTAGGGGACAAAAAGGAGAAAACTTAGGAATGTTGGTGCAACTCCTAGAAGAATTGACACATGGATGGGTGAGTATTATTAAATTGGAAATTTAATAAAATATGTATTTATGCATGAAGCGACATGTGTCGCATGGATTTTTCCTTTAAAAGGAAGGCTTTGGGAATGGGTAAAGGACCCAAACCCTAGATGAAAATCGTAATTTTGAGTTACCTCATGACTTGCTGCTATTGAGGGTTTGGTTAGAAACTTTGGTCGGGGGGAATCTCAAGCTGAGTTTCTTGATTATTGTGTGTGAAATTTACGACCCAAAGCTCAGGGGAGGCCATGCGACTGAAAGCATGAGCCTATGGTTGGGTGGAAAAGCTAACGGTTGCTTCGCCAATGGTTAAACGAGATATGTTGGAAGGATCCTATGGAAGACGCGGACGACAACAGACCAACTGGGCCGGGTTGATAGGTTAAGGTTTGGTTTATCTTTGTTAATTTATTCACGCTTTTTATTTTATTTTTCCAGTAGCTATGATAGATGATTTATTTGTATGAAGCTGTTAAAGTTTCAGGTTCATTTCAGGGGGAACCTAAAGGATGGGTTCTACAGAATAACAGAAAATTGAAACACTTTTACCGTTATGACTTAAAAAACAGTAAAAACCATAAACTTTACTTACAGCCCTTTTGAAAAGTGCTAAGAAAAGTCACTTGCAGGTCTTCCAATAGTAAACTCGTGGGTAAACACTGATACTCATAAGTTCTATATGGTGAATTCGCGGTTACTCACAAGTTGTTGTATAGTTGTGTTGTGGCTACTTGCAGGTCTCTATGCAGTAAAGTCGCAGTTCTATGCACAACAGGGTGGCGAGTACACTAAAGTAAACATAAGTTTATCAGTAGGGAAGACGTGAGTATGCCGTAGCACAAGCGGGTTTGTAAAATAAATCGTTGCGGGTCTTCAGTATACTCATGGGTTCGCAGTAGGGAAAGTCGTGGTTAACCATGGGTTCTGCGAAGGAAAAGTCGCGAGTGTCTAGTTTTAGGCCAAAAGCAGTGCCGATTAAGCCAAACACGGAAACCTACACAAAGTCTACCAAAATTGGATGAAAAACAGCTGATTTGACAACTAGAAGATAGATCTCCTTGAGGAGAATCCAAAAAACATATAGATCTACAAAAAAAACATCAAGAAACCCTTGAAATTTTTTTGCAAAAACTCTACACAACAAGGTTAAGGTTGGAAAAAAAACTGCAGAAATATGCCCAGATTTGAAGAGAAGCCTACTAGCTACCAGATAGAAATAAAATCTACAAAATAAACAATGCCCAAATGATAATAGTTATTTATTGAAAGCTATAGAAGGTGCTAGATCATAGCTACTAGCTCTGATACCATGTCAGAGCTATGGATCTAGATAAACTAGCTTACCTATCTTAGCAATCAATAACATACCAAAGTAAATAATAACAGAAAGAGAACAAGGAAAGGAATACACCATATATACGTGGTTCACCCAATTGGGATATGTCCACGGGAAGGTTGCCTTCTTATTATCTCCAGAAATCTCCTTCAATCTTACAAGAGAGAAAATATAAATAACCCCAATACAATATAGTGGAGCTTGAGATCGCAATACCATGTGTCAATACTATCTATGATCATATACCACTTTATCACTTGTTTGACCCTATTATATAACAAGAGACGTGGAGGAATCACTCTCAGATATTGCATGTGGGATAATATGATTCTCCATAATAACATCTATTTATATAATGATGGATATCAAGAGTATACTTTACCATAATGAATATGGGATATCATGTATTACTCTTTTGCATAAGATTGTGGATAACATTCGACATAATACAAATACATTTTTACCTTCCAAGGAATATAACATATTCCAACAATCAATATAATATAACACACTACAAAAAGTTATAATAAATTTTTTATAAGCTATAACCATAAACACACTAAAATAATTCATATTTAGAATCAAGAATTGGTTCACGTTATAACCTTACAGTATGGTGAATATGTTATAAATATTTACTAAGAAATTATAACTATTTTTCAATCATTTTTTTCCAAAGGAAAAATTCGCATTTTATTTCTGATGCTTGGAAAACAAAACACCTTCTTCATGTGATGATTGCACTCACTTACATACTTTATAATTTTTTTATTGTTTACCATCTATTTTCATGTCTTTTTATATTTCATTCACAATTATGGACTGTTTTGAAAAAAAAAAATTAACAATTGCAAAATTCACAGTTATGTGGACGTTTTTGAACAATTACAAAATTTGCATTCATCATAACAACCAGATAGTTCTGTTCAACATCAAATTATATCGAAAATAGTGCTTTTAACTTATGTTTCCCATCCTTGATTCTTGATAACATATTTGTGCTCGGAGCTAGTAGAAATACCTCCTTTGAGAGTGCATCAACTTGATTGTTATATTCCCTAAAAATGTGGCATATTCAGAAAGAATTGAATGCTCCTGTCAGCATTTCGAAGTTTTCTCCAATTCCTTGTAGATTTATCTTCAACAATTTATTTTTTCTATTCATTATTTCTATGCAAAATTTTGAATCACCATATACCTGTAAGTCCCTAATGTATTCTTCTATAGCTATTTTCATTAGAGATCTTAAAACCAACCCTTCTGCTCTATTATTTGTTTCCCTTCTACTCTTAGCTTTGAATTGAATTCTATGGATATCAGATAGATAGATTATACCTCCCAATCCACACTTTTCCCCACACTGGCTCCAACATCATAACCATAACACACTTTACATCTCTTTTCCTACGTTATAATCATAACACACTCTACACTAAGTTCCCCACACTGGCTCCAACATCATAACCATAACACACTTTACATCTCTTTTCCTACGTTATAATCATAACACACTCTACAATAAGTTATTATAACTTTTTCATATGTTACAATCAAGAATATGAATAGTAATTGATGTTATAAATATTCACGATACAATAACTTATTATAACTTTTTCATACATTATAATCAAGAATAAGAATGATAATTCATGTTATAAATATTCACGATAGATAAAACATATGTAAGTACAAGGTACACATTACAACCAAGAAACGATTTAAAAGTACATATTAATGACTATTTTTAAATTTAAGTTTGTCATTTAATTGTTTATATATTTTTATATTTAAAAGTGAAAGTAATTTAAAGTAAAAGTACTTTAAGAGTTATATATATATATATATTATGAGTATGGTTAATTATGGATTTTCATCCACAATTTAGAATTTGACAAGTAGAAAACTTTAAGTCAAGCAATGCCACCTCAACTATAAGGGATGATGTCATTTTCTAGAATATGACTGGTTCTTATAAAGTTGATTTTGATAGTACATATTTTATTTTGAGGCCTATCTTTTACTTGAAAATTCCCCTAATGTGTGTGTTATGTTTAATTATTATTTGAGTGCTATGAATACGATATCTGATCTTATGAATTTTTTGCTTGTTATTGCATGAATGCTATGAATGATTAAGAATAGTTGGAAGGAACGCCTCTTATCCCTTCAGCACTGCAGAAACTTGGTTTCTATAGTCCCCATAGATGCATCAGGTAAGAATTCATCTACTTGCAAGTGATGCCGAAAGGGCCAATATCTAAGGGTTTTGTTTGTAAATTAATGTTGAAACTTGGGTTAGTCCACTTTGAAACCAACAAATGGTTTTGTTCCCGGGACCAGGATCTGTGACGAAAGGGGATGTGGAGGCCTACTAAGAAAGAGATTGACTAGTGAATCAAAACAAAGGAATACGAATTTTCTATAGATAAAAGTACAAACCCACATAATTAGCCCACATGAGTGGTTAGGGAGGTATGTGTTTTCAAATTTACATGCAATTTTATTTGGTGAATTCTCAATAATTTTGGATGAGTGGCTAAAGAGGCTAGCTGAAAGGAACAAGACATTCTGCCTTGTTGTTCTGAGAAATTCGACCCCTGATTTGATTCAACAAGTTAATACCACAAGTAACCAGATCTCACGTGCAGTAGATTTATGGATGGATAATGTATTGGAGGGTTATGTTATCGAGTTTGCTATAAGTTGTACCCAATCATACAGTATTGTTGAAAGGAAATTCTTTAAAGGTCCACGTGGAAGATATTTAAAATCATTTTCTACTTGGATGAAGATGTTGTTGTGTGATAACGGGGTTATGAGGTTGGAATATGATCACTAGGTGCCTTTGTGCGCATAGGGGTACTAGGGGATGACTAGGGGATGTTATGAGAGTATGGGAAGGATGCATGAAATAATGAAGAAGGAGAATATGAAATAAGAATTACAATAAAAGAAGAAAGTGTGATGGAAGAAGAGATCAGAGTGTTGTGTAGTGGAAAAAGATTATGGTACAGTAAGAAGACAATTGTGGCTAATAGAGAAGGGAAACACAGTGATTTTGAGGAGAGAGAAACTAGCGCAACATTCTAGATCGAAGGACTACTATGCATAGAAAGGAAGGAAGAGAACTCTTAACCCAATCTAGTAAAAGATGATCGAATGCATCCCAGTAACTGCACTCAAGTTGTTTCCTATGTCGAACCTACGACCTTTTGTGCGTCTCCAATATTTGAGGTAAGAACTAAAACTTTGTCACAAGCAGTTGTAGTCAGCACGTGAAGCGAGGATAGTAGTAAAGGTAGTCAGAGTAGTGGAAGTAGTACGACAACCCAGACTCAGTTACCAACACCAAGAACGAATATTATGCAATACCCAATGGCAGGGGTAGACCCTAGTTTGAGAATGCATGTCTTCCATTGAGCAGGGACAGAAGATTCGAAAAAACATTTATTTGTTTGTGAAGAAATATAGACAATAAAGTAGGTCCATAATGATGATACGAAAATCGTACAACTAGTAACAGCATTTAGAGACCACACGTTACTCTAGTTTATGAAATATCAATCCACCATACCTCAGGAACTGTTGAAATATTGTAACTTCTAAGAATATTATATTTGTACTTTATTATTCCAGAGATGTTTCATTCTTTCGTGAAGACCTTATTGTATATCCGGAGATGTTTTATTCCTCCATGGATAATGTGGTAACTTGGGTTATTAGAGTTCCCTAGTGGGGGTCGGCCCTGTATGAGTCATGTGGGTTAAAGGGTTATTAGACCACCCTAGTGGGGTTGGCCCTGTCACATTATGTTAAGTGGTTAAGTTGGGGCCAACCTAGTTAGTATAAAATTCAATTCAGAGTTTTGTATAAAAAGAGGAGGTTTGTTCCTCATTTAACACACACTCACTCACTTGTGATTAGCGCATAAGTGAGAGAGAGATCTGCTATGAAGGAGAAGAAGCTCATGGTTGAGGGTTACATCTTTGTATTTGCTGGTCATCTATATTGAGGAAGCTTTGCTGGGTTTTCTACCCTATGAGGATTTCCCAGGATAAATTTGTGTCTCTTGTGTTTATGCTGTGCTTGTTGTTCTTTCAGTGATCTTGTATATGCTATTGTTGTGAAATGGAATGTAACGCTGATATTTTTTGTCTTAGCATATTGAATCTTAACAGGAACAAGCCAGAACATTAGAAGTCATCGAGAAAGCGTTGCTAAAAGAATTCATGAAATCGAAGAATGATTCGTAGTGTAATACGGAAAAAGAGATTAATCAAGAAATCGAAGTATGAGTCGTAGTGTAAATTTGAGTTTTTTTTACATAGTTTGTTGAGTTTGCAGAAAAAACATAAACAGTCATATTAAGAATGTTTTGCAATACTACCAAAAAAATATTTGAGACATCTTTAAAATAAAATAAAAAAGCATTAAAACTATAAACACAAATTTTAATATTATTATTTTTTAATTCCATAATCTTATAAAGTGTGGAATGAAAAATATATTCTAGTCTTTATTACATAATACTTTTTAATATACAATAATAAAATTTGACATGAAAATCCATCAACGGAAATTAGCACAACTACCTGTGCATAATGAAATACTAGAATTCAAATCTATATGTGGGAAGAAATCCATTAGCTTTTAAATTGCATGGCTTTAAGTAATATAAAAATATCTCCAAATGTAAATAACCTCTTTGAAAACTTGAAAATGATTTAGTTTGAAATAAGAATAAGAATAGGGAATTTGTTAAATCCAGAATGATTTCAAAACATAAAATATCTGAAAATGTAACACATAAATAACCTCTCCTTTATTGAAAACATAAAAAATGATGAAATTTTAGAATGAAGAATTGTCAAATACGTTGTTAAGCTTGTGAATCTAAAACATAAAATCTAAACGAGCCAAATTCAAGAGACTGCCCTAGATTGTAGGGTACTTGTGAATCCAAAACATAAAATCAAATCGATCCAAATTCAAGAGAATGCCCTAGATTGTAGGGTACTTGTGAATCCAAAACACAAAATCAAAGCAATCTAAATTCAGGAGACGAACCTCGCCCTCGATTGTAGGGTTACTGATTTTATGCCGATATGGCCAACAAGGACATTTCACCTGCTCCCAGAAAGAGGGACGAATAATACCACAATTGAAGCCTGCGATTCTTTATCATGCGCCGACTGAGGAAATCTGCAGCAATGAGATCCACTAACGCCATATATATCAGAATTCCAGATGAAACTGCGTCAAATAATCCCTCAACAATCAAATCCAATGGGCTGTTTTGATTACAAGTAGACGAGATGCCAATTCCCACTGCTATCCCATGTGGCGTCATGAGTGAAAATGCCAACGCCATAAAAACTATGGTTAGATTCATGAATCCCGCCTACATGAACACGCACAAAAACATATTAATGCATAGAAATCCTGGAGATTCCCCAACCATTTATAGGTCTGGAGAAAAAAATATACTACTTGAACTATTCAGCCACCGAAACCCATGCCTTCGAAAAACTGATGAAAGGTGAGAGTCGCAAACAAAGGTCTAATGGTGCATGGAACTTGCTCTATGCCTATTGCTATTCCTATTATCGCCCAGTGAGCTATGCCCATGAAATACTATTAAGATTCAATATGCCAAGACAAAAAATATCAGCATTATATTCCATTTCACAACAATAGCATATACAGGATCACTGAAAGAAAAACAAGCACAACATAAACATAAGAGACAGATTTATCCTGGGAAACCCTCATGGGGAAGAAAACCCAGCAAAGCTTCCTCAATATAGATGACCAACAAATACAAAGATGTAAACCCTAGATATGAGCTCCTTCTCCTCCATAGCAGATATCTCTCTCTCCCATGCGCCATTCACAAGTGAGAGAATGAATTGTGTGTGTGATAAATGAGGAACACACCTCCTGTATTTATACCCTACTCCAACTTGTATTTTACATTAACTAGGTCAACCCCAACTTAACCACTGGGTTAAACACCCCATTACAACTGATTGGGCCGACCCCTCTAGGGTGGTATAATAACCCTTTGACCCACATAGCACATACAAGGCCGACACCCACTAGGGAATTCTAATAACCCAAGTTACCACATTCCGACGGAGGAATAAACATTTCCAGATATACAATAAGATCTTCACAGAGGAATGAAACATCTCTGGAATAATAAAGTACAAATATAATATTCCTTGAAGTTACAATATTTCAACACTCCCCCTTAATGAGAAGGATATTATAACATCATCTGCACGAGCAAGGAGTCATCAACATCATACATGATACATCTATAAATCATTGGAAGCTTTCTTTATACATCATCAATAACTCAAGCAGTTATTGGAACATCTTCAATACTGGAACATCAACATCTTCAGTACTGAGTCTTCATCTTCTGTAGCACTCAAACACCTACAGAAACATCATCATCTGGATCCTCTCTATCAACAGTATCGTCATCACACGATCATCAACATCGTCATCACACGATCATCAGCATCGTCATCTAGACCATCATGAGCAGTAGCATCGTCATCTAGACCATCCCGATTAGCATCTGGATCCTCACGATCAACAACCTCACAACAACATACCCTGCAATACACATGATCCAATTACAGGATAATCAATCCCTCTCACTTTAGGACATAGGTCCAAGGATGATACAATCCTGATCCGCTTACGGGATGATCAGTCCCTCTCAGTTTAAGACATATCTCATGTCTATGGACGATGCAATCCAGATCAACTTACAGGATGATCAATCCTTATCACTTTAAGACACCTCACCATGTCTGGGGATGATGCAATCCCAAATCAGCTTACAGGATGATTAGCCCTTATCACTTTAAGACACCTCACCATGTCTAGGGATGATGCAATCCCAAATCATCTTACATAATCCTGAATCATCTTACAGGATGATTAGTCCTTATCACTTTAAGACACCTCACCATGTTTAGGGACGATGCAATCCCGAATCAGCTTACAGGATGATTAGTCCTTATCACTTTAAGACACCTCACCATGTCTAGGGACGATTCAATCCCGAATAATCTTACAGGATGATTAGTCCTTATCACTTTAAGACACCTCACCATGTCTAGGGAGGATGCAATCCCAATCTACTTACAGGATGATTAGTCCTTATCACTTTAGGACATGAGTCCAAGGACGATGCAATCCTAATCCACTTACGGGATGATCAATCCCTATCACTTTAGGACATAGGTCCAATGATGATGCAATCCTCTTACTCTTGGAGACATATGTCTACCGATCACTTTAGGATTGAGGTCTAGGGATGATACAATCTTCTCATCCACTATGGACCATATTCTTGGAGACATCTGTCTATGGATCTATTTAGGACTGAAGTCCAGAGATGATACAATCCTCTCGTCCATAAGGGACCACATTCTCGGAGATATCTGTCTACGAATCTATTTAGGACTGAAGTCCAGGGATGATACAATCCCCTTGTCCACTAAGGACCAAATTCTCGGAGACATCTGTCTACAGATCTATTTAGGACTGAAGTCCAGGGATGATACAATCCCCTCGTCCAATAGGGACCACATTCTCGGAGACATCTGTCTATGAATCTGTTTAGGATTGAAGTCCAGGGATGATACAATCCCTCCTTGTCCACTTAGACAAATTCTAAGGACCATATATTGACCTCATCGTCGGAACCAGTGACCTCATCATCAACCTCATTGTCGGAACAGGTAACCTCATCATCAACCTCATCGTTGGAACAGGTAAGCTCATCATCGATACAGGTATCCTCGTCATCGATACAAGTATCCACATCATCAACCTTACTGTCGATATAGGAAATCTCATTATCGATACAGGTATCCACAATGATACCAATATCCAAATATCATCATCGACCATATCACTTCCCCTTTCAAGGAGGGTCCTTTTGAATAACACTAAGCTTGTCTCGGAGATAATCAACCTTTACTTGAGACAGAGGTTTGGTCAATACATCAGCAACTTGTTCGTTGGTGCTCACATACTCAAGCTTGATAGCTCCTTTCTGCACCATATCCTTTATATAAAAATATTAGATCTCTATGTGCTTTGAATTATCATGGAATACTGGATTCTCTGTCATCTTGATACAACTCTACTTGTCACAAAAGATCACAGTGGGGTCCATCTCTAAGTCAAACAATCCTGATAATAACTTCCAAAGCCATACCGCTTCACAACTAGCAGAGCAGGCAGCTATATATTCCGCTTCAGCTGTGCTGAGAGCCACACTTGACTGCTTCCTGCTAAACCATGAGATCATGGTAGATCCTAAGCAATAACATCCACCCGATGTACCCTTCTTGTCTGATACACTTCCTTCCCAATCAACATATGTGCAGCCATACAATCTGAAGTCATGATCTCGACGATAATATAGACCAAAGTCTGTCATACCCTTTAGGTACCTCATCACATGCTTTGCATCAGTCAGGTGAACTCATCTAGGTTCCACTAGATACTGACACATGGTGTTCACCACAAAGCATATATCTGGCCCGGTATTCGTCAGATACATTAATGACCCAATAATCTGTTTGTACAGAGTCACATCCACTAACTATGAAGAGTCATCAACTAACAGCTTCAAGTTGGAATCCATGGGAGTGTCCATGGCTTTGCATTCCAACATATCGAATCTTTTCAAGATTTTCACAGCACATTTCACTCGTTGAGAAAGATTCCTTCTAGACCTTTCCATAATTCCAGACCTGGGAAGTAATGCATCAATTCGAGATCTTTCATCTCAAATTCTGTAGCTAGCTTCTTCTTGCTTTCCATGATCTGTTTCTCATTCCTTGTCAGAAAGAGATCATCCACATACAGTAATAGTATGACAGGTTCATCATCCGTAAGGGATCAGCTTTACTTTTGGTAAATCCCAAGCTTGTCAAGAAGCTATCAATTCTCCCTCTGTAACTAAATATCATTCACACTCTGCATTGAGTGATCTTCTGCATATCTATCCATGCCATCTCCCATCAAATGGGTCTACAGATATGGGCCTCAAGATCATTCAAACTCCGTGGTGAGTTCCTTCTTGCATCCATCTAAGAGAAGAATGTCATCTGTATATAGACACCATCTTCAACCTTGTAGAAAATGTTAAAATCCGCATCACCCATGGTGATCATTAAGCTCATCAAATGACTATCGATCCTGGGTACCCGCACAGAGCTTTCTTCAATTGAATCCTGGGACTTTTCTCGATTTGCTCTTCTTCTTCAATCACACCATTGAGAGAACAGTATTATCTAGCTACTTGGAGCAAACATCTCGTCATGATCCTCTTCCTCTTTCTAAGAGAATCTTCTAGCCACGAGCCTTCTATAGTATGTTTGATTTGTAAATCTTCTTGTTGAACATCCATCACTTGTTCAGTGTTCATCATTCTTCATGATCTTTCCTACAAATCAAAATTAAGTACATGATTAGTAATACTTCATAATCATCAAATCCTGTTGACATGATAACCTATTATGCATACAGATATGATTTACATAGTTATGCAACTATCTTGACCAATACTTTGGCACAACATTTTTCCATATCCTGTATGCATACAGTGGCTATCTAGATGCCTTCCATCTCTACAAGAACATACTATTGAGAGCATGCACAGCTCTCAGCATGTCAGCAAAGAGGTTTCATTCTAGACAAGCAACAATGGAATGTTTGTCCAACTTACCAATTATATGCATATTAGTAGTATACTGTTCAATGCTATATGAATGTTTACACTCAGCATGATATATTCTAGAATTACAAGCAATATCATTTACTATTTCAGAGATTCAAATAACAACTCAAATACTTACCTTTTATGTTTGTGTAGCTACCTCCCGCTTGATCTTCTATTCATTATGTACCACTATGCATTCTCAAGTGTGCACTAGTGTCGTCCTCATGATCTCATACACAAATATACATTCATTAGTATAATCTCAATATTATCAAAACATTATAATTCTAAATAATATTAAGTATGTATGGTCATGATTATTTCATACACAGGTATACTTACCTAAGATCCTAACAAAGTAAGATTCTAACTTGATATAGGAAAACATACGTGGATTATCAGGCTTGGTTATGTCTTAACATACCTAAATAATATCTTCTTTTGTTCTCTTCAATGATTTAGAGATCTTGTGCTAGAACCTGCATATCTCATAGGTTAAGCAGAGTAGAACAAATTCATACATACCTTGTAAGTAGAGCTTCTATGTGATCAAGGATTATGGATGAGTCTTTATATTCATGTCATCATGGTCATGGAACTTGATTTGTCTTTCTTGATGTACTGTATCTTGTTAGCAGACAACATCAACCTCATACAACACCACAGTGCATTAGTACAATCATATAACCCTAATCAATGAATGTCTTCTATCATTCACATGCATTCATACTTTTACTAGGGTGATAAGACAATTCTAACATTAATCAAGAATGTATTAATCTCAATAACATGAAGACAAACATATTATGAACTTAATCAAGAATCATATTTCAAAACATAAATGTATCTCCTTAAGTCATACCTGTCGAGATTTCTTGTAGTCTTCTTATGTAAGGCCTTAGCCTCATCTCCCCCTGAAACTGGATCTGGAGCTCGATTAGGGTTTGTCAGAGAAACCCTAAAAATTCAAATTTTGACTTTCACACTTCTAAATGGATGGAAAGATGTGCCTTGCTGAGCTGATCAAACTAGCATACTTCAATTTTGAAATCTCCAAAATTTGACCCCTCAAAATTGCCTTTGAAACTTCTGGATCTTTTAGACAGGATCCCGAACTAGGGTTTGATGAAGCCCACCCTTCTGCCTAATCAAAAGGTTCGATCCAAAGCTCTAAACTTTTATTTTTCTGAGGATCTTCCAGCCGTGGTCACAAACTTCAAAAATTCCAACTTTTGCAGAAGCCCTAATTTTCCACCTTTTTGAACAAAATCCCGAACTAGGGTTTGATCAAGCCCACCCTTCTGACCAACCAATTTTTTTTATCTTGGTCTCTAAATTTCTATTTTTCAGAGGAGAATTCAGCCATGGACTCCGATTCCAAAAATTCCAAATTTCTCTGAAACCCTAATTTCCCACAGTAATGACGATTCAAGAATGAAGGTGCTCAAAATCAGAATCTGTTTTGAGAGAAATATGCACTTGATTTTTTTTGGTGTAAATCCAAAATTCTGAATCCACAGGGTCTTAAACTTCTACCTGTGGTATCCCGACCTGTCCTCTTTCCAACCCCATAGGTATGACCTCAATTGGATTCCCTGAGAGAGAGGTATTCCAAGTGTCGCAACATGACCTGTTTATGGGATAAAATAAGAGATCTAACTTGTACGACGTGCCATGTGTCATTGGTTAAACTTCGGCCTCTGAAAAAGTTACCTACGGAAGTACAGTCCGTGTACTACCTATCCCTTTTTACGAAATTTCATTTGGAGCTTTCTAGCCCAAGTTATGACCTTTTTTCCTAGGTCACCGGATTATGACTGAGATCTGGAAGAGGCAGAAACCCTAACTTGTAGTGATCATAACTCACAAAGTACAACGAATCTGAGGGTTTCCTTTGGACACAAGGTACATGGGGATTTTATCTACGACCTGTAAAGGTTTCAGATCCTAAACCATCTCCAAAATGTATTTATAGTGAATGTTCCATGATGACTGGTTTTTTCTATACAAAACCCTAACCTTCAAATTGTCGCAAGTGAAGCAAGTGTCGTAAGTGCCATACACTGCCTTCCTTAAGGTTAGCTCTGATACCATGTTAAGATTCAATATTCTAAGACAGAAAATATCAGCATTATATTCCATTTCACAACAATAGCATATACAGGATCACTGAAAGAACAACAAGCACAACATAAACACAAGAGACACAGATTTATCCTGGGAAACCCTCATGGGGAAGAAAACCAAGCAAAGCTTCCTCAATATAGATGATCAGAAAATACAAAGATGTAAACCCTAGACATGAGCTCCTTCTCCTCCATAGCATATCTCTCTCTCTCCCATGCGCCATTCACAAGTGAGAGAATGAATTGTGTGTGTGATAAATGAGGAACACACCTCCTCTATTTATACACTACTCCGACTTGTCTTTTACATTAACTAGGTCGGCCCCAACTTAACCACTGGGTTAAACAACCCATTACAACTGACTGGGCCGACCTCTCTAGGGTGGTATAATAACCCTTTGACCCACATAACACATACAGGGCTGACCCCCACTAGGGAAGTCTAATAACCCAAGTTACCACATTCCGATGGAGGAATAAACATCTCTGGATATACAATAAGATCTTCACAGAGGAGTGAAACATCTCTAGAATAATAAAGTACAAATATAGTATTATTTCAACAAATACAAGCTATGCAGCCTGCACTCATGTCATTAAAGTTAATCATTGAGATCCAATGACGATCATACTCATGATACAAAATCATGTAAATTACAATAACTATGCAGATAGGGAAATGTGGACATTGGTATAAAGTTGAGACTATATTATTGCACATAGGCCAAGAAAAGAACTATTGTAGTCTAGTGCGTTGGAATTTTCTGGCCAAATAGTTCCACACCGCCATCTATCCCTCCAAAAGCCACACCACGCTTGCATGGGTGGCTTACTTAAGAAGATGGTTCTCAAGTGGGGGGGATCTTTGGCCCTCTGCACAAAAAGGTTTGAGGGACTTGGTATTAGGGCTTGGTATTCCTCCATCAATATGAAGAGGGCACGTCCCTTAGATTGACAGATATCTAGTGCACAAGGTGTAGATCTTTTCGGAGGTCAATGTGAAGAAGGCGCAGTCCTTTGGATTGATGGGTTGGTAGTTCATATGGCGCAGACCCTTTTTTGGAAGTGGATACTTTGGTACTCTTTTCGTAGGAAGAGGGCACATCCATTTGATTTGTTGAGCGTGTCTGTTTGTGTTATAGATACAAATGTGATAGATTATTTATATGTAAAACATTGTCATGCGATTTGGGGAAGGGACGGCCTCGAGAGAGAGCTCAATCCCTGCTAGTTTGAAGTTGTCAGAATTATGCAGGAGGTTGCATTAATAATGATTTATGTGATCTATCTAACCTTGCATGACTGAGATGTTTTATGGTTTGTTTTCATTTTATAAAACGAAAGGAAAGGGGTAGCTCTCGAGCGGAATCCTGTAGATTTATGTTCGTATGCTTATTACCGTAGAGAAATTCATAAACCTTGAGGGAATCTATGTTTAGTGGTATGATGCAAACAACGAACACATCACCATTTAGATACTGATTGTTATTTCTCTATATATGTATGAGCTACCACAAAATCGTGGGCTCTGTCCATTGGGTTATACATTGAGTTGTTGATTTCTTTTTTTCTTTCTCTGTCGTCGGTAGTTCAAGTTTCAAATTATTCAGGTTATTGTATAGATCAAACTCAATTTCTGTGTGGTAAATCGGATACCTGTAAGTTTTTATAAATTCTTTACATGTCTTCCATACAATGAAGATAGGAACGATATAACTTGTTGTAAGCCCCACTTCGTAGGTCTTATATTTTTCTTCCGGTTGTTTAAACTCGATTTGCTATAGAACCACAACAATGCTATATCAGCAAAAAAATTCTATCATTATAATGAGGTCGTGGGTCTCTTCTTTGTTTACATTGTGAATGTCCAGTATTGTGGAGCAGGGAGAGAACCCTTGTGCTTGTTCTAGTTTTATTTTATGAAAATTACTCCTCATAAAACATGAATGAAATCTCTGCTTATATATACTATTATGCAAGATTGAAATCACATAGTACACACTAGTTAGGGATAAATTATAGTGTGATCATTTTTAAATTTATGATCTATATTTTTTTATAGATAAATTCACCCCTGCCTTCCGCATTGAGAATGATATCTAATTTATGTTTCCGAGTTATTTTCTTTGAATATAGATTTATATTAAGCATTGATAGTACTTGTTTGAATGGAGTGTGCACAATTATAGACTCTGCTTTAAGAAGGGATAACGCATGGTCAATATTTTGCTTAAGCTAATCTCCGTAATTATTTATAATATATGCGAATATATATATAAATATGGAAACCAAGGATAAACTCTGTATTTACTAAAGCATGAGTTAGGTGTAATTCATATATATTAAACAAATATATATATCATTTCTGCACCGTAAAGAGTTGGAAGTTAACAACCTTGTATACTGTTGATTTGGTGGATGTGTACTATTATCTAAGCTCGAGAAGATAAAACCCTATAGAAAATTATCCACTGATCTTAGTTGTACTATTAAGTCTTTTCAGTTTTGATAGTTGACAGGGGGGTTCCTTTTTGTTATTTAGTATGAGTTGTGCTCATAATAATTGCTTAACAAAAGAGGTACGATTTTATACTTCTGATTGTAGTCAAAATACTCTTTATCAACATTGAGAAAGTGGATAATAGATATCGCAGCAACTACGTTGCAGATTGTAGCCTTTTAACTTTGATAAATAGTATATGACACCTTTTTGTGGACGTAGTCCTAGATTGGGTGAACCATGTTAAAAAATTCTCCTTTGTATGTGTCTCTAATGTGTACCTTATGCATTTATTTATTTATAAATATGATGGTTTTAATGTTTATATCATTGTGCGAATATATGAGTTGATTTATTTTTATTCATGTTATCAAGTAATAGCCTTATAGGTGTCTTCATGCTTTTAGGTACATCTATATTTATGATCAAAGGGTAAGAAAAATCCATGAAGATGTCCAAGGTAAAGGAAGTATTATCCGAATACATGCTAATATGTTAGATGAGTCGTTTGACTTATAAATGTCCCAAGTGAGTTAAAATGAATTGTATAGGTGGAATTTTTAGATAATAGGAAATGTTGACGTTACATAAAGTGTTGGAAATATCGACTAAAATAATTCCTTGTAAATAATCATCATTTTACATCTTGCAAGAATGGAGGACCTTTTCATTGTAGAGTTCCTTAATGTTATGTTAAATGTTTTTGAAAATTTACGAAATATTGACTCTGTAATTTTTGGGATGTGACATATGGTACCAGAGCGCTAGGTTACAACACTCGGGCCTATTGGGCTCAACATGAGATACGTAAGTATGAAGGTTGTTAAACTAACTAATCAAATTGTTTTTGTTTTGTTTTGGATGCATGGACTGAAATGGACAAGGGGGTAATGTTATCCGAGTTAAACTTCAAGTTCTCCAAAAGAGTAAAGATATGTATTTTCATCATTGTTTTTCCTTACAAAATTATGAGTCAGGTATGTTTTCCTTTGTTGTCAGTTTTCCCTTGCTAGATACAAGATATAGATACTCACATTGTTGTATGGTATTGTTATGGAATGTGGTATATTGTTGAAATAATTTCAGTATATGTGAAAGGGGTTATGAGAATTACGTAAAGTATGAATTACTCATATTTAGTTGATTTTATTTAATGATACAAGTGTATAGGTGATGTACCTCCATTGTAATCTATAATAGAGAATGCATATGTAAAAGAATGATTCACTATTTATCGAAGTAATTGGTTTTGTTACAAAATAGTACAATCAATGTTAGCAGGTAAAGCACATTCTCGGACATAGTCATAAAGATCAAACAAATTGAATTATGTACATTTGTTAAAATGCCAGTTAGATTGGGTATGATATGCAGGAAAAATACATCAAAGGTTTTGAAAGTTACAAAGAAATACTAGGATGTAATTACCTCATATGAAGGATGTATCGATATAGATGTTGTTCTTATGTTCTTTCTGAGATTGATGTGAAATGTAATGATTTTTGTATCATAATTGATTAAAATTTGTTAAAGAGAATAGAAGCATCATAATATTTTTTGTTGGATTGCTGATTCATAATTCTATGTCGTTTGGTAAGTACTAGTCTAAGAAAAAGAGAAAGATATGGAAAACTTTGGCGAAAAGTGTTATTACCTTGACCAAACAAAGGTTATGAATAGTGTTCTGAACATGCAAATTAACTTATTAGGAAATTTCAAATTTGCATAAGAGTATCAAGTAGATCCTCATTATAGTTTGTTGTTATTCTATTTTCTATCAAGAATTACTAAGTGCACTACCTATGAGCTTCACTAGGTTAAAGTATAGTATTATCATTAGTATACTCCAAAGAAGTGAGCTTGTTTGATTAGGTGAAGTCACTTGAACACCTTCAATTATAATAACTACATTTAGTTGGTATTGCATAGTTGTTATGACAGTTTTATGGAATGCTATATTGGAAAATATTTCCTTCGTAGATATTATAGAATATGATTGGGTAAAACGCGTGTTTAATTTAGTAGGTAGGAAGTTATAGCTACATATTAATAGGTGCATTCCTCGAAATAAAAAGTTGGTCCTCAAGTATCAATGATAGAATGTACATCTTTTTACTTAGGTTTTGGTAGTATGCTTATTGCAAAATATATGTTGACTCTCTTACATTTCCTCCCGTGAATCCAATAGTATGGAGTTCGTGTAAAATATAGCCTAAGTAATTTTTACTCTTGAGTATTGATAGCAATAATGATTTTGACATACTTTTAGTTCATAGGTTACAAGTTATGGTTAAATATGTGAATGAATTTAGGTGGCAAGATGACTGATGTATTTGAATAATATTTGGTTTATGAAAAATTGTCATTGTGTTATGAAGTTAAGATTTTATTACTTAACATAAATTGTATTTCATTATAGAACTTCTTATCGTAAGTAGAATTTTAAGGATTTAAGCCTAAAAATGTATTAATGTATATAATTGCAAGCAATGTTCCGAGGAGTTTAAATGATCTTATTTTAGAATGCATATGATTCTAATTATTTTCTTCATAGATAGACCTCTGGTAGGGTTTGTTATATCTTCTAATAAATATTGATGTGTATCAAGTTAAAATATCTTCTTAATTATAGGAGTTTGATTATAGGAATAGAAGAATCCTAAATCTTGTTATGATTGATCATGGGATCTTTTAACAATGAATATGAAAAGAATCTTTAGATGATGATCCTTAGATGGAAATGAATTTATATGCAACTAACTATATAAACTATGATACTAACATATTTGTTTGTTAGTAGACTTGACCCCATACTCACATTAAGGATATTGAAGAGTTTACATTTATACATCGGGATGAATAGCAAAGGATGCACAAGTTAATTGAATGAGCATACATGAAATGCTATTAAGATGATTATTATGGAACCAATATGTTCAGTTGTTGAGCAATTGAAGCAAAGAAATTTTTTATTTTATACTAATATTTCAGGAGGTGATCTTAATTATGACTGATGTCATAATCAAAGTGGAATGTTGATTATAAAATCACTTATATAGATAAGTTGAGCTAAATCCCCCAAGAGTAAGTAATGATTTATCTTACATTTTATTATAGTGTGGATTACAGGATTTTATGAATCATGATTGATGGTAGACTTATGATTAATGATGTGTGATCATCAAAATGCATAGAATGTGATAAGTAAATAGGTGAATATATTTGTTAATATTTTGTTGCTATTATGTTGCATGTAATAATAAATTATTGTTATTAAGTGCATTTCCTATACTCAAACGAGAAGGTTTGAGTGGAAAAGAATATTTACTGGACTCAAACGAGAAGGTTTGAGTGGTAACGAATATTTCTTGGACTCAAACAAGAGGCAAATTGACAAGTGGCAGCATCTGCACTCACTTCCTAGCCATTGCAGGAGGCAACTTCCCTAAAAATGTGGTGATGTTCCCCACGGAAAGTGGAACTAAGCAGGTGGCTCATTAAATGTTAAACTAACCCAAAGACCTAGGAAATCTTATATCCATCGAATGAGAAGGAGACTCACCAGTTTTTACCTTGTGGATTTGCTGGGAATTGAAAAGTTAAGCACACGGGAGATTCGATGAGGGGAAAGCTAGAATGAGTTGCCAGTGTAAGAACTGCAAGTTTATTCTCCTGAGTTGCAGAGAGTGTTTTGTATGCAAGTTTGATTGCCGAGACAAAAAAACTCGAGGACTAGTTCTGTGTCCAGTAGAGAGTTGCTGAAGTTCCAAACTCATGGGAGAGTTTAATGATCAACAAAGTGTTGTTGAAAGATTTTTTTTATGATATAAAAAATATTAATGATTTGTCTTGTAACTAGACTATTGGATGTCTTTATGTGTGAATGTTATGAATGCTAGAGTAAGCAAATATTTCCTCAAGTATGATGATGAACGATAAATGTTAAACATTTAATGTTTAAAAATTTGTGAAGTATAATTATGTTATGCTGCGGATGTTGGAAGGTCTTGTATGAGATGTAAAAATGTGCAGGTTGTGAAAGAAGTACGAACCATAAAGACTTGTAAAAATTGTGGAAATTCAAAGATGATCAAGAATACCACAGGAGAGACAACAAGTGAAGTAAAGAGATGACTCTAGAAGAGTAGACAAATCGCTAAGAAGTATGAACATCGAGGACGGTGTTATCTTTAAGGGGAGGAGGATGTAACATCCCTCCTTTAAGCCTTAGTAATTTTTATAAATGTATATTGTAACTATGTATATGGCCCTGGTGAGGATCTCAAGGCCAACGCCCCACTAGTGGACTTTGAAAGTATTGTTATTTTATTTCCTAGGTCGTAAATGTTATTATACACTTAGGAGACTAAAGGATGTGTTGCAACTAAAAGACGACAACTGAACCATGGGGAAAACGTAAGTTTGAGAGGAAATACTTGAGAATCTAAAGAGACGAGATCTATGACATAAGTATTTTGGCTAGATCTATGATTTATTAGCCTCAGAATTTCTAGCAACATACCAAGTAAGGATGGTAGCCTTCCGATACAAATAATGTAGGCAATGCTTATAAACCTATGCCTTAGTACAACGCTATAAACTATGGATAATTTTTCAAATAAATTATCCTATTATAAGTACTACACCTATTCTGACAGGAGAGTGCTAGAGAACTCAGTAATTTCCTAAGTTAAAAAAGCTTAACTTATAATTAAAATATTAATATATTTGATTATAAATGACTATAAGTCATGCATTGAAATACATAGACAAAGTGGTTGTTTATTGTATTTATATATATATCATATATGTGGTTGTTAATATAGTTATAAATATTTGTTTAATGTATTTATATGGTACATAAATATGGTTGTTTTATATATATATTTATATTTATATATGCAAATATATATATATATATATATATATATATATATATATTTTGATTTAAAAATAATTAATAAAAGGTTATTTTTACCACAAAGCCAACTCGCCTAGTCCTACCTACCACTAACTTAACATGCTACACAAATGGCACAGTCAAAGAGTTTTTATAGGGCTTTGTCTCCTGCATGGGAAGATCGTCGAGCTCGTAGGGTTTCCATCGGGCCAAATAGTTCCACACCGCCATTTGTCCCTCCAGAACCCACACCATGCCTGCATGGACGCCTTACTTATGAAGATGGTTCTCGAGTGAGGGGGGGATCTCTGTCCCTCTGCACAAAAAGGTTTGAAAGATTTGGTATTGGGGTTTGTTATTCCTCCGTCAATATGAAGAGGGCGCATCCCTTAGATTGACAGATATCCAGTGCACAAGGCGCAGATATTTTCGGAGGTCAATGTGAAGAAGGCGCAGTACTTTGGATTGATGGATTGGTAGTTCATATGGCGCAGACCCTTTTTTGGAAGTGGATACTTTGGTGCTCTTTCCGTAGGAAGAGGGCACATCCATTTGATTTTTTGAGCATGTTTGTTTGTGCTATAGATACAAATGTGATAGATTATTTATATGTAAAACACTGTCATACGATTTGAGGAAGGGACGGCCTCGAGAGAGAGCTCGATCCCTGTTGGTTTGAAGTTGTCAGAATTTTGCAGGAGGTTGCATTAATAATGATTTCTTCGATCTATATAACCTTGCGTGACTGAGATGTTTTATGGTTTGTTTTACAAATATATTCTTTCTCATTTTTATTTTATAAAACGCAAGGAAAGGGGCAGCTCTCAAGCAGAATCCTGTAGATTTCTATTCGTATGCTTATTGCCGTAGAGAATTTCTTAAACCTTGAGGGAATCTATGTTTAGTGGTATTGATGCAAACAGCGAACACATCACTGTTTAGATACTGATTTTTATTTCTCTACATATGTATGAGCTACCACAAAATCGTGGGCTCTGTCCATTTGGTTATACATTGAGTTGTTGATTTCTTGTTTTCTTTCTCTGTCATTGCTAGTTCGAGTTTCAGATTATTCAGGTTATTGTATATATCAAACTCAATTTCTATGTGGTAAATCAGATACCTGTAAGTTTTTATAAATTCTTTACTTGTCTTCCAGACAATGAAGATAGGAAGGGGATAACTTGATGTAAGCCTGACTTCGTAAGTCTTATATTTTTCTTCCGGTTGTTTAAAAACGATTTTCTATAGAACCACAACAATGCTAGATCAGCTAAAAACTTCTATCATGATGATGAGGTCGTGGGTTTCTTCTTTGTTTATTCTTCCTCATTTTCATTTTATAAAACACAAGGAAAGGGGCAGCTCTCAAGCAGAATCCTGTAGATTTCTATTCGTATGCTTATTGCCGTAGAGAATTTCTTAAACCTTGAGGGAATCTATGCTTAGTGGTATTGATGCAAACAGCGAACACATCACCGTTTAGATACTGATTTTTATTTCTCTACGTATGTATGAGCTGCCACAAAATCGTGGGCTCTGTCCATTGGTTATACATTGAGTTGTTGATTTCTTGTTTTCTTTCTCTGTCATTGCTAGTTCGAGTTTCAGATTATTCAGGTTATTGTATATATCAAACTCAATTTCTATGTGGTAAATCAGATACCTGTAAGTTTTTATAAATTCTTTACTTGTCTTCCAGACAATGAAGATAGGAAGGGGATAACTTGATGTAAGCCTGACTTCGTAAGTCTTATATTTTTCTTCCGGTTGTTTAACAACGATTTTCTATAGAACCACAACAATGCTAGATCAGCAAAAAACTTCTATCATGATAATGAGGTCGTGGGTCTCTTCTTTGTTTACATTGTGAATGTCCAGTATTGTGGAGCAGGGAGAGAACCCTTGTGCTTGTTCTAGTTTTATTTTATGAAAATTACTCCTCATAAAACATGAACGAAATCTCTGCTTATATATACTCATGATGGAAATCACACAGTACACCCTAGTTAGGGATAAATTATAGTGTGATGATTTTTAAATTTATGATCTATATGTTTTTATAGATAAATTCATCCCTCCCTTCCGCATTGAGAAGGATCTCTAATTTAAGATTCCGGGTTATTTTCTTTGAATACGGATTTATATTAAGCATTGATAGTACTTGTTTGAATGGAGTGTGTAAAATTATAAACTCTGCTGCTTTAATAAGAGATAACAGAGCGTCAATATTTTGCTTAAGCTCATCTCCCTAATTATTTATAATATATATATATATAGAAACCAAGGATAAAATTTGTATTTACTAAAGAATGAGTTGGGTGTAATTCATATATATTAAATAAATATATATATAATTTCTGCACCGTAAAGAGTTGGAAGTTAACAAGATTGTATAGTGTTGATTTGGTGTATGTGTACTATTATCTAAGCTCCTGTAGCTAAAACCCTATAGAAAACTATCCATTGATCTTCGTTGTAGTATTAAGTATTTTCATTTTTGATAGTTGATGGGGGGTTCCTTTTTGTTATTTAGTATGAGTTGTGCTCATAATAATTGCTTAACAAAAGATGTACGATTTTATACTTCTGATTGTAGTAAAAATACTCTTTATCACAGAAGATTGAGAAAGTGGATAATAGATATCGCAACAACGGCTTGCACATTGTAGTCTCTTACCTTTGATAAATAATATATGATTAGTTTGGGTGAACCATGTTAAAAAAGTCTCTGTTTTATGTAGGTGATTCTATGAAGGTGGTTCACCATTTTTGGCTTACAGGAGCAAAAGTAATTGCTTTCCGCACCCTCGATTGAGGTATTTTCAAGCCCTCAATCGAGGTTTTAAATGCTCTATCGAGGGTTTTAAAATATTTTCAAGCCCTCAATCGAGGTTTTAAATGCTCGATCGAGGGTTTTAAAATACCTCGATCAAGGGATTGAACATACCTGTATCGAGGGTTTTTAAATAGCTCGATCGAGGGCTAGGTTAGACCCTCGATTGAGCATTTGCTCAATTAAGGGCTTGGTTAAACCCTCGATCGATTGAGGGCTTGGTTAAACCCTCGATCGAGCAATAGCTCGATCGATGGTTTGAGACAAAAAAAATAAAAACAAAAATAGGGCCCGGCCTATCGGTCGGCCCTGTTCGAAAACGATAGTGAACAGTGGGCCGATAACGATGGCACTAAAGCCCCTCGACTGAGCATTCGCATCTAGCACAGCACGCCACACCATGCCCCACACCCCAAGTCCACCTCGCCATGGCTTCGAATCCACAAGGTAAGTGGAATTCAACCCTGCAATTTGTTTTAAAAAAAAACTTAAATTTTATTTGTTATTTGTTTTAAAAAAAAGGCCCTAAATTTTATTTGTTTTGTTTTAAAAAAACCCTGAATTTATTTGTTTTGTATGTAAAATTGTGTGTTTAAAACGTAAATTTTATTTAGTTTTTATCAATTTGTGAATGTAACCATTGAAAACGAAAAATCAACATCGAAACCAAAAACCATTGAAACTAAAACCACCATCGAAACAAAAAACCATTGAAACTAAAAAACACCATTGAAGCCAAATACTATTTGATAAAAAAAACAAAACAAAAACCATTTCAAAACATTTTTTGTTTTAAATTTATGTTGTATTTTTTTTTTTTTAATTATTAATATTTTTGTTTATGTCAACAGATAGCATTTCAGTGCATAAATGCTATCGATTTTATTTTAAAATGTGTTTTTACAAACATAAATGCTGCCCCTTTTTTTTCAATCCTTTGAGAACGCCAAGAGGATTGAAAAAATAATAATCATATTAGGTTGTCGGTTTAACAAAAACCATTAACATAAAAAAAACTCAACAACACCACAATGACGTGTAGAAAACTCATTTGGTCTCCACCTATAACCTTAGATTCAACTTTACTTTGGAAAACGACCTACAATTTCTCTAATGGAAAATCCATAATTAAGTAAGTTAATTTATTTAATGAGACGAAGTGTCATTATTATTTTTTATCACATAATTATCATGTATATTTTTATAGTTATACATAATATCATATGAATGTTTATATATATATATATATATATATATATATATATATATTAATAATATATATTATATAACATTTAAAAATAAATATTTAAATATTACAATTAAATTTAAATATGTTTATTAAATTTAATATTTATTAATATAATTATATGTTAATATAAACTAATAATTTTTTTTTTTTTACCGGTTTTACTTTTAAAGTCAACCCAACTATTCGTTGTTGGAAAATAAAACACCAAGTCACAAAGTTTATGGAGCTCCTTACATATGTCCTATGGATCTACTATGTCCCTTAATTTTTTTAATTTTTTAATAATATATATTATATAACATTTTAAAAATAAATATTTAAATATTACAATTAAATTTAAATATGTTTATTAAATTCAATATTTATTAATATAATTATATGTTAATATAAACTAATAATATTATGTTAATATAAATTATAAATATATTGAAGTTAAAAAAAATCATTTTCTTAAAATCAAAGCTTATGTCTAATACCTCAATAATCATCACATTAAAAGCTATCCAAACACATTTAGGTGCATACAACATGTCCATATCAAGATGACAAAAGAAAGCGCAACAACATCTTATATTATTATGATTTGGACATACTCCCTTATATGAATTTATTTTGGATCAACCTTCCAACTTATGAGTTATTGTTCCTCAACAACTATCCTTCTAGTTGGAAAAACCCTATCTTTAGTGTGCTTTAGGTTTTCCCCTTTCCAACTTGGAATGACTGTCCTTTAGCCCAAAATATTACCATTTTAGTGTTCCCTATTCAATTTGGACTCTTTCCCTATAGTAATGTATCTTATCCAGCTAAACTCTATATTAAATATTGACTCTTTCCCTATAGAAATGTATCTTATCCAGCTAAATTCTATCTTAAATAAATAGTTAAAGGGAAATTGCATTTGATTGTTATTCATCAAGATTCACAATTAATGGATTATAGAGCTTAAAGTAATCTACATGGAATATAAGGTGAATTCCCATTAAGGCTAGTAAGTCTAAATTGAACTAGTTCTCTCCCTCAAATTGATGATGGTATAAAGGAAAGAGTTGAGGGAAATGATCTTTGTATATATCTTCTCAAACTAGACATTCTCAAGGTAAAAAAATACCCTTTCTCATGAATAAGACCAATGATCCATGGAATTTTGATCATGTCATACCTTATGCTTTTCTTGAATTTATACAAAGTTTTCAAACTTGAATAAGACCAATGATCCATGGAATTTCGATAATGTCATACCTTATGGTTTTCTTGAATTTATACAAAGTTTTCAAACTTGAATAAGACCAATGATCCATGGAATTTCGATAATGTCATACCTTATGGTTTTCTTGAATTTATACAAAGTTTTCAAACTTGAATAAGACCAATGATCCTTGGAATTTCGATAATGTCATACCTTATGGTTTTCTTGAATTTATACAAAGTTGTTCAAACTTGATCATGCATATATTTTATGTGGTCTATAAACTTTAAATCACAATTCTTAGTGGGAATGACTTCATTTTAATTCATTTCCTTGAGATTATGGCCTTTCTAGAGTCATGGTGTGTCCATTTGATTACTGTGCATATATTCCATGTATTTGTATGGAAATTCTTAAGTTTTTGAGGGTAGACCGATTTCATATAATCTTATGATTATGCATAAGAATAGATAGGATGCATAAAGTATTGAGTATTTGAATAATTCCATTGATGAGAATAGTCCTAGTATATGTGGAGTATTGGTTAGAGCAAAGCAAGATATCACAACATAAATTGAAGAGGATAGGCTAAATTGATTTTGTTTCCGTGCACCTCCTATAATGAGAATTAGAGCGAAATGCTCACATGATTTGAATGTGACCGCCACATTTTATCGCTAAAGATGTTGCATTAGCTGCCGCTTGAAACCAAACACCATCCTAATTCTCAAGGGTGTGTGTTGTCAAAGATTTGTTTGAAGGACACAATTAATCATGTGACCCTTATCTAAACAGGAAGAATCTATCATTGCTAAATAACAACTTTTCTATGTTTCCTTAACAACAGTGTACTTTACGTCCATTCACACAACTCCTCAAAGCCTAGACACAAAGTAATTCTCTACCATGTAGATTAGCCACACAAGACAAACCATCTTTTAATTAGCTGATGGTTTGCTTATTGCTTCCTCCTCAAGAGAGATGACCTCTTGGAACCTTGTGGGAGCTTTGATGTGGGTTTTCTTGCTGCCACTACTGTCATTTTAGCCACAAGCCACTAAAGCCCACAAAATTGGGGCATAAACAATACTATGTATTTTCCAACAATTGCCTCAACAGACCTTTAACGCTGGTAACTTGCATGCAAATGAAATAACACATGTCTATACATTTGCTAAACAGATCTACATGCTTTTCAATTCCACGTGAAAGGACTAATCACACTCTTCTTTAACGAGCCACAGATATCCCATGCTCCATTTGAACATTCTTATTGGATTTACACAACCTCTTCAAATATGCGGTTACTTTAGGATGTGGTAAGTAGAGTCAACTTGTATCCCTAGGTGCAGATATATCAAACAACCCACACTATCTCTTGGTTTGGTTTGGATTCTCATGTGGTATGTGTCTCAAGCCAACACACAAACAACCCTTCAATTTGTTGATTCGTTCTCATGTATGTCAATAGATCTAGAGCATCGTGGCTCTCTATAATCATTCCTATGCTATAAAATTCCTATCCTATCAAATTCGACTTGTCATTCAAAATATTGGAAATATCATAAATTATAATCATTCACTCACTCATGTCATGCACTCACTGCTTAGCTTTGCTTTGCTTAGCTTTAATTAGCCATTAACAAACTTCTTTCAATGTTGTTCTGGTTCAATTTAAAAGGTAGATTATCGAGACTCAAACATGTAGTGATCCCCAGTTGAATTAGGATTGATTCCATTTCCCCTCCATCCCATACTTGTATGTTGTCGCATCAAGTGTTGAACAACTAAATTTGATGCCTAGACCCCTATGATGCTAGCATTGCTAATAAAAATGATATTGAAATTGAAATTGGAAATTGAACTTGGAATTGAAATTGAAAATGAAAATGATATTGATATTGGAAATTGATATTGAAATTGAATTTGAATTTTGAAATGAATTTCGAATTGAAAATCAAAAATTGAAATTGAAATGAGAAATGAAAATTGAGAATTGGAAATGTAATTAGAATTCAAATAAAAAATTTGAATTTGAATTGTGAAATTTGAAATAGAGTTTGAAATTTGGATTTGAAATGCGAAATTTGAAATTTGAATTTGAATTTTAAATGTTAAATTTGAAAGAGAATAAGAATTAGAAATTGAAATGTGATGCAAAGAGTTTTGAAGAGAGAAATTCATTGCTTCATGCTCCACAACACACGGGAGGATCTCAGGTCGCCCAAGAGGGAGGCCATCGGAAGCTCTCCTATTCGCCGAGGAGTGTGGCCACGCCGAGGTCGACCACCGCTAGTGGCAGCAACAGGAGAGATAGAGTGTTTGTTCATCTCAATGACATACATGTTGATCCCCAGGTGGGGGATGAGAAGCAAGAATTGAGTGCATTAGGTGCATATTTTCTGTTAGATACATTTTTAGTAAATTTTTAACATATAATGCATTGAATTTCAGTTGCAAGTTATAATATATATTTTTAGTACCATTTGTGTTTTGGTTTGGATCGCAGGTGCCTCATTAGGGGGATTGTACGATGATGAGGTCGCACGGATCACTCTTGCTGATATCACTTCCCAGCAAGAGTGAGTGAACTCATGTGTGTGCACATTGAGGGAGGATTCTCCCACACGACGATCTTTATCCATGATGTTATCAGCAGTGGATGAGATGTTGGCCCTCTACAAGAGGGTGGGACCTCTTAGTGACATTTGGCATCATTCATGCCAGAGGAGGAGATGAGATTTCATTGGGATCCACAAATGGGAGGATGCCAAAGTCACCATAAGAGGGCATGACATCAATGGTACTTTGTTCGACATCCCTCTTGACCGCCCTTCTGGTCAACCGCTTAGACTCAGGGTGTTTAAGTTGGAGGCCGTTGCACCACATCTATATGATAGATTCGTCAGAGCATGGGGCATGTTCCCCCACCATGACTAGGTCCCATTGTACTTTTCAAAACATGTTTTTGCAGAGTTTGTTTTGGATATGCACCCATATTACACCAGCACAGGGTCCGAGTTCTATGGGGATGGTAAGGGATGCTCCTACCAACGTCCTAGAGCTTGGCGAGACCCTACCTTCATGACACCCCCTCTGAGGTTGGTACTGTTTCCATACAGGATGGTTATTAGGTAGGGGGATGTGGCACAATCATCCTAGCTTGCTGCAGAGACTAGACAAGACCTTGCAGAGTCGTTGTTCAATGACATGGGCAGTGCTATTATTGTTGCGCATGGAGAGTCATCTAGACCACCCCCTGCACCTGCAAAAATAGAGATAGAGTATGTCCCTAGTGACATGCTCAGGAGGTTGGATGGCGAGGCCCCACTGGGGTATGCTGAGTCAGCCTTATATGCATACTTTGAGTTGTATTGTAGATGCGTCGCTATAGGATAGGTATACTTTTGTACAATTATGTATATATGTTCTTCATGTTACATCATATTATATGTCGTAAATTGAATGGTTAATAATACTTAAGGGAGTTGTATTCTATTGATCCATGCAGGGAAGCACATCCATGGATCATCTCTTTGCTAGTGAGCCATCGGTTGGTCCATCCGCTCGTCCCAACCTGCAGGAGGTAGTATTCGAGGTAAGTTCTAATTTATGTTCTAATTTAATTTGAGTTTATTATTTCCCAATTTAAATAATTTATGTTTTATTTCTTAATTTTCAAGATTTTATGTTTTAGATCTTAACTTCAAATGAATTCCAAATTGTACTGGGCAAAGGAAAGGGAATTTCTCCTGATGATAGACATGAGGACCGCGAAGGTCCTGACCAGCCAGGTTCAGACACAGAGGTGAGTTTTAATTTATGTTGCAAATCATGTTATTTAATCACATTTAGTAATTTATTTGTGTACTTTATGTTTCAATTTTTGAATTGTAACTTAAATTATGTTTTAGTTTTAATTTTTAATAAATCTAACTTATTACATCTAATGGCATATTACACAGGCATCACTACGGTCAGGTGTTGATGCTACAATGGATTTCACATATGACTGGGATGCAGCTCGAGCATGTGGTCCTAATGAAGGGCCATCTACCCAGATTCCTACCCAAATGTTGGATATCACCATTGACTCGACGGATATCGAGGCATTATTTCATGGTTTACTGTCTCATAGCCATCATCAAGGGCCTCGTGGGGGTAGTGGCCAATGAGTTGATGATCTATACATTTCCATGTTTTGGATATTTTCATATTTTATATATTTTCATGTTTTGGATGATCTATGTATACGTTTTCATGTTTTGGATATGGATTTCTATCATTTATACATGGACTTTTATCATATATGTACTTTGGGTATGGACTTTTGGATATTTTGTTACATATTTTGTATATTTTATCATATTGATGTCTTCATGTGTATTTTGTATCTGATTTGAGATAAATCAAGTTTTTTATATTACATATGGATATAGTTATTATAGTTACAAATTTATGTTTTGTCGTTTCAAAGCAAATTTAATGTGCAGTTATTGCAATATAAAAGTTCAATCTCGATGTGTAGTTACAATTTAGTTCAATTTAAAATGCAAATTTCGTCTACATTACAGAACATCTTCCAAAATTTAGAATTGAATACATACATTACAATTTAAAATTGAAATTACAATGTAAACTTTGAAATTTAATGTGTAATTTCAATTCCAATTCAATTACAATTTAAAAACTCATTTTCAACTACATTACAATTGCATAAATAAAATCAAAATTTAAAATTAGAATACATTTGAAATTAAAAAATGAAATTACAATTACATTATGTTGTATACACATTACAATTGAGTTACAATTTACACATTCCAATTCAATTACAATTTAAAATTAAAATTTCAAATTTACTGTGTAATTTCAATTGAAAATTCAATGTGTTGTTCCAATTTAAAAGTTCAATTTCAATTACATTATAATTGCATTTGAAATAAAAATTTTAAATTAGAATATTTTGTACAATCTAAAATTTAAATTTTACAATTTTACATTGTATAGATATATTTTAAATTCGCAATTACATTAAAATTGTATTTGAAATCAAAATTTAAAATTGGAATACATTTGAAATTGAAAATTGAAATTATAATTGCATTATGTTGTCTATACATTACAATTCAATTACATGCAAAATTTAATGTGTAATTTCAATTGAAAATTCAATGTATTGTTGTATAAAAGAATGTGTTTGTCCATTGAGAGTGTGAAATATTCCTTGAGACAAAATTCTCTAATTACAACCAACCAATGATTGATTGATGCCATTTTGGTATTGTTTGTGATAGATTTCTATCAAATTCAAAAATATTTGGTGGAATAACAAGTTCTATTGTATGTAGGTGATCTTTATGTTCCTTTCTTTTAAGTGTGTGCTCTAATCTAGATGAAAAGAAAAAAACACCAAATCTTATTTAAAACATATGATACTTACTATTATGTTTCTTCCTTTTATTTAACAATCATTTGAAGGGTGGTGTTTGTGCTAATAACAATGGAGTATTATGCATCACCTCATTTTTTAATCCACACAGTCATTTAAGGTTTTAAGAAAGGAACAAATTGTTATGTCAAAGTCTTGCCAACTTTCATTATTACTTTTCCATGTATATAAAAAAAAAATGCATGTACAAGTTGTGTTTTGGTTTGATAATTGAGGTTTTTTTACACAAGCACGACCATATAATACTAACTAATTTCCTTCAAAGCGATTCCATGCCTTTGTGTGCAAAACTGCATGATAAACATGGTTTTTGATGGATGCAATCCAAAAATTGAGAAGGTTTGATGGTTAGAAATTATAGTGAATGTTTGTGAGTTGTGCTAACAATGGGTATTGTTTGCATGAAAATATATTCAAAGATTATGTGTAAGTGCCCTTTAGTTGAATTGTATCCTCTATCTCCTATGTTATATTCCATGTAGAACCAAGTGCCAATATTTTTATTAAATTGAATGAGGAGACACACAAAAATTTGGTCCTAACTTTAATATGTTCAATAAAAAAACTAATTGATTATTGTTGAATGAAACATTTTTTTTTTACAATAACTATTAAAGAGCTTGTATTGAAAAGGAAGGTCTGTTACAAAAAAGTGGGAAGACTGTGCCCACCAAAAAAGAGGGAAGAGGTCACCTCATGTCCAGTCTTTAAACTTCACCGAAAACAGAGATACATAACTAAATATGACTAACCGCTGTTACATAACTTGAACTTTAAACAAAAAAGAGTGACCCTAGCATAAAGAAAACAGACTTAGTTTTCAGCAGAGCAACGGGATTTTTTCTTGTTGTTTGAAGCCAGATTCTCATGTTCTTCCATGCCCAAAATCGTATCCGGGCTATTGTTTTTGTTGGTGCGAATGCAGTCTACCTTGGCTTCTACAATCCTGAGACAACTGTGCATGGAATCCATTTTTCCAACCATGCCATCATGGTACTCCTTCATTTTGTTACTGTTGTTTCTAATTTCAGAGATAGCAATTTCATCAAAGCTGGACAAATGAGAAATATTTTTCTTCAGTTCTTTATTCTCACCTCTTAGCCAGCTAACTTGCATTTCAATGTCTTGCAGATGGGAGAGCATGCCTGGAGAGGGACTATCTGGCCCACCTGGAGAGTCCAAATTCACTACACCCACGTCTTCAGTCTGATTCCACTGCTCTCCAACACCAGTCTCTCCAATGCCACCCAAGAGCGATGGAGTGCCGTGTTGAAGAGAACCACCATGGCTTTGGAAATTGCTAGCATCAAGTGGACGCCAAATTTTTCTCGAGTCAAGCTCCAAACCATTCTGAAATCCATTGACATAGTTCCTCACTCCTTACCAATAGCCCTGTTGCGCCCAACCTCTGCTAATTTCATTAGACTTTGAGAGAACACGACGAACATGCCTCATCCTGTTGACAGGGGGACCATGGGTTTCTTTGTCTCCATTGTCGTTCCCCTGAACTACTTCCAGAGCAGAAAGATATCGATTCAAGCCTGTTCCCTCGTTGTTAACTTGTATAGAAGTTTTGCAATGACGACACTGGAGCGCGGGAAGACAGAATCCAGGGTTATTTCCCACATTTCGACTATCCATTATGTACCATGAGCCAAGATGCCTGAATTGAAACTGTTCAACCTCCTAGAGTTTGCAGAGATGGAATTTTTGGAAGATGCCTTCATCCGAAGGCTTGAAATAGACACTAGATGCCATGCCTTCTACACGCATTGAATTTTCACATGCATGACAAAAGGGACTAGACCGAGAACGCCGATGCAAGAGCCTTAGGAAGGGTGGATGTGATCTTTGGAAGATTTTGAGCGTGACCCAAGTTTCTGTCAGGAAATAAATAGAGATTATCATTTGGTGAGTCATGGGGCAACGGTAAGGAGCGATGGAATGACCATGGGAGTCCCTAGAAATCCCATTCCATTGTATAGTTTTGTCCATTTTTAACCATAACACCTTAGTTTAACCCAGCTCCAATATTTTCCATTAAATCTGCTTGCTGATTGTTGATTCTTAATATGTGGCAGAGAGTAATGGATCAAAGTTCTTTTATATTGTGGAGGAACTGAAAATGATACTTGGAGGAGGGCTAATGATTATTTTTTATTAGGGCCCTTGCTTCTTGGATCACAATGAGAGAGTCACCAATGGCCATCAAGTCCTGGACATTGTTTTCCTTTGCTACATCTATTCCTTTGATTAGAGCCAACCACTCTGTGGTGTTATTTGTTTGCTTTCCAATCCCCCATGCATAATCTGACAGCCTTTTTCCATCGGAGTCTAGGAGAACTCCCCTCGCACCTGCCAACTCAGAATGAAACATTTTTTCAATACATTGGTATTTGATAATATTTTTATATAATTGATAATTGAATATAATGTAATTGATGATGAAATACAATGAATGGATTGTAATGTATATAATTTTGCATTTGAAATCAAAATTTAAAATTAGAATACATTGTACAATTTAAAATTTTACATTGTATAGATGTATAAATTAAATTCTCAATTACATTACAATTGTATTTGAAAACAAAATTTAAACTTAGAATGTACATTACAATTTAAAATTGAAATTTTACAATTACATTATATTAACTAACATTACAATTCAATTATGTGAACACGTGTATTCACATTGGAGCACCATGACCCAATTTTCACAAAAGCCTCCCATCTAGTATTTTTAATCTTGGCATTAAAGCATCTACAAAAATACATTTATAAAACAACCTCCACAAAAATCTCCAAAAAAATATTACACAAGACAACATGAAAACTACGTCAGTGATGCAAGTGGCATACATGTAACTCATTCATCTGGCCATTGGGTTATAGGAATGCAAGTCTCCATAATATGATCATGGTCAGCTTCTGTCATCTTCTATCTCTTTGGCTCACCTCTCTTCACCTTGATTTCTGTTAGATGTTTCCGAGCTGCCACCACCAAATGACTGTATTGACATGATATATATTCAGGCATAAAATCTTTGTAAATAATATGCGCACCCTGTTTTTTGACTCTTTAAAAAAAGTGTCCCATTAGAACCATGTCTCCAATTTGGTATGTGAATTCTCCATCTTGGTAGGTTCGCACCAACCTACTTTTTATTTGTGTGCATCGCATCAAATAATATGCCACATTTTCTTCGTTGTGGGGGGGGGTGCAATGACAACGAATACATCACCTGCAAGATACATTACAAATATTATTCAAACATGTGCTACTTGCATTTCTACAACATTTTTATATGTGTAATATATAATGAACTAATTAACTTAATGAAGTCTCTTGTACCTTCCCTAACCATATCAAAAACTCGATCATGATCTAATGAGACCATTGCCTCTTCAGTGTGCATCTCTTTCCATGTTGAAATTGGATGTGGGCCCTTTGGATTAAGAGAGACATATTTCCATGGTTTCACATATACATCATTTTCACAGTGATCAAGCCCGCATCCATTTGCATCAATGCAAAAATCGCAAAAAAAAACATACTTCCTCGTTTAAATGGAAAATATGTCACCCATGTCTTTACTTTGAACATAATGTAATTCCCTCATACCAGGTATGGTCTCACAATACCATGGCATGTATCTATTCACATCTCCAAGGGAAACATCCCAAAAGAACCTGCATGGAATTCAGTTTGCCATATGTAAATTCCTATTGAGTATGTGTTCTTTTGGAAATGATGATATTGAATGTTATTAGCTTATTAATTGAGTTTGGATTTTATTACTTGCACACCGGCCTTGCTTGTTCGCGACCTTGATGTCCCAAATGACATGTGCACCAATCAACTACTTTCGTGGAGAATTTGAGTCGGGTTGCACCATGACTCATCAGGTACCTCCGAAGTGTTCGTTTTACACATGCACCTGCGCCATCATGTTCACCCTTTCCATGCCCTGTTTCAAAAAATATTCAGATGTGTCGGATTCCTGTCTCTTTGTGAAGGTGACTCAACCAATAAAATCGGACTCCTTGATCACTTCATGTGATTGAGGAGTGTTATCCTGACCATCAATGCTTTCTGAGCATGTCTGTACAATATATGTACGAAGATAGACACCTAGTCGGAGTGATAGTACTCACTCTGTATCTCTCTCTGAGGAGAAAAAGTGTAGCTCTCTGCAAAGTCTACCACTGATAAGATTGTGCCCAACTCAAATACCTCACGAGAATGTTTGAATTCTGAAGCTTGCCACCTGGACCTATGGGAGTGCTTTATGTATTTATAAATCTGACTTTGAAACTTCTCCATGAAATATGAAACATGAATCTCATCCTCGAGCAAGTCGATCCTATTAGATGGCATAGATGAAGAAGATGATGGATTCATGGAGACATACTCGTACCTCTTCCACTTAACTGTGATATGTGACAATCCATGGTGTGTTGGATTGATAGGAAAGTTCCTATGGAACAATGTCAAATCACCGCATTCATGGAATTTTCTCCCACCTACACACCTCTTATTGAAAAACATGTGTTCAGGATTCTTGTTGCATAGTATCATACAAATAAAATCTCACACTATGTGAGGATCTAGTACATCATTCCAATGCCTTTTGCAAAAATCCAAAAATGTGTCATAGTATAGTTCAAATTCAACGTGTTACCGGCAATGACAAGTGTCGTGAATCATATTTGGCCTAATATACCATGGTTTCAATTTGTTGAATATGCTAAATGATATTTGAACACCAGGATTGGTTTCTTGGAATTCCTTGTAAAGTGAAACTTCCGTCATCTCCATCACATGCTTACAGTGCTCCTGATAAATGCCTTTGGATAAACGTTGTCGTAGGACATGCTTTCGATCTGGAATAGAACAAGAATGGTTATCCCAAAACTCTATCACCTTCTCTCTAATTCCTATTGCCATCCTGCCTCGATAGGGTTCCCTACAAATAAGAGCCCAACAAGCAGCTTCATTATTTTCATCTATCCGGACCCTGAATTTAGTATATTTAAGCAATGTTCTTTTTGAAACATTGAGCAATGATGCCATTGTTGATACCATTCGATTTCTTGAGGTTCTTTGTGCCACAACAACCATTGTAATTTCCCTATGAGCAGCTCGAGTATCATTGTTTCTTGATTTTCCAAACGAAGATAATGCAGTTCTTACGTTTTCTATTGCATTCTCGCATGTCTTTTTTGTTTTAACATCTTGAAAACCCAACAACTTTGTGGCATGTTTCATTTTTTTTTGTTTTATCAACCCATGTAGGATTTGAGCTTGTGCCATCGTTGAATGTTGTTCAAAATATGACTTGATTATGTTACTGACATGCTCTCTAACTCTCTGACTAGGGATCGAGTTTCCAATCTCTTCTTGCGTAGAAACAACTGCACAATCCTCTAGAAAATTTCCACCCCTTCCAACCCCACTGCAACTCCCAATTATACTTTCAATGTGAGAGGGAAAGGTGTCATGTGATGGCTGATCAAGATCATGAGGGGGAACAGGGTCATGTGATTCTTTATCACCATGATGTGATGTCTGACCATAATCTCTCCCTACACAACATCTAAATTAACAAATTGAAAATTGGTTACTTGAGAGTTGTGCATTGAACTTTAAAATTGCTAGTAACTTGAAATTTGATGTGGAAATTAAAAAATTGAAAATTGCGTGTGAATTGAATTTTTCAACTAATACATTTAGCTTGAGAATTGTTCTAAGTAAAAATTGAAATTGCTAGTGACTTGAAATTTGAAATTGCTACTGAAGTTTGAAATTGCTTGTAAGTTGAAATTGCTAACTTAATTACTTGAGAATTGTTCTAGAAGTAAAGTTTGAAATTGCTAGTAAAATTTGAAATTGCTTGTAACTTGAAATTGGTAGTAACTTTTACATTTAACTTTAAAATTGCTAGTAACTTGAAATTTGTTACATGTAAATCAATAAATTGAAAACTGCTAGTGACTTGAGAAAAATTTGGTACAAGTATTGAAAATACATTAAAACAAGAAAATTGTTTGTAACTTAATTTCAAAATAACTAAATATGTACATGTAACTTGAAATTGTACATTTAGTTTGAGAATTGCTAGTAAAGTTTGAAAATGAAGTATATATAATTAACTCAAGATAATTATTAATAACTTGATATACTTGTGCATTGAACTTTAAAATTGCTAGTAACTTGAAATTTGATGTAGAAATTGACAAATTGAAAATTGAGTGTGAATTGAATTTTCCAACTAATTATACATAACTATCAATTTAACTTGAAAATTATCCATTTAATTTGAAAATTGTTAAAAATTTTGAAATATAAATTATATACCTACTATAGAAAAGAAAAAAAGTTAACTTATTCCTACATTAATGCATAGAAAAAATTGGTACATGAATGGGTGATGTAATTAAAATCCTTATAGAAATTTGCGCTCAAAGATTTTTGAAAATAGTCTCAACAAAAACCATAAAAAATACACGTAATTATCTGGGCGATGTCATGTTATGTAAATAAAAGTATGTGATAGATGGAACCTTTAAATGGAATTTTTTTTAAAGTAAACATTATAATTTAGCTCTTCGAACATTCATTTGTTTTCAAATATTCATAACTATTAAAATATTGCCAACCACCATAACTATGAAAATATTGTCAACCACCATAACTAGGAAAAAATTCATTCATTTGTTTTCAAATTGATTTTTCTAACTAATACATAACTATCATAATGTTTATTTCAAATAAAATGAGGGTAAGTTAAAATTAGACATGTTAATAGTTATTTCAGTCAACAAATGTCGAGACTTGGAGCTCACATTGAGGCTATACATTTATATTTTTTAAACAAATAACAAAACAAGAATTGAAATTACATTTAACTTGAAATTGTTAGTAACTTAGAAAATTGCAATTAGTTAAATATGTACATTTTAACATCAAAATAGTGTCCAAGTGTACATTTAATTTGAAAATTATTCTAATAACATTGAAAATTGTTAGTAACTTAGAAATTTGAAAATAGTTAATATGTACATACATTTTAACTTGAAAATAGAATCCAAGTGTACATTTCATTTGAAAATTGTTGGACAATAAAATTGAAAATTGTTAGCAACTTTGAAATAATTTGAAAATAGTTAAATATATGTACATATTAACATTAAAATAGAATCTAAATGTACATTTTTTATTTGAAAATTGTTCCAATAACATTTGTTAGCCACTTGAAAATTGTTCATTTAACATAAAAATTGTTGCAAACTTTGAAATTTAAATAACAAATGGATGAAATAAGTAAGAATTTATCATTACAAATAAACATGAAACAAATTAAATTATGAAATTTAGTTAAATTTATTGGAAAATTGTTACTAATTTTGTAAATTATATAGCATGATATTTAAATTATGATAACATGTAATTCAATAATTTACGTTGGTTCTCCTCCATTGGAATTTTTTGCACCAAATGTGCATCTTCTTCTTCTCTCAAGCTTGCTCTTTGTTGTCTCATTCGTTCTCTATTCCTCTCACACTCTTCATTGTCGTTTTGTTGTCTAGAATGTTTTCTTTGTCTTTTTCTTTGACTCACCATCAATCTACAATGAAAAAAAACAAAAATTTCTTCAAATTGTTATAACAAACAACAATATGTTAGTATGAAATCTTGAAATATGTCTACAAAGAAATCTTACATGTCTATTGAGCTCTAATTCAACAATATCAAATTGAAAAAACTCTAATTCAACAACATCAAAATGACAAAGCTCTAATTGAAAATAAACTAGTAATGAGTTAAATGAGTTAAATTAGTGTTATTGATGAATTGTTTGCTGAATATATAGAGGTTGGTTGATATTTTTACGAGGGAATGGTAGTTGGCAACATTAATTGTCCAACTCCTTTACCGGGTTCATTTTATATTTTTTTTACATAGACGAACCCTTGATCGAGCTTATTTTACATACCCTCGATCGAGCAAATACCTCGATTGAGGGCTTGAACATACCTCGATCGAGGTCTTATTAAACCCTCGATCGAGGTCTTGTTAAACCCTTGATAGAGGTCTTGTTAAACCCTCGATCGAGGTATTTTAAATAACTTGATCGAGCAAATAGATCGATCGAGGGCTTAAAAAACAAATCGAGAGCCCTTTTCACTACAGAATAAAAGTTTTGTCTGCCTTCCAGAGGGTTAAACCATGTCATTAAATGCACATTAATGGGAGGAATTGATACCATTTGATTCGTCAATGAATCCTCTATCCCGATACATAAAATTTACAAATTTTTATCTTTGTATGTCTTTTGTTTTTAACTTTCTACTAAAACTTGCTCTAAAAAACCTGTCCGACAACTTCGATTGAGCTCAAAGATAAATCCACAACATTCAAAACACACATCCAAAAAATTTGAAAAAATACACAAGCACTAGATAAACGCGTCCTCTTCAAAAGGGTATTTTTAGTTTTGCAAATTATGTAAACAATCAAAAGATTTCGTGCACACACACACATGTGTGCAAAATGCGACTGAAATATTCATTGGTCAGTTTCGAAAAATAATAATAAATATAATTTTTCAAGATAAATTAAAAAATAAATATGTAAGCACTAGTGCATTTTATCTAGATCATGTTCACATATTTCTTTTTTTAAAATTATTACCTTAACATTAAATTATTGTGCACACACACAAACTACTTGTTAATTGCTTTTCAAATTTTTAGGTACACACGTTTCATTAAATGAAAATTCTACACGATAAATTACATTGGTATATTTCCAAAAAAATATCATTGAAAAGCCAACATAATTCTCTACATTTTGTTTTTCAACCGCATGTCAAAATTCATTTGGCAAATATGAGTTTCGAGGGCTTCAATTTAATACATGGGTAACATTTCCGTTTTTCACTATCATATTTGGCCAAAAAGAGTTACCCATTTTCATGGAATCACCCATGTCTCTAATGTGTACCTTATGCATTTATTTTATTATAAATATGATGGTTTTATTGTTTATGTCATTGTGCCAATGTATGAGTTGATTTATTTGTATTCATGTTGATTAAGTAATAACCTTATAGGTGTCTTCACGGTTTTTAGGTACATCTATATTTATGATCAAAGGGTAAGAAAAATACATGAAGATGTCCAAGGTAAAGGATTTATTATCCGAATATGTGCTAATATGTTAGATGAGTTGTGACTCATAAATGTCCCAAGTGAGATAAAATGAATTGTATAGTTGGTATTTTTAGATAATAGGAAATGTTGACGTTACATAAAGTGTTGGAAACATCGACTAAAATATTTCCTTGTAAATAAATCATCATTTTACATCTTGCAAGAATGGAGGACCTTTTCATTATAGAGTTCCTTAATGTTATGTTAATTTTTTTTTGAAAATTTACCGAATACTGACTCTGTAATTTTGGGGATGTGACATATGGTATCAGAGCGCTAGGTTACAACACTCGGGCCTATTGGGATCAACATGAGATAAGTAAGTATGAAGGATGTTAAACTAACTAATCAAGTTGTTTTTGTTTTTTTTTGGATTCATGGACTAGAATGGACAAGGGGGTAATGTTATCCAAGTTAAACTTCAAGTTCTCCAAAAGAGTAAAGATAAGTATTTTCATCATTGTGTTTCCTTACAAAATTATGAGTCGTGTATGTTTTCCTTTGTTGTGAGTTTTCCCTTGCTAGATAAAAGATATAGATACTCACATTGTTGTATGGTATTGTTATGGAATGTGGTATCTTGTTGAAATAATTTTAGTATATGTGAAAGGGGTTATGAGAATTACGTAAAGTATGAATTACTAATATTTAGTTGATTTTAATGATACAAGTGTATAGGTGATGTACCTCCATTGAAATCTATAATAGGGAATGCCTATGTAAAAGAATGATTCACTGTTTATCGAAGTAATTGGTTTTGTTACAAAATAGTACAATCAATGTTAGCAGGTAAAACACATTCTCGGACACAGTCATAAAGATCAAACTAATTGAAGTACATACACTTGTTAAAATGCCGGTTAGATTGGGTATGATATGCAGGAAAAATACATCAAAGGTTTTGAACGTTAGAAAAGAAATACTAGGATGTAATTACCTCATATGAAGGATGTATCGATATAGATGTTGTTCTTATGTCCTTTCTGAGATTGATGTGAAATGTAATGATTTTTGTATCATGATTGATTAAACTTTGTTAAAGAAAAGAGAAGCATCATAATATTTTTTGTTGGATTTTTGATTCATAATTCTATGTCGTTTGGTAAGTACTAGTCTAAGAAATAGATAAAGATATGGAAAAATTTGGCGAAACGTGTTATTACCTTGACCAAACAAAGGTTATGAATAATGTTCTGAACATGTAAATTAACTTAATAGAAAATTTCAAATTTGCATAGGAGTATCAAGTAGATCCTTGTTGGGTCTAGGAAATGTCCCTTTTTGGCCATCCTCATTACATCATTTTTCCTTGATTACATCATATTTTAATAAGCCATACATATGCCTTTTCTCCAGATCAACCAATAATATTGACAGGTATAATTCGTTATTGATTTATTTATTTTATGCCTAAGATTGTTAAGGTTATGGATCCTAGTCCTTAATTTATGCAAATCTGTGTGATTTCATTTAGTCAAGGTCTAAAGCACAGGTGTATCAGCCAAATGGCACCAGCTGTTACTCTTCAAAGCCCGATTCCTCATACTCCAAGGGATAGTGCATTCCTCCACGAGAATCTGTAACAGCCCCCCACTGAAATAGAACCTAGCTGCAACAGACAGGTCGCATTCCAGCTTGCCAAATCCGTTGATCCATTGATTACTGGAGTAACAACATCCTTCATGATTAACATCCTTATTGAATACAATTGTAACGGTTAGTTGTACCTCCACAGCATGAAGATCAGATATCTTCATTGTTGCACAATTTTAGTGGATCGTGATATGTACTTTCAATGTATAAATATGAGAAGGCTCTTGTATCCTGGGGTTGGACAATTACTATTTTGCATAAGCTGTAACAGAGCACTGAGAGTATCAATTTCCATAATTAATATAAGAGAAGAGTTATTCATTCCTATGTCTTAATTTGTTTTGATTCACGGCATCTCTGTTAGAAGGCCAAGGCCCTCCTTCTCATAGAGATAGCCGGCTTAAGTAGGTAGGTTAATCTAGCTTTCTTTTTATTGTGTGGTGTGGGATCATTATAGATGTTACTGTTAGATGCAACAGAGGCTAGCATTCCTTTTGGTAGTTCACGATTGCATCTTGAATAGCTGTAACATAGTGGTGTGACAGTCGACTATGTAGGTTAGTTCAGTTTAATGCATGTGTGTTCGAATCAGCTGTAATAGCCAAGCTCAATCCCAATATCTTTTAGTCATTTATGCTTTCTAGGATTTCCAGTAATTATCGGTTAGAGTTCAAGCTTATGTTTATATTATGGTTGCTGTTGTATCTTCAATTGGTTTATTAGAATAGGCAGACTGCGATTGAGTAACAGTAGCTACTAGATGGATCATTTTGGTAAAGATTGAATATTATAGTTTGATAATTATAGGATTTAACTTCTTGCAAAAGTAATCTAGTTTATTTCCATTCTTAATTTTATAACTGCTAGGTTGATTTCTGTAGGAAGGTAGCTGCAATTGAATTCCTAGATGTATGAGTTAGATTGGTTTTCTTTATGGAATGAGTTTGGCTAGACAGACTGGTAGGATCATTATCTTTATTTAGTTAATCAACTGCTTGACATGATTATGCATAGATTGTGCTTATTGCCATTGAAATAAAAGACCTCCCTGGGTTTGACAATTTATATTGAGCATCCTGTGTGTTAGTTTTAATTAGTTGACATATAGGGTGGCCAACATTTTGGTGTCATTGCCTGGGATGGTAATAGATAGACAGAGTTAGTAGTTGGTTTCATTCGATTTCATTTTGGTTTAATCATTTACAACATGCATGAATAGAAGAAAAACAAATCAAGAACCCCCTTTGAATACTAACATTGCAGGTGGAAGAGGTCGAGGTCGTAATATAGGTCAGGGAAGACATACATACATTGATGAAATAATTGCTAGAGCTGTTCTTCCACTAGACCACCGTGGACATCTACAAGCAGGGGAAATTTTGTTCCTCCCAATCTTGAGAATTCAACATCAATAGTGGAGAATACAACGGGGCCTTCAACTCCTATTGAAAAAAATAAACCTCCTGAAGATAAGGTAAGTGTTGTGGGTGCACCAGATAGAGAAGAGATCTATCATATCAACGAAAATAGAGTTACTAAAGAAGTGTGGTTGAAGACTCGCCGAGTAGCAGAGGAATAGAGGAGGCGAGAAGAAGAGAGGAGAAGAGAGGAGAAGAGAAGAAGAAGCCAAAGTAGAGGAAGAACGCATAAAGGAAGCTATTGAATTTTGGACTAGAACCATGGTTGGTAGAGAACGGGAAGGGGAGAACGAACGTAGGGAGAACCGGGAAGAAGAAGTGGAAGATAATCAGCTTGGTAATACTGTGGCTACATTAGAATTCCCTATCCTCCAGACACCTGGTAGCTCCCATGAAAAATATCTCACCATCAATTCTCCCGAATTTTCATGGTAAGTCTTCTAAGGATCCTGATGAGTTTCTTTTTGAGTTGTATATCCTCTGTCGTAGTTATGATTACACCTCTAGTGATCAGAAGCTGAAGTTATTCCCAGCCACCTTGAAAGGAAATGCTCTACGTTGGTTCATGAGTCTGGGTCGTGAGACCATTACTACTTGGGACCAAATGAAAAACACCTTCATTTCCATGTACCAGGAATATTGTAGAACTAGGGATAAAAATGAGGAGTTGTTTAAAATTGTTCAGAAGGATGAAGAAAGCTTGGAAGACTTTGTGGAAAGATTGTTGTACAATTTACAAAGATCTAGACATGCTGAGATTGGAAAGGATGTGCTCAAGATCATTTTACTACAAGGAATTAGAGAAGACTTCCTTGATATGTCGAATTTGCTAGGAAAAGGGGACATCTAGAAGGAACCTTTCGAGAAGATTGTTGAATTATGTCGAAGGTTCAAGGGGATCCTCTAGAACCAACAAACGAGACAAAGATCGAGACTAGGATGTCTTCACTAGGACTCAGAAGTCAACTAGTGGAGGGGCCACTCAAGCAAAAATATGCAACTTATTGGAGAATTTTAAAACATACATGATGAGCTCCATTTCCTTAGAGTTAGATGTAATGAGAGAAAAGCATAGGAAAGTAGTAGAACACCTTACACTTGGTGTATTCTATCCTAAATGTAGGAAAAAACACCCATTGAAAGAATTCCCACAGGACAAGGCAGAGATATGTAGGATATGTGAACTGGAGCATGATACCAAGGAATGTCCTTCATTACCTAAGGTCAAAGCAGTCTTGCAGGCATCCATTCCGGATGTGGAGCCAACTTACTTCATGGCACAGAAGAAACCATGGCAACCTCGTAATCAAGGTATGAATCCAGACCTGTCATTTTTTCTGAATAATATGAATGGAATGAACAATATGCACAATATGAATACACAATTCCCTTCACATTATTCTAAAAATCAATGGCATCCATCTCAGAACCCAATGCAAAATCCTAACTCATGGACACCATGGTCACAACAGTCAAACAATCAAGCTCCTTGGAATTCCAGTTGGAGAAATTCTTACCAAGAAAATAAATTTCCCCGTCACTAGACTCAGTATCAATAGTATCCTCCTCAACAGTATCAGCACCAACATTATTATCAACCATAGCTCCCATTCCAAAACAATGCCACACCTATGAATGCACCACTTCGACCACAACTAAATGCACAACCTAACCCGAACCAAAAAATAAAGCAGTACATCAATTTGAGACTTCCAACATGCCTTTGTATTCCATCACCCAGATTCCCTGCAATTATATACAATTACGATCAGGGAGGGTAGTGGAACCTATTATCACTAAGGATGTTTCATCCTCGGTGATTGAAACTGGAGTGAATCAGCACTATGAGAATATGGTTAATTCAAAAATCCCCATCATTGAGGATGCTGATACTCCTACCGAAACAGTAACTGAAAATCAGAGAGTAATACACGATGTATCACTGCCCACATAGTTGATGAGAGAACCGCCATACCCTGAGCGATTGGCCCTACAGAAAACAGTGGAACAACCTCAATTTGATCTCTTAGGAGAATTGAAAATTTTGTATGTTAAAATTCCACTGTTACAGGCCCTCCATGATGTGCCCATTTATGCTAAGACTGTTAGAGATTTATGTGTCAAGAAACCAGGAAGAAGGACCAGGTACCCCCCCACTATCCACGTATTGGGAAAATTTTTTGAATTAATAATGGGGAAGGCCCCTGTGGCAAAATATGATGACCCTGGAAACCTGACTGTTACAGTTCACATAGGGAACACACAAATCCTCAATGTCTTGGTAGATTTAGGCATAGCTATTAATGTTATGACCATAGAGACTGTGAAGAAATTGGGACTCACTAACCTTCGGCCAACCCCTACAATTTTGGAACTTGCTGACAGATCAACGATCAAGCCTGAGGGGATCCTAGATGACCTCGTGATCTCAGTTGACTCGTCAGAATACCCTACATATTTCTTGGTGTTACAGTCAAAATCCCAGTTGGGGGGACACCCACTGATCCTGGGAAGGCCATGGTTGGCCACAACAGATGCTTGTATCAGCTGTCGGTCAGGATCTATGACCATTTCAGAAGGCATTGAGATCAAGAGCCTAACCTTGTACCCTTCAGCTTGACCAAGCACAGAAGTTGAAACTCCATTGTGGGAAAATTTGGACGAGGAAGAAGGTGTGCAACCATTATTAACAATAGGGAGAGCCTTAATGTTTAAAGATGAAAAAGAGGATGATGCCATTAATAGTTTCATCAGTGAGCCCACGTCAGTCAATAAAAGTGTCTATCAAATCTTGGACAGTACTTTAGATGCAACAGAATAAGAAAATCTTACAGAAGAAACTCTAGTCAGTGATGCCAGTATAATTCCAGTACTCAAAAATTCGAAGAGTGTTCCAGTAGAAATCGGGCCAGGGAAAACATTGAATATCAATCCAAATCTTGCGCCTAGCGAGCTGGAATAGCTAGTCACTCTGTTGAAACAACGTAAGGGAGATTTCACTTGGGACTACATAGACATGAAAGGGATTCCTTCCAATATGTGCACCCATCACATTTATATTAAGAGCAACTCTAGGCCTGTGTGTCAACCACAACGAAGGATGAACCCGAACATAAGAGACATAGTGAAAGAGGAGATCCAAAAAAATTTGGAAGCAGGATTTATATACCCGATTTCAAACAGTGAGTGGGTTTCTCCACTCATGATTGTGCCAAAGAAGAATGGGAAGTGGAGGTTCTATGTGGATTATAGAGAATTGAACAAAGCAACGCAGAAGGACCACTTCCCCTTACCTTTCATTGATCAGGTCCTTGATACCTTGTCTGGGAAAAAGTATTTTTCCTTTCTGGATGGCTTTAGTGGCTACAACCAAATCCATATTGCTCCAGAAGACCAGGACAAAACCACTTTCACCTACCCTGGGGAACTTTTGCATACCGAGTACTTCCTTTTGGGTTGTGCAATGCACTAGCCACATTCTAGAGAGTAGTGATTGGAATATTTTCGGAAATGGTAAATGATTGCATGGAGATTTTTATGGATGCCTTTACTCCATATGGTGATAGTTATGAAGAAGCATTGAAAAAATTTAGAAAAGGTCTTGAAACGCTGTGAACAAAGCCAGCTCTCTTTAAGCACTGAAAAGTGCCATATGATGATGAGTGAGGGCATAGTACTGGGGAACTTCATATGTTTTGAGGGTATCCAGGTAGATTCATCCAAAATCAAGGTAATTGAAAATATACCAACTCCTGGAACATAGAAGGATGTACATAACTTCTTGGGGCATGCTGGCTATTACAGAAGGTTCATAGAAATTTTTTCTGAACTAGCTTTTCCTTTGTTCACTCTATTGATGAAGGATGCACAATTTGTCTCGAATGATGCATGCCAAACAACGTTTACTGAGCTAAAGAAAAGGCTATCTACAGCACCCATCTTACGAGGGCCCAACTAGGCTCTTCCTTTTCATATTTCTTCATATGCTTCATACACTACCATTGGAGCAGTTTTGGGACAACAGGAAGGTAATGCTCCTTATGCAATTTATTACATTAGTAAGAACTTATCACCTACTGAACTAAACTATATTGTCACAGAAAAGGAATTTCTTGCCATTGTTTATGCCATCAACAAATTTAGACATTATATTACTAGATATTATACTTTTGTGCACACTGATCATTCCGCTATCAAATATTTAATGAATAAACCAATCACGAATGCTAGAGTTACTAGATAGCTGTTACTGTTACAGGAATTTGATATCACAATTATTGATAGACTAGGGAAGGAAAATTTTATTGCAGATTTTTTATCTCGACTTACTAACAGTGATGACAATTTACCAATCGAAGATTCCTTACCTGATGAACATTTGTTTGTAGTATTAGCTCATTCCCCATGGTATGTAGATATTGCTAAATTTTTGGCTGCAGGTAAGCTCCCAGCACATTTGTCGAAGAGAGAAAAAAGAAGATCATACAACAAAGTGCTAGGTATTGCTAGATTGATGGCCATGTTTTCTACATAGGGCTTGATTTAGAGATCAGAAGATGTGTTAGAGAAGATGAGATCTTTAGAATTCTTAAAGCTTTCCATGATGAGCCCTATGGGGGACATTTTGATGACAAAAGGACAAGTCATAAAGTTTTGAGAATGGGCTATTTCTGGCCCACATTGTTCAGGGACGCAAAGAAGTATGCTTAGGCATGTGATAGCTGCCAAAGGATGGGCAAACCCAACAAATTAATGAAATGCCTTTGTAGCCACAGCTTGTGGTTGAACCATTTGATAGGTGGGCTCTAGATTTTGTAGGGCCTATCAACCCTCCCTAAAAACAGAAAGTTCACATCTTGGTTTTCACATATTACGTGACCAAATGGGTAGAAGCCATAGCCTTGGTTAAGGCCAATGATCAGGCTGTGATTGATTTCCTATATGAATAAATTTTTACTCGGTTCGGAGTACCTAAAGAAATCGTTACAGACGGTGGACCACAATTTGTGTCTCATAAGATGGAAGCACTATTACATAAATTTCATATTCAGCATAGAATAACCTCGCCATATCATCCACAGGCCAATGGCCAAGTGGAGAGTACAAACAAGTTCATCGAAGCTATTTTGACAAAAACAGTGAAGAGCCATCATAAAGATTGGGCTGAAAGGCTTCCAGAGGCACTATGGGCCTATCGTACTACATGGCGTAACACCACTGGTTTTTCCCCATATGAGTTAGTGTACGGTAAGAATGCTGTTTTTCCAATTGAATTTGAAATCAGGACCTTGAAAATAGTTGTGGAAGCAAACCTTGATTTATCAGAGGCACAGAGGGACCGACTGAATCAGCTCAATGAGTTGGATGAGAAGCGCACAGCTGCAGTACATCATATAGCTTTAATCCAACAATAGCGCTCTGAGTGGCATGATCGATTTATAAAGAAGAAAGTCTTCCAAGAAAAAGACTGGGCTCTGTTGTATGATTCACGGTTTAAGACTGACTTTAAAGGCAAGTTGTGTACCTGTTGGTTGGGCCCCTATCAGATATATCGGGTATTTGATAATGGAACAGTTCGGTTGATCACCATTGATGAAAACAAAACACCGTTATTCGGACATGGTCATCGGTTGCGACTGTATCACAAGCCGGTCTCAAGGGAAGCTTTCGTTTCACATGTTGCAGATGATCCAGATTATCAGTTAACGTCGGGACGGGGATTTTTCTCAACCCCTGCCAATTTTTAAGAACTACAATACCCACATGATTTGTACATAAATAATTTATTTTCTTTTTCATTCTGTATTTGCTCTATTTTTCATTTTGCATTTGATCGGGTTTGTTTTGAAGAATTCTGTGCAGGAATTAATTGGAGGAACAACGGTAGTGACTAGGCCACACGATTGCAGGCACCTTGCATTGTTCCTGATCTAATAAAGCTCTTTTGGAGAAGATGGATGATTTGTTATCTTTCAACAGCCAGCTGAAAATTTTCCTGTTACTTCATTATTGCACAGCTACGACTCCTTACCTCGCTCTTTGCTAGCAGCTGCGACTCCGCTATTTCCACTTCATTTTCTCTCTTTGCCAGCAGCTGTGACTCTGCTATTCTTGACTATTCCACCAAATCCAGCAGCTACGACTCCACTATTTCCACTTCATTTTCTCTCTTTGCTAGCAGCTACGACTCCCCTATTCTTGATTATTCCACCAAATCCAACAGCTGTGACTCCACTATTTCCACTTCATTTTCACTCTTTGCCAGCAGCTGCGACTCCGCCATTCTTTCCTATTTCGCTAAATCTAGCAACTGTGACTCTGCTATTTTGATTTCCATTTCTATCTTTTTGTACAGTTGCGACTCCGCCATTCTTTCCTATTCGCTAAAGCCTAGCAGCTATGACTCTACCATTTTCATTTCCATTTTTCTTTTCCCGTACAGTGGTGACCCTGCCAGTCTGCCTGCTCTCCAAATGATGATGCCAATAATGACTCAATTGGGCGTCAGTTTAGTTGCTTGCTCCACAAGATCCAATCACAGTTTTCCATGAAGGAAGCTATTGGGACGTCTTGGGTGTTTTCCAGCTCGGGTGGAGGTGGCCACATCACTTCAGCACATGCGCATTTATACTTGTGATGATGAAGGCCGACTGTAATGATTAATTCACGGCTAAACGCATAAACGCAAAGGTACGGATCAGACCTTTTACATGATTTGGCAGGAAATTAAATACGGTAATAACGATTATGAACTATCTTAGCCCTTGATTAGCGAACCCATACCATTTAACCACCAGGGAATATGTTAGAATCACGTTTGTATTTATTAAATTCCCAGCACCTTACCTAACTTACATCCAATACCCCAATTCTACCAACTTTCGTGTTCCACCGAAATTTCATACTTGTGCCGAATTTCCTAAAACAAAACCCGATTTTGAACTCCAACGATCCCTTGCATGGTCGTAAACTGCTACTCCCATGTCTAGACTGGTAATTGCTATATTCGTTCTAAATTTTGAGGAAAGGTTGATATGGGAAACCCAGTCGGGCATGAACTAGTAAATACGGAAGCTGTACGTGCCAATGCAAAAGTTCTTAACATTTTCATAGCAGCAGGTTGGATGGAATATTTTGAATGATTGAACGGTTTCCACATAGAAACCGCATTACAATTCGCCCTTAATCTGACCGATACCCACTCTGAGGTCATAGGACTACGCGTGGAGGTTATGGAAGAAATCATAGCAGAATTTACTGGCCTACCTTGGGTTGGGAAGAAGTCATTTGGACAGAAGGCACATAATGTAAATGCTGTGAGAGAATTTTTGGCAGTCACATAGCACATTAGTCCAAAGCGTCGTGGGTTGGCAGTGGCATATTTACCATGACCCTGAGATCAAGTGGCAGTCTTCGTGAAGAGATTCATCTCTTGTGAAGGTAGGTATCAAATTGTTTCCTTCTCTGAACTTCCCTTATTGTCTCATTTATGCCATGGCAATTTGGTAAATATACCATTTTATCTTCTTAAAGCCCTACAAACCATGGCTAGATATGCAAAAAATTCCCAACACCCAGTTTCCTCCCTTACTAATCATGGCCTAATTAAATTATTATTCTTGAGAGCCATTGCAAATCGTAATTTAACCTGGGAGCAATTTCTTGTTGGAGATGGGCTAATCAGAGCACCTGTATTAGAAATGGAGGGTGTTGGCGAAGGTAATGAGGACCAACGTTCCTCAAATCCAGTTGGGGGGGAGGTTGGAGCATTAGGGAACCAGGCTAAGGATGAAGAGGAGGTAAATATGGGAGAATCAACACCAGTAGAAAACTCTGTTGCTGAGGAAATTGTGATGGAAGCCATGGCGCAGGAGGCAGTGACATTAGAAGCTGCTACTACAGAAACAGGAATTCAGGAGGAAGGATATCAGGCAGGAACAATAGGAGAAGGGACTGTGGAAATTTTGGAGGTTGTGTCCTCTCCTGAGATAAGGGGGACCATTATTGAAGAAGAGAATACCGAAGAAAAGACCCCTGAGTCACAGAAATGAAGAAGAAGTCCAAGGAACAAGGGTCAGACATCCACTGCAGCAAAGAAAAGAAAAACCAGAGCTGTCACAACATCAATAGCAGTAATCAGTGAAGAACACCCAATGGGAATGGTGAGGAAAAGAAGGACTCGATCGACTGTAGCAGCAGAAGCAGTTGTAACACTAACAGCAACAGAGGCAACAGAGATAGCAGAAGAAGAAGAGACAATGGATGCAATTGGGGTTAATAATGAAGCACCCTCAGCAGAGACAGCAGGAGCAATCAGAGCAAATATCGAGTCACCTATGGCAGAAATAGCACCTGTAATAGGGGTAGATATAGAAATTCCCATTTTGAACAACAAGTCATCTACTGTTATGCAGGAACCTTCCATAGAAGAACCTCAAATCGAAAATATCTTGTATGAAAATGAATTATTAAAGGAGGAGGTGCAGACATTGCGAAATGAGTTGGAAAGATGGAAGGGAGTAGTTGAAAAACAAGCAGAGAAGAATTTGAACACATTGTTAGATGCTGCAAATTTATTAGAAAATTCATCTCTTGCATTAGAAAATGAGGAGAAAGGAGAGACTGTTTTCCCAGAGTGTGGAGACATATTCTTTGCAGCAGGACACAGAGTTATTGTGTTGGGAGTTGTATCATGAAAGCATGCACAGATAGAGGAGGAGGAAGAAAAAATGCCAGAAATAGAATTGATGGGGGAAAATGTGCCAAAAATTGAAGTGATTACTGATTCGAATATAGGAGATGAAACAGTGTAGTCCCAGCCATCAAGGGATACTGAACTTCTTCAAGACCAGTCTCATCAGTCAGAGGGATTTGCTATAACCCATAAACAATCTCAGCAATTACACAAGAACCAGTGTTTTCAAAATCATTGTTACACAAGAAGAGAACATTGTTACACAAGAACCAGTGTTTTCAAAATCATTTGTTGAAGCTGCAACACAAACTGAGATGGCTAAGATTGAAATGGAAAGAAAGGATGTTGTCACACAAGAACCAGCGGTCCTAAGAATATTTGCTCAGACTATAACACAAACTAAGATGGCTGAGGTTGAAATGGAAAGAAGAGATGTTGTTACACAAGAACCAGCATCCCCAAAATCAATTGTTGAAACTGCATTACAAGCACAGAGCACTACAACAACAATGGAGGGTGAAACTGTTACACTGCCAAAGCAAAATGAGGAAGTCAGTATAGCGGGGGACAAGGTAGGGATACAACTTTCTCAGGGAGTCATTTATCTAGACTCTGATGATGAAAAGGAGGTGGATAACAAAAGAATTCAACGTCTAGAGAAAAAGATTGGATAAATGACATAAATATATTGATCAGTACATGACAGGTATTATTTCTCTCCAAGAACATAGAAATGTCATTAGGGAGTTGAGAGAAAAGTGGGCTGAGGAGTTATTCTTCCAGAAACTTCGGTGGGAGAAACTTCAAGAAAAATTGGAAGGATTGAAGAAACTGAAATCCCTGCAACAAGAAAAAGACAAGATGTATACTCTTTCCCTAGAATTACTGAGTTGTAGGGCTCCATCCCCCTCTTACCCTGTATTTCTCCATGAGCATACAACTTTATTTCAATTAAGGGCTTTGAAGGAAGGGAGATCATTTGATTTAGCAACAGCTACCCAGTTTTTAAAAACTTTCCTGAAAAGGTGATTTTGAGGATCAACATTTGTTATGTGAATTGTATTTACATGATAGGGCTTGTTATATTGACTCTCCATCCAATCCCTTGCCTTGTTTGGGGGATGTTCAGCTGAGGGCATTTGCCTCTTTTTTCATCAACCATGTAAAATGGCGAGATGCTTTCCAAACTATCCTCAAGAATGAGGAGAATTCTACTCTCTGGATTAGGGGTGAACCTCAAGATCCAAAAGGACTCATAGAAAATCATGTTGGATCTCTCAGGGTTCCTGCAATTGCCCAATATTTTGAAATTTTGTGAGATAAAATCCTCACCACATGTGTCCCGATGATTCTTAATATGCAGCAGAATGCTATGGAAGGTAGTGAATACAGATGGATATATTCTTCTTCATCCCTAAAGGAAGGGGACCCATACTACTTTGATAATTTAAAGAAAGCATTGACAAGGGTTCCTATATATGTGCAATGCATGGAAAAATGTGGATCTTGGTGGATTGGATTAAGATTAAGATTCCCTCTTATATGGCTTCCTATGAGTCCTTACAGGAACAACTATGCTTTGACTAAAGAAGAAGAGAAGCTGTGTTGGGATAATTGGACAGCCTGCTATGGGTTTGTGCCTCAAGGGGAAACACCAGAATTTTCCTACAATCTCACAAATCTTCACAAATTCAACTCAGACTCAGATTTAGACTAGTGGAGGTTGTTGCATGGGGACATGCAATCGGATAGTTGGGCGGAGATGTTGGTTCCAGGAAATGTCCCTTTTTGGCCACCCTCATTACATCATTTTTCCCTGATTACATCCTATTTTCATAAGCCATACCTATGCCTTTTCTACAGATCAACCAATAATATTGACAGGTATAATTCGTTATTACTTTATTTATTTTATGCCTAAGATTGTTAAGGTTTTGGATCCTAGTCCTTGATTTATGCTAATCTGTGTGATTTCATTTGTTCAAGGTCTAAAGCGTAGGTGTATCAACCAAATGGCGCCAGCTGTTACTCTTCAAAGCCCGATTCCTCATACTCCAAGGGACAAATGCATTCCTCCATGAGAATCTGTAACAGGCCCCCATTGAATCAAAACCCAGCTGCAACAGACAGGTCACATTCTAGCTTGCCAAATCTGTTGATCCATTGATTACTGGAGTAACATCATCCTTCATGATTAACAACCTTATTGAATACGGTTGTAATAGTTAGCTGTAACTCCACAGCATGAAGATCAGAGATCTTTATTGCTACACAATTTTAGTGGATCGTGATCTGTACTTTCAATGTATAAATATGAGAAGGCTCTTGTAGCTTGGGATTGGACAATTACTATTTTGAATAAATTGTAATAGAGCACTGAGATTGTCAATTCCCATCATTAATATAAGAGAAGAGTTCTTCATTCTTGTGTCTTAATTTGTTGTGATTCACGGCATCTCTGTTAGAAGGCCAGGGCCCACCTTCTCATAGAGATAGTCGGCTTAAGTAGGTAGGTTAATCTAGCTTTCTTTCTGTTGTGTGGTGTGGGATCATTGTAGATGTTACTGTTAGATGCAACAGAGGCTAGTGTTCCTTTTGGTAGTTCACGGTTGCATCTTGAATAGTTGTAACATAGTGGCGTGACAGTCGAATGTGTAGGTTAGTTTAGTTTAATGCATGTGTGTTCGAATCAGCTATAACAACCAAGCTCAATCCCAATATCTTTCAGTCATTTATGCTTTCTAGGATTTCCAGTAATTATCAGTTAGAGTTCAAGCTTATGTTTAGATTCTGGTTGTTGTTGTATCTTAAATTGGTTTATTAGAATAGGAAGTCTGTGATTGAGTAACAATAGCTACTAGATGGATCATTTTGGTAAAGATTGAATATTGTAGTTTGATAATTATAGGATTTAAATTCTTGCAAAAGTAATCTAGCTTATTTCCATTCTTAATTTTCTAACTGCTAGGTTGATTTCTGTAGGAAGGTAGCTGCAATTGAATTCCTAGATGTATGATTTAGATTATTTTTCTTTCTAGAATGAGTTTGGCCAGACAGACTGGTAGGATCATTATCTTTATTTAGTTAATCAACTGCTTGACATGTTTATGCATAGATTGTGCTTATTGCCATTGAAATAAAAGACCTCCCTGGGTTTGAAAATTTATATTGAGCATCTTGTGTGTTAGTTTTAATTAGTTGACATATAGGGTGACCAACAATCCTCATTATAGTTTGTTTTTATTCTATTTTCTATCAAGAATTACTAAGTGCACTACCTATGAGCTTCACTGGGTTAAAGTATAGTATTATTATTATTATACTCCAAATAAGTGAGCTTGTTTGATTAGGTGAAGTCACTTGAACACCTTCAATTATAATAACTACATTTAGTTGGTATTGTATAGTTTTTACGACAGTTTCATGGAATTCTATATCGGAAAATATTGCCTTTGTAGATATTATAGAATATGATTGGGTAAAACACTTGTTTAATTTAGTAGGTAGGAAGTTATAGCTATGTATTAATAGGTGCATTCCTCGAAATAAAAAAGTTGGTCCTCAAGTATCAATGATAGAATGTATATCTTTTTACTTAGGTTTTAGTAGTATGCTTATTGCAAAATATATGTTGACTCTCTTCCATTTCCTCCCGCGAATCCAATAATATGGAGTCCGTGTAAAAAATAGCCTAAGTAATTGTTACTCTTGAGTATTGATAGCAAGAATGAATTTGACATACTTTTAGTTCATAGGTTACAAGTTATGGTTAAATATGTGAATGAATTTAGGTGGAAAGATGAATGATGTATTTGAATAATATTTGGTTTATGAAAAATCGTCATTGTGTTAAAAAGTTACTATTTTATTACTTAACATAAATTGTATTTCATTATAGAACTTCTTATCATTATTAGAATTTTAAGGATAATCCTAAAAGTGTATTACTGTATATAATTGCAAGCATTGATTTATTTTTATTCATATTGATCAAGTAATAGCCTTATAGGTGTCTTCATTGTTTTTAGGTACATCTATATTTATGATCAAAAGGTAAGAAAATCCCATGAAGATGTCCAAGGTAAAGGAATTATTATCTGAATATGTGCTAATATGTTAGATGAGTTGTTTGACTTATAAATGTCCCAAGTGAGATGAAATGAATTGTATAGTTGGCATTTTTAGATAATAGGAAATGTTGATGTTACATAAAGTGCTGGAAATATCGACTAAAATAATTCCTTGTAAATAAATCATCATTTTACATCTTGCAAGAATGGAGTACCTTTTCATTGTGGAGTTCCTTAATGTTATGTTAAAATTTTCTGAAAATTTACTAAATACTGACTCTGTAATTTTGGGGATGTGACATATGTGGCAGAAACATCAAGGATGACTCTTGTGGAGAGAAAACCATTATCCCTTGAAATGTTCATCTAATGTGAGTCCTGAAATTCCTACTAGGAATTATTCATCAAAATGTTCATCTAACGTGAATTGAAACTGGGAGCGATCAATGGGGTGCTCTACGTGGAGACAACTAGGCAAGGTATGTTGAGGGATAGAATTTCATATAGAAGTAGGGGGTAAGTGAAGGGATGAATGGCACTATCTGCATGATTTCAACAAAGTGAGGCATGAGAATAGCATAGAAGGTGATAAGTTAACCAGGAAAGGTTGTGTGTCCATATGTAGTTGTGTAATGATTGTAGGGGGGACTTTCGCATTGCATGGATTGGATAGGGAAATGTTGCGTTGGAGTTTTGGTGATGGGAGAAATCATAATAATTGCATGCACATAAGTCAAGTCTAATGGTTTGGGGGATGGTATACGGGGATCATACATGTAAGGGTTGAGCAATGATGAACGACAGAGCAGGACAAGCATGTGGATGATACGTTTAGGTGATTTTTAGTGCTGCGAGGTTGAGATGGTGGAGGATTTTGATGATGACACGTCAAGTGACCCAGAAAAACTATGACTTATCATGAGTGGACTACGATTTGTTGGATATGAAAATTTTACTGTTGCAACGTAGTGTCCAAAGAAATTGAGTAGAACTATGCATCCCTCCCTCACCAAAATGGTTTGAACTAACTGCTAATTAACTAAATTGGAAGAATGAACCAAAAAAAATGCTAAGGATTGGAACTGAAAATGCATTGGACAAAAACATAAAAGATCTTAACTTCTAATTAACTCAGTCCCATTCATAGGAGTGTTCTCTTGTGGAATTATTGAGTAGTAACATAAGGATTTAGCCATCCACTGTTCACCTATCTTGTATGTAGGATACCATCAAGTTGTGCAAGCTTTATAACTCCTGAATATTTAATTTTTGCAATAATGAAGGGACCGAGGCAATACATTTGTAGCTTTCCCGGATGCTGCATGAATTTAACATCATAAAGGAGCACTTTGTCTTCTTTGGAAAATTGTTTCTGCCTAATGTGTCAGTCAGGGAAATTTTTAGGGATGAAATTTCGCCAATTGGCTATTTTTTGGTCTTTTTTTCAAAAAATAAATTTGCTATTTGGTCATTTTAAGTCTCTAATATTGCCTATATTTACATAAAATATGTTTTTTATCATAATATTTGCCAAAATTTACAAGTTTCGGTAGTAAATTGTATGTTTCATATTTTTATTCGCCTACCAATCTATATATATCTTTTTTTCAATCTAAAATAATCGCCTTTAATACTACACTTAAGTATACTTTTATAATCCTTAAAAAATACCTTATTGTGTCTATCATGCCATGCCTTCTGTCGCCATATTTCCACCGTTGCATGGTACTTTTCTATAAAGTGATATTCTTCCAACTCCATTAGTTCTACAATACGTTCCACAACTGATTCCTCCTCCATCATTTGTGTTGTGTGTGTAATGTATAAACTTGAAACTAAAAATTATATGTCTACCAGAATCATAAATTTGGCACAATAACTCCAAAGACTCAAAACTAAGCCAAAGAGGGGTTGGTTCAAGGGTGAAGGAGGTTTGGGGAACACTTAGGATAGGTAAATGACCTATGTTATATAGGTTTGCAGGTTTATGCAGAAATCAAAAACTTATTTGCAGAGTGGGAGTGGTTTGGGAGGGATTTGGGATAATTTGGAGGGAGTTTGGGGAAGCGGGACAACATAGGGTCACAATTTCCAAATGGAATAAAATATTAATTAGGAGACTCTATTTTCTGAAAAACCCCTTGGTATCGATTCTACAGAGTCTCAGGTTTCTTCAGCATCTTACAGAATATGAATTGGATCTGCTGAGAAGAAGATATGGCCAAAATAGTGGAAGCTAGTCGAATTTGGCTAGTGAAAGAACACGGGTGAGAAAGATGGCAATGAATGGTGGGGTTTTATGAAGGTAGGAAAATTTTTATGTATTATATGGCTATATTTGGTCTGCATAAATATGCAAAGATTCAATTTTCAACATTCCTTCATGTATATCATTGGGTAAGAGGTGGATTTCCTAGCACATTGACCATTGGCACATTTGGGAGCGCATCACGCTTAGGAATCCTCCATTGGTTAGACCAATGGCTGCAAGGTGTAAAAAATTCTCTTCCCTAGGTGTTCAATGGGGTTCCACTAACAATCATCGGGATCAATGGAAGCAAGTTTGGGAAGTAAGATTGAGGAATTGGTAATTTTGGCTTAGTGAGGAAGCTAGTTTCAAAGGGATTCCAAGTAGAGTACGACCTTTACTAAAACCTTCAATGAGGGTATGGACAGGACCAAAAACTTGTTTTCTAACCATATATAAATTCATATTGACAATGGAATACTTTTTGTTTAGACAATTAGGCTTAATCAAAAGATATGTCAACATACATCCAATATGGAGACAATAGGAAAAAGAGAAAGACACAATATGAACAAGGGAGCTTTCTTTTATTGATATCAGTAGTATGGACCATGTACATCAGAATGAATACTAAGAGAAGTAATGATAACATCATAGAGAATATACAGAGGAGAGAGAATATGATCTATGGGTACCAAATCCTCTACAGAACATATGATCCACCGTAGAAGTCCCAAATACACCTGCATAAAATAAAAAGAGAAAATGTGTGATACTGGATCAGGAATGCAAGCATATGGAGGTATCTTGAGTATGGAATCTTAATATCACAAAAGCAATTGATAAGAACACCAGATAGATATAGAATACCTCCAAAAACTATGATCATGTAGCAAAACCTAGCATCCGTACTGGATCAATACAACACCATGAGAAGAGTAGGATTCTCAACTCCACTTCACCAATTCCTTGGTTACTTAGTTGCAGAAGGGGTCCATCACCCCAATTTTTATGAGGGGAGAATCACCCATGTCTAGGTAGCATTAGGCTTCCCATCAAAATGAACAATATCCAAATGCATGCCTTTTCCCTTCTCTTGTGCCTCATTTCAAGCTTGATAGGTCTCCAATACCATGGAATACCCAAAACCATGGACTAGATAGTTAGTGGTCCCAACCCACCAAGTGGTGACCATAAATGCTCTAGTAGTGGTGTAATTTGCCTAATACCACATTTCTTCTTTTTAAGGAACCCAACCAATTTGCTAGTTGGAAATATTTAATATTTTACCACTTCTTCAATTTTCCAACCAAGTTTGTCCACATTTTGTTGTTCCAAGTTTGTTCACATCCTTATCTTATCCCTACTAACTCCTTGGGTGCCCTTTGACCCATTTATTTCACAATTAAGCCATTAATTGCTCAACTTCTTCAATAACCACTTAGACAATAAATATTAATTTTTGTCTTGAATAATGATTTAATTGGACAAGTAATTTCTCCAATATTCCCCAAATATTAATTTCTGATCCTTAATTCGAATTGGGAATTATTTGTGACTTAATTATCTTTTTAATAATTATCTTTGGACCTTAGGATAATTTTACTTAGCCATTTTTAATTATTTTATCCCCCATATTAATTTTATGAATTTTTCCTAGGTGACCTTAGCCAATTTTTCATAAGCCAAAATTGGGGACATGACAAGAAACTACTGTTTCTCTTCCATAAACTAACTGGAATGGAGTCTGCTTGTGAAGCATCTTGGTAGTAGTCTAGTATGCCCATAATACAGCTAGAATCCTTCCTTCATCCTAGTCATCCCTATTTGAGAAACAGACCTTGGTTATTCCATTCTCCAGAATCTTATTGAAAGCTTCAACAATGTTGTTTGCTCGAGGATGATACGGGCTACTTTTATGATGCTGAATTAAAAATTCACTTTTTAATTCTTCAATAATGTTAAGAAATTTTGGATCAGGAGTTTTGGACCAGTTTTGGGAATTGCACACAATAAGTGGATCGTGCGACAAGTCGGCTAAGGGACATGCATGCGCAAAAGGAAGAATAAAGTTAGAATCCATTAGGCACTTATTGTCCACTTGTTACGGGATAAGCCCCATTTCAATTGTATAAATATGTAAGGGGTTTTGGGATGGAGAGCATGATGTTTTTTATGCTTAGGGAGAAACTTTGCATATGCATAAGTAAGGGATTGGGGTATGTTTGAGACAAAGACCTGATGTAAGAGAATAGTGCACCTATTTTATAAGATATTGTTTGATGATAATAAAGAAGTGAGTTGGTTGCAGATATAATATCTATGTTTTGTGATTTGTTTACTATGCAAATTAGGGTAATTTTGAGCTCTGAAATGAGGCTCCTAAGAGATATAATAAAATATTATGAGTTTGTCATTTTGTGGGGAAGGGATATTTACAACCCACCCCTTGCAATACAATTCATGTAATTATTGTTAAGTTAAAGCGAAAAATGTGTATACATAAAATTAATAAAAAAATAATCTTTAATATAACTAGAAACATAAATACTTTCAAATACATAAATGTATTAAAATAAAATACTCAAAAAATTAAACTATTTTAATTTTGAATTATTCATCTAAATTAAAATTTTATATTAAATTATAAATTATATTTATATAAAATAATTCACATTAAAATTTATTTATTTTAAAATATATTAACTTATTCAATATAAAATTATAATCTATATTCATAAATTAAATCTAACATCACATACACTATATTATATTTATTGTAACATAGCATATATTATAATGAATTAATAATAATATCATTTTATAATTACATATAATACATTTATTATAATATTTATTATAACACACTTTACAACAAGTTTTAATAACTTTAATCATACATTACTTCTTCTTCTTCATTTCAAACAAAAAAATAGCTATATTCTTATATTTAAAATATATGAGTGAGTGTCCATACAATCCTCCACTAGGAGATAAGCACAGTCTGACCAAAAAAGACCCCAGCTACCAGCCTGAGGATGCTGATAGGGGAATACACCCATATGAAGAAAGAAGTGAGTGGGACCAAAACTCGTAATGAATACAGCCGCCAACCGTCGACAAGGCCCACTTAGATAGAATATCAGCCTGCATGTTGTGCTCACGATATAAGTGGTTGATCAACAAGTGACCAAACTCATTTATAAGTGATACCACCATATCCATCCAAGAAGCGAGCGCCAATGAGTGAAGTGAAGAATGGACACATGCCCCGTCAATAATAGTCAAGGAGTCCCCAACAATTTTCAATCGAGGAATAGATTTCTGCTTAGCAAACAATAGGGCCATCCAAAGGGAAAGAAGTTCGCATCTAGTGTTGGATCCCATGCCACCATACATCCAAATATTATAGACTTGGTACTGATTTATAATAATAACTGCACCAGACCCACATATCCCTCCACCATGCTATGAAGCCCCATCAAATTAGGCTAAAAGATTAGACTGCAGGGTCATATAGTCACGTATATTTACCCGAATATCAAGGCATGGCGTTGAAGGATCAAAGATAGCCGAGAAGGAAGCAACCACCTTTCTCGTCAACCATGTAAGAGATGATGCCTTACCTTAAAAAATAAGTAGGTTTCGAGCCAGCCAAATCTTCCAAAGGATATAGACAGCCAAAGATGTATATTGATGGTTAAACTTTATCTAGTTCTATAAACAAAGTTGTATAGAGTCCCCATTCCACACACCAATGTCAGAGAAAATAACCCGAACAGTGCTGCACAGGCTGACTACAAATGAACAGTGACAAAAAATGTGGGTGATAGTTTCAGCCTCAGAACCACATAAAACACAGTAATTTGGACCTATAAACCCCCGCTTGAGGAGGTTGTCCCAGGTAAGCAGCTTATTTTCCAATGTTAGCCAAATAAATATTTCAGTTTTGGAGGCAAATGCCACTCCTAGCAGGCCAAATACCACCAACAAGACAATCCCTATACATATTCCATGATGGATTTGTAAGCAAGTTTGGCCGATACCCTTCCATCGTGTGAATTCCAAGACCACAACAGAACATCCTATTGATCAGACAACCACAGACAACCATGGATCAATCCTTCCAAATAAACATACCACTCCTTCTCCATCCCACCAGCGAGCCCCAGTTGATCCGCGCTTAACCAAAGAGTAGGCCCACAAATCGTAGATGTATGAACTGCAACATGTGCCAGCGTGTAGTAACCATTGGCCTGAAGAAAAGCTATTAAGAAGGGAGATAATTTGAAGTTTATTGGACCAACTATGATTGGGTCCTCACCAACTAAGATGGACTGGCCGATACCAGGTTTCCATGCTAACCAACGAGCGATGATAGGGAGGGCCGAGACCATGCCTATCCAAATTGTAGAGCCACCTTTGCATCTACCACGAGCTGATCTCAGCCACTGAACCATTGAGAAATCCCTGAAGTATTTATCTCTGATAACTGATCGCCAGATACATTCAACCGAGAGCACTCTCCACAAAGATTTTGTTTGAAGAGCATCAGCAAATACATACAAGTTCTTCAGAGACCATGTTAAGAACCCATGTCAACCCTTCTATTTACTTTGTTAGTATATTTTTGTTGGACGCATATGCTTTGTAAGTCATCCCATAGTATTTGTTGATCCATAGTTTGTATTATTGTTGTTGGACGAAAATGCTTTGTAAGTCGTCCTGTAGTAATTATTGATCCATATTTTGTATTGGCTGACATGGTTTGTATTGACACATGGTATTGGTGCTAGAATTAGTATATAAGTTTGTGTTGAGACCAATGAAGGTACCATGAAGTTATTTGTATTGAGCTTGCTCAAAGGAGGTTGCCCCCTCGAAGTGGCCTGCGATCAATATAAAAGTGATTCTGAGTTCTGTTATTTCTACTATATCATGTGTTTTCATTATTTAATTATTGCAGGTTCTTCGCATCTGGTATCAGAGCACTTTCTTGGGCTCGTTGGGTGGAATTTCTGCCAATTTTTTTTTCGCATTTGTTGCAAGTTCGGATTTGGGAATAATCCCTATCCGCTTAATTGTGGGAAGTACTTGGGAATAATCCCTAAAACTCATTATGAGGAGTACCACAGGAACCCCAAAGTAGCTAGCCCATTGAGAGGACCTTCTAGCGAAAATGGAAACGACCCCTACCTGATTGACTAGTTCCAACCCATGAGGTAAACCAAGAGCTATTGTTTGTGGCAAAGACGTTATCATTTTTACCTGAGCCATGGAGTGAGGGATATTTCCCCAATACGCAAGTCGTCAAACAACATTGGTGGCCGAGTGAATCCCCTGAACTGTTAGGAAGACGCACATACCTGGGGTACATATCTATTTTCAGCTGAACTGTTGACGATCACTTATGCACCGTTTCAGATCCATTCTGAGCCATTCCAGATCCATCTGTTTTAGATCCATTCCAAGCCGTTTCAGATCCATTATGACAATCGTTCCAGATCTATTCTGAAAGCCGTTTTTTATCCATTCAACATCATTTCAGATCAATCTATTGCCGATCCCTTCAGCACCGTTGCATATCTATCTGTTTCCGATCCCTTCCGTGCCATTGCAGATCCATTCCTAAAAGAAGAAAAAAAAATTAGGTTTTTCGCCATACCTCCCTTGTTTTAACTCTGTTTCCCTTGAAACTTCTTGGACACCCCTGCAGCCCCATTCTACATATTTCATTCCCCAGGACCCTATCCCAAATTCTACTTCCCAAAGCCAAAAATCTCACATTTGTCTATTTTTAGGGTTTGCCATAACTTCTTCAATTTTCACCCACTCGGCTCCAAATTTTGCCACCATGTTCATTCCCTATTTTTGCTTCTTTGTCCCTCTTTGACAAATTTTCTCATTCTTTCACCCCGCTTCTGAAATCCCCCTTTTTTGCTTCCCTGTCCATTAGAAAGTGTCCAAAACCTATTCAAACCCCAATTACCCATCCGAGTTTTTCCCAAATCCAAATTTCCCTTTACTAAATAAGCTTTTGTTTGTGTTTTCCTATCCATTCCCTCCCTCCCCCCCAAAAAAACTCCTAGTTATGGTTGTCACCCGTGCAGGAGCAAAAACCATGGAGGAAGCATTTGCAGCCATCCAAACCAAACTCCAAGATCTGGATGAAAAATTTCTTAGCCTCCATCTTCAGCATTCAACCATGAACAATAACCGACAGCAAGAATCTTCTGCAGCAGATGGGTGCTCTTCATCCAGCACTTTCTGTGGTTCGAAGCTTGAATTTTCTTGCTTCAATGGTCCTGATCCGACTGGATGGATCTATTGTGCAAAACAATATTTCAGTTTGCATAATACTTTTGATGTCCAAAAATTTCCGCTTGGATCCTTTCATTTGGAACAGGAAGCCCTTCAATGCTACCGTTGGTACATCAAAGCTCATGATGAACCAAAATGGATAGATTTTTTCCAACTCCTTTTGCAATGATTTGGTCCTAGTGCTTTTGATGACTTCACCGGAGCACTCAGTAAACTTCGTCATATTAGCACTGTGAGAGAGTATTAGACAAAATTTGAGAAACTAGCCAACCACATAGAAGGATTGTCTGATGACTTCTACAGGAGTTATTTTATCAGTGGTCTTAAGGATGAAATCCGCCCAGAGGTCAAAATTTTTTGTCCCAACACAATGATGGAAGCACTGGGGTTGGCTAAGTTGGCAGAAGACAAGATTGCCGCCCAATAGCACTCCAAACCCACTTTTGTTCCCTTTTGAAATATGGGTTCTCAACGACCTCCCATCCCACTAGCTCCTCGATCAACTCCTATCAAGCATTTGTCTGAAACAGAGAAGCAGGCACGCAGAGAAAAAGGGCTTTGTTATAATTGTGATGAAAAATTCACTTGGGGACATAGATGTGTTCAACAAAAGCTCATCTCTTAGATGTGGATTCTTCACCCGCCTCTGAAGTTGGTGAACAGGCTCCAAATACACCGGATGATCAGGTCGACATTCAGGAGCTTCCTATTGACCTTCCATCTCAGGAAGACCACCCAGAGATATCTTTCCATGCTTTATCTGGCGTCACCACCCCCCAAACAATGCAGGTCAGGGGTTGCCTCAAGAAGCTTCCTCTTACAATACTCATTGATTCTGGTAGCACTCACAACTTCATTGACCCTCGGATTGCCAAACATGCTGATTGTTTTGTCCATCCTTGCTCCAACTTTGAAGTCATGGTTGCCAATGGGGGCACCTTACCTTGCAAGGGGAAGTGTCACAATGTGCGTATCTCTCTGGAAGATTATAACCTACACTTTGACATGTTTTCCTTGTCCTTAGGCGAATGTGATGTGGTTTTGGGCGTTCAATGGTTATGCACACTTCGCCCCATCTTATGGGATTTTGCTGAAATTTGGATGTAGTTTTCAGTCAATGGGAAACAACACAAATTTAAGGGGTTACAACAAGGGTCTCTTCACATCATTGGTTCACATCACCTGGAAAAGATCCTTAAGAAGAATTCACATGGTGTCATCGCTCAAATCCATTCCTTTCAGATGCACCCATCAACGGTCTCCCCTACTTCCTTTTATAGATATGTAGGTGTCCTTGTTGAACCAGTGGGCTTCTCGCCTTCAAGAGACCTTTCCGGTAAGAATTTAGCTGCATCTACATCTCAGTAGAAAATGATGGCTATTTTGCATGCATTATAGAAGTGGCAACCATACCTATTAGGGAATTATTTTTGCATCAAGACTGATCTCGAGAGTCTGGAAAATTTCCTAGAAGAATGGGTCTCCTCCCAAGCACACCTGAAATGGGTTATGCCTATGTGATCACTTACATGAAGGGTAAGGACAATATGGTGGCAGATGCTCCTTCTAGCACATTTGATGACCCAATTTCTCTTCCAGCTATTTCTCTGCTTGTTCCAAATTGGGTGCAATCTGTTCAACAGGGACATCTCTTCTATGCACTCCATGCTTCTTCATCAATAGGGCACTCTGGGTTCCTCAAAATGTATGACTAGGAACAATGCAACTTCCTTTGGCAGGGACTAGAAATGACAATTCAACAAATGGTGGCTGACTATGATACTTTCCAGGACAACAAGCGTGAAACGACACTCCTTTCGGGACTGCTCGAACCCTTGCCCATCCCTACATAGATTTGGACAACTATTTCTATGGATTTCCTAGAAGCACTCTAGTGGTATAATACCACATCTAAAAGGACATCATATAAAGCAGTCTATGGAAAGGCACCGCCAATTCTTCTTCCATACACCCTCAGTAGCTCCCCAGTTTAGGAAATTGACTCGATTCTTCGAAACCGCGATCAAATTCTTCTCATTCTGCAGGACAATCTTCACATGGCAAGAATTCGATTGAAACAACAAGCCGATCAGCACCATTCTGAGCGCACTTTTCATGGAGCTGATATGGTTCTTGTTCGTCTATAGCCTTCCAAGCAACCCTCCCTAAAACTTAAACAATGTCAGTGGCTCGGAATGCAACCCGAGGATGCTACAGGGGAACCACTCCTTCAAATTCTGCATCAATTTCCACATCTAAACCTTTGAGGACAAAGCTTTTTCTAAGGGAGAGGGGATGTTAAGAACCCATTTCAACCCTTCTATTTACTTTGTTAGTATATTTTTGTTGGACGCATATGCTTTGTAAGTCGTCCCGTAGTATTTGTTGATCCATAGTTTGTATTATTGTTGTTGGACGCATATGCTTTGTAAGCCATCCCATAGTAATTGTTGATCCATATTTTGTATTGGCCCATGGTTTGTATTGACACATGGTATTGACCCATGGTATTGGTGCCTAGACTTAGTATATAAGTTTGTGTTGAGACCAATGAAGGTACCGTGAAGTTATTTGTATTGAGCTTGCTCAAAGGAGGTTACCTCTCGAAGTGGCCTGCGATCAATATAAAAGTGATTCTGAGTTCTGTTATTTCTACTATATCGTTTGTTTTCATTAATTAATTATTGCAGGTTCTTCACAAACCAACCGACATAAGCCTTGGGTGTTGAGATGCGTTGCTAGTTACATAAATGTATCTTTTGCTTGTCTGATCTTGCACAAATAAAATTGATAATTTTCCTTCTCATACCAGAGATAATAGACTTTGGTACCCTACATAATGATATCCAGTAAACCGCCATGTTCTGAAGGACCGACTTGGCTGAGGTCACTCTTCCCTCAATCGAAAGCCATTTCCAACTCCACAAGTGTATCCTCTTATCATAACGCTGAAGTACCCAAAATCAATCACGGGTTTGGTAGTTATTTGGTTTTAGATGATAGCCTAAATAAGTGGTTCCCTCGACCAAATCTTTCACCTGCACAGGAAAATAGCGGCCAATCTCATCAAGTAAAATTCTTTCAATGTTATGTTGTAGAATGACAGATTTTGAACAGTTGATAACCATCCCAGTGACACTGCAGAACAAGTCAAGGAGTGTTTTGATAGCTTTCCATTCATCTAAAGAATCATTCCCATAGAGCATAACATCATCAACAAAGAGTTGATGTGTAACCCTAGTATTTTTTGAGACCCAGATACCGCTAATCACATTATTTTCCAGTGCCTTTTTGAGCAGTCAACTAAGTCCATCCATAACAATCAGAAACAATAGAGGAGATAGAGGGCATCCTTGTTGGAGACCACGCGAGCTTTCAATGAAATCCGTCAAAGATCCATTAATGATAACATCGTAATGAACAGAGCTGACACATCCCATAATCCACTTCATAGTATCCCATGGCAAGCCAATCTGAATGAGAGCTAGCCTTAGGAAGCCCCAATGAACCTTATCATAAGCTCTCATCAGGTCTAACTACAATGCAATGCCATGTAGGTTCTTGAATTTTATACTGTGAAAAGTTTCCTGAGCCAGACCAATGGCATCAAGAATCTGTCTGTTCTCCAGGAAGCCTGATTGTTTAGCATAAATGCCCCTCGATAGAATAGGCTTTAACTGGTTTGCCAATACTTTTGCAATTATTTTATATACCAAGGTACATAGAGCAATGGGACGAAAATCATCAAATGATTCATGCAAAGAGGATTTTGGTATGAGAGTTAGGAAAGTAGAATTTAAATCCACCGAAACCTAACCCGTAAGCCTAGTTTCCTCAACCATTGCTAAAATATCAGAACCCATAATGTCGAAAAAAGCCAAAAACAGCTCCGAGGTCCAGCCATCTATACTTAAGCTTTTATCTTGGGAAAAACCCAGCAGAATTTTGTGTATTTCCTCCAGAGAGACTGGCTTGAATGTATCAATACCTTCAGATTCAGATTCAATGAAGAGCCTAGGGAGGTCTCTAATGCTCTGGAATTGATAATGTATAGAAACCCTACTATCTTCATTGTAGTATACCTGGAAATTATTGTTCGCAGCCAAAAGTAACTCCTGTTGAGAAGCAATGAGAAATCCATCCTCACTCATAATAGGCTAAATGGAATTATTTACCTAGCGAAAGTCAGCAAAATTATGAAAAAACTTGTTTTTTTGGTCCCCAGGGAAATCCAGATTACCTGACTTTTTAATCTCCATTTCGCCTCTTCCAGCTTTAGTAAATTAATCCTTCTTTTTTCCAATTTTTGTAATTCATTAAGCTGCATAACTGAAGAGTTTCCAGCTATGTTGGTCAAATAAATAGTTTCCATCTTAGAGGTGATCTCGTCAAAAGTAACAGCATCGGATTTCCTCATCTGACGTTCCCAGGAACGAACCTGCACCTTCAAGTTTGACAGTTTCTTAGCCAAGCTATACGAAGGCACTATTACATATGGGCGGATTGTTCCACGAAATATTTCCACGTTTTCAACATTCGTGGGTTAAAAAAATGAATTTTTAATTTATTTTTTTTCAGGGCAGAAAAACTGTGGCAATATCCACGATTTTTAAAGTTCCACGAACTTTCGTCGATATAGGGATGAAATGTCTAGGTTTCAGTTTTTTGTTGCAATATAGACGAATCTCGAGCTATATATACTACATACTCTCACCATTACTTACACATTTTCTATTCTTGCGACACATTGAGCTCGGATTTTGGACTTGCCGGGTGATTGTTTGAGCTTGGATATTCTACATAGCTCTGATTTTGAACTTGAAAGGTTAGTAATGTGTGATTTTTTGTCTATATTTTTATAAGGGTTAGAATTTAATATTGTTTAGTAATGAGGCTTAGGTCATGTTAACTTGCTTTTTTGGCTTATAGTTCATGTTAACTTACTTTTTTGCCTTTCTACCCACAAAAGGTGATTATAAAATGGTTGTGGCGAGGAAATTCATGGAAATGCTATTTTAAGTCCAACATACTTCTAGCTTAGGAATTGCATCACCTTGTCAAATCTAGATTCTAGTTAAATATTTTAGGTTAACAAGTTGATTTTCATGGTAAATAACGTTCATTCTAGTACTAAAGTCATTTTTTTTAATTAAATTAAGTGGTACTTTTCTTGCTTGTGATTTTTGTGTTTGTGATGCTTTTTTTGTTATGAAAAAATTGTGATGCTTCTTAAATAAGCTCACTAATTATTTTTGTTCCTCTGCAATGACCCTAAATATAACAAGGTGGTCCACAATTGAGTGATAGATCCTAAATACGACATAAAGAATTATTAAAAAGAATTATTTTATTTTTGAAAAATGAATGTTATGTGAACAAGGATGTGACTACACATTTTTTCTTAAAAATATTCAATGTTTATATTAATATTAAAAAACTTAATCTATATTATCTTATTCTTTATAATAATTTATATGTATATAGACATGTCTTAATGTAATATTTTGTTGTTGCAATGTTCATAAAGATTGTAAAATTGTATAGAAAATTTAAATTGATTTTCATAATATATTTGATTATATAATTAATTTTAATAATAATATTTTTTAAATTATAATTTAAGAATTTGTATTTTCTTCTAAAAAAAACATTATGAATTTATATATCAATTAATATACATATCATGCATTATTATTAAATTAATACAATATATAAATGTGAATCATATATCAACTACTTATAATCCAATATTATGTCTTAACAAAAGCGTTCTATGATTTAAAGAAACCATGTTCAATAAAGGAGACCCAATCACCATATTATTAGTTATTTAGTGTGACCATATAAGCAATGAATATGGAATTTTCAAGTTCAAGGTTTTTTAACACATGTTTACCTTTTTTTGGTTTTGTTTTCATATATTTATAAGGATGTGATTTAACAAGAATTAATATAATATTTAAATCAATGAAATTGCAATGCTAAAATTAATAGAGAAATTACTATATACCAATTTCAAAACAAAATTACAATTATTTTTAATTCATCATAGATCCATTTTAATTCCGGATTATATTATTTCAGAAATATACTTATAATATATGATGTAATTGACAAGTTATTGTTTGGTATGGTGTAGGTAAGACAATTACCTATACCACTACAATGATTTGTCACTATGAATGAAAATGCAAGGAAGCTTGCTTAGTTTAGAGCTGCATTAGAGGTGAGAGGAGATGGAAAATGTTTTTGTCCTTGCTATGATTGAAAAATAGAAGACTTTTAATAACAACAGCTGAAAGACATTGTATGGATAAGGGGCATACCGAAGGGGGTTATGAATATCGTCCCCTGGTAAGAGGTTGTTATTCAATTTTTAATATATTCACTGTAATATTCATGATGTCATGAATTTCAGTAAAATGTCTTATTTTTTTACTATATGTTCTATACAGAATAATTTTTCTACGTTGTTTGTAAATTTATAGACAATGCCCCAAAAATGTCGCCCTCCAGAGAGTTATTTGCCAAGTACTAGCAGAAATACTCATTCACAGCTTGATGAACTTCTATATCAAAATATTGAAGATGATCAAGTAGTTATTTCTGATGATATGGATGTAGATAACATTAGTGATACAAATCAGGAAGATGAGATACATAGATTGATCCAAGACACATTTGCTCCAATGGATGAGGACAACCAGGATGATAGTCATGATGTTGATCCTCTACTCGAGAAGTCACGTCAACCTCTTTATGAAGGCTCAAAAACAAATATTCTATCTGCTATATTGTTGTTAGTGAACTTGAAGGTTTTGAATGGTTTATCAAACACCTGTCTGACACAGATGCTAAGGTATGTAATTTGTTAATTATTTTTGTATGCATGTTCTCAATATCTATAGAAAGGGTTGACTTTTTTCCTATATCGTTGCTATTGTTATCTAATTTGTAAAGTTTGTATGCGATATTGATGATTAATATTGTTTTAATTGATTTATTCTTTTGATTTTTGTAGATTGTTAGGTGAATTTCTATTATCAACTTCAAATATTTTACCACGCACATATCGAGAGATATATGTCATTATGAAAGCATTTGGAATGGAGTATCAAGCTATTGATGCATGTCCTAATGATAATATCATATACTATGGACAATATGCATTAGAAAATGAATGCCCACAATGTCAAACAAGTAGGTATCAAACCGATAAAGTGACAAAAAGGGTGCCTCAAAAAGTTCTTCGATATATTTTGATAATTCCACGTTTCCAACGGTTGTTCAGGTGTCAAAGTATAGCACAGTTTATGGATTTCCATGCAAAGAACATAAGTCGCAACGATGTTCTACGAATGCCTGCAGATGGTTCTGCATTGAGGTACATCAATGAAAAGTGGCCAATTTTTAAAGAAGATCCTCATAATGTTAAACTTTCTTTGCCAGCTGATGGTGTCAATCCATTTGTAGAGCTTTGTTCTACCTACTCAGTGTGGCCTGTTTTTGTTATAAACAATAACGTTCCTCCTTGGATGTCGATCAAGAGAGAGCACACAATGTTGGCAATGATTGTTCCAGGTATTTAATTAATATGTAATTTTTTACTTGAAAGTCTGATCACTAAATATTTCATTGATTTGTTTCATGCATGATAATTATGTCTTTTATATATAACGACATATAGGCGCTAAATATAATTAATCATGTATGTTGGACCAATTAGGCAAGTACCAGGTTAAAGATATGAATGTATATCTTTAGCCTCTTATCAATGAGTTGTTGAATTTATGGGCTGGTGTCACTATGTATGATATTTCTAGACCAATAGGGCAAAGACGATTTCAATTCCATGGAATACTTGCATTTACAATTCATGATGCTCCCGGGTTAACACATTTTTGTGGTATGTTGTTACTTTCTTTTGTTCCTTAATATTTTATACATCTGTTGAATATAATATCATGCATTATTTTAAATTGTAATTCTAATTTGCTACACCAATTCATATATCTAGTAGGTCTTCAAACAAAGGGTAAATTTCCATGTCCAGTTTGCGGTCCCAGGATAAAATCTTGTCGTTCAAGGAGTTTAGCAAAGGAAGTGTTCGATGAGTATAGGCACTTTCTGTTTAAGAACCATAGTTATCGAACTATAGACAAAGAAAAATTTAATGGTAAAGAAGAGAATGAAAAAAAACCACGAAGAATGACACCTCACCTATGGAAGGTGGAATATAATAGAAACCGTCAAGGTATGCCAATTTTTTTTGTATTGAATTATGTTCAGCGCGATATGTTATACCTATATTGATTAATTAGTTTTAATTTGATTTTGTTGATGTTTCATGAATGTCGTTAATGCACAAATGGGCTTCTATGAGGAATCAAAATTTACCCGATTGAATTCAGTGGGTTGCCATACTATGAGCACCTGCAAATAGTTCATTTGTTTGGCACAATGCATATCGGCAAGAACATAACAGAAATGTTATGGCGAATATTAGATGGAAGGACTGACAAAGAAAAAATTGGAAAGATTTGTAGTGACATCTAAGAAGCTAATCACGCATTTCAAAGTGTGATCGTTAATTCTAATGGTGATGTCCATCAACGGAATATTAGTCTTCCTTGGTGCTTGACGGAGCAATAGAGCAATATTGTAAAAGAGGTCATAAAAAAAATCAGGTTCCGACGGGTTTTACGTCAAACATAAAGAATATCTTGACAAAAAAGGTGATTTTTCTGGGGTTAAAACACATGATTGGAATACATTCATTAAGGTAATCATGAGTCTCTAATATGTTTCATTATCAATATGCACTATTTTATTAATTTTATTCTCTTATTTTGAAATAAGTATTAATAATTATGTGTTTTTTGATACAGTATGTTCTACCTTTATCTCTTCCAGACAACTTTGACAACAACATAAAACATATTATTTATGTTCTAGGAGAATACATGAGGAAATTAATGTTTTACTTGGAAAATGTACTTGTTCTGTGGTTTGTAGTGGACCTTATTGACATATTATGTTTTTCCTGCAAATATTATATATGCCTTGATATATTGTTTTATTACATCATTTGTAGGTGGATTTCATAAAAAAAATCCATAAAGAAGATATAAGGCATTGGAAGAGAGAAATTCCCCGACTAATGTGTGAAATGCAACAGTATCTACGTCCAGCATTCTTCAGTGCAGACGAACACTACCTCATACTCCAAGTTGAGGAGATTGAATTATGTAGACTAGTACACACAAGGTCGATGTGGATGGTGGAGAGGCAGTTGAATTCATTGAAGGATTTTGTTAGACAAAAAGCGCATCCCGAGGGTTCTATGGTTGAAGGATATATGGTATATCAATGCAAGGTGTACATTATTGAATATCTACCTAAATTAGCAGAAAATATGAATGTCCCTCACATTTGGCATCTCGACTCCATCGAAAAATTTGAAGGGGAGGTCCTATTGGGGAGAGGTACATTGAGGACTATGAAAGGTACTTATTATTATACGTTGTTGAATTAATATGTTACACATTTATTTTTTCCAATTTTATATTATCATACTGTTTTTTAACTCTTGTTAATAATTATGCATTTTCAACTCTATTACACTATGTGCTTTTAATGATATCTAATTAATGATATTGAATTGTTATTTTATCCTATAGTTGGTCTAGTGTGGGATGCTTTACATTTATACATTGCAAACAACCTTGATTGGATGGAGCATTGGATAAAATATTGAGAAGAATTCTTCGGTAGGTTATCATGGGAAGGGGCCAGTAACATGATTAAAAAAGCTCATCATCTTCGACATCAAATTCTTGACCTTACCGAGCAAAGGGAAGTTGATTTATCCTATGGTTTAAAAGATAAAAAGGCAAGTAAATTTTTTACCCACATTTTTTCTAGTTACTTCGATCCATTTTTCCAATTACATTTCGTTTGTTTAAGTTTTCAATTATATTTACTAACTCCTATATGACGTTTATTAATTCACAGTGTATTTTTAACATGTTGTCAATGTTGCAGTTGAAACATCACAAGGCTATGTGGTGTAATGGTCGTAAATTTTGTATCAAAAAGTTGGATGATAACAGGAAAACCTCGGATTGTGGGATAACTGCAATGTTGAAGGTCACCAATGTTTCATCTAGAAGTGATAGACATCCAGAAGAAACTGAGAATAGGTACTATGGGCATTTGGAGGACATTATTGAGTGTGATTTTAATTCCTTTAAAATAGTTTTGTTTGAGGTGAAGTGGTACAGGATACAGCTGCATGAACGTGATCCTGAAAGAACTGTTATTGATCATGCTAATGGATTTACCATGATTAATACAAGGGCATTTGAACCGGGTACAGAGCCTTATGTTCTTCCAAGTCAATGTGAGCAAGTCTACTACTCCGAGGTACCAGGTAAAGCAGGTTGGTCATACGTTGTTCGATACGATCCAAGAGGAAGATCGGTAAAGTATAATCATGTACTAGATGATGAAGATAATCACGAACAAGAAGAAGATGATGATGATTCAGATCAGGCTGCAGTCGATGTGTTAGATGAAGAAGTTGAAGAGGTTGATCATGCAAATGTAGCAGACGATGATCTCATTGACGATATGGATGACTATATTAGCGAAGATGACTATGATGTTGATGATGATGTGAATGATCCTTTCATCAATATCTATTCAAAACCCGATTTTGATATAGATTTTGAGTTGGATGAAGAATAAGATGAATGATATTTAGTTGTTGAGAAGTAGAGGTACGCAATGTTTATAGGTTAAAGTAAATGCACTCACCATATGTTCATTTTGTTGATTAACTTGGTTATATTTGAAATATAGTTTTCTAATCTTATGTTCTATATGTGCAGTAGCATGGGTGTTCCTGGAGGTTGTAGTGGTAATTTATGTTCTACAAAATGAAGTAATAAGATTTATGTGTTAATTTCTAGGTTATTTCATATTAGAACAATTATCATAAGTTTTATACAAATGGATTGGTAACTTAAATTGTCATAATATTTTGAACAATATTGTCATCAATGTTCATATTTTTAATGCAATGATAGACCAAGTATTTATTTTTCAAATCATGAGTTAGAATAACATTTATTCAATAGGTTATGATGGTCACAAGACTTTAGGATAATGACATATCAAGCAACATTAAATATTTTCTTTAATGAAACAACATATGTTGTTTGTTGGTGCTCTTTATGGTACATAGTAAATACTTTCTTTAATGAAGAACCATATCTTGTTGGTGTTTTAATGGTAGATATAACATTTTTAACAATTTATACCTCGTTTTTATTCAATAACCATCTTGTTGCTTCCAAAGTATGTTGACCTTACCTTCTTCAACATATACTCTAGCCATGTGTATTTTATCTAACTCCTTCATGTCAAATATAATAAACTACTTTGCAAATGACTCCCTACTTTTTATCTAACTTTCCAAAATTCTTGTTGAAAAAGCGTTTGATTTTCTGAATGTTTTTTTTATGGCGAATAGCATAAGCATTAGTGATGACAAGATTAATTTTTGGTTGATTGGAGGTAAGGATAAACCTTCTTGGTTAATATGTCATTGGTGACACGTAGGAGACACACTTATTGTTTGCTACTTAGACATTATGTTTGGTGTGAATCTCTCTTTGTTGAACATGTGGGAATGGTGCCTTGAAAAGATGTACGAAAAAAATGCATAGTTTGTGGTACAAGGATCTTCAATTGCTAAATGTTTCACGATTCTTAGCATTTTTATGGAGGTTCTTCATATACTTTACTATGTATCTTTCTAGTTCCCTTCTTATTATCATTTTACTACTTTGGAGAACTTTTTAAGTTGGTTCCTTTGTTCTAAGATTTGAGGTGCTCAACCCATTACACTAGTCCAAGGGAAATATGCATACTTTTCAAGGATCAAGGCAGGTTATCTCTTATTGATGTCCAATTGCAAAGGGCACTAGTGGTATCTACTAAGTGAATTGTTAAATGTTGGTTTGGAGAGGAATCTTGAAAAATTTTAATACAATTAAATTGACATCTAGCCAACATTGAAATATGTTGAATAGGCCTTTTATCACAAACAACACCATTGCTTCACCACAATATTTTAGGATTGTTGGTACCATTGTGAAATTAATAAATGAATTAATTATAATTAATGTATATTGGTGTTCTGAAATTAGCATATGAATTAATTATAATATTGGTGAAATTAATGTAATTATAAATAATTAATATATATTGTTGAAATTATAATATTGAAATTAATATGATATTATAATTTCTTAAACATCAAATAAAACATACCTATCTCCGTCAAGCTTGGCGAAAACGTTGATCTGTTGCTCTGGTTTGACGGCACTCCTGCATGCAACCAACTACGATTTGGTGTCCTCCTTCATTGTGCAACTTTTATTGTTGAACTGCTATGAGGGCTATTGAAATTGGTTTCTTTGGGGCGGGCGGAGCTCCTCCTTCACTGTGCAACTTTCACTATGCTCCAACCGTGTCTGCATATCCCCACAGACCCTCAATGGAAAACATAAGTTGAAACCCTCCTCTATTGAGTCGAATATTTGCATTTTTGGGTGCGAATTAGGTGGTTGCAATATATTTGCAGAGTTACGAGTTGTCCCTTATTTTAATTTCTAAGTATTTTGCTGTAAGTATTTGTCAAGGTAGGGTTTAGGGTGAGGTTTTCCTGGTTTTGGTTGCTTAGTGTGTGGTCAAAGTCAAAGGTCTGCATTTGAACGCAGGAACCATGCATTTGGAGGAATCTTTGAATGGATTGCTTTCCTTGACTATTCAAGAAGTTTAGTTATATTTCATAACACACATGTTTTATCTTTTCAAAGAGCTCAGTAGATTAAGAAATACGGTAAATTCCTGTGTTTTGGATGATCATGCCCAGAATAAGGGCAAGACTATAATGAGATCTCTAGTGTGAAGCATTTGAATATGGTATCAATGCTGAAGGCACACAAATAAAGAAATTTACATCTTAACTGGAATAGAAATTGCAATTTCTTCCTCAAGTTATGTAAAGTTTGGTAATGTTAGGGTTTGGAAGGTGGTGTTATTTGTCTGCCCTTATTTTTTAGTTTTGCCCCCAAAATCGCCTCTATTCTACCAGCCACCAGCTAGTCTTGACAACATTGGTTTTGCTTTTAAAATATAACATTTTACAAATTAATTTTTTTTATGAACCTCCATGTACCACCACACCTTGATTTTGAAAAATGGCATCCTTCTCACTGCACACATCCCCATTTGCATCAATGTCCCTAAACCCACAAAACCTGACAAATTACTTCAAAAACCTTCAAGTTTTAACTGATCGTGAATTTAGAATGAAGATTGTTTGTGAGGACATCAGGTCTGCTACAAGCACTACCAGATCCTGGGTATGGATATTAAACTACAAGTGCTACTGGCCTCCTATTAACTCTCACCCACAACCTTGTGGATCTATAAATTATGGTTATCACCTTAGTAAACTAGAACTACAACTAAATTTAGAAGTGTTGGATATGCATCTCGATAAGTGCAATCATAATCTCCCCAGAGTATCCCCACTAGTCTATATGTAATCATAATCCCCAACATCAACCAACTGAACATCTATGAAAGCACTATTCTCAACATCAACATCTACAGATGCTAATTCTTCATTTCTAATAGTAGGTTCAACACCCATAGTGAACTTCAAGTGCAATATCACTCATGTCACCATCAATAAACAAAGATGCTCTCTTGTCACTATCAACATCTACGGACACACTTTTTTCACTTCTAGTAGTTAAGGCACCCAAAGTCAAATTGTAAGCAGAAGTAGGTCCAGTATTAGTACGCAATTCATTGGTAGAATGCAATTTCAACCCATAATATGTAACTTCATGATCTTCAATAGGTGTACATTCTGTCTTTTGTATTTCCCTACATTACAGATTATACAACATATGATACCTATTTACTGGGTTTTGGATCCACTACTACTGTTATTCATCACAAGCTTGCCCAATTGAGAGGTTAGGCTGTTGATTGAGGGTAGAACCTTATAAGTCCCACAACTAGTGCAACTGGTGCTTGTTAGAACCTTATATTTTTTTCTAAGTCCCGCTCAGAAATAAGCTTCCATAGCTCTAATCCCTAGGGAACTAGTTTTATAATTTCATACCAAGGTAAAGCTTATGAAAACAAATTCTCGTCCATATATCATAATCCTCCATCAGAGCTAGGGAATTGGAGAATGAACCTCCTCAAGACAAGCTACCAAACTGGTGAAAATGGATGACAAACAAAAATTCAGTACTACTCAAAAGGAATGCCCAAATTATCCAATGCCTTGGAGAAACAAGGAGAACGTTCACCACCATGATATAGCTCACAAAACAAAATTTCCAACTATTACCCCCCATTTTTCATGGGTGTCCATAGACAGGTGGCACTAGGCATACAATATGGAGAAAGAATGAGTTAGGAAAAACATTTGCACCAAAGTACCACAATGGTTACTAATAAGAGAATATTTGACACGGGAGAATTATGTTAATTTTTAAGAAGCGAGCCTGAAACAAACGAGCCTAGTGCAAGCGAGCACGAGGCAAACAAGCGTAGAAGGTCAAAGCGGAATCCAGTGGACACATAACCCACAAGTAAACATGAAAATATTTGCTTGGATCGGAGGAAAAAATCATATCTATACTATCAATGATAATATGAGTTGGTTGGATTATATGCAAGACTGGAAACCTAGGTGGGAGTTGAGAGATGCTGAAGTATTAGATGCTAACTTACAGGGATCTTATGCTTTTATTAGACTAGTGCCAGAACTCAGAATAATGCCTATGGGATCCAGTATTGTACCAGAGATGATTTACAACAACTCCCTGAGAAAATCAACTGATGCAAGCAATTGGTTAAATCACCTATACCATGATCTTAACTTAATCTCGACCAAGGGCTCTACACCTCACCCAGAGCTATGACTAGATCAACAATACTACTGTATTAACCAGATACATTCTTTGGAAGCATGGCCACATCAAGATGCTAGTCTCTGGTTTCCAAGTACTACACACACTTATGAAAAATATAAAAAATTATGGTGGAAATTCTTGAGAAAAGAAAATACAGATAGAACATATTATACCATGCTAAAGTTTGGACCTAAAATGACACATATCCATGAGGATCCTGGATGGTTGGTCCCTGATTGGACTAGAGATTGGTGGCAGTCATTCAACATTAACCTGACAACATTAGATCCAGGTGCTATTTATAATCTAAAATGGGAAGTTGGAGAATCTCTCGAACAGGTCAAAGATATTTTGCAGACAAAGCTTACTGAGGCTCAAATCCTTGGGTACTATGTTAAAAATGAATGATAGTGGCTTGTCAAAACCCACATACACATCCACATGCATCAGAATAGACGCGTGGTCCTGAGGTCTGTTTATTCAAAGGAATGGGTTGTTGAATCCAATGTATTTCGAGAGTTATATGGTCCCCCATACTCTGATGAGTTGTAAATATCTCAAAAGTATTTGGCTATGAGTGGGGCATGTCCATTCAACTTGTCATAAAGATTGAAAAGAAAGTCATAAAAACTTTTAGACCTTACTTTTGAAAGCCATAAAAACTTTTGTATGTTTTCCAACACTTATATCTCTTGTTGATTTCACTTAAGTTAAGGCTTAAATTGTCAAGGATTTGAATATTTGCATCAAGCACATGTGGTGTATAAGGGTTTTTTGAGGGTCTTACATAACATTCCCCACACATTTAATTGCAACTAACACAATGGTCTTGAATGTTGTTATTTAATTATTTATCCTAATGGTATCAATGACCTCTATGATTTTGATTATCAGGTGTTGAGGTGGCATCCTTCGATTGTTTGCTTGCGTGGGAGACTAGAGTGCTCCCCTTATTTGGCATATCTTGTAGTTATTTGGAGGCATTGAAACATTAATAAAAGTCTATTAGAAAGGTCATTGACACCATTAGGATAAATAAATAGATAACAACATTCGGGAGGAAATCAGCCTTGCTACACTCAATAACTAGTCCTCAATAGCTGATGTTATCCAATTCTATAGCATGAAACAGTTCCAAAACCCCAAAGTCATCCCACTAGTTATCTAGCAAGAGATGATGCCCACGTAGCTGACTTGTTATTATTAGGGCCACTTGCGCTAAAATTTTGTATTGGAAGGCATGATGCCCAATTACTGCATATTGCAGGAGTTTGTTGTAGCCAGAGCAAATCCGATGAAAAGGTTCATACTTATCCAAACTCCACTCAACACACCCATGATTTCTTCTCTTAGCCTTTCCATACCTCAAATTTTGCAAGCGTCTCATGTTGTAAGAAGACATGGATAGTCTTAATTTGCGCCCAAAACTACCTCACATCACAAAACTGGCCCAAAACTAAATGATGAGGCTGCTAGAAGGTGAAATGTGTCTACTAATGTTCAAAACATTACCCATATATGTTTAATTACTATTGTAACTTGTCATTACAGGGCCTAGAACTGCCCAGATGTGAGGTATAGGGAATTTTCATTGCCTTCCATTGTCCACAAGTGGTATGGGATGCCAAAAATTCATTTTACAACTAATAAAAAGGAAAAATCACACTTTAGACTCATGAATTATGATAGCTTACACAAATATTATTGCTAATTGTTGGTTTATTAATATTTGATCAAACCCTAGTTCATTCCATTGTAGGATTGGTGAAAAAGCATTTGAGGAGTTGAATTGGTAAGGGACAACAGAGAGAAGTGTAGTTGAATCTGAAAGTACATTCTGGTAGTTATTACAAGAACCTATTTTTCATTAGAAAACCCACCCAAAACTTGTTTTACAGCTTTAGGAGTAAGTGATTTTACCATAAATAGTTAAGAGAGAAATTTGTGGAAATTAACTATGGGAGCATATATGAATAGGTATCTTCATAGGGTATTGAAGAACAAAACACTATAATAAAATTTCATTAGTGATCAACCCTAGGTGTCACACTACTATTTTTTTGTTTGATTTGTATATATTCATATTCTCGAGGAGAAAAGGACTGAATTGAAATCCTCCATTTCGAAGGGTGTTTTTGCTGGATATAGTGAGTACTCCAAGGCTTACAGAGTAAAACACCAATGTTCAAAAGCTTCCTGAAACCAATACTTTTTCCTTGTCTACATTTTCCCTAGTTCTCTTGATCTTGTGTGTTACCCCCTTTTTGTGGTTAATGTGTTTATCTTACATTACATGTCACTAAAACTTGTATTAGCACATTGACCTAACTGGTAGTGTTGAAGTTTCTTCAACACAGTGACCGACTTGCGACTTCTCTCAGGTTGACATTTTTCTGGTTTGGTCCTCCTGCTTGGTTGATGGATATGCTCATTCTTGATTGAAATTTATTATTTGTTTAAAAATATATATATATATAGTCGGAAAATCAATATACACATAATGTCTGAAAATAGTCTTTGAAAATAAAATTTCTCATGGCCATTTGAGTGTCAATTTGCATGAATTTGAAATTTGCGACATGTGTAAGGTGTAATATTTCACCTAAGTTAGTTGATGTAGTTTTCGTTCTCTGCTGTAGTATTTTACTGATTATTTGGTTAAGATGTATTGACATGAAATAGTTATGAACACTGCTGCAATGTACTCGTGAGTGTACCCTCTCACTGTAGTTATGGTTTGTTGGGCTGATATAGTCAATTAATGTTTCTTAGTTGAGTGATTTTTCCAAACAGTTTACTAACAAATATTTTTTCCACAAATCATCCTCCCAATACCAAACACTTCAACTGCGATTTGTAACACTACACCCAGTAGGGTTCGGCATGTCCTTCCTAAGTCTCATATTTGAGGGAAGTAAATGTGTACTTTCAAAGAAGAAAGAAAACATTGTCTTGTTTATTGTTGTTTTCTCGAGCGTAGGTACCACCAAACAGGTATCTGTCAGATCTATCTTCCTCAAGTGATGATGAAGATATACTCGGAGAGGTTGAAAGTGAGACAAGTTGTACTAGATCTACTGGTTCTATATCAACTAGATCTGAAAAGATAAAGAAAATATTTCATAGATGCATGAAATATTTTATTGCCAACGGTGGGTCATGTAATTATGATGCTGAGAGCATAGGAGACATTGATTTTCCATTGAGGTATAAACATCTAGTGCAACAATGGGTACCTAATATTCTACCTCAAGTGGACATAGGTTTCCTCATCAATGGTAGGATGTATCGCATCGCTCCTTCGTCCTTAGATGGATTGGGGCTATTTTCCATGGATGGAATAAAGGTCCGCTATGGCACTGTAACTGAATTGATGGAGTATGTAGGACCACTATACAGATACAATAACTGGTTTATCTTGGTCCACTATACTCAAAGTATGCGGAGATACGGAGTTGCCGCGAATTATATTCAACTAGCAGAAAACAATAAAAACAAAGGGGCGACTATGTATATTGATGGGAGACCAAAAGCGTCCGGAAATGTTGCTGGATTTATAAATAGTACACGACCAGTGACAACAAATAAGCAACCAAATTGAGAATTCGAGGGACACGAACAACATCGTATATTTATATGTGCAATAAAACCAATACTTGCAGGTGAAGAGTTATTGATCGATTACAACTTAAATCGAATAGATGTGGCTTCCGCGATCCAGGGTAACTGTGGACCATCAGAAACTATGCCTCATCAGGTAAATGCTAAATGTAGTAACTAAACATGACTACCATAACTAAATGTTTCATTTTTTTTCTGTTAACATTCGATTTCCACTGTTGACATTCACTTTTTTTGTGCTTATTATGAATATTTCCATGTGATTACATGGTGATTACACTGCTATGAATATCTCATTTTTGGTTATGATGCAATTATTGACTCAAAGTTTGTTTAGGGTGGCGGCAGTGGAAAGGCACATGCTGCTTCCACGGTCCAGGGTGACCGTGGAAGGTCAAAATCTATGCCCCGTCAGGTAAATGTTAACTATAGAAAATAAATATGACTACAATAACAAGATGTTCTGATTTTCACTGTTAGCATTCGCTTTTTCCATGCTTATTGTTAATATTTTCATTTGATAGCATGCTTATTAAACTGTGGCAGGAGTCTGCACGTCGACATTGAGTAGAACATGTATCTTCTACTTCTGAGGTAAAAATAAATATTAATGCAATATCTCATTTCTGTTTATGTTACAATTATTTAGTATTAGGTAAACATTTATTTATTGATTTATTATGTCAGGGTGGCACCATTGGAAAGGAACCTGCTGCTTCCATGGTCGAGGGAGACCATGGAAGGTCACACTTTGTGGCCCGTCAGGTAAGTGTTGCGTACAATAACTAAATGTTTCGATTTAGTATGTTAACATTTAATGTCCACTACGGACATTCACATTATTCTGAGCTTATGATGGATTACTGGTTCATTTTTTTGACATTATGATGGACTACTGGTTCATTCAGAACCGTGGAAAGGCACCTGCTGCTTCCGTGGTGCCAGTTGACCGTGGACACTCATCGGCTGTAACACCACGTCAGGTAAGTGTTAGTGCATAATAGTAACTTAATTTTCATTACAATATAAATATTTGAATGATGTTAAAATTATATTGCTTAATTTAATTTATTGTTTGATAAATTTAGTCATGTGCACCCGAACTGGGTGATGAGGGGTTTGAGGAAGAAATTTTCTATTCCATTGACCCATTGCGTACTTTTAGAATAGCCTTGAAAAAGGAAAACATAGAAATGCTTTCCTTGGCTCGCATAAGTCCCTTGACACAAGAGAAAAGGGCAAGGATTCAACAACTACAAGATGAAATACAATCTTATGGGGTAAGTGGCATCTTCACAAAAAATTTTAAGCTATGACATGATTTCATATTTGATATTATTTTTTTATTTTTCCAAGTGATCTGATAAAGTAAAGTATATTGTTTTTAGGATTTTTTAAAACCCGTGACTAGATCAGAACCTGCCGAGATAGGTATAGGTAGCAGTGATGGTCCAATGCAGCAAAAAAGAAGCAATGTACCAATGAGGCTTTTTGCCACTCCTGCTGTTGGACTCGAATCCATTGATGATGCGGGAACTAATGAGATGTGGCATGATGCCATGCTGAAGCATGATGAGACGGAGCCTAGGAATCCACATGACTCTGTAGATGAACGTACTGTAGATAAACAGGAAACTTTTCATGGAGCAGCATGAGTTAAAAGCACCAGATCACTAGATCTCACCTTTCTGGTGGATGACTCTTGTGTTCCTATCAAGGTTCAAAAGATTGCAGGTATTTATTAATTAATTTATTGATTTTAATCATGAAATTGAAATAAACATACGTTGAAATTATTATAAATTAATGGATTACATGTTTTTGCAGGAAACAATGTCTTCTACAGGCATTTGAATGACAAATCCTTGGAGCTATTTGGCCCCACCATTCGCACACAGTGGAATAGACAAGATAGAAAAAATAGAGATGAATTGATGGACCACATGGTCAACTTGCTCGGAAATACTTTCAACAGGAAAGTTGTTGCAAAGTTAGCCGGTGATAATTTGAAATATACCAGGGCCCAATATAGTGAAAGATTGCAAGCTGACCTCAAGCATGAGTGCCCTCCCATGGTTCTGGGGAAAGAGTGGAAGGCACTCATAGGTGATGCAAAGGAGAACTTGCTAAAAAGACAAGAAAAAAAACCACGGCCTGGTAAAGCAAGGTACACCATATATCATCTTTTTACTGAAATAAGCTCAATTATTATTTTCTTTTTTGTTTTAAGTAAGATTTTTGATATCTAAGGTTTTTCAAAATTTTCATATATAGGCTACCTGACACCTCCAAAGCAACCAAGGCTAGAATGGAAAAGCACGGGAAACATAGACTGGGTCAGGGTGGCTATAGAAAACTAAGAGAAAGAATCGTAAGTATTAAATGATTAATTGTTGGGAATATGTATTTAACAATACCGAACAAATATCTAATTTTGATACTGGAAATTTTAAAATGTGTTATCATGCATTGTAGGGAAATACGTTCCAAGTTGCTGCCACCGAGGAAGAGCTAAAGCTTGGTTTTAAAAGTGTGGTTGAATATCGGAAAAGCTTGAGGCAGACTCCAATCTCCCCAATGGTGCAAATGCAGGTATATCACCAATTGTAGTGTACTATTAAAGTCTATTCAGTTCTGATTATATCACCCATAACTAAAAATGTATGTTTGTTTTTAAGCAATAATGCAACCGCAGTAGTGAATCTAGTGGTACTCAACAAGTACCAGTTGATGTTATGGTGCACATGTCCCATGATAGTCTGGAGCATGGTGTCCATTCTGGTATGTATGCTTTGGAAATAGAAATATATACTGTGATTAGATATATATATTTCCTGACATATACTTATAAATTTTCTTCTTTCAATGGAAGACCATGTAGCTCAGGAGCCTAAACTGCAAGAGCAAGCAAGTAGACCTCCAATTAACACCCCAACTCCTATCACATCCACATAGACAGGTAAAGAGAAATATTGTAATTTTAATCGAAATAATGAAATATTTATTTCAATAATATTTCAACGTCATATATATATGCTCATTTCCGTTGTGCCAGTTCACACCCCTTCAGAACTGCCTCCACGCCCTACTCAGCAACATACAAGAAGTGGCATACATGAGGGCATGGAAACACAAACAATAATAGGAGATATAGCAGTAAATACTGCGCCAATTGATGATTGTGATACCGTACTTGCAAGTTTTTCCAATGCAAAAAAACAGAAATCAACAAAAAAGTAGATGCAACATAAATTCATGACTTGTATTTTGATGTATATCGATGTTGTTAGTATGCAACATGGATTCTCTTGGAAATTTTCAAATTTGTTGTTTTCTCACACATCATCACTCCTGTATGTGCTGCATGTAGATATATTAGTCTGAAACATTCATTCTCTTTATAATTGTGAGGAAATTTTGCTTTTGTAGACCATATTGTTAAATTGAAAGGTAACACAGGTGGCTTTTATTTTCTATAGTACAAGGTACTATATTTGTACCCACACTTCAGATCTGATTTTTGGTTTAATGTTGACATGGAGATCTTCAACTATACCTCTCTTATTGTTATTTGATCAATATGTTTATTTTATTACCTTGTACGGAAAGAGATGAAAATTATGTTATAATATGTTTTATTGTTGCTTTAGCACTATTCAAATATAGTACCATTTTATAATGCAACTGTAGAATTGTTATGTTATTGTACCTTTCTTTCATCTGTGTGCTTAATTGTTGTAGTATGTGGACTGTGTTAACCTATTTCAAGTATGTACTTAACTTTTCCTCTCTCTCAAGGTACTTTCACGTTCCCTTGGTGACTTGTCCCTTGAAAGGAAGCCTAATCAATTTTTATTCGCTTTTTTCATTGCTTATTTACTGTTGATGCATATGTTATAATCTGATTACTACCCATTACATCTCGAGAACCAACTTCAGCACAGGGACCACACAGGAGTGCTGAAGTTTATAGAGATAAAATTTATGGTATAAAATCTTTTATTGTTGCTTTAGCACTAGTCAGAAATTTGGATGGTAATTGTGAGGAAATTTTGCTTTTGTAGACCATATTGCTAAATTGAAAGGTAACACAGGTGGCTTTTATTTTCTATAGTACAAGGTACTATATTTGTACCCACACTTTAGATCTGATTTTTGGTTTAATGTTGACATGGAGATCTTCAACTATACTTATTGTTATTTGATCAATATGTTTATTTTATTACCTTTTACTGAAAGAGATGAAAATTATGTTATAATATGTTTTATTATTGCTTTAGCACTATTCAAATATAGTACCATTTTATAATGCAGCTGTAGAATTGTTATGTTACTGTACCTTTCTTTCATATGTGTGCTTAATTGTTGTAGTATGTGGACTGTGTTAACCTGTTTGAGGTATGTACTTAACCTTTCCTCTCTCTCAAGGTACTTTCACATTCCCTTGGTGACTTGTCCCTTTAAAGGAAGCCTAATCAATTTTTATTCGCTTTTTTCATTGCTTATTTACTGCTACTGTATATGTTATAATCTGATTACTGCCCATTACATCTCGAGGACCAAATTCAGCACAGGGACCACACAGGAGTGCTGAAGTTTATAGAGATCAAATTTATGGTGTAAAATCTTTTACTGTTGCTTTAGCACTAGTCAAAAATTTGGATGGTAATTGTGAGGAAATTTTGCTTTTGTAGACCATATTGCTAAATTGAAAGGTAACACAGGTGGCTTTTATTTTCTATAGTACAAGGTACTATATTTGTACCCATACTTTAGATCTGATTTTTGGTTTAATGTTGATGTGGAGATCTTCAACTATACCTCTCTTATTGTTATTTGATCAATATATTTATTTTATTACCTTTTACTGAAAGAGATGAAAATTATGTTATAATATGTTTTACTGTTGCTTTAGCACTATTCAAATATAGTACCATTTTATAATGCAGCTGTAGAATTGTTATGTTACTGTACCTCTGTTTCATATGTGTGCTTAATTGTTGTAGTATGTGGACTGTGTTAACTTGTTTTAGGTATGTACTTAACTTTTCCTCTCTCTCAAGGTACTTTCACGTTCCCTTGGTGACTTGTCCCTTTAAAGGAAGCCTAATCAATTTTTATTCGCTTTTTTCATTGCTTATTTACTGTTGCTGCATATGTTATAATCTAATTACTACCCATTACATCTCGAGGACCAACTTCAACACAGGGACCACACAGGAGTGCTGAAGTTGATAGAGATCAAATTTATGTTATAAAATCTTTTACTGTTGCTTTAGCACTAGTCAGAAATTTGGATGGTAATTGTGATGAAATTTTGCTTTTGTAGACCATATTCCTAAATTGAAAGGTAACACAGGTGGCTTTTATTTTCTATAGTACAAGGTACTTATCTGTGATGTGATGCTATCAGTATTGCATAGAGAGAAATGAGGGATATTTTTATTTGGCATCCCACCACCCTTCCTTATATTGTGATGATGAACTTTCAGGTTATATTGGATGGTTGTACATTTGATAGAGATATGACTGGTTGTACCTTCCCCACCTTGATTGAGCTATGATTGGTCTTGTGGTACCTTATCTTTCACTTGTGTTTAATGGGGTCATTTACACTCCTTGAGTAACTTTTAAAACCACCTTGTTGAAGTTTTTCTCTTATAGAGTACTATGGTTGTTTGGCCACATTTGGAGCATACGCTTGGTTCTAAAGGTCATGGGTCTTCTACTAGCCACACCTATGTTATGACCATTGTTTATATTTTCTTATTTTATGACCATTGTTTATATTTGTACCCAGACTTTGGATCTGATTTTTGGTTTAATGTTGACGTGGAGATCTTCAAGTATACCTCTCTTATTGTTATATGATCAATATGTTTATTTTATTACCTATTACTGATTGAGTTATTAAATACTTGTTGTACCTTCCCCACCTTGATTGAGTTATTATTGGACTTTGGGTACCTTGTCTTTGACTTGTGGTTAATGCGGTCATTTACCCTCCTTCATTTTTTTATACCACCTTGTTGAATTTTTGGTCTTATAGAGTACTTGACTTTGATCACTTGTGATCAGTTGTGGTGTGCTAATAATCACTTCTCTTCTGCTAAGACTTGGTTGAAGTTTATGATTTTTGTGACTTTATTTCTTTTGAGTTATGTACTGCGCTTGACTGTCATTGACCTAATCAACACCCGTCATTTCTCTCTCTCTGGTTTGTACACACCCTCTTGTAGGGTTAGCTGGTTCCTAGAGAATACTGGCCTCTCTGAGGCACAAACAGTCTTTTCTGAAAGTAACACTTCTGAGTATATTTTCAAGAATGGTTTCACACCCAAGTTGGTATCTTCAACTATATCTCTCTTTTTTTATATGATATATATGTTTATTGTATTACATGTTACTGAATATTAGTTTATCGTTTTAGTTTGCTTTTCAGTGTAACTAATTATAATTTGTTGATATGGCAGTTTTGAATTTATCATACATTGCAAAATGTTGTTTATTCCTTATGATTATTCAAAGGACACAAGGATGTGAAATCTGAGCTTGAAGAAGAACAATTTGCAAAGCATTGAAACATATTGATAGCAGATTTGAAGGACTTGTGTTATAAATTGAAGACTGAGCCTATTCTTTGTGACCAAATTGAAGTTGAGTTTGAATAGTGTTATGGGACAACATAAGTGTTACCTGTATGCATGTTGAATCAGAAGTGAAGAATAGTTTTTTACAACACATTTGTGCCATTAAAAGACAAAACTTGAAGTTGAAGAATTGATTGTTGAAAAGGGATAAGTATGAAAACTACTTGAACAAAAAGAAATTGTGTTACTGCTTATCATAAAGACTTGGTAACGCAGATCTACCTTTCATAATTGTTTATGGTTGTAGGTGGCTTGTTTAGTGCTTAGAACTTCATTTGAATGTTGGAATGAGGCACATGAATTTCAACCCATAATATGTACTAACGTGTCCTACTCAAGATAGTATTTTATAGAGCCTATGGTACATTTGTGCAAGTTTTTGTCATCCTTCCTTTTAGGGAAACTTTGAAAATATGGTTGCAATTGTAGGCAAAGTATGAGTGAGAGAATTTCAATCTCACTTCATATTACTTGGTTGAAATTCACTTGATACAATGTGCATATTTATAGCACATAACAAGCCTCCTAGGCATCAATCATGGCTTGTCTTTCACAACCATCTGCACATAATTAGCCCCACGATACAAATATTAGCAACTTTTGGACCTTTTACAATTGCAAGTGCCTCGTTACTTTTCTCACATGGATGAGAAGACAAGTGTCTCTAGGATATTTGTCCCTGGTGAAAGTATGTTCTGCAACTTCCCAATCAAAGGTTGATTTGTTGTTGGTCCTAGGTACTCTTCTCCAGCTTTCCTTCTTTGATGTACAAGTACTACACTTGAGCTCCTAGGATTCTTGAGTGATGATATAAATATTTCTTCTAGGAAGAATCAATAGGTTGTTATTGAAGATGCTGAATGCATCGAACACCTCCATATCCCCCACACTCGAGATAAGGATGGAAATTTCATGTTGTCGACATCCATGTTGAGAAAATTGTCCGACTACTAAAAATATGGAGATGCTAAGACCAATTCTACAAATGATCATTTTTTGTGTACAACTTTGAACTTCTCAATTCAATAAAATTGCAGAGTCTTTGAGCTTGGGTGATTTGGTGTATGGAGGTGCACTAGCTGAGTGTGATGCCTTATTATCTTGCTTAACAATTATGTATTGTATCGGTGGGATATCCTTAGATGTTGATCCCCTTTTTCCATTTTGATGACTACTCGATCAAAGATTTTAGGTTTCCGTGGTTTGCATTGTTAGGATGGGTTTTCGGATAATCCACGGTCAACATTTTTGTTGTTGTCTACGTTTCAAATCCCAAGCTGGATTCATCATCAGGACAGAATCCAACTTGGGATTCGAAATGTCGACGACAACAAAAATGTTGACTGTGGATTATCTAAAAACCCATCATGACTACTTGATTCCAACTTCATCATTCTTCGTATATGTTTGTGGGTTATCAGAATTGTTGGAGTCCTTAACTGTGCATTTGATAAGGGTTAATAAAATGAAACTTTTTGGTCCAAGACATGCCCAATAGTGTCCAAATGTCACTTCAAACTGCTGTAAAAGTTTCTCCAACGAAAAACAGGGTGTCCAATAGGAGGATCAGTCTTATTAAGTGAGGTATTAAGCCTTAGATGGTGACAAGATTTCATTCTTTTAGGAGGCTAGACCCCACTACAAGCTATTTTGAAACTATTATCTGAGAAAAATATGGATGGAGGCTGACACTAGTATCTAGATATGCTGACTACAAATTGTGTTGGATCGGATCACCATTCAACTGCTATCCACACATGCTTAAGATTGTGGCTTACAATTCTTCATGTTTATACATTTAGTTCAAGTTCTTGAGATATCTATTTAGGACTATGTTTGTTGTTTACATGCTCATGAAAAGTTTGATGATAAATGACTCTGAGAAAGTTTTATTAAGCATCTAAATACCATTATAGAAGCATATAGACATTCTTAAGAAGTGAATATAGCTAAGGTATAATTCTTTATAGCATATTTGAAGGACTTGTGTTATAACTTGAAGACTGAGCCTATTCTTTGTGACCAAATTGAAGTTGAGTTTGAATAGTGTTATGGGACAACATCAGTGTTACCTGTATGCATGTTGAATAAGAAGTGAAGAATAGTTTTTTACAACAGATTTGTGCCATTAAAAGACAAAACTTGAAGTTGAAGAATTGATTGTTGAAAAGGGATAAGTCTGAAAACTACTTGAACAAATTTTTTTTGTGTTACTACTTATCATAAAGACTTGGTAACCCAGATCTACCTTTCATAACTGTTTATGGCTGTAGGTGGCTTATTTAGTGCTTAGAATTTCATTTGAATGCTGGAATAAGGCACATGAATTTCAACCCATAATATGTACTAACGTGACCTACTCTAGCTAGTATTTTATAGAGCCTATGGTACATTTGTGTAAGTTTTTGTCATCCTTCCTTTTAGGGAAACTTTGCAAATATGGTTGCAATTGTAGGAAAAATGTGAGTGAGATAATTTGAAAAGGGTGTTGAAGCCACTCTAGATCTTGCAAATGTCTTCCTAAAGGACAAGTTTAGTACCTATTACAAAGCTATCATGCCTTCTGTCATTAGTTATTCTGTGAAGAAGCTCAACTGGAATGACAAAGGTTTCAAATCAGGAAACTACTAAATGTTTGGTGTAGAATTGAAGAAGCAGGGGAGGCTACGGCATCCCTAAATATTGACACCATTGGCACATGTTCTAGAAAAAAATTCTTCTTGCCTTTTCTATGAATATAATCATAAAGGCAACCTCTCAAACTTCCTTCACACTAGTAATGTTTTTGTATTGGATTGGACATCTCGTTGCAGCATTGCTAAAGCTGTAGCACAAGGTTTGGCTTTTCTACATGGGTGTCAATAGCCAATCTTCCATCTTGATCTCACTTACAAAAAAAATCTTTTAAATTCTTTTGATATTGAGCTTTGCAAGATTGTTGATCCTTCTAAGATCAAAGGGATTATTTCTGCAATTGTTGGCTCAGTTGGATACGTTCCTCCAGGTATGCTCCAGCTGCTCATTTATGCCAAAACATTACATGTTACAGAACGTTTTGTTTTATAGTGTATTTTTAGGTTTGTAGAGTTCCTGATGAATGATACAACAAACTAAGTCAAATGCAACAACCGGTGAAGACGGAGGTGTAGGCTGATACCTTGTGATTTTACGTGCATTCAACTTTTTTTTTTAAACACTTCCAGGTATCATCGCTATATCGACGAACATTAGTGAAGGCTATAGAAATTAGTTCCACGTAGGTGCTGAACCTACCACGAAATATTGTGGATACTGAGATGATGATTTGTGGAACTATAAAACTGTTTCCACGTAGGTGTTGAACCTGCCATGAAAGATTGTGAAACGATGCATGGATACTACGATGGTGATTCATGGAACTATAAAAATGTCCCCACGCAGGTGTCGAACCTACCACGAAAGATTGTGAAAAGCTGCGTGGATACGACGACAATGATTCATGGAACTATAAAAAAATTTCCACACAGGTGTTGAACCTGCCATGAAAGATTGCGAAACGCTGCGTGGATACTGCGACGATGATTCATGGAAATTTATAAATGTTTTCACGTAGGTTCGAGGAACTTATAAGAGCTTTATGTCGATATAGAGATGAAACTTCGTGGCAAGATTCATTTTCCATAGATCTGAGAACTGTAGTGTAGTTGACACGTGGCCACTATGAAGCGTTGCTATTGACACGATGGGGAATTTTCGTCCATATATCCATGAATGTCGTTCCACGAAAAAATGAGACCCCAAACGTTGCAACGGGGACAAAAATTCGTGTCTATTACAATGAAAGATCGTGGCAAAATTGGCCATATGTACTAGTGAGGGGACACATTTGGTTCAGGAGCATCGGCCAACCAAGCCGATTTTATAAGGTCATGAAAGCCATCTAGTTGCAAATGATAATGATTGAATTTGAATGGGTATGAGTTTTTTCCCCTGGAAAAATCAATTTCCAAGTTATAGGTAGATGATATGAGATGGGATCATAGTCCACACAGGATCTGTATCGATTAAAAAAAATCCTAAGATGATCCACCATCATAAATCTATCCAGTCGTTTTTCCACCATCCTGTCACTAGCAAGACCATTTTTCCATGTAGGTTCCACAATCACCGGAGTAATATCTATCAGGCCGACCGTCGAGAAAGAATGTTGAAAGAAGTTGCACAAACGGTCAAGCTTACCCGTCGAACCCCAGACTTCAGCATCACTTAAGACAAGATTAAATTCACCAACAATAAGAAGGTTATTAGTTTCAAATAACCTTCATCCATAACCTGTAGCCAAAAATGATTCTTGTTCTCATACGGAGCATATACATTGATCAAATGAACTTTTCCAATTAAACCACAAATCTGACCTTCTAGTAAAATCCCCAATGGGATATGATGAGCCTCCAAAGCAAACACCCGGGGATTCCATGCACAAAGTAAACCCCCTGACTGCCCAATAGTGTCCACAGAACAAATAATCCAATCCTTTCTCAGACACATGAAGAAATGTCGAGCCTTATCAGCAGAACCAATAGTTTCCTGTAAAAACACAATATCCAGCTTTCTAATATCGAGAAGTCTTTTGAGGGATGATCTTTTCTGAGGTCCCCCAATCCCTCTGATATTTAAGGAGAGGAAGATCATTTCTTAACCCTAGCAAGGGCTTTCAAGCTTCTAAGCACCCTGGATTGAGAAGAAGAACTGACAGATTGAGGCTCCTCAATACTACCAGTAGGTGTTGGATTAGGATTTTTTTACGAGAACTTTTAGTTTTAATAGGAGAGAAGTCCGCAGCCAAACCCCCCACATGGCCACCCTTAGATATTTTTGCCTCCATCGCCATCATATTTCCCACACCGCCCCCCACTGAAGTTTTGTCTATCATAGCAGGACGGTTTCCAATATATGTACATAGGGGGGATTTTTTAAGAATCTCGGCATACGAAGGAGAATCGGATAATGGGGGAATGAGGCCTACCGGATCCACAAGAACAGAGTATTTCACCTCCCCAAGAATATTCATCGAAGATTCCCTAGGGACAAGGTTCATAGAATGTTCCTAAGGCAACGTAATCGATGAGTCTGAATAGATTTCTATGTTTGAAAGACCCCCATCACCAGGTGACTCGACAAAAGTGGGGTTTGATGGAAAATGAGAAAGAGGAACAATATATAGAGGGGGAAAAGGGACAACCTACTCGAATGGTCCAGGAATATGGTCAACCCACCCAAAGCGGATAGGGATGGTAGAAGGATTCATAAAATCACCCAGGGATGGCTGAGGTACAGGGTCCTCAATGCCCAAATAAAAATAAGGACCCCCCCCAATACAACTCTCCCCCAACCGGTCTCCCTTTGACTCTATTGAAATAATGAACTGTAGATCTTCATCAGATAATTGTGAAGCAAATTGGGGGTCATGAGACCTTAACTTACCCATTAGAGTAGAAGAATACACCAAATCCGCTAAGAATGTCCTCTGACAACCATGTCTGCACATCCTCAGAAGAGAGATCTGGATCTGATCCTGAGCAGCCAGAGTGACACTGTCTCCAGAGGTGGCCGACGTCTTTGCATCGAGGGCATCGAAAAGGGAGACCCCAATAGTAAAGGGTTTGGCAATATGTCTTGTTATGCCAATAAATCTCAAGTGTATCCAAAAGTCCCTTTTGCATGTCAATCTACATTAGCATTCTCCCCACACGCCGGTCCATTGCGGTCAACATCTCCTTAGAAATGTGTAAGAAACGACCCAGATGATCACCAACAGCTGTAAAGGCTTGCCTGTTCCACATTGGTAGAGGAAAATTTGGCAAATGAGCCCAAAGATGTCTATATCTAATCCTTTCTTTCACAAGGTCAAACCCCATGTACCAATGTTTCAGCATCAAGCTACCATTACCTCGAATCCATGTTTTTTCCAAAATAAGGGTTGCATGCATTTCTTTCCTGAAGATAAAGCAATACCACCCATTGGAAAAGATGATAATGTCGGGTCTGTACCCCGCCAGTGGTGCCCAAGCACCACCGAACCAAGTCTCTATTTCTTTTGGGTTCATTGCTTTATAACTAAACTTTCCCATAGGATCCTTGACTGATAAGGCGACAATACCTTCCAAAACAAGGTTTTTTCCATTAGCATGTTCCTACCATCCATACGTTTTTTCATTTTTCCATTTCAAAATATAGGTCTTTGGTTCTACATATTCTATATAATATTCCCACCACAATTGATGCAAGGGCCAGCATTGGGTGGCATCACATTCACATGCTGAGTAGAAACATTCCCCGAAGAAACCGTAGTTCCCACCTATGCAACAGAGGTGTCTCTTTCCCCCACGCCAATGTGGGTGATAGTGCAGCAATTACCCGACATGACTTGACCTTCTTTGTTTGGGCTTGTAACAGGGATTTGTATTCCTCATCAGATTTGATAACACCCCCACACCATTCATCTGACAGTCTATCCCTATCAGTCTAGGATTTATCCGCCATTTTGTTATCAAATATATCTTTTGATATCCATGTGGTGTATCGAGCTTCCCAACTGACCAGTATTCAAAACTGTCAAGTTAAAAGCTAGGATCCAAAACACTGGTTAATGTTATATTTTAATCCCCACCGAGACTCCTCTGTTTACCCATATCTACCCACCATTAAACCCCATTGTTATTAAAAACCCTATAGCATCCCTGGTATTTCAAGAAACGAAGCTGGTCACCATTAAACTAGTAAACCCCCAACCCGCCCCTTCTGATCTTCCGTATATGAAATTGTTCATACATTACTTCTTATCATATAATATAATATAACACACTACAAAAAGCTATAATAACTTATATAACTTTTTTTATAATTTATAACCATAAACACACTACAATAATTCATATTTAGAATCAGGAATTGGTTCACGTTATAAAAATATTTACTTTAAGAAATTATAACTATTTTTCGATAACTATAACTATATAACCTTCTTCATGTGATGATTGCAACCACTTACACACTTTATCATGTATTCATTGTTTACCATCTATTTTCATGTTTTTTATATATTTCATTCACAATTATGGACTCTTTTGAAAAACAAAAATTAATGATTACCAAATTCATATTTATGTGGACGGTTTTGAACAATTACAAAATTTGCTTTCATCATAACAACTAGATAGTTCTATTCAACATCAAATTATATCCAAAATAGTGCTTTTAACTTATGTTTCCCCATCCTTGATTCTTGATAACATCTTTGTGCCCAGAGCTAATAAAAGTCCCTCCTTTGAAAGTGCATCAACTTGATTGTTTTATTCCCTAAAAATGTGGCAAATTAAAAAAGAATTGAATGCTCCTGCCAGGGTTTTCAGGTTTGTTCCAATACCTTGTAGATTTATGTTCAACAGATTCTATTTTCTATTAATTATTTTTACATAAAATTCTGAATCACCATATACTTGTAAGTCCCTATTGTCTTCCTCTATAGCTATTTTCATCAAAGATATTAAAACCAACCCTTCCGCTCTATTATTTGTTCCCCTTCCACTATTAGCTTTGAATTGAATTCTATAGATATCAAATAGAAAGATTATACCTCCCAATCCACACTTTTCCCCTGCACTGGCTCCATCGTTATAACCACGGTTATAACCATAACACACTTTACAACTCTTTTCCTACGTTATAACCATAACACACTCTACAATAGGTTTTTATAACTTTTTCATACTTTATAATCAAGAATTTGAACAGTAATTCATGCTATAAATATTCATGATACAATAAGTTCTTATAACTTTTTCATACATTATAATCAAGAATAAGAACGGTAATTCATGTTATAAATATTCGCGATAGAGAAAACATATGTAAGTACGAGGCACACATTATAACTAAGAAACGATTTAAAAGGTCATATTAATGACTCTATTTTTAAATTTAAGTTTGTCTTTTTATTGTTTATATATTTTTATATTTAAAAGTGAAAGTAATTTAAAGTAAAAGTACTATAAGAGTTATATATATATATATATATATATATATATATATTATGAATATGGTTAATTATGGATTTTCATCCACTATTTAGAATTTGAAAAGTAGGAAACTTTAGCTCAAGCAATGCCACCGAAACCATAAGGGATAATGTCATTCTCTAGAATATGATCATTTCTTATAAAGTTGATTTTGATAGTACATATTTTATTTTGAGGCCCATTTTTTACTTGAAAATTCCCCTAATGTGTGTGTTATGTTTGATTATTATTTGGTTTCTATGAATACAATATCTGATCTTATGAATTTGTTGTTTGTTATTGCATGAATGCTATGAATGATTAAGAATAGTTGGAAGGAACACCTCTTATCCCTTCAGCACTGCAGAAACATGGTTTCTATAGTCCCCATAGATGCATTGGGTAAGAATTCATCTGCTTGTAGGTGATGCCGAAAGGGTCGGTATCTTAGGTTTTTGTTTGTGAATTAATGTTGAAACTTGGGTATGACCACTGTGCGCCAACAGATGGTTTTGTTGTTAGGACTGATATCTGTGACTAAAGGGGATGTGGAGGCCGACTAAGAAAGAGATTGACCAGTGGCTAGAAACAAAGGAATATGAATTTTCTATAGATCAAAGTACGAACCCACATATTAGCCCACAGGAGTGGTTAGGGAGGTACGTGTTTTCAAATTTACATGCAATTTTATTTGGTGAATTCTCAATCATTTTGGATGAGTGGTTAAAGAGGATAGATGAAATGAACAAGACATTCTTCCTTGTTGTTCTGAGGAATTGGACCCCTGATTTGATTCAACAAGTTAATACCATAAGTAACTAGATCTCACGTGCAGTAGATTTATGGATGGATAGTGTATTGGGGGGTTATGTTATCGAGTTTGCTATAAGTTGTACCCAATCATGCAGTATTGCTGAAAGGAAATTCTTTAGAGTTCCACGTGGAATATATTTAAAAGCATTGTCTACTTGGATCAAGATGTTGTTGTGTGATAAGGGGGTTATGAGGTTGAAATCTGATCACTAGGTTCCTTTGTGCTCATAGGGGTACTAGGAGATGACTAGGGGATCATCTGAGAGTATGGGAGGGATGCAGGAAAGAATGAATAAGGAAAATATGAGCTAATAATTTTGAGAAAATAAGAACGTGCGATGGAAAAAAATATTAGAATGTTGTGTAGTGGAAAAATATTTTGGTACAGTAAGAAGACGATTGTGGCTAATAGAGAAGGGAAACATAATGAGTTTGAGGAGAGAGACACCAGTGCAACTTTCTAGATCAAAGGACTACCACACATAGAAAGGAAGGAAGAGAACACTTAACCCAATCTAGTAAAAGAAGATCGAGTGCATCCTAGTAACTGCACTCAAGTTGTTTCATATGTTGAATGCACGACCTTGTGCGCGTCTCCAAGATTTGAGGTGAGAAATGAAACTTTTTCATGAGTAGTTGTAGTCAACACGTGAAGTAAGGATAGTAGTAAAGGTAGTCATATTAGTGCAAGTAGTACGACAACCCAGGCTCAGTTAGCAACACCAAGAACAAATATTATGTAGTACACAATGGCAGAGGTATACCACAGTTTGAGAATGCATGTCTTCCATGGAGTGGGGACAGAAGTTCCGAAACAAAATTTATTTGTTTGTGAAGCAATCTAGAAAATAAAACAGGTCCAGGATGATGATACGAAAATAGTGCAGCTAGTAACAACATTCAGAGACCGTGCGTTACTCTGGTTTATGAAATATCAATCAACCACACCTCAGGAACAAGCCAAAACATTAGAATTCATCAGGAAAGCGCTGCTAAAATAATTCAAGAAATCGAAGTATGATTCATAGTGTATTACGGAAAAAGATATTAAGCAATTGCAAAATGAATCAGTGTGGGATGTTGATTAGAGATTCAAGGTGTGATGGATCAGTTGACCTTCCAAATTCCAAATGAACAACATAAGGAATGGTCCATTGATGGATTGTTACTGCATATATGCTCCCATTAACGCAGTAAAATATTATGTCGCAGTTAGACGCACTAGATATGCGATGAACTTGGAAGCCTCCCCTGTAGGAGAGAGTGGCGTAGGGATCGATCAGGTTCATTCATAGTTAGTAGCATTAACAATTTAGTTATAGAAGATCGCTAAAGCAAAGGAAAAGTGCAAAGAATTATGGTGTGTGACATGTAGAATCGAAGGTCACCATAAAAACAAGTGTCCATCTTTTAGAGATTGTTTTCCTACAAGGTCCCTGAATCCTTTCCCCACGGGAGGATGGGTATGGTATGAGATACACAGAACGACGGGTCATCACCCAACCGCTTGTACCTTGATGCATAGGTATTAGACCAGTGCCAAAAACTTATTATGTAATTTCTGCACACTCAACTTGATGAGAGAATGCACCTCAAATGCATATAGAGTTCAAGGCGAACCTGGAATGGAAGGAGGGGTACCAAAATATAATATTCTGAGTTCAAGGAAGAGGAGGTTTCAGAAGAAGAAGAGGTCTGATCATCTGTTATAAATATAACAAGTCTAGTCATTGTGCATGAGATTGTTTGAATCCTTGTATAACATACATATATTGTACACAATTGGATCATGCAATAGAATACTGTCCACAGCTGAACGCGATGTGGTAGGCGAAAAGGAACCATTAGAATATACATATGATAGCAGTGGAAGAATGCGATGATAGACCAAATATAGGGAAAGTTATGTGTGGAGGAGTAAGAATAGGGGTCGATGTGATAGAACAAATAAACCAAACCGAACAATGGGTCAAGAAAGCAATAGAACCACCTCCAAATTTTGATCCTTGGAGGGAGAAGGAAATATACAATAAATCAAGGAAGGAGCTTCTAGAAACAGGATGCGGAGCATCGAAATCACAATGTATGTATGATAGGACACCTAGGTATTATACGCCTCCACTCTATGACTATTCAATTCCAGAAAGGGCAGTCGAGAAGATAGGTACATTGAAAATTTTCTGAAATATTTGTTCAGAGCTGATGAAGGATGAAACTACATTAAAAATGTTGTGCAGGACAATCAACTAGTGCACCTAAGATAAAGAAGCACATGTTATATAGCGAGCAGTTAATCAGGTATAGTGCAAGAGAAGGATGAATAAGGAATTTTGACTTAGTCCAAAGATAGGAGACTACAATATGGATTATATCATATTGGACCTAGGATATGATGTGAACATCCTTCCAAATCATACATGGGAGATGATGGGAAAACCAAAGTTTATCTAGTCACCCATTCAGTTAAGGCTAGCAGATCAACACAAGATTGTTCCGATTGGAAGACTGACAGGAGTAAATGTTGATATTAATGGAGTGTGTAGTATAGTAGATTTTGAAGTCATTGAGATAGTGGATGATATTAAATGTTATCCAGTGTTACTTGGACTTGATTGGGCCTTCAACAACTAGGCTATTATTGATATGAAAAAGAGACAAATGATCTTTGAAGTAGAATATTTGAGAGTTAATGCGCCATTGGATCCCACATAAGGAAGATGATATGTGGAACTAATAAGGAACGAATAACTTGATAAACTGTATAATGTGACCATGTGGATGGAATATTATGTTAATCCTACTGCAGACAGTGTACTCAGTTGGTGGAGCATCAATTCTTGCGACTCAAATTTAGAACAATCCTTGGAAGATTGGCAGCGTATGTTACATGAGATATCTTCAAGGAGGTGTGCTCATATACTTGTGCATTGTGCTAGATTGGAACTGAGGTATGTGATCAACCAAAGTATGACGAACTGACAAATATATATTCCTTTATAAAATAATTTGAATTGCGGATACCTATGTAGCATAGAATGTCAAGATTATATGTTGCGCTGAAATCAATTCATGGAAGATGGTGGTTTTCACATAGGGATAGAATAGATGATTGACAACAATGTAGAAGGTTGTTATAGGTCATATTTGGAACTAAATATAATACAGAGAAGTATATTGGCTTGAGTTTTCCTTTGGATAATATTACACAGTGCACCTCAACATGGAGGCCAGTCCCTAAATAGGAATGAAAACACTTGTTTGTACAAACCCTAGACATGATCCCGAAGAACTAGTACTTGTATTTAGAAGTGCGTAGAGGAACATCAAACTAGGAATATTTGACTCACAACTTCAAGGTAACTTTCAGTTTTGAAGATGAGGATCCATCAGTGCACGTGGTGTTGCAGGTTATCAAAAAAAAGTTCTTTGTATCTGAAATATCGACGGGACTAGTACCACTATGTAGTGTGCACAGACCTTCTACAAAGGTTCATGAGGTTTTGGAATGCTACAATGTGACTGGAGAATAATAGGAGGAGGAAAACTGGACGAATTTGAAAGTACCATAAACTATAGGAGGGGATTGATCTTGGATCATCCGATTATTCAAAGTCGTTGAAAATGCGCAAGGTTAATATTGGTACGAAAGGTAATAGCAAGTTCATGAATATTGGAGACTACTAGAATGAAGAAACTGTCAAGACGATTGTTGATTTACTGCGCGAATACCATGACATGTTCCCAAATACATTTTCATAAATGAAAGGGATTGCGCTGGAACTAGGAGAAATGAAGATCCATTTGAAGCCGGATGCCAAGCCAATAAAGCAGATACTGTACCGACTAAATCATTTGTATAAGTAGAAAGTAAAATCAGAGATAGATAAAATATTGGAAGCTAGGATTATTGAACCTGTCAAAGAATTAGAATGGATCATCCTGATGGTGATCCAAGACAAGAAAATGGGTGGAATCATAATTTTTGTAGATCTATGCAAATTAAACAATGCTTTCTTACATGACCCATTCCCTACCTCATTTATAGATGAAATTTTGGAAAATGTAGGAGGACATGAAGCTTACTCATTTATCGATGGATTTTATGGGTATCATTAGATTAGGATTGCGCAAGAAGATAGGCATAAGAAAACATTTTCAATGGAATGGGGATGCTATCAGTATAAAGTAATGCCTTTTGGACTAAATTATTCATCGACAATATTTTTATGAGTGGTTGTCGCAACTTTTAAGGAGTTTATTCATAAATTTCTAGAAGTATATTTAGATGATTGGATAGTGTTCAGTTTGTTGAAGGACCATGTTGAAAATTTTGTCATGTCCCCTCATTGATTATAATTGGATTGAGTTCCTAACCCAATCAATCCCTTGGTGTGAGGAAAAAAACTCATTTACTTGGGGTTAATTTTGAGATTACAGGCATTAATTAATTAGAAGTTGTTGATGTTATTTTATTATAGTTTGAAATGCACTCGATGAGAATTATTTTTCATTAATAAATATTTTATTTCAATAGAATAAGTGGATAATGCTCCACAAGGGCGCATTAGAGGATAAGGTTGACCAATAGGTAACTTGCAAGAGAAGAAAAGATGAAAGCAGCCAAAGCTAGGAAAATCAAGAAAAAGGAAGAAAATATAGCACAAGGCAGAGAAGCAGCTAAACTCGGGAAAAGCATAATAAATCAGAAAGCATATAAAAGCAAAAAGGAGGATAAGGCAAAAAAGCAAGACAAAGCAGAAAATCAATATAAGGAAGAAAAGCAAGGAAAAAGCAAGACAAAGCAGAAAAGTAGAATAAGGTAGAAAAGCAGGAAAAATCAGGGAAGAAAAGAAAAAGCAGGATAAAGCAAAGGAAAAAAGCAAAAGAAAAAGAAAAATCAGAAAGCAAAGCAAAGCATAAAGCAAAGGTAAAAGCAGAAAGCAAAGCAAAGCAGAAAGCAAAGGCAAAAGCTAAAGCAGAAAGCAAGCCAAACATTATCCACTCCATGAGGGAGCATTAGTATTTATTACTTGCTCCAAAATTCACCCTGAATCTATAAAAGAAAGAGTGTGCACCACTCTCCCATATTTTGACAGTTTGAGAATTGAATTGAGTGCAATGGTGCCTCTGACTTAGGAGATGTGCCCCTAGTCCAAGCTGGGATATGTGCCCCTGAGTTTTGTGGGAGGATGATGACATCCAATCTTCATCATGGAGTTTATTTCAGGTCCTGAATTCTGATCCAGTTGAATTCAATCTTTTTACAGATATTAGAGATCCCCCCGTCCATAATTATGATTAATTCTAGTCTTTCCTTGATGGAGATTCTTATTTCTTGTGTATTTATTTCCTGAGAGTTCTATGAGAAGTATTTCAGATACTGATGGATGTTACTTATGTAATAATTAACCTCTAAAATATATTTTACAGACTAAATAAAGAAAAGTATACCTTTCATGTCCATCTCTTGCACCTAGTCTAGATTGTTATGAAAAAGAGCTAGTTTTCAGTGTATGATTGATAGAGGAATATATATAAATCCAAATTGAATTATTTAAGTTTTTATGTTAATTAAAATTCCAATATACTCATCCCAAGTCTGAAACCAATAATTCGTGACCTTATTCTACTATTTGGAAATTCCTAAATTTGAACTAGTTGTGTAATCTTGGGTGCCAATTTTGATTGTCTATCTTTGAAAATTTATCAGACCTATTCAAACTTAATAGAGTTAATATAAAATTATATTTGACTATAATTGGATTTTATTGATCCTTCCTAAGTCAAATCCTCCCATAATCCTTTGAAATTACCTTTCCTACAGCCAGTCAAACCGCTAGTCTTCATTGTTTTTCCTTAAGTTTTGTAGGGGAGTTAGTTAGTGTATCATAAGACCTGATTGGTAAATTACGATGGTATTAGAGCGTGCTACTTTGAACCTGTTCTTTTTAATCTTCTATCAATCCAAAAATAAATTCAGATCCCAAGAAGAAAGATCCTTTGTCAAAGGAAGAAGAAGGCGAAGAAGTTAATTTTACTGAAGGCAAGTTACAAGGAGAATTAGAGATGTTTCATAATGAATAGAAATTTGAATTCAAACTCTTTGTGCAAAGAACGATGAGGTATACAATACATATCTCATAACATTGTCCAATCCGGTAAAGAAACCAGAGAGGTCTTAGCTCAGCAGCTAGGAAACAAAAATGGGGAGGGGAGTAGCAGTGGCTCCCAACACGGTGAAAATAAAATCACTGGTGGTTCTATTTTATCAAGAACTGGGCCTCACAATCGCCCTGATGAATTCAATATGGAGTATCAGTACAAACCAAGGCCCATTATGCATAAATTAATTGAAGAGCAAAAGGAGGAACTTGGATTTATACATGAAGCCCTGGCTTCATGGGAGGATAATTTTGTTGAATACCTTACACTAAGTGAAGATTGTAGAAGATCTTTTCCATTCAATTGTTTTTTATGCTCAATACAAGATTAATCCAAGAGTATTTTTTCAGATGACTAATCAAAATTATCAATTGAAGAATGCCATTGGTAAGATTTATTTTCCTTACTTTGATGGCTCACAAAAGTGCATTGCTAGTTCTTATATACATAAGCTAGATACATATGTTTAGTTGAATCTAATGGCTGAGAAAGATGATATCAAGTTGGATACTCTACACTTAGATTGTGAAGCCAATGATTGGTAGTTACATGGTATGAATACACTTGGCATGATCAAGTGACCACTTATGAATATTTCACAAGAAGATTGTTTCAAAAATTTGAAAAAAGAGACCCTAAAGTCACTTTCAGAGAGATGGCGCATGTGAAGCAGAATGGAACTCCTGAAGCCTACATATTTGAGTTTCAGAAGTTGGCTGTGATGGTCACTGATATATCAAAAGCTCACTTGATCCTTTTTTTCATTGAAGTATTAGTAGAACCTTTGAAAGGTTTAGTGAAGGCCTACAGACCCTCCACCTTGCATGATGAATTGAATAGAACAAGATATTTTCAAGATTCTATTCCTAGGACCCAATTTCCTCCTATAACTAATGCCCCTGCTCAATTCAAGAATCAAAGGCAACCCATTCTGTAAATTTCAAGAAGGACAATTTCTCCAAATATAGATATGAATTGAGAAGAAAGAAGTTGTGTTTCACCTGTCTTGAACCATGAGTTCTGGGACACAAGTGTGCTAAGGGAAAAACACACTATATTTTCAATTTTATTCAGAGAGTGAAGCCGAGGAGGAAGAATAAGAGGCCCCAGTAGATGCATAAATGGCCTACGATACTATTGAATAAGAGCATCATTAACAAGTGAGAAAAAATGCAGTATTGTCAAGAGTGCCTCTCTTTCACACTCTTATATTCAAAGGAGTGGTGCAAGGGAAATCAATCACTGTTTTGGTGGATGGAGGAGAAACACATACCTTTATTAATTCATATTTTGTTGAAATAAGAAAGCTACCTACTCAGAATTTCTAAGGATTCACTGTCATCGTTCTAGGTAATCATTCTATGGATTGCTCTAGATGGATTCCTAAATTGCAAGTCACTATAGGAGATTACACTATTACAGATAGCTTTTATGTTGTGAATGTGGCTGATACTAACATGGTTTTGGGAGTACAATAGTTGTATTCCATTGGGAATCACACAATATACTACAAGGTCCCTGAGATGAGATTCCAAGATGAAGGTGGAAAGGGGGTAGTGTTGAGAGGGATAAACACCTACCCAAAGAAAGTAGTGAGTGCACATAGTATGATATCCCTTTTGAGGCATGGAGACAGTGAATGGGCTGCAGAGTTGCAAATCACTACTAAAGGAACCTCCTTGTAGGTAGCACAATATCTATAAGACATTTAGAAGTTGCCCCAAAATCATAAGAAGGTGTTTGGGGAACTTCCTTATGGTAGGCCATCTAATAGGGGAGTGAAGCAAAGAATTGAATTGGAGATAGGCACATCACCTATAAAATTCCATCCTTACAATCATCCAAAAATATTCAAGGATGATATAGAGTGAACCATCAAAGAACTGCTTGAATTGGGGTTTATCTGACCAAGATCAAGCCCTCTTTCATCCTTTGTAGTCCTTGCCAAGAAGAAATATTGGACCATGTGCTTGTGTATATACTATAGAGCTCTCAACAAAAATACCATCAAGAACAAATATCCTATTCCAAGGATGATGAATTAATGGATGGACTACATAGAGCAAAATACTTTTCAAAGATTGACCTTCGCTTCGGTTACCATCAAATCAGAATGTTGGAGGAGTACATTTAGAAGACAGCCTTCCGATGTCATCATGGACACTTTGAGTTTTTAGTTATTCCTTTTGGCCTAACTAATGCACCAGCAAACTTTCAATCTTGCATGAATAGAATGTTTAACAATGAGCTCTATAAGTTTGTTCTTGTTTTCTTTGATGATGTTTTGATTTATAGTAGAACTTGGGAGGAGCATTTAAATCACTTGGACATTGTGCTAACCATAATAACAGATCAATATTTTTATGCTAAACTGTCCAAATGTGAATTTGGAATGATTTATATTTTATATCTTGGTCATTTGATTTGGAAAGAAGGGGTCAAGGTTCACATGGAGAATATCCAAACCATTTTGGATTGGCCAAGTCCTAAAAATCTCATTGAATTGAGAGGATTCATTGGAATATGTACTTACTACTGAAATTTTGTCAAAGTATTTTGAAAATATACATCTCCATTGACATATATTACTAAGAAGGGATCCTTTGATTGGTCAGAAGAAGCTGAACAAACATTCAAGAGGATGAAGGAGGTAATGAGTAGTTGTCCTATTCTTGCACTTCTATATTTTTCTCAACCTTTTGTTCTTGAATGTGATGCCTCGAGAAATGGGATTGTAGTTGTCTTGATGCAAAACAAGCAACCCATAGCCTTTGAAAGTAGGAAGTTGCAGCCCCATGAGAGGCTATACTCATTTTATGACAAGGAGATGCTATCCATCATGCATGCGCTAGTCAAGTTCATACTGTTGAAATATTGTAACTTCTAAGAATATTATATTTGTATTATTCTGGAGATGTTTCATTCCTCCAATGGGACTTTATTATGTATCTGGAGATGTTTATTCCTCCGATGGATTATGGTAACTAGGTTTATTAGATCTCCCATGTGGGGATCGGCCCTGAGTTAATTTATTAAGGGTTATTAGACTCTCTTGGAGAGGTCGGCCCCATAGGGTAAAAAGTCAGTCGAAAAACAAGTATAAGTAGAGGAGGTTGTTCCTCACTTATCTCACTCTTCCATCACTCGGAAAGTAGTGCACAAGTGAGAGAGAGGTCTGCATAAGAGGTAGAGAAGGAGCTCTAGTCTTGGACTACATCTTGTATTTTGGTTGATCATCTCATTGAGGAAAGCTTTGCTGGGTTTTCTACCCCATGAGGGTTTCCCAGGGTAAAATCTCTGTCGATATTGTGATTGTGTTTTTTTCAGTGATCTTCCTAGTCAAATTAGTATAAACTTAACATGGTATCAGAGCTAGCTTGAATAGGACATCTTTCACAAGGTAAAAATCTCTCTGTCTCTCCTCCAGTGAAAATTAGGGTTTCTGTAAAAGTTGGTATTTTTGAATTATGATTGCATGGCTAGATAGCCCTCCTCAAAATCGAAGTTTTGAGCCCTGGATCGAGGTTTTTGGTTGGGTAGAACTTTGGGAAAGTCAAACCCTAGTTTGACCAAAAGTGCAGTATACCAAAAATTCTGTTGTAGATCCGGAAGGTGAAAAGTTGAAGTTTCTAGAAGCAGAACACACCATAACTTTCAATCAGGCACATCTCCTGGTAAGTGTTATTATATCCCTTGAGAAACTTCAATCTCTTTGATCCCTGAAGAAGATGGCTCCAAGCACTAAGCTTGAAGACAAGCTAGAGGGTATAGAAAATTTCCAGGCATGGAAATATAGAATTGGCCTCATTCTTGAAGAGAATGATCTTTCCCAGTATATCGAGGATGAGATTGCAGAACCTGAAGAAGATGAAGCTAAAGGGAAGCATAGGAAGGATTTGATTAGGGTAAAGAGAATCATTGTTGATTCTATAAAGACCACTTGATTCCCCAAGTGGCATCCTAGAAGACTCCAAAGGAAATGTATGATGCCCTTTCCATAATGTATGAGGGAAAGAACATCAATAGGAAGATGAATTTGAGAGCTCAATTGAAGAGCACAAAGATGAATAAAGGAGAATCTGTTCAAGACTATTTCCCAAGTATCTCCCAGTTCAAGGAACAACTAGATGCTATTGGAGATACCCTTGATGAAGATGAACTAGTCATGACTGCTCTAAATGGTCTCACTAGACCATGGGAAACATTTATCCAAACCATGTGTGCCAGAAAAGAGAGCATGAAATTTGATGTGGCATGGGAAGATTGCATCCAGGAAGAAGCTAGGGTTCCCAATAGGTAAGCCTTGCTCAAAGAAGATGACCAAGCCTTGGCTACGCACACTAAGAGAAGAAGGAAGCAATCCTACTTCAAGAAGGACAGTCACAAGGAGTCTCAATCTCCACAAAGATTTCAGAAGAAAGGAAGAAGAAAACACTCTTATTTCTAGTGTTTCAATTGCCACAAAATAGGACACATTGCTAGACATTGTCCTTCAAAGAAGAAGAAAGATCTTCACCATAGAAGAAATCAAGCACATATTGCAGAAGATGATAATGAAGAAGAAGAAGAAGAAGAGGAAGAAAGGCCTCACAAGAAAATATCTAGAAGAGAAGAAGAAGAGGAAGAAAGGCCCTTCTTCAAGAGAAGATCTAGAAGAAATGAAGAAGAAGATGCAGAAGAGTATGTTCTATTCTCTGCACTCTCTGGAACTATAACACCCGGAGAAGATACATGGCTTATTGATAGTGGTGCTTCAAAGCACATGACTGGACAAAAGAAGACTCTTTCAAAATTGGAAGAGAAGACCTCTCCACAGAAAGTGTCATTAGGAGATGACTATCAATATCCCATCAAGGGAATTGGTGAAGCAAACTACAAGCTTGATTTTGGAACCCCCATGAAGATGAAAGAAATATTGTATGTACCAGGATTGAAGAATAACTTGCTTTCCATCTCAGCATTGGATAAGAAAGGCTATAGAGTTGCATTCATTGATGGAAAAGTATTTATGTGGTCCAAAGGTAAATGTATTAAGGATGCAATTGTCATTGGTGAAGAGGAAGGAGGTCTGTGCAAGCTAAAGGGCCATCCAGAAGTTGCCCTTGTACATGAATCCACTAGCCCAAATGAGCTATGGCATAGGAGGCTTTCTCATATTAATTACAAGGCACTACCTCATGTAAGCAAGGTAGTTATAGGTCTGCCAGACTTAAAGATTGATCATGATGGTACATGCAAAGGTTGTGCAAAAGGGAAGAATATCAAGAACCCATTTCCAAAGAGTGAAACAAAGACTAAGAGTATCTTGGAGTTAATTCATTATGATGTATGTGGACCAATGCCCTCCACATCCTTGAGTGGATATGAATACTATCTCACATTTATTGATGACTATTCAAGGAAGACTTGGATATACTTTCTAAAAGGAAAGAATGAAGTCTTTGGAAAGTTAAAAGAGTTTAAGGCCTTGACAGAGAATCATTCAGAAAAGAAAATCAAAATACTCAGGACAGATAATGGCAGAGAATATACTTCAAAGGACTTTGAAGATTTCTGTAAAGAAGCTGGAGTCAAGAGGGAGCTAACCACTCCCTACAATCCACAACAAAATGGTGTTGTGGAAAGAAAGAATAGAACCATCATGGAAGCTGTGAAGACAATGATACATGATCAAGACCTACCTATGTATCTGTGGGCTGAAGTAGCTAGGACAACAGTCTATGTGCAAAATAGACTATCCCAATTTCAAGACTCTAGAAGAAGTGTTCACAGGAAAGAAGCCTGAGGCAAGTCACCTCAATATATTTGGATGTCCAGTGTATATTCACATTCCAAAAGAAAAGAGAACCAAGTTGGATCCTTTTGGTAAGAAGGGAATATTTGTTGGATATTGTGAATCATCCAAAGCTTTTAGAATTTACATCTTAGATTTTCATGATATGGAAATAAGCAGGGATGTGACATTTGATGAAGAAGCATCTCTCAAGATATCTAGGAAGTGTCAACATGAAGAAGTCTATGAAGAATATGCACCTCCTAGAATCAGAGAGGCTGTACCCATCTCTGAATATGCTACACTAGAATACCATGACATGTTAGAATCACAAGAACCCCATATTACAAACTTATCAAGAAAAAGAAGGCCAGCATGGGCCAGAGACATTATTCAAGGATCTTACAAGTATGGAGCTCCTGAAGGCTCCACTAGAGAAAGGAAGAATCCAAAGCTAGTATGAAACTATGTGGCTTTGATGTGTGATCTTGTATATCAAGAACCTACTAGTTATGAAGAGGCAGTTCATAAGAAAGAATGGGTAGAGACAATGACAGAGGAATACCAGTCAATAATGAAAAATGATGTTTGGGATATAGTACCCAAGCCAAAAGACAAAAGTGTGGTATCCTCCAAATGGATATACAAAATAAAGCATGCTGTGGATGGTAGCATTGAAAAATATAAAGCAAGATTTGTGGCCAGAGTATTCTCTCAGAAAGAGGGAATTGAATATGAAGAAACATTTGCACCAGTTGCAAGGTACACTTCCATTAGAACCATCATGGCACTTGCATCCATGATGAAATGGGATTTACACCAGATGGATGTAAATATAGCCTTCCTGAATGGTGTGATCGAGGAAGAAGTGTACATAGAACAACCACAAGGATTTGAGGTGGAAAATGGAAGAACCCATGTATGCAAACTGAAGAAGGCCTTGTATGGGTTGAAGCAAGCTCCCAAAGCTTGGTATGGAAGAATTGACAGTTTCTTAACAAACTTGGGCTTTACCAAAAGTAAAGTTGATCCTAATATTTATCTCAAGGTTATGAATGATGAAACTATCATATTGTTGCTATATGTGGATGATCTATTTCTAACTAGAAATGAGAAACAAATTATCGAGTGCAAGAAGAAGCTCTCATCAGAGTTTGAGATGAAAGATCTCAGATTGATGCACTATTTCCTAGGTCTGGAAGTATGGAAAGGACCGAATGGAATCTTTCTCAACCAAGGTAAGTATGCTGTGGGAATCCTGAAAAGATTCGATATGTTGGAATGCAAAGCCATGGCCACTCCCATGGATTCCAAGTTAAAACTATTAGTTGATGACTCTTCAGAGTTAGTGGATGTGAATCTGTACAGAAAGATTATTGGGTCATTAATGTATCTAACGAATACCAGGTCAGACATATGTTTTGCGGTGAACACTCTGATTCAGTATCTAGTGGAACCTAGACGAGTTCACCTAATTGTTGCAAAACCTGTGATGAGGTACCTAAAAGGTACAATAGATTTTGGTCTCTATTATCGTGGAGATCATGACTTCAGATTATATGGCTACACAGATGATGATTGGGCAGGAAGTGTATCAAACAGGAAGAGTACATCGAGTGGATGTTATTGTTTGGGATCTGCCATGATCTCATGGTTTAGCAGAAAGCAATCAAGTGTGGCTCTCAGCACAGCTGAAGCAGAATATATAGCTGCCTGCTCTGCTAGTTGCGAAGCGGTATGGATTTGGAAGTTATTATGAGGATTGTTTGACTTAGAGATGGACCCCACTGTGATTCTATGTGACAACCAAAGTTGTATCAAGATGACAGAGAATCCAGTGTTCCATGATAAGTCAAAGCACATAGAGATTCGATATTTTTATATATGGGATATGGTGCAGAAAGGAGCTATCAAGCTCGAGTATGTAGGCACTGATGAACAAGTTGTCGATGTATTGACCAAACCTTTGTCTCGAGTAAAGTTTAAGTATTTCTGAGACAAGCTTGGTAAAGTTCAAAAGGACCCTCCTCGAAAGGGGGAGTGATATGGTCGATGAGAATATTTGGATACTGGTATAGATATGGATACTTGTATCGATGATTAGATTGCCTATATTGATGGTAAGGTCAATATTGAGGATACTTGTATTTGATATGTATACTTGTATTGGTGAGGATACTTGTATTTGATATGGATACTTGTATTGGTATGGATACTTGTATTGATGATATGGATACTTGTATTGGTGTGGATACTTGTATTGATGATATTGAGGCTACCTGTTCCAACGATGAGGTTGATAATGAGGTTGCTTGTTCCGACGATGAGGTCGATGAAATGGTCCTTAGACCTTGTCTAAGTGGATAGTAAGAGGATTGTATCATCCACGGACTTCAGTCCTAAATTGAGCCGCAGACAGATGTCTCCGAGAGTAAATGGATTGTATCATCCGTGGACTTCAGTCCTAAATTGAGCCACAGATAGATGTCTTCGAGAGTAAGAGGATTGTATCATCCGTGGACTTCAGTCCTAAATTGATCTGCAGACAGATGTCTCCGAGAGTGAGAGGATTGTATCATCCTTGGACTTCAATACTAAACTGAGCCGCAGACAGATGTCTCCGAGAGTGAGGGGATTGTATCATCCCCGGACTTCTGTCCCTGATTTGATCTGTAGACATGTCTCTGAGAAATGGTCCTTAGACTTTGTCTAAGTTGATGAGTGGATTGCATCGTCCTTAGACATGATATGGTGTCTTAAAAGGATCATGTGTGTTGTAGGGTATGCTGCTATTGTGCTGTGGTCGTGATGGTCTAGATGACGATGCTGCTGATCTAGATGACGATGCCGAGGTTGTGATGGTCTAGATGACGATGTTGAGGTTGTGATGGTCTAGATGACGATGTTTCTGATCGTGATGACGATGCTATTGATCGTGAGGATCCGGATGATGATATTGATCAGTAGATCTAGACTAGGAGGCTATTGATCGAGAGATCCATATGATGATGCTGTAGCTGATCGAGTGCTGCAGAAGATGAAGACTCAATACTGACGATGCTGATGTTCCAATATTGATTATGTTCCAGTAACTGTCTGAGTTACTGATGAAGATGTATAAAGAAAGCTTCCGATTATTTATAGATGTATCATGTATCACGTATTTGATGACTCCTTGCTCCTACAGATGTTGTTATAATATCCTTCTCGTTAAGGGAGAGTGTTGAAATATTGTAACTTCTAAGAATATTATATTTGTATTATTTCGGAGATGTTTCATTTATCCAATGGGACTTTATTATGTATCCGGAGATGTTTATTCCTCCGATGGATTATGGTAACTAGGGTTATTATATCTCCCATGTGGGGGTCGGCCCTGAGTTAATTTATTAGGGGTTATTAGACTCTCTTGGAGAAGTTGGCCCCATAGGGTAAAAATTCAGTCGAAAAACAAGTATAAGTAGAGGAGGTTGTTCCTCACTTATCTCACTCTTCCATCACTCGGAAAGTAGCACACAAGTGAGAGAGAGGTCTGCATAGGAGGTAGATAAGGAGATCTAGTCTTGGACTACATCTTGTATTTTGGTTGATCATCTTATTGAGGAAAGCTTTGCTGGGTTTTCTACCCCATGAGGGTTTCCCAGGGTAAAATCTCTGTCTATCTTGTGATTGTGTTTCTTTCAGTGATCTTGCTAGTCACATTAGTATAAAACTAACACATACAATATCTTGTGGGAGGTAATTTCATCATCAAAACTGATCATAATAACTTCAGACACTTCCTGTCATAAAAGGAGTTGAATGATAGGAAACACAAGTGGGTAAGTAAGGTGAAATAATTCGACTTTGAGATTGAATATAAGAAGGGTAAGTTGAATATTGTAGTTGATGCACTCTCTAGGAAACCTGTACTTGCATTGATGAAGTTTCATGATGATTGGAAAGCGCAACTAGGAGTAGAGTATGCAAAGAATCAATTTTATTGTGATTTATTTGATGGACTAATTCATGATTATACTTACAATATTCTCAATGATATAATATATCATAAGGATAATATTGTCTTGTTCTAGAATAATCATTAAAGAAGAATATCCTAGAGGTTGTTCATGATGTGCCCCTAGGAGGGCATCTAGGGTTTGTCAAGACATACATGAAAGTAAGAGAAAGGTTCTCCTGGAAGGGCCTAAAGAAGGAAGTGATGGAGTATGTTAGAGTATGTGTGGCATGTCAGAAAAATAAATTAGAACATACACATCCAACTGGAATCCTAAAACCCCTTCTTATCCCTGAGAAGAAATGGGAAAGTGTGTCGATGGATTTCATCACCGGGCTCCCCAAAATCCAAGGTAAAGACAATATTTTTGTTTTGGTTGATAGACTAACCGAGTATGCACATTTTTTTGATGTCAAAACTAATATTACAGCCATCCAAGTGGCTGAAATTTTCATCAAAGAAGTCTTCAAACTTCATGGCATGCCCAAGTCTATCATAAGTGATAGAGATAGTAAGTTCAGTAGCAATTTCTAGAAACAAATGTTCAAGTTGGTAGGGACAAGTTTATACATGAGTAAAAGCTACCATCCACATAATTATGGTCAAACGGAGAGAGTGAACCAGTGGCTAGAAGGGTATCTAAGACACTATGCTACTCGTTAGCAGAAGACATGGACTACTTGGCTTCATCTCGGAGAGTTTTGTTACAACACTATTTTTTATCTATCAATTGGAATGTCACCATTCAAGGCCCTATATGGACATGATGCACACACTTTTGATGATATGATATTTGGTGATTGCAAGACACAGAAGACAAAGGATTAGATCCAAGAGAGCCAAGATATACTAGGGACTCTCAAGGACAACTTGCTAGTAGCATAGAATAGACAAAAGGTGAATGCAGACAAGCAAAGAGTGGAGTGAACCTTCCAAGTAGGAGATCTAGTTTATTTGAGGTTGAAACCCTATATACAATCCTAATTGAAGTATAAGGGAGATGAGAATCTACAACCAAGGTTCTATGTTCCCTTCAAATTCCTAAAGAAGATTGGTGAAGTGGCATATGAGCTAGAATTTTCTCCGAAAAGGAAAATTCACAATGTTTTCCATGTGTCCTGTTTGAAAAAGGAAATAGGGAAGCAAGTTAAAGTTTCAAAAGAGTTGCATCCCATTGATGATGAGGGACATTTGGTGTTAGTTCGATAGAATATTTTGGAGGTCCAAGAAAGGAATTTAAGAAGCATAATCATTAAAGAATATTTGGTGCAATGGGAAGGACTACCTAGTGAGGATGTTACTTGGGAAGGAGAACACATCTTACATCAACCAAGTTTGAAATTACTTGAGGACAAACAATATTGGGAGGGGAGGAATGTCATATCCCCTCATTGATGATCATTGTATTGAGTTCCAAACCCAATAAATCCCTTGGCTTGAGGAGAAATCTCATTTACTTTGGGTTAATTTTGAGATTGCATGCATTAATTAATTAGAAATTGTTGATGTTATTTTCCTATAGTTTGAAATGCACTTGATGAGAATTATTTTTCATTAATAAATATTTTATTTCAATAGAATAAGTGGATAATGCTCCACAAGGGTACATTAGATGATAAGGTTGACTAAGAGGTAACTTGCAAGATAAGAAAAGATGAAAGCAACCAAAGCTAGGAAAATCAGGAAAAAGAAAGAAAATATAGTACAAGGCAGAAAAGAAACTAAACTCGGGAAAAGAAGAATAAATAAGAAAGCAGATAAAATATGAAAGGAGGATAAGGTAGAAAAGAAGAAAAAAGTAGGACAAAGCAGAAAAGCAGGATAAGGTAGAAAAGAAGGGACAAATTAGGACAAAGCAGAAAAAGCGGGATAAGGTAGAAAAGCAGGAAAAAATAGGGAAGAAAAGCAAAAGCAGGATAAAACAAAGGCAAAAGAAAAGGTAAAAGCAAAAGTAAAAGCAAAAGCAGAAAGCAAAGGAAAAAACAGAAAGTAAAGCAAAGGAAAAAACTAAAGCAGAAAGAAATCCAAACCTTATCCACTCGATGAGGGCACATTAGTCTAGCTTAATTTCTCCACAGGTCACCTTGAATCTATAACATAAGGATTTCGCACCACTAGCCCATCTTTTGACAGTTTGAGAATTGAATTGAGTGCAATTGTGCCTTTGTGACTTGGGAGATGTGCCCCTAGTCCAAGATGGGAGATGTGCCCCTACTTTTTGTGACAAGATGATGACGTCTAGTCTTCATCATGGATTTTGTTGCAGGTCCTAAAGTCTGATCTAGTCGAATTCAAGCTTGTTGCAGAGATTAGAGAGTCTCCCGTCGAGAATTATGATGGTTTCTAGTCTTTCTTTGATGGATATTTTTATTTCTTTTGTATTTATTTCCTGAGAGTTATGTGAGAAGTATTTCAGCTACTTATGGCTTTTAATGATGTAATAATCAACCTATGAAATCTATTTTACACTCTAAATAAATAAAATTATACCTTTCATGTCCATCTCTTGCACTTAGTCTAGATTGCTATGAAAAAGAGCTAGTTTTCAATGTATGATTGATAGAGGAATATCTATAACTCCAAATCGAATTATTTAAGGCGTTTCTATTAATTAGCATGCCAATATACTAATCCCAAGTTTGAAACCAATAATTTGTTTCCTTTTTCTATTGTTTGGAAATTCCTGAATTTGAACTAGTTATGTAATCCTGGGTGCCAATTTTGCTTGTATATCTTTGAAAATTTATCAGAACCTCTTCAAAATTTCTAGAGTTAATATAAACTGATATTTGACTGTAATTGAGTGTTCTTGATCCTTCATAAGTCATATCCTTCCAGAATCCTTTGAAATTGCCTTTCCTACAGCCAGTCAAACCACTAGTATTCATTGTTTTTCCTTAAGTTTTGTAGCAGAGTTAGTTAGTGTATCATCAAACTTGATTGACACATTACATATTTTCAATTAATTTTGGACAGATGTATATAGTTCAAGATTTCTTTGAACTTGAATAAGTGTATTTTTTGTGCACCATTTGGTATCCTATTAGTTCATGTAGTATGTAAACAAGGAATCTTAGTGGATCCCACAAAAATTTATGCTATTGTTGATTTGCCACCATAGAATTCAGTACGAAAACTATAAGAATTAAATTTGGGTCATATGGGATAATGCGTGACATTTATCAGGGGATACACGTAGATCACAACAATTTTGGAGAAATTGTTGAAAAAGGAGTTCAAGTTTCAGTGGAATGAGGAATGTCAACAAAGTTTGGATACCTTGAAGAAAAAAATGGTTAATGTGCCAATTTTAGTGTTTCTAGATTGGAAGAAGGAATTCCATGTCCACATAGATGCATCATTGATAGAATTAGGCCTAATGTTGGTTTATCTAGGGGAAGGAGACTTGGACCATCCCATTTCTTTTGCTAGTAGAAAAATATCAACTACTAAGCATAATTACATTACGACAGAGCATGAAGGACTATAAATTATGTGTGTGTTGTAGAATTTTAGGCATTATGTACTGGGATTACACTTCAAAATGTACACAAATCATTCTATGCTACGATACTTAGTCAACAAGCCAACATTTAGGGGGATATGTAAATAGTTGTTACTATTTCAGTAGTATGATTATGAAGTAGTTGTGAAACCATGGAAGTTAAAATTAGGACCTGACCATTTGTTGCACACAATCACGAGGGAAGATGCATGAAATTTGGGCAATATCTTACTAGATGGGCACTTATTCGCAGTATATATGGTTGATGATTAATTTGTAGATATTGCGTAGTTCTTAAGCACAAGAGTATCCCCACCCAACTTTATAGTTGCACAAAAAAAATAGTTAATAATTAAGGCAATGGATTCTCATATTATAGCAAGGAATTTGTACAAGTAGGAAGAGATGGTATTCGACGATGATGTGTATTAGAGCACAAGAGGACTATAATCCTATTAGAGGCACATGAGGGAGTTGCAGGACTATAATCCTTCACATTGAAAATATTTGCACTTATCTCAATTGAACCACCTCGATACAGATCCACTAGGAAATCCTATGCTTAATCCATCAGTGAACGGGATTAGGGTCATCTACATGCCTCTACTTACTCCTTTGATGGTGGTGGACCAATAACAGGAACTCAAACTGCTATGGGTGGCTTGTATATATGCATGCTAGAGAAACAGATTCGAGTCCAATTGGCTAGCTACTGAGCTAGGTAGGTAGCTAGTATGTTAGTTTAATAGAAAGGAAGGTGGATGACCATGATTGAGTGTAGGGATATTTGGGGAGTATAATATGAGAGTGAGAAGAAAAATTAATAGTAATTTGTTGGATTATGTGTGTTATATCTTGTAATCTTGTAAGAGAGTAGGAAATTATTGTTGAGCTATATCATAGAATGTACATATTGAGGAGTGGTATGGAATAAATAGACATCACTAGTAAGTAATGAATGTTAGGTGACAATAATTGGCTAATTAATTGTTGGTGGTTTCTAGCATGTAGAATTGGAAACCCATAAATGGTTTGGTTTTGTTATTCCTATTTATTGAGCATTGGGGTTGGAGGAAATGATGTGTGGGTTTTTAGTATAGAGTTATGTTACAAAAATTTCTCCATAATTCTTATGTTGTTGAACACTCTTGTTGAGTGGACATAGATTATGTAATGCATTGCAACCATTTGTTAGTTGTTGAATAATATATTGAGTGTGATTTTGAGTGTGGGGGTTTTTCTTCAAGAAGGGTTTATCATTGTCTAATGGTTGTATGTTCATGTGTTTCTCATTATTGCAATTGTGTTTATTTGTATTTTTTTACATTCTTCTATATGCGATTAGTATAGGAAGCATATTCCACACCTCTACTTGATTTCATTTGGTATTAATTCCTAATCACATTGGATCCAAGGTGTTAGGGACACAAATTTTTTTAATCTAATCTTGATTTGAGCGAGAGTTTATATGGAACAAAATATTGTTGCAAGAAAATGACAAGCATATCTATAGTAGAAATGGGGAACTTTAATGTAGGAACTAACTTTGAGTTGTGGAAGTTCAAGATGGAGGATTTTCTCATAGATTGAGATCTATCGGAAATGGCATGAAAGATCAAGAATGGAAAGTGTTGGATAGAAAGGGAAGAAGCCTTATTAGGATCTATTTGGTTGATTCAATCTTATTTTATTTTATTGGAAATAAGATTGGTTGATTCAGTGTTATTTTACTTTTTGTAAAAATTTAACATAGGATTATTCTTAATCCTTTTCATGGTACCACAACTTTAAGGTTGTTTCCATGACATAAAGAAAAAATCTTTAGAACAAAATTTAAAAAATATTTACCTTATCTACAATGATATTGTTGAATTTAGATGTGGATTTGAGTGGTAGATCATGTTAAGGAGTCAAAAGTGAAAAATAGGCTTTGTGTTATCATCGTGCAAAAAGTGTAACAATTGGCATAATATATTACAACCATTTGTTAGTAGTTGAATAATATATTGAGTGTGCTTTGCAGTGTGGGGGTTTTTCTTCGATAAGGGTTTATCATTGTCTAATGGTTGTATGTTTATGTGTTTCTCATTACTGCAATTGTGTTTATTTAGATTTTTTTACATTGTTCTATATGTGATTAGTATAGGAAGCATATGCCACACCTCTAATTGATTTCATTTGGTATTAGAGACTAATCACCTCGGATCCAAGGTGTCAGGGGCAATAATTTTTTTAATCTATTCTTGATTTGAGTGGGAGTTTGTATAGAACAAAATCTTGTTGAAAGGAAATGACAAGCATGTCCGTGGTAGAAATTGGGAACTTTAATGTAGGTGCTAACTTTGAGTTGTGGAAGTTGAAGATGGAGTATTTTCTCATAGATTGAGACCTATCGAGCATGGTATGAAAGATCAAGAATGGAAAGTGTTGGATAGAAATGCGAGAAGCCTTACTAGGCTCTATTTGGTTGATTCAGTGTTATTTTATTTTTTTGGAAAAATGATTGGTTGATTCAATGTTATTTTATTTTTTTGAAATTTTTTTATGTAGGATTATTCTTAATCCTTTTCATGGTACTAGATCTTTCAGATTCTTTCCACGACATAAAGCAATAATATTTAGGACAAAATTTTAAAAATATTTTCCTTATCTACAATGCTATTGCTGAAATTGGATGTGGAGTTGAGTGGTAGATCATGTTAAGGAGTCGAAAGTGAAAAAGAGGCTTTACGTTATCAACATGCAAAAAGTGAAACAATTGGCATATCTGTTTTGTTGCAAAACTTGTGTTGCATTGCCTTGGACACATCGTCTCTCATCAAGATCTTGATGGAAAGAATGTTACCCCTCAACATTATTTTGGTCTTTTTTCCTCCTTCTATCATTTAGTTTTCTTTCTATGTTCTTGTTAGTGTATACATGTATAGTTGATTAAGCTTATATAGGTTAACTTATCGATAACATTGGTATGCTTATTTTCCAACATGCTACACCCTTTTGGTGAGTTGGCATACCATCAAATTTGTGAGAGTACTTTCCAATTTTCATATATATATATATATTTTCTATCCAAATTGAAACTCATTTAGAATCTAGGTTGATCTTAGATTTACACATGGTACTTGCATGCGCTTCCTACCTTGCTTACTATTGTGACCTCTACAACATAGTGTCATTAATCTAGATCTAATGTAGAACTTGTAGATTTGTTATGCTTGGTTATGGGAAAAATTGAAGTTTGTTTGATATCATTGGGTGATTCCATGAAGATGGGTAACTATTTTTAGCCAAATATGACGATGAAAAACGGAAATTTTACCCATGTATTAAATTGAAGCGCTCGAAACTCATATTTGCCACATGAATTTTGACATGCGGTTAAAAAACAAAATGTAGAGAATTATGTTGGATTTTCATGATATTTTTTTTCGAAATATACCAATGTCATTTATCGTGTCAAATTTTCATTTAATGAAACGTTTGTACTTAAAAATTTGAAGAGCAATTAACAAGTAGTTCGTGTGTGTGCACAATAATTTAATGTTAGAATAATAATTTAAAAAAATGAAATATGTGAACATGATCTAGACAGAATGCACTAGTGCTTACATATTTTTCTATTAATTTTTTGAGAAAAAATATATTTATTATTATTTTTCAAAACTGACCAATGAATATTTCAGCCGCATTTTGCACACATGTGTGTGTGTGCACCAATTTTTTTGATTGTTTACATAATTTCCACAACTAAAAATACCCTTTTGAAGAGGACGCACTTATCTAGTGCTTAATTATTTTTTTAATTTTTTTGGATGTGTATTTTGAATGTTGTTGATTTATCATTGAGCTCAATCGAGGTTATCAACAGGGTTTTTTAGGGCACGTTTTAGTAGAAATTTAAAAACAAAAGACATATGAAGATAAAAATTCGTAAATTTTTATGTATATGGATAGACGATTCATTGACAAATCCAATGGTATCAAGTCTGCCCATTAATGTGCTATTAATGACATAGTTTAAGCCTCTGAAAGGCAGACAAACTTTCTTTCTGTAATGAAAAGGGCTCTCGGCTTGTTTTTCAGGCCCTTGATCGAAGTATTTAAAATACCTCAATCAAGGGTTAAATATGACCTTGATCGAGGTTTTTACATAGATCTCGATCGAGGTATGTTCAATCCCTCGATCGAGCAAATTGCTCGATCGAGGGCCTAAAAAACAAGTCGCGGACCTTTTTTATTTTTTTCAAATGCTAGATCTAGCTTTTCAAAAGCTAGATCGAGCTTTTCAAAAGCTAGATAGAGCTTTTGTTTCAACCCTCGATCGAGGTTTTAATAGCTCGATCGAGGTCTTGTTTCAACCCTCGATTGAGGTCTTTTAAATCCCTCAATCAAGGTCTTTTAAAACGCTCGATCAAGGTTTTAATACCTCGATCGAGGGCTTTAAAAGACCTCGATCGACGGTTTGCAACAAAAAACATTTGCACTTCGCTCGCCAAAAATAGTGAACCAGCTTCATGGATCAACCCCATTTATATAAAACATTTACAACAAAATACAAAACAAAGGGGTTTGTATGTGTGGGCAATGGGCTGCAGGTGGTATGGCTGGATGCTCATTCCAAGCCACACCACCTGCAGCCCATTTTTGTCCATTATGATTATCCAAAAACTATATAAAACTATTAATTTGAATATTTCTTTAAAAATATCACTAAACATTTTATGGTTGGAAACTTGATAATTAGTAAGATTAGCCAAAGCTTCTACACAAAATTATGAATCTTTAAAATTTTCCTTATCATCAAGTGTGCCACAATGTACACTTCTGATACCTATATATACCAACAATATTATTACACCCAAAACCTCTAAGTACAACAGCTGAGCTAAATGGATTTTACACGTGTGATCATAATAAACTAAATTAATACAATTGAAGTCCATGGAAAAAGGTATGGTGCATGGTTTCGTTCTATTTTTTCAATCACACAAAGATAAGAAGAAATGACATTGGAATTTTTTTAATCTTTAGAACTTATAAAATCTAGTCGCATTTCTACTAAGTATTTCAACATAAATGCTATATTTTTTTTTCACACAATGATAAGAAGAAATGACATTGGAATTTTTTAAATCTTTAGAACTTATAAAACCTAGTCGCATTTTTACTGAGTATTTCAACATAAATGCTATGGATATATATATATATATATATATATATATATATATATATGTTCATTAATAAGTAGAAATGATTTTCACTATTTTCAATTCTTGTGTGTTATCACAAGACCAAGACAAAATTATCGATATATATATATATATATATCAATATCTTTTCCTTCATTGGTTTAGGAGGAAATGAAGTTTTGATGTTGTTACATATTTTCAAGCGTGCATAATACTACACAATTTTTTGGGGGGGCACTTGGTTTTAAAATGGAACTTTTGTATTGGTAATTTTTTTTTTACATATATATTAGTAATTTTTCAATTCATAGAAATAATTTCATGAATGATTGAAAATTAAAATTAAATATATAAAGTTATTATTGAAAAACATAAAAAAAACATTAAACCTAATTTTAAATAAAATTATATAAAAAATACTTTACCGAGTAAGTTGGTAGGCATTGGGTTGCAGGTGGTGTGCTTAGAGTTCCAGGTTCTCTGTTCGCTTGGTCTAAGTTTTTTGGATATTCAATTAATGTGTTAAATGATTATTGATTATACATTTAATCTATATTTGTAATTTAATACTTCATTCAAGGTTTTAAAAATGACAAAACAAGTGTTTATTTCAGATTCATTTAATTGACCAATATCTTATCACGTTCATTCATAAACAAGGGTTTTTAAATTGTGAAAAATAAGATCAATATATTGTAGGTATTGCGGGGTAGGGAGTAGGGATGGGAGATTTATTGTTATTAGGGTGGTAGAAAAATGGGTATCTATTAAAAATAGGGAATATCTTGTAAAAATAGGGATTTTTAATTGGAAATGTGTATTGGGAGGGCAACTCAACAAAAGGATTTTGGTAGGTATTTATCAATATCTAGCGAAATTAGGGTTATTCTTTAATATCCTATGAATGAAAATGTTATGGCATAGCTTAAGTGAGTGAAGACCTCGTGGTTTATTTGAACCTTCAATCGAAGGTTTAAACTTGTTCAACCACTATCTACTCAAGTTTTCATTGGTTATATTTCAAGGTGATTTTCAAATCATCCATTATGGAAATTATACTTTTAAGAAGTAGTCTATCTATTCTAAGTTTTGGATTTTTCGATGGTTTTTGGTCGGAATCATGTAGATTCTTTGTTGTAAAATCTAAATTTGGAGCCTTTGAATTGTGTTTTTGAATGCATAAATGGGTTAGACACCCTCAAATACCTCTATGGAACTCAGTTTATAAAATTCCACAACTAATATATGTAATTCTGAGATTTTTTTAAGATTTGCAAATGGAGTCCGAACAAAACAAACCGTAAAATATAACCTAAAAAGGTCCAAAAAGTAGAATATTTAGACTACTTCTACTTTTAATTACTCGGTACTTTTAAAGTCTCGTGAGGTGTACATACCCTAACTTCCTCTCCCTCCTTATTTGAACCTATAACCTCCTAGGAGGAAACACGTGTTCTTAATCTTATGACCTCCTAGAAGGAAACAAACGTTCTCAACCTTGTGACCTCTTAGAAAGATATTGTCAAGTTACCAATTATTGATATCTCTAACTTGAATGCTTTTGGTATAAAAAAAACATATTTTAATGTTCAAAAAACTTTATTAAATTTAATAATAAAACACTATATCTTAATTAAAAATAAGAGAAATAAAAATAATATTAATAAAACAAAAAAAATATTATACATAAAAAAATATTCATCATGCTGATTTTTTATTATCTAAAAATGGGAAGAGGGAGATGTAAAATTATAAAAAATGAAAATTTACATATGTATAAAAAAGTTAAAGCAACCCTATCTGTTCATATTACAACAGAACAATTTGGTTTTTACATAATAGGCAGATACATGATGCCATTGGGGCATCTCAGGAACTTCTACATACCATCAAGAGCCGAAGACTCAGGGCCTTATTGCTTAAATTGGACTTGGAAAAGGCATATGATCGGGTAAATTGGTCTTTTCTAAGGCTCATTTTAATTCAAATAGGGGTTCCGCCTCTGGTCATAAACTAGATCATGTCTTGTATCTCTTCAGCTAGTATTGTTATTTTGATAAATGGATCGCCTTCTTCTTTTTTCCAGTGTTCGAGGGGGATAAGGCAGGGATGTCCTTTATCCCCTTTGTTGTTCCTTTTGATTGTTGATTCCCTTAGCATAATGATAAACTTTGCAAAGCAGGAGGGATTACTCAAGGGCATTCATGTGGGGATAAATTGTGTTATCTCACACCTGATTTTTGTGGATGATGTATTGTTGGATGGGTTGGCCTCTGCTGCTGAGTGGGGGGTATTCAAGAACATTTTAAATTGTTTTTGTCGAGTTTCGGGGATGAAGATAATCCTTACAAAATCTAGTTTCTATTTTCATAATGTGGATGTTGTTGATAGAAGGGAAATTGTTAACTTTCTACCATTCAACTGGTATCCATTAGAGGATGAATTTAAAATATTTGGGCTTTTTCTTGAGACCAAATAACTATCAGATAAAGGATTGGTGGTGGCATGTTCGGAAGTTTGAAGCTAGGATTACTCACTGGTCTTATAGATGTCTCTCTGTGGGTGGCAGACTTACACTGATAAAGGCAGTTTTGCTGGGAATACCTGTTTATTGGTTATCTCTTCTTGAGATACCTGTATACATTCTTAATGTTATCAGAAAATTGATTTTCAACTTTATAAGGTCTGGTGGCTTGGACAGGGCTGCGTTGGTTATGACTGGCTGGGAATCGGTCTCCAGACCTGAGCGTTTTGGAGGCTGGGGTATTAAGGATTTACAGTCCTTCAGTTTGGCACTCATGGCCAAAAGTATTTGGCGTTGTCTCTTTGACAATAATCTCTGGTCAAAAATATCCTTTGTGAAATACATCAATTCAAACTTGGTTGACTGGTTCCGTATGAATTTGCCAGCGAAATCGGGTTGCTCTCCTTTATGGAAAGGTTTGCTCAAAGTGTCTAGCTGGATCTTAACCGATGTGAAGTGGCAAGTTGGAAATGGAAAAAGCATTAGAGTTGGAAAAGACTACATATTGGGCATTGAGGATCCTGTTTGCCTTTTAGACAGAATACTGGATTATTTAAGAATTTATGGTCTAACTTCCTTGGATCGTATCAGGAATTGTTCTGGTCAGTCTTATTGGATACGAGCTTCCGACTTGGGATTGGTTGGTTATGATGCATACTCTTGGGCTAACTATATCAGATCTCTTGATTCAGCAGGTGTTTGCTTAACAGATAAAGATGATAAGATGTTGTGGAGTGGAAACAAAAAAGTGGGGACTGTCACAGCAAAAACTGCATATGACAGAATTATGCAGGGTAAATATATCTATCCACAACAATGGTGGTATAAAAAGATCTGGAAATGGAAGATTGCATTAAAGCATAAGTGTTTTTTATGGCATGTGCTACAGGGTACTTTGAAAACTTGGGATAATCTCTCAAAGCGTGGATGGTATGGTCCAAATAGGTGTAACTTATGCAAGGAAAATTCTGAATCTATCGATCATTTGTTTGTTTTTTGTTCCTTTGGGAAAAAAGTTTGGGAATTCTGTTGTACTAGATTGGCTTTGACAAAGTCTCTAGATAACGTAGCATTTGGAGAGGCTTTATTGAGATGGACTCGTACATCCATGGATTATGTGCAGGTCCCTATATTCATTTCATGGGCTCTTTGGTATTTCAGAAATATTTCTATCTTTCAAGATATAGTACCTGATGTTGTATCTTGTGGGATTTTGGCTATGAACTTAACTCAACAATATTCTGAAAAGATATATGCAGCAGAGGTGAGAAGGGCAGGTCAGTTTACCTTTGTTGTCAACCAGCCAATTCTTTTTTTTGATGGGGCTGCTCAGAATGGACTTTGTGCTGCGGGCGATGTAATTTACTTGAATGAGGATCACTATTATACGTTACGACTCAACTTTGGTCATGGCAGCAATATGAAAGTAGAACTACTTTCCCTTTGGTGCATTCTGAGATGTGCCAACATTTTTGGACTTGTTAATTTAAAGGTTTATGGTGATTCGCGTGTTACCATCAAATGGGCTGCAAAAGAATTTGATATTAATGTTATTGAACTATCACATTGGTGTGCGCGTACCAGGATGGAAATCGACCGGCTGGATCTCATTTCCTTTGTTCATATCTTTCGGGAACACAATGGACAGGCGGATGATCTCTCAAAAAAAGCTTTATTGGGTCCTGTAGGTTTACTGGTTTGGGAGGAATGGATGGATTCCAGCATGCTGGAATATGGAGATGTTAATTTATTTTAGATTGTATTAGGAAAGGTCTCTGTTGTGATACAATTTATGTAAGAAGTTAGAACTATGTCTTTTTTTGTAGACAGTTTTTGGATGGACAAGACATATGCAGTGGATAAGTGGTGGTCTGTTGGTCATTGACCACATATTTTGTTGGAAACTCCTTTTTCAGAAAAGGGACAATTATTGTACTATTTGATTCAAAGGAATAACAATAGTACGTTTTTTTTCGGTTGAAAGAAAAAAAAAGAAGTAAAACAACACTACTCAACTTATCAGAAAAATTTGAATTTTTTTATATAGTATTTTGAATTTACATTGAAAAATAAGTAATCATATTAAGAATGCTTTTCACTACATCACAAAAAATAATATATTAAAAATTGAGAAATCTTTAAAATAACATAAAATTTTATTAAAATTATAAATGTAAATTTTATTATAATTAATATTTTTAATTTCACAATCTTACAAAATCTTACATAAAAAAATATATTTTACTATTCTATTACATAATAATTTATATTATACATTTATTTAAAACAACAAAATAATACAATAATAAACTTTGATATACCTATCAAATATTATTGAATAAAAATTGGCACAACACATAAAAACACATTAAATATTATTGAATAGAAATTAGCACAACTACATGTGCATAAGGAAATACTAGAATTCAAATCTATATCTGGTTAGAAATCCATTAGCTTCTAAATTGCATGGCTTCATGTTAATAAAAATATCACATGTTATATATAAATAACCTTTTTGAAAATTTGAAAAATGAATTAGTCTGAAATAATACATATAAATAATTTCTTTGAAAACTAAATGATTTAGTTTGAAATAAGAATAGAGAATTTGTCAAATCCAGAATCTTGTGATTCCAAAATATAAAATATCTAAAAATGTAACACAAATAACCTCTCCTTTATTGAAAACTTAAAAAATTGATGAAGTTTTTGAATGAAGAATTCAAAACAGTTGTTAAACTTGTGAATCTAAAACATAAAATCCAAACGAGCCAAATTCAAGAGAATGCCCTCGATTGTAGGCTACTTGATTTCATTTGGTATTAGAGACTAATCACCTTGGATTGTTAGGAACCCATGTCAACCCTTCTATTTACTTTGTTAGTATATTGTTGTTGGACGCATATGCTTTATAAGTCATCCTGTAGTATTGATCCATAGTTTGTATTATTGTTGTTGGATGCATATGCTTTGTAAGTTGTCCCGTAGTAATTGTTGATCCATATTTTGTATTGGCCCATGGTTTGTATTGACACATGGTTTTGACCCATGGTATTGGTGCCTAGAATTAATATATAATTTTGTGTTGAGACCAATGAAGGCACCGTGAAGTTATTTGTATTGAGCTTGCTCAAAGGAGGTTTCCCCCTTGAAGTGGCCTACAATCAATATAAAAGTGATTATGAGTTCTGTTATTTCTGCTATCTTGTGTGTTTTCATTAATTAAATATTGCAGATTCTTCACATCTGGTATCAGAGCACTTTCTTGGGCTCGCTGGGTGAAATTTCTGCCAAAATGTTTTTTTGCATCTATTGCAGCTTCGGATCTGGGAATAATCCCTATCCGCTTAACTGTGGGAAGTACTTGGGCATAATCCCTAAAAGTCATTGTGAGGAGTACCACAGGAACCCCAAAGTAGCTGGCCCATTGAGAGGAACTGCCAGTGAAAAGGGAAACGACCCCTACTTGATTGACTAGTTCCCACCCGTGAGGTAAACCAAGAGTTCTCATTTGTGGCAAAGTGGTTATTAGTTTTACCTGAGCCCTGGAGTGAGGGGTATTGCCCCAATACGCAAGCCGTTAGACAGCATTGGTGGCCGAGTGAAACGCTTGAACTGTTAGGAAGCCACACATTACTGGGGTCCATATCTATTTTAAGCTAAACTGTTGTTGATCATTGTCGCGTCATTTCAGCTCCATTCTGAAAGTTGTTCCAGATCAGGTCGTTTCAGATTTATTTCAGATCCAGTCGGCACCACTTCTGATCCCTCTGTTTTCGATCACTTCTGCATCGCTACAGATATATCTGTTTCAGATCCCTTCCGCGCCGTTACAGATCTATATTTTGTTTTTTGGTCATATCTCCCTTGTTTTCATTCTATTTCCCTTGAAACTTCCTTGACACCCCGGTAATCCCATTCTGCATATTTCATTCCTGAGGACCCTATCCCAAATTCCACTTCCCAAAGCCCGAAATCTCACATTTGTCTATTTTTAGGGTTTTCCATAACTTTTTCGGATTTCACCCAATCGCCTTCAAATTTTACCACCGAGATCCTTTCCTAATTCTTCTTATTTGTCCCTCTCTGCCAAATTTTCTCATTCTTTCACCTCGATTCTGAAATCCCCATTTTTTGCTTCCCTGTCCATCAGAAAGTGTCCAAAACCTACTCCAACCCCAATTACCCCTCCGAGTTTTTCCCAAATCCAAATTTTTCTTTACTAAAGCAGCTTTTGTTTGTATTTTTCTAACCATTTCCCCCCCAAAAAAACTCCTAGTTATTCTTGTCACCCGTGTAGGAGCAAAAACCATGGAGGAAGCACTTGCAGCCATCCAAACCAAAATCCAAGATCTGGATGAAAAATTTATTAGCCTCCATATTTAGCATTTAGCCATGAACAATAACCGACAGCAAGAATCTTCTGCAGCCAATGGGTTCTCTTCTACCAACAATTTCCGTGGTACGAAGCTTGAATTTCCTTACTTCAATGGTACTGATATGATTGGATGGATCTATCGTGCAGATCAGTAATTCAGTCTGGATAATACTTTTGATGTCCAAAAAGTTCCACTTGCATCCTTTCATTTGGAACAAGAAGCCCTTAATGGTACTGTTGGTACATCACGGCTCATGATGAGCCAAAATGGACAGATTTTTGCCAACTCATTTTGCAACGATTTGGTCCTAGTACTTTTGATGACTTCACCAGAGCACTCACTAAACTTCGTCAAAGTGGCACTGTGAGAGAGTATCAGACAAAATTTGAGAAACTAGCCAATTACATAGAAGGATTGTCTGATGAATTCTATAGGAGTTGTTTTATCAGTGGTCTTAAGGATGAAATCTGATCCGAGGTTAAAATATTATGTCCCAACACAATGATGGGATTCCTTGGGTTGACTAAGTTGGAAGAAGACAAGCTTGTAGCCCAACAACGCTCCAAACTCACTTTTGTTCCCTTTCGAAATATGAGTTCTCAACGGCCTCCCATCCCGCCAGCTCCTCAACCAACTCCTATCAAGCATTTGTCTGAAACAGAGATGCAGGCACGCAGAGAAAAAGGGCTTTGTTATAATTGTGATGAGAAATTCACTCGGGGACATAGATGTGTTCAACAAAAGCTCTATCTCTTGGATATGGATTCTCCGCTTGCCTCTAAAATTGGTGAAGAAGCTCCAGATACAATGGATGATTAGGTCGACATTCAGGAGCCTCCTATTGACCCCCCATCTCAGGATGAACAACCAGAGATATCTCTCCATGCTTTATATGGCATCACCACCCCCCAAACAATGCGGGTCAGGGGTTACTTCAAGAAGCTTCCTCTTACAATACTCATTGATTCTAGTAGCACTCATAACTTCATTGACCCTCTAATCGCCAAACATGCTGATTGTTTTGTCCATCCTTGCTCCAAATTTGAAGTCATGGTTGCCAATGGGGGCACCTTACCTTATAAGGGGAAGTGTCACAATGTGCGTATCTCTCTAAAATATTATAACCTGCGCTCTGACATTTGTTCCTTGTCCCTAGGCGGATGTGATGTGCTTTTGGGAGTTCAATGGTTATGCACACTTGGCCCCATCTTATGGGATTTTGCTGCACTTTGGATGCAGTTTTCATTCAATGGGCAACAACACATATTTAAGGGCTTACAAGAAGGGTCTCTCTGCATCATCAGTTCACATCGCCTGGAAAAGATCCTTAAGAAGAATTCACATGGTTTCATCACTCAAATCCATTCCATTCATATGCACCCATCAACGGTCTCCCCTACTTCCTTGGATAGATATGCAGGTGTCCTTGCTGAACCAGTGGGATTGTCGCCTTCTGGAGACCTTTCCGATATGAATTTAGCCGCATCTACATCTCAGCAGGAAATGATGGCTATTTTGCATGCAGTACAGAAGTGGCAGCCATACATATTAGGGAATTATTTTTGCATCAAGACTGATCTTGAGAGTCTGAAAAAATTCCTGGAACAATGGGTCTCCTCCCTAGCACACCTGAAATGGGTTATCCAACTCATGGGTTATGCCTATGCGATCACTTAAAAGAAGGTTAAGGACAATATGGCAACAGATGCTCCTTCTTGCACATTTGATGACCCAATTTCTCTTACAGCTATTTCTTTGCTTGTTCCAAATTGGTTGCACTATATTCAACAGGGCTATCTCTTCTTTGAACGCCATGCTTCTTCTTTAGTAGAGCACTCTGGGTTCCTCAAAATGTATGACCGGGAACAATGTAACTTATTTTGGTAGGGACTGAAAATGGCATTTCAACAGATGGTGGCTGGCTATGATACTTGCCAGGTCAACAAGGGTGAAACGACACTCCTTTCAGGACTGCTCGAACCCTTTCCCATCCCTACACAGATGTCACGGGGGATTCACTCAATAAACCGCTATCATAGCACGTTCGTTTGTGGAATATGAAACAATACCCCTAATTTCACTAAATATTGGAAAATACCTTCCAAAATCATTTTTTTAACCCCCTCCCAATATGCCTTCCCAATTTAAAAAACCCTTATTTTCACTAGATATTGTATGTATCAATTTTTTTATTAACATTTTTTATACCCCTTTATATTTCTACCTAGTATATTGATATGATACCCCTCTTATGATCCCACATGCATTCTACAATGCACCTTGCTTCTTTCGATGTATATTGTGGATGCACATTACTTCACCCACAATGCAATTACTCAACCACATATCATTATGATTTGCAACATCTAATGGTCTAATGAAGAGATAAGAGATCACTTCTTGTATGTCACTAGAGCCAATGCACATAGTACAACATTTAGATTGCATGTTGTAGTTCCCCAATTGCTGACTAAGCCTGTTGTGGGCTAGGTATCCAAGCCCCCAGGGCTTGTAACAAGCTCTAGGAGGCTGACTAAACCTCCCAAGGCCTGTAATAGGCATGAGTGGTTGGGTATTCAATCCCCCAAGGCCTATCGAGGGCCTATAACAGGCCTTGGAGGCTTAGAGCCTCCAAAGGCTATTGGTAACAATTGGATGAGTGTTATTGGTAACAATTGGCTTCCAATGACCACTGTCTCTTGACTATGATCGACTAGCAACCCACTTCACCACGAACCCCTGGCCTCAAGCATGCCTCAAGACACGATTTCCCTGCGTACTGGTAAGCCCGAGCCTTGCCTCAACCCGATTTCTCATCCAGTCGTGATCCGGCCATCTCCATTTGGAGGATATTTGCCAACACGCCCATAAAAAAAAGACCCCAAAGTATTTTTGTATTGTTACATTAAATAGAAAAAACCCTTTTCCCCTTAATATATAAGCAATATAATTTTTAGGTTTTCATGAATATTTAATACCGCAATATGAATGAACGTGATATTATATTGACTTCTAGTGAATCCCCCGTGACAAATGTGGACATCTATTTCTATGGATTTCCTAGAAGCGCTCCAGTGGTACAATACCACATCTAAAAGGACACCATATGAAGCAATTTATGGAAAAGTACCACCAGTTCTTCTTCCATACACGCTCAGCAGCTCCCCAGTTCAGTGAATTGACTTGGTTCTTCAAAACCGTGATCAGAATCTTCTCATTCCGCAGAACAATCTTCACATGGCAAGAATTCGACTGAAACAACAAGCCGATCAGCACTGTTTTGAGCGCACTTTTCACGCAGCTGATATGGTTCTTCTTCATCTACAACCTTCCAAGCAATCCTCCCTGAAATTGAAAAGACGTCAGTGGGCCGGAATGCAACCCGCGGATGCTACAGGGGAACCACTCCTTCAGATTCTGCATCAATTTCCACATCTAAAGCTTTGAGGACAAAGCGTTTTTTTTAGGGAGAGGGGATGTTAGGAACCCATGTCAACCCTTCTATTTACTTTTTTAGTATATTGTTGTTGGACGCATATGCTTTGTAAGTCGTCCTGTAGTATTTGTTGATCCATAGTTTGTATTATTGTTGTTGGACGCATATGCTTTGTAAGTCGTCCTATAGTATTTGTTGATCCATAGTTTGTATTATTGTTGTTGGACACATATGCTTTGTAAGTCGTCCCGTAGTAATTGTTGATCCATATTTTGTATTGGCCCATGGTTTGTATTGACACATGGTTTTGACCCATGGTATTGGAACCTAGAATTAGTATATAATTTTGTGTTGAGACCAATGAAGGTACCGTGAATTTATTTGTATTGAGCTTGCTCAAAGGAGGGTGCTCCCTCGAAGTGGCATGCGATCAATATAAAAGTGATATGAGTTCTGTTATTTCTGCTATCTTGTGTGTTTTCATTAATTAAATATTACAGGTTCTTCACACGGATCCAAGGTGTTAGGGATAATAATTTTTTTAATCTATTCTTGATTTGAGTGGGAGTTTGTATAAACAAAATATTGTTGCAAGGAAATGACACGCATGTCTATTGTAGAAATGGGGAACTTTAATGTAGGCGCCAACTTTGAGTTGTGGAAGTTGAAGATGTAGTATAATCTCATAGATTGAGATCTATCAATCATGGTATGAAAGATCAAGAATGGAAAGTGTTGGATAGAAAGGCAAGAAGCCTTATTAGGCTCTATTTGGTTGATTCGGTGTTATTTTATTTTTTTTGAAAAAAGATTGGTTGATTCAATGTTATTTTACTTTTTGAAAATTTTTTATGTAGGATTATTCTTAATCCTTTTCATGGTACCATATCTTTCAGATTGTTTCCATGACATAAAGCAACAATATTTAGAACAAAATTTTAAAAATATTTTCCTTATCTACAATGCTATTGCTGAATTTGGCTGTTGAGTTGAGTGGTAGATCATGTTAAGGAGTCGAAAGTGAAAAAGAGGCTTTGTGTTATTAGCGTGCAAAAAGTGCAACAATTGGCATATATGTTGTGTTGCAAAACTTGTGTTGCATGGCCTTGGACACCTCATCTCTCATCGAGATGTTGATGGAAAGAATGTTATCCCTCAACATCGTTTTGGTCTTTTTTGATCCTTCTATAATTTAGTTTTCTTTCTATGTTCTTGTTAGTGTATGTATAGTTGATTAAGCTTATATAGGTTAACTTATCCATAAAGTTGGTATGCTTATTTTCCAACATGTTACACCTTTTTGGTGAGTTGGCATATCATCAAATTTGTGAGAGGACTTTCCAATTTTCATATATATATATATATATATATATATATATATATATCCAAATTGAGACTTATTTATATATAGGTTGATCTTGGATTTCCGCTTCCTACCTTGCATACTATTGTGACCTTTACAACATGTTGTCATTAATCTAGATCTAATGTAGAACTTGTAGATTTGTTATGCTTGGTTATGGGAAAAATTGAAGTTTGTTTGATATCACTTATATAAAAAATTTACAACAAAATACAAAACAAAGGGTGTAGGTTGTGTGGGTAGGTGCTCATTCCAAGCCACACCATGTGCAACCCATTTTTTTTCCATTATAATTTGTCCAAAAACTATAAAAAACTCTTAAATTTAAATATTTCTTTAAAAAATATTAACAAACATTTTATAATTGGAAACTTGATAATTAATAATATTAATCAAAATTTCTACACAAAATTATGAATCTGAGTGTGTCACAGTGCACTTCCGATACCTATAGATACGAACAATATTATTACACCCCAAACCTCACCTCTAAATTTTACACGTGTGTGATCATAATAAACTAAATTAATATAATTGAAGTCCATGGAAAAAGGTATGGTGCATGGTTTCGTTCTGTTTTTTCAACCACACAATGATAAGAAGAAATGACACTCGAATATTTTAAACCTTTAGACTTATAAAATCTAATCGCATTTCTAATGAGTATTTCAACATAAATGTTATGGATATATTTATATTCTTTTAATATGCATTGATAAGTAGAAATGATTTTCATATATTTATATTTTTTAATATGCATTGATAAGTAGAAATGATTTTCACTATTTTCAATTCTTGTGTGATAGTGTGTTATCACAAGACCAAGTCAAAGTTATCGATACTTTTATTTATTTATTTTTCTGGTTGAAAATTATCAATATCTTTTCATTCATTATTTTTGTTGTTAATGCATGGTTTTAGAAGAAAATAAAGTTTTGATGTTGTTACTTATTTTCAAGCGTGCATCAATACTACACAATATTTTTGGGGAAGTTGGTTTTATGTTGGATCAAACAGTTATAGAACATAATATGCAGCGGAAACAATTAAATCAAGAAAGAAAATAATGACATACACACATAAAATATACGCATAGATTTACGTGGTAAAACCCTCTCTTAGGGAAACATCGACGCATCAATGGTATCGGTCTTCTTAGAAGGAAATGAAGTTTTGATGTTGTTACTCATTTTCAAGCGTGCATCAATACTACACAATATTTTTGGGGAAGTTGGTTTTATGTTGGATCAAATAGCCACAGAACATAATATGCAGCGGAAACAATTAAATCAAGAAAGTAAATAATGACATACACACATAAAAAAAAGGAAAGATTTACGTGGTAAAACCCTCTCTTAGGGAAACATCCATGGAGCAATGGTATCGGTCTTCGTATTATCCAGTAACTGAAGATTACAACAAATCTCAACTTTCCAATACATTTCTTACACGGTTACTCCTAATTGACCAAATCCAGTTTGATAGTTATATAGTCACCGAGAGACCGGTTGTCACCCGTTTCCAACAATCTCCACCTTGAAAACAATTTACCTGATACCATTGCTCATTGCTCTATTCATCACTTTTGCAAGCCTAGAGAAGCTAAGCACCACCGTAGCTTCTCTAAAGTAACTGGGTTCGTGAACATGTCTGCACTATTCTTTTGAGTGTGAACCTTCTCAAGAACCACTCCACCTTCATCAACAACATGTCAAACAAAATGATATTTTACAAGAACATGTTTTGTCTTACTGTGATATGTTGGATTTTTAGCCAAATGAATGGCACTTTGACTATCACAGAAAATTTTTATAGTGTTGTGAACCTTTCCTAACTCACCCAACAGACCTTTTAACCAGACTTCCTCTTTGCAAGCATGTGAAGAAGCTATATATTTTGCCTCTATAGTGGATAAAGCAACAATATTCTGAGCTTTGACGTCCAACTAATAGCTCCACCTGCAAGAGTAAAAACATAACCTGAAGTGGACCTCCTCTTGTCCATATCACCTGCAAAATCAAAATCAACATAACCACAAACTTTATCACTGCAACCATCAAAAGTGATACAATAGTCACTTGTGCCTCTAAGATACCAAAGCACCCATTTCACTGTTGCCCAATGCTCTTTTCCTAGATTTGCCATGTATCTACTGAAAACACCAACTACATGTGTAATATCTGGTCTTGTATTTATCATCGCATACATCAAACTTCCTATTGCATTAGCATATGGTACATGAGACATATACTGCTTTTCTTCATTATTTTTAGGACTCAAACCTGAAGAAAGCTTGAAATGAGAAGCTAAAGGGATACTAGAAGGTTTCACCTTATCCATACCAAATTTTTGAAGTATTTTCTCCACATACTTATTTTGTGATAACCACAGCTTGCTATTTTTCCTATCTCTGTGTATCTACATGCCCAAAATCTGATTTGCTGCTCCTAGATCCTTCATATCAAATGTCCTAGCCAACTGAGCTTTAACGTGTTGATTTCATACATGCTCTTGCTTGCGACAGGCATATCATCAACATATAATACCACACTAATGAACATGTCATTTCCAACTTTTTAAAGTACACACAATGATCATACTCACTCCTGGTAAAATTTTGATTCACCATGAAAGAATCAAACTTCTTGTACCATTGCTTAGGAGACTGCCTCAGGCCATACAATGATTTTATGAGCTTGCTGACAAACCTCTTGTTGCGATTCTGAATGAACCCTTCTGGTTGTTCCATGAAAATTTCCTCATCTAAATCTCCATGTAAGAAAGTTGTTTTGACATCTAGCTACTCTAACTCCGAATCATATAAAGCAACTAGTGCTAACAAAATTCTGATAGAAACAAGCTTTACAACTGGTGAAAAAATCTCATGAAAGTCAATACCTGCTTTCTGAGAAAATCCTTTTGCAACTAGTCTCGATTTGTACTTCGGAACAGTTTCATGAGCTCCTTTCATCAGTTTGTACACCCATTTGCAGCCAACCACTTTCCTACTCTCCGGAAGTCCACAAGATCCCATGTTTTGTTCATTTCCAAAGAATCCATTTCTTCTTTCATTGCATGTTTCCATTTGTCACTGTCAGACACTTCTAATGCTTCCTTATAACTGTCAGGTGAACTCCTTCATTAGAAATGAAAGGAATAGATGTGACAAAATCATCATGCCTCTTTGGAAAAGTTCTGTTCCACGTAGATCTCCATAGAGTTTGCTGTGGTATTTCCTCTATTTTTGTCTGTTCATCCTCTTCTTGAGGAGTGTCCTCATGCATATCCTCTTCCTGGACATCTTCATGATTCCCCCTCACATATGACTGAGTATCAAATTGAATATGCTGAAACTGTGGTACATTAGCCTGTTTCAAATCATTACTTACATCTAAATTTGTCAGTGAAAGTTCATCGGATTTTACATATCTGTTTATGATGATTTTGTGGACAGTAGGATTCCACAACCTATATCCCTTAACACCATCACCATATCCAACAAAGATCAATTTTCTTGACTTAGGATCTAGTTTGGAAGGCTGATTTTTTGGAATAAGTGCATAGGCTTCACAACCAAATACTCTAAGATTAGAATAATTACATGATTGACCTGTCCAAGTCAATTACTATTGATGGTGATCGATTGACCAGGTAACAAGCTGTTGAAATATTGTAACTTCTAAGAATATTATATTTGTATTTTATTATTCTGGAGATGTTTCATTCCTCCGATGGGACTTTGTCATGTATCCGGAGATGTTTATTCCTCCATGGTAACTTGGGTTATTAGACTTCCTTAGTGGGGGTTGGCCCTGTATGTGTTATGTGGGTAAAGGGTTATTATACCACCCTTATGGGGTCGGCCCTGTCACATTATGTAAAGTGGTTAAGTTAGGGATGACCTAGCTTGTGTAAAAGACAAGTCGGAGTTGTGTATAAATAGAGGAGGTGTGTTCCTCATTTAACACACACTACACTCACTTGTGATTAGCGCATAGGTGAGGAAGAGATATGCTATGAAGGAGAAGGAGCTCATGGTTGAGGTTTACATCTTTGTATTTGCTGGTCATCTATATTGAGGAAGCTTTGCTGGGTTTTCTACCCCATGAGGATTTCCCAGGATAAATTTGTGTCTCTTTTGTTTATGCTATGCTTGTTGTTCTTTCAGTGATCCTGTATATGATATTGTTGTGAAATGGAATGTAATGCTGATATTTTATGTCTTAGCATATTGAATCTTAACATGGTATTAGAGATAACATGAAGGAAGTCAATGTATGGCACTTACGACACTTGCTTCACTTGCGACAATTTGAAGCTTAGGGTTTTGTATAGTAAAAACCAGTCATCGGGGAACTTTCGCTATAAATCCATTTTGGCGAAGTTTCAGGATCTAAAACCTTTACAGGTCGTAGATAACATTTCCATGTACCTTGTGTCCAAAGTAAAACCTCAGATTCATTGTACTTTGTGATTTATGATCAGTACAAGTTAGGGTTTCTGCATCTTCCAGATCTCAGTCATAAATAGGTGACCTAGGAAAAAAGGTCACAACTTGGGCTAGGAAGCTCCAAATGAAATTTCGTAAAAAGTGACAGGTAGAGCACGGACTTTAGTTTCTCAGGTAATGTTTTTAGAGACCGAAGTTGAACCAGCGACACGTGGCATGCCGTACAAGTTCGCTCTCCTTTTTTATCCCATAAACAAGTCACGTTGCGACACTTGGCATAACTCTCTCTCAAAGAATCCAATTGAGGTCAGACCTATGGGGTTGGAAAGAGGATGGGTCGGGCTACCACAGGCGTACATTTTAGACCCTGTGGATTTGTAATTTCAGAGTTACACCAAAAACAATCAGGTGCATATTTATGTCAAAACAGATTTGGATTTTGAACACCTTCATTCTTGAATCATCACTGCTGTGGGAAATTAGGGTTTCAGAGAAAGTTGGAATTTTTGGAATCGAAGTCCATGGCTTAATGCTCCTCATCAAAATTGAAATTTAGAGACCAAGATCGAAATTTTTGGTTGGTCATAAGGGTGGTCTTGATCAAACCCTAGTTCGAGATCTTGATCGGAAAGGTGGAAAATTAGGGCTTCTGCAAAAGTTGGAATTTTTGAAGTGTGTGACCACGGCTGGAAGCTCCTCAGAAAAAGAGAAGTTTAGAGATTTGGATCGAACATTTTGATTGGGCAGAAGGGTGGGATTTATAAAACCCTAGTTTGGGGTCCTGTCTAGTGAATCCAGAAGTTTCAAAGGCAATTTTGAGGGGTCAAATTTTGCAGTTTTCAAAATTGAAGTATACCAGCTTGATCAGCTCAGCAAGGTGAATCTTTCCATCCATTCAAAAGTTTGAAATTCAAAGTTTGAATTTTTAGGGTTTCCTTGACAAACCCTAATCCAACTCCAGATCCAATCTCAGCAAATCAAAGTGGATTGGGTTAATCCTAGAAGACAATTGGACATCTACATAAGTAAAGAAGTTCCAATTTTAGGGGGAGATGAAGTTAAGGCCTTACATAAGAAGACTACAAGAAATATCGACAGGTATGACTTGAGGAGATACAGGTATGTGTTGAAATATGTTCATAATTAAGTTTATGATTGTCTTCATATTATTTAGGTTAGTACAATCTTGATTAATGTTAGAGTCGTCTTATTACCCTAGTAAAAGTATGAATGCATTGGAATGATAAAATACATTTATTGATTAGGGTTATAACACTTATGATTGTACTAATGCACTGTGGTATTGTATGAGGATGATGTCTGCTAACAAGATACAGGTACATCAAGAAAGACAAATCAAGTTCTATGACCATGATGACATAAATACAAAGACTCATCCATAGTCTTTCACCACATAGAAGCTCCACTTACGAGGTATGTATGACTTTGTTCTACTATGCTTAACCTATGAGATATGCAGGTTCTAGCACAAGGTCTCTAAATCATTGAAGAGAACAAATAAGATATTGTTTGGGTATGTTAAGACATAACCATGATAATCCAAGTATGTTTTCCTATATCAATTTAGAATCCTACTTTGTTAGGATCTTAGGTAAGTATACGTATGTATGAAATAATAATGACCATACATACTTAAGATTATTTGGAATTATAATATTTTGATAATATTGAGATTATACTAATGAATGTATGTTTGTGTATGAGATCATGAGGATGACACTAGTGCACACTTGAGCATGCATAGTGGTACAGAATGAATAGAATATCAAGCGAGAGGCAACCACACAAACATAAAAGATAAGTATTTGAGTTGCTATTTGAATCTTTGAATAGTTAATGATATTGCTCGTAATAGTTGTATGCATGTTTGTATTCCTAGAATATATCATGCATAGTGTAAGCATTCATATAACATTAAACAATATACTACTAATATGCATATGATGAGTAAGTTGGACAAGCATTCCATTGTTGTTTTTCTAGAATGAAACCTCTTTGCTGACACGCTGAGAGCTGTGCACGCTCTTGATAGTATGCTCTTGTAAAGATGGAAGGCATCTAGATAACCACTGTATGCATATAGGATATGGAAAAGTGTTGTGTCAAAGTATTGGTCAAGATAGTTGCATAACTATGTGAATCATATATGTATGCATAATAGATTATCATGTCAAACAAGATTTGATGATTATGAAGTATTACTAATCATGTAATTAACTTTGATTTGTAGGAAAGATCATGAAGAATAATGAACACTGAACAAGTGATGGATGTTCAACAAGAAGATTTACAAATCAAACATACTATAGAAGGTGAAGATTCTCTTAGAAAGAGGAAGAGGATTATGACGAGCTATTTGCTCCAAGTGGCTAGATAAGACCATTCTCTTAATGGTGTAATTGAAGAAGAAGTGTGAATCAGGATCTGTACGGGTACCCAAGATCGATAATCATTTGATGAGCTTAATGATCACCATGGGTGATGCGGAATTAAACCTTTGATACAAGGTTGAAGATGGTGTACATATTCAGATGACATTCTTCTCTTAGATGGATGCAAGAACGAACTCACCACAGAGTTCGAATGATCTTGAGGCTCATATCAGTAGACCCATTTGACAAGAGATGGCACAGATAGATATGCAGAAGATCACTCAATGCAGAGTGTGAATGATGTTTAGTCACAGAGAGAGAATTGATAGCTTCTTGACAATCTTGGGCTTTACCAGAAGTAATGTTGATCCTAACCTTTACCTTAAGGTTATGGATGATACTATTATTGTATATGGATGATCTCTTTCTGACAGGGAATGAGAAACGGATCATGGAAAGCAAGAAGAAGCTAGCTACAAGATCTTGGATTGATGCATTACTTCCTAGGTCTAGAAGTATGGCAAGCCTCAAAAGGAATTTTTCTCAACCAGGGAAAGTATGCTGTGGAAATCTTGAGAAGATTTGATATGTTGGAATGTACAACCATGGCCACTCTCATGGGTTATGACTTGAAGTTGTTAGCAGATGACTCATCAGAGTTAGTGGATGTAACTCTGTACAGACAGATTATTGGGTCATTAATGTATCTGACGAATACTAGGTCAGATATATGCTTTGTTGTGAACACCTTGAGGTAGTATCTAGTGGAACCTAGATGTGTTCACTTAATAGATGCAAAGAATGTGATGAGGTACCTACAGGGTATGATATACTTTGATTTATGTTATCTTGGAGATCATGACTTCAGATTGTATGACTACACAGATGTTGATTGGGCAGGAAGTGTATCAGACGGGAAGAGCACATCGGGTAGATGCTATTGTCTAGGATCTGCCATGATCTCATGGTTTAGCAGGAAGCAGTCTAGTGTGGCTCACAGTACAGCTGAAGCGGAATATGTAGTTGCTTACTCTGCTAGTTATGAATCGGTATGGCTTTGGAAGTTGTTATCAGGATTGTTTGACTTAGAGATGGACCCTACTGTGATCCTGTGTGACAACCAGAGTTGTATCAAGATGACAGAGAATCCAGTGTTCCATGATAAGTCAAAGCACATAGAGATATGATATTTCTATATATAGGGTATGGTGCAGAAAGGAGCTATCAAGCTTGAGTATGTGAGCACTGACGAACAAGTTGCTGATGTATTGACCAAACCTCTATCTCGAGAAGAGTTTGAGTATTTCCGAGACAAGCTTGGTGTAGTTCAGAAGGACACTCCTCGAAAGGGGGAGTTATATGGTCGATAATGATATTTTTTGGATACTATATCATTGATGTGGATACCGTATTGATGAGGATACTGTATCGTTGATGTGGATACTGTATTGATGAGGATACTACATCAATGATGTGCATATTGTATTGATATGAATACTTGTATCGATGACGAGGATACTTGTATTGATGATGTGGATACTTGTATCGATGACGAGGATACTTGTATCGATGATGTGGATACTTGTATCGATGACGAGGATACTTGTATCTATGATGAGGTTACCTGTTCCGATGATGAGGTCGATGATGAGGTTACCGGTTTCGACGATAAGGTCGATATATGGTCCTTAGACTTTGTCTAAGTGGACGAGGTGGGATTGTATCATCCATGGATACATGTCCTAAAAGAGATCCATAGACATATGTCTCCGAGAAAGTGGTCCCTAGTGGATGTGATAGGACTGCATCATCCCTGAATGTTTAGTTCAAAATGTACATGATAGGACTGCATCGTCCCTGAATGTTTTGTTCAAAATGTACATGATATGACTGCATCATCCCTGGATGTTTAGTTCAAAATGTACATGATAGGAATGCATCGTCCCTAAGAAATTGCTTCAAAATGTACATGATAGGACTGCATCGTCCCTAAGTGTTTGGTTCAAAATGTACGTGACATGATTGCATTGTCCTTGGACTCATGTCCTAAAGTGATAGGGATTTATCATTCCGTAAGTGGATCAGGATTACATCGTCCTTGGACTCATGTACTAAAGTGATAGGGATTGATCATCCCGTAAGTGGATTAGGATTGCATCATCCTTGGACTCATGTCCTAAAATGATAAGGACTAATCATTATGTAAGTTGATTAGGGATTGCATCGTCCCTAGACATGGTGAGATGTTTTAAAGTGATAAGGACTAATCATCCTGTAAGCTGATTCGAGATTGCATCGTCCCTAGACATGGTGAGATGTCTTAAAGTGATAAGGACTAATCATCATGTAAGCTTATTTAGGATTGCATCGTCCTTAGACATGGTGAGATGTCTCAAAGTGATAAGGACTAATCATCCTGTAAGCTGATTCGGGATTGCATTGTCCCTAGACATGATGAGATGTCTTAAAGTGATAAGGACTAATCATCCTGTAAGATGATTCGGGATTGCATCGTCCCTAGACATGGTGATGTGTCTTAAAAGGATAAGGATTGATCGTCCTGTAAGTTGATTTGGATTGCATCGTCCATAGACATGAGAGATGTCTTAAATTGAGAAGGATTGATCATCCCATAAGTAGATCAAGATTGTATCATCCTTGGACCTATGTCCTAAAGTGAGAGGAATTGATCATCCCGTAATAGGATCTCGTACATTGCAGAGTATGCTACTATGTTGATGATGTTGATCGTGATGATCTAGATGACGATGCTGCTGATCGTGATGGTCTAGATGATGATGCTATTGATCGCGATGGTCTAGATGATGATGTTGCTGATTGTGATGGTCTAGATGACGATGTTGTTGATCGTGATAGTATAGATGATGATGCTACTTATCGTGATGATCTGGATGACGATGTTGTTGATCGGTAGATCCAGACGATGAGGCTGTTGATTGAGAGATCCAGATGATGTTGTTGATCAGTAGATCTACACGATGAGGTTGTTGATCGGGTGATCCAGATGATGATTACTGTAGTTGTTCGAGTGCTGCAGAAGATGAAGATTCAGTACTGAAGATGTTGATGTTCCAGTATTGAAGATGTTCCAGTAACTGCATGAGTTACTGATGATGTATAAAGAAAGCTTCCAATGATATATAGATGTATCATGTATCATGTATGATGTTGATGACTCCTTGCTCCTTCAGATGTTGTTATAATATCATTCTCATTAAGGGGGAGTGTTGAAATATTGTAACTTCTAAGAATATTATATTTTTATTTTATTATTCCGGAGATGTTTCATTCCTCCGATGGGATTTTGTCATGTATCCGAAGATGTTTATTCCTCCATGGTAACTTGGGTTAGTAGACTTCCTTAGTGGGGGTCATCCCTGTATGTGTTATGTGGGATAAAGGGTTATTAGACTACCCTTGTGGGGTCGGCCCTGTCACATTATGTAAAGTGGTTAAGCTAGGGCCAACCTAGCTTGTGTTAAAGACAAGTCGGAGTTGTGTATAAATAGAGGAGGTGTGTTCCTCATTTAACACACACTACACTCACTTGTGATTAGTGCATAGGTGAGGAAGAGATCTGCTATGAAGGAGAAGGAGCTCATGGTTGAGGTTTACATCTTTGTATTTGCTGGTCATCTATATTGAGGAAGCTTTGTTGGGTTTTCTACCCCATGAGGGTTTCCTAGGATAAATCTGTGTCTCTTGTGTTTATGCTGTGCTTGTTGTTCTTTCAGTGATCCTGTATATACTATTGTTGTGAAATGGAATGTAATGTTGATATTTTATGTCTTAGCATGTTGAATCTTAACACAAGTTGTAAGCAATGCGTCTCCCCACAATTCCTGATGCAACTTTGCATTACTGAGCATACTCCTTTCTCTTTCAAGAAGAGTCGTGTTCATGCGTTCAGCAATGTCGTTCTGCTGTGGAGTGTAAACAGTGGTCTTATGCCTCTTGATCCCATCCTTTTTGTAATAATTATCAAACTCCTTCGAAGTAAATTCGATTCCATTATCTGTTCTAAGACATTTAATGAACCTGCCAGTGCTCTTTTCAGCCAAAGCTATAAACTACTTAAATATATCAAAAACATCAGATTTTCTATTTAATAAATAGATCTAGACTTTCCTTGAGTAATCATCTATAAAATTGACAAAATATTATGATCCCCCATAAGAAATTGTAAGAGATGGTCCCCACAGATTAGAATGTATATAGTCTAGGATACCTTTACTAGTATGTTTTCCAGATTTAAATTTTTATCTATCCTGTTTACCATAAATACAGTGCTCATAAAACTTCAAATCTACAAGTTTTAAACTAGGAAGCAACTTTCGATCAGCAAGTACCTTCATTCCTCTTTCGCTAATATGACCTAACCGTTGATGCCATAGACGAGTGAAGTCTGCTGCACCAACCGATTCTACTGCTGCGTGATCGACTTGCGTCCTCCCTTCAAGTCTATAGAAGTTTCCAACTCTGTTTTCCTTCATAACAACCAAGATACCTTTCGATATCTTCATAACTCCACCTTGAACTATAAATTTGTAACAAGCATCATCAAGAATTCCCATTGATATCAAGTTCTTCCTTAGTTCAGGTACATGTCTCACATTTGTTAGAGTCCTAACAGTCCAATCATACATTTTAATTCTGACACTCTCTATCCCAACAGTTTTACATGTAACATTATTTCCCATATAAACTACCCCGTCATCTATAGATTGATATGTGGAATACCAATTTCTATGAAGACACATGTGGTGAGATGCTCCAGAATCAATTAACCAGTCAAAATGGTATTGTGAGACAGTAGATCATGTAGATAATACCTCATTGATCATACATAAACCATTCTCGGCTATGTTCTCCTCATTTGTAGAGTCCTCCTCCTCGGAAGCTCGCTTGCGTTTCCAACAATCTTTCTTAAGATGTCCTGCTTTATTGCATAACCAACACTTCAATTTACTCTTTTTTCCCTTCGACTTTGACCTTGATGTACCCCTTGAATGTTGTCCTCTTTTACTAGTTCTTCCCCTGGCCACCATTACTTCTGACGTCAAGGTTTCAAGACTAGATTTCTTACGAGTTTCCTCGGAAAGTAAAGCTCCCACAACTTCATCGAAAGTAATAGACTCAGTAGAACTTAAACTGATAGAGGTTACAAAATGTGCCAAAGACTCGGGTAGAGAGCACAATAGTAAATCGCCTTATCTTCAAATTTAATAATATCTTCCATACTAGCCAACTGACAAATAAGAGTATTGAATGCATTCAAGTGATCATAAATTTTTGTACCTTCTTTCAGACGCAAGGTAAACAATTGCCGCTTTAGGAGAATTTTATTCGTCAAGGATTTAGTCATGTACAAACTTTCCAACTTTGTCCAGAGACCTGCTGCTATAGTTTCAGACACGATGTTAAATAAAACATCGTCGGCCAAGCATAGACGAATAGTACTGAGATCTCTTTCATCCATCTCCTCCCAGTCTTCATCTGAAATATCCGCGGGTTTCTTTGTCTTTCCTACGAGTGCCTTCACCACTCCTTGTTGCACGAGCATATCCTGCATCTTTGACCTTCCAAAACTCGAAATTATTGATCCCAGTAAACTTCTCAATTTCAAACTTAACACTCCGCGTTTTAACCATTTTCTCAAGAAACAAAATCAGAACACCTTATAAGAAAAAGAAAACATTTTCAAAATATAGTGGTATAAAAGGTTTTAATAATATAAAAGGTTTTAATAATATATACAATGCATAATGTTAAACGAATACCTTATGCCTCCCATTTTTAATCTTTTTAAAATACAAATCTTATAAATATGACCTTTTTTTTAAAAACAAACTTATAACTCCCCTTTATAATACATATCGATTACATATGCCACATCCACTTTTTCACTCATTACCAAAGTAATATACTATAACATGAAAAAAATTCACTGTTTACCAAAAGAAAATTGTCCACCTTTTCACGCGGTACCTTTTCACGCTTCGAAAACAACGAGCCTTCAACATAAAATACATTATCGCGTTTCACTTAAGTGATTGCAAATAAACGAATACCTTATACCATAAGTTTGCCATAAATTTATCGCGCTTCTCTACAGGTTAGACCCGCGATAATCCAAGATTTTCGCCCCCTTCTCTCGTTAGGTAATTTTCGCCCCCTTCTCTCGTTAGGTAATTTTTAACCCGTCAACTTGTAAAACAAACTAAAATTTCTCGCTCTTTTTTGGTGATAGAAAGGATAGTGAAAACTATGGGGCATCTTCCCAAGCTTTGATACCACTTGTTGGATCAAACAGCCACATAACACAATATGCAGGGAAAACAATTAAATCAAGAAAGCAAATAATGACATACACACATAAAATATACCTAGAGATTTACGTGGTAAAACCCTCTCTCAGAGAAACATCCACATAGCAACGGTATCGGTTTTCTTATTATTCAGTAACTGACGATACCTTTTCTTACGAGAATACAATAAATATATACATTTCTTACAGGGTTGTAACTCATAAAATGTCAACTTTTGTATTGGTATTTTTTCTTTTGCCTATATACGGGTAATTTTCAATCCATAGAAATAATTTCTTACAGGATTGAAAATTAAAATTAAATATATAAAGTTATTATTGAAGAACATTAAAATACATCAAACCTAATTTTAAATAAAACTATATAAAGAATACTTTACCAAGTAAGTTGGTAGGCATTGGGTTGCAGGTGGTGTGGTTGGATGCTCATTCTAGGTTCTCTATAGGCTTGGTCTAAGTTATCTGGATATTTAGATGATGTGTCAAATGATTATTGATTATAAGTTTAATCTATATTTGTAAATTAATACTTTATTCAAGATTTTAAAAATGACAGATTTCACAGGATATTTATCTTGTTATCACATTCATAACAAAGGATTTTGGTATGTATTTATCAATATCTAGCCAAATTAGGGGTATTCTTTAATATCATATGAATGAAAGTGTTATGGCATAGCTTAAGTGAGTGAAGACTTCAATCACTATTTACTCAAGTTTTCATTGGTTCTATTTGAGGGTGATTTTCAAATCATCCATTATGGAAATTATACTTTTAAGAAGTAGTCTATCTATTCTAAGTTTTAGATTTTTCTAGGTTTTTGGTCGGAATCATGTAGATTCGTTTTTGTAAAATCTAAATTTGGAAGACTTTTCAAATTGTGTTTTTGAATGCATAAATGGATTCATCACCCTCAAATACCCCTATGGCTTATGCAATTTCCACAACTAATAGTTCGAACAAAACAAATCATAAAATATACCGAAAAAGTTCCAAAAGGTAGAATATTTAGATTACTTCTACTTTTATTCACTAGGTACTTTTAAAGTCTCTTGAGGTGTACATACCCTAACCTCCTCTCCCTCCTTATTTGAACCTATGACCTCCTAGGAGGAAACACATGTTCTTAATCTTATGACCTCCTGCTCAAGCAAAACAAACGTTCTCAACCTTGTGACCTCTTAGAAAGAATTTGTTAAGTTACCAATTATTGTTATATCTAACTTGAATGCTTTTGGTATAAAAAATCATATTTTAATGTTAAAATTTTTATTAAATTTAATAATAAAATACATTAATTATAAATAAAAAAATACAAATAATATTGATAAAAATTTAAAATTATTATTCATTAGAAATTTTTTTTTATGACCCATAAAACCCTAACTTTATATTAATGTGATAAAACTTTCACATAAAATATAAATTTCACTACTCTAAAAAAAATCCACTTTGATTGGGAACACATGAGTTCAACTCAATAATTTGAAACAAAAGTTTCTTTAATCTAAAATTTGTAATACTATGAAAAAAAATCCATTTTAATTTGGAATGAGATAGCATATCATATTATTGAGATAAAATCAATCCAATAATTATTTATATTAAACAAAAATATGAAAAAAAAAATTATACATTAGAAATATTCATCATACTAGTTTTTTTATTCTCTAAAGATGGGAAGAGAGATGTAAAATTATAAACAAAGAAAAATTGTATCCATCATTATAAGAAGAATATGTATAAAAAACAAAACAACACTACTCAACTTAGGATGAAAATTTGAGTTTTTCTAGATAATCTTCGTATTAAGAATGCTTTTCAATACCATAAAAAATAATATATTAAAAGTTGAGATACATTTAAATTAAAATAAAAATATATTAAAACTATAAATACAAATTTTATTATTATTATTATTATTAATTTCACAATTTTACAAAATCTTACATAAAAAAATATATTCTATTATATAATAATTTATATTATATATTTATTTAAGACAGCAAAATAATACAATAATAAACTTTGACATAAAAACCTATGAAACATTATTAAATAGAAATTAACATAATAAATACAAATTTTATTATTATTATTATTAATAATTTCACAATCTTACATAGAAAATATATTCTACTATTGTATTATATAATAATCTATATTATAGATTTATTTAAAAGACAACAAAATATTACAATAATAAACTTTGACATAGAAACCCATGAAACATTATTGAATACAAATTAGCACAACTACCTATAACAAGTACATGTGCATAAGGAAATAATAGAATTCAAATCTATATCTGGTCAGAAAGCCATCAGCTTTTAAATTGCATGGCTTTATGTTAATAAAAATATATCCAAATGTTACATATGAATAACCTCTTTGAAAACTTGAAAAATGAATTAGTATGAAATAATACATATACATAACTTCTTTGAAAACTTGAAAAATGATTTAATCTGAAATAAGAATAGAAAATTTGTCAAATCCTGAATCTTGTGGTTCCAAAACATAAAATAATGTAACACAAATAACCTCTCCTTTACTGAAAACTTAAAAGTTTGATGAAATTTTTGAATGAAGATTTCAAAACAGTTGTTAAACTTGTGAATCTAAAACATAAAATCCAAACGAGCCAAATTCAAGAGACTGCCCTCTATTGCAGGCTACTTGAGAATCCAAAACATAAATTCAAAGCGATCCAAATTTAAGAGACGGCCCTCAGATTGTAGGGTACTTGTGAATCCAAAACATAAAGTCAAAGCGATCCAAATTCAAGAGACTGCCCTCAGATTGTAGGGTACTTATGAATCCAAAACACCAAATCAAAGCTATCTAAATTCAGGAGACGGCCCTCGCCCTGGATTGTAGGGTTTACTGATTTCACGCCCATATAGCCAACAAGGACATGGCACCAGCTCCCAGAAAGAGGGACGAATAATACCACAATTGAAGCCTGCCATTCTTTATCATGCGCCGACTGAGGAAATCTGCAGCAATGAGATCCACTAACGCCATATATATCAGAATTCCAGATGAAACTGCGTCAAATAATCCCTCAACAATCAAAGCCTTCGGGCTGTTTTCATTATAAGTAGACGAGATGCCAATTCCCACTGCTATCCCAAGTGGCGTCGTGAGTGAAAACGCCAACGCCATAAAAGCTGTGGTCAGATTCCTGAATCCCGCCTACATGAACACGCACAAAAACATATTAATGCATAGAAAGCCTGCAGATTCCCCAACCATTTACAGGTCTACAGAAAAAAATATAGTACCTGAACTATGCAGCCACCGAGACCCATGCCTTCGAAAAACTGGTGAAAGGTAAGAGCTGCAAACAAAGGTCTAATGGTGCATGGAACTTGCGATGCGCCCATTGCTATTCCTATTATCACCGAATGAGCTACGATACCGACTTCTAATACCTATAGATAATACCTATAGGTGTTAGATATCAATGTAATAAGCTAAATTCTAGAGGATTTACACTTTTTTTTCCAAACATACACACAAAAAACATATAAAAAAAGAATTATAACAACTAACCTGGGAAACAACACGCTGCCGCACATTAATAGTCCCAGCCTCTAATGAATCCTGATCTCCATGGGCATGGGCATGCGCATGGGCATGGGCATGAATACGTTTATCAGATTCGGCAAGCATGTGAGCGTCGTCCAAGGTGGTTGCAGTGGCAGAGAAGGTGCCGGCTCGCCTCTGGTAATAGGCAGAAGCAGTGAAGTCTATAAGAAGAGTTAAAAGAGCACCAATCATGGACACAAATCCTGCAAATGGAAATTTGGCCCATGGAATCTCGCTGAGGCAGCTGCTAGTCAGAGAATCGTAAGCATCGGGCAGAACGTGGACGAAGCCAGTGGCCAGTATGACCCCTGCAGCAAAGGCTTTGATAACCAAGAAAGCATCCCTCTCAGGGCTGAGAGCCTTGAATGTTCTTCCAAGAAAAGGGAACCATACTCCAATGGCGCCTGCCACTAGAATTGCAAACAATGCTCCGATCCTCAGTTTGAGCGCCAGATCCTTGTCTAAACATGATTCAATTCCACTGGTGCACGACATGATATATATCTACTTGCTCTTTTCTTTGTTTCTCTCTGAAATGAAATGAAGACAAAATTCCTGAATGAAGAGGCTACGGAGATAAGCTTCATTAAATCTTATATCATTTATACATGTGAAATTTTGAGGGAAATGGGTAATATGGAAAATTAACTATAGTGATTTATATTAATTTATATTTTATGGTGATTTTTTTTGGAATTTAATTATGTTATTTTTATTGATTGTTTAAATTGTAATTTTGATTGGTTTAGTGTCTATAATTATTAGGGGAATTTGTATATGCAATTTCATCAATTTTTGTCTGATTTTGATTAGAAAAATCACCATAGGTGCAAATAGTTGATTGTTTTGGCTTACACAATGGGTAACTGAGCAAGCTAAATGATTAACTATTAACTCAATTTTGTTTAAATTGTAATTTTTATATTCAGGTTCTTCTAGTGAACTCAAGTATGCAATTCCAACAACATGAAACTGCAATTTTATCAATTTTCAATTCTAGCTAGATTTGGCTAAAAATATCATAGGAAATCAGGTTCAAATTGTCAATTGTTTAGCTTACATCATAAACATGAGCAAGGGAGCAAGCTAAACAATCAAAGATTTTGACAATTTTTCCAAAATAAAGCAATGAGTTTTTTGCTTAAATAGTGCTTTTCATTATTCAAATTGTAATTTTGATTGCAAAATCAAATTTAGCACCCTTAATTACCCCTGAAAATCCTAAATATACAATTCAAACTACATAAAATACAATTTCATTAATTTATATCTAATTTTGAGGGAAAAAAATCATATAAATGCAAATCATCGATCATATAAAATAACTACCCATATTACTGGCATGAAATCTAAATTCCAATTTAATTAAATATTATTATAAACCTTCGAGTACTACGAACAGCCACAAAACAAAAACAAAAAAGTCATGACTTACAAAAACTCAAAGATCCCTTCCGTGGGACCTCTATTATGAAAATGTCTACAGTTCTAACCTTATTATATGCTATAACGATGTTATATATAATATTTTGATGTTATATATAATATTATCTTAGCAAATCAATGTTAGTGTTGACACAATGTACACATTAATCCATATTTAACATTAGCAACATGGAGACCATGAGCTTTCTTCTCTCAGTTTTAGCATGGAACTAGATAAAATATCTGTATCTGTGCACATGAACGACAATATGTGAACATAATATCGACATAGATGATAAGGTAATTAAATTATATTTATAATTATAATTGGAAGACTAATCGTCAGCCGCATGCAGGAGCTTCACAATAAAAGTAAACCCTATATTAAATATCTCGATTAAGCCATTATAAAAACTTTATCCTTGTTGTTATTGTTGTTATTATTTGTTTATGAAACATAATGCAATATTTAAGTAAAACTGAAAATCAATTTCAAACCCTTTCTAATAATGAAATCTTTGTTAATAATGACATAGTTAACGACAAATGATGATTTTCTTACTATGGATAGTTGAAAAAGAATATTGCGAGGGAACCTTATACCTTATAGAGGGCCTTATGGATGTGGTTATCATAAAAGTTACATTGTTTATCTATAGCTAATAAAATTTCACATGTCAATTTAGTGACATTATCCACCAAACTAGTCTATATACAACAAGAGCCACTAGTGGAAATATCCTTGCATTTTGGTGGTGAATAGTCTAGTCTAATTATTTAAGCTATTTGTAAAATAATTTTCCACAAATATACAATTACAAACAAAAACATTCCTTTCTATATTTTTGAAATATCATAAATATCATAACAAATATAATGATGTTTACTTTCTATATGGAACCTTGATATTCCAATGATTATCAGATTTTGTAAAACCACAGACTTGAAGGCACAACTTTGGCACATTTATCACTCGAATAAGATGGTCCCACTTGGAATTTTGATTTATCAAGTTGCAAGGACTTCAAATATTTGAAAATTGACATTAACTAAAACCCCAACCAAACAAGAAGGCAAAGATTGATCCCTCTAAGACAATTCATTTATCCAAAAGTTGACCTCTTTTGCTTTCTATAATCATTCTTGCAATGCTAGCAAAGAAAGGTTACATAAAGTTGAGTACACTAATTTTGGTCCAAATTTTAGAATTGTAAATTGAAGAAATATTTATATTTAATCTTAATAATATATGATTTTAGAATTCAAATTTGAAGTATTCTTCTATTTCTAAAATGCAGATCTAATAAATATGTATGAATTTATATTGACAATTTCATCACTTATATGTTTAACTAATAAAAACTATAAAAAATTCCTTAGATTAGTTAGAAATTCAATGTTTCTTCATAGAATTCAATGCCATCATTATTTCTTAATCTAAAGAGTGAATTTGTTCTCCTGTTACAATAAAACTTACTGAATATTCCAATGAGGACAGAATTGTTGTCTTAAGATTAATGCAATAGGAGATCACTATTACTTAGTCTAAACAATGAATTTGTTCTCCTGTTACAATAAAACTTATTGAATATTCCATAAGATTAATGCAATAGGAGAACGAAACCAAAATCAACCTTGGTATTTGCAAACCTATCTTGAACCAAGTCAATTTATACTCCCATGTGTATGGAAACAATGTATCTTGTGATTAAAATCATATAGGAATTAATCAAATCCATGGCTTCAGGTTGCTCCACTATTGAGCAACATGTATAATGGGTATCTTACTAGTTCCAAATTAAGGTGTAGATTGTTGTCAAAATACATTTTGGCTCAGGTCTCCTAGCTATTGCCAAACTATTGCATATTGGGTAGGATAGGGAAAAGCTCAACTAGCGAGCTTCTCTACTTTGATGATAAACTCAGCTGGCGAGCTTCTCTACTTGGATAATAGTTTCTACTGCTAATCTGAATTTACATGGAAAATAAGTAAAACAAGCAATAGAGAAATAAGTAAAACATGCGATAACCTATAATTTGTATGTATTCTTCTATTTTATACAAATAATTTGTATACATTCTTCTCTTTTATATGGAAGTTTCTAACATCCACTCAAAACCATATCATAAAAATTGTATATAAAGAATGAGGTTTTCTAACATCTAGTAAAAACCATACCATAACTTCTTTATATTTGGAGTATCACGATTTAGACTCTTTTAAAACTAGATTTTACACACTCTCTAGCCTAACATGTTTCAAATGAAAAATATTTAGTAGCTTAGTTATGCATGACACAATACCTCAATAAGGATAACTAGAAGAACCCACTGAAACTAGTTCACCTCCCAACAATGGAATATCCCTTCTCCTCTGACCAGATTGTAATATGGCCAAATATACAGATGCTCTAACTCCACTTGGAAATGGTAGTACTCTAGCAAATGATAGGGACAATGCAATCTTACTTTTAGTAGGAAGAACAAAAATGTTAAACAAATACTCAAGAGGATAACCTTCTGCAATAGTCCCTTTCTTTGTGATGTTGAAAAAATTATATGCAATTAACAATCGGGGCATTCAGTAAGTAATTATTGGATATCTACAAGAATAATGGATGTAATCAATCCTCCTTACCTATGTAGGGGTGATCATCCTCTGCCATCTTGCAAAGTTGGGTGAGAAAGGGATGGCATAGATGTAGGGGTTGTCCTCTCACCCTAGTACATATTCTTGACGGGGACAAACAAACCTTCAACACCAAATCAAACCCTATATTCTGCATCTTATGTGTAATAGACGAGGATTTAATAAATAATTATTATTAAATAATTTGTTGAATATTTATTTTATTTTATTTTAAATATTTTTGAGAAGAAGTCAAAAATAAAAACAATGTAATGGGTTATTCTTTTGTTAAATAAAAATATTGAAAGGGGGGGGGAATTGAAATAGATGTTGAATGAGTGATTGCTTAACCACAAGAGGAAAAGCCAAGTGGTTGAAGTTGCACAAGGTGAAGGAGGCATCTTCCCCAAAATCAGGTCACAACTCTTAGTTGAGTGCTAAAGAGAAGGAGGCTCATAAATGACCAATTCCTAGGAAAAATATTATATATCAGTATGTCCATAAGCAGCATGAGGCTAGCATTGGATGGGGATTGAATTTGATAATGCAAGAGATGGTGCATTAGGTATTTTTGCTCTTTTGGTTCAACGATCAGGCTCAGTGGTTTTGGAGCAAGTGAGACTTGGCTGCTCCGGGAGTTGGTTGGGAGGAACGACTATTTCATTCTTGCTTTCCTGACAGTAGTTCCAGGTTCTTTGCTATGTTTTCCTATATGTTTAAAATTATTGTACAGTCAGAGTATTATTTATGTTTCGTACTTAAATCGTGGTAGAATTCTATTTATGCACCTAATTTCAGAGGTCTTATTATTTATGCGTGTAGTATAATTCCTATCTTGTTGAAATAATGTAAACTGTAGAACTACCTATCAGGTTATAATGTAATAACTCCTATAGATCCTTGTTGTGAGTAAAGCATCTTTATATTTTTATTGTCAAAATAAATAAGCATATCTGTCAAACTAGTAAAGGCCTTGCTTTTCTTTCATTGAAAACCCAACTGCCTATTCTACATCTATGTTCATAAGTTAACCCTTAAATAACTCTCTGAATTTTCAAGTTTAGTATATTGTATAGTTAGTCAAAAGACAGGGGTCGAATATAATTTAATCTTCATGGCTTAACTGTCGAAGAGCTTTAGGAAATAAGCATTTGTATACTACAGTAAAATAATTCGAATTTCAGTATAGGATTTAAGTTAAACGTTTTTCATTTCAAATAAACATATTATAGATCGATTATGGACAGATCTGATTCCAACACATCTAATAAAGAGATATTCAATTACAGTATATGAATTAGGTTCATATTATAAACTCTCGAATTATTCTAAAATTACACCAATGCAGGTAGGATAATCCTAGTATAACTATGGATCTAATACAGAAGTGCAAACATGCTAACTATTGATTTGGAAACCAAATCGAGTCGACATAGACTTAGATCCTGGATCAACCTTGTCGACGGGTTATAAATAATCAACAGGTTGTTGTACAAACATCCATTTATAAGAATAATATTAAAATGAAACTCTTTATAAAGCCACTCACAGACAGTGCATTAACCTAGAAAACCGATAGCATGGTGCTACCTTTCCTTAATCTTTTAAATTGAAAAATATTACGAATTTCTCACAAGTGGAGAAGTCTCGATGAAATAATAGATTTTTAAATAGGCATTTTCCTATCCTGATTAATAAAACCCTATTACAGATAAGGTAAAATCATTAACGGAACGAGAAGGGCTATGAATGCAATTATAAATACTAACTGATCAAATATTGTTAAATATAATAGGAGTTCAACTACAAGATCACAATATAACTATGTTATCGATTCTGGAGGTTCTTTTTCAGAATTCGTAAAAGACCATATGGGTCATGAGAAAATATATTATATAATCATTAATGAACAAACGTCATAGTTACGCTACATGTGGCTATAAGCCCATGTCAATAATTATCCATTCCAAAACTATAAACCCTTTCCTTTTAAGGATTGGGATTATAATAGTGAAAACATTTGTTCGTAACCTTATGACCAGAAGCCATTTCAAAAGGGGGTTTGCTGCAATACATTACTTATAATTAAATTATAGAGAAATTAAGCCATCTATAATGGCACTCGAGTCTACTCATTACCAACCTTATCTAAACCTTACAACAAGCACATACACCTAAGTAAACCATGGAGCCGAGAAGGTGCATAAACCCTATCTGTCAGCTTATGATCTATGAGGATAGACCGGTTAAAGGTCAACTTATCTAATGAGAGTGAATACTGAACCTCTACCTTGACATTAAAACCTGTCAAAAGTTCACCTACAACAAAAGAATGACGAATTTAGGAATCCCGTAATGCTGGTAGTTAAATTTATGGATCGTTAGTGTAAGAGTCATTTTTCTTCTTACCTTGGGCATCCTAAGACACGAGCCTAGGAGGAGGTGACCCTGTCTCCTTTCCCACTAGCACCCATCCTTTGCAAATGTTTAAACCACTGTCATAAATAAAACTTTTAACGTCTATAACAAGGATTACTTTCGATGGCTTATTTTCAGAGCTAAAATAGTTACCTATTATATGGGTAAGCTTGGCCAAGTGTCAACCCATACTAAAAACAATTATCACTCCAAGCCACCTGTGAGGAGTTTGCAATACTTTAAACCCTGGACTTGAAAGAAGAAAGAATACTATTGAATTTAATAACCTTGAACATACATGTTTTTTACCTTTGTTGAAGGCGACTCGAGGAAACAAGATTGGTGCTGCAGTCACAGCTACCCAGAAGAGTTATGAATATCAACCTCTGACTTCGAAATAAGCTCGAAAGACAAGAAAAAAAAAACTATCACCAAATGCAGTAGTCTCCCAAAGTTGGTTTCAGTTCATCATGAAGAGCACAGATTTCTCTCTTATGGGGTTCACAGACCAAAAACCAGAAACATAATGGAGGCTAAGACATCAAGAAAATTCATTTAATCCTTTCGAAAACCGTTTTTCCATCCTCTTATCCAAATGGACGATGGAGATTTCTTTTTAGCGTTGGCCATAAAATCCTGGCTGCGTTGTCAAATCACAGCCAGGGTGGCATATTTAAGTTTCCCAACCACCATAATGTATATAACCAGTAATCACTAATGGTAGGTATTTAAATCTCTTATGTTTGCAGGGCAAGGTTTAACTATGGAAAATTACCCATATTTCTTTAATACCCATGCTTCATGCAAGGTCAAAACTATTTTCAATCACAAGTTAAGCGTTGAACGTTGAACCTCGGTACTCTTACCTTTTGGGGTTTAAGAATATAGCCCTTAGGCACTTACAAATTAAGTTATAAATATAGTTAAGCTTTGGGTCAGAGGTCCAAGCTCGGCCTTAGGGCCAAACCATGTTACATAAAATCAAATATAAAAACAAGAATCCTTTTTGGTTCTACGCCATCTTCAAGTTTAGTTGGTCACACGTCTTTCATCCTGGAAAAGCATCCATCACGCTTATAACCTGACCAAAGCAGTTATAAATTCCATTAGCAAATTTACAACCTTGACAATGTTAACTCTGTAAAAATACTCGTTAATATTATAGACAACATATCAAAATAAAAGTAAGGGTTTGTACCATTTACATGCATTAATTCTTTTTTTTTGTGGATTTTTAAGGTCCATGAAATAATGGTATCAGAGCATGTTTACAACACTTGGCCTGAACCAACCCAACATTTGCAGCTATTAAGTAAAACAAAGAACTAATATTTTGTTTGTTTTATTTTGGTTTTGATTCTCTTACTATTATAGCTCAAATCTACACTTCTCCGTTCGTGATAACATTGCTCTATTGATAACACAAAAGGACATTGTGGATGGAAGAGCTAGATTGACCTTGGATGAATCATTGCTAAGATCACACTCTTCAGCTGAAAAAAAAAAAATATATTTTTTCTACAGTTTTCTTGACATGTGTGCTACTATTGCCACAATGATCCTGCGTTCTAAATGCTAGTCATATTGAAGAAAACCAATGCATATCTCCTAAAATATTGCAAAAGCTGGTTGTGAAGTTTGCATACTATGCACTAGTCTGGTTGTATGAAACCTGCGCACATCTTAAGATGAAATGAAAAAATATATTAATATTACAAATTGGGATTAGTTGAAGTTGGTTCGGCAACTTCCCCAACCTCCCAATTCAACCACCTCTCGAATTCAAATGCCTACCTTGGCCCATAAATACAAGGAAGAGCCATGAGAGAGGGACCTAGAAGGAATGCTTTAACTGTTGTTACATTGGAGGAATTCTTGAGTCATTATGAGGAGAAGGATCCTAGGACTCAGTTGCAGAAGTGTCTAGACAGATCAGGTATATCTGTACTTATCTACATTTCTTTGACAATAAAAGGTGGAAATACCCTTCCCGTCCCAAATCCCAAATTGAATGTCTATTGGATTGAATGTTTATTTGGTTTAGTATTTGATTGTAGTTGATGTTTAATTGTTTCCAATTCCATCATATTTATTACATTCAAGATACACTGAGGAAGGTTAACTTGTTTTGCAGGTATATCATCGTGGAAGATTTGGGCGAAAGCTAGGACTAGCCATCGTTTAAAAGGTGCAACTTTCAGAAACCCTAATCTCTTTCCATTTGTAGTAACTAAATGAAAAACATGAATGTATTTACCTGTCACCCCAGAATTTGGTAGTGTTGTCTCCACACTATAAGGTATTTTGCTGCACAATAGATTGGAGACTCCATTCGGGAGTAACCGGTTGTTTTCTGCTCTAGGGGACCTTGCTAGGTTTTTTTCTAGTTTATTCAGTCTTTTGTTCTCTGAGAGGTTGTTTATAGGTCATTTTTCAGTCTCCTTTTTATCTTGATTCACTTCAATCCTCTTCAGCAAAGCCTTTTTGTTTGATTTAAGTCCCTGTGCGCTGGTATGTGTACTTACAGTAGCGCATCTTATGTCCTATGTGTTGGATTCTCTCAAACACAGTAGCGCACTTTTCCTGGCAGGCGCTGGTATTTATACCACACAGTAGCACACTTATCCTATAGGTTCAATCCTTCTACTAGGGTTTGTTTTCCAAGAGGTTGGGTCTACTTCTAGCTTTTGGCCTTGTTTCCCTCACTGATCACTGAGACTTGTTTGTCTTTCCTGAGGCTTGATTGCCTCTCTAAAGTTCTGTAGTTTGACTTTACTTGCTTGAGTACTTGCTTAAGGTGTCTTTTTCTGCTTTTTTAGCCCTTTTTAAGGCTGTGCACTACTCTATGCTAGACATAGCTGCGCACTTTTTTCCCTAGATGCTTGTTGCAGTCATACAGACTTGCGTTCTCAATGCTTGTTGTCTGTGGCAACAATAGAACACTTTAACTATGTCTTGTCCTTTTTGTTAGGATTTGATCCTAGTTTGAGATTTTAGGGTGGCTTTGAAGGGTTGTTTGGTCTAGATACATTCTGAATACCTATTCAGTTTAGTCTGGGTGAGTTAAAGCTTTCTAGTTAGCTTTTCCTTTGAGTCTATGTGTTGGTAGGGTTACTTTTTACTGGCATATTGTGGAGATTTTGCGGTAGGTAAATTTATGTTGTCTACGTTTCGAGCCATCCTTGGCTCATCATCAGGACATAAGCGAAAATAAATTTGATTTAGGATTTCCTAGTTTCAATTTTTGAAAGAATATAACAAAAAAGAAAAGAGTCTTTTGTGAATTTAAAAGAATTATTCCACACACACTTTGCTTTCTGTTGAAACCATTCCACACAGTGCACTACCCTTATTGAGTAAAAAGTAGCCCTTAAAAAGAAATCTTAATAAAATTAACTAGCAAATTTTTCTTTTTAGGTATACACATCATCAACTAGCTTAGGCTAGGGTTTCAAGTTTAAATCACCTTAAACCACCCGAAATCGGCTTCATTACTCAACAATCGTAGTACGACTATCTATTAGGTAAATCCACCTCTATCAAATTATCCTAGGAATGCTCTACTCAAACCAGAGTTAAGCATGAGGTCATGGGAGATTGGAACTATTAAGGATACCCCCTCACTTTCCTCTCAACCATAAACCAGAGTTGATTCGCGTACAGGGGTCCACTAGTACTTTTAAAGTGCTTTTGGATTTCAGGCTTTTCTACCCTACCCATGCGTCTTGGCTAGGCTGACGACTGTTCCCCCAGGTTTTTTTCTTATTGGTGGTATCCTTAGTATTATAACCCTAGGGCTCTACATAGGTAGAGTGGAAGGATATTTCCACTTCACCTCAGACAGACGCGGAAGGTAACCCTTTGGCAGTAATCCCGGGAGGGCGATTTGGTGATTCAAACGCTTACACCCAGAGAACCTCCATTGGACACCACGTAACTGACCTTTGATACTCTATTAGTATGTTCTGGGCCCTCATCATCCCAGACTTGCTTCTGAGAGTATTTGCCGTTGTTTTCCTGGTTTGATCACTTAGGAAATTTTTAGTGGTATGTTGTTTGCTTCTTAGTCATAGTGGCCACTAGGTTTTGTGCTTAGTTTTATTTTTATATAGCTGTGGAGGACCAACCTCTCCATAGGTCTCGGAGGTTGCAAAACCTTCCCCCACTCATTGTGGATCCTCCACCGCCACCACGATGCCGGAGGATGGATTCCTGTGGTTCTTTTGAGCTTACCGGTGAAACAGAAGTACTTGGAGAACCACAGCCTAGAGTTTAGGATCAACAGATCTTTGATACTGTTGAGGTTGAGGGCTTAACTTCTAGAGAATTTAGCACTCCTTTCAACCCTCCTCTAACTGGACCTGAAAATCCACTACTGGTACCTGTAGGATTTCTAGGACAACCTGAGTACAATGCATACTTGTTTACACCTGGTTACACCATGACTAACCCAGGAGATGAGCAGGGAGTTCCTCAAACTCCCACAACTTCTATGGCTACAAGGATTGTCAATCCTTCTTTTACAAACACTACAACACTGAGCTCCTCGCAGACTGCTTATGCTTCGATTTCTTTTGCTTTAGTTTCAATGCTGGTACTCTAGGCATGCCAAGCTCACAAGCTTCGACATCTGCCTCAGTTTCTACCCCTACTTTTGGACCAAATAATGTCCCTTTGACAGGGATACCTGCAGTGAATTTCACTCAGCCTCCTGTTACTCAACAGTTCCAGGATATACCTCAAACTATTGCTCCTACAACTGTTGTAGGATCGATCCCCTTTGCATCTATGCATGTTATGGGTACGATGACGGCACCGTCTGTTACAACTACACCTAGCTTTAAAACCTACATAGGTTACAATGTTAATCCATCAAATATACATGTAGGGAGTATCCCTTTCTCTCTGTTTGCTAGAGGAGGGGGTAATATTATTAATCCACAATTTGGTGGGGTTAATACCCAGCCGTAATGGACCACTGCCACAGGAAGTAATCCACTTTCTTTTGGATGGATCAATTTTAATGCTTTTACCTCATAACCAATGGCTGGGGGAAACCCTAACCAGTAGTACACAAACCAAGTAGTGGGAAATTCTCAATACTAGGTTCTTGTGTATCAAATTCCATCGACTCAACCCCATTTACCTTTTCTGGCAACTTTGAACTTGTCATATCTTTAAAAAATTACCAACGACCCTGTGCGCCATGATCCTGCATGGCCACCTGTTCCCACTGAGTTTCCCTCAGACATCCCAAAATTTGAAGTAAGACTGGGGAGGATCCCAGTGGCCATGTCACGATGTTTCATCTCTGGTGCTCCTCGAATTTACTGAATGATGATTCCATCAGATGGAGGCTCTTTCAAAGAACCTTGACAAGTGTCACAACCAAATGGTATATTGAATTGCCTACAGCTGCCTATGGCACCTTTTGGGATCTAGCTACTGTTTTTCTGAACCACTTTCAACTTCATGTCTGGTACGATGGTGGCATAGACCTTCTGTCAACTTTTCGATAGAACAAGGTTACTCATCTATCTCACCACATTATGGAGTGGAAAAGGAGAAAGAGGCTCATTAAAGATGACATCCCTCCAACATTTTTATTAGAGTGGTATCTCAAATCACTCCTTTTTTATATTTCTAAGGAAGTTGCACCTTCAAGGATGTCCTCTGAAGAGGAAGCTATCTTAAGAACCCAACAGCTTGACTTGGTATATGCTTAGTCTGGGCTCTTATATGAGATCATTCCCGATGCGCCTAGGTCTAACACTGACTTAGGTAAACCTAAATCTGGACCACATGCTGATGGCATTGTGGGTTCAATAGACTCTGCAACGTTTGATTCTTTAACAAAGTAGGTTCACGCCCTGTCTGTCAAACAGTCTGCTACAGAAGCAACTTCTATTGCATCCTCCCCTTCGAAAATGGAATTTATACAACAAGTGTAGACAAACCAAAAGGACCCTCGCAGCCAAAAAACAAAAGAAAGGGAAAGAAAGGGGAGGGAAACCACCAAAATCCCAAAAACGCAGAAAATGATGATGAGGGTAAAAAGGAAAAAAGGAAAGTGAAGTTACCTTGCAAGCTATGCAAACAGGACCACCTTACCCATTAATGCCCTCTGATGGAAGAAGCCCAGAAGCTGCTTCATGAGAAGAAACCAGCTGCCTTGAAAGATCCATTCCCTCACGGACAAAGTTCAGCTTCTAGAAACTCTAATGCTAGGGGCATACCTCATGCCTCATCTGTTGATCAGTCATTCATTAATATGGTTAATTCATATGCTCTTTTACAAACTCGAGCTAGAAATTATACCTTGGATCCACAATAGAAGGATGTTCCTAATTCATCTACCCCTCTCCACATCGAGAGATTAGTGGATTCATTGTTGAAGATCCCGAAAGGTGTCTTCAAATGGGCTATGCACAACCCCAATGCGCGGGCTTCCCACAACTACAATGTTGTGAAGGATTTATCCCAAACCCCCTATGCCATGTCCACTTTGGAAGTGCTGCAGAGTTTCCCATTGCAACGCAGTGCACTTCTCGCAGTGATAAGGAGTGTTGATTCATCCAATATGCTGGCTTGGTTTGATATGAATAATATTAAACCCCGGTTGTTGTACCACGTTGCTCTCCAAATAGAGGTAATCCATGGTCCCAAGACCATTGGACGAGCTGTTGTAGATGAGGGCGCATCTATGTGTGTAATGTCCATATATTGTTGGAAGGATTTAGGTGAACCTGAGTTAGCCCCCTCGAACAAGGTACTTACTTCCTTTTATGGAAGATCTTTTCGTCCACATAGAGTCTTACCATCATTTGATGTTGAACTTGCGGGTGTTAAATTTTCAGAATTTACTTCAATCTGATCTAGGATCTTAACTGAGAGAACAACATGTACAGCATATCTACAGCATATCAATCATGGAGACAATAATGCAAGCACACAAGAGACATAAATATTTACTTGGGGAAAACCATAAAGGTGAAAAACCCCAATAACTTCCTCAGAGATAGATAGAGCAATGATACAACCCAACCACAAGAGATAGACATATCCTAGCAACAGATCCTCCTCCTCCATAAAGGCGCCACTCCTCCTTGAGTGCATGAGTGAGAAGTGAGTGAGTAAATGGAGTGCCTCCCGCACTCTATTTATACTTGACTTGAATTTCCTTTTACATAAATCATGTAGGCTCGAACTTAACCACATAACATAATGCTGACTGGGCCGACCCCCAATAGGGTAATCTAATAACCCTTTGACCCACATGAATTATATAGGGCCGACCCCAACAAGGTGGTCTAATAACCCATCAAGTATAAGTTACGACATTTACAATATAAATGACGAAACTTCCTTATAGAGGAATAATACCATCTCTATAGGAGTACATACAACATACATATATGAAATACATTCCGAAGTTACATATACATAATCACTCCCTCTTAACTAGGAAGGTATTTCTCAGCACAGGTCTTCTAGCACAAGTCATCTTCTCTGGATCATCGTCACTGGATAATCGTCATCGATACATCATCATCGTCACTGCTGTTGCTATCTCAATCAATCTCTGAATCTACTCGTCATAGGAAGTTCTACATAGCCAGTCCTTTTTCATACTGGATGTAGGCCCACCACCTGCAAGTTTTCATCATCACTGGCCATACTGTGGAATCCTCAAGACTTATTACATGCATCACAAAACCTTAAAAGAGTCTCTTGACTAGCAAGAACTCTAAAGAGCATCTAAGGCCTTTTTCATCCTGTCTAGATCTCCAGGACTTATCACATGTGACCCCACCACAAAACCTCACAAGAGCATCCCAGGCTGTTATGAGCACGCAGCTCTACCTATAGGATCTCCCAGGGCACGAATTACATGTGGTCATGGAAAAACCTCGCAAGAGCATCCCAGGACTGATTAAGAGCACACATCCAAACCTATCGGATCTCCCAGGGAACCGAATTATATGCCATAGGACAAAACCTCGAAAGAGCATCTGCCAGATATCCTAGGGCACCGAATTACATGCCATAGGAAAAACCTCGAAAGACTATCTGCAGATCTCCCAGGGCACCGAATTATATGTCCTCCCAGAGCAAAACCTCGAAAGAGCATTTTCCAGATATCCCAGGGCACCGAATTATATGCCATAGGCAAAACCTTGAAAGACTATCTGCAAATCTCCCAGGGCACCGAATTACATGCTCATCTGCACAACCTGATCCACGGCCATAGAGTATCAACCTGATACTCACCATACATCATCCTGATGTACACATGATCATCCTAATCATCATCACTGCAACATCCTGCTGCATGTCATCTAGAGCAACATCTTGAAGCTCGTCATCCATGATCATCCTGATCATACAATGCATCTACCTGATGCATACCAAGTATCTACTTGATACATATCATCATACATGATCCACCTGATCATACAATGTATCCACATGATACAAATACAAATACATGATACATATCACCATACATGATCCACCTGATCATACAATGTATCCACCTGATACATATACAGATACATGGTCCAAGCATCCAACATGATACATACACATGATCCAACCGATCATATCCAGCATCCAACATGATGCGTACATACATATAAATGATCCAACTGATCATATCCAGCATCCAACATGATGCATACATACATATAAATGATCCAACTAATCATATCCAGCATCCAACATGATGCATACATATAAATGATCCGACTGATCATATCAAAGCAGAAACCAGAACATCATCCTGATTCTCATCATTCAGCACTTACATCGACAGCCATGTGAAGGATCCTCCTTCCAACATGCTTGGAATGGATTTATTAAATGTGTCCATCACTTCTTCCTCGAAGTGTCCTCGATTTGAAGAACGCCAAGCCTCTCTCTGAAGTACTCGAACTTCACCCTGGCTAGTGGCTTCGTCAGTACATCTGCAATCTGCTCGTCCGTCGCAACATACAGGAGCTTCACAGCTCCTCTCTACACCATATCCCTAATATAGTGATATTTGATCTCTATGTGTTTCGACCTGTCATGAAACACCGGATTCTCGGACAGCTTCACACAACTCTGGTTATCACAGTAGATACCAGTAGCATCCAACGGGAGATCAAATAACTCATACAGTAGCTTCCATAGCCATACTGCCTCACAACTAACTGAACAGGCTACAACATACTCTGCCTCAGTTGTACTCAATGCCACGCAAGACTGCTTCCTGCTAAACCATGAGATCACACCTGATCCCATACTGAAGCAACACCCAGATGTGCTCTTCCTATCTGCAGCACTGCCAGCCCAATCTGAATCAACATAACCCTGCAGGTTAAACTTTTGATTCGCTTCATACTTGAGCCCAAAATCCACTGTATGCTTCAGGTACCTCAGAACATGCTTTATAGGAACCAGGTGAACACTCCTCGGATCCATCAGGAACTGGCTCAATGTGTTCACAGCAAAGCAAATATCTGGTCTCGTGTTCGTCAGGTACATCAAGGACCCAATCATCTGATGATACGTAGAGACATCAACCGGCTCAGATGAAGCATCACATAGAAGCTTCAGATTCGATGTCATAGGTGTGGCCATGGCCTTGCAAGCCATCATCTCGAACCTCTTCAGGATCTCTTACTGCATACTTCCCTTGTCCAAGGAAGTTTCCATCTACACTCTGCCACATCTCCATGCCAAAAACAAATGGTGCATCATCCCCAAGTTCTTCATCTCGAACTCGGTAGCAAGCTTCCGCTGCATGTCGGCAATCAATCTATCTTCACCTGTAACAAACAGGTTATCTGCATACAAAAGTAGTATCACTGGATTGCCTTCCTCAACCTTGTAGAAAAGGTTAGAATCCGCTTTATTCTTGGTAAAGCCCAAATTGGATGGAAAGCTGTCTATCCTACCATACCAAGTTCTGCACACATATACGACTGCACCATGATGTCTTGAAATCCATCTGGTGCATCTTCTATTTCATCACTTTTATATTTATCAATGTTGCCATCTGCAACATGCTTGATCTGATAGTTCCATTTGGAAGTCATAACAAACTTCCCTTAAGGTCTTGGGACTACATCCCAAACATCATTCTTCATGATCGACGGATCATGGCATTCCATTTCTTCATCCCAGATCTTGGGAACTTCAATATCTTCAATATCTTCGATAGATATCTTTGTTGCTGGAACAAATGTTGTAGTCCCTTTGTAGGTGAAGATATACGGTCTTTCCTACAAAACAAGTTAAATTGCATGATTAGAAACATCTCATAATTTTCAGAACAAATTCTTACACATAAAGAAATATGTCATACAGTCATGCAATTATCTTAGCCAATGCTTCAATACAACATTTATCCATATCCCGTAACTTTCTAGATGCCTTCCAATCTCTACCAGAACATTGTTAAGAGTGTGCACAACTCCCAACATGTCAACAAAGAGGTTTCATTCTAGATAAGTAGCAATGGAATGTTGTACAATGCCATAGGCCACTTTATCCATGCATATTAGTAGTATACTGTTCATCAATGCAATTATTCTAATATGCATAATACATAACCTAATTCTAGGAACATCAATATTTACATTATTGAACAGTATTATTTAAACAATAAAATATGCAAGTAATGACAATTCAAATACTTATCTTTGATTGTTTGTTGGGTGGACTCCCTCTGAATCTTTGCAACTCCATTATGATGTGGATTGTGAGAAGTGGTCAACTCCCTCTGAATATCTGCATCCTTGCAGAAACTACTGAAGTGTGCTCCTTTGCTTTCTTGCAGGAATAACTAGAGTGTGCTCCCTCTTGATCTTTGCTTCCTGGATTACCTGTCCTTGAACTTACATACATTCTCGATCCCTATGCATGCTTGTTAGTATCATCATTGTGTTATCCTCTAAGTCTCATATAAAATCATACATTCATTAGTATACTATTAAAACACAATAATGTCAAGCATGTATAGTCATGATCATTTCAAACAGAAATAATAAGCATTAGCATTCAAGGTTTATGTAGGATTCTTATGGTTAGTCAAATCATAAGAAACATAACATGTCTAAACCTATAATTACTCAAACCTATGACTCTTCGGGTTAGTCATATCATTAATTGAGGTAAGACACATAATATGCATATACCCATGATTATTCAAACTTATGACTTCATGAATAATCATTATCAAGAACACAACAGTATAAGATCCTAACCCAAGGTAGGATTCTATCTTGATATAGGAAAAACATACTTGGATTAGCATGCTATCTAGTTATGTCTAACATACTCACATGATGTCTTCTTGTTCTTCTTCAATGACTTGTGCTAGTAACCTATATATCTCATAGGTTAACCATTATAAAACCAAGTTATACATACCTCGAAAGTAGATCTTATATGTGATCCATGACAATGGATGAATCCTTGTCTTTATGTCACCATGACCATATGTTCTTGAAGTAGAACATGATTTGTCTTTCTTGGTGTACCTTTCATGTTAGTAGACAACATAAACCTCATACAACACCATAATGCATTAGTACAATCATAAGTGTCAACACCCTAATCAATGAATATTTTCTATCATGCATTCATAAATTTGTTAAGGTGATACGACAAATCTAAAATCAAGATTGTACTAACCATAATAATATGAAGACAATCATACCATAAACTTAATCATGAACAAATATCGAAACATACCTCGATGAGTCATACCTGTCGAGATCGCTTGTAATATTTTTATATAAGGCCTTAGCCTCATCTCCCTCTGAAACAGGAACTTCTTTACTTATACAGGTGACCAATCCATCTTCTTCTAGGATTAACCCAATCCACTTGATTCGCAAGAACTGGACCTGGAGCTGGATATGGGTTTGTCAGAGAAACCCCAAAAATTCAAACTTTGAATTTCAAACTTCTGAAAGGGTAGAAATATGCGCCTTGATGAGTTGATCAAGCTGGTATATTCAGAATTTGAAAACTGCAAAGTTTCACTCCTCAATTTTGCCTTTGAAACTTCCAGATTCACTGGATGTAACCCTGAACTGGGGTTTGATGAAGCCCACTCTTCTGCCCAATCAAAAGGTTTGATCCAAAGCTCTAAGCTTCTATTTTTCTGAGGAGCTTCCAGCCGTGGTCACAAATTTCAAAAATTCCCATTTTTACAGAAGCCCTAATTTTCCACTTTTCTGATCAAAGTCTCGAACTAGGGTCTGATTAAGCCCGGCCTTCTGCCCAACCAAAAATTCTGATCTTGGTCTCTAAATTTTTATTTTGATGAGTAGCATCCAGCCGTGGTCTCCGATTACAAAAATTCCAACTTTCTCCAAAGCCCTAAATTTCGGAAGCCATGAATGAAGGTACTCAAAAATAATTCTGTTTTGACATAAATATGTACCTGATTGTTTCTGGTGTAACTCCGAACTTTTCGATCCACAGGGTCTAAAAAGGTTTCCTGAGATAGCCCAATATGTTATCTTTCCATCCTGACAGGTCTGACCTCAATTGGATTCTCTGAGAGAGAGTTATTCCAAGTGTCGCAACATGATCTGTTTATGGGATAATACAGGAGAGCGAACTTGTACGGTGTGCCACGTGTTACTATTTCAACTTCGGTCTCTGAAAATTTTTCCTAAGATAGCCCGACCTGTTATCTTTCCATCCTGACAGGTCTGACCTCAATTGGACTCTTTGAGAGAGAGTTATGCCAAGTTCCGCAACGTGATCTATTTATGGGATAATACCGGAGAGCGAACTTGTACGGCGTTCCACGTGTCACTGGTTCAACTTCGGCCTCTGCAAAATTGTTTTGAGATAGTACAGTCTGTTTACTACCTGTCACATTTTACGAAATTTCATTTGGAGCTTCCAGCTCAAGTTATGACATTTTTCCCAAGGTCACCTGCTTTTGACTCAGGTCTAGAAGAGGCAGAAGCCCTATATTGTACAGATCATAAATCACAAAGTACAACGAATTAGAGGTTTTCCTTTTGTCACAAGGTACATGGAGATTTAATCTTAGACCTGTAAAGATTTCAGATTCGAAAACTTAGCCAAAATAGATTTATAGCGAAAGTGCTACAACAACTAGTTTTTGATATATCAAGCCCTAACATTGTAAGTGCAACAACTGTCATACATGCCATATCATGCCTTCTTTCAGGCTAGCTTTGATACCATGTTAAATTTTCAGAATTTACTTCAATCTGATCTAGGATCTTAACTTAGAGAACAACATGTACAGCATATCTACAGCATATCAATCATGGAGACAATAATGCAAGCACGCAAGAGACACAAAGATTTACTTGGGGAAAACCATAAAGGTGAAAAAACCCAATAACTTCCTCAGAGATAGATAGAGCAATGATACAACCCAACCACAAGAGATAGACATATCTTAGCAGTAGATCCTCCTCCTCCATAAGTGTGCCACTCCTCCTTGAGTGCATGAGTGAGAAGTGAGTGAGTAAATAGAGTGCCTCCCGCACTCTATTTATACTTGACTTGACTTGCCTTTTACATAAATCATGTAGGCTCGAACTTAACAACATAACATAATGCTGATTGGGCCGACCCCCAATAGGGTGGTCTAATAACCCTTTGACCCACATGACTTATATAGGGCCGACCCCAACAAGGTGGTCTAATAACCCATCAAGTATAAGTTACGACATTTACAATATAAATGACGACACTTCCTTATAGAGGAATAATACCGTCTCTATAGGAGTACATACAACATACATATATGAAATACATTCCGAAGTTACATATACATCAACAGCAGGAAAACTAGTATCTGTAGAGGTTGAAGTTCTGAATGGTCCACTCGACTATAACTTGTTGTTGGGTAGGAGCTGGACATATGCCATGCAGGCAATGCCGTCAGTTGTCTTCCGAGTTTTAATGTTCCCTCACGAAGGCAAGATCATCACAATTGATTAAATTTCGTTTACTTGGAAGAATAACCAAACTTCATTGGATTCATCGATTCTGTTGGTTGATCAATGCCGCCTAGTTACTGAGAGTTTAGGAGCAGGTCTCTACGGGTCATTAATAGGAACTTTTGACCTACCTTCCCTGTCCATTTTATTGGTTCTGAAGAGTGTTATTTGTCTGATATTTTCACGGTTAGTCCAACGGTAGATCCATGGATTCTCCCCACCGAATCAGAACCAGTTGTGCCATTGTCTGTTGCAGAGGTGGCTTACTTAGATTCACAACATGCTACAACAGAACATATCATGACTCCGTTGGTCTCTACTGAGTCAAATATGGACTATGCCCCTGCATGGTCGGTAGATTATGTCCACTCTTTTGACTATCTAGACACTATATTTCCCTCTGATGAGGAAATTTTGGAAGCAATGATAGGCTTGGACCATCCTTGGGAACACATGCACCATAGGTGCTATTTTCTTCTCGAACTGGACAGGATAGAGAGAGGTGAGTTTTCTATGAGACCCGGTGGAAGTGTTGATTTTTTCGCTATCTCTTCTACTTAGAAAGCTATTTTTGCTGAAGGCAATATGGAAAATATATCGAGAACTATTCCGATCAACATTTCTATCAAACCTAGAGTCGTGGAGAATATTTTGATTGGAGCAGATTGTTCTCCCGAGGAGATCATTTTGTATACCAATCTTTTTAAAGAATTCCGCGATGTTTTTTCCTGGTCATGCAAGGAGATGCCAGGCATCGACCCTGCCATCGTTGAACATGTCATCACAATGTATCCTAATGCTAAACATGTGAGACAGAAGCTCCGTCTACTTAGCCCTTTAAAAAAAACTGCGATCAAGCGGAAGTAGAGAAATTGCTCAAAGCCGGATTTATCTATCTGATAGCTATGACGGAATGGGTTTCAAATCCTGTTTCGATAGACAAAAAGCAAGGGACCATTAGAGTCTACACTGAATTTCGGGACCTAAATAAAGCTTGTCCGAAACACAATTACCCCACACCATTCATAGATCAGATCATTGACACGTGTGTGGGCCATGAAATGTTTTCTTTCATGGATGGGTTTTCAGGATATAATCAGATACAGATCAAACCTGAATACCAACACAAGACAACTTTCATTTTTCCTTGGGGGACCTTTTCCTATCGGAAGATGCCGTTTGGATTGAAGAATGCTGGAGCTACCTTTCAACGAGCAATGAAATTTTCTTTTCATGACATCAAGCGCGTAGTCAAACCTTACCTTGATGATCTCCCATCGCGATCTCGCAAGAGACGGGAGCATCCTGATCATCTAAGACTGGTGTTTGAATGGTGCAGATACTACAAGATTTGATTGAATCCCAACAAATGTGTATTATGCATCGAATCTAGACAATTACTGGGTTTCATAGAATCCAGTTGTGGCATAATGGTTGATCCATTGAAAGTTGAGGCGATTGTAAATATGCCTCTTCCTCGAACCCTACAACAACTTCAAAGTCTGCAGGGCATTTCCAACTTCTTGAAATGCTTTATCATTAACTATTCCAAAATTACAAAAGGTTTCATGAGACTGCTTAAACAAGGCACCTACTTTTTGTGGGACGAGGCTACTCAAAGATCGTTTGATGCCTTGAAAAAGGCATTACTTTCAGCCCCCTTGTTAAGCCCACCAGACTATACAAAGGATTTTCTCTTGTATCTGGCTACATCAGTATACACAATCAACATAGTACTTGTTGAGGAGGATGGCATGCTCCAAGATCATGTCATTTACTATCTGTCGCGTGCCCTGATAGCTCTTGAGATCAAGTATTCTCACGTAGAGAAGTTGGCATTAGTTGTTGTCTATGCAGTCTAGAGGCTACGTCACTACATATTATTGCAAACTACCATAGTGGTTGCGGAGGTAAACCCATTTCAATATGTTCTCACTCGACGCATCATCGGTGGGAAATTTAATAAATGGATTGTAATCCTGCAAGAATTTGACTTGGTTTTTCAGTCCGCTAAGTCAAAGAAATCACTGGTTTTCGCCGAACTGATTTCTGAATTCCCTAGTGACATAGTACACGTTGAGGAAGAGTCATCATTCCTGGATGATCATATCTTCCTCATAGCATCCTCTGACCCATGGTATGGGAATATCCTATTATATCTCCAGACTTTGAGGTGTCCCACCACTTTCTCCTGGCATGAATGACGCAAACTTAAGAGTCATGCGAAGAACTACCTCATCATTTTTGACACTTTGTACAGACGTGGGGTAGATTCCATCTTACGCCATTGTTTAGCCTTGGAGGAAGCAGAATCAATATTGAATGATGCTCAAAGTGGAACCTGTGGGGGTCATCTTTCCAGGTTGGCTACAACCCAAAAAATACTGCGTGCCAGTTATTTTTGACCCACGATCTTCAAATATTGTGTGGAAGTCGTGAAACGTTTCCAGAAATGTCAGTTTTTCACCAAGAAGATGAGAGCACACCCAGCTCCTTTCCATCCTGTAATCACAGAAGGCCCCTTCACCAAGTGGGGGATTGATTTTATGAATTGTAATCCAATTTTGGCTGGAGGTCATCATCATATCATTGTTGTCGTCGACTACTTCACCAAGTGGGCCGAGGCAATGCCTACTATTAGGGAAGATGGGGAAACAACCGCTTATTTCATTTTTGTTAGGAACCCATGTCTTTACTTTATTAGTATATTGTTGTTGGACGCATATGCTTTGTAAGTCGTCCTGTAGTATTTGTCGATCCATAGTTTGTATTATTGTTGTTTGGTGCATATGCTTTATAAGTCGCCTGTAGTATTATTGAACCATAGTTTGTATTGGCCCATGGTTTTGACCCATAGTATTGGCGCCTAGACTTAGTATATAAGTGTGTGTTGAGGCCTATGAAGGCATAGTGAAGTTATTTTGTATTGAGCTTGATCAAAGGAGGTTGCCCCCTCAAAGTGGCCTGCGATCAATAAAAGTGATTCTGAGTTCTATTATTTCTGCTATCTCATGTATTCTCATTAATTAATTGTTGCAGGTTCTTCACATTTGGTATCAGAGCACTTTCTTGGGCTCGTTGGGTGGAATTTCTGCCAAATTTTTTTCGCATTTGTTGCAAGTTCGGATCTGGGAATAATCCCTATCCGCTTAATTGTGGGAAGTACTTGGGCATAAGCCCTAAAAATAATTGGGAGGAGTATTACAGGAACCCTAAAGTAGCTGGCCCATTGAGAGGACCTGCCAGCGAAAAGGGCAACGACCCCTACCTGATTGACTAGTTCCCACCCGTGAGGTAAACCAAGAGCTATCGTTTGTGGCAAAGCGGTTATCAGTTTTACCTGAGACATGTAGTGAGGGGTAATGCCCCAATACGCAAGCCATTAGACAGCATTGGTGGCCAAGTGAAACCCTTGAACTGTTAGGAAGCCAAACATACCTAGGGTCCATATCTATTTTCAGCTGAACTGTTGTCGATCCATTCCAAGCTATTTCAGATCCAGCCATTCCAGATCGGTGTCATTTCAGATCCATCTGTTGCTGATGCCTTCTATGCCGCTGCAGATCCATTTTTGAATTTAAAAAAAGGGTAAAATTCTTCCATATCTCCCTTGTTTTAACTCCAGTTCCCTTGAAACTTCTCTGACACTCCTGCAATCCCATTTTGCATATTTCATTCCTGAGGACCCTATCCCAAATTCCACTTCCCAACACCCAAAATCTCACATTTGTCTATTTTTAGGGTTTTCCATAACTTCTTCGATTTTCACCCGATCGCCTTCAAATTTTACCACAGATTTCCTTTCCTAATTATGCTTCTTTGTCTCTCTCTGCCAAATTTTCTCATTCTTTTACCCCACTTCTAAAATCCCCCTTTTCTGCTTCCTTGTCCTTTCGACAGTGTCCAAAACCTAGTCAAACCCTAATTACCCATCCGATGTTTTCCCAAATCCAAATTTCCCTTTGCTAAATAAGCTTCCGTTTGTGTTTTTCTACCCATTCCCCCCCCCAAAAAAAACCTAGTTATGGTTGTCACCCGCGCAAGAGCACACACCATGGAGGAAGCACTTGCAGCCATCCAAACCAAACTCCAGGATTTGAATGAAAAATTTCTTGGCCTCCATCTTGATCATTCATCCATGAACAACAAATGAGAGTCTGCATCTTCATCAGACAATGGGTTCTCTTCTTCCAACAATTTTCCGTGTCCGAAGCTTGATTTCCCTCGCTTCAATGGTACTGATTCGACTGGATGGATATATCGTGCAGAACAATATTTTAGTCTGCATAATACTTTTGATGTCACCAAATTTCCACTTGCATCCTTTCATTTGGAACATGAAGCTCTTCAATGGTACCGTTGGTACATCAAGGCTCATGAAGAGCTAAAATGACCAGATTTTTGTCAAATCATTTTACAATGATTTGGTCCTAGTGCTTTTGATGACTTCACCGGAGCCCTCACTAAACTTCGCCAAATTGGCATTGTGAGAGAGTATCAGACATAATTTGAGAAACTATCCAATCACACAGAAGGATTGTTTGATGAATTCTACAGGAGTTGTTTTATCAGTGGTCTTAAGGATGAAATCCGCTCAGAGGTTAAAATGTTCTGTCCCAACACAATGATGGAAGCTCTGGGGTTGGCTAAGTTGGAAGAAGATAAGATTGCAGCCCAACAACGTTCCAAACCCACTTTTGTTCCCTTCCAAAATATGGGTTCTCAATGACCTCCCATTCCGCCAGCTCCTCAACCAACTCCTATCAAGCATTTGTCCGAAACAGAGATGCAGGCATGTAGACAAAAAGGGCTCTGTTATAATTGTGATGATAAATTCACTCGAGGACATAAATGTTTTCAGTAAAAGCTCCATCTCTTGGATATAGATTCTCCGCCTACCTATAAAATTGGTGAAGAAGCTCCAGATACAATGGATGATCAAATCGACATTCAAGAACCACCTATTGACCCCCCATATTAGGACGACCAACTGGAGATATCTATCAATGCTTTATCCGGCGTCACCACCCCCCAAACAATGCGGGTCAGGGGTTGCTTCAAGAATCTTCCTCTTACAATATTCATTGGTTCTGGAAGCACACATAACTTCATTGACCCTCAGATCACCAAACAGGCTGATTGTTTTATCCATCCATGCTCGAACTTTGAAGTCATGGTTGCCAATGGGGGTACCTTACCTTGCAAGGGAAAGTGTCACAATGTGCATATCTCTTTGGAATATTATAACCTGCGCTCTGACATGTTTTCCTTGTCCTTAGGAGGATGTGACGTGGTTTTGGGCATTCAATGGTTACGCACACTTGGCCCCATCTTATGGGATTATGCTAAACTTTGGATGAAGTTTTCCATCAATGGGACACAACAAAAATTTACGGGCTTACAACCAGGGTCTCTCCGCATCATCAGTTCACATCATCTAGAAAATATCCTTAAGAGGAATTCACATGGTGTCATTGCTCAGCTCCATTCAATTTAGATGCACCCACCAACGGCCTCCACTACTTCCTTGGATAGATATGCAAGTGTCTTTGCTGCACTAGTGGGCTTACCACCTTCACGAGCCCTTTCTGGTAAGCATTTATCTGCATCTACATCTCATCAGGACATGATGGCTATCTTGCATGTAGTACAGAACTGGAATCCATTCCTATTGGGGAATTATTTTTGCATCAAGACTGATCTCCAGAGTTTGGAAAATCTCCTGGAACAATGGGTCTCCTCCGCAGCACCCCTGAAATGGGTTATCCAACTCATGGTTTATGACTATGTGATCACTTACCAGAAGGGTAAGGACAATATGGTGGCAGATGCTCCTTCTCACACATTTGATGACCCAGTTTCTCTTACAGCTATTTCTCTGCTTGTTCCAAATTGGTTGCAATTTGTTCAATGGGGCTATCTCTTCTATGAACTCCATGCTTCTTCATCGGCAGGGCACTCTGGGTTCCTCCAAATGTATGATCGAGAACAATGTAACTTCTTTTGGCAGGGACTAAAAATGACAGTTCAACGGATGGTGGTAGACTGTGATACTTTCCAGGTCAACAAGGGTGAAACGACACTCCTTTTGGGACTGCTCGAACGCTTTCCCATCCCTACACATATTTGGACAACTATTTCTATGGATTTCCTAGAAGCGCTCCAGTGGTACAATACCACATCTAAAAGGACACCATATGAAGCAGTCTCTAGATAGGCACCGCCAGTTCTTCTTCCATACACCTTCAACAGCTCCCCAGTTTAGGAAATTGACTCGATTCTTTGAAACCATGATTAGATTCTTCTCATTCTACAGGACAATCTTCACATGGCAAGAATTCGACTGAATCAACAAGCCGATCAACACCGTTCTAAGCGCACTTTTCACGCAATTGATATGGTTATTCTTCGTCTACAACCTTCCGCGCAATCCTCCTTAAAACTCAAAATGCGTCAGTGGCCCAGCATGCAATCTGAGGATGCTACAGGGGAACCACTCCTTCAGATTCTGCATCAGTTTCCACATCTCAAGCTTTGAGGACAAAGATTTTTCTAAGGGGGAGGGGATGTTAGGAACCCATGTATTTACTTTATTAGTATATTGTTGCTGGATGCATATTCTTTGTAAGTCGTCCCGTAGTATTTGTTGATCCATAGTTTGTGTTATTGTTGTTTGGCGCATATGCTTTGTAAGTCGCCCGTAGTATTCTTGACCCATAGTTTGTATTGGACCATGGTTTTGACCCATAGTATTGGTGCCTAGACTTAGTATATAAGTGTGTGTTGAGGCCTATGAAGGCACAGTGAAGTTATTTGTATTGATCTTGCTCAAAGGAGGTTTCTCCCTTGAAGTGGCCTGCGATCAATAAAAATGATTCTGAGTTATGTTATTTCTGCTATCTCGTGTATTCTCATTAATTAATTGTTGCAGGTTCTTCATAGTTTTCAACCAGATCATTGCAAGATTTGGTATACCCAAAGAGATCGTGACTGATCACGGTCGTCATTTTTAGAACAACATGATGACTGATGTATACACCATGTTAGGTTTTCGACAGGAGCATTCATCTTCGTTTTACCCGCAGGAGAATGGTCAAGTCGAAGTGGTCAACAAAACTTTGAAGACCATCTTACAAAGGACCGTTAATGCTAGTAGAACTAACTGGAACATTATGTTGTATCCTGCTCTGTGGGCATACCGAGCCAATGTGAAGATTGCTACTAGGTTCTCTCCTTTCCAACTTGTTCATGGGATAGAAGCAGTCATTTTGGTTGAGTGCGAGATTCCTTCATTGAATTTGGTTGTCCAACTACTACCTGACACTTCAGTCTTGGAAGAACGTTTGCTGCATTTAGAACATCTTGATGAGCAACGCCCCAATGCGCTCACAGTAAACGAAGCACATAAGAATCGAGTCAAGGGGGGTATGATAAGTCTGTTAGACCTAGGGTTTTTCTTGAAGGATACTTGGTTATGCTCTGGGATTAGGACAAGGAACCCTTGGGAGCTGGCAAGTTTAAGTCCATGTGGCTCGGTCCCTACATAGTTTCTAAGGTACTGAAGAAGGTTGCATACGAGTTAATAGACTATGAAGGTAATAAGTTGTCGGAGCCTAGAAATGGGCTCTACCTGAAGAAGTACTATGCTTAGGCTTCTGTGCTTTTTCATGTATTATAACTGTACATTTTGTAGAGTTAGTTTTGTTTACGATTGTCATTACATCTTATGAATTCATTGCTTTGTGTTTCAAATGTCGACTGAACACTTAATAGGGTTTGTTTATGGTGCTAGCTGACACACTCGTCAGTTGGATGCAACTGCTTGGGTTATTTACTCATCAACTGGACAACTGGTTTCTTTGGGAGGGGTTTGTCTAGCTCCCACAATGAGCAATGTGGCTAAATACAGTGCAGTCATAGAGCTACTCCGAGATGCTCTGTTCCATGACATTTCACATTTGGAGGTACGGCTCAACTCACAGTTAGTTGTTTTCCAGTTAATGGATGTTTATCAGGTTAGAGATCCTATCTTGCTACGTCAATTTCTACACGTTAAGTTACTTGAGAGACAATTTGATTACATCATATATCAACATATTCCAAGAAATTTGAATGCATTAGCTGATTCATTTGCAAACTACATTTTAGATTGGAATTTGCATCATACACACACATAATAATTCATGCATAAAATACAATAACACACGTGTAAATAGCACCGATACTGTATATATATAATCCATATCAAAAAATAATATGAGTTTGGGTCATAAGTCTGTCACAGATTCATGTCATAATATACAAAATTGGGATCAATGGCCTCAAAAATATACATAGATATTTCCTTCTCCTATGGAGAAGGAGGGGCCTCATCTCCCTATACTGCCTCCCTATAGAAAATAACCAGCCTGGCTACTTTTCTCAGCAGCCTAATCCATGTTGGGGGCACACCCACCACATCCTCCTGCATGTCGAGTGACATTCGCTCGATCCTGTATGTAGGAATGTCATGAGTCAACCGACTCATATTCCCCTCTATGTTTTCCAGCATGGCATTAGGTTCCCCTACTATCACTGGTCTCATAAAGGTACGGGGGTGTCCCTCTGGACGTATGGGTCCAACATCTGCATATGACATTTTGTTTCAGTACTTTGAACTCATTATAAAAATCATATATATAAAAATGAAAAAATCAAATAATTTTTCAAAAAACAACTTACCAATCTCTCCCCAGGCTTTTCCTGGAGGTAGAACCAACTCAGGATCGTTGCGGAAGTCAATGCCTGCATATGGGAACTGCTCAAGAGCCGGTACCTGCTGGTCCCACCACGACCAGAAGTCATCCTCATTATAGCAAAAGTTTCTCTCGCCACCACCCTGGCAGAGGAAGATCTCTCCCCATCGACCCATCAATGGCTCACGGGGGTTCAGTGGGGGAAAATCCATCCCTAGACTCATGGCAGGCACCCTTTCAAAGAAGAAGGTGCAAATTATGCTTCCATACCCAAAATGATTCATCCTCTCGATCTTACACCTAGAAATTTGAAGCTTCATGTTCGCCAAGAGACTTGAACACCAGTCAAATACTATTCCCCATAGGCATTCAGTACCCATGTGCATAAAGTTCCTTGAGGCTAGATGTTGTGTAGCACTACCGACCATCCGGTTGAGAATACTCAAGATCACCTTGAGTGGGAAGCTTGCAATAGTAGTAATAAGGATTTGATTGTCGGTTTTCTCCTTACCCGATACACAATAGGTATTGACATAATCCTACACGGATAAGGCACCCACATTGCGAGAGGACCCCTTGAGATTCACTATGTCTCCCCTTCGGGAGAGGCTCGTGATGAAATAGATGTCATCAACCATCAATTCCAATCTTTCTCCTTGGATATTGAATACCAATGCATTGGCATCCCAGTATTGAACAAGCCTCTTAAGCAAACAAATTTGTGCCCGCATGTTGACTGTTCTATAAAATTTCAACAAACCACATCTTCGCAACGCATTTAAGGTCAATGGATCTTGTAAATTTTCTCGATCCATCTCCTCATGCTCCCTTTCACACCATACCAATACCATCCTTCCATTAAAACCATTAAATGTTGGTCATTTTTGTTTTTTGCCATACTTTTTGCGGGGAACGCTACTATCTATCATAGACAGCAACATCCCGAACGTGACTGTCTTACAGGCATAGTAGTGCACTTTTGACAAGTGCGCTAGTTTCTTGCAAGCCAACCAATGCTCATGCAGAAACGTATTTAAAAGTTGGATAAAAAATGATTTTGACCACAGAAATTGGAAAAATTTGTATTTAAATACAAGCTAAGGAGGAGTGTACTTACTTGGTGAAAGAGGAATGTGATTTGGTGACCTAGTTCGATCGCAATGAGCAAAGGTAGCTTGAGGTTTTTTCTCCACTTTTGCCCTAATTTCCAAATTGTGATATTTGATTTTTCAAAATGAAACTATTTATAGAAATTACTTTTTAATTTTTACCCACTTTTCCAAATTGGGTATAGTTTCATTTTTGTTATTTTAATTCATTAATGTTTTTTTTTAAATTTTGATGATTAGACTAACAATATACTTCAAATTATCACTATAATTTTAAACATCGAACTATTAAAACTTGTTTTCTTCATTGATATGATCAGTATAGGTACCATATTGTTTCAATATTTTATCATTTGAGAAAATTTGTCCTGGTTACTAACATTGGTTTTCGAGATTATATTCTCTGGCAGGTCATTAACTTATGATCCCTGAAGTTGTTCGAGTCATTTTAAGCCCTTGTTTTGACTTTTCAAAAACAAACAAGATTGTCGAGTTTGCTTGTTCTCTTCATACTCGTTAAAAGAATTGAAGGAACATCTGCTTAAGTATAAGTTTAACCCTTTTTCCGGAATTTTGCAGATTACTTACAAAAAAGGAATACTCTAGCCATCCGTGGCTAGAAGATTTATTCTCTCATCGTTTTACACTTTTTTCGGGGGAGGAGACTAATTGTACGAAAAATGACTTTGAGAGCCTTCTTTAGGGTTTTCAGGCTCTCGAAACTTGAAAACACCAAGCAAGCATTCACCTACTCGGGCTCGATGTGAAATCCACGAGAGGGTATATAGAGGATTGTTTAAGTTTTTCAGACTCTATAAATAGGAAAACACCGGCGAGCATATACCAACCCGGGCTCGATATTAGAATCCACAGGTAGGTGTATGGATTTATTATTTAAGTTTTTCAGACTCCTTAAAATTGAAAACTCCGGCGAGCAAGAATAGATCTCAGCTCGATATTAAAATCCAGAGATCAGTACTATAGAGTATTTTTCTATCTCTTCTTCGAACTCTGTAAACAATGAAGAAGGTCCTGAGTCTTCCTCCCATGGGCTCGTTAAACTTTTACATGGTTGGACCTATTGAGTTTGCTTTCTTGGACTCATTAAAACAACAAGAAGGACATTCTTTTACCAAAAAAAAAAAGGGAAGAAAAGGGTATGTCTACATCTTTTAAGTTTCAAAGGCAGTTAATTCAGTCATGTCCTTGAACACAACACCTATTTGAGTCCATCAGTCAGTTGGGTTTAGTTTTTGACCCTAAGGTGAACCTGATCTCCGAGTTTGTTACTCCTCCGGTTGGTTATTCTTCCAATCATATGGAGAGTCTGCCAATGTCTCCTACATTGCAGGCTTATATCACTTTCCCCTTCATGTTGAAAACTACCTAAGTCACTTTGTGTCGTGCTCACTGTTCAAGGATACAGGCTGTGTCAGCCATTCTGCAGTTTACCTTGACTTCATGTGTCGGCCATCCTGCTGTTAGTTTGTTTCATCTTATTACTTGTCCTACTCGGGATCAGCTCAAACTTTTGAGTGTTCCTCGTGTTGGATGATGGAGGATGCATTAAGGCCTTCCTTCCAACGGACTTCTTCCCATCGACTTCAACTCATTATGCTCTGGGAATGAAGTTTAGAGTTTCAGTTAGTACCTTGGGGATTGCAGTCATCAGTGGCAGTTTCTCTCTCTATTGAATAATGGGAATACATCAATGTCTCTTATTCGACAGGTTCCTCAAGTGTTCAAATTCAAGTCCACTTATTAACACTTGTTGGATTGTACTAGGTACCTTGGACCCCATTATCATTATCGATAGAAGCCCTCACATTTGTTAATGGTATACACCAATGACAAGTAATCAAACGATACCCCCCATGTTCTACTTCACCTCATTTATTCACATGGTTAGGGTTTGTACCTTGGGTTGTTTGGATGAAGACCTTGGGACTCTGATAGCATCACCATATTTTTGTTATCACCCAAGCTGCGCAAAACTAAGCCACACTCATTTTGGCTCTTCATGAGACATAGATCCAGTTTGTTGTTATGGCTATGATCTCTCATTTTGACATGGATCCACGCTTGTATTTCAGTGGCCATGCTCTATATACATCTCCCAGTTATGTATTGGAGATCATGGTGAACATCTATATGATGTCAAGATTGTAATTGCTTGCTGACCTTGATCATTGTTTTCAGGTACTTTTGTGACTTGGTTCTGCGGTTTCTTGCTCCTCTCCTAACTTGGAATTATAATGTATTTCGGCCATCATTTCCCTATGACCTCACACATTAGGGGGCATCTGTTATAGGTCAAATCTACACTTCTTCGTTCGTGATCACATTTCTCTATTGATCACACAAAATGACACTATGGATGGAAGAGCTAGATTGACCTTTGATGAATTATTGCTTAGATCACACTCTTCAGTTGAAAAACTTATTTTTTCTACAGTTTTCATGACATGTGTGCTACTATTGCCACAATGATCCTACGTTCTGAACGCTAGTCATCTTGAAGAAAATCACCGCACATCTCCTAAAATATTGCAAACGCTGGTTTTCAAGTGCAAAAGTTGCATACTGTGCGCTAGTCTGGTTGTATGAAACCTACGCGAATATTAATATGAAATGAAAAAATATATTAAGATTACAAATTGGGATTAGTTGAAGTTGGTTCTACAACTTCCCCAACCTCCCAATTCAACCACCTCTCGAATTCAACTGCCTACCTTGGCCCATAAATACAAGTAAGAGCCATGAGAGAGGGACCTAGAAGGAATGCTTTAAATGTTGTTACGCTAGAGGAATTCTTGAGTCATTATGAGGAGTAGGAGCCCAAGAATCGGTTGCAGAAGTGTCTGGACAGATCAGGTATATCTGTACTTATCTACATTTCTTTGACAATAAAAGGTGGAAATACCCTTCCCGTCCCAAATTGAATTTCTTTTGGATTGAATGTTTATTTGGTTTAGTATTTGACTGCAGTTGATGTTTAATTGTTTCCAATTCCATCATATTTATTACAGTCAAGATACACTAAGAAAGGTTAACTTGTTTTGCAGGTACATCATCGTGGAAGATTTGGGCGAAAGCTAGGACCAACCATCATTTAAAAGGTGCAACTTTCAAAAACCCTAATCTCTTTCCATTTGTAGTAACTAAATGCAAAACATGAATGTATTTACCTGTCACCCCAGAAGTTGGTAGTGTCATCTCCACACTATAAGGTATTTTCCTGCACAACACTTACTAAACAGAAAGATAAAGAAAACTATATTTTGGAGGAAACCTATGGAAGCGTTCAGAATGCCCGAAGGCAAGGAATCACCCCCTAGAATACCAGTGAACAATGAAGGAGGTGAAATCTAGGTAAATTTAAACGAGAGTAGAACCAACAATCCATCAGAATTACAACAGACTGTCAAAGAATTAAGATCAGAGTTAAAAATTGTTAGGGATGAAAATGAATGAATTATGAGGGCAAACGAAGAACTAAATAATATTCTACCAGTTAAAATACACAGTAATGAAAAAGATAAAAACAAGGAAACTAAAGAAGATAAGCCAAAATCTACACCTTATAAACGTAAGGGAAGAAAGCTGAAATTTTCTTTCCATGGGGATGAAAGTTCCAGTGAAGAATAAAAAAAACAGGAACGTCAAGATTCTAGTGAAAGTAGTGAAAGTCATAAAGATAAAAAGAAGTATAGACCCTATGAAGAAATTTCAAGAGAATTTAAAAAAATTAAACCTCCTATGTTTAATGGTGAAATTGAGAAAGGAGAAGAGGCAGAAGCCTGGTTGTCTGGAATGAAGAAATACTTCCAGATTTACAACTATTTTGATGAACTAAAAGCAAAAATGGGCATCTTTAACTTGAGTGGAAAAGTAGATATCTTGTAATGCCCGCCTCAGTACATTGACTGACCGTAGACTTGAAGACACTTGCCTAGTGACCCGACCGAATAAACTTTAGTAATTGGTCTTTTGAATATTGAAAATACTTGAATGACTGAAGAACACATGATGATTTGCATAACGACGCAATGAACAACACTTATAGAAATTGATACCTTACTTAATAATTGTGAAAATCCTCACAGCAGATCTAAGAGCTGATGTATACCTCACAAGAAAGATTATGATTAAGAAGGAAGATAGAAGAAGAGTGGTCAATGCAGTGTAAATGAGCAACAGAATAATAATACAGTAGAACTCAGATATAAGCAAAATAACTTTACACACACTAATTCATTAATCACAAATGGACAAATAAATAATACAATGCATGAGGATTCAAATGCCAAGGTGGAAATTCGAATTAGCCTTCATGGAGAGATCAAAATATCACTAGAGTGACATCAAAGCACAACTAGAAGTCTTCATCATCATCAGTGGATTCATCAATGCACAAGTAACTATCAATCATTAATCAAACTGATTCTAACTGAGTGTGGTAGGTGTAACTGGCACATGGAGGCACTAACTGAATGAAGGAGGCTTAGTGGAGGGCACATGAGGAGCTAACTGGAGTCAGAATGGGAATTATAGTCTCACTGGAGGTCTATCATAGTGATACAGTCAATTGAGAGTTAGTCTAGCCTTAAATCAAGGAAAGAACTGAAGTACAACTAAATGGTAGGTGAGAGAGGGCGTATGAGATGCATGTAACTACATGTAGGGTGCACTAAGCACTAGGAGGGATGAAACTGATCAGTGAGAGGCTCCCGGGGCTAGATAACTAAGGGCTAGGTGCTAAGACTGATGACTAGGATGCATGCAATTCCATGCTGCATGCAGAAATGCATGCAAGACCGAAAATGAAAATAATGAAAATGTTGGTAGGACTAGGGTGGAGTATAGGAATATCCTAACATCCCCCCTTAATCCATCATGGGCCCTGGTAACTGAGACCAAAGGTCACCCAATACAATGAATAATAATAATAGCCAATAAATTGAGGAAAGGGGGAAAACCTCATGGGGAAAATACCCCCTCTCAGAATACTCTATAAGGCACACACAAAAATAAATGCTCCAAACTCAAGTAGATGTGATGCTTGGTGATATGTCTGGAGGTATCTTCTTCTTGGGGAGAAGTGGTTCATGCTCAAAAAGCATGTGCTTGTAGTTGCTCTTTAGATCGAATGTGATGAGAACAAATCCAAAAGTATGAGTATGATCCTTGAACCTGTGATTCGAATCAGCTGAGGTAGGATCAAATATGTGCAGATAGTATTTTGTCTTCTCCTTTGAACCATCATAGGTGAGATTATGCTCAAAAGAACCATCAAATGTCAGTGATTGCTTGGAATTCAAATCAGATTCAAGACTTGAATCATGGTTGCTTAAGATCTCCTTTGAACCATTTGAGGTGAGATCTAAACTAGTAAATGCATGAGAAATTATCCCAAGCGAATGGCAATGGCTATCATCTTCAATAACCTTATGAGGGCATGAAATAATGATCTTACAGTAGTAAATAAGAGGTTATTGATCAAGGAGAGCGAATGCATTACCTCCAATGGCTGATTTGACCTCCGAAACATTCAATAGATCATGATGCAAACCAACAGACTCTGGTGCAAGAGAGGATTTAGGAACCTTTGCAAATTCTAGAGTGTGAGCTGGCACAGAATTCGAAATAGAATAAATTTAGAGCATGAGTGTAGAATTTGCAAGTTCTTCTTCTTTGTGGACAACTTCAATATGAGATATGTTTGATACTGATTCATGATCAATGAGATCATCAAGGAGGGAGAATGCATCAATGGGATTTCTCTCGAAAGGGTTTGGACCAATCCCTTCATTTAGTTTGCCAAATATTTTATCCAGATGGGCCCATAGCTCTTTTGGAGATTCAATTTCAAGGGAGTAGATTACCATGCATCGAGTCATAGCAAGCATCATTTATCCAGAGACACTATCACCTTTATCTAACCAGTCATTCTCTTCTTCAGAGGATTCGAATTCTCTTTCAAAACAATAATCAAAGAGATCATGGCTCTTCAAATATGCTATCATTTTTTGTTTCCATTCATCATAGTTGAATGGAGAAAGAGGAGGGATTTCTTCTGAATTCATGGAAGCTGTAGAAGACCTGGAAAAACAATAGAAAATGTCTGCAACTACTATTGCTGAAAAGGTGCAGAAACTGCTACACTCGAAATCTTGATAATAACCTGCAAAAAACTCTCAGGAATGGAGATAGAGAAAACTCTCAACACGCTCTGATACCATGTGAAAATTTTCACAGTAGATCTAAGAGTTGATGTATACCTCACAAGAAATACTATGATTAAGCATGAAGATAGAAGAAGAGTGGTCAATGCAGTGTAAATGAGCAACAGAATAATAATACAATAGAACTCAGATAGAAGCAAAATAACTTCACACACACTAATTCATTAATCACAAATGGACAAATAAATAATACAATGTATGAGGATTTGAATGCCACGGTGGCAATTCAAATTAGCCTTCATGGAGAGATCAAAAGATCACTGGAGTGTCATCAAAGCACAACTAGAAGACCTCATCATCATCAGTGGAGTCATCAATGCACAAGTAACTGTCAATCATCAGTCAAACTGAGTGTGGTAAGTGTAACTAGCACATGGAGGCACTAACTGAATGAAGGAGGCTCAGTGGAGGGTGCATGAGGAGCTAACTGAAGTCATAATGGGCAGTCTAGTCTCACTGGAGGTCTATCGTAGTGATACAGTCAGTTGAGAGTCAATCTAGCCTTAAATGAGAGAGGGCGCATGAGATGCATGTAACTACATGTAGGGCGCACTAAGCACTAGGAGGGCTGAAACTGATTAGTGAGAATCTCCCGAGGCTAGCTAACTGAGGGATAGGTGTTGGGATTGATTATTGGGATGCATGCAATTGCATGCATGCTGCATGCAAATTTGAAAATGCTGGTAGGACTAGAGTGGAGTACAGGAATATCCTAACAATAATGAATGATTTGCTTAAATGATTATCGAATTTATGAAATGAATGATGACTGAATGTTAGATATGTTTGACTAACTAAGATAGAATGATGAATGATAGATATGCTCGATTGATTGAGATATAATATTTAATGTTAGATATGCTCGACTAACTAAGATAGTATGATGAATGATAGATATGCTCAACTGATTGAGATAGAATGATGAATGATATATATGCTGAATTGAGAATTATGAAATAGAGATGATTAAATGAAATAGATGCTCAACCGACTGAGATATTATGATGACTGATGAAAAGATTGATAGTGAAAATGAAGAATGATAGAGATACTCAACTGCCTGAGATATTATGACGATGAATGGTGAAATGAATTAATAGTGTAGTGCTATTTAATGTGTGATTGTGTGTGTGTGTGTGCAATGACAGGTAAGACAATTTACCAAGAGACCCACAATGGAATTATAGGGGTTGTCAGGATGGAAATAACACATAGGGGTACGAGGACGGACTGTCGACCCTGCATTAGCACTCCACGCACGGGTCGGAGGCTTGCGAGCTAGCCCAGGAAAGTGTGTGTTGTACGGGCGAGGCCATACCGACTTGGTCGCATACGAGAGTTGAGGGGCGCACGATAAGGAGAACCTTATCTCTCATCATCCCTTAGTCTCCAAGAAGTGTAGTCAAGAGATCGCGGTAACGACTCCCCCATCGCTACACATTTCTTCTCACAAGAAGAAACAAAAGGAATTGTCGGAAGGGCCCACCGAAGAGGTACCTAGACAAGAATAAGAAGAAAGAAATGGAATTGTCGGAAGGGCCCGCCGAAGGGGTAACGAGACAGGAACAGGAAAATATTATCAATCAATTTTGTATAATGGAAATCCCACATGTAAAGTAAATAAAAACAATAATAAAAGAATAAATTCATTTTATTTTATTATTTTTGAAAAGGAGAAAACTTGAAAGAAAGTGAAAGATTTATTAGAAGAAATATTTTATTTCATTTTATTTTATTATTTTTGAAAAGGAGAAAACTTGAAAGAAAGTGAAAGATTTATTAGAAGAAATATTTTATTATTTTTGGAAAGGAGAAAACTTGAAAGAAAGTGAAAGATTTATTAGAAGAAAGATTTTATTTCATTTTATTTTATTATTTTTTAAAAGGACAAAACTTGAAAGAAAGTGAAAGATTTAGTAAAGAAATATTTTATTTCATTTGTGGAAAGAAGAAAAGTTGAATAAGAAAGAATAATGAATAAACTTATTAGTAAGCAAAATACAACTAGGACTCTAGTAGAAACCACTCCACCTACATCCCATTGATTTAGGGATTAGAGAAATTAACCAAGAAGACAACAAGGAGACATTGTAGAGATTTAGGTGCACATTTAAAGAGAAAATGACACTTGTTTTATGAGAATAAATAATTGAGAATTATTAAATTAAATAATAATATTGTATGAAGAGACACTTGGCATGGATATTTTGGTTATAAAATAAAGGGAGGAGAAGGAGAATAGACTCTCTTGCTCCCTAGTGTTGGACGGGCACCGTAATTGAGAAATTATCTTGTGATTCTTGTGAGTTGGGTTGAGAATTCCGGGGATTGGGGGATCCCCACGGAAATCTTGCATTGTGTGTTCTTACGACCCCAAAATGCTCCGGGGTTAGGGGGGAAGAAGAGTACCCCTGATATAGTAGGGAGGTCAACCGAGGGGTCTTCGGTAAATCGGGAGTTTGGATGGTTGGATCAAAGTGGCAAGGGAAGTCAGCTACATCAACCTACAATCATCGAAATCAGGTATAATGTTCCATTTTTATGTACAAGTTGAATTTATGCATTTTATTTACGGATTCATATTTGACTTTTAAGTTTTGAAATTTTCATAAGATGTTAGTATTACATAGATAGTCTTTTTGGGGGATCCCGAGATGGGGGTCCCTACATTTGGTATCAGAGTCGGTTGAGCCTTGAGGGCACCAGACTCATATTTTTATCAGGGGTCTTTGGTGGATCGTGGAGGTTGAAGGGATCAGCGACAATTCTTGAGGAGGCATCGCCAATGGCTGGAACAATCATCTTGATAGGTTTTATCTATGGTTTACATTCTGTTGATGGATTATATTAAAAGTTGTATTTCGAGGTATCCATGTAGTTGGTTGAAAAATGAATATTGTAGTTGTTAATTGATATCAAGCGAGGTTTTCTTTAGTTAATACAGGAATGAGAAAGAAGTAAGAAAGTTGTTTATATACATTTTCTTTTTATACTGATTTGCCCATGATTTTCGTCTTAACTCCTTCTACCCCGATGCAATCAGAATTTATGCATTTATCTTAAATGCAATACTATTTATTTGCTTCCATCTCACTCATTATTTAATACTAGGACTATCACTATATCTAGTTGGAGTTTAATCAAACTATAAACTTTGGGACTTTTTGTTTTAAGGAATCATCTTCCGTCACGAACTATGGTTGACCTGTGTTACAATCCTACTCGAGTCTCAGCTTTTGTTTAATATTCATGTAACTGTTAGTTCATCATCGGCGGCTGCATCACCTACTCTCTTGACAGTCATATCAATAAGAGTTATAATTAGGGGATTATGGAATAATATCCGGGAGACAGTCGTGTTCAAGAGTAGTATCTCAAGGTTTATTTATGTTAACTACAGTTCATTATAGTTTAGAATTTATTTTATTGACGCGCTTGCAACACATGGTTATATGGTGTATTATATATTGCATGGAAAAGTATACCTATTGTGATCCGAGTTTAAGAAGTGTTCATGTGAATCATAGCCGAACTTCTTAAGTGAATTTCATATTTAAATAGTTGTTGAGGTTATTATAATTAAAATAAAGAAAAAAGATCTCATACATTATGATTCACATGTATATGAGACGGCTTTGAAATATAACTTCTTGTTATTAAATAAAAATAAAAGGGTAGATGTTTTAAACTACATACTTGATTACATTGAAAGGGAAAAAAAAGGGAATTGTATCTATGAAAAGAGTTATGAACATAGAGCTATCTACTTCATATAATGAAGAAAAGAAGTGTTTAAAGGATATATGTGGTTTACATTGGAATTCGATACCTTTATAAAGTTTAGTACTTGGTATAAATAATGAAGAATATGTAAAATCTTCCATCGTTTAAATATAGGGAGGGAAACATATATGCTTTGCAAGGATATGGAAATTATATGAAGCTGCATTTGATATGTTAAGTTGTGGATAGTGAAAGGTGGTACTAAGTTTATAATTAAGAATTAATATAGCTTTTATGTTGGAAATAAAGTTGTGCATATGTATAGACTTACAATCTTAATTATTATGACTCTTTAATAGAAAAAAAAGATATGGGTTATATACATGTTTTTATAGTCTTTATATATTTTAGTGTTAAGATTGTCTTATGAACTATGGTCATAGAAATAAGAAGCAAGCATGTAAGGAGCATGGAATATAGGAATGCATTAAAAAAGAAAAATCTCGACTTGATCATGATATGATAATGGAGAACCTACCGAAATGGTCAATTGAAGGCGACTTTTGAAAAGTAAGTATGGAGACAATCAACGTGACGAACTAAAAACAATACATTGTCAAACCTTGATGAAAATACAACTATCCCTCATGATGAACTTGATGAGATTATGAAAACACACTTAGTGCGACTTGATGGAGAGACGAGGGAAGGACGTGATAAGCTCATTGACCTGGACATGATGTTATTAATGAAATGACTAGGTAGTTAAATTGAATATGTTCGTCTAAATCGCAAAGTCCCGACACTATAGAATGATATCAAGTTGAGAACCAACAAACACTTAAAAACATTTAAGGATTTGGATGTGGTCTTTTGGGAATTGGATTTCGGAATATTTTGTAACCTCTCTTGATTTGTTAAAATATGATTATAATTTACCAAATATGGTATTACATTCACCTTTTCATATTAGAGGAAAGGGTAGCCAACGAATTTGAATTATATTTCAGACTTATTATGCAAAGGGTTGATTGAGTAACTATTATATGGCTATTGATGCAATATAACTTGTAATTAAATGGGATACCATCGATCTTTGCGGATGAATAGGAGATATGGGAAATCTAAGTTGGAACTGAGAATTATTAAATGCATTATTTGTCACGTCCCCTCCCATCATTTGTAATACCCAATTTTGACCCTTAGGATATATTAGCTTTTAATGTAAATACTGTATACATGTGATGTATGATTTCCTAGCGTGGAGCTCAAGGCTAAGGCCCCGCTAGAGGAAGCTCGAATTTTATTTTAAAAAGGAAAGTATTAGATATTATGTTACCCATGTGCTATTTAGTCTTGGAACGTTGTAAAAATGATGTAAATAACCATCATGCAATAAAATACCAAAACTGGCTCTAAAAGCAACGAATGAGAAGGGTCCATGTGTATCCACTAGGGAGTGGTGAGGGGGTTGTGGGGATGAACCATATGCTTCTAAATCTCATTGTGAGAACCCAATTGACTTTCCTTATTGAAATTTAATTCTGTTGTAAGGAAGTTATTGAAGAATTCAGTCCATAGCTTCAATGGAGCATGGGCAGCCCAGAAATTCGTATGGCAGAGTATGGGCTCTATTTTCTTGTACCACAAGTCACTCTACCTCATGGGAATTGGTTCTTCCTCATTCCCATTCCATTTGTTGAAGAACCCAACAACAGTTTTCATCCATTACGGATGCCCAACAGTGAGAAAAAACAGAAATCGCAACTTTGCAAGAACCCACGTTTTGAAGAGGCAAAAACGCCCAGAATTTGATATTAACAGTGAAATCCATTGGGGGATCCATAGATATGAACCTTGGGGCGAAATTGAGAGTATTAGATACCTCGAAATCCATTGGAAAACCCATTTTCTATAGCCCAGAAGTCCAGTGATGGGATTGAGTTATTTGATGACAGATTTGTGAGAAACCCAAGTGTAAATGTTTGAACAAAGGATTGGATGGCTTGAATTTAGCTTGAGATGTCTGTAGCTCTGTGGTTGAGCTCATTGGATTATCATCCTCCTCCTTTTCTTATTGCATGCTTGGTAAACCCAACTGTGTGTTAGCTTAGCATGACTGTTTGAGTGAAACTATGGCTGTGAGTGAGCCTGTTTAGTTCCTCCTTAGTGGATACAAAACCCAGCTCGGGGGTGATCTATCAGCTGAAGGAATACAGGCTGGACAGAGATCTATGGTTGGGTGGAATGTTGCTCTCACATAACTAGTTGTTTGGACAACTTCATCTTCATGATAAGTGTTCCCTGTGATTTACATTATATGCATTATGTGTTCTGCACTGTGTTAATTCTGAATGATAATTATTCATGTTAATGGAATTGATATGAAGTCTGCGCATAGTATGAGAAGGGAATTGAATCTTTGCATATTGAATCACCCTCTGCTTGTGATAGACGTGTTGAGAAATTCTAGTCTGTGTGTGTGTTATTATGTTTTAAATTTTGTTGTATAATTCAAGTATGCATTTTATTTAAATGGCAAAAATTTAGTCTTATGGCTTTAGGGGAAAATCAGACACCCCATGTTACAGTCATGTTCCCTCAGTGGTTTGGAACGATGGAGGGGACGTGACAGAGTGGTATCAGAGCCCATGTTGCAGCGTTGGGGCTGCTTGGGCCAAACTCTGAGTTATAGACAGATAACAGAGCATTTTAACATAGTATTGGAGAAGTTTGAGGCGTCATTTTGATATGGAAAAATGGCAGGATCAGAGTTCTCAGGTGGGGCAGGGGATCACACCATTGCAGAGAGCTCCCAAACAGATTTCCAATGGTACAAGACTTGCCTCATTTTGCCAAGGGATGAAGGAGTTATGAACTCCAGAAGTTGAAGGGCCGGAGATGTTCCAGGGTTGCGGATTTCGGGAATGCAATTTTCCAAAAATTGCGTATTGGATTTCCGAAATCCCGAACCCGCAGTTGCGGGTTTCGGGTTGCGGGTTGCAGGATGGTTACATTCCCGTGACCGCGACTTGACCTTCTGAACCCGCATTTTCATGTTGCGGGTTTTGGGTTGCGGTTTGCGGGATGGTTACATTCCCCTGACCGCGACTTGACCTTCCGAACCCGCAGTTTCGAGTTTCGGGTTTCGGGTTGCGGATTGTGCAATGGTTACATTCCCGTGACCGTGACTTGACCTTCCAAACCCACAGTTTCGGGTTTCGAGTTTCAGGTTGTGGGTTGCGGGATGTTTACAATCCTGTGACCGCAACTTGACCTTCCGAACCCACAGTTTCGAGTTTCGAGTTTCGGGTTGCGGGATGGTTACATTCCCGTGACCGCGACTTGACTTTTCGCACCCGCAATTTCGGGTTGCGGGGTGGCAAAAAAAGTATAGAGCCCGAAAATTGATTTTTGGATAACATGAGCTTATGGAATTGAAATTGGATGAGGTCAGTGGTGTTCTGAGGACATTAACAGAGGCCATGAATGAACCAATGAAGACCCCAAGCCCATTATGCTCCAATTTGGCATAAATTTGGGGTTAATGGCTTTTACAAATCAATGTCCCGACGCTTGACAAAAGGTCGGATTGAGCCAAAACTGATATGGAGCTGTCATGGAGTAGGAACGGTGTTAAGTTTGGAATTTTGGAGCCAAAATCCAAAGGGTGGATTCGGGGTGTGCAAGAAGGCCAAAAAGGACTATTTCGAGCCACGTTTTTAGAGATTTTGAAAAGCTTGCAGTGGTTGAAAGTGACCCTATAATTCGTATTCCGGAAAATTACTGAACTCAGCATTTCATATTCTCAGCGAACCAGACATATTCCGTTAGACAAAGATTTTCCAGAAATACACCATTTGGGAAATAGCCATTTTTGGCCCAAAATTTGGAATTTTGGAAAAATGTGAAAAGTGGAAAGTAGTCAAACCCATAATTTTATAGAAGATGAATGGAGCATCAAAACAAAGATCCACGAGTTGATGAGTATTCTTTGTTATATGGACTAACTTTTCCTGGTAGAAAAATTTTCGTGATCCCTCATAGATTTGCTTCTACGGATGAATGAAGTTGGCAGTTCAGTATATTTTTATAACTGTGTAAAAGTGCAGAAATTTTGGTAAAAATTGTCAATTTTGAATTAATGTAGTTTCCACACCCGAAGTCGGAATGGAGCACGTGGATAGGATTTGGAAAGCTTATCCAGCAGGGAACAATGTTGCATGACCAAAATTTGAATGAGGTTATCATACCTCATAGTTATGCATGTGAAAATTAGATCACATCCAAGAACTATGCAAGAAATTAACCTCTCATAAAAAATCTCACACAACTGCTCAAAGACACAAAAATAATGCACAAGAATGGAATTCTGTATTACTTCTCATGAATAATAATTACACCAGCCAACATATGAATGTTGTAGGCTGTTATTAAATAACATTACATCAATAATTCGAATGGCTAAAGATGCCAAAAGAATCTTCTATCCATCGAACTTTCTAAAACTGCCCATCCCCCCTAGGTGGCAAGTTGGCTTTCCAAATATTCTCAAAAGCTCACGAATTGCTAAATTAGTGAGCTGAAGATGAAATATAGGTAAAAGCAATGCCAAATACGAAATTGGAGTGGAAATGGTGTTAAGAAAAAATTTTGGTGAGAAAAACACTTTCCTAGGTTGACTAGCTCTTTCCTTTGGGGGAAAAAGCAGTAAAAGCGGCAGCTTTCTTCACAAATGCGCCCTCCTTCCTAAATCTTAACCAGAAATGTTTAGGAATGCACCCAAGTGGCCTAGGAGACTTGTAGAACACACCTTGCATGGAATCTTATCCTCCCATATTGCCTTGTGGGCCACATAATGGCAATTTCCTCAATTATTACATACAATTAACCAACAAGTGATTAATTAATGCATCTTATGTAATTAAATAAATGGGAGGAAGACTTAAATATTCCAACACCCCCTCTTAAGTCCGACTTAAATGATCTAAATATGGGAATATATAAAAAATGCTAAGGGACCAGTAACAAGACTTGGTCACCCCGTACAAAATACTGTCGGTCCACAAAACAAGGATAGAAGGAAAACCTCATGGGAAAAACCTTCCCTCAAAACATGGACATATCAAAATTGAAAGGTTGATGATCAACCCTTCACTCCACCACACGTCCAACCATCCCAAGCAGTGATCTAAGATAGTTGAATTTCTTCTCTGTGAAAGCCTTGGTGAAGATATCTGCAGTTTGCTCACCTGTGGGGCAATACTGCAAATATATGATCTGGTCACGCATTAGTCCTCTGATGTAGTGCATATGAATCTCTATGTGCTTAGTCCTCTACCTCTGTACTAGATCACATGAAACTCTAATGGCATTCTGGTTGTCACAATAAATAACAGTAGGAGTACTGAAAGAAATCTCAAACTCAGACAAAATCTCCTGCAACCAGACACACTGTGTAGCGGCATTCACTACTCCTCTGTACTCTACCTCCGCTGAAGATAGTGCTATGGCATTATGTTTCTTGTTGGACCAGCAAACAGGGCCACCTCCAAGCATGAATACAAATCCTGATGTGGATTTCCTGTCAAGGCTATCACCAGCCCAATCTGAATCTGTGAAACCCAAGGGATCTAAGCTCGAATTTTCCACATAGTGAATCCCATCACTCTTTGTGCCCTGCACATAATGAAGGATTCTTTTTGCATCCCTCCAATGTAACTCATGTGGCTCTGAGAGGGCTCTTCCTCAAACTACACACTTCTTTCGATGAATGCTTTATGAGTTGTCATGTTCAGCAACTTATATGCTTTGGAGTCCTATGAATATCCCACAAACAAACATGGTTGGCTTTGGGGCTGCATAGCCCTCCTCTTCTCAATCGAAATCCTAGCCCAAGCCTTTGAGCCAAAAATCCTAAAATGAGAGATATCTGGTTTTTTACCTGTCCAAGCCTCGAAAGGAGTGATACATTTGAGATATTTGTGTTGCACTCTATTCTAAATATAGGTGGCACAATTTATTTCTTCACCCCATAGCTTAGGATACAAACCTTTTGCCTCAAGCATGCATGTGGCCATCTCCTTAAGAGATCTGTTATTTCTCTCAGCAACCCCATTCTGCTGAGGTGTATATGGAACTGTATGTTGCATCTGTATGCCCGATGAAGCACAAAATTGCTGAAACTCTGATTTCACATACTCACCACCATTATCAGACCTTAACACTTTAATATGCCTACCAGACAGATTCTCAATTGAGGCTTTGAATAGCTTGAAAAACCCAAAAACTTATGATTTAAGCTTGATGAAATAAACCCAACAGTACCTGCTAAAATCATCTATGAATGTGAGAATGTATTTTGTTGAATTCAATGAATCATGAGGAAATGGACCTGATATATCAGTGTGTATAAGTTCCAATGGTGCAGTGGTTTTCTCATTGGTAGATCTCCCATACTTGTGCTCAAGGTGTTTTCCTAGGATGCAAGATTGACAGACACCTTTGAAAAATTTGATATTGGGCAGCCCTATAACCATCTCTTTCTCATGAAGTTGGGAAAGGTATTTGTAGTTTAGGTGGCCAAATATTTCATGCCATAGCTTGCTGGACTCATTGGCATGGGTTAGTAAAGCAGAAGGTGAGGAGTTTGGCACAAAATGAGAAAACTTGTAAATTCTAGAACAATGGTCAGCAATACCAAATGCAATAATTTTTCCTGTTGAAATTTCTGCTATCTCAACATCATTGGGGGTAAAGGTGACTCTCTTGGGCAGCCCTGTATGGGTCATCTGATAGAATGACAGTAGGTTTGTAGCAAGTCCAGGGACATATAAAATATTATTGAATGACACAAACTCGAGATCTATGCTACCTTTGTCTTTGCTAGAAGTTTTAGAATTGTCTCCCAATATAATATTTGGACCACTGGAAGAGTCAAGTGAAGTAAAATACTTACTTGCAGACACCATGTGTCTTGAAGCACCGGAATAAATGATGAATGATGAATATTGGGAAGTTTCGTCCATCAGTGCATGAACTCTCTCTTTGTCATCGGAATTTGATCCTCCATCTTTTCTTCTTGCGCTCTCTAGGAGAGGGATGTTGGCTTTCTCCAATGCCTGAGTTAATTGGTTGATGGTCTTCTTCATACAAGAGCTTTCGGGATGAAAGCCCTTGCTGCAATATGTGCAATTTGTCCTCTCATTCTTCTTGTTTGGATTCTTCTTGAAGTTTGATGAATCTCCATTAAAATTCTGCTTGTCTTTCCGCTCACCGATGGGCTTCTTGAAGTTGTATTTCTTCTTGCCTTTCAAATTCTTTGAGTCTCCAACATTTAGACAATGGTCTTTGGATGGATTTTTAATGGCTCCCATTAAGACCAGCTTGTCTTGTTCTTGATTTAATGACTCCATGAATTCTGAAAGTGACGAGCTCTTCCAATTTTTAATTGCTTTCCGAGTGGAATGGAAGGTGGAAACAAAAATTGAATAGTTCGGGCCAAGCTTGGAGAGAATGGCCAAAAATAATTTCTCATCTTTCTTGTTTATTCCACATTGCTTCAGCTACAATAAAAGAGACTTGAATTTGGAGAATAATTCTTGTAGATTATCGAAATTCTGTGGGCTCAAAGAGACTAGCTCGTTATCCAATTGGTGGCCTCTCAATTCATCGGTTTTACCGAACAATTCTTGAATTTTCAGCCATACTTCATTGGGTGAAGTGAGGCCATCAAGATGAAATAAGAGTTCTCTGGATGTAGTGAGACATAACATCCCATAGGCTTCATCCCTTCGATTATTCCATTTATATTTCTCCATTGCTGAGGTTGGCTCAGCTTCTGTTGCCATGGTCACCCTGTAGATCCCTTTGCTCTTCAATAGAATCTCCATCTGTGCTTTCCAATCAAAATAATTGAAAGGAGTGAGGATGATATGCTGTGTATGATCCATTTCTACAACTGATATAACTTTTGGACTGAAATTAGAACACTTCTGGATTCCAAAATGCGCCCTACAGAGAATAGAATTCACCCGGTGAATTGATCAATGCGCCCTTCCTAAGACTGTTGGATCCTGCAAGACAATCAATAGATGAAAGGAATAGCTTGATGGATCTTATACCATGTGAAAAAAATATCACATCCAAGAACTACGCAAGAAATTAACTTCTCTCATATAAAAAATCTCACACAACTGCTCAAAGACACAAAAATAATGCACAAGAATGGAATTCTGTATTACTTCTCATGAATAATAATTACACCAGCCAACATACGAATGTTGTAGGATGTTATTAAATAAAATTATAGCAATAATTCGAATGGCTAAAGATGCCAAAAGAATCTTCTATCCACCAGACTTTCTAAAACTGCCCATCCCCCCTAGGTGGCAAGTTGGCTTTCCAAATCTGCTCAAAAGCTCACGAGTTGCTAAATTAGTGAGTTGAAGGTGAAATATAGGTAAAAGCAATGCCAAATACAAAATTGGAGTGGAAATGGTGTTAAGGAAAGTTTTTGGTGAGAAAAACACTTTCCTAGGTTGACTGGCTCTTTCCTTTGGGGGAAAAAGTAGTAAAAGCGGAAGCTTTCTTCACAAATGCACCCTCCTTCCTAAATCTTATCCAGAAATTTTTTGAAATGTTCCCAAGTGGCCTAGGAGAATTGTAGAACACACCTTGCATGGAATCTTATCCTCCCATATCTCCTTGTGGGCCACACAATGGAAATTTCCTCAATTATTACATAGAATTAACCAACAAGTGATTAATTAATGAATCTTATGTAATTAAATAAATGGTAGGAAGGCTTAAATATTCCAACAATGCAGAGTAGAAAAGTGCCAGTGGCTGTTTTGACAAATTGTTGTCAATATGGGCAATTTCTAGAATTGCATGCCTGGAAAGTAGCAAGTTAGAATATTATGCATAAGTGTATGTATTGAATTGATGATTGGTGATTAAATCATATCTAATGATTCCTTGTGTGTTTGCTAGAGGCCATGAAATCATACCATCTATGATGTGGAAGAGGAATTCCATGCGGCGATGAAGGATTGGAAAGGGAGAATCCCTTAACCCTGTTTTGCTACTGTATTTATATTTTATGAGCTTGATGTGTAGAAAATTATGGCATGAGAATGCTGCAAATGCCAGAGATCAGAGGGATGGCATGAATATGCATTGACTGACATATTAATAAACATTGCATAATGCATGAGGAGATGCCTATGCACACATAGGATATTACATATTGGTAAAAGTAGTATGGTTCTACATATGTAATGAACCACTAATGGCAAGTTGATAATCACTATTGGTGTTGGTATTGGTTGTAGGACCAAAGACAACATAAGCATGGCTAGATGTGTTGATGATGTTGTTGCATATGACCAACAACCTTATGAAGAAAAGGCTAGGGAAGCAAATCCATGATCAAGAGATGGGTGGAAGGATTCTATAATCCTCTGTCAGGGACCAACTGATCAGGTAACATCAAAGGTGTAAATGGGATCCATAAAGGTAATGGTTTAATTACGATGATTGCATATGTGTTGAAGGGGATTGGGTAAGAATCCATTGAACCATATTTAGTAATCATAAAATGGTATGCATTTAGAGGTGAAATGCATTCATGTGAATGCCATACTGCCACAGTGTAGTGGAGCAGGGAGTGGTGAAAGCAAGAGACCTCATACCATGTGACTATTTATAAATTTAGACTACATTCATATAAAAATATATCATGCCATGTGTATTTTGGTTATGAGCTTAATAACCAAAACAAGTGAGGACTGGTGGTATAGATTATGGTAATGCATCCTATATGAGGTAGTCATGGTTAGGCCATAATATGTTTGAATGCATAGTATTCATGAATCAATACAAGGTACCATTGAGTGGATATGCATTAAGAGGATTTATAAATCTTGTAGTTATGCATTGAGTGAATGCAGATGAAAAGTTTGAGTAAATGTTGTAAATGTGCATGCATAAGCGTGGGTGCACATGTTGGGATGCATTGCATGGATGCATAGGGATGGTGTGTGTGCTATTGCAAACTAAATAATGAATGAGATGATGAATTGATGATAATTCTAGGATCAATTCATGGGCTGTTATGAATGCAGAATAGTAAGTGCATGAAGAGGGTAGTCATGATCATTGGGCTGCTGGAATGCTCTGTGGAAGGGCAGAGTTGTATAAATGATATGATTGTGAAATAATGAGTATCTAAAGTTTCCTTAAATTGCATAAATGATGTGACGGTACCTTGCAATTTTAGTATGATAATGATTCACGTGAAGTAAATGAGTTTTGGTGATATTGATACGTTAACAGCTGGAAGTGTTTGAATTCTGGAGTGTTATAATTCTGAAAATGCTTCAGTGATTGTTGCAACAATGAAATATTATATGCATAGAGACTCATAACATGTTTGGTTGATTGAAATTTTCAGATTCCAGGTAGAAATGTCTTGCGTATGGCAATGAGGATAAGACCATAATAAAGACCGAACTCTACAATGTGCAAAAGCCAAAGGTTATGAGAAGGTTCTCATGGTTGTGAAATTTAGCTTATGCATGAAACAAATCTAAAAATATTCTAATTTAAGTTTATGAGAATAATATCATGGTTGCAAATCTAATTTCTGTAGGGAACAAATTTGAAAATTTTGATTTAGACCTTATGAGAAGGAATCTCATGGTTGAGAACTCTAAGTTCTGTTAGAAAGAAGGATTGTAAATCTCAGATTTGGAAGTTTGTTAATGAATGACTAATGACTATTTGGCTTATATGAATTGTGTCAGGGGCACATGTTGTAAGTGGATGTTCATGTATGGCAGCAAACATAAGACCATAATGGGAGAAGTGATACCACTTACAAGAGCCAAGCAATATGATGATAGCCTCATGGCTAAGAAAATCAATTTCTGTAGTAGACAGAGTTGCAAAATCATATTGAATTTAATTATTAATGTCATTGTTTGGTTATGGAATAATCAAATTTGAATTTTATTGTTAAATGTTGCTGACTGTTTGGCTATTTAATAAGTGTGACAAGAAGACACATTGCAGTAAGACCATGAGAGAGGGCCTACAAAAGCCAAACTTCATGGGAAGGATCTCATATCTTAGAAATGGGTTTCGGGTGAAACGCCATTGGATATTTTGATAATGTCCCATCTGCACTGCATGATTGGTAAACAATATGAGTGAGATGGTAAATATTATGTCAGTAAGACATATGAGAGTTATGTAACATCAAAAGGATTTGAGATGGAAAATCGAGGGACTGTCAACTCAGAGAAGGAGCTCCCATTCCTCATTATTGAAGAAAGACTACATTTGCAGATGGATAAGTGTTTTGTGACCCTAGCTAAGAATATGCATGTCCAATTGTTAGAGTCAATATGCAGAGCATGTTTTGATTTTATTTCCATTATGGCAGACTTCTTGAGTATGAATAGGGACTACATGGCTCACATCGGAAAGGGGTGCACGGTGCACACTTCCCCGATGTCGGGTCATGATAGGGTTTTCAATATTGACTACACCCTAGGGAGTGGACACATTCCTGGTGTTTCAATACTTGATAGTGAATTCTATGAATTACGATTACAAATTTAGAGTAACAACGCTAACGAGTTTTCCGATACAACTTGTGTTGTCACCTTAAGCAGATGCAATTTGGTGCTGCACACTAAAGAAGCAAATTAAAAGGTTGTTGTGAGGGGTTGTGGTGGAAGGGTTGATGTGCATGAAAGGATGTTGTGGAGGTTGTAGGGATTTTTATGAAGGGTTGTGAAGGTGATGATGAAAAGGATGTTATATGCCTATGGCTCCATAATAGAGCCTTGACCTAGAAATGGTGATGGTGAAGTTTCCTTCCAAGTCGGCGTGAAGGTGTACTGGTTGGACATTAATTATTTGATGTTGTGGAGCAACCTGCATGCTGGCCAAACATCCAATTCCATAGGCGATCCCAAAGCTTGCAAAGCATAGCAGGACCCTGTGGACCAGAGAGGAAACACACAATACAGATAAGTATTCAATTTCATTCATTTCTTTTTTGGAATAACGAAGGTTTCAAGTATAAGCCCTCTAACAGCTAAGTTGGTGCACTATTGTTTCTTTGTTGGAAAACTTGGTCAATGCAGGAAGAAAGGATCCTGAAAGAACTATAAGTGCTTGGTAAACCCAAAGAGTAATTGGTTGGGCGCTACAAATTCTTGGTAAACCCACTCGGCATGAAGGTGTACTGGTTGGGCACTAACTACTTGAATGTTATGGAGCAGCCAGCATGCTGGCCAAACATTCCTCAAATACTTGATAATACCCAGTCGAAGTACTGGCTTAGCATATTGCTAAATAGGATGTCTGATAAAACTAGTCGGCGTACTGACTTATCATTTCCTATACGAATGGTTGAGGAGTAGCCTGCGTGCTAGTCCAACATTCGTTATTGTATCCATAGGAAATCCAAGGCTTGTAAAGCAAAGAAGGATCCTGTGGAATTAAATGAATACATCCAATGCAGATAAGTATTTGGTTATCTTGCAGCTTCTTGCTTATTTAATAGGAATATACATGAGTATATGATTTGGGTTATGATTCCTAAACTCTTGTTTAGAGATAGAACCTATGAAAATAAACTAAACATGTGAATTTATTCAATATTTGAGTGTAGGTATTGTTGGAAGCAAGGACTATGAAGGAATCCTAGGGATGCATGTGGACATGTGATCGTCCTAAAGAGCTCAGCATGAGCAGTAATGAAAGATGGTGCTAGTGGGGTTGTATGGGTCCTAGCAGCCAAGAGTTGTAGACAAACCATGTGGAGGGACTCTATGATTGAGACGTCTGGAATAGACAATAGACACTAAGTGTCATAGCCAAGAAGGGTTGGTCAAGCATTCACGTTGAAGTGAAAGAGGCTAGGAGCATGAAAACCACAGTGGTGGTGTGGGTTCCAAAATGGAACAAGACTAAGAGGAGAAAAACTCTTACTACTCTCTCTTTCTTTTTTTAATTGATGCATTTATAAAAACATAAAATGGTTTGATGCATGTCATGACTTGAAATGATTGTGTCAAATGCTTGAAATAACTGTGAATGCTGAATTAATGAATTTCCTGTGAATGGATGAAAATGAAGGAATTCATGTGTATGTTGGGCAAGCATGGAAAATGTGAAAGTCTCATGGGTAAAGCATGGTCTACACATGTCAATGGGGCAATGAATTGACTGATCTTAATGTTTATATTATGCTTGGCCTAAAATAATTACAATGATGCATTTCACAGCATACCAAAGGCTATTGGACTTGGCTAGAAGTCTCCTTCAAACAATTTCCAAGACCCAAGAAAATCTTGGAGAGATGCTCAAGATACAGAAGAGGCAGAATGAGATGAACCACAAGGTTTTGCAGGGCTCTATTTGTCTGCAGAGGGAGGTAAAAATCATTATGAGAGCAATCAGTAAGGGAAAGGAAAGTGGATCAATGATGAGGCATTCATCCAATCGGTTCACTAAGAAACGTTCCAGGCATGAAGACTCAAAGGAAATGGAGCGGGTAAAGATGAAGCAGCCAGTGAAATGTTGGAAATGTGGAGGATCCCATTCCAATGCTATGCATAGATATCATATCAACCATATCAAGATAATAATTTCAATCCGTTAACATGAATAATTATCATTCATAATCAACACATTGCAGAACATAGAATGCATATAATTTAAACCATAGAGAACACTTATCTTTGAGATGAAGTTATCCAAACAACTGGATATGTGAGAGAAACATTCCACCCAACCATAGATCTCTGTCTAGCCTATATTCTTTCAGCTCAGAGATCACCCCCGAGATGGGTTGTGTACTCACTAAGGAGGAACTAAATAGGCTCACTCACAACTATGGTTTCACTCAAACAGTCATGTTAAGACAACACATAGTTGGGTTTATCAAGCATGCAATAAGCAAAGGAGGAGGATACTAAGCCAGTGAGCTCAACCACAGAGCTACAGGAATCTCAAATGAACTCAACAGTCATGGCACCCACAATACCTACCTCACCCAACACAAGGAAGGTCCCCTTCTTTGCTGCACAGTCCCTCAGGCGTCCCTTCCCTTCACTGCTATTCAGGGTGGGAATATAAAGGTCCAGCTGCTAATTCCTTGAGATTCCAGCCTTGACTGGGTTTATCAAGCAAACCCAACCTCTGTTCGATCATTCACACTTGGATTTCTCACAATTCTGTCATCAAATAACTCAATCCCGTCACTGGATTTCTAGTCTATAAAAACTGGGTTTTCCAACGGATTTCGGGGTATCTTATACTCTCAATTTTTCCCCAAGGTTCATATTTATGGATCCCCCATTGGATTTTACTGTCAATACAAAATTCTAGGCGTTTATGGCACTTCAAAACGTGGGTTCTTGCAAAGTTGTGATTTATGGTTTTTCTCACTACTGGGCATGTGTAATGGAAGAAAACTCATGCTGGGATCTTCAACAATGGAATAGGAATGAGGAAGAACCAACTCCCATGAGGTAGGGTGACTTGTGGTACAAGAAAAACAGATCCCATACCTACCATACGAATTTCTGGGTTGCCCATGCTCCATTAAAGCCATGGACTAATTTCTCAACAACTTTCTTACAAGTGAATTAAATGTCAGCAAGGAAAGTCAAATGGGTTCTCAAAATGACATTTGGAAGCCTATGGTTCAATCCCACACCCCCCTCACCACTCCCTAGTGGATACACATGGCCCCTTCTCATTAGTTGCTCCCATAGCCAGTTTTGGTATTTTATTGAAATATTAAATATTCACATCAATTTACAATATTTCATGGCTTAATAGCACATGGGTAGTAAAATATCAAACGACTTTCCTTTCTAAATATAATCTGAGCATACACTAGCAGGGCCTTGGCCTTGAGCTCCACGCTAAGAAACATTCATCGCATGAATACAATATTCACATTAAAAGCCAATATAACATAAGGGTCAAAATTGGGGTATTACATTATTGGATTTGCATTACGCGAAATTACAATTGAATTCCGGAGGATGTATCGAAACTATGTGGGATGAAATAGAAAACTAATGCTTAGAACTATAAGTGATTATAGCCATAATTGATTGAGAAAATAGAAGAGAATGACAAGAAGATGAGAATAGGAAATTAATGTAAATCCTAGCATTGAAGCTACAAGAAAAAAAGTTAGTAAGTCTAGGAAATTAATGTAAATCCTAGACTTGAAGACACTTTCCTAGTGACCCGACCGAATAAACTTTAGTAATTGGTCCTTTGAATATTGAAAATACTTGAATGACTGAAGAACGCATGATGATTTGCATAACGACGCAATGAATGACACTTATAGAAATTGATACCTTACTTAATAATGAATTCTCTGCTTAAATTATTAGCGAATTTATGAAATGAATGATGACTGAATGTTATACAGAATGATGAATGTTAGATATGCTTGACTGACTAAGATAGAATGATGAATGATAGATATGCTTGACTGATTGAGATAGAATGATGAATGTTAGATATGCTTGACTGACTGAGATAGAATGATGAATGATAGATATGCTTGACTGATTGAGATAGAATGATGAATGATAGATATGCTGAATTGAGAGTTATGAAATAGAGATGATTAAATGAAATAGATGCTCGACAGACTGAGATATTATGATGACTGATGAAAAGATTGATAGTGAAAATGAAGAATGATAGATATACTCGACTGACTGAGATATTATGATGATGAATGGTGAAATGAATTGATAGTGCAGCGTTATTTAATGTGTGCTTGAGTGTGTGTGTGCAGTGGCAGGTAAGACGATTTACTGACTGACCCACAATGGAATTATATGGGTTGTAAGAATGGAAAGAACACATAGGGGTACGGCGATGGACTGTTGACCCTGAATTAGCACTCCATGCATGGGTCGGAAGCTTGCGAGCTGGCCCGGGTAAGCGTGTGCCGTACGGGTGAGGCCATACCGACTTGGTCGCGTATGAGAGTTGAGGGGCACACGATAAAGAGAACCTTATCCCTCAGTATCCCTTAGTCTCCAAGAAGTGTAGTCAAGAGATTGTGGTAACGACTCCCCGATCGCTACACATTTCTCCTCACAAGAATAAATAAAATGAATTGTCGAAAGGGCCCTCCGAAGAGGTACCTAGACAAGAATAAGAAGAAAGAAATGGAATTGTCCGAAGGGCCCGCCGAAGGGTTACCTAGACAGGAACAGGAAGAGTTTATCAATCAATTTTGCATAATGGAAATCCCAGATGTAAAGTAAATAAAAACAATAATAAAAGAATAATTCATTTTATTTTATTATTTTCGAAAAGGTGAAAACTTGAAAGAAAGTGAAAGATTTATTAGAAGAAACATTTTATTTTATTATGTTTGAAAATGAGAAAACTTGAAAGAAAGTGAAAGATTTATTAGAAGAAATATTTTATTTCATTTCGTTTTATTATTTTTTAAAATGAGAAAACTTGAAAGAAAGTGAAAGATTTACTAAAAGAAATATTTTATTTCATTTGTGGAAAGGAGAAAAATTGAATGAGAAAGATTAATGAATAAACTTATTAGTAAGAAAAATACAACTAGGACTCCAGTAGAAACCCCTCCACCCACATTCCACTGATTTAGGGATTAGAGAAATTAACTAAGGAGACATTGTACGGATTTAGTTGCACACTAAAAGATAAAGTGAAACTTGTTTTATGAGAATAAATAATTGAGAATTATTAAATTAAATAATAATATTGCATGAAAAGACACTTGGCATGGATATTTTCATTATAAAAGAAAGGGAGGAGAAGGAGAATGGACTCTCTTTCTCCCTAGTGCTGGACAGGCACCGTAATTGAGAAATTATCTTGTGATTCTTGTGAGTTGGGTTGAGCATTCCGAGGATTGGGGGATCCCCGCAGAAAGCTTGCATTGTGTGTTCTTATGACCCCAAAATGCTTAGGGGTTTGGGGGAAAAAAGAGTACCCCCGATATGGTAGGGAGGTCAACCGATGGGTCTTCGGTAAATCGGGAGTTTGGATGGCTAGATCAAAGTGGCAAGGGAAGTAAGCTACATCAACCTACAACCATCGAAATCAGGTATAATGTTCCATTTTTATGTACAAGTTGAATTTATGCATTTTATTTACGGATTCATATTTGATTTTTAAGTTTTGAAATTTTCATAGGATGTTAGTATTACACAGATAGTGTTTTTGGGGAACCCCAAGATGGGTGTCCCTACATATCTGGTGGCAAGATATAAAGAAAGAAAAAGGTATAAAAGAGCGACAAGTAACTCGAAAAACCTTTAAGAAATTATTTAAAGAAAAGTACCTTTCGGAACAATATTACGAAGAAAAGGCAAAAGAATTCTATGAGTTAAGGCTAGGTGCTATGACCATGACAGAACTCTATGGTAAATTCCTAAGTCGATTTCGTTATGTACCTTATATAATTGATGAAAAACAAAAAATACAACGTTTTCTCAGTTAGTTACCTACTCCATTTAAAGAACGAATTGAATATGACAACCCAAATATGCTGGAGTGTGAAAACGCAAACCTGGGAAACAATTTTATGACAAATGGAGTGAAAAAACACTAGTGCGGGCAGATGATCACACGAAAAAAAGTCAACCTCAAACTCTAGGACGAGAGTTTGTGACAAGTTCAAACTCTCGGCCGAGAGTTTAATAAAACTCTAGGCCGAGTGTTTGAACCAATCGCCGCGCTGTATTTAAAAAAAACCTCTCGGATGAGAGTTTGAACTAAACTCTCGGCCTAGAGTTTGGAAGATATTGTTTCAGCCGAGAGTTTATGGTCAACAAACGTACGAAAATATATGGCATCTTTCTGGAACCTGCAACTTCAGCAAGCCCGAAACCCTCCAAATTCTAAATATTATTTGTCGGACTAGGTAGCAATGGATTCATCTCCTAATCTAGTTTCCAATGATATAATAATTGTTTCATTTCGATTTGAATTTCTATTTATTAATAATTTTTTTCTAAACCTTATCCCTTAAGAATTTTATTACTCTGAAAATCACTCGAAATAAAAATTCAATATCATAACAAAGACAACACCAAAAAATTTGAAATTTCACAGAGATCATAATTGGCACGTCCTCTTCAATAGGGTACTTTTAGTTTTTCCAATAAGAGTCACATTTGAAAGAAAATGCAAAGACAAAACATGTGTCGATAATGCAACATTTTCTGAACATATGTTGTTTCGATAAATAATAAAAAATAGTTCTCAAGTCTTAAAAAACTCAAAATATAGTCCATGCACAGTGTAGTGTGTGTAGATTATTAGCCTACAATTTTTCTCCCTAAAATGAATAACCATCTATCAAAAAACCGACGTCAACATAGGTCACTCATTATCCATACCTAACATTTTCAAGTACATGCCATTGGTTGACAACAAATTTGTCCCACGATATGTCCGTGAAAAAGATAAAAAAAATACAAGTAGAAAGCTAATTCAATTCTATAAAATCTTTGTGTTTACTTCATGTTGAAATTCCTAAGGGAGATATGGGTATGAAGAGGTCGAAGTTGAAAAACGTAAAATTTAGCAGTTTTGTTTGTAAAAAGCAAGCCAAAATTGTTTCCCAACTTCATGTTTTCGCCCTGGAAGAAGCAATGAGGAAAGCGAACTAATGTTACGGAAAAAATAAAAATAAAAGATAAAACATGCCTAATTGGAACACAAAAAGGTAGGATAATTTTAAGAAAAATAATAACAATCGATTTCACAGAAATTCTAGAAATAATTACAGAGGGTATTAGGGTAATAACTATAGAAATTTTAACCACAACACCCTGCAACAAGAGAAAGAGAACCCTCCAATAATTTTAATAAATAAACTTCTCAGAAAGAACCATTAAAATGTTGGGAATGCGGTGAACCACATTATTTCAAGGACTGTCCTAAAATAAATGAAACTTTTAATAAAGTCCACTCCATTCAGGAAGCTATTACAGTTGGAGATATGGAAAGAAGTATGCCAAGAATCAATGCTACACTAGAGAATCGACAGGCATACCATCAAGCTTCAATGGTCAAAATCAAAGGTATGATAAAAAGTCAACCTATTTCCATACTAATTGATCCATGTGCAAGTTTAAGCTATGTATCACCTATGATTGTTGAATTATGTAAATTAGTACCAGAAAAAATTGAAAAGTCTTGGCTGGTACAGTTAGCCACGGGTACTAAACGTAAGGTCACTAGTTATGTGAAAAAATGTGAAGTATTGATGAATGAATTTAATACGCGTGTTGATCTGAATATTTTACCGTTAGGTTCGTATGATATGCTGATTGGAATGGATTGGTTGGAGAAACATAAGGTTATGTTGAATTTCTTTGACAAAAAATTTACATGCATATATAACATTGGTAATACAATTAAAGTAATAGGAATTCCGAGAAAAATAACCATCAGAGAAATATCATCCTTACAAATGAAGAGATCTATACGTAAAGGATGTAAAGTGTTTGATGTTTATGTAATGGATAATAAATATCAAGATAACAAACTTAAAGTGGAGGACATACCTATATTAAAGGATTTTAAAGACATCTTTCCAGAAGAAGTCCCTAGACTACCTCTGAAAAGAGACATAGACTTTACAATCAATTTGATACCAGGAGCGGTACCAGCATCAAAAGCTCCGTATCAGATGAATATAATAGAACTTGTAGAACTTAAATCACAGTTGCAAGAATTAATTGACAAGAAGTACATTCGACCTAGTGTTTACCTTTAGGGAACATCGATTTTATTCGTAAAGAATAAAGACAAAACCTTAAGATTATGCATAGATGATTGACAATTAAATAAAATGACTATTAAAAGTTGATCTCCTTTACCCTTGATAGACGATCTATTCGATCAGTTCCAAGGGGAAAAAATCTTTTCAAAAATAGATTGAAGGTCGGATTACCATCAAGTACGGATCAAAGATGAAGACATCTTTAAAACTACTTTCAGAACTCTTTATAGTCATTACGAGTTTGTCGTAATTCCTTTTGGTTTAACAAACACACCTGCAGCTTTTATGTGTTTAATGAATAGTATTTTTAGTAACTACTTAGATAAATTTGTATTCGTCTTCATCAACGATAGATTGATTTATTGAAAGAATGAACAAGGGACATGAAGAACACTTAAAAATAGTCCTGCAAATTTTAAGAGAACAACAACTGTTTTCTAAGTTTAGCAAGTGCGATTTCTATAAAAATAGAATTCAATATATAGCACACGTAGTGTTTAAGGATGGAATGTCTGTCGACCCCGACAAGTTTAAGGCTATCACTGAATGGTCAGTTCCTAAAAATGTAATAGACATAAGATCATTCATGGGGATTATGGGTTACTCACTAGTACATTTTTGGCCTTTAGGGGGGGTTGTCTTCCGCCCCCAAAAGTGACCTATGGGGGGGGGTTTGGCTTTGGGGTCGGTTTTGGAAAAACCCGCCCCTAAAGGCACCGATGTTAAAAGTTTTGTCCTTTAAGGGCAGTTTTTGATGAGATTGGAACCGCCCCCAAAAGTGACTTTTGGGGGCGGTTTGTGACCCCCCTCATAGAGGTCTACGGAGGTGGTTTTAAACCCCCCTCATAGACCCCTTCATAGAGACCTACGGGGGCGGTTTTGAACCCCCTTCATAGAGACCTACGAGGGCAGTTGTGAACCCCCCTCATAAGCCCCATCATACAAACCTACAGGGGCGGTTTGGAACCCCCCTCGTAGAGGACTATAGGGGCGGTTTCAAACCCCCCTCGTAGAGGCCTATAGGGGCAGTTGTGAACCCCCCTCGTATAGTCGTATAGGGGCGGTTTGGAACGCCCCTTGTAGAGGCCTATAGGGGCAGTTTAGAACCCCCCTCGTAGAGGCTTATAGGGGCAGTTTTGAACACCCCTCATAGATTCCTATAGAGGGAGTTTGAAACCCCCCTCATAGAGGCCTATAGGGGCAATTTGGAACCCCCCTCGTAGATGCTTGTAGGGGCAGTTTGTAACCCCCATCGTAGGTACCTACAAGGGTGGTTCTAAACCCCCCTCATTGTAACATACAAGGGCAATTTTGAACCCCCCTCATACTGACATATGAAGGTGGCTTAGAACCCCCCTCGTAGCAACATACAAAGACGGTTTGAAACCCCCTCTATAGCCATAATAAATCATAATAAAATATATTTTATTAAAAATACCAATATTGCAATATCAATAGGGCATGGAGGAATCGAACCACCAACCTCCTTCTTGTAAGGCAGGCGCTCTTCCATTAAGCTAGAACGCTTTTAGAATTGGGGAATTCCAAGTTAATCAAGAATGTAATATAAGTGCTAAAATTACCATGTTATAACAAAAGACAAAGAGAACTCACCCATAATAACTACTTTGGTTTGCATAAAGTAAAGATAAATTGTACCATAAAGGATGACGATGGAGGCATTCTCAAACCCCATACACCAGCAATAATAGGCACATTGACAGTTTGGGAAGATAGATTCTCATTAATCACAGGTCTTGGATGCTAATAATATGTTAAAGAAAGAACATGTGATGAAGGTGTTGGTTGAGGCTGTTGAGCATGTGTTTAAACTTTAATGTAAGTAGCATTGCATATAGAAACATTGGAAACTAGATTAGTGGATTTTTTAAGAAACCCAACAAAATATGTCGCAACGAATTTTTATTATTTATATGTCCAATATCATATGGATTTTGATGCATGAATTGGGGTTTAAGCGTGGTTGAATGGGTGGGGTATGCTTTGTTGGGCTGCAGAATTCCCCAAAATGTGCCTGTATTTGTGCAAACATTTTTAGTCCTTTTAGTGTAACTGTCTCAAGAAACATGTCTAGAGGGGGGCTGCGCTACAGAATTCCATCTGCCTGTCTAGTTGCCAGGTCCAAGGTAGATATTCGATCAAAATTACCCTTACCTCAATCATGTGAAACTTATACCATTTTTGTAGGGTATACTACGTCAAGAATGGAACCCGAGTCGGTGGATGGCTTACCACTGCATCGAATTCCTTTCTGGCTAAGTGTCGGGTTTGAGGTAGCTTTTCCATCAAAATTACCTCAGACTTGCATCTTGCCTCATCCATTTGACTACCCCAGACTTGCACCTTGCCTCATCCATTCGAAACTCATGTCATTTTTGTCGAGCTTACCATATTAAGAGTGGAACCCTGGTGGACGGCTTAACACTCCACTGAATACCTTGTTTTCTGGATGAGAGGAGTGTTGATTCTTTATAGAGCTAGAAGGTGCCCAAGTGTAGATGTTGTGAGTAGTGAAAAGAAGAGTTAATATGACTCTCAATTGAATTATTTTTCAGCATGATGCATAACATCTGCAGTAGGAAATTAATTATGTTGCATAAATGGTGAATAAATACTATTTTTCTCTTTGGTTATTTATTTATTTATTCTGGTAGATTCGAAGAATTGTTGGATGAAGACGGTAATCCATTGAGTAGCGGAAGTACCTACATTCATGTTACAGCCCTTGATGGCCTCATCAATGTGAATTCCTTGTTCACATTAGCTGTATTTGTTGGTTTGGCTGTCATGAATCGTGGTATGGTCACTTTAGTTGACGATAGTTCTTGCATCGCTGGAGAAGACATTGTAAGGAATCTTCTAACATTCCATCTTCTAACATTTTAGGTAGTATCATTCAGCTCATTTCTCTTCTCGAGCTTAGTTGCACAGGGATTGAAGCAAGCTATAGTCTTGATCAACAACAATACACTTCACTATGTCTTCAAGGTTCCCATCAATAAACACTTTCTGAGACTTGGGATGCTTTTATCCACTAGTGGCTCCGTTTTCGGCTGCACTTTTCTGATGTTGGCATTGATCGACGTGATTCAAATAAAGCTTGGCACTCTTTCTTGTGGAAGTATTTGGTCTATAAGGGCTGTTGTACCTGTTTTCATGTTAGTTCCATCAGCTCTAGTTATCTACATTTGCATAGTTTTGTATGCCTTCTTCCATTAAGTCTCTGTTAATTTCACCAAATTGAAAAAAGACACCGACTGAGAAGGGAAAACTGCATTTGTTGTAAAGTTTGTATATGTTTTTCTCTATATTTTAATTTGAATATATTTGCATTTAGTCTGAACAAAATGGTTTCTTTACTCCAGATTACATATCATGCACTTTTTATTTTTAAGTAGCATATCTACATTCATTGTGAAAAAGGGAGGATCTATGTTCTTAGTATTCATCTGGGTATTAAAATTTAAAACCCAACTTCAAGAAGTTCTCCCACAAGCACAAGATCAAACCGAAGGGTTTCTTCTTGAACATTAAAAAGTGAAGAGAGGGAGAACCTTTGTTTTGGTTTTGTTCTAGTATAGAATCTGTCTTTTCAGGTTGGGATGGGAAAGGAAATAACATACAAGTCCATCTGTCTCTCCCAGGTAGTTGCCCCATTACTTTAGTGGTAAAGAAGGTTACCCCTGTAGTGAAAAGAAGGTAAGAAAAGATGAAGAAAACTTGCCACTTTAATCCTTATTGTATTTCTTTCCGTGAGGTAGTTCAATTTAAATGAAAGAAGATGACCATTGTAATGCTTATATGTCCTTTGCTTTAATCTCTTCTAGCTCATAAGCGATATGTTTGGCCTGATTGGAAAAAAAATTAATGAAAAGAGTTGGCCACTGCCATACATGTAGTTACTTTAAGGGTTCAATTGTAATATAAAAAGGTGTGCCTTTTGTGATACTTATTATTATGTGTCATGCGGTTTAAACTTTAATTTCTTCTAATGCACAAGTGACATCTTTAGTCTGGATCATAACAAGGATTGGGACTATCGATTAGCTATTTCATTATAAAAGCAGTGTTGCAATGATAAAAATGAAAAAGGAATATGACCTGTTGTTGAATCCCTTATATTTAAACTTTAAAGAGACATGACTTTACCTTATATTTAAACTTTAAAGAGACATGACCTGGGGTTGTTTTTCTGAAGGTTGAGAATTTAGGTGTTTGGAAAACCAATGAAAATTGTTTACATTTACTTGTATGGAAGTGCTAGTGATTAGTTTCAATTTTCATCCAGGAAATGTTGAACTTGATGGTAATAGAAGGAAACTTTTTTATGCAAGTTAACATTGTTGATTGTGTTACTAAGTGATTTTGGTACTTCACCTGTAATGCTTTCCAAACTAGAGAAATCTATGTTTTGATCTGTGTTAGCTTTCAAGTTTTCTGGTTATGAACTGGTAGTCTCCAATCATTAATCCCACTATTGTCCTAATAAAAGCATAAGTAGAGTGATTGGGTTTGTCTCTAATTATTTTATGCTTAGGATACCAAGATAATGGTGATGGGGGTGGTTCCATCATTACACTACTAGCTTAGGATACTTGCATATGATTGCTCTCCAGTCATTATTAAGATTTTTTTGTTTCTTGCCATCAAGTGAGATATTTTCTGCGGAAAAATTTTGGGCATTGAGGTTCGCCAGTTCATCCCACTCTCTAGCCCATAAGCAAGAATGAGATTTGCTGGTACCTTACCAGTGCCACACAAATATCCACAAACAACAGCTTGCTTATGTGTATATAGTACATATCCTACTCCCCTCCAAAATTGAACATGTGACCTCCAAGGAGAAAACACATGTTCTTAACCATTAATCCCACACAGGTTGTACATCCTCCAAGCAAGATATATTATAAGGTCTCTTAAAATTTTCTAGTGCTTATTTAGAAAGATGGAACTAATGATATAGATTTTTCTACCTTTTGTCATAAACTATTTATGCTCCTTTAATCACTGGTGTTTAGCATGGAATATAGAACTATGTTTCTAAGTCATCTTTGGTGGTCATTCATCAGATGGTCAATGAGCCAAGTTGCCACACAGGTTGTACATCCTCCAAGCAAGATATGTTATAAGGTCTCTTAAAATTTTCTAGTGCTTATTTAGTAAGACGGAACTAATGATATAGATTTTTCTACCTTTTGTCATAAACTATTTATGCTCCTTTAATCACTGGTGTTTAGCATGGAATATAGAACTATGTTTCTAAGTCAGCTTTGGTGGTCATTCATCAGATGGTCAATGAGCCAAGTTGTATAGGTAGGGTGTGCCTTCTTCTTGGAACACATAGAGGATGTGGCTATCATAGTCTTTTAGGATTCACCATTTCTCCCGAGTAGTTTGGATTCATTTTTAAAGTGAGAGTGATCTAGAGCATGTCTTTGGTTGTGAGGATTGCTGATGGATTTTTTGGAACAAGCAATGCAAATTTCCCAAGCCATATTTAGAACTTGAGTGTCTGATAAGCATCAAAATCATTATCAATATTAAAAAACATAATTTTGTTGAATGTGCACTGGCTGACATTGAACCAACATTGTTAAACCTTACTTTTTATTACAATGCATAAATCACTTATGTTAGTTTGAGTTTGGTCTCTAGCATTCTACATCAATTATTTGGCCACTCCCTCAAGGATTTTAGTAGACGTATTATTATCTATTGGGTTTAATGCACTTACAATGCAATTATGTGAAATCTAGTTAAAATCACCATTTTGACACTTTGCAATTTAGTTCATTTGTGAATTTCTTTTGAATTGGCTTATTTTTCTCATTACCAAGTTGACCTAGCCTCTTGTGTTAGTTATTATTCTCAAGAATGATTATTGGCACCAATGTACTTTACTTCGACAAAACAAAATGCATAAGCTTAATTTGGAAACTAAACTATTATTTGTTTGTAAAAACACATATTTTACATATAAAGAGCAAAGCTCATGGAGTCCTCTCCTAATGTTAAAAGCTGGTTACCATTTTAATGTGAAATTTGAGGTTCACAACTCCCCCACATATCAAACAAAGGTACTTACCCTATCTTTGTCACACAAAAAAGAATACACATGCTCAATCTACTCTTTCCAATTAAATGTTTTATTAACAATGTTCATTGTTTTATTTCAGTAAATAGAGATGAAATTATATCATCAACAAAAATAATTTACAATCAATGTTATAGGCTGTGCAAGATATTCAAATCGAGTCATTGACAACATTTATCTCATTGTTTTCCTTTTGGTTTGTCTATCAAAAACTATAACCTAATATCGCAGCTATTTTACAAAAAAACAGGAAAAGAGTCTTGATTCTTACATCCCAACTAAAAATCATACCCCCTTGCTCTTTCTCCCTTACTTTTTCGTGATTACAGGAAAGCATTTAGCCTGTTTAGAGACTGCTAGTTATCTAAAGTTGACCAGCTACTTTTTATCATCTACTAAAGTCCAGTACGGGATTGATTCTGTGTCTACTTTTGAACTATCATACTCGTGCCTTCACTTACCTTTCCAAAGGAGCTATCATTCAAGGAAACCAATGGAAGGGTTGTTGCTCATGACTTATAATTGTATCAATGTATTCAATGCAATTTGCAATGAAAAGTTAAGATCATTTTCCAAACCTACTAGCTTAGTGTTCTTTGAGTTTGAGCGCCATGTCTGGTCAACCATCAACGTGGAGCTTTTCCACTAGGTGAATTTACTAGTTTTCCACTTTAGATTTCCACAGGTGTTAATTACTGCTTCAGAATTTGTATGGAAACCTGTGTAAGCGTTTTTTGGAGTGGAGTGTTACAGCGATAGTTGTTTGGATGCTCTGCAAATGATGACAGTTGAGGTTGTAACTTTGCAAATTGAGAATGTCACCCGGTACACTATGCCATCTCATTGAAACCAAAATCTATATAAGGGAGTTTTGATGGTATATTTGGTTTGAAGTCATTTATGTTCTCTTGGAGAATGACAAGATTGTGAAATCCCCTGGCTGGTTCATTTGCTTAAGAAGCAATTCTTTCGAGTTCTCTTAATGGAGGCTTCTGTCGGAGGGGTTTTTAATCTTCTATTTAGCCTGATTGCATTCATAGTTGTTTTAGAACCTTCTTTGATTCCAGAAGAATTGTATACATCCCAGAAGAAGATTGGACAGTGCAAGATGGAACACCATGGACTGGGAACAATGTGTGCACCCATACAAGATTTGAGGCTACTTATGGAACTCGTGCAACATTTTATGTTTCAATGATTAACCCTTTCATAAGGAAAATGGAAACTAGAGGAGGTGGCCTCCTACCAAAAGGTGCTTTGGCAAGACAATCGACACTCAACTTAGATCTTTAAATGCAGAGATTAAAAAGATGAACGCTAGAATTCTTAGAGCATGTTAAAGACTTATATGATAGCAGGGATATGTCAAAATACCTTCATGATATTCGCTATGCTCTTGGAACCCTCATGACTGAGGGATTTGTAGCTTTCCATGGAGAATGTCGAGAGAAATGTATTTTGTTATGAGGCAATCAAAGAATAAAATTTGAAGTCAAAGAAATGGAAGGCACTACTCAAAGATGGACCTGAGGGAGACAACACCCCTGTTTCAACTCGAGTTATGGGAACAATGAAAATGTGATCTACTTTTGGGCTAGAATTAATAAAGGTACTAGAAGTGGCATTCCTGGGAAACTATATCAGCAACCAACCGGTATGGACCTACCTAAATTCACCATTACCATATTCAACAGAGTCCTACTAAGATTTTACAGAAATGGGATTTAAAAATCTCTTCAACAATTATGATACATATTTTTAAACAAAATAGAAACCCCAGATTCGGGCTCAACCACTATAAGGAGAAAACGCAAACCATAAGAATGAACGAAATGGTATCTGGAAAGACTGGGTCTAGATTTCAGAGTAGAAAACTTAACCCTCTAGCATAACGAAACCGGAGTAAAACCCTTGCTTGCAAAGAAAAACTTCTGAGTTAAACGCATGTGCCATTAGGGCCGGCGAAGGTAACTCTAGACCTCTTGGAAGCCTCAACTTTTGTTTCAAGATAAATCCCAGATCTCAAAAGGGGTATCGCTTACTAGTTGTTGAGGCTACGTAGATATTCCACTGTAACTCCGCTCAAAACTTGGTACCTGTCAATTAACAAGTAGGAAACGAATTAATGAGATAGGTAAATGAAAACAATCTTTAACCTAGAAAACCGGCTCTTCCAAAATGACCATCGCTTACCTGTAGAATGACTATGGACCGCCCAAAATCCAGTGAAGGTAGCAAAGATGGTGTTCCTTGAACTGTAAGAATTCTCAACTAAACCCCATTATGGAGGTGAGACAGGAATCCAGCAATTCCAAGATGGGATTGAAAATGGATGTTACCAGGGTTTTTCTCCCTTACATAGAGCGAGCACAAATTACTAGAGATAGCTCATCGTTGCATTTAATTGCCTTAAGATTTTAGAGCTCAATAATCCCGATCGGACAATAGGGTTTAATTGCACCTTTTTTTTCTTTCTTTTTTTCACTGAAAAAAAACCTTGTTATCAAGGTTTGCATTTAATTGCCTTAAGATTTTAGAGCTCGATAAGCCCGGACAATAGGGTTTAATTGCATTTTGTTTTTCCACTGAAAAAACAAAACCTTGCTATCAAGGTTGGAATTTGGATTTATGTGTGTTTATCACACAAATTGTTTTTGATGTTTTGTGTTTTTATCTTATCGTCAAAGAACTTTCTTCTTAAAGTTGTGGCCTTCAATAATGAAGTTTTAATAAGATTAATTCTAAATGATAAAATTTTAATTATAAATTACTCTTTCGTAAAGTTTTAAGTTAAAACTACCCTTTTAACTCATGGTTATTTTATATGCATAAATTGACAGATTAAAACATTGACAAATTGAAACATTTGTATTCTAAATACGATTATCTACTCAACCTTTATAATTTCACTTTGATTTTATTCAACCTTTATAATTTCACTTTGATTTTATGGCTTCTTTGTGAAAGTCATCTAGTAAAATATTAAAATGGAATATGTAAAATCTTGATGTGAGTTATATAAAATTTATTATTTTAATTTCAAACTACAAAAGATATACAAAATACAATAAATATTCCTTAAAACTACAAAAATAAAAACTAATAGTACAAAATAATAATAAAACAAATACAATTTCCTATAAAAAACAATTTAAAAAAATCATAACAATTTTAAATTTATCAAAAGCGAAAAGATATCTTACTGTAAATTGTAATCAGCTAATGTCAAGGGAGATTAATCTACTCCTTTGCCATTGAAGGAGATCACCTTGAAGTTGTATGCAAGTCAAAGTTGGGAGTCAGTGAAGGAGATCACCTTGAAGTTGTATGCAAATCAAAGTTGGGAGTGAGGGACTTTCACCTGATCAAGTGATTCTAAAGTTCAATCACAGTCTAGCAAACTATGACTTTCCCATTAATCCGACCAAGCTTATGAGATTCCTCATTATATAAACTTTTTATAATATGATATTTATTCAAGTTTTGACCTCTCCTCTCATAGGATTAGCACTTTCAGTATTGATTCGCCTGACTCCTCCTTGATTGTATTGATCGCTTTGGGCAAACTCTATCTCTATTTCCCTAATGAGAAAACTCTCTACATCAAGTGAATAGAGGCCTAGTAGATAAATGGAACCTTGGAAAAAGTATTGATGAAATCGTTTAACTCGACTGAGAAATAAAAGTGATTAAACAAGCCAACCAAAAGGGCATGCATTTAAGATCACTCTTAGGAAACAATTTCTCCCCAATTAAAAAATTTTAGTCAAGTAATTCAATAAAGCATTCAAGTTGAGGAAATGTCCCACTAGAAAGTTGGTTGGAAGGTCAAGGAAATAGAATATATCCCTATGGTAGCTAGTCACTCTGTCTGTTTGGGGAAGAATGACAGCAATGGCCTCGGGGATGACTAAAATGACCTTTTCACATGGTAGCTTTTGCTAGATAACCCCGATTGATTCGGTCCTAAAGGATTTTACACTTGAAGGAGGTGATAATAGTTGGTTTACCTTCGGACGGAGAGGGGCGAGCGTGAACGGTCCCCTCTTAAGAAAGGGATGACTCTCCACCCTTTCTACAAAAATCAGTTATTGAAATTATAACATAAATGGGGGTTCAAGTTTCTTCAACCAGTGCTTGGCTCTGAGATCTTAGGTCCTAAATACTATATTAGGTAGCCACAATTTTTCTAAATGTTCCAAGAGTACGAATAAGCAGTTGTTGCTACAATGCTAATTCCAGCATAATGCGTCATCTACAACATTTAGCCAAACCAACTAACAAGTAACACTTAATGTGGTAGAGTGTATGGAGTTAATTTTATCATTAAACACCCGTCTACCGCTAGTACAACAATGGTGTTACACAGTCTGTATAGCCTCCAAGATATGTCCATTAAAGTTTTGAATTTGGGATTGCTAAAGGGCCAATTTGCCAACGATTGGACCTTTTACCACACCTATCAATCATTGATTCCGGCAGCTACATCCTCCGGTCTTCGTTGATCCCATTCTACACCTGAAAGGAAGGAGGTACAACCAACTGATCGAGGAGACATGAATTCATCTGATGGTTACAGTGAACTGATTGAGGAGACCTGAATTCATCTGATGGTTAACGCTACACTTATCTTATTTACTCCCTTCGCGCCCATTTTTAATTTGATAAAACTTACCATGATTCATATTCGTGACTTATCATTTCAATGTCCAAGTTGCCAAATGTAACACTTTACAATCCTGGTGGATGGACCAGTAATAAAAAAATTAATGGCGGTTATGAAAAATTATCAAACGTCAAAAATACTTGTAAACAAATTATTTACCCATTCGGTCCAGTGTGTTCATAAAACTTTTAGGCGTATTTGACGGGAAAAATGCCTTGTGATGGGGAAAATGCCCATCAAATTCCAACCCTACTTGCTATTCATAAGAGTGAATCAAACCTATCCCGTGGATAGTGTACTATCTTTCAGTTTGTCTAATTATCCATGAACCTATTCTATAAACCAAATTACAATTACTGCAAATACATTCAAGATATCATCTAGAAGTTACCAGAATACAAAAAAGTGTCACCAGTAATTCACATCCCCCAAAAGTTCACAAACTAGTAAGTTTGAAATTTTTATAAAATAACATTAATAGAGCTGGATAGTCATAGCTTCTGGAGGCCTAAGTTCATGGAAGTGAGTAATCTGCAGTAATCCTTCTTCCAGAAATAGACCATGCTTTGATAAATGATCCTCCCTATGGTTGAAATTACATGACACATGATTGATAGTATAATGCTCCAGCTGATCCAATAAACCTATGACTTTCTTCTTCCAGTGCTCAAGTGAAGCCACGTTGAGTACATTAGAATGTAAATCCCATCCAATAATGACTGTTGAATTGCCATAAAGATGAACATTTGTAATCTTCAGTTGTTTCAAATAGTATAAGAGACACCATAGTCCCAGAAGTTCTGCACGGGTGTTGCTTCCCACCCCACAACCCAGTGCAAATTCAAAATATTCAACAGATGAGATAAAAATATGTCCACCCGCACCACACCTGCCAAGTTGTTTAGCTCCATCAAAGTAGGCAAAAATACCCCGCTCCACAATGTTAGGACCATGAAGGATCTTGACCCTATGAATTGGCTTCTTCACGCACCCACCAGAGAGTATCTTCACTAAGAAATGTAATGCACTGCTAAAGTTATAGTTATAATCCCCAAATAATATTATTTTCTGAAGTTTCTAGATTCCCCATACAAAATATAACGGGAAGGAGAAAGTATCACGATATCTCAGGTGCCATTGACGAAGTAGAACAGAAATGGGCTTGAGTCCCCAATGTTGGCCGAGACCCCGTTGTTTCGAAGCTGAATCCCACAATTGCAAGGTAATCTGGCAGGTAGTGAAAAGGTGTTCGACTGATTCAGCATCACGATGATAGAGTGTGCAAATATTGGGACTGAAACCCCCCCTTCTAATAAAATTGTCCACGGTTAAGATTTTGTTTTTAAGAATAAGCCAAAAGAAACAGCGGATCTTTAGTGGAACCTGCCAACGCCAGATGCAACTGAACCACCAAAGTCTCGGCCCAAAATTTTGCTGATGAACAATGACCTAATATGCGCTGCCAGTATGTATCTCCCCACAATTCTCCTACCAACACTAGTGAAGGATATCCTGTTCCTCAGATAATTCAATGCCAGAATGAGTAAGTTTTTTAACATAGGCGTTCCACTCTAGACCCGTGGCATTCGATAAAGCAAGTTCTTATGTAGTGCACCATTGCATAAAGTTTTCAGCAGCCACAGGACAACGAGCATGGTTTAAATAGTAAAGACCCTACTGGTGAAGTCAAGAAACAGTCTCAGGAGAAATAAGTAACTCTCAACCAATCATAGATTCCACCCCCACTCGAATTTGGAATCCATTCCCCACCCTCCAGCACAAATGCTCTTTTAAATCAGGAAGAACATCGATCAAACCAATCCAAAAATTTGAGACACCCACCCATTTCTTGGGCCAAGCTCTAAGCCAACTTATAACAGTGTCACCTTTCAGGTACTTATCCCGCATGAGGAGACCCCATAAACCCGGGTGTGTCAATGCTCTCCAGAGACTCTTCAAATGAAGTGCCATATAAATCGAGTAGATATTCCTAATACCCCAGCCACCGAATTTCTTTGGTGCAGTAATGTGATTCCACACAATCAGATGAATACCCTTCTTATCCCATCTACCAGACCAAAGAAAGTTAAATGAAATGCTTCTAATAGAATTCAGAATGGTAACAGGAACCTTGGCTAGAGTAATCCAGAATGGTGCGACGTTGGTGTTGTTTTCAAAGGAAACGATATGATAAAAATAAAAGAAATAGAAAAGAAAAGAAAGATTTCTTTTTTATTGTTATTATGGAGATGTTACACCTAAGGTGTGAAGTGTGCCATAAACTCTTATAAAAAGGCTTTGATTACAATTTTCCTCCTAACATCTCTCTATACAAGATATTATTTGCAGTATAGAAGTTGCCATCCAGACCCTTCCTACCTATGATGCTAAAGAGGTCCTGTAAGATCACTCCTGCATCTTAAAATGAGCCCCTAAAATCCAACCTCTCTATAAATGAATTTGAAGCCTTAAAAATGGCGTAGTGCCAATCAAAATAGTGATCCTAAAAGCCAATAAAGGAAATGCCACAACTATTATGAACAGTACAGATTACAACTCTAAAATGTTTGACCTCCATTCCACCATTACATGTAAATCAATTAATTTAATGGCCCGAACTAATTGCAAGGATAAGTGGCTCATTATCCATTGCATACCCAACACAGTTAATATTTACCCAATCATCCATGATATTCATTTGTCGCATCGCACTACCAACATTATGAAGGCCCTGGTAATGGGATGGTCAGGAATGTGTGGAAATAATTCAACCAACCCCCATCCTGACTTCAATTTTAGAAAACTTCCCTTGGTTCTTGTAAATGGTCTATTCTCAAATTGTTGTGGAGGTTTACTCTTGTCTTAGCTTTAGGAGGTAACATTCTTTGTTCGTCCACATTGTATGTTGGTTCAACCTCTTCCCAATATTTTTGATTTGCAAGTGGAATTCTTAGGGTTTTGGGTAGTCATTCAATATATGTTGGTTCAATCTCTTCTTGATCCTTTTCATTTTCTAGTAGAATCCGCAAGAACTAGGTAGGATCTTTCTCAAGTTGTTGAGACAAAGGCCATTCAAAGGAATGTTTGGTTGTTTGTGGTTCTTCTAGAACCTTTTCCAATATCATTTCTCTTACCCTTATTTCCCCAGCCTTGTGTCTTTCCATTACCCTTGGCTAAGATCTCTATGATGGAGTTTCAGTTCATTGTGGAAAAAGAAAGGAAGGTGGTGACAATGGTTGCTTCACATAGTCATCCCAGTAGATGCTCTAATTGTGAGCATGCAAAAATGAAGCAAGCTATAAGGAGGCATGAAAATCATTGTGGTGAGTTCCAAGACAATATTTCCTCTATTATGAGGAGGGGCTTCATCCATGGCGTCTTTCCTCCTTAGTTAACCAAGATAACCCGATCCATCTCAGGTCACAATTTAAAATATGTGTTGTGAGAGAGAGTCTAGAGGGTCAACACTTGGCAGGGTAGGTTACACTATGGGCTCTGTGGGTGGGTGATGTTAATTGCTATGTGATGCACAACTTTTTTATTCACAAAGTTGATATATATATAATTTTTTTATTAATATGCATTAAATATATTAAAAATGTAATGTATTAATACTACATTTAATTAAATTTGACATTAAAATTGTTAATATATTCTAATCCAGGTGGAAGGAATGAAATATCATAGCCTACCTTTGAGTCTCGATAACCTACCTTTTAAATTGAACCAGAACAACAAAAGAAGTTTGTTAATGGCACGATTTATGAAAATTCTAGATACATGAGTAATTAAGAGCTCAAGGCTCTAAAATTTGATGTGTTTTTTAGCAATCCATGATTCAGTGAATTCATAGTCACTGGCATGAAATTTAAGTTATTTAATGAAATAATTATTGTATCTACCTCTATGTCGAAACCGTTTTCCATGCTAATGCAGGCCATTGCCCTCCTTATTGTTTTACCAAAAGGCATGAGAATGAGGAAGAAGACTTAAAATTAAGGACTTGACCATCAAAGAAGCCTTACAATCACATTGACAAGGAGTGATAAGAAGATCACAATAATCCAACGTGTCAAATCTCAAATGACAATGCCAATTAAATACTTATATGGTAAACTTAATATAAGACTTACTTATAGTTGCCTCTTAATGTTTGTGTCTTGAGACATTTGATAATTTATGGTTGTCTCTGCGCCTTGACTCGATTGATATTATAAGGTGAGGATGTGCATGCATAATAATCCTTAGTTATGACTATGCGATGAGGATTTAAATGGAAGAGGCTGTAAAGACATGTAATTTTTATACATATTTTGGTGGCGAGTGTTGAAGACAAATGTGGTGAGAAACCACATATGTTTGGAAGAACGGAGGGAGATTAATGATCATGATCATGCCACCCATCAAATTGAAGACAATTCCTGAACCAAAAATTGTTTTTTTTATAAATTTTATTAATAACCATTGTGGTACGTTGGTCCAAATGTTTTTTCTAACTCATTGTTTCTCCATATTGTGTGCCTAGTGCCACCTCTCTATATCAATGCATAAATCAACCTCTGCTTGGTTTGTGGTTCTAGTTGCATGCCATTGAGTGTTGTTTAGAGTTGTCATGAGTCTATGACATTCATGCAAGAAATGAAGTCTTGTAGAGGTAGACTCATCAAAGCGGTAATTTGACTTTCATTTTGATGAAAAACGAGTGGACATTGGTAGCCAGGTTCACATAGGTGGTAGGCACAATGTTTCGTCCTTGTTTTGGGCCTAGTAGTGGTTCTCTATTGTTACAACCATAGTCATTGACACATTGTCACACCTTAGATATCATCCCGAAGTGACTCGGGATTCAGAGTCAAATCCTAGTGGCTAGAAGCTCGTAGTCATCAATAATCACTTGTCACCTTGCAAAGCTAAGCAATGAGTGCATGACATGAGTGAGTGAATGATTATAATTTATTATATTTCCAATATTTTGAATGACGAGTCGAATTTTATAGCATAGGAATTTCAAAATAGAAATTGAAATTTATATGGATGGGTGATTTCAAATGTTGGCATCTTTTGAAATGTTGATATGTCCTTCCTATTGGAAGCGTAAAATTCAGATTTTAATTTTTTTTTGAAGGGCAATTTTAACATTACACTTCTAGGAAGGGCTAGAACCCTTGGGAAGGGCCAGGAAGGGTTCAAATTTGAACATTTAGTACAAGGCTAGGAACATCACATATTAAAATACATTTATATGGATTCACAAGAAAGCCACTAAATTCAATAAATGATTAAATACATTGTTTAAGTAAATAATTATGATTCCACATTAGAATTGAGCGGAGCGATGGAGGATGCGTCCAGTACATAAGCTTTTCGGGTCTCTTCGAGGTTTTTCTGGTGTTTTTTGGTGTTTTAGAAGTGCATGAAGACATTCTCCATTTTGCTGTGTATATGTGCAATAATGGAGTATTTGTTAGATGTGGAATGGGAGGTAGAGACTTGAGTCACCCTTCACAAAAAGGGGAAAACAATGAGAAGAAAGGGTGATAGAATGAAAATTACTAGCATGTTGAAATTGGTGGGAAAATTTTCATTTTTGGTGTTACAGATCTGAAAATTACCAACATATCCCACTTGTAGTTGAAATTAGATTCACTCTTTAGAGATTATGTGATGTCGCAAGGCCTTAATCATCACTCAAGAGCAACAGAGGGAATTGTTACATATAGGCTAGATATTCCATATGAAGGTCATGTGTAGTAGTCTAGGTTAGCATGCATGGACCATCAACCCCATATCAAATTAATATGGTATTAGGACCTAAAATTAGTTTATAGACCATGGTATAGGCCACGAAAACCATCGTCAATGTTACAAATATTGAAGTGGCCACAATATCTCACTTGTAAGGTAAAGTAATTATGTGTAGGGCCCTACACATGGACCATGAATCATATAGTTAATTTATTAACCATGGACCATTATTCAGGTTATGAGAACCACTATTGGCTTACATAACCTATAAATATTAAACCATGGTTGGTTTATTGGTTTACATAACCAAGGACAAACCAACAACAACAATGACATCGACGATGGTGACAATGATGATCATGACGATCTCACATGTAGGCTAGAGATTCTTATGTGGTAATCTAGGTTAACATGCATGGAACATCAACCCCATGGAAAAATAATATGGCATTAGACCCTAAATTTAGTTCACGTTCCATAGTCCAGGCCACGAGAACCATCCTTTGTGTTACAAACATTGAAATGGCCACCATAAATAATGCCACTAATCAGACATTGACCTAACACAACCAACCCATGTAAATGACTCATGCACTTGGCACACTTGATCCATGCAATGAATTCATACACCTAGGAAGCTTCAAACTCTACCCCCCTCACCTCGTACCTAACCTTAACATCTAGCCCCAAACCGAATAACATGATAACTTATAAACCACTTAACCACTAGTACCAAAAAAACCAGAACCCCTTGCCCACTAACCCACTGATCCCTTAGGTGCCTCGCTTCTAATCCAAAAAATCCCCAAAGCCTACCACATTATGAAATTGTAGAAAATATCCCCTTAAGCCAGTGTCCCTCTAACCCTAACCCACTACCCCCTAACCCAATCACTGGCATGCCTACTACACCAAATCAACACACTAACACAATAAAATTTGACCTTGGGTTATTTATATCCAAGGTTTTACATCAAAGACTTTGACATCAAGGTTTGAATTATCATTGTATGGGATTTTATCAAACCAAAACTAGTGCAAAAATAAACACAAGAACTTAGACTATAAACAAAATATTCCCTATCTAGGGTATGTATGATGACTCAAGTCCGTATGCATGGCCCATGAGTCTCAAAATAAATTTGTATTGCCCAAGAACCTACATTTTGGCCCTAGACCATAACATAGGCTCATAGAACTATCCACGACATGAAAATAGTAAAAAAAATGACAATGTGTTACTCAAAAGCTAAATATTCCTTGCCTATGGCCTATGTGGTGGTACAAAGAAACACCCATAGGTCACAAGACCTTGAGGTAACTACCAGTCATTATAAACTAGATTTTGATCTAACACCATGGACACCATGGATTAGGCTTCAAGAACCATCCATGATGTTGTAAATATTGAAATGGCCACCATACCCACTTGCAAGCTAAATATTCCTTGTGTAGGAATAATGTGGTGATTAGGGCCCAACACATGGCCCATTAGCCATAAAGGATAATGTTATGGCACACGAGTTTGTATTTTGACAATGGATCATGGAAAGTTGGAGTGTGAGAACCATCTTTGATGTGAAAAACCTAGCATGACTGCCTCAATTGTAGAGCTCTAATGGGATATGGTGTTGAATGATGATGCACACCCTTCCTAACACTACAATATCTTGTGTGCGCTTAGCTCCAATGTTTTGATGAGATGCATTGTTGAACCCATGTGACACACCTAACCCACGTACATAAATTAATTTTAGGGGGTTTTAAAAAAACTTCCTCGAAAATTTCAATTCGCGTGACTTTTAGGGGGGGAGTTCAACAAACTATCTACAAAAGTTCAATTCTCATGACTTTTAAGGGGGGTATCAAAAACCCGCTTCCAAAAGTTCAATTCTCATGACTTTTAAGGGGGGGTTCCAAATAACCACCTCCAAAAGTTCAATTCTCATGACTTTTAGGGGGGGGAGCTCCAACAAACTGCCTCCACAAGCTCAATTCTCATGACTTTTAAGGGGGGTGCCAAAAAACCGCCTCCAAAAGTTCAATTCTCATGACTTTTAAGGGGGGTTCCAAACAAACCGCCTCCCAAAGTTCAATTCTCATGAATTTTAGGGGGGGTTTTGACAAACTGCCCCCAAAAGAATTGGGCTTTTAGGGGGGGTTTTCCAACAACCGCCTCCAAAAGTTCAATTCTCATGACTTTTAAGGGAGGTTTCAAAAAAACCGCCTCCAAAAGTTCAATTCTCATGACTTTTAGCAGGGGTTTTGACAAACCGCCCCCAAACGTTATGAGAATTGGGATTTTAGGGGGGGTTTTGACAAACCGCCCCCAAAAGTTATGAGAATTTGGATTTTAGGGGGGGGTTTCCAACAACCGCCTCCAAAAGTTAAATTCTCGTGACTTTTAAGGGCGGTTCCAAAAAAACCGCCTCCAAAAGTTCAATTCTCATGACTTTTAGGGGGGGTTTTGACAAACCGCCCCCAAAATTTATGAGAATTTAGCTTTTAGAGGGGGTTTTACAAAAACCACCCCCAAAAGTCAAATTTCAGGACTTTTGGGGGCGGATTTTAAAAAACCGCCTCCAAAAGTCCAATTTCCATGACCTTTAGGGGCGGTTATAAAGATTACCAGGCATATGGGTTACTTCATGAGAGAACGTATGATGCATTCTATGTAAAGGATGACCAGCATGTCGTACAACAACCGCAGCCGCAGGTAGTCCAACCACTTCCTCAACTGCAGGTACAGTTTGTACCACAGCAGCAACCACAATAGTTTGTGCTGCAATATGCTACGATGCAAATGGCTCCCCAGCATCCATAGTACGTTCAACAACCACAGTATGTGCAGCAAGGGTTAGGCATGCAACTAGCCCCGATGCAGCAATAGTACAATCAACAGCAGGGTTGATTTCGTGGAGGATTTCGGGGTGGACGTGTTGGAGGATTTGGTCACAGTGGAGGACGAGGAGGTCGCGGACCTGTGCAATGCTATCACTGTGCGGTATGGAGACACTATCAACACGATTTCCCATTATTACAGACGTAGTGTAAATTTTTCTTTGTTACAGACCATATAGTAGAGAACTTCCCGTAGTTGATTGCGCGATGGCAGGCAGGGAATGTTCCACAATTGCAGAATCAGAACTAGGCATAGTAGCCAGTAAAGAATCAGGTGCAGCAACCGGTGCATAACCAGAACCAATGTCTAATTCAGAATGCTAATAAAAATGTAAACCAACCAGGGAACCCGACACCAAATCCGAATCAGGGTGCGAATGTTGCAACAATTTCTATGGAGCCAAGACCACAAGATGCGGCTGTCACGGTCGTCACGAGGGGAGGTGCAGCAACAGGAGTGGACATTCGATTGGCTGGGCAGAAGAAGGTATCATTTGACGTTGAGGCTGAGCGTGACATGTTCTTTTAGGTAGGTCATGCGATGGGCCATGATCGTGGTAAATCTATCATCTAAGACATGCCTGCTATTTTCGATGCTACTTCAAAGGCAGGTCCATCTGTGCAGTCCGGAACCTTGTAGAATTTTCTTGAGAGCTTCTTATTGTTGGGAAGGGATCATACTGCTCTGGCTAAGATTGAAGGGTTGTTGCATCATCCAGCTAGGGGATGGCAAGAGTCCACAGTAAACTCCCTACAGCGGTGGAAGACAGGTAAGGAGATGCGAATGAATATACAAATTGGGGAGTACAATGTCGATTCAGTTATTCTAGATCTTGGTTTGGATGTCAACATCTTAACCAAGCATGCATGGTAGAAAATGGGGATCCCCCCATTGAGCTGGTATCATGTACAGCTCCGGTTAGCTAATCACGCTAAAGTGACATCGATTGGTTGTCTCACGTCTACTGGTGGACATTGAGGGCATGAAGACCTATGCTGACTTCGATGTCATTGAAGTAGTTGAAGGAGGAAGATCGTATCCTGCATTGCTAGGGATGGGATGGGCTAATGACAGTGGAGGAGTAATCAACTTCAAGCAATGGATGATGACTTTTGAAAACCCCGATCTCAGATTCATAGCCCCGTTGGATCCGGCTGAAGGACGACGATACATTGAGCCAATGAAGGATGAATATCCCAGTGGATGGGACCATGTATTCAACATTTCTTGAGACTATATTCGTCCAACTACCAACGGTGAGTTGGGATGGCACAGTGAGAGATTTGCATCTTCCGACTCTGGTGATGCGTTAGAACACTGGCAGAACCACTTGCACGAGCTATCACTCCGCAAATGTGGATTAGTCACGTAATCATTATGCCGGGTTGCAACAGAAACGGTCACACCACTAGTCTATGAGGGGTTTCCTAGTCTGTCCGAATTTTTGACAGAATTTGAGGAACAAGTTTCTGGACCACATCAATTGTTGGCATTGGAGGAAGCATTGAAGGCTCCTCCAGCACGTTGGTTGGAGACACGTAAGAAATCAATTAATGAATGGTCGCAGTGCATAATATTGATGACGGTTCGCTTCGGCGATACCGAGGTCTACCACGCAGGGAAATATGATGGTCGGAATAACCCTTTCAATCATCTAAGGGAGTGCCAGACATTATGGGCATCGTGACCGTGAGATGAGTGGGTCCATGCCTTTATCCACACTTTAGATGAGATGTTGAGCTCATGGTATACTGCAGCTGAGTTGCAAGGAGAAATTACCACTTGGGTGGAGTTGACGATCTGCTCCACTCATACGTTTACTTTCACGGAAGCCAACTCTGATTTCAATAATGCTTTGTATCTCATCCATTATGTAGTTTTGAAGGTTTTCCCCGTAGCATATCCAGCAGATCCGCATGCGCACTGCCAGATGCAATCCCTAATGGAATGTTACAATATCACCGGTGGGCCTGAAGACGGTGACGATCCGTGAAATGTCAATATTCCTGAGTCTGAAGGAATTCGCGATGTGATAGCACCTGATGTGCCAAGTGATCCGATCAGCCAACCATTGAAGCTTCGTAAGATCAAATATTGGGATGGAGGCCACTCCCAAGTTTGCGAACGTTGGAGATTATTGGGACGATGAGATGATAGGAAAGGTCACTGATTTGTTGCATGAATTCCAAGACCTCTTTCCTACGAAGTTCTTAGAGATTAAAGGTATTTTGGGTGATTTAGGTCAATTGAAGATCCCCTTGAAACCAGATGCTAAACCGATACGGCAGCAACCCTACCAGCTAAATCCGTGACATAAGGAGAGGGTCAAAGTAGAACTTGATCGCATGTTGGATGTTGGTATCATTGAACTAGTCGAAGAGTCAAAATGGATCAGTCCTATGGTGGTGCAGGACAAGAAGACCAGTGAGGTGCACATCTGTGTTGATTTGCGGAAGTTGAATGATGCCTGCTTGCATGATCCCTTTCCGACCCCCTTTACTGATGAAGTACTCGAAGGTGTGGGTGGCCAGGAGATGTAATATTTCATGGATGGGTTCTCAGGCTATCATCAAATCCGCATTGTAAAAGAAGACCTCCACAAGATGACTTTTGTGATAGAATGGGGCTATTTTCAGTGTACCATGATGCCGTTTAGGTTGAAGAATGCACATGTAATTTTCTCGCAGGTCATTGTTGCTGTGTTCCGAGAATTTATTCAGAATTTTTTGCAAAGTATACATGGATGATTGGACAGTCTATGGTTTGATCCGTGATCATCTGGCAAATCTCTGGTTAATGCTTGAGCATTGCCGACAGCATCAGATATCGCTGAATTTGAAGAAATGCAAATTTTGTGCACCATTTGGGATATTGTTGGGTCACATTATGTGCAAACAAGGATTGTTAAACGATTTAGCAAAGATTGCGCTTATTTTGAGCCAAACACTACCGACTAATGTTAATCATTTGAGGACGACTTTGGGGCATACTGGGTATTACCGCGAGTTCATCAGGGGATATGCAGTGATCACTGCCCCTATCGAGAAGCTATTGAAGAAAGATGTGGTATTTCAATGGATCCCTGAGTGTCAGGATAGCTTTGAGACGCTGAAGTCGAAGATGGCTTCGCCATTGATATTAGTATTTCCAGACTGGAGTAAGGAGTTCCATGTTCATGTCGATGCATCGTTGATCTCAGTCGGTGTAGTGTTGGCACAACCAGGAGAGAGGGATCTCAATCACCCGATTGCTTTCGCAAGTCGAAAGCTGTCATCTGTGGAAAGGAATTACACTACTACCGAGAGGGAAGGCTTGACGATGGTCTATGCGTTGTAGAAGTTTCACCATTATTTGTTGGGAGGCCATTTTAATATGTTCACAGACCACTCCGCATTGAAATACCTGGTCAATAAGCCTGTGTTGGGGGGGAAGATCTCCCGATGGTTACTTCTTTTTCAGGAGTTTGATTTTGAAGTAATTGTGAAGCCAAGGTGGTTGAATGTTGGCCCTGATCATCTATCGCGGATTGAAACAGGAGAGGAGCCAACTAACATTGAAGACGGGTTGCCTAATGCGCAACTATTTAAGGTTGGAGTAGCCGATGGATATTTTGAAGAAATCATTCAGTTTCTGGCGACAAGTACCGCACCAGAGGATTTCACTACTAGTCAAAAGAAGCAGTTGGTGGTCAAGGATGCAGATTTCCAGCTCATTGCAGGCGAGTTGTACAAATTAGGCGCAGATGAGATATTGCGACGGTGTGTTTTGCCACATGAGCAAGAGAAAATCTTGTTAGAAGCACATGCAGGAGTGGTTGGATGTAACATCCCTAATTTTCATAAAAATTTAAAAATTTTGAAACAGCATTAATTGTGATAATTATAATTGCGGAAATAATAATTGTGATTACGACAGCATTAATTGTAAAGTTGTTAGTAGTAAACATACATTAATTTATATTTAGAAGCAAATATGAAAATGACAGATTTAACACATAATTAGTAAACATGATTATGATAACAAATGCATTAACAGATCGGAAATATGATGTGACACTTTTCTTTTGCAAGAATACTGACAGTTTGACTTTTGATGCATAAGGGTGTCCTACGAGGTACCCTGGAGTTTACTTAGCTGCAACGCTAACGCACTTGAATATTCTTATGTGCAGATGATAGGTAAAAGGTTCAATAACTGTGTAGTTAAAGCACATTGTGTAATTCAAATCAATCGTCAAATAGAAATATTGTGAATTCTTTTATGAAAACAAGTAATTGCAGGTATGATGGTTTAGTGCTTCTTCCCAGTTTCTCGACACTGTCTTGTTTGATTATATAGTTGAAAATAATGACGTTTAAAGATATACATGCTGTATACGTTTATTTTCGTAAGCCAAAGATGTAAATCTATCTTGGTTGTGGTCGTCGTCTTAAGATAACTCATACCTATACAGTATTGGTGTCGTGATTGTAATGCTAACTGTCAGATGTATTGTGATAAGAGTCAAGGTATGAAGTTCAAGACCATAGCATGGTTTTTGTACTAGTTACAAATCAATGGTCTTGTTGAAAATCAAAGTGTAAACTCCTATATAGTAGATTTAAATGGCAAAATTATTCAATATCTAAATGAAACTTCACCATATTAAAGTGATATGAAGTCTGTACTTAATACATGGCTTAGACTTTAGTCTTAATACCCTAATCGTGATTATAAAGTTAAAGCTTTAAACTATTAACAAAATATATTAATGTTTATAATATTGAACTCTTATGAAATTTGAACTTTTATTACATGACTATATAAGTTCTAATATCCAAAAGATATAACGAAATTTCGACCATAACTTCGATCTATAACTACTATATAATAAAACAATATTGTTATCAAATTAGAAACTATATCGTGGATTTTTATGCACTGACATGAATTAAATGTTGACAGGGTGGCAAGTTGCTGATTCATTAATGGCGTATGTCTCGAGCAGTCAAGGAGATCGAGTCTCGATCCTGCATTAAAAACTTGAAATGAAAACTCTAGGTGACAAGGATTGCTACCACTCCACGTATTGTAAAAATTGTTGTAATGGTGAATTCCAAGACCAATATGTAATGGTTGTAAGTTGATACTCCTCCGAGCTGGATGTAAAACGATCCAACATGATCCATTGTGGCAATGCCATGTATGTGAAGTGATAGAGCATTAAATGCAAGGGTTGTTCGACCCAATGCAACCTCGTTGGCACACCCATGAACATTGATTATGATGAGTTTGGACCATTACATTACAACCCTAACTTCTATCATTGATTTGGTTTATGAGATTGGAAAGTTGTTCAATTTTCTATTGTTTTCAGCCTGCTGAATTTCTAGGGTAGAAGGTTTGTAAGAGGTTCGACCTCGATACCTATAGATAAGGTTGAAGTTTGCAGGTTCTTCCCATTGTAATGGCGTTTTAATTTAAGAATTGGGTCTCTGGTTCGGAGTGATATCGAGTTAATGTTTTAAGCTTTTTGTTTTTAGAAAAGTAGTGAAACACACAAGCTGCAAAAGATAGAAATTCCCTGGTCTCGTCTACAGCAAAGGCTTCTTCATGGATGCAAGAGCTCGACTGCTTATTGAGAAGGTAAATACTTTTGAAAATCTTAGTGTTTTCCTTTGTTGAACTTCGTTTTAAGGTTGAACATACAACAGATACTTAACTCTAGTTATTGTTGTGTCAGTTGCAGGTGGTGAAGAATGTGTTGAGCAAGGGTTTGGAAAAAGGTGTGCTTCCATTCCTGGTAAGCTCTGGGTCTAAAACCCTCGTAGGTGCCTTTCATCTATGGTTGATGTGTTTCAAAGGGATGAGTAGCCAGTTTCTCACCGTGCCTCATCGTTGTCTTCAGTTGGAAAAACTTTAAAAAAATATTTTGTTATTTGAAAGGTGTCTGTACAGGGTTGTGGCCTTCGTTTGTTTGCATGATACTTAATCGTTTGACTCTGATGTATATCTCGTAGAACTGTGGGTTATAAACTCGTCAATACAGAGGGTTCTTTGGATTTGTTTTGAAATGTTTAAAGTTTGGAAACATATTGTAATCGTTTTGCTTATGAGAACATCATTTATCCTTCTTTAAGTTGGAACCTGTAATGGTGTAAACATTTGAGCAAAACCTGCTATTTAAGTTATGAAAGATAAGTAGAGCCGAGGCTCATTTACAGTGGATACAAGCTTTTCTCCTTGATAACAAAAATTATGCTATAATCGTTCTATGTGATTTGTCTGTACTATGTGTTTGAGTGTTGTAGGTAGATAATGTGGTTTTCAAGCCAAGCCAAGGTTTAAGAATTCATCGTAGAAGATAACTCTGTAAAGTATAATGACGAAATGGTTTTCATTTCGTTTGCACAAGAAACGAATAGGGCCATACCCTAGTTTGTGTTTTGTTTGAATAGAAATTAAGTGTTTGAATATAAGCTCCTAAATAGGACTATGGTGCCAAAACTAAGATTAGATCCATAGCCTGTGTAGATTGTAATGTTTATGTTGTAAAAACGATGATAATGGAATCGAATTTCTAACTAGGGTTTGATACGAAACTCAGTTTTGAAATCGACACTTATATTTTAGAAAAAATCTATATGGATAAAATGAATGATGGCAATCATAATGCTCATAATGTTTATAATATTTATAATGTTTTCATATTCTGTTTCAACTATAAAATCAAAGGCAAAGGGTTATAGTGTGAAGTGAAAACATTGTGTATTGGTGAAATGTGTAAAACTATGTAGCGACTGTTAGATGCAGCTTTGAAATAATGAACACATTTATATATTTACAGCATTACTATTTATAATGCAGATATGATAAGAGTAAGATAAAAATAGGGTTTGCAATCCTTTTGTTTATAGTTTTTGATAATACTGAAATGATTATGAATAAAGTATTCTATAGTGAATGTGTGAAGGAAAATACAGTGTGAGTAAAAAAAATATGTTAACCATAATTTCTAACTTATGATCAAAACTAGCACTTCTTATTTATTTGCAGTAATGATACTTGTTTCTAAATATAATGTACAAAACTTTAAAATGTATTGACTTCCTATGTAAATAATAAGGATAGGAAAAACACAATGAAATTATACAGTCAAAATCTATAATTGTTTTCCATGAAAACAATGGAATTTTCTGCACTGTAATAGATACTGTATAGGAATTACTACTGTTAATTATAGGGCAGAAAATGAAAACATAATTAAATCACTGCACATGTCTATTCGAATTAGTGGCATTTTCCTATCTTCTAATCTATTCTTAATTTGCTTATCTACACTAGAGTACGATGCATAAAACAGCATGTGGAAAAATGTAGATATTGGTTTATTAATTCAAATCATCATTGTAACTTAAACATGCAAACTTTCAAACATAATTCTTCTTCAAAAACAGAGATTAATAAATGAATTAAAACAGGAGATAATGAAACCTAGAATAGTCCTGTAGGGAAACAAATAGCCCAAGAAGACTGTTCCACCCAACCAATTCCTGAAAGCAATTAAGTACTTGCCTTAGGACCCCCAAGCCTGTTCACTGATCCACCAGGAGGAAGAAGCTTATGAATTAGGATCTCCACTTGTAGTAGCACTAACTATTGAATCTTCAAGAACTAGAAGTCAAAAAGACCTGCACCAGGTTCTTCTCAACAATATGCAGACTTATGATTTTGCACTCACCGCTAACCTCCCTCTTCGAATCTCTCAGTGATCACCTGATGCACATGAGGAAATATTCCTGCATAAATATTGTGTAAGAGCTACCTGCTCAATTCGAATTTGCCTTATGTAGGCTACCTAGGCCTTTTTAGTTGTTACTGGGTCATTAAATGAGTTTCCTACTCACTCCCTCCACCTGGGGGATAATGCCACATTTTTAGGGGTAGTTGTCCCATAACCAACAGCTAGTGGTGTGATGCAATTGTTGCCATCTGTCCCATACCTTCCAACAACTTTCATTCCTCCTAGTGGGTTAGTGAACACTCATTTAATAGTCTCCTTGGGTGTTTGTCTCCTAATTAATTTATTTAAATAATAATATTCAGTAATTACATTCATCCTTGATCAAAACTAATCTTAATTACAAAACTTTATAATTAAATTTAACATAATTTTTTTTGCAAATAAAATAATAATTTTCAAAAATTTGGGTAGGTGACACTGGAGGACACTATGGCGGTCGTGTGACTGCTAGGAAGGTGCTACGGGCGGGGCTTTGGTAGCCCATGCTGCACAACGATGCAACAGACTATGCACGGTCCTGCGATGTTTGTCATAGGATTGGAAAGCCTTCCAGGTGGGATGAGATGCCACTAATGCCTTAGTTAACACTACAGCCATTCGACAAATGGGCAGTGGATTTAGTAGGACCAATCAATCCACCAAGGAAGCGCACTGGTGCAAGATACACCATCACCACGACATATTATTTTACCAGATGGGCAGAGGCGGCACCAGTCGTTGATTATTTCGCGGCTACAGCCGCGCGATTTTTATTTGACAACATTGTCACTCACTTCAGCTTCCCCAAGATATTATTGAGTGATCAAGGTAGCCACTTTTTCAATCGCCCCATCAGCGCATTGACGAAGGAACTACAGATACAACACAAGAAGAGTACGCCGTATCATCTGCATGCAAATAGCATGGTGGAAGCTTTCAACAAAGTATTGGAGCATGCGCTGACAAAGGTGTGCAATGCGAACCATGTTGACTGGGATCTGAAAATCCCAACAGTGTTGTGGGCATATCGCACCACATGTAAACGGTTGACAGGTCAGACACCATTCAAGTTAGTATATGGACAAGAAGCGATTGTGCCAATGGAGTACATTGTTCCGAGTCTACGCATAGCGGCAGTGACAAGTATGGATGATGCAACAACATTAGAATAACGTATAGCCCAGTTAGTACAACTGGAGGAAGATCGCTTTATCGCAAGATTCCACCAGGGGGTGGAGAAGGATCGTCAGAAGGCTTGGCACGATCGCCACATAAAAAACAAACAATTTCAGCAGGGTGACTTGGTGTTGTTGTATGACAGCAAGTTTATGAAACATCCAGTAAAATTGCAGATGCATTGGCTTAGTCCGTATCGCATCAATAGCATAACTTCAAGAGGCACAGTACAGTTGTGGAAGTTAGACGGAGTGATGCTCCCAAATTTGATTAATGGTAGCAAGTTGAAGCCCTATCGGTCAAGATTGGAACAGCGCGATGCCTGGGTCACATCAAGAAAAAAAAATGTAGGTTGATCGATGGCAGGATGGCGCACAGGCAGAGACGAGAATGCGCAGGCACGGAGGCTTGTGTTGTAAGTTAGGAGCAGTCTGCGACAGTGGCAGCGTTGCGACTGGGTAAAATCAAGCAATAAATGCCAAAAGTGGAGACAGTTAATTAACGGAGCGGGTTCGCATGATGGGCATTAGTGGCGGATCCGATCGATTAGTTGACAGGATCAACGGCGGATTTGCATCATTAGTACATCATTTCGGCCGAGTTAATGCAGTATTTAGTAATGATTATGAAGGATCGAGTTGGACGCTATAAGAATGGGTCGAAGTTGGTCGAAAGGCACCAAGAATCCAGTTGTTAAGTATGATTATGCAGTGTTGTGAAGTATCATTTTTGCCTAAGGAGTGCAGTTGCAAGTTGGGAAAGGCTTAGTTGAACTTGCAAAGTGTCATTGTTGAGCATTGAGTGGGTCTGTTAATTACATTGGTGATCAGTTGAGAACGTCGTATGAGGTATGCTGGAAACAATTGAGATTAGCAGTGAAGTAGAGTCTCCTTTCGTCGCGGTTGCCGTTGAGAAAGAGGTCGAGTCTACGAGAGACGTCAATCTTGAGGTAGAAGTTGCAAACATGATCGTTGGAGCATCGGTGATTGCTAAGAAGCATGAGGGAGGTCAGCATTCCTAGTCGCCGCAGAGAAAGAGTGAGCTTTGGTCCTCCACTGTTGTGGTAGGGGAAGCTCAAGGGGAAGCAGATCCATCCAGCCGCCAGATTGATGAGCCCGACGCATGGGAAGGACTCTTAGCCACTGATATCCTGAGGTATATCCCCCCAAGTCAGCCCAGGGTACCTTCCGGGTAGGTGCAGCAGAATAACAAGTACACATTGCGGATGCTTGCATTACCGGTAGGAATGGAGTGCTCTGTTGACATCGGGCCAGCACTGATGCATCTGAAATATGACAACCATGATATGGTGGCGTACAAGGAGATTACTTCGGACCCTTATGAGCTAGGATCATAATTGAGCGGTAAGCTGGTTCCGCGTGATTGGGCGCGGGGTTTGAAACAGGAAGACCTGCTAGGCCTTATCAATGTGCCACATTGTGGACAACTACCAGAGGTCAATGCATGTGTGAAGCAGTTGTTGGCCTGCTTTCATGGCGGTACATTGTGGCTGGATGAAGCAATTCCCATCACGATGCACTTGATCGCATAGATTACCAAGTTTCCCAAGGATGGGGTCGACCTGTCATAGTATTTCCGAGGAAAGGAGAACGAAAAAAAGCTGGACGCACAGTTGGTCAAGAGATATGCCTTGGAGAAGGATGGTCGTGGGTACTGCACCAGTAGCATCAATGATAAGTCGGTGCTCACCGGCACCAAGATACTTTCCTGCAAAGTGGTACGGGGTGGTCGACCCAATCAGTGTAATTCAAGAATTGTGGTGTGTGCCAAGTAGTGTGCGGCTAGAGTGCAAATGAACTGGTCGTTGTTTCTACTGAATAAGTTGACGGAGGATGCTATGGCAGTTGAAGTGGGTAAGGGCTCATTCACATATAGTCGGCTTCTCCTATTGATTGCATTTGTAGACTGGAAGGAGCCCAACACATACCAAGGTATGGATATTGATGACGCGAAAGAGCGTCGCAGTGCGCGGTATCAAAACCTGTGGTTTGTCCGAGAACAAGAGCGGACTAGAGAATGTGTGTTGTTGTTCTAGTTATATTGGGAGATGCTCTGTGCGACTGCGGTGAAGGTGCCTCGATTGTCCGAAGAAACCACAGCATATCTTAAGCCATTCATGGTGTTTGCAATTCGACCGCATGCAATTTATGTACAAGCCCGTCGTGACCCAGATAGGAAATGGTTACTGACACCATATAAGGTGACGACATCGGAGTTGGAGGCTATCGTGAACGACTGGCCAAGGAAATGGCGCGAACCCATGGGGTTGGCCGAGATTGAGGCTGGAGAACCGGCAAAAGGCATAGATGATCGCCTATCGGCGTAGGACCAACGAAGTCATCATGACTCAGATCAAAAATCCATAAAGACACCAATGGATGATGACAGTGACCAGGCCCTTGAAGAAAATGGGACAAAAGGGCATCAGGACCCTACGACAATCAGTGGGTTGCCCCTGTCGATGGAAGCGCAGTTGGGCCGACTCATAAAAGCAATTGCTGATGCATCCACCATAGCAGCTCACAATATGACAATGAAGACAGATGAAGGTTTCTATGCGCTAATTGCTCGTATGGACTCCTTGTGTGATATGGTTTCGAGGAAGGCACCTGAAGAAGCAGTGGCACCACCAATTGGCACAATCAGCATAGAGCCATGGGTCAGAAATGTGGAGGTTCCCCCAACTGCGATTGTGACTGATGACGAGGCTTTAAACGTCTTGCTGCAACAGTTGAAGAAGGTGACCATAAACGCTAATACATTGTCGGTGCAAGGATTGACAACTGTGCAGATGGTCGCTAGCCGAGAAATGGTGGACATAATGCATGAGATTAGTGGCAAATGTATGCGGTTGCAGGAGCGCGAGGCAGCTGCACAAGAAGCCATTACAAATTTAACAAGGAGGGTTGTTGTAGCGCCGCAGGCTGTGGATGAACTAGAAGAGGACATCACGAAAGAACAAGCGGAGAAGGCTCGAGAGATTGAAGAACTGAAAAAAATAACAAGACCACCTCATCATGGAGAAGGCCCATATGTGAGATGACAGTGTGTAGGTATACCGGGCCATTGCGGAGGCTTATCACCATGTGCTGGAGCCCACTGAAGGGTTGGATATGCTTCAACGTGTGTAGCAACTGGGGGTTGTCATTGTCCAGTTGTGGCACGAGAATCAGGAGTTAAAAGCTCAAGTGAATCCCGGTACACCTCAAGCAGAAGTGGATGACCGCAAATGTGCTATTGAGGACATAGCCATGCAGCTAGCGGAGCTGGAAATAGAAGAAACGAAGCTTACAGCCGACATCGTGCAGTTTTGGGACCAAATTGTTCAGGATGAGCAGGTTGAACAATTGATGAAGTTTCGGTAGGAACCAGAGGGGCAGTTGGCGACACTAAAGGCGGCAATGCGCATGATGCAACCCATGGGGAAGGTTTCCAAGTCTGCAGATCTAAAAGACCTATAGCAGCGCGTCGCCAAGGTCGATGAGCGATAGAAGAAGCGTGCTGCGCAGCTGGAGGAGTTCTAGGATGTTGGCAATCAGTTCATGACAAAGGCTGGTGAAGTCCTCCAGACAGTGCAGGAACATCGTCAACAAGTGGCCATGAAGCTCACCGAGCACCCATCGCCCCAGGATGTCATCAACAATCAGGAAGCGGCTATGGTAGCAAAGGAAATGGTGACAGCAATCAAGTAGCAGTACAAGGATTTCAAAGTCAAGACCACATAGTACACTATGTCCTGCTGACGTGGCTCGAGGGAGAGCCACAAGATTGTGTTGGGGGCCTGTTGGCAGGCGATTTGGTAAGATAACATCACAGCGTCACTGATGTTGCAACACATCAGAAGATGTCACAGAAGGTGGAAACCTAGGAGCAAAGAAGATTATTTTATGCATTTTTGGGTCATTTGGACCATAAATTATGTGTTTTTGAGTCAATTGTACTGTAGTATGCGGGTTTTTGGGTCATTTGGACCACGTTAGTTAGATTTTGGGTCATTTGTCCAAAGTGTCGGTTGGGAAATTGTTAGTAAGTGGACAAGCATTGTAAAGGCGGAAGCCTATATATAGACATAAGTTGTAAGTGTTGAATCATCTTAGTACAGATCCTTAGATGTTGAATATGTGCGTCTTTGATTCTGTGTCTAAGATCAAGAGCTACTGGTGAGATCTATTTTTGCGGAGATATTGTATCAGGGTTTTGTTGAAGTAATATGACATGACGGAACTATTTGGTGAAATTCCCTGTGTATCTTTTATGGTAATGCATGTTGTGATTCATGAATGATGCTATGTTTTCTTAATGTTTTGCTTGCTGCGATGAAAGATCATGTTGAAAGATGCTATGAACATGAATGATGTTAAATCTAAATGCATGTATCTATCTTTGAATGTTGCGATAAGTTAAGTAATTGTTGCCACAAACATCCTCCTTCATTTGGCGGAAACATGGTTCTGTCCACTCTCCCTTGAACGCCTCAGGTGAGACCTCATCTGCTCCGCAAGCATTGCTGGATAGGGTAAAACCTATCTAGGCCGATGCTCAGGGAGATCACGGTGGGTTGGTGTCAACAGCGATGGGAACCCCTGTTGACTGGGTTTGAGTCAACACACCTCCAAGGTAGACATTGCACAAGGGGCTTGAGCTAAATCTTCAACCACATTGTAGTTTTGAGCAGCTTGCGCATTAGGGTTGTGTGTTGTTTTGCGGAGGACCCCTTTTGGAGGTCAAGGCACCATGTCTATGGTTGGTTTTTCAATATTTAGAAAACCACTAGGCTGAGATTTAGTTGCTCCAGCATCTTTTGAAGGTATGTCATAAGAATGGGACCTTGTTTGGATATGGATGTCATGTTCACCAATTTTGAAGATATTCGCGTTGGGTGGATTGCCCCTTGTGTTCCCTCCTGGTGGAGGTACTGGTGCCGCAGCAACCATCTGTTATTGCTAGGGTAAGGGTTGAGTTAGGACAGCAGGTTGTGGTTGTTTCCCTCCTCGTTGTGCTAACATGCGATGGATATCATCCATATGAGGACAAAGATGAGTAGGATGATCTTCTTTGCAAATTTTGCAAGGATACTTGTTTTTCCTATTTTCCTGATTGCCTCTTGTAGGGTTATTCACCTTAGGTGCCTCTCTTGTCCCATGGTTTGCATTAGGTTTCTTCTTTTTCTTCTTCTTTTTTCCTTTTGGGTCCATAGTTTGAACCATAAGGACTTCGAAAGTTTGGGCAGGAGTTGCAGATTGCTGAGTTGCCTAGCCAGCTGTGGGTTGCGGGTTTTGAACTGACATTTGTCCCAATTGTCGGGTAATCTGTTCAAGTTGGTTTACGCATCCAATCACACCATCTGTATGAGGTCCTTTTGGAAGCCTAGCTGTATCAGACGTAGGTCTTACAGCATGGGGTATTAAGTCATAAAGTGTGCCTGATTGAGAATATACCTAATCCATATGGTGAGCACTTAGAATGAGTTGTTCTTCAGTCATGGCTCCTGACATGGTTACATCTTTGGAAAGAGTAGACAATAGTGATTTAATGAACCAATATACTAAGAATTGATTAGGGATTTCAGCTTTTATACTCCTTCGATGTCTCCTCCACTCGTGGATATGATCTGATATGTGAGTAGCGGTCAATTGCCTAAGTGAATTTAAAAGTTCAGTTCCCATCTCATAGCGGATAGGTAATTGAAAATGTGTCAAAAATGCCATAGCCAAAGATGAAAATTCTATGAATGTATTGCGGGGCAACTCAATGTACCATTTCGTAGCATTTTCGGTTAGGGTCCGCTGAAACAACCTCAACCTAGTACTATCATCAACTAGGGAATTGGATGAACACCACAAATGGAATGTCATCACATGATTTGATGGATCTTCCCCTGGTTTTCCGTCAAACTTGGGTATGTCTGAGGGTAGTTTGGTTGGAATGGTTGGCCACCCATTCAAATGTAGAATAGGGTCATTGGTCAGTCAAGATAAATCTGGTAGATTCAATGTGGCTAGAAGTGGTGACTTGGATGATGCCAGAGCAAATGTTTGATATCCAGGTGAAGCTTGATGGCTCCATTGTTGTGGTCTTTGGGCTTGAAAAGCATTCCAAGCAGGATTACCTCCTTGCGGAGATTGCATCCAAAAAGGTGGGTTATTTCCTAAACATTGTCCATTCCATTGTGGGATAGGATGCATGTGTGGATTTCCCCCTTGCGGAGGTATGTTCCATTGAGATTGGTTACTTGGTGGAACATTACCATGCCATTGTGGCATAGGATTAATGGGTGGATTTCTCCCTTGCAGGGGTATGTTCTATTGAGACTGGTTACTTGGTGGAACATTACCACTCCATTGTTGGTTGGAATTTATGGGTGGATTTCCCCCTTGCAGGGGTATGTTCCATTGAGATTGGTTACTTGGTGGAACATTACCACTCCCTTGAGTGTTTCCTTGGTTTGGATAAGCGTTCCAAGGTTGATTGCCCCCTTGTGGGGGTGGTTCCCAAGAAGATTGAGTACTTCTTGGAACCTTCCCACTCCATGGTGGAATGAGGTTGGTGGATGGGTTACCTCCTAGTGTGCTACCTGTTGGGGGTATGGGATTTCCCCTAGGATTTATGCTAGGAAATTTTGGATAAATATTTCCCGAGGCACTTCCACTAACTTGTGGATTATTACCCCAATTAGCATTAGTGTTCCATGGTCCATTATATCCACTAGGGATGTTGAGATTCCAAAGTGAAGGATTCCCCCCAGGGTTAGGATTTGGAAAAATGTTTGGTATGCCAATAGGATTTTGGTTGACTCCTGAATTGTTTTGACCTTGAGTAGCCAAACCATATTGGAAACCCAACTTTGGTAAGGCAGACCCTCCAGTAGGGATTCCTGCAGGCAAAGTGGATGTACTTCCGGGATTAGGACCCGAAATTGTACCAACTGACACTGAATTGCTAGTTGAACTTATGGTAGCAGCAGGTAAACTAATTGGTGGAGTTGTGGTAGAGGTCAATTTGGAAGTATTGCTACCTCCAGCAACCATTTTAGATGGTGTTGATGTAGTCCCTTGTGCTCTTGATGAAGCCATGGGATTAGATGTTGAATTTAGCATGCGTACCAAATGTGCCACAAGAGGATTGATGGTGTTCAATGTTTCACTGATGTGAAGTACCGCTGATTCTGAAAGATTTGTCCGAGGTGGATTTACGGGATTTGCAGTGTTGTCTTCTAATGTTTCTATTGAAATTGGAACAAGAGGATCAACAATTTCTATGTTTTCTTGGATAAGTGATGTTGTAGTATTTGCCTGATGTGTTTCTGCTCTACTATTTATAATTGAAGTTAGAAGTGTGTTAGTTTCAAAGTCAAAGTGCCTTGTATTTTGTATTCATCTCCGAAATGTAGCGAGGCCTTCAATTTCTGGTGACTCACCTCGCTGCCGCCGTAACTGGTGGGTCGGGAGAGTATCCACTTTGAAGAAGTTTGATAGAAGGATGTGTTTAAAAATATTTTTGAAAACAGAATCAATCAATCCTATGGCTTTCTAGACTCAACAAAATAAAAAGTGTCCACACAGTAAAAATTCCCTAGAGATTTCAAGCAAGCAAACTTACTCTTCCAAAGAACCGAAGCTTAGTGAAAATTTGGATTGTAGGGCCTTCTGAAACTAGTAGCTGTTGAGGGATTTCATGTCCTCATACAATTTCTAGGAGCGAAGGTGTGAGAAACAGTTACAATAAACTTTAATCGTCAAGGGTGCAAGTGTTGGTTCTTAACCAATCACCCTCCCAAGGAGTAAAAGTTCAAAAGTCTGTCTCAAGTATTGCAAGTGTGTCCTATTCACAACAGCCTATGTGATATCCTAGGAATAGCCACTAAAGTTACCACTTCACAATCGATGGTCGGGCAGAACAGTTGTAAGTCGAGGACAACTCTCATTACCAAAAACTCTAGAAACAGTGATGTCACCCCGAGGACTTGTCACTGAACATAGAATCCCTTCGATAAGCTCATGATGTCCCACTAAATAAGCAATAAGGGGGAACCACCCTTACTTATCCAGATTGAACTCGTGCTTGACACATGTTTCAGAATTGCTTTCCTGACAAGCGATTTTTGCTACTAATGGATTTACTCTCTTTAATCAATGCTAGTTCCAAGGTTTTGTAGCCCAGGAGTGTTAACACTCCAAACCTAATCCGGGGCTCTAACCTAAACTTGTTGGTGATATGAAAATCAAAAGTTTATCCATTCTAGATTAAGCGCCAATTTTAAATGTAGTTTGCTTAGTTTAAGAAGTGAAAGTGAAATTGGTGTTGTTTTGACTCGAAAACAGAAAAATGAACCAAACAATGCAAAATGCTCACTACTCTACCTTTCAATTCGATGAATATTCTAAATTAAGGAAGAGTTAGAGATTCATGAGTTTCTTTCAGTCATGCAATATTTCTAGTAGATTTCGTATGTTTATGCACAGTTTTTTTTTCTAAAATATGGATAATAATTTATGTGTAAAGACCAATGTAACCCAAACAAATATCTCAAGTAAACATGAATCTAATTCTATTACATAGGGGGATCCCTGTTTTTCATTCACAAGATCACCATAAGGCCCAAGTGAAGGGGATACGCAGATCCCTTTGGAATGCTTTTGAATTAAATCCTAAACGGTTACACGTGAGATCCACTTTCTCATCCACAAGATCGCCATAAGGCCCAAGTGAAGAGGATACGGTGGCTCGAAAAAACTGTATGCAAAAATTAAATCTACTCTATTACAAGTGAGATCCACTTTCTCATTCACAATATCACCATAAGGCCCAAGTGAAGAGGATACGGTGGCTTGATATAAGATGCTTTGAAAAAATGAACTCCTAAACTATTACAAGCAAGATACACTTTCTCATTCACAAGGTCATCATAAGATGCGAGTGAAGAGGATACGGTACCTCATACACAATATATCTCAAGAAAATTGAACTCTAAAGGTGCAACTCTCTCTAAGTGTGCATGAAAATCATGAAAATATTCTAACTCCGAAACAAAATGCAACTAATTAAAGTTTAATTCTATTTTTTGGAAATAAATTACTCTCAAATTATCTCAATCATGTGATGTTCAGGGTGTTCTTCAAATGCAAATGTGTGTGAAAGGGTATTTCAAGTTTGTATGGTGCTTCCAAATGTGTATGGTTTATGTTTGATTAATGTTTCCAATCAGCATATTCTACATGTCTGAAATATTGAATGTGCTTAAGGTGTTTTGGTGAACAATTTCTTAAGTATGCTTTGGGAGACTTACAACCATGTAAAGAGACATAAATGTAGGCTAATATCAGTCCTTAAACATGTTAAAATAGGGATCTATCATCTCATAAGGTTGCAAGCAAAATATATCTACTACCAATTGAAAAGGATTGAAAATTAATTACAATTTGGAGCAGATTTAAAGGTGTTTGGAAGTGAATTCCAATTGTAAATGTCTTGATCCAAATGTTATGAAACTTTCTTAACTTTTCAAGAAGAGTATAAGGCTGATCTTAAGCTTCACATAAGGATCTAAACAAGTGTGTAGATTTCATACAAAAAAGGTCTCCAAACAGATCCAAAAGTGAAAGAGATCTCCACCAACTAGTGGAAGATTAGAAGCTTGAATTAATGTGTTTGGAAGGTGTGTAATCTTTGCAAAGATGTAAAGGAAATTCAAAGGAAGTTAAAGATCATTCATATGTATGTCAAAGCAGGGATATATGAGCTAATATTCTCTCAAGCTACAAGATCTATCACAACTTGAAGGAAAAAATGAAAAGAGAAAGCAAATTTGGAGCAATTTTTAAAGTTTTTGGAAGGTCATTCCAATGGGAGATATCTTTGATCCAGATGATGCAAAAAAATTTCAAAAGTTCTCAAAAAGGAGTAATACACTAAGTATGATTAGAAAAATGATCTTAAGCTAAATAACACATGCAAAGATGTAGTAGATCCATCACAATTTGACAAAGAAATTCAAAGTTGGAGCAGATTTAAAAGTTATTGAAAGATGAGTCCAAAGGTAAAGATCTAGGTCCAAACAATGCAAAGCATATGAACACTTATCAAATGAGTGATAGACTGATCATGAGAAGCAAAAGAAGCTTCCAAAACAAGTCTGCAAATATACTTTCTAAGCCTTCAAAATAGATCTAAAACAAGTCTCTTACAAACTAGTTGGAATGAGCTGCAAATTGGAAACATAAGATGTAAATATTTAAGTCAAGACACATGAGGAAATGAGGGACTAAAAGAGGGTACATGAGCATGGATTTGCACCTTAGGAGGTCCCTCATACAAGCCCTACACTCAGCCAACTTGAAAGGAGAAAAGGTGGGGGGCTTGGAGCCTCCCAAACCAATTTTTTAGCCTTGTCGCAGTTTACTCTTAGGGACAGAGCGACGTCGCAATACAGGGGTATACACAGTGTGACGAGCCTCCAACTCAAGAAATTCGAGATCTAGAATGAAGTTTTAACTCATTTGCTAGTTGTAGGATGTGAGGAGGCTTGTTTGGAGGTCATCTTGCTGGATCTATGGATCTTTAAGTGATCTTTAAGCTCAAAGTGGCTAGATCTAAAGGATGGAGATCACCAAAAATGAAGAAAAAACATGAAATATGAAGAAATTTCAAGAGATTTCAAGTCATATGGTCGCCAATCTGATAATAGATGAAGTTGTGTGCAAGTAGGGAGTTAGATCTACAACATATCAATCTATCTTACTAAGAAATGGTGAGTTTCTATTCCAACAACAAGAAAATATTATCACAAGTTTACAAAGATCTATATTCATTCATTAAAACTCATTAAGATCTAAAGCCATTTAAGAATTAAATTCATACATGATAATCAAAATTCAAACTCTTGATGGTAGAAACTTGGATCCATTCATATTAAAACAAGGAAGAAGTACATCCTTACCAAGGATCTTGGTGTGAATCCCTCCTCCATTGCCATGAGCTTCCCTTCCTTCACCCTTGCTTTTGAAGAATTTGAGATCTTTCTCCTCCTTCAGAATCTCTCCAGCATGTCTTTGCTCTTCCTTGGTGTACTCTACAATTCCTCCCATGCCTTTCTTATATAGTATTGGGAAATGAGCCCTCAAGTTTCTCTTTTCAATGTGGGATTATCCCTTTTCATCTTTTTTTATTATTTTTGCTCAAAAACCCACTTTTCCATAGTTTTTAGGCTTTTTGGACAACTTAGCATACTTTAAGTACAATTAATGCATTTTAATGCATTAATCTTCACTTATTGATTGGTGTAGCTTAGTTTTAAACCTTTTATGAGTGCTTCAATCACTGAACTTGGTCTCCTTAGGTTCTTACCGTCTTCACCTAATCCTTCCATTTATGGGAGAAGTGATTGGATCAGAGAGGACTTGTCTCTGAATGTACTTGTGTTTTTGTCTTCATGTTGCAGGCGCATAGTAAAAATGTGATTCTTCGGTCACATGACTAGGGTGTAAATTTGATTGTTAACACTGTTCCCATGTGGCCAGACTTTGCTTGTGCGCGGCCCACCATCTAGCAGGTGTAGCGCACATTGTTGAATCTAATGCTTTATATTCATCTGGAATTATAGTATATTCTTGAAAAAATGAATGAATGTTAGTCAAACCATCAAAGGTAGGGATTGGACTTACCTATGCTCCAACCCAGCGTAGTGATTTTGTGACCTGCGCACATCGCCTGGCAGATACTTCGTGCATTCGACTTTGCCAATTCTCCAATACTACGTTGGAGTCTGATATGCAAGAGTTATCGCAGTGCCAACTCAACGTTCCATCAGTCGTAGGATTGATGTACTTGGCCTAGTTTGCTATCATCTTATAGATGTGATCAAGGCCTTGTGATCTGCATTCTTTTTGTGTTGGTTCACTGTATCTTGGCCCTTGTGAAGGGTTTAAGGGTGTGATGACCCTAATATCTGCCCCTTCAAATATCATATTTTTTCTCTTTAGATTGATAATCGCGAGGTTAACCATCGCCCAGTTTATCTCTAGTAATGCAGGATATGGGTTATTTTCGTTAATGATCTCAATAACCTCGAATTCTACTAAAATTCTTACTCCATCAATGTCCACAAGTACATTCGAGAGTCTTCCAAATGGAATAACTTTCTGTTGATTAGCTAGTCTTAATTGGATAGGTGACCATGATAACCTTGGTTTCCCCATTTATTCCCATGTCTGCTTGGTCAATACATTCAATTCTGATCCCAAATCAAGGATGATCTGGTCCATTTCATAGTCTCCAATATGCACAATGAGCCTCATTTCTCAACATGTTCTCTTATGACTTTTTATATGGTGAACTGCGCTATGAACAACATTCGTGCAACTGCGTTGTTCATAGTGGTTTAGTAAATTTTGCAATTCCACTAAGGAATATTCTCTCTTTAGTAACTTCATACAGCTCCATAGGAACTGCACAACAGAAGTCCATGTTTCAGCTGTGTTACATGTTTTATCATATGCTGCTGGCATATCCTTCATATGCGTTGTTTCACTTCACAGTTTAATTCTTGGTGTTACAAGTTCTGTTTCTCTGAAGGTCTCCCTTGCTTCTGCGAAGACTTCTTTGTTTCTTTCGAGATTGAAAGTAGGTGCTTTCCCAATTGCTTTTTTGATCTAGGCCCCTTCAGTAGGTGTTTTCTTAGCTTGGTGGCAGAGATAATTTTAAGGACCCATACTTATTTAAAAGTGTATAAACCTTGGCGAATCTTACCAATTTTCAAAATGTCAACTATAAAATATTTGGCGATATTTTTCTAAAATTATTTCAAAATCTAAGGATTTTATATAGTTTTTATAATATTTTGGTGATTTTTAGAGTGAAAAAATTTTACCCCATCAAAATTAGGTGAAATGGGGCTTCAAAAAATGCAAATTGGCGAATCTTTTTTTGCAAAAAACCATGGAAAATAGCCCATGGGCTAAATTTTGCCCCTAAAATTATCCTTGCTTGGTGGTCTTCAGAAGTCGAGGCTTCTGGTTCTTTATCTCTCCCTTTTGTAGCACCACTTCGCGTTACATCATTAATGTTTGGATCTCTAATTCTTTTCTCTGCTGCAATCATCTGAATGTTCGGGTTCTGCCCTTCTTGTCTTCTTTCTTGCATCTTTGCTTGCAATATTGGGCATGCCTCAATAACATGTTCAACGGAATTACAGTATTTACATGTAGTACAAGGATTGGTATAGTCTCTGGATATATGGTGAAGCTGACCACAGTTATAACAGATCATCTGACCTCTTCCGCTTCCTAGGCCATTATTTCTTCCTCTTCCTCAGAATCCACCATGCCATATATATGCGTCCTCGTCATACTGCGCATTATCATTGTGTTGCGGTGTTTCTTCTTGAACTCTATAAACATCGTGCTTCCTTTCTAACATTTGTTCATATGCTCTATAGTTGGAATCATCATGGCCAACTAACTTACAGAATGTGCAGTACAAATTCTTGGGTGTTCACACATACTTCTGGATCAAATAACAGTCTTATGGGCAGTGTCCTCTAGTTCGAAAAATATCACACCATGGCCCTTGTTATTGATTCAGTGGATTCAGTGCTCCATTATTGAGGTACTATTGAAACAGGGGACATCGTTCCTTCGGGTGCTCTTCTCCATTGCATCTTGTACACCAAACTTCTTCTCTGGTTTCTTTTCCCTTCTTAATGTCTTGTAACTGTAATGTTAAGTTTGCTAGCTGGTTCTAGATCTGGACCATGCCTTGGCTGGTATCCCCTATTGGCGAAGCCTCTAGCTTCATGGAAATTTCTAAGGCTTTTGTCTGCAAAGCCACCTTCTATTTCATCAACGGTAGTCTGATATGTGGCAACAACACAGCTATGAGCCATTCCTGGTGTTGTTGCAGTGCAATGTCAAAGCTTACTTTGTCTAACAATGTTTTAAACTTCTGGTCAAATTCAAATACTGTTTCATTAGTTTTTTGCTTAATCTCTTTGAGTTTTGTTATACATTGTGACTTTGACATAGGTTTCTTGAATTCTCTTAAGAGGGCAGCCTTGATATCCACTAGAGTTCTATTATTTCCAGCAGAATACTTCATAAACCAATTCAAGGCTCTGTCCATGAATGTAGTGATGAGTTGTGCTTGCTTAACAACATCATCATGGACTTGCTTGACATTCCAGATGGCTTCACATAGAAACCAATGTTTCTCAGGGTCTTCTAGACCCGTTCCTTTAAATATTGGCAGTTTTATATCATCTGTCATTCTCCTTCTAGAAGGCGTCATGTTCGGTGTTGTGGTAGGGATACTACTACGCGTAATGTTCTGAGTACTCACTCCTGTGGTATTACTAGTACCAACATTATGAGGGTTAGCGCTATTGTCAACTGGTGGATTCTGCGGGGTGATAGGCTGATAGGTAGCTGAAGGAGGTGTTGTCTGGCTATCAGTCTCAACTTGGAACTCGGTGTCTATGCATAGTTCAAGTTCACTAGACCTATTCTCTGCACTAGACTTATATCTTTTACTAATTCTTAGTGTATGAATATGTTCTTCTGTGTCACTGTCATTAGCTTTGAACATTACAAACTCAAAACAACTAGGTATCTTACTGCATTCTTAAAACACCTTTCTGAGCTAAAAGAATTTTGATATATAAACTCAAATTGTTTAGATACTTACCTATGAATCCTTTAAAGAACTCTGCTTCTGCTGCGATGTAGGAATTCAAGGTGTCCACAACAAACTCTGTAACATAGCCCTATAGGATACTGTCAACCCAAAAGTCAGTTGCTCGTGAGAGTGGACCATCTACTGCTTTAAGTCTTTGAATGAGATATGGGTTCCACTCGGTAGGTACTCCTTCTTGGAAGCAGTTTTTGCGTTCTGCTAATCTTGACGACCAGTCGTATAGGTCATTTCTTAAATATGCAAAGAAAATTTTGTAAATGTCATCCCACTGGTATCTCTGCAACCATTCTACTTCAGAGAAACACGGATGCCTATTCTCTTTTCTTGCAAATTCCTTTTCTATCTTATACACCTAGTTCCATATTTCTGTTTTTTCTGGATTCCAATTTGCGGTACTCATCACCAGTTCAAGCGTGGCAATGGAACCATTTGTTGGATCAATATATTGTTCTTTAACTTTCCAAGATAGACCCAGGTTCTGCGCGGTTCAGGGAACCAACAAAACCCCTTTTCACCGACGAAACAGTCTATGAGCAGACTGAGGTCTCACCTGAGGCAAAGTTATGGGGAGGTTGTGGAATCAAGTTTCCATAGCCAGGTGATGCACGCTTCAACAGAATGGGGGACTGCGCGAAGTTCCACCTCTTTGTGGCTAATGCTTATGCTACCGCGCACACAGGAGCTGTGCGGTTCAAAATGGTGACTCGACAATAGGACAACACAATAGGGGGCTACGCTACCTCTTAACAGCCACTCAAATTCGTCAGGCTTCACTTAATGTAAACTTAGGCATTCAACAAGCATCTTAGACCTTGAACCTTGCAAACTTATATAATACGATGAACTATAATGCAACTGCGCACTTCCGTTGCTGCGCTAAGGGAATAACACTACACAGACTTCGTTGACTCAAGTGCTACCCATCTAACTTATGCATTCATCATGTTTAGAAATACTTCCGCATTCAACATTCACTCATTTGCATTCAACACTTAGCATATTATTCCTATCATTCATTCTTCTGAAGAGTACACGTGAAAGCAAAGATACATATACTCATAAGCAAGAACTTAACCATTCAAAAAAAGCAAATACACATTCAAGCACATAACACAACGATTTAACGTGGTTCACCCCTAGGATGGGAGCTACGTCCACAGGAACTATTTTTTTATTATAAATGGGAAGGGTTCAACAGTACCAGTCTACACACACAGTTGTCGACTCTTTTCTCTCTTCGGTAGGTCTCTGCGCACTCAGTTGTAGAGCCTCTTTACAATAGTCTCTTAACGGAGATCAATATTCCCCAATAATCTCATACAAAATCAACCCTTTCCCTTACAAAATTTTTCCTTTATATAGATCGTGCCCTTAGGTCACATCTGTTACAATGCAGTGGGATAAAAACCTAAGGTTACCCAAAATGGTGCAGTTACCCCACTAACCAAAATCTGCTAGGCTATGATAGTGACTTCACCATCGTGGCCATCCTTCTGCATTATCTCTCTTCTGACATCTTCTGACTGCGCATGGTCACATTGCTTTCATCCCCTCTGACGAGCGCATGCCGATGGGTCTCTTTCATCCACCATTCGTTCTCTAACGGTTTCGTGCGCCCAGTTCAATTAGTGTTTCCTTTGCTCGTGCGACCGGTCGCTTTCCTTCCTCACCACTCCTTACCCACCTCCTGGGAATCTCAGAGTATCTTTCCCAAAACAGATCACCGATCGATCTCACCAGAACTGGCACTTTGCAGTGCTGTATCTCCGTAGCATTGTAACTTTGCAACATTGGTTCTTCTACTTTGTCGATGCTTCACTACGTTGTAACTTCACAACTCCCAAAACTGACTTGTCCAAAATTGTCTTAACTTGGGCTACGCCAAACAGCTAGCTTGGAACAACTCCTTAACTTTAGGGAACTTTTCCTTGGTTTCACTCTTAAATAAACATGATTCCCAATCTTAAATTCCTTATGCACCCTTTTCAAATCTGTATAACTCTTTTGCCTGTCCTGAGCTTCCTAGTTTAAATTATACATGATCTTCACAATTTCTTGTTCCATTTTCTCGACCAACTCTGGCCGAAGCACCAACCTGTTCACCGGACTATCCCAATTCATTGGAGTCCTTCCTCCTTTGCTATGTAATGCCTCAAATGGACTCATTCCCAACGATGCCCTCTTTCCATTATTATATGCAGATTATACCAACTGTAGGTAGTCCTCCCACTTGGATGGTTTATCCATCACATACATTCTCAGCATGTCTTCAAGAACCCGATTCGCCCTCTCAGTTTGGCCATATGTTTGAGGATGATATGTTGTACTAAAATTCAACTGAGTTCCTAACTCTTGAAATAATCCCTTCCAAAAATTGGATGTGAACTTTGCATCTCGATCTAAAATTATTGCCTTGGGAAATCCATGCAATCTGAATATCTCCTTCATGAAAATGTTTGATGTGTCACTTGTCTTATGAGTGGACTTGACTGGAATAAAGTGATCTACATTTGATAGCTTTTCCACCACTAGCATAATTAAATCATGCTTACTGATTGCCATTAGCAAACCTGTTATAAAATAAATAGAGATTACTTTCCACTTCCATTCCGGAATGAGAAAAGGCTACAATAACCCTGTTGGATGTTGATGTTCTACCTTGACTTGTTGGTACGTTTGACACCTAGATATGTATTCTGCTATGTCCTTCTTCATCCCATGCCAAAAGTATTTCTTTATAGCTGTCATTATTTTTTTTTGATATCCTGGATGTCCAGAGTATGGCATTTGATGTATTTCATCCATCACTAGCCTCTTTAAATCCATACAATTTGGAATATACAGTCTAGTACCTTGATAAAGGAGAATATCATCTTCACCAAGCTGATATCCTGCACACTTTTCATCAATATTTCACTGCTACAATTTTCCTTTGATTTGAAGGTAAGTTTCATCATTGGTTTGGGTCTCAAGAAATCATGTATTCAAATCTCATTTGCCAATACTTAATGCTGCAACATGAAATTTTCCGCTAAGAGCATCTGCAACCTTATTATCTTTCCCCTTTACATGTTTAATTTCAAAATCAAACTCACTAAGAAATTCCATCCACCTAGTTTTCCTAGCATTCCGGTTTGGTTGGTCAAACAAATACTTCAAGCTCATGTGATATGTCCTGAGCTCGAATATTCTTCCCAATAGATAATGTCTCCACCTCTTGAAGCATGCTTCTAGTTCTAAATCATGTGTGGCATAATTATTTTCATGCTCATTTGATTTCCTTGACTCGTAAAAAAACATAAATCCTTCTTGCATGAGCACTCCACCCAGCCCTTCGATGCAAGCATTTGCACTAAAAAAACATTCTTTGGATCGGCAATCTTCAAAACAGGAGTGTTAGTAACAAATTCCTTTAGCTGCTGAAATATTCTCTCGCACTTTTCAGACCATACGAACTTGACATTCTTCCTCTGCAATGATGTAATTGGATGATCTATCTTGGAGAATTATTCAATGAACCTTCTATAATAGCCTGCAAGACCCATAAAATATCTAACATCTATAACAATCTTTGGACTAGGCCAATCCATTATGGCTTCAATATTTTCTGGATCCACGACGATTCCTTCCTCTGAGATGACATGACCCAAATATTGTACCTTCCTTTGATATAAATCACAATTGCTCAGCCTTGCATACAGTTGGTGTTCTCTAACAACTTGCAACACCATTCTTATATGTTCATCATGCTCTTCTTTATTCTTTTAATAAACAAGAATGTCATCCAAAAACACTATCACAAACTTATCCAAATACTTGCTGAAGACACTATTCATGAGACACATGAATGTAGCAGGTGCATTGGTAAGACCAAATGGCACCACTATGAACTCATAATGGCCATATCTTGTCCGGAAAGCTGTCTTGTGAATGTCTTCTTCTTTTATCCTTACTTGATGATATCCAAACCTCAAGTCAATATTTGAAAACACTTTAGCTTCCTTCATTTGATCAAACAAATCATCAATTCTTGGCAATGGGTACTTATTCTTAACTGTCCACTACAACAAAATAGCCCTTTAGGGGCGGTTTTGGCTTGCGGGGGTCTTGGTAAACACCCCCCCCCCCCTAAAAGTTTTTTCAGACCTTTGGAGGCAGTCTTTTAAAACTGCCACTAAAAGTCATGGAAATTGGACTTTTGGGGGCGGTTTTTTTAAATCCGCCCCCAAAAGTCCTAAAATTTTACTTTTGGGGGAGGTTTTTGGAAAACCCCTAAAAGCCCAATTCTCATCACTTTTGGGGGTGGTTTGTCAAAACCCCCCCTAAAAGTCATGAGAATTGAACTTTTGGAGGCGGTTTTTTTGGAACCCCCCTTAAAAGTCATGAGAATTGAACTTTTGAAGGTGGTTGTTTGAAAACCCCCTCTAAAAGTCCAATTCTCATAACTTTTGGGGGCAGTTTGTCAAACCCCCCCTAAAAGTCATGAGAATTGAACTTTTGGAGGCGGTTTTTTTAAACCCCCCTTAAAAGTTACGAGAATTTAACTTTTGGAGGTGGTTGTTTGAACCCCCCCCTAAAATCCCAATTCTCATAACTTTTGGGGGCGGTTTGTCAAAACCCCCCCTAAAAGTCATGAGAATTGAACTTTTGGAGGCGGTTTGTTTGGAACCCCCCTTAAAAGTCATGAGAAAATAACTTTTGGAGGCAGTTATTTGAAAATCCCCCTTAAAATCCCAATTCTCAAGACTTTTGGGGGCGGTTCTAAACAGACCCCCCCTGTAAAGGTTTTTTTGAAGGCGGTTATTTAACCCCCCCCCCCCAACAAACTCATGAGAATTCTCATGACTTTTGGGGGGGGTTTTAAATAACCGCCTTAAAAAACACCTTTAGGGGGGGGTCTTTTTAGAACCTCCCCCAAAAGTCATGAGAATTCTCATGAATTTTAGGGGGTTTTTAAATAACCGCCTTCAAAAACACCTTTAGGGAGGGTCTTTTTAGAACCTCCCCCAAAATTCCTCATTGTTAATTTCTTGGTTGATATTTCATGTAGTGAACAAACTACTTAGTTGATACATTATATAGTGAACAAACTACTTAGTTGATACATTATATAGTGAACAAACTACTTAGTTGATACATTATATAGTGAACAAATTACTTGGTAATTACTAACATATATTAATGATTTTTGCATTGTATACAAATAATGCATTGAGTACTTTGAACTTGATGGACAAATAACTCAAGTGGTTGAGTGCTTTGAGTTTCATTCATGAGGGAGGGATGGGAACTTACAGGGGGGTCAAGAAGCCCCATGGTTGGTGGGAAAATCATAGGGCATCATGCCCTATTCTACAATAGTTAACCATGAGGTTCCTCTCTCAAGTTATTTCATCCTCTTGTTGTGAGAAGAACTGGAGAACATATGGGAATTTGTACAGTTTGAAAAAGAGCAGGATTCAACAATCTAGGGTTGAGGCAAAAGTTAGAAGTTAAGGTTAGGTACGAGGTGAGGGGGTGTTGGCTGCTTTTTGGACAGACCCGGGTTTTCAGGAAGCGCAGCAACAAACACCCATTGGCGCACTGGCCCTTTCGGCAACGAGCTGCGCAGCAACCCGAGGTCTCACCCGAAGTGGCTATGGGGGGCTAAGGAATCAGGTTTCTTTAACCAGGGCGGTGTGGAATCCACAGTCTTCTCTCTTCCCTCCTTTCGCGATAACTTCTGAACAGAGCGTCTGGCTCTTCCGCAGGTCATACAGTGCAACAACGCTGGAGCTTCCTCGCCTTAGTCTAGCTGCGCGGCACCTCCGCATCTACGCACGAAGCGTTTATCTGCTACGTCCAATACACTATGTATCGTCTCTGCTTCCGCACCACCGCACAGTAACGCATTCCTTAAGCGTTGCGGCGATAGTGCTCTTACAGACTCCTTCGATAGTGCACGAATATAACTTCTAAGGGAACTTCCAGGACTTGCTTTACATACTCATTCATAAAGACAACGAAACATTCATGTAAACACAGATAGTAAAACATAAACATGCATTCACACAACACAACATCATAATACGAGAATTATGTGGTTCACCTCCATGGAGAAATCACGTCCACGGGAACTTGTATCTTATATTATCTCAAAATGAAAATTACATAGTCCTGCTGCGCACACAGGTGCAACCTTAGATCTTTCCAGGAAACTCCACGCACACAGCTGGGAGCCCTTCTCTCAGATCTATTCTCTTCTTCTACAGAGATTACAATGACTCAGACATCGACCTTGACTGTCTGCAACTCAGTGACTAGCTCTATAGCTATCCAACTCTTCTAATTCATCTAACATCCAACCTTTAATCTCTCTAACGTCTAACCTTCTTACGTCTAACCTTTTCCCTTTACAATTACACATATATATAGGTGGCCCTGAGGGTCGCACCTTTACAAAATTGTGGGCCTTTCCCAACAGTAATCCCCCAAAACCCTAACCACGGACATGGCTAGGTGTACTGTAGGCGCCGCTTGCAGTCATGTCGTCGTTTCCTGCAGGTTCCGTGACTTCCGGCATAGATTGCGGGTATGGGCGCCGCTTCATCGTTCTCTGCTACTTGTCCTTTGCCTTCAATGCTTTGGTCCGTTGCTCTTCCTTGGTCAGAGCAACCATAACTTCTGTACTTAGCCGTAATGAGGGTAGCTGAGCCCTCTATTCCATTGCTTCATTTATTGTGGTAGCTGAGCTTTCTACTTGGCCACATTCACTCTCCTTTGACGTGTGCGCGTGAGCTCCGTGATTTCCGGCCCGTAATCTGCGCTGAGCTCGTCCATCTGGCGCTGTACTGCGCACTGTTCACTTCTGCCCAAAATTGGTGCTTTTACTCAAAACTAGCACTTCTCTTCAACACTAGTGCTTTTTCCTCAAAATTCGCAGCTTCACTATAGCTGCGGCCTATGCTCCAACAGGGGGTTAAAGATTTACGCTTCCAAGATGCATGAATTCATTGCATGGGTCAAGTGTGACAAGTGTATGAGTCATTTACATGCATTGGTTGTGTTAGGTCAGTATCTTAGTGGCATTATTTATGGTGGCCATTTCAATATTTGTAACATTGAGGATGGTTCTCGTGGCCTAGACCATGTCCTATGAACTAAACTTAGGGTCTAATTCCATGTTAATTTTCCATGGGGTTGATGGTCCATGCATGTTAACCTAGATAACCACATAAGAATCTCCAGCCTACATGTGAGATCATCATTGTCATCATTGTCACTGTCATTGTTGTTGTTGGTTTGTCCATGGTTATGTAAACCAATAAGCCAACCATGGTTTAATATTTATAGGTTATGTAAACCAATAATTTTGAGATCTGTAACACCAAAAATTAAAATTTTCCTTCCAATTTCAACATGCTAGTTATTTTCATTCCATCACCCTTTTTTCTCATTGTTTTCCCCTTTATGTGAAGGGTGACTCAAGTGGCTTCAAATGGACAACAATGGAAACAATAAATCATAACATAACACAATGCCAATATCTAAGGCCTAGAATATATTGCAAACTAATGAGTTGGATGAATTCAAGATGCAATTACAATAATTATTAGATAGAGGGTTCATATGACCAAGTGCATTACCTTGGGTAGCACACATATTGCTACTCAATAAGAAGGATGGAACCTTTTGGATGTGCATTGGTTATAAAATGTTGAATAAAGTGACAATTAAGAACAAGTACCTCCTACCCAATTGATGATCCTCTTTATTAACTCAAATGGGAAAAAGTTTTTTCAAAGTTCGACTCAAGTTTTGGGTATCAACATATGAGAGTGGATTAAATTAGCGTACCACAGACTTCTTTTAGAACTATATATGGGCATTATGTGTTCCTAGTTTCCCCTTTTGCATTGACAAATGCTCCATACTTTTCATTTAATTAACAAATGATGTGTTCCAAAAGTATTTAGACAAGTGTGTTTTGGTATTCATTTATGACATCCTAATATATTCTCAAAATGAGGAGGAACGTAAAACTTATCGCATTTATTCCTATTGTTGTAGAAGCTACGTGAATACCATCTATATGCTAAGTAAAGAAAATGAAAATTATTTAAGAAGGAGATTAAATATATCAGGGTTGTCATATCTAAAAAAGGATTAAAGATACACCTTAATAAGATCGAAGCTATGTCTAGTTGTACAACCCCAAAGAATGCGACCAAAGTAAGAAGCTTCTTGGATTAGTTGGATATTATCAGAGAGTTGTCAAAGGATTCTAAAAACTTATAAGATCCTTGCCCAAGTTACAAGATAAAGGTGTCAAATTTATGTGGAAAACCATACATGAAGAAAGATACCGAGAACTTAAAGAGAATTCTCATGACAACACCTATAATGATACTTCCTTGCTTTGATAAGGATTTCCTGGTATGGATAAATGGGAGTGGTGAGAGCATTTAGGAAGTGCTCATGAAGGAAGGAAAAGTGGTGGAATATGAGTCTAGGTAGTTAAACATTCACAGGCAAAAGTAAGCAAATCATGACAACTTGGATCTCTTAGTAACAATAGATTCCCATGTCCTAAATGCATGGAAATATGATTTGATTGATAGAAAGTTTGAATTATGAATAGAACATGAGGTCTTGAGATACTTGTAGACTCACCCATTGTTGTTTCTCTTCCTTCATAATTTGGCCTTTCACTAGACTACACTTTCCTAAAATACATGCTTGATTGATTACATATATGTTCACCATATTTACATGCTTTGTCAACAAGAAATAAACAAATATTTTCCTTCTACCTCCCTTTCTATTTTGGGTATAAGCCATTTTCCACAACTTCTTTGTGTCTCATCATTGTGTAAAATATATAGTGTGAGGAGGTCAACCAGACACAAAGCCCTCTTTGCCTCCATCTTCATCACTCTCCTCTTTGCTTGTCACATTTAATGCGTTGATAGAGAGACAAGTTAGATATAATATCATCTTTTTAATTATAACATATTATTCTTTTAAAATGTCTTTTGATTGCCATTGTTTTTCCTTATTTTTCTTATTATATGCTAAAAATATCTCTTTTAATTTGTTTGCTAGCTAATTCAAATTAAAATGCAATCTTGATGATTTCGTATTGAAAAGGGAGAATTACAGCATTTTAAACATAAATGGTTTATTTTTCCAAATTATTTATCGATTCTTAATTTTCTTGACACACTAGAAGATGAGAAGATAAACTCCATGATTCACACCTAAAGAAACTTGTTCACGACCGTTTTGTCTCGACTCGCTCAGTTGCAGCGAAACGCGTCAGCGATGTTTTCAATCTTACGCCGACATTGGTGTCATTTGGTGACTTCTCGCCAGAGCTTATCGGCGTGTCTCGCAATTGTACTGCGACCGTTTCAGAGTCACTTCGTGAGTTTCTCCAAAGGAGTTAGTGGTACTTCACAAGTTTCTCCAATCATTTATTTTCTATTTTGCATCTTGTGTCAGCGCTCGCCATGATATTTTCGGCGGTATTTTCCAAGTTTTGTTGCCAACTATTTCGATGAAACTCGCTTATTTGCAGTGAAACGTGTCGTGCAGACTTCCCATTCTTTGTCGATATCTTTTTGCCAGGGCCTTTTCTGCAATCCAACAACAAGGTACCCAGATCACCACAAGAATCATCACAACCATAACTGATAGCTAAAGAACTCTGATATAACATCCACACCAATGTATATATACCTTCTGACGGTTGAGACAATAGAACATGTGGCTAAGAACACCATAATAGTGTACAAAATACCCAGATGGCCAATATACATGTGGATAGCAGACATTCTTCCAATCAAGGTGCAATATAAATATCTGTAGAATACCTCAAACATAGAAGAAACAAGACCCCAATGGTCTATACATAAAAAATGATATCATACAGATGAACATCATGACTTTAACAGTAGAAGATGGTGCTTCCTTAGTTTTGGAATAAGGTGATAACAAATATCAAAGATTAATATGCTCAAGAAAGAACTTATCTGCGCACAAGAACTTCCAAGATTAAGACATACAAAGATCATAAGACAAAAGTGCTCATACATAAATGAAAATGCTTATACAACAAAGGTTAGAAAACATCATATAAAAAAGATGGCAACATAATATGATCAAATAAAATATCAACTTGCTCATTAAGGAAAATGAAGTTACTTTTACACATTAAGTGTCAGCCAATACAACATATAAATAGTGAGCCCAAGATTTACACATATGAGATTGTTCTTATAAAATTTCTTTTATAAACATGACATGTGTGCCCCTTCTCTAAGTAAAACTGAAAATCTTTGCTATCTCTTTGAATATGCAAATAAACTTGTCTTTCATCCATGGTAATGAGCACGATGGAGAGATCTGAGTGATCTCCCTCGTATCTTTGCTCTGCGTCTCTTAAACCAGGCCGCAATTTCCCAGGGCCATTCTGGTCTACTCTATGCGGGTCTCTTTGCTGCAGATTTGGTATAGTATACTAGTGTTATGAGGAGGAAAGGGGAAATATTGGGTTAGCAAAGGGCGGGAGTGGAGGTAAGTCAAGTTGTTGTTTTTTTATTATTTAATTTGTGCTTTTTTATGTATAATAATTAAAAAAGCACAAATTAAATAATAATAAAAACAATAACTTGACTTATCCCCACTTTCGCTCTCTTATATATAATTTATTTCGCTCTAGCTTATGGGCCCCTTGTAAATGTAGTTTCGAGTATATTTTTGTGTAATAATCATGGCTATTTTTTTCAAATATACAAATTGCTTTTTATTAGTAAGTTTATTTTTTTTATTAGCTAGTGAGTTTATTCCTTTTATTAGTTAGTAGACATACTTCTAACACTAACCATGATGATTGAGTTATGTTTTATGTCCAAAAATTGAATTTGCAGAATGTGAAGGCTTCACATGGACCCAAAATCTCTCAAGAACTCATTTAAGAAATAATTGCATTTCGTGTTCCAAATTCTCATTTGGGAATTATTTTAAACAATTTCTGGGCAATGCTAACATCCCATAACGATAAACTCTATATTATAGTATGATGCCTTGTTGCTGCCATAATTGCACTTAGTTTGATTTCCAAGCGGGGTAGGGATAATGACAACAACTAACAAGGAAATGATAGAGGATGGGAAGAAAGGAAAAAATATAGGAAATGATGGTAGAAAGGACCTGGAGAAGGAAATAGGTGAGGGGTGATAATGCTATCGAAGGCTTAATGAAATTAGGAAGACAGAGGGGATGATGCTAAAGTAAGAGAAGAATAGGTAAGAGGGAGGTGTGAGGCATGAAAGGTATGGTTCGGGAGGTGATATCATAGATGTAGTCTACAAGATGCAAAAACTTGTCCTTAAATCTTTTTTATTGATAATCCCTATTAAGGCTTTGATCATCAAAGTTATAAAATATGAGTGGGAAGTCATCATAGGTGGAATGAGTACATGGAAAGATACCAACATTTCCCTAATATCTTCAAAGCACTTAGATCAAGTCTCTCTCATCCAAGTAAGATAAACTTATTTCTTAATGCGTAGATTTAGGGCATGAAACTAGTGAGCAAAGCTAGCAAGGACACTAGATTATGTATGTGGAATTGTCCACAACACAAAGAAGACAAACTTGTACCCTAACCATATATTAACCCTTGCATGCATAGCCTAACCCAAAGTATGGTCCAAAATGACAATTATGCCGACCCATAACATGACACTTGTCACAAGCATACCTATCACATTAACGTTGGTGCGAGGAATATTGATGAATTGGACTGATGAAGAAATGACAAAGATGATAGAGATAAAACTCACCCACAAAACTCACTCTTTCTTGGGAAGTGAAGAGCTAGAAGTTCTGGAAATGCTTCACTGCCTCTATGCAAACAAAAAATAAGGTAGGCAATAAATAATCGACACAGATTATCCTTTGGGCAGTATCCATTCCAGAGAGGTGGCCACCAAAACTACTACTATGGTATTCATTCAAGACCTCTTCAACCTCATTGAAAGTGAGGCTTTGTTGTAAGATAGTATTGACTCCTCATCGATATAAAACATTGCTAATAAGAAGGTATAAGGGGGATTTGTGACGAATTTGACAACAATAGTCACAAGAGAGACGAGGAATGAACTTATGAGTGTGGAGGTAAATGAGGATGTCCCCATACCAAGGTCCATCCAAAGAAACGATGAACAAATGTTCATTTGAAATATCATCATTGATACAGGGATGCTTAAGATCAGAAGGTAAATCCAAAATGAAGTTTGCCACGTCTGAAGCCTTTTTACTCTTTGGGGTTAGGAGATCAGGGTCATATTATTGAAGGATAACAATCCACTTAGCGACCTTGCCTTGAATAAGGTTTCAGATCAAGAGATCAAAGATGGAGTTCATACTCGCAACAACTTTGGCTTTTATCTTAAGGATGTAATGACAGAGATTCTAAACCGTAAAAATGACAGCTAAGGCTAGCTTCTCGTCATGGTTATGAGTCTTAGGGCCTTGGACATGGTTAGGTAAGGAAAGTTGAACTTCAAGCCCTAAAGGAATCTTCTAGACATCCAATGCCAAATAAGTTTCATTGAACAACTAGACATGGCCTCACATTGAGGGTATCTTTGGCCTACGATTGGGGATGTCGGTTCCATTTGGTGGCTTTGAACACTATATATGTGTCTTATGGCCTTGAAAAAGACATAGGGAATAAGGCCATGCCTTAATTCATAAACAAAAATTTGAGAAATCCAAAGCCATGAATAATTCCTCGAATCACCACATATGACTTACCAAGGGTATCCTTAGCCTTTGATATATCATGCAACTAGTTCTTTCATGTCAACATTTTAAGCATTACATATTGGTATCAAGACATTGACACACAAAAATCATAAACATTGTATGTAACAACCATTTTTCGACAAGGAAAAGGGCATATAACCTACAAATGAAAGAGCATTTTTCAAAGAGTATGAGGTGGGGATTTATGCCATTTTTACATACATGTTTCAAGAATGCACATCCATTCTAAAATTCATGCATGTTAATAATGCACATGCACTCTAAAACACGTGTATGTTCCTACTACAATGGTACTAAACCTATATAACCTACCATACTTCCTACCTCAATACTCTCAACCTTAATCCATATCCTCTAACAACTAAACAATATCACCACAAGTAGACTCTATGGGAAATTTCAATCCTCTTATTACAGATATGGGAAGCATTCATAGTATTTTCATAGTAGGATTTGGTATCAAGGTCAGGTATGGTGTTTACGACATTGTGTTTAGTGCTAGATGCCTAGAATTTCATTTACGAGATAAACAATTTAGGCTATGTTGACTACCATTTAGTCGGCGTACTACCGACATGTAGCAGCTTGGGATCTCTGAAATAGGGTAACGATATCCATCCATGGCTAACTAGGAATGGGTTTGAGTCTCATCACTATGCGCGGACTGCGCTTATGGATATGTATGCCAAATGTGGGAGTTTGGAGAATGCATACCATGTGTTTGATGAAATTCATCAATGAAATATGGTTACATGGACGGCGATGGTTGCAGTTTATCAACGGAAAGGGCTTTTGATGAGTCCCTGGACCATTTTTGAGTGCTAATAGGCCCAAACATGATGCGCCTTCTCATTGCAGGTTCTCAAGCTGGCAGTTTGATTGGTTTTTCTGGGAAAACCATCAAAGTAATAAGAATGGTTCAAGTGCTACAATCAAAATTCTGCCCAACATATCTCACCAATCTGTGCTTCGGCATCAGAAACTGATTGATATCTTAGTGCAGGTATTCATCTTTTTCCTTGACTTGCAAAAAAATTTGTCATCAGTACACTTGAACAAGGGATTGAATTTCAGTTTAGGGTGTTTGATTCACTAAATGTTGGCATGTAAACTTTTAAAGAATTCCATGCTTTAGTATGGTTGCGTGGGTTTCATTCAATATCCTTGACGTTATAAGTTCAGCTTGAAATATGGTGTCTTACTGGTTGATTCAGATATTGGGGGAAGTATTGCAAGTTCTAAAAGCTTTGGACCATAGTGGTGTCACTTTTAGGTCTGTTCAACCTAGGCAATTTCATATGGTTTGCTCATTATATGCCATATTTGCCTGCATGCTATATAAATTTCAGATATGCATGGATCTTTTCGTGATTAATTGTTGATATATTTTCCAAGTAGCGATTGCATATGATTTCCCTCTGGTTTATCAGTGGGATCCATTCAGCATGTGACAATGCTTGAGAAAAATGGATCACTGGCATGCATGCATGTTATGTCAAAATAAGTCATTTCAATAAGGCCAATGTATTATGTGGGGTTCAGTCCTGCAAATAGGCTATTGCTATTTCCTCAGGTAGTAATTCCAGGGTATGCAATGCAAACCAGAAATTCCTGTGATGGCTGGCAGTACTCCCATGACACAGTCAGATGTGGACCTTGTTGTGCTTTCGACTCATAACACTGCCAGAGCCAGCACAATGTACATCTTTTCAGAAATACAATATCTGTTAGTGTAGGGTTCTCTCATAGTCGCTAGGGCATTGTGCAGAAAACAGGTTTTTTGAAATAATACTCAAAAATCCATTATCTGGAGTCTTCTGGACTGCTGATTGAAATTTATTCTCTTATTATAAGAGTGGTAAATTAAGGTGTCAGCCACAAACAATTTATATAATTTGGCCAGTAGTCCTTAGTGAGGTCTGAGCTGTATCTGGTGGAATTTAATTTCACATTCAAGGTCAGGTTAGCAAGTCAGTTATTTATGGCTCTAGACAGTGTTACTGAGGACTTCATGGAACCATGGGGCAATAAATTTGTCTTTTTTGTAATTCTCAAAACAGTTAATTTCTAAAGCACCATGCTGAATTTGATCATGCCAGTTTTGCTAATGTTCTAATTCATATTATTAATTGTATTTCTGTGACAGTTAGCTTTTTTTGGCATCCTTGTCTCCCCCAGTTTTGAAAAATATTTGATAAGGATTCCTTTATAGAAAATAGTAGATCCCAATGTGGGAAGACTCTGTTAAACCCATGTAGTGTATCTCTAGCTGCTGCTACTATTGCTTCTGAAAATGTGACTGCAGCCCAGTTCAATGTGACCAGAGCCCATTTCAAATCTATGATAACTAGAGCTATTGTCCAAATCATCATTGGATCAATTATTGTTGTAGTCATTGATGGTTCTTTGTTAATTGGGTGCAATCATAGGTTCAACATAGGTGTCATTGACATATCTTGATCTTCATGTGCTCTCTCAAAGAAGGATATGAAAGAAGGCATGGGAAATGGGAGTGGGAAACTAGTAAATTTCCAAGGAGTTGATCAATTGAGATGATGTTATAAATGCAACAAGAGAAGTCATAAAAAAATGTAGTTATGAAACTGTCTAAAAGGCCAAGTTCAGTAGTGGTTGTCAAATAGCACTTTGGCTTCTCCAAGATGGGTATCTGAAAAATAGAGAGAATATGGAATTCTCTAGCTTCAGACGTGAGGAAAAATTAAAACAGAGAGGATAGAGGTCGTTGCAAATATCTTCCCCCACAAAACCCTCCTGTCCTACTCAACTTGCAACATTCCTTGAGACACCACCAGCTTTTTTGAAAGTCTGTCAGCTATATGAATTAAAAACCCCGTGAACTTTAGAAAAGTGTATATCTGCAAACCGACCAACAATAGATAATACCTGCTTCAGCAAGGGCCTGAGAGTTATATTTTGCATCATGTAGGCTCCTTCTGCCCATAAAATTAACAGGTTATAGTCCCCAAACACCTGCATCTTGGATGTTCCTTTTTCAGTAGCAATTTTGAGCAGGTTTAAAAGCACATGTATCTCTATCCTATTGTTTGTACCCCTACCTAGCCCCAACTTGAAAGAGAAAAAGAAGTGTCAGACAAATATAAAACTCCTCCAGCTCCACATGGGCCAGGGTTTCCTTGTCTTACACCATTGAAGAACCCCCATCTCCTTGATTTGTCTATTTCAGGGGTTTTTGGGACTGCTAGGTTCTTTTGTCTGGGAGCTAGTTTTAAGTATCCATTAACACTAATGGAAAGTAGTGAGGTGACCAGGCTTGTATAGCTTGGAGACCCAGGTTCAAATCCTTGAAGTGTGCGTGGCTGTAAATATATCCTTGTAAATATATGAGGTATTTCTCAATTAAAAAAAGGTTCTCATAAAGACTCTTTATCTTGTGGTATACGTTGAAAGGTGAGAAAGATAATTCCTGAAATAAAATAGCATTTCTAGTTACCAAATTCCCCAAGACACCTGGCAAGGCAAAGCTTTGTGTCACTCAGTCTTGAGACTTCCACCCACTATTTTAAACAGTCAACCAGAGGGGTTACTGCCCATTTGCCAACTCCGCCAAGAGTTAAGGCTTCCTTTCATACTCCTTTTGTAAATGGGCAGCCTTTTAAAAGATGATCTATGTCTTATTCACCATTCCTACAAGACATGGATAAATCTGGACCCTGCTGGTTCCTCCTTTGGAGATCTTCCCAAGTTAATACTTAATTTCTTAGAGCCAACCAAAGAAACAACCTGGATTTCTAGGGGACTTTGATCTTCCATAGGGCTGTCGACCACCAAATGACTTCTTGCTTCTCATCCAAGAACATTGCTTTGTAACCTAAACACACAGGATATTCCCCCATTGTTCTTCAGGATATTCATCTTTTGGAAAAATGCAACTCATCTTCAGTCTGTCTATATATGAACTCCATTGCTCAGCATCCTGGCCTTCCAAGCTTAAAATCTTGGTTCCTTTCCAATCACTGTGCCATAAATATCTGCCACATGGAATTGCAACATCTGCCAGATATGTTATGCCTTGATCTCTACGATTTTTGAAGAGTTCTTCATTTAGCCTGAAAGCTCCATCACTATCAACCCAAGGGTCCATATCTATTCTCACACGTACACCATTTGCAATTTTTTCATGCTAACCAGTTCCTAAAAATCGATCAGTAGGAATGCCGTGATCAGGGCCTTTTAAATGATGGATGCATTTGTGGAATATTTTGTTGTGTCTCAAATCTAGTCCTGCAATGAAATTGCATCAATATATTTTTGATTCATAACCTCCTTCCACAAACCTTTGAATTTTATCATTATCCATAGGCTCATCCATGCAAGAGCTTTTCCAAACAAACTGAATATTTTTAAGACCCCAGCCCTTAGGAGCCCCGGGCTTGGTCAATCTTTGCCAACTCACTAGGGGTATGCCTTTATCCTTTTTTCCTCTCCATGAATAGCTAATGCACCTTTTTCTAACTTTCACTAGGATCCCCACAAGGATGTACATAAGAGAGTGCCAATACACTGGTGTAGATTCAAGGATAGACTTGATCAGGGTTTATCTGACCCCTGTTGATAACCATCTTGTGCACCACCCGGTTATTATTTTTCCCACTTTCTTACAGCCATAGCCAGTCTGTATGGGCCTATGCATTTGGTTTCAGAACAAATCCCAGATACTTTTAAGCCCTGTCAAACTCAATCATCGTAAAGGCAAGGATATGATTTATTCTAAGTTACAAGGATACGGATACAGATCCGGATACAGATTTGCCAGATTTTTTAAAAACCAGGATCCGGATATGGCGGGGAAACGACAAGTACAAAAAAATAAAAATATTTATATAATAAATAAAAATATTGAGTGGAGAATCAAAACTATTCATGAAAGTTGAAACACAAAGAGTAGAACTATAAGTTATTTCCAAAAAAGAGAGTTCATGTACCATAACTGATAATTTGATGAGTTGTAAGTTGTAACCATGATTGCTATTGATAATTGTAAAGACCATTTCAACATGAACTTGAAGCAGGTCATATCAGCAGGGAATAAAGTGGTTTTCTTGAAGGCTATGGCAAGACTACATAACATTGTAGGTGAAGTGAGCAACAAAAATAGAACATAAAGATAGATCATCCCTTGAGAGCAGACTTTGACCATAAAGATAAATCAAATAAAAACATTGAGAGCAGAACTTGATATTGATATATCAGAGTTCAAGAGCAGATTTTGACATAAGGATAGATCAGACCTTGAGCGGAAATGGGTTTTACACTTTTAGCCATTAGTTGTTTAGGGTATTTTAAGTTTTTCATTAAAAAACATTTATTGGGGGGGATCAATGGGTCATAGAAGCACTGGAAGTTTCAGGATCCTTTAGAAAATTTTAGGAATTGTTTGATTTTTCACAGGATCCATTTCATAGGAATAGGATACGTTTCATTCTGTAGGGGATCCGTTTCCATATAGGATCCTAGGAAGTAAGATATAATGGATGGACTGGAAACTATATTATACATATGGTAAGTAAGATATGATGGATGGACTAGAAACTGATATCCTATTTATGCAGAGGTAATCTGAATGTTGAGTCTCCGGAGCCAGATGGAATGAAGAATCATATGGAGCACATCATAATATTTTGGAGGCTGGTATATAGTAAAATGTCTCTGAACTTGCTTTACTCTTTTTTACATATGGACATACCTATTTACGGGGATGGATTGGAGTATGCTCTTCAGATTTGGTATTTGGGATAAGGTACACAACCATAGAATGCTATAGAAGACCTTGGATAGAAATAATCCAAAAATATGAGACTACATTACATTTCTAAAAAAATGTTGAGAAGCAAAAGTACACAACCATAGAATGCTATAGAAGACCTTAGATAGAAATAATCCAAAAATATGAGACAATGAATCGACATCACCATCTTTCATTATCCTTGCATTTGAGACATCACCTCAAGAATATATGGGATCTCATGTCATAGATGGGTTCTCTATGAAGAAGCCAACAATTCAAATCCCATCTATGCCTTCCAATAAAAAAGACAGTGCTAAAACCTCAACCTCTTGGCTGTCATGTTCTGCCTTACATATGGGTACAAGAGAACCTAAAAATCCTTCATCTTCCAAGGGGTTTTATACCATATCTATGCCTTTAAAATCATTAAGGATTTCATCATTAAATTTTGGGAATAGGAAAATGACTTACCAAACCCTTGTCTTCATGCAAGTGTACCTTATCATTAAAATGTGCTTCTTCCATAATAAGATGCCATGTATGGTCTTTATTGGAATCACTAGGTGAGGCAACGCTACACTATCTTCGATAACTTGATCACTCTTCTCTTCTTTTGGTTTGAAATTTCATGCATAAGTGGCTCATGGGATAAACAAAATTTTTGGTTCTCTGAGGACTTCTCATCACATATGGCATGAAAAATATGTGGATCTTCAACATGTTCTTTTTCTACATAATTGTGGTCCCAACACTTGAAAAATGCTTTAATCATCCCTATAAAATGAAGATATTTCTTTTCTACCAAGGTTTTCAAACCAACCCATTAACTTATTTTCAAAGGTAGCTACAAAAATCTTCATCATGACATCGTCATGGACTACATCAAGGTCCGACATAAGTTTCATGAAAGATGTGACATGTAGTGTAGTTGAATCGACATGTCCATGAAAACCCAAGCTATGCTTTTCTAGATCTACAGCAGTGAACTCATTTGGATATCCTGACATACTCAAGAAATTTAATAAAGGATACAACCATTTGTCTATGGATGATGCCATATTTCTTCACTTCAAATCTTCAATATGGAAAATTCATATGAATTTGGAAAATCACATAACAACCATACAATATTTTCATATTAGTGGGGTCGCCAAGTGAGTCTTCAAATGCCTTCAAATACGTTGGATATCAAGCAGCATATTACTGTTCTTTGGAGTGCAGTCACTGTGGAGATATTTGGTTTCATTTTGTTGCATCCTCAGCAATTAGAAGCCGAGACATCCAATTTAGGGTTGTTTGGTTACGTGAGCCATACATATGATCTCTTAACATTCCATGGTGCAGATATTCATATTTTAAAATGCTTTGCCTTTTTTTTTCTTCACAGTATCTGATAAAAAAAACCGAATTCCCATGATGTATCCACCTGAAATACTTTGGTCGGGCTCCCTTCTGAACCAACGAGGTTGCTATCCCTTCTTTTGCAGTTTGTAAGCCTGTCTCTGTTTCTGTTTAAGTTGTGACTTTTCAGCATTTGCTAGATCATATTCTCCATATTCAAGATCGCGTTGATTGGGTATCGATCTGGAATCTGTGGGTGGCAACTTATCCTTAAGTCTAGGTGTGAGCTCATTCAAAGTTATATCAAACAAGATTAAATTGTATCTTGTAGGACATTGAGAGGGGATCATTTTTCCTCCACAATATGACAGCCTCTAACATAGGATCATAACTCCTGGATTTTACTGCAACATATCCAATTACAAAATACATGCTTTCATCCCACTTCTATCATAGCCTTGTACAAATGCTAACACATTCTTCAGTTGAGTGGGCACTCTAATGAACTCTTAATTTCACCCAGAAGTCTGCTGTAAATGAACTTGGGCAATGCCAAGAGATGTTAAGAACCTAGGTCATATTGATTTGTCTTCCAGGCTGGAAAATCAGCAGGCACAGGATCCAAAGTTCTGCATTTTTTCTAATGTTTTTGCTCTGCCAGCCTCAAGTTAACTGGCCAACAATTTGCATCATACTATGCCCAGATCTCCTAGGATGGACTGCTTATAGAATGTCAAATTGACACATCTGAAATACATCATTGTTCTGCTGTCTCAGTCACACATTAGTGTAAAGCATTAGGGTGGGTACGATGTTGTTACAGACCTCTCACACCTACCGTGCTGACAGTTATCAATACCTCTCAATTTTGTACATATTACTTATGTTCCTGGGAGCTATTATTTATTGAATCTTTTGCATAACCTTTTTCAAGGACATATTTTGACCGTGAAAGGATCTTATATGATTTCATGATATTTAATAAAAGCTTTAGACAAATGTAATTGAGGTCTGTGCAACTTTTGTTGGTTATCATTGAGGTAGAATAGATAGTAAACATTAAAATATGTTTGTAGCAGACTGTTCTGATAGGTTTTTTTGTTGAATTTTATTTCAACTTTCTTTTACAAATGAAATTGTTAGATGTTGTTGTGGTGAAGTACTGCATCTTTGGTACTATATCAAGACATATGAAGAATTGGCTTAAACTTCATACAGGTACAGAGGCAATTACAGCAACGCATCGAGGCACAGGGAAAGTATTTTCAGAAGATCCTAGAAGAACAACAGAGACTTGGAAGTGTTTTGAAAGGATCTGCTAATTCAGTAGATTATGTCTCAACTATTTCTGTGGAGCAGGCTGCACAGGATTCTGATGTAAAATTAGACTTGTCTGCTCATCCTACGCAAGCTACTTCACAGGATGGTTCTGGAGCAGGAAGAGATTGCAATAAACTAGAAAGTCTTCTGCATGATAATGCATCTGATCATTAATCTAAATCATTCTCCTCACAGCAGAATCCGTCATCCAATAGTTTGTCTAGTGAGCTTAGTTTTCCACTAGAAAGTACAAAGCCAGCTGAGCCGCCCCTTAAAAAAATGAGACTGGAGAAGCCATCATCATCAGAGTTACATATGTTTAATCAATCTGACCAAAAGCATATGAATAGGCTCAGCTCAGATCAGACAGCCGAGGTTAAATGAGATCCTGATATTGATGGTCAGACCTCAGTTTTTACAAGACATGAATGTCAACAAGGCCATTCTGGCTCAAGTGTTGAACAGAGGCAGTTACTTTTTTCAATTCAAGATTCACATCTATCTCTTAATGGGCAGGCATTAAATTCAGCAACTACTTTGAGCAGTCTACCTGAATCCCAGCCACAGTTGGATGCAGAACTTCCCAAATTTCTTCATTTACATGAGACACCAAGTGTTCAAACATCCTACAGTATGTATACTTTCAGGAACCATTAAGTCAAGAGTTATGCTCTGGGTTTTGTAATGAAAGCATGACACATGAAACTGATCCATTACCAACTTTCATTTCTCACAAAACCAACCCTAGATATTAAGAATTAGACATGATATTGCTGGAAAATGTAAAGGGAAATTGACTTTGATACTTTTATTTGTATGTAGATTGTGTTAAGCAGATGGTTATCATCCATATCTTATATCCCCTGATAAGGGATTAAGGGCCTTTATAAAACGAGCTTTGGAGCTAGCCAAAGAACCTGCGCATCTTTGTGTGATGAGGTAATCTTAACCTCTTGTTTGAATTCATCAAAACAAAAGTGGATTTCATTTATTTGTAAAATTTCATTGTGGCATCAGATTGATACAGAAATGATGATTATATGGAAACTAAACTTAAATTTAGTTAAAAGATAGTATTCTTAACAAGAGCTTACCTTGTACAAATTATATTTATGTATGGTATGGTGACAAAAATACTTTTTTGTTTTTTGTCCTCTTCTTCCAGTCATACATGGACTCTAAAATCAGGCCAATCATGGCGCAATACATGCCTCTTGACAGGCAAGGAGAGATTCCCAACCATGTTAATAATGGGACATTATAACAGGTACATTTCATATTGTCACCTACTTTTAAATAAAATTAGATCAGATAGTTTAGTTTGCCTTCCTTGATTGTTCTGATACAATAATGTTTGGCAATTTACTGGATTTAAACAAGTTGTTAATGTTTCTTAATTCACTTGGGTGCTAACTTGACAAACATCATCTGAATCTTGATTTGGTGTTAACTATGTAGATGAATCCAGAAAGTTGAGACCCTCGAGTAATGATTCTTCATGTGCATGGTTATTGTGAGTACATTGTAGAAGTTCTCTGCTTGATCTTACAAGCCTTGCAAATTATAATGTGTTTGCAATTTAAAATATCCCTTGGAAAGCTCCTCATTCATGAACATTGTACTCACACTCGGATTGTATTTTAAGAGTTGGGAAGAAGATTGGATATTTAGAACTTCAATTTCAGGTCTTTACTTGGTTGATAGGGTTTCTTGAAAGACAAATGATTTGGCTATGTTCTTGTTGCAACTCCAGTTAGTCTCCAAAGTTCCAACATCACAATTTTGCAGTACCTAAAAATGATTTATGAAAGGAGGTTGCTGACTCTAGATGTCACGTCCCCATTTTGACCCCCTTTGTAAATGATGTAAATATTGTAACTTAATCATGGTGAGGAGCTCAAGGCCAAGGCCCCACCATTGATTTAGCGTTTATGTATCGGCAATTAAAATAGATGCCTATGGTTCTTGTGCGAGATGGGCACAATGTATATAAGACATCATGTAATTACGAATTTTTAATGAAAAACCCACAACCGGCTATGCAATGCAACAAAAGAGATGGGGCATGACTCTACAAGGAATAGGGAGGGAAATTATTCAAACCCTTGAGCCAATAGTATTAATCCATGTGTCAATGGGGAAACCCATAAACCACCAACTACCCATTTTGTCTCATGTACCCAATAATTTAATTTTTCCAAGAAATTGGTTAAGGCAGTTAATGCCTTGGGAATGAAAGAGTATGGGCAAGCCATTTTCGTGCATGGGCAAGCCATCAACATGGAAATTCGTGTTTTGCCTCCTTTTGCAAGAAACCACCCACGAAATGGTGCCCAAAGCCATGGGGAATGGGCAGTCTTCATTCATTCACGCAGTGGGAGCTATCTGGGTCATTCCCTTCACGTTTTTCAGCAAAAGCTTGCATTTTTCCATGCCTGGGAGTTCGTTTTTGCATATGCAGTAGCCTGGGAGTGAAGGGCCACGTTTTGGGGACTGTAGGGAGGTCGTTTTTGCCCCTGAATGTCCAGGGACGTTTTTCTAAAAACGGATTTGGCTTCCTGGGTCATTTCCCAACTCTCCATTTTCGTTTTGTGGGTTCCCACGTTTTTCTAAGTCAGCTGAAACCCCCTCTCATGCATCCCACTGTGGAAAACGTTTTCTTCATGCCCAGCAATTGTGGTTGTTGTTAAGTGCATCATGTTTTGGATTTGAATCTGTAAGCAAGAAACTGGAATGGTAGTGGACAGAATTAGCTTGATAAACCTAGTGTAGGGAATATCCCCTCAAGAAGATCAAGAGGGCTGGCTACTTTTCTATGCACACCCTGAGAGCACTAGAAAGGAAGGTATGGCTTGAGGGACTGTGTGGCAGTGAAGAGAATACTTCCTGGTGTTGGGTGTGTAGGCATTGTGAGTGCCAAGCTGAACAGATCTGGGAGGGGTACCCATAGCTCTGTGGTTGAGCTCACTAGCTTAGCAATTCTTCCTTCCCATCTCCTAGCAGCCTGATAAACCCAATTGTAGATTGGCTTGGCTCATTTTGGTGTATGCTTGGCTATGTGTGAGTCTGTTGTCCCTGGTCCCTTGTAGAGATCATGCCCAGCTCGGGGGTGGCAGTGGTGCCGAGAGATTGGGGAGCACACTGGCCTACGGTTGGGTGGAACGTTGCAGTTGTATAGCCAGTTGCGTGGGACTGCCTTATTGAGATAAGTATTCTCTTGTGTAAATTGGCAATTATCATTTGATGAATGTTATGAATGTATGATGGATGTGAAATTCTTAATATTCCGCTGTGATCTTCTTAAAAACCATACATTTCCATCTATCTCTGTTATATTATGTTCATGCTTACGATTAAACGTTTCATAGGGCTAGATGCCCAGTTTAATATCGCATCTGTTATGCATTTGTATATGTATATATTCTACTTGATTTGAATGCTTGCTAAAAGAGAATGGGGCTGGATGCCCGGTTTAACCGTCACGATCCTCTCCATCTAGCTGGTTGGATGGGAGGGGACGTGACACTAGAGCAGTTATGGAGGAAGCCTTACAACGGAGAGTGTTAACATTAAAAAGAGGTTTAGTTACATATAGTTTCCACAAAGCTTGCTAGTAAAAATAGCTGTAACAGCGTAACTTCTAGAATTTGAGTCATTTACTTAGTTTTTGTTATTTCACTAGGAAGGTTTCGCTCATGGCAACCATAGAGTTGCATTTTGTTTCCTAACACCTTTTTAGCTAGAGGGAAACTGCTTGGGACAAATTACAATGACTATCCTTTCAGATTACAAAGGAAAAACAATATGAAAAGTGTCTTTCCCTCCCTACCAATTTGTTGTAAAGTCAATTTGGATAACCAGACACAACACAATTTTTCGAAGATGAGATCCATAGAGTGGGGAAGACCTGATTTTGGGCCAGTAACAAATTGATAAGTTTCTTTGAAGTGCATTCAAAGAGGGGTAAAGAGTGTGGACAAGCCATAACTGGTGAAAACTAGTATGTGTTTGGTTATGTTTTCTTGATTCCATAGAAAAAAATTATGGTTCACTCCAGGCCTTGGCTGAGTATCTAAAGCAGATGATATCCTGTTGGATTCCTGGAGACTCAATTTTCATAGAGATTTAAGGACAAATCCTTGTTTATTGGTGCAAGTAACCATCTATGTGATTTCTTCGACAGTTTTTCTATTTCAAATATCGAAAGTGTGGCCTGTGTTGCCAGTAATGAAGTTGAATTTAGGACAGTTCTAAGAGGCTTAAATATTGCTTTACAAAGACTCAAAGAGAGATCTGAGAGCTGATTATCCAGGGAAATTTCAAACTGGTCTTTGAAGCATTGTTGGAAATTTAGAATGAACCATGTGGAAGCATTCATCTTGTTCCTTGATGCATTTGCTGCGTCCCCTGCCTTCCACGAACAAGGGGATGCACTGGAGACATATTCCCAGCATCCCCATTTGCACGTAATGTTGAGGAATTTTCTTCCTAAGATAGATAGACATAGGGGAGTGATATCCTCATGGCTCACAATATTGAAGTGGATGCTCTTACTCACAATCCCGAGTCAGTATTTTTTAAGGGTTAAGTAGGTGAATCCTACCATATTATGCTTTGCACCCCAGAGAGTATGAGATCCAACTTCGACTTCATTCAAGGTTAGGCAATAAACAAGACATGAATTCCCATGGAACTTTGATATCTAGAACAACCGTGTCTCCTATGCAAACTCACATCACCAGTCAGAAGACTCACATCACTAGTCAGAAGACTCACATCAAATTTATCAATAAAGTCACGATCACGATACTTCTGGTTACTCTTTCAATGTGATAAATTGCACTTCAAGTTGCACATTTTAGTGACAATGCGGGCATTTGAACATAGCTTGTAGGCATTTTTCTTCACATGTGTTCATTTCTCCTCAATACACGGGCATTACCTATAACCCTTAGTATGCTACGTGCATATTTTCTATGGCTGCGTGCACTTTCACCCTATGTGCAGGCATTTTGGAAAATGTTGTGGGCATTTTTAGTGCTTTGTGCCATTTGTTGAACATTTTGTTCACTCATGCGGGCACTTTAACTCATCAGTGCTGGCACTTTTCATTAGTATGAGTGCATTTGCAGGCATTTTTGAGACTTTGGCAGGCATCTCAGGTGAGTCTGTTGACATATTTAACTCGCTGCGTACATATTCTTACCTTTTGTGGGCAGGTGCGGGCATTTTCATGATGCTTGCAGAGTTCTAAAAAGGCTACTCATTGCAAATTCAAAATACTTAAAACTTATTCCTCAAATGATAATAATGAGCTTGGATCTCTAGACATAGCAATCCTTTGTGGTTATTGTGCATGGATTGTCATAACTACAATGTATATCAACATAGAGTTCAACTTCCACTCAATTTGTGCAGAACTCAAGTATATGTATATCCGGCATTTGTGAAATTAAATGAACACCAGTGGTATTTTCCAATAACCTTTGGAATCTTCAAAACATAATCAGTACTTATAGTTTCACTCATCATGGTTTAGTGTGCTCAGTAACCCTACTTCATTGCTTCATCAATTCTTCTCAGTGTTGCAACATTTGCGAGGATGCAATTTTGGTATTTCTTAAACAACTTGCACAGTATATTAACCTCTTAATTAAGTGTCTCTTGTCATGGTTTGGATCATAGAATTCAGGATTGCCCCCTTATGGTCAAACATGACACCCTATTGCTCTAGATAATTTTTTTACACTCCCAAGGTCAAAATGCCTCTCAAGTCAATAATGAGGATGGATATGGGAACAAGTAGTCTAAGTGAGTTCTTAGGGAAATAAGGAAATTGCAACCTAAAATTATTATTGAACCAAATCGATCGTTGCTTTAATGTTTTTGACCCCTAACAAGTCCATGTCATTGGTCATTGGAAAGATGGATTTTGGGCCCATCCCATGCTTCCTCCCCTTGCGGTGGGGGTTGAAGGATTAAGGTTTGGATCATAGAATTTGGGATTGACTCCTTATGGTTAAACTTGACAACCAATTGATCATTTTGCAAGTATGCATTCATAAATTTTTATTTGTAATTACATCAATTGTTTAGATCCAATATCATTTTTGAGATTATTATGCATATCTTTTATTTAAATCCCAACCAGGAATTCTTCAAAATAGGATTTTTATCATGCCCATGCAGACAACCAAAAGCATTCTTTAAAATTTTTGAATTCTGGTTTGTTTATTTTAGGAGTAGGTCAAGAGAGGATTCAGATCATGACCATTCATGTGGTAAATTGCATTCCTTCATTATTAGCATTCTTGTTGCACTAAATATGCATTCCCTGTCAATTTGTCCCTGGGGGTTAGAGTGATGCCCCCTGCATTCTTCACATTACGGTGGGGAATGTTCAGTCACTTCAATGATGACACCACGTACTGTGAATGTTTGAATAGGTATTCTTTACAGTTGGGAGACATTACCCATATGTCAGGAATGCCAGATGACTAGAAACATATTTTAGAAACATACTTTTTCATTTATATGAATAAAAGGTGGTATGAGAATGTCTCCTATGACAATTTCTTTAAAGATAACTTGTTTTTTTCCAAGGAAAACCTCGCAGGAATCCCAAGGGATACTTCCTCACATTCATGGATGGAATCCCTAGTAAACTTGTTGGCATAGACTAGTGTTTCTCAACTGTGTGGATTTGAAATGCCCAACGATGTGACAACAATTGGTTGAACCAACACCTTGGGCTTTAAAGTTTACTCATTTATGGAAAGACTGAAAATTATTTCCAATACAAAAATGATTGCTTGGTTTGAATCCCTTTAAATGTAGAATTATCTAACTTGCATTTGAGTTGGTGCAGAAATGAAAAATACTAGGAGAAAAAAATATAATTATTAATGCCATAAAAACTATACACCCGATCACAAAGATCAATCTATTATGAGATAGGTACAAATCCCTGTATTGCAGCAAGTTATGTGATATTTGTATGTACCAAAGGCAGACAAGAGAATGGGTATAGTAGATATTAATGGGAAGAGATTTAGTTCTACAACTCTTATGCTTCTTGGATTATAAGCTGAGAATAATTTATAAAACATTTTTGTAGTGAAGGGTGCATATTACATTCCAGACGGGGAGATGGGTAATGTAATATGACAATGATGTGGCATAAGTCAGCTTAATATATATATATCTATTTTGCAAGGAAAACCTCATGGATCTCCCCAATCCCCACCCCCAGCTCCTGGAATACCCAGATGGAGGGCAACTCAACTGCCAACCACAATAGTAGCTTGTAACCTAACATGACTCAACCAGACTCGAACCTCAGAACTTGAGACCTCACATCAAAGTCTTCTTTGAAACGGTCCTTTCAAACTAATCAAGCTAAACCATTGGGTGAAGTCGACTTTATATATATATGTTCAGTTTAAAATTATAAAAATAAATTTACTTATATATATCTTTGCAACTGCCCAAACATAATAGGATTAATAACATTTCATATAGTTAATTAAACAAAATTGCTACTGCATGTTCATAGACGGATTTAAATTCAGGGCATCTGCAGCTTTGGAAGACATTTGGATTTGATAGACAGGAATCAACAAGTTCATGGTTACCTTCTCGGAACATTTTATTGAATCATACTGCACTGTATCGAGAGGTCAAATACAACTACTAGTAAAAAACAACTAGTTTAGATCCATCTTTACCCTAGTATAAGTACTGAATGAAGGTGAGTTCATTAACAATTTTATGATTTCTTGCATTTCCTTTCATTTTCATTGGATTAGTATAATCTTGTAATGCTTTTATGGTTATGGTGTTTAGCAATTTTGACGTATACCCTGTGGATCTAGTATATGATCAATGTTAATTATCTGTAAATGAGGGACTTAAATCCCAGTTTCTTTACCAACATAGATCCTATGTGAAATTACTTATGTAGATTTTTGTGGTTAGACATCTTTGGGGTCTCTTCAAACAGTTCCAAAAGTTAGGAGCTCTAGGCTTATTGTGGTAGATTTTTGTGCTTATCAATGTGTTTTGAAAAATAAATTGGATTTTAAACATGGTTGCCTTTGAATATTAGTGTCTTTTCTTAGAATTACATGATGCAATTTGGGTGTTCATATTCTCCTCTCCCCAATTTTGAAAGGGTTTTAGCTCAATGGAAGAGCACTTGCCTTACAAGCAGGAGGTTGGTGGTTCGATTCCTATGTGCCCTATTGATATTGCAATATTGGTATTTTTAATAAAATATATTTTATTATGATTTATTATGGATATAGAGGGGGTTTCAAACCGTCTTTGTATGTTGCTACGAGGGGGGTTCAAAATTGCCCTTGTATGTTACAACGAGGGGGGTTTAGAACCACCCTTGTAGGTACTTACGAAGGGGGTTTGTAATCGCCCCCAAAGGTTTGTAATAAGGACTTTTAGGGGGGGTTCTGAACCGCCCCCATAGGTGTCTACGAGGGGGGTTTACAACTGACCCTAAAAGTCACTTTTAGGGGGGGTTCCAAACCACCCCTATAGGTCTCTACGAGAGGGGTTTCAAACTGCCTCTATAGGCCTCTACGAGGGGGGTTCAAAACCGTCCCTATAAACCTCTACGAGGGGGGTTCATAACAATGCATTGCCATCCTAATGGCTTCTTCAAGGCTCGGTGGACTAACAAACTCAATCCTTTCTCTGAAATTTTGAGGTAGACTTCTAAAGAAACATTGGATTTCTATCCTTTCATCCTTTATGTAATATACATACTTCAACAACTCCAAAAACTTGTGGACATGTCCTTCCATGGATTTTTGTCCCAACCTAAGTTCTTTGAACTCTTTCCTCTTTTTGTCATAATATGTAGATGATAGGTATTTTTCCTTGAAATACCTTCTAAATAGCTCCCAGCTAATCCTATTTTCATTGATCGCTTTCACTTGCATGAGGTGCTCCCACCAAATTGAAGCTCTGACATTTAGATTATAAATGGAAATTCTGGCCTTTTCATTCCCTGAATAATCATCAATCCTGAAATATTTCTTCATTCCAAGAAGCCATGCCTCTGCCTTTTTGATAGTATTACCTTCTCCATCAAATGTGGGAGGCCTTGCCTTCATGAATTATCCTTGTGGAATTCCCTTGAACTTATTTCTTCCTCCTAACCTGCTAGAAGTATGCCTTGGACTTCTTTGGGAACCTCTGTAGTTACATGACCTACTGGAAGATCTTGAGGAGGGTGTTCTATGCCTTTTGCTGACAAAACTCTTTCTTGGGCTTGGATTCCTCCTCCTAGAACGACCTCTAGAGTGACTCTCTGCATCTCTTCCTTCTATACCTACATTTCTTGGGTTGGACCCAAGGTTTATCCTCTACTGCATATCAGTGAGGCTCTGCAAAATAATACCATTGAGTTGGTTCTGTTCTTCCTGAGCCTTCATCAATATTTCATTAAATCTTATTATGGTTTCAACCAAATTCTGAGTAGTTATTTTCTCCCTTATCCAATTGGATTCGGTCTCAACACATTCTCCCTACACATTTTATCCTAGTGCATCTTCACCATGTTCATAAGGATCCCTGCATCATTCATGGTCACCCTTTTCTTTTCCCTGTATGCTGTCTCTGCTACAACTATCCAATTTTTATCAACTACAACCAATGTGCATTATAAGGATATTTATTAGACATCATAGGAATGCATATAAAACTTAAAACATCCAAATTGAACAACAGTAAGTCATGGAATAATTAATAAAACTTATTAAGCTTTCTTTGCTTTGCCCCATCCCTGTAATTCTGGAAATTACCCATATGAACAACAAAATATTTTTTTTTTGTCAAAACAACTGCACTGGCGCTTTTCTGTTTGTAGGAACATTCATACTTTGTCCCAAACAACCCCATTGCTACAACCTTGCTCTGATACCACTCTGTCACATTCCCGACCACCTCGGTTCCCTTTAGAGGTGATGGGAGACAACCTTAGAAACCACTGCTAATCTTTTGTCTTCAAACTTCCATAACTTCTGCAAAAAACCATCTTCAGTCCGCAATCCGCAAGCCGCAATGTAGAATTTAGAAAGGCGGAACCACAATTTCACATTTTCTTAGAAACATCCCTCCGAATTCCGCAATCCACAATCCACCTAGCGCAATTCGGAGTCGTAACCACAAATTCCAACTTCGACGAAACACGCCTCTGACTTATGCAATCCACAATCCGTAGTGAGGAAATCGGAAGTCGGAACTCCAAAATCCTCCACTCCGGAAAACTTCACCTTCGAATTCCACAATCCATAATCTGCAATGGGGGATTCGGAAGTCAAAACTTCAATTCTCTATTTTGAAGAAATCACTTCTTTGACTTCCTCAATCCGCAATGCAGAACTCGGAAGTTGGAACACCAATTTGCACAACCCAGGAATATCACCTTTCCGACTACCGCAATCCGCAATGCGCCTTGTGGGACTCAGAAGTTGGAACTCCAACTCGCAACTATGGAGAAAGCACCCTTTCGACTTCCACAATCCACAATTTGCAATGCAGATTCGGAAGGTCGGGATCCCATCTGCACAACTTCTTAGGCCCATAAATTCTTCATCCTAAGTCCATTTTGGGAAAATCCAGTACCGTTGGAAAGATCTCTGGGAGATCTATGCAACTGCATGATCTTCAACCTCATCTGAGAAATCTAATCCTATCCTCCTTCCAACCCAAAATTTGGCGCCAAGCCTTATCAATGCCTCTTTTCCTCCCTGTAAGGATCTCTTACACTACTCTGTCATGGCCCTTCCCTTCCTTTGACCCATAGAGGGACCATGAACACAACATGGGGGTGCCTAATTCATCTCCTCATCCCAAGTGATGAAATACAACCATCTAAAGGTGTGTGCCATGCATGATGAACATACACAATGGAACTAAATCTTATTTAATGCATCTACAACATGAAAAAATAACAACATATTTAACACAAGCAAATGGTGAAATAATTAGACATTAACCAGCCTCATGCTCAGGTCTATATACAGAATCCCTACTGCTTAAATCTATGTGCTCATTTCATTCAAATGGACTGATGCAACAGATAATCATAATGGGAAATTAACATCATTTAGAACCACGGAATGGACATAATTTAAAACACAGAGAACACACTACTACATTTTTGGCCTTTAGAGGGGGTTGTCTTTTGCCCTCAAAAGTGACCTACGGGGGGGGTTTTGGCTTTGGGGGTAGTTTTGGAAAAACCGCCCCTAAAGGCACCGATGTTAAAATTTTTTCCCTTTAAGGGCGGTTTTTGACGAGATTGGAACCACCTCCAAAAGTGACTTTTGGGGGTGGTTTGTGACCCCCTTCGTAGAGGTCTACGGAGGCGGTTTTAAACCCCCCTCGTAGACCCCTTCATAGAGACCTATGGGGGTAGTTTTGAACCCCCTTCATAGAGACCTACAAGGGCGGTTGTGAACCCCCCTCATACAAACCTACATGGGCGGTTTGGAACCCCCCTCGTAGAGGACTATAGGGGTGGTTTCAAACCCCCCTCGTAGAGGCCTATAGGGGCGATTGTGAACCCCCCTCGTATAGTCCTATAGGGGCAGTTTGGAACCTTCCTTGTAGAGGCCTATATGAGCAATTTAGAACCCCCCTCGTAGAGGCTTATAGGGGCAGTTTTGAACCCCCCTCGTAGAGGACTATAGAGGCAGTTTGAAACTCCCTTCATAGAGGCCTATAGAGGCAGTTTGAAATCCCCCCATAAAAGTCTTTATTACAAAACTTTGGGGGTGGTTATAAATCCCCCTCGTAGGTACCTACGGAGGCAGTTCAAACCCCCCTCGTTGTAACATAGAATGACAGTTTTGAACCCCCCCTCGTAGTGACATATGAAGTCAATTTAGAACCCCCCTTGTAGCCATAATAAATCATAATAAAATATATTTTATTAAAAATATCAATATTGCAATATCATTAGGGCACGAAGGAATTGAACCTTCAACCTCCTGCTTGTAAAGTAGGCACTCTTCCATTGAGCTAGAACCCTTTAATAATTGGGGAAAGGGGAAATATTAACACCTAGATTGCATCATTTGTAATTCTCAAACAAAGACTGTATTTAATGGTATTGAAGATCTGCAATTATTTTCCAAAACAAAAACAAAGGTGCTTCATGCGTGGAAATAACACCCCAAAAATGCATATTCTATGCGCAAATAAAGCAATACAGAGGGAGATATGTTGAGAGATCAGAAAATATTGAACTCAATAGTTTTTTTACTTCAATGGCATCTTTCTTCTACACACCTTGGGAACTATCTTATTGTTCTAAAAGTTTTGTACCATTTATCTTTTGTGGCTCATCTCTTCCTCTAACAAACACAAGCTTACATAACAAGAGGGTAGCTATATCCTATGTACCTTATAATTCAAAATATTCAAACAATAGGGTGAGATAGGAAATCCCTGGCCTAGAGGACGTTTTTGACAAAGGCATTGCTAGTACTACGGGAAAGGTCACTTAACTAATTTTACAAACGCCGACTTATCAAATCTTCGAGCCTCTTTGTTTGTTTGATTTATTTTTTTTCCTTCATCGCTTGCTTGTTTTGGCTTCAAATCAATGTAGGCTAACCTGGAAATCTTCCTAATACATCAATAGCCATCAAAACTGTCTCTATAACAATCAATTGGGCCGAAATGAATGTTTTACTATGAATAGTTGAGAAATTGGCATAACATAGCAAACATAGGTTGCATGACATAATAAATTATTAAGGCGCAAATCTGGATTAAGGTGGTTTTTGATGATGAATTTTCCAATTTTATTTAGATGAAACAAACAGCCCACTAAACAAGTATCAATGGATGAATTTGGGATGAACCAAATTTGGTATTTTGATGATAAATTTCTGTTGTAAATTCCATAAATAATTGATGATAAGGAATCCTATAAAAATGAGAAACAATAAATTTTTCGAGGCCTGTAAACATATCTGAAATTTCTGATATAAATGCTTCTATTTCATATCTATAGAACAACAAACCGAAAGGAAGTTTTTAATAAGTTTTTTTTTTTGGTGTTGGAGGTAGGATTAGTGCCTGGGGTCATAGGCCGGCAAGCAATGAAAGACTCTTCTTGTGAAAAGCATGAGGTTAATAACCAAATCAGGGATTTACAACTAGTAGGCTATACTGTTTATCATGGCGGCATTAACTATTGGTGAATGATTTGTTTCAGAATCATAAAATATCATTAGCAAATCCCAACACAAGAATGGTGCATACACTTGAGAAAGGGACCAAACTTTTTTGAGACAGACTTGAGCTGCACTTGCTCACTATCATCTAGATTACAAAGAGAAATTAAGCTCTCTTAAGCAAAAGCTATAACAAGTGACATGATCTAGTTCACTATCTCACCCACACTAATAAGAGGGATCAACTGTGGATAAAATGTCTAGACATTTTGTTCTCCCTAGAAACTTAAGAATGCTTGCAATTCCCTTCGAAATTAGGAAAGAAATTTTAATTTGAAAGGTCTGTTGAAAATATGGATATACAGATCGCTTTGATGATGACCATGCACTCTATGTGTTGGTAGTAATAATGGGTCCTTTAACATGTTTCACTTAACTAAGCTTCCCAAGATTGGTTGAATATCTGCAAGGAAGGCTTCTCCAATTCAGGAGGAAAAGCACCATTTCTAATATGTGGTTGGATGCAACCTCCGCTTTATGCCTTAATAATAGTGAAGTTTGACTCGTGGGAGATTCGAGAGTCCCCACAAGTCTTCCTGAGTCCCAACTAGGCTGACTACTCAGTTCATACTTGGCCTGGGACTTGGGACTCTGCCAAACTTGGAAAACTTGGCAGACTCGGCTCTACTTGGGTAGGACTCGGCTCAGACTTGACTTAAAGCTAGCTCAAACTTTTCAGCATCCAGACTTCAATCAGACTTGCCCTCTAAAATCTTGAAGGTTGTTCTAAGTGTTGCCTACAAATAAACAAGAGATAACTTCCTTGGGAATAGAGGAGAATAAAGTGGATCAGGAGACCAAATCAAGATGTTATCCTGATGTTATCTCATTTCATCTTGATGATTCAGGGAATGAAAGTATCCTTGGTACAAGGGAAGGCACAGAAGGTATTTTCTGCAGGGATTCTCCAGTCATCGCTGGCAATGGTTTGTCACTGTGTAGCTCAATGTCAGCTGTAGTTTCTTAGCATAAAGATGTGCTTGAACTTTCTGCACTGGTTCTTGTTCCTATTTCAGGCTAATAGCTTGATGATAAATTCTTCATCTACATGTTTTCACTTTGAACACAAATCTGATTCTTCTAAACTGCATGTTGACCCTCTCTATCAAGATGCATGATAGTCTGAGGTAGTGCTCTCTAAATGGAAAGTTGAAAGACTCTTGATGATATTGAAAATGTAGCTAGGAAGAAGAAATGCATGGAGTCTGTTACCATTCAAACTAGCAGGCTAAACTTGCTAGTGAATGGCAATCATATGAGAAGGTTGAACCACTGTCACCTTAGCTCAATCTCTCTACTTCTTTGGGATTCATTATTGTCCCAAGGGAAGAGCCTTTTAGCATACCTTTCCATCTCATCCACACAACTACCTTCCAAACACCCTATACCAAAGATCAGTGCCTTCAGTGGAGTCAAATAGAAAATGAAGAAAGCACACCTTCTGTTGGGGAGGTTGGCAGTAAATGAATAATGTTAATGTCAACTCTGTAGTGACTTTTTAAGCATAAGCATAGACATTCATGACTGGTATAACTCACTTTAGGTAACTTAGTGATATATAGCGATATTAGAATAATTAGCTAAAGGACTGCCACAGTAAGTAAGCAATGATTTTATCATGTAAAGCTATCTCTAACTACTCAATAACAGCTGTGCATAAACCAATCCACTGACAGTACATAAATTGTTCCAAGTTGTTAACAAAGAGAAGTAATAAGCCACAGTATATATCAAAAGTATTAAGGCTAGAGTCAACTCATCTAGGAATAAGTATTATTTAAACATAAGAACAATATCCAAGTCAACTCTTTACCAACACCTTGAGACAGTCACTTTGATAGTATATTATTGCATAATACAAATTAAACAACAACAGCCAACACTTGTACCAGCAGCTATTTGGTGTCAATCTAAAGTATTTATCAACATTGAACAATAGTATTTAGTATTGATATTTCTCAGTATATACAAAAAACGAGCTAATAGTGGCAAGTATTATCACTTAACAAGTGTTTTCAATCACAAGAATCAACCATAAAGATCAACAGTTATCATCTACCAGTAGGTTACCATCATGAAACTAACAGTGTATATCAACAAAAGTAAACCATAACCAAGATCGTTAGAAGTATGAGACAGCCTTAAAAGAGACCTGTGCAAGTCTGCTTTAGGTCACAAAAAGACCCTCTCGAGGAGATCAAATTAATCCAATCCTTGAAACAACCCTAACCCTGATTTTTAGACAATTTTGCAAGTCTGTTTAGGTGAATTTGGGTACACAAATGAAGGAAATGAGTGACGCTTGGAGGATCTAGGCCTTAAGGAGTGGCCTGAAGTTTTAGGGTGCCTTAGATTTTATAAATTTTGAAAAAAAATTGAAATTTCAATTTTTTGTAAATTTTAGGGTTTCTGTTTTTTTTTTGTGTTTTTAGGGTTTTAAGGTTTAAAAAAAACCCTAATGAAGAAGGCCTTGAGGTTCTAGGGCTAAAATGGCCCCGAAGAAAAAAATGACCCCTCTCCCTGGGCAGATATCTGAAAGTGAGTTGGTACTGGTACAACGTAACAGAGTCCAAGAAGATGGGAGGACGCAATGAACATCAACAAGTAGAAGTAGAACAAGAAGCGTATACCTCAGTTAGTGATAACAGTAAAACTTGTTGGCACATAATTAAAACATGATTCATTGTTTCATAAAGATGAAAGAAGCTCTACTATTAAAGAGAGTGAGGATTTTGGATTTCCTAGGATGTTTGTTAGTAATGTGGGTGTGAAAATGATGGGGTTGTATCTATGGTATCATCAACACACCAAATTGTGAAGTGTTTAGCACATAGTGTAGATGTGACTAGATTGGATGCTTCTGTGTGTCACGCTATCGATATAATGAGGGGCATGAAACAGACTATTATAGACATTGATGTCTTGAATCTTGATTGAGGTGTGAGTTGATTTAAATGAAATTCTTGCAATGGATGAAGCAAATCAAGATAAACAGTCTCATTATCCTCACACGTTTAGGGGTACAAGTACCAAAAGTACCAGAATTACTTCTTTGCAATGCAATGGAGCTAAAGGTTTAGAATGTGACTATACAATAATTTACAAAACATAAAAATGAAGATTGGAATAGTGGTACAGATCATATCCTGGTTGAAAAACTTGCTTATTCGATGTCAAAAGCATGGGATATAGTAGGTGAAGATGACAGGGATACATATTTAATTGAAAAGGTATATAGGCTTTCAATCTGTAAGAGTAAGGGAGTTGTTAATCCAAGTTTGGTTCATTTTCCCATTTGTTCCTAGAGGTTTCAAAAGTGATTGCCATTGTCACGGGCTACAAGAGTACTCAACCACTTCTGAAGGAAACATAGATAAAGGTGGTGCGGATTGTCATTAACAAGTGTATGACATCACAAGTATGAATAATAATTATGGTTGTTTTCAACACTCTGCTGTTCAGATAAGTTTACGTAATAGTTATTTAAATATCTAGTACATATTGTTATCTGAGATTATTCACTTGAGGTTAGGGGAAACATCGGAAAGACCTTTCTGATAACTAATGAATTTCTATTTGCTAAGGTGACTGCTTTTGCTATAGACAGTAAGATACGCTAGTTAGTAGAACTGATAACCTAAATCTAGTGATTGAATTTTCTAGATAGGTTGGTAATTGTTCTGGAAAGCAGAGTCAAGAACCTTGGATGGCTCATACTGAAGGCAAGATGAATAATCACTTAAACTTCTCCAGTTTTGCACATAATTAGATCAGTTATACTCACATTGGCCATTTTGTAACACTCCATAATATTTTAGTGGTGAGAATTCCACGAAGTGGCCGTGGAGAATTGGTCTTGAATCCCAGCAACCACACCACTAAAAAACTAATAATATGTTGTGGACAGGATTCCAAAACAGAAATTGTGTTGTTAAAAAGGATCTCTGATCATTAGAACATATCTATCTTGAATATGTTTATAGGAAATTGTGTGGATCTTGTCATTTTTATTCCCTCTATGCTTTGACTGGGTAGTAAATCTAATTGAAATCCACTCTCGCTTTCTTAAAACTCAAGTGTTACCATTTAAACAATTTCCTTTTTGCTTATAGATGGAATAATAAAGGTAGGATGCTTCAATAGGACTTGATGTCTAGAAGTTAGACAAATATGCACTTAAGACTCAAGTTAAATTGATAACTAAAATACTCATTAGGGTTATGGAGAGGATTTGCTGGAGAATTGTAGGTGTTGAACGAGGCTAGAGGTTTTCAAGGAATTTTGGGTGTTAATATAGGATAGAGATTTTCACAAAATTGTGGGCATTAATGCAGGATTTTCACATAATTGTGTGTGTTCATCTTGTATTCTCTGTTTTGAAAGAAGAATGAAGAGTGAATAGGAGAGGAAATCCTCTAAGATTTTTGTTGTTGTTTCTACGTGTTTCTCACTGCAGAGTCCATACTCAACTGTATATTTTTTTTTATTGACTGTGAATTCAAGCTTGTTTTCCTATTTGTATACTTTTCAAAGATTTATACTCTGTTTTGAATAATATAAGCAATGACTTTAAATGCAATAACTACTAATTTATGACTATACACACATTAAGGTAACTTATAGATTGGGGCCACCTCATCGTCATCTCTTGTGCCAACCAGTAGTTGGAGTGGGGAATTTGACATTTATTTGTGAGTTGGAAACTGCCATTTGGGGTTCCCATTTTGTATGGCACAATGACAATTTCAAATTTATGGTCTATGAAAGATACAACAGTACTAGGGCATTTTTACAAAAGCCAATGTTATGGTCTATGAAAGATACAACAGTGTTGAGGCATTTTTTAAAAGCCAATACTACCATAATCGATCGATATTAGAATAGGTTGTTAACTTGGAAGACGTTGGATTTTAGTGTTCTACTGGCTTGCTAAGACAATATTGGGAGCTTGATTTTCTTACCCCCTCTTTAATTCATGGCCTTCATTTTCTTACTCCCTCTTTAATTCATGGCCTTCATTCTCATCTGATATTGATGTTATGATGATTACAACAAGATTTTTTGGTCTTCTAGTAAGCATTCTATTGACTTTTGAACTCAGGAAACAATATCCCTTGATTATATTAAATAATATTCCTTGATTATATTTTTAGGACATTTCAACTTAAATCAAGCATATTGCAAAAGTCATGTAAACCATTCTATTGAAATTGTTAATTTTTGAGCATTAATTCAATATACTCTAAGATCTTTACTGAGAGAATAACATGTACAACATATCAAGTATAACAATGCATATCAATCACACCAAGCAATCACATGAGACAATAGACACACAAAGTTTCACTGGGGAAAACCATAAAGGTGAAAAACCCCACAACTTCCTCAGAGATAGAAAGAGCAATGATACAACCCAAGTACAAGAGATAGTCTTCTCTAGCAACTACTCCTCCTTCCTCACTTGTGCGCCACTTTCCGAGTAGTGTCGAAGTGAATAATGAGATGATTAAATAGAGTGCCTCCCGCACTCTATTTATACATGACCTAACCTGCCTAATAACCTAACAGGGCCGACTTGTCTAACTCAGTCTAATAACCCATGGTTATACTAATCAGGGCCGACCCCACACTTGGTGGTCTAATAACCCATCACTGCAAGTTATGACACTTGCAACACTTGTCAATACAAATGAAGACACTTCCGTATAGAGGAATAATAACATCTCTATAGGAGTACAATATACATTGGTGAAATACATTCCGAAGTTACAATTACATCAACAATTCCTCTTAACTAGGAAGGTATTTCTCGACACAGATACTCTAGCACAAGTCTTCTTCTTTGGATCATCATTAGTGAATCATCATACTCGAATCATTGTCATCATCACTGCTGCTGCTATCTCAATCAATCTCCAATCTACTCGTCATAGGAAGTTCTACAGAGCTAGTCCCTTTTCATACTAAATGTAGGCCCACCACCTATAGGTATTCATCATCAGTGGCCATACTGTGGAACCTAGGACTAATTATGTGCATCAACAAAACCTTGAAAGAGCATCCCAGGACTGATTACGAGCTTACTGCTCAACCTATCGGATCTCCTAGGATATCTTACATGTTGACCTTCACAAAACCTACTCAGAGCATCCCAGGATATTACGAGCACACCGCTCTACCTGTCTGGATCTCGATAGAGCATCCTAGGCTATTGCGAACACACCGCTCTACTTGTACGGATTTTAAAGGATATTTTCTATGTGAACTTTCGCAAAACCTACTCAGAGAATCCCAGGAGGTTACGAGCACACCGCTCTACCTGTCCGGATCTCGATAGGGCATCTGAGACTGTTACGAGCACATCGCTCTACCTGTCCGGATTTTAAAGGATCTTTTCTATGCGAAACTGTAGCAAAAACTACTCAAAGCATCCCAGGATGTTACAAGCACACTTCTCTACTTGTCTGGATCTCGATAGAGCATCCCAGGCTGTTACGAGCACACCCCTCTACCTGTCTGGATTTTAAAGGACCTTTTCTATGCTACATGCACAACTTGTCCATGGCCACAGAGTATCAACCTGATACTCACCATACATCATCCTGATGTACATGAACAACCTGATCATCATCATAGCATCAACCTTATGCCTGTCATCTAGAGAAACATCCTGAAGCTCGTTATCTGTGATCATCCTGATCATCATCATAGAATCAACCTGATGCATATCATCTAGAGCAACATCCTGAAGCTCGTCATCTGTGATCATCCTGATCAAACAATATATCCATCTGATGCATACAAAGTATCTACCTGATACATATCATCATACATGATCTACCTGATCATATAATGCATCCACTTGATACATACATAAGTACATGATCTACCTGATCATACAATGCATCCACTTGATACATACATAAGTACATGATCTACCTAATCATACAATGCATCCACCTGATACATACATAAGTACATGATCTAGCTGATCATACAATGAATCCACCTGATACATATACAAAAAATACCTGATCCACCTGATCATACAATGTATCCACTTGGTACATAAATACATGATCCACCTGATCATATCAAGCATCCAACATGATGCATATACAAATATATCAAGCATCTAACATGATGCATATACAAATACATGATCAAACTGATCAAAGCATCCAACATGATGCATATACAAAGCAGTAACTGGAGCATCGTCCTAATTCTCATCATCTAGCGCTTACATCCATAGCCATGGGAAAGATTCTCCTCTCACCATGCTTGGAATGGCTCCTGCAAATGTGTCCATCACTTCTTCCTCAAAGTGTCATCAATCTTAGAAACACCAAGTCTCTCTCTTAAGTACTCAAACTTCACTCTGGCTAGTTGTTTCGTCAACACATCTGCAACCTGCTCATTCTTCGTAACATACAGGAGCTTCACTGCTCCTCTCTGCACCATATCCATGATATAGTGCTATTTGATCTCAATGTGCTTTGACCTGTCATGGAACACCGGGTTCTCAGATAGCTTCACACAACTTTGGTTGTCACAAAAGATACCAGTAGCCTCCAACGGGAGATCAAATAACTCAGACAGTAGCTTTTAGAGCCATACTACCTCACAACTAGCCAAACAAGCTGTGACATACTTTGCCTCGGCTGTACTCAGTGCTATGCAGGACTTCTTCTTGCTAAACCAAGAGATCACACTTGATCCCATACTGAAGCAGCACCCAGATGTGTTCTTCCTATCTGCAGCACTGCTTTCCCAGTCCAAATGAACATAACCCTACAGGTTAAAATTTTGATTCGCATCATACTTGAGTCCATAATCAATTGTTCCCTTCAGGTATCTTAGAATATGCTTTACAACAACCAGGTGAACACCTCTGGGATCCATCAGAAACTGGCTCAATGTGTTCACCGCAAAGAAAATATCTCGTCTAGTGTTCGTCAGGTACATCAAGGACCCAATCATCTGACGATACACTGTGACATCAATCGGATCAGATGAAGCATCACATAGAAGCTTCAGGTTCGATGCCATAGGTGTGGCCATGGCCTTGCAGTCCATCATCCTAAACCTCTTCAGGATCTCTACTGCATACTTCCCTTGTCCAAGGAAGATTCCATATGCACTATGCCACACCTCCATGCCTAGAAAATAGTGCATCATCCCTAAGTCCTTCATCTCGAACTCGGCAGCAAGCTTCCTCTTGGTATCAACAATCAATCCATCCTCATCTGTAACAAACAAGTCATCCACATACAGAAGTAGTATCACAGGATTTCCTTCCTCAACCTTGTAGTAATGGTTGGAATCTGCTTTACTCTTAGTAAAGCACAAACGGGATAGAATGTTGTCTATCCTACCATACCAAGTCCTAGGAGCTTGCTTCAAGCCATACAAGGCTTTCTTCAATCTGCACACATATGACTCTTTGTCATGTGTCTCAAAACCAAGTGGCTGCTCCACATACACTTCCTCTTCGACTACACCATTCAAGAAAGTTGTCCTGACATCCATCTAGTGTATCTTCCATTTCATCACTACAGCTAGAGAAAGTACTGATCTGATGGAAGTGTACCTGGCTACATGAGTAAAAGTCTCTTCATAGTCTATTCCCTCTTTCTGGGAGAAGCCACGAGCTACAAATATCACTTTGTACTTTTCTATGTTGCCATCTACAGCATTCTTGATCTTGTAGATCCATTTGGAAGTCACAATGGACTTCCCTTTAGGTCTTGGGACTACATCCCAAACATCATTCTTCATGATCGACTAGTATTCCTTGACCATGGAATCCTTCCATTCTTTCTTTTCCACTGCTTCTTCATAACTGGAAGGTTCTTTGTTCATAATATCACAGAGTAGGGAAACATAACTGGTATGCGATCTAGTCCTTTTCCTTTCTCTTTGTTCTTCTTTTGGAATGCCAAATCTTTCTGCATCTTGAATGAGCTCTCTAGCCCATGCAGGTTTCCTCTTGTGAGAGTTCTTCTCACGAGGTGGATCTACATGTATTTGGGATCTTCAACTTCACGATCTGCTTCTGGAATTGATTCAGTCATGATGGTGTCTTGAAATCTGTTTTCCTTTGGTTCTTCATGATCTTCAACAGGTGCCTTCTTTGATTTGATGTAAGCTGAGTCCTCATCAAATGTTACATCCCTACTGACATCAATCTTCTTGAACCCTGGAAAGTATATTCTGTAAGCCTTTGAGCTTTCACTGTACCCCACAAAGATGCCCTTCTTTCCTGAAGGATCTAGCTTTGTCTTCTTTTCCTATGGAACATGTGTATATACTGGACAACCAAATATTCTAAGATAGCTGACTTCAGGTTTCTTACCAGAGAATACCTCTTTTGGTGTCTTGTTGTCCAATATCTTGTGAGGTGTTTTATTCTGCACATATACAGCTGTCCTAGTTGCTTCTGCCCAAAGATGCATAGGAAGATCCTGGTCATGCATCATTTCCCGTGCTTCTTCCATGATTGTTCTATTCTTCTTTTCTGCAACTCCATTTTGTTGTGGATTGTAGGGAGCAGTCAACTCCCACTTAATCCTTGAATCACTGCATAGCTTCTTGAAGTCACCTGAAGTGAATTCTCCGCCATTGTCAGATCTGAATGTCTTGATCTTCTTATCAGTTTGATTTTCCATTAATCTTGAACTTATCAAACACTTCATCCTTATTCTTCAAGGAATAAACCCAAGTCTTCCTAGAGAAATCATCAATGAAAGAGACATAGTATACATACCCACTCAGAGAACTGGATGACATCGGACCGCATACATTAGAGTGGATAATCTCCAAGATTCCTTTTGCTTTGCTTGCACTGCTTGGAAATGCCTTCTTAATGTTCTTTCCTTTTGCACATCTTTTGTAAACACCTTCATGCTTTGTGTTGATTTCAGGAAGACCCTCTACATCTTTGCTTGCAATTGGTAGTGCTCTATAGTGCACATGTGCAAGCCTTCTATGCCAAAGTTCACTTGTCTCCATGGATTCATGTACCATGGCATGTTCAGGTTGTCCCTTCAATTTGTACAATCCTCCCTCTTGCTCTCCAATCACTACTGCATCATCTATAGTTTTACCCTTGGCCACATTAGGACTTGGCCATCCACAAATGAAACCCTCATGCCTTTTGCATCCAATGCAGATATGGAGAGTAGGTTCTTTATTAGCCCAGGTACATATAGAACATCTTTCATCTTCAAGGACTTCCCAGAGTCTAGGTTGTAGGAAGTTTCACCACTTACCTTGATAGGATATTGATAGTTATCCCCAAGTTTCACTTTATGGGGTGACTCATGTTCAGATAGATTTACAAAATATTCTTTAAACCCAGTCACGTGTTTGGAAGACCCACTATCAATAATCCAATCATTACATCCATGAGAGATAGTACCTGTGAGAGAAGAGATTAGAACATATTCATCTTCACTTGATAAAGTATCACTTTCTGCCCTAGCCTTCTTCTTGGGAGGTTCATCATCCTCGGCAGCATGAGCATGAAACCTCTTCTTGTTGTACCTCTTATTCTTGTTGAATTTGTTGTTGTTATCTTTCTTCTTCTTGGGACAATTTGAAGCAAAGTGTCCTACTTAATTGCAATGGAAACATCGAACATGAGATAGATCTTTCTTCTTGTGATGAGGGTGAGAATGTTTATGAGATCTCTCCCTCTTAAACTTGCTTCCTTTGGTGTATGCTGTGAGAGCTTGATCTTCATTCCCCATATTTTCTTCTCAATCCACAAGCCTCGCTTCTTCTTGTGAGCATTCCTCCCATAGTCTACTGAATGAGATTAACTTCCTTCTTGCACAGATTCCTTGGATGAAGGAGTCCCATGACCTAGGTAGGCCATTCAATGTGGTCATGACAACTTCACCATTGTCCACTACTTCATCCACAGCTTCAATTTTTTCCTTGATCTAAGAGACCTTAGAAAAATAAGATTGAATGGTCTCTCCATTCTGAAGCTTTACCCCTTTCAATTGGTTCCGCAGAGTCATCTTCCGATTTATGTTCTTCCCTTCAAATAGCTTGGTTAGGGAATCAAACATCTCCTTGGGTGTCTTTAGAGATGACACATGTGGTATGAGATGGTCTTTAATAGAATCATCAATGATCCTCTTTGCCTTGACCAAGTTCTTCTTATGTAAGGCCTTAGCCTCTTCTTCCTCTGGGACAGGGATCCTATACTTTCATGCTTGGAAGTTATCAGCCCCTTCAAGCTTATCCTCAATCTTGGTGTGGTGAGACATCTTAAAAAGTACTTCAAATGGAAATAGAAAATATTTAGCTCTTACCACTTGATTTGCAGAAATCTGGATCTGGTGCTGGATTAGGGTTTGTTAGAGAAACCCTAAAAATTAAAAATGTGAATTTCAACTTTCTGAAAGGATAGAAATATGCGCCTTGATGAGTTGATCATATTGGTATACTCAGAATTTGAAATCTGCAAAGTTTCACCCTTCAGAAATGCTTTTCAATCTCTCGGATTCACTTGGGAGAACCCTGAATTAGGGTTTGAGTTTCCCGGAGCTTCACCCAACCAAAAATATCAATCCAAAGCTCTAAGTTTCGATTTTTTCAAGGAGCTTCCAAATATGTCCTCAAATTTCAGAAATTCCTATTTTTGTGGAAAGCCTAATTTTTAGGGCCAAAAATGAAAGTGCCCAGAATTGAATTATGATTGGACAGAAAGATGCACCTTGTTGAAGAGAGTTAAAATACCCTACTTCCTTTCAAGATCCGTGGAGAGAAACCCAATAAACAAGAAACCCTAGTTTCCGCAACTGCATAGTGTCTTCTTCTCATGTTAGCTCTAATACCATGTTAATTTTTTAGCATTAATTCAATATACTCTAGGATCTTTACTGAGAGAATAACATGCACAACATATCAAGTATAACAATGCATATCAATCACACCAAGCAATCACATGAGACAATAGACACAGAGTTTCACTGGGGAAAACCATAAAGGTGAAAAACCCCACAACTTCCTCAAAGATAGAAAGAGCAATGATACAACCCAAGTACAAGAGATAGTCTTCTCTAGCAACTACTCCTCCTTCCTCACTTGTGCGCCACTTTCCGAGTAGTGTATAAGTGAATAATGAGATGATTAAATAGAGTGCCTCCCACACTCTATTTATACATGACCTGACCTGCCTAATAACCTAGCAGGGCCGACTTGTCTAACTTAGTCTAATAACCCATGGTTATACTAATCAGGGCCGACCCCACACTTGGTGGTCTAATAACCCATCACTGCAAGTTACGACACTTGCGACACTTGTCAATACAAATGAAGACACTTACGTATAGAGGAATAATAACATCTCTATAGGAGTACAATATACATAGGTGAAATACATTCCGAAGTTACAATTACATCAATAGAAATAAAATAAACCATGAATTAGAGGACGTATGAGATTATCTGTATACATAATCAAAATTTTGGCATAGGATGGACATATTGTTTATTAACCAAGGTGAAGGAATGGAAAAAAGATACACTTGCTAAAAATAAGCATGTTATGAATTGTTGCAGTTGACAACTTGACACACACATATTTATTGTCTTACTCTACATCACATGCAAACTAAGGAATTTAGGAATGCAAGTTTGTTGCTTCCAAATACAAAAGAGGAAGCAGTTGTAAGCAATGATAATTTCAAGAACAAGATATATTCAAGAATCAAGTCAAATACATGTATGTAGATGTGGAGAAGTCATCAAGAAAAACATCTTGTTAAGAGGAGAGATATGTACTACAGTGCCAACTTAAACTGAGTGTTGACTGAAAATAGTCATAACCTTAATATCATTGAGAAAGAAGTAGCTTTTTGACAACAAATTGGATTTGATATTAGGAGGTGGATGGGATCCAACGATTAATGAGTGCACAGTGTTTGTCAAGGCTCAAATCCCTGAAGTGGACTGTGGAAAGTAAAACAATGCTTCTTAGTGAATTGTAGAATGTACATAAACATCAGCTTAAGCTATAATTACAGATCAAAGGGAGAAAAATTCCTTACAGCTTATGTACCATTAGGATTATCAGGAGGTTGGAAAATACCTTGCAGGAAATCAGGATTTACAAGGAATTAATACAAAGAATTGAAGAAAGAACACAATAAACTCAGTACCATCTGTATCAGTCGTGTCCCAATTTTGGTAATTGTATGTAGGTCATTCCTAACTATTTTTATTTTTGTGTGCATGCATTTCTAAATTTTTTGGGCATTTCTTGTTTAGCATATAGGAGTATATTGGGTTTTGTTGATGTATATGTAACTTCGGAATGTATTTCATATATATTTATTGTACCCTTATAAGAGATGTGTTATTCCTCTATAAGGAAGTGTCGTCATGTGTATTGACAAGTGTTGCAAGTGTGTGTATTTGCCGATGGGTTATTAGACCACCATGTGTGGAGTCGGCCCTGAAATATATATTATATTGTGGATGTACCTCGCTAGACAAGTTGGCCCCATAGTGTAACTGGGAAAACAGGTTAAGTATAAATAGAGATCGGGAGATCTCTATTTGATCACTCGGAAACTCACACTTCTCTCACTCAGAAAGTGGTGCACTAGTGAGGAGGAGTATCATCTGCTACTAGGAGACTATCTCAGTGCATTTTGGTTGTACTTTGGTTGAGCCATTGCTCTCTCTATCTTTGAGGAAGTTGTGGGGTTTTTCACCTTATGGTTTTCTCCATGGAAACTCTGTGTCTCTTGTCTCTCATGCTTTTGATTCTTGTGATGCTTGTCATGCTTATTATGATTGTTATGCATTGATATATTGTACATGTTATTCTCTTAGTAAAGATCCCAGAGTATTGTGAATTAATGCTCAAAATTTAACATGGTATTAGAGCTAACCTGAGAAGAAGACATTGTGCAGTGACAGAAACTAGGGTTTCTTGTTTATTGGGTTTCTCTCCATAGATTTTGGAAAAGTAGTATAGTAGATTGACTCTACTCATCAAGGTGAATCTATCTGCCCAATCAGAATTCAATTATGAGCATTTTCAGATTTGACCCTAAACATTAGGGTTTCCTAAAAAATAGGAATTTCTAGAATCTAAAGACATAGCTGGAAGATCCTTGCAAAAATCAAAGTTTAGAGATTTGGATCAAGATTTTTGGTTGGGTAGATCTCTGGGAAACTCAAACCCTAATTCAGGGCTCTCCTCAATGAATTCGGGAAGACAAAAAGGTAGTTTTGAAGGGTGTAGATTTGCAGATCTCAAATTCTGAATACACCAGGTTGATCAGCTCATCAAGGCGCATCTTTCTATCCTTTCAGAAAGTTGAAATTCACATTTTGAATTTTTAGGGTTTTTTCGACAAACCCTAATCCGGGACCAGATCCAGTTTTCAGAAATTCAAGTGGTAAGACCTAAAACTTTTCTATTTCCATTTGAAGTACTCTTTAAGATGTCTCACCAGACCAAGCTTGAGGATAAGCTTGAAGGGGCTGATAACTTCCGAGCCTGGAAGTATAGGATTGGGTTAATCCTAGAAGAGAATGAGTTGGACTCATATATAAAAGAAGACATCCCTATCCCAGAGGATGAAGAGGCTAAGATATTGCGTAAGAAGAACTTGGTTAAGGAAAAGAGAATAATTGCTGATTCTATCAAAGACCATCTCATTCCCCATGTGTCATCTCTGAAGACACCCAAAGAGATGTTTGACTCCCTGACCAAGTTATTTGAAGGGAAGAACATAAATCGGAAGATGACTCTCCAGAATCAATTGAAAGGGGTCAAGATGTTGAATGGAGAAAGCATTCAATCTTACTTCTCCAAGGTCTCTTAGATCAAGGAACAACTTGAAGCTGTGGATGAAGTAGTGGACAATGGTGAAGTTGTTATGACCACTCTGAATGACCTACCTAGGTCATGGGAATCCTTTATTCAAGGAATCCGTGCAAGAAATAAATTGATCTCTTTCAGTAAACTGTGGGAGGAATGCTCTCAAGAAGAAGCCAGGCTTGTAGCTCGAGAAGAGAAAATGGGAGGTGAAGATCAAGCTCTCGCAGCTCACACCAAAAGAAGCAAGCCCAAGAAGGAGCACTCTCACTACAAGAAGTCCACTCACTATCAGCAAAGAGAATCATTGCTGATTCTATCAAAGACCATCTCATTCCCCATGTGTCATCTCTGAAGACACCCAAAGAGATGTTTGACTCCCTGACCAAGTTATTTGAAGGGAAGAACATAAATCGGAAGATGACTTTGCGGAATCAATTGAAAGGGGTCAAGATGTTGAATGGAGAAAGCATTCAATCTTACTTCTCCAAGGTCTCTTAGATCAAGGAACAACTTGAAGCTGTGGACGAAGTAGTGGACAATGGTGAAGTTGTTATGACCACTTTGAATGACCTACCTAGGTCATGGGACTCCTTTATTCAAGGAATCTGTGCAAGAAAGAAATTGATCTCTTTCAGTAAACTGTGGGAGGAAAGAAACTAGGCTTGTAGCTCGAGAAGAGAAAATGGGAGGTGAAGATCAAGCTCTCGCAGAGCACACCAAAAGAAGCAAGCCCAAGAAGGAGCATTCTCACTACAAGAAGTCCACTCACTATCACCAAAAGAATAAGAAGGATCTAAGGTGCTTCACATGCAATGAGAAGAGTCATTTTGCTCCAGATTGTACCAAGAACAAAAGGGATAACAACAACATCTCCAACAAGAAGAAGAAGGGCAGCAAAAGAAAGTTCCATGCTCATGCTACCGAAGATGATGAACCTCCAAAGAAGAAGGCTAGGGCAGAAAGTGATGATAGTGATGATGACTCATCAAGTGAAGAAGAGTATGTTCTAATCTCTGCTCTCACAGATACTATCTCCCATGGTTGTAATGATTGGTTAATTGACAGTGGGGATTCCAAACACATGACTGGGTTTAAGGAATCTTTTGTAAACCTATCTGAACATGAATCACCCCATAAGGTGAAACTTGGGGATGATTATCAATACCCAATCAAAGGAAGTGGTGAAGCCTCCTACAACCTAGATTCTGGAAAATCTTTGAAGATGAAAGAAGTCCTTTATGTACCTGGGATCAAGAAGAATCTTCTCTCCATCTCTGCATTGGATGCAAAAGGCATGAGGGTTGCATTTGTAGATGGCCAAGTCCTAATGTGGCCAAAGGATAAAACAATCGATGATGCAGTAGTGATTGGAGAGCAAGAGGGAATATTGTATAAATTAAAGGGACAACCTGAACATGCTATGAAGACAAAGATTCATCCATAGTCATGGATCACATAGAGGTATGTATAATTTGTTTTTGCAAAGGTTAACGAATGAGTTATGCAGGTCATTGAAGAGAACAAGAACACATTGCTAGACATAACTAGCAAATATGATGACCAGGTATGTTTTTGTTACATATATCGTATACTTTTGTATGATTGATAATGATTACTCTTGAAGTTACAAGTTTGGGTAATCTAGGGCTTATGCATATTATGTTTCTTACCTTAATTGATGATATGGCTAACCATAAGAGTCATAGGTTTGAGTAATCACGGGTTTAGGTATATTATGTTTATGACTAACCATAAGAATGCTTATTATTTTTGTTTGAAATGATCCTGACTATACATGCTTGAGATTATTGTGTTTTGATAGTATCAAGATTATACTAATGAATGTGTGATTATGTATGAGACCTCGAGGATAACACAATAGTGATACTAATAAGCATGCATAGAGATCAAGGATGAATATAAGTTCAAGGACAGGTAATCCAGGAAGCAAAGATCAAGAGGGATCACACTCCAGTTGCCCCTGCAAGGAAGCAAAGATAAAGAAGAAGCACACTCCAGTAGTTTCTCCAAGGATGCAGATATTCAGAGGGAGTTGACCATCTTTTTATATTCCACAACAGAAAGGTGTAGAAGAAGCTACTTCAGCAGCTCCTGCAAGGAAACAAAGACTCAGAGGGAGTCCACCCAACAAACAAACAAAGATAAGTATTTTAATTACCATTTCTTACATATTTGTTTGTTTAAATAAAATTGTTCAATGATGTATATGTTTATGTTCCTAGACTTAGGATATGTATTGTGCATATTAGAATGATTGCATTAATGAACAATATACTACTAATATGAATGTGATGGGTAAGTGGCCTATGGCACTGTACAACATTCCATTGCTACTTATCTAGAATGAAACCTCTTTGCTGACATGTTGGGAGTAGTGCAAACACTTAACAATGTTCTGGTAGAGATTGGAAGGCATCTAGAAAGTTACAGGATATGGACAAATGTTGTATTGAAGCATTGACTAAAATAATTGCATGACTGTGTGACATATTTCTTTATGTATACGAATTTGTTTTGAAAACTATGAGATGTTTCTAATCATGCAATTTAACTTGTCTTGTAGGAAAGATCATATGCCATCACTTACAAAAGAAGAACTATAACATTTGTTTAGCAACAAAATTATCTATTGAAGATATTGAAGTTCCTAGGATATGGGGAGAATGCCATGATCCGTCGATCATGAAGAATGATGTTTGGGATGTATTATCAAGACCTGAAGGGAAGTTTGTTATGACTTCCATATGGATCTATCAGATCAAGCATGCTGTAGATGGCAGCATAGAGAAATATAAAAGTGATGAAATAGAAGATACACCAGATGGATTTCAAGACAACTTTCTTGAATGGTGTAGTTGAAGAATAATGGTATGTGGAGCAACCACTTGGTTCTGAGACACATGACAGGAAATCATATATGTGCAGAACTTGGTATGGTAGGATAGGCAGCTTTCTATCCAGTTTGGGCTTTACCAAGAGTAAAGCGGGTTCCAACCTTTACTACAAGGTTGAGGAAGGCAATCCAGGGATACTCTTATTGAATGTGGATGACCTGTTTGTAACAAGAGATGTAGATTGATTGCCGACACACAGCGGAAGTTTGCAGCCGAGTTCAAGATGAAGGACTTGGGGATGATGCACTATTTCCTAGGTAGGAGGTATGGCAGAGTACAGATGGGATATTCCTTGGACAAGGGAAGTATACTGTAGATATCCTGAAGAAGTTCGGGATAATGGATTGTAAGGCCATGGCCACACCTATGGCATCGAACCTGAAGCTTCTATGTAATGCTTCATCTGAGCCGGTTGATGTCTCTATGTATCGTCAGATGATTGGGTCCTTGATGTACCTGACGAACACGAGACCAGATATTTGCTTTGAGGTGAACACATTGAGCCAGTTCCTGACAGATTCGAGGAGTGTTCACCTAGTTGTTGTAAAGCATATTTTGAGGTACCTGAAGGGTACAGTTGATTATGGGCTCAAGTATGCTGCGAATCAAAAGTTTAACTTGCAAGGTTATGTTGATTCAGATTGGGAAGGCATGCGCTGCATATAGGAAGAGCACATATGGGTGCTGCTTCAATATGGGATCAGGTGTGATCTCTTGGTTTAGCAGGAAGCAGTCCTGCGTAGCACTGAGTACAGCTGAGGCAGAGTATGTTGCAGCTTGTTCAACTAGTTCTGAGGCAGTATGGCCTCGGAAGCTACTGTCTGAGTTATTTGATCTCCCGTTGGATGCTACTGGTATCTTCTGTGATAACCAGAGTTGTGTGAATCTGTCTGAGAACCCAGTGTTTCACAACAGGTCGAAACACATAGAGATCAAATATCACTATATCAGGGATATGGTGCAGAGAGGAGCAGTGAAGCTCCTGTATGTTGCGACGGATGAGCAGATTGCAGATGTATTGATGAAGCCATTAGCCAGAGTGAAGTTCGATTACTTCAGAGAGAGGCTTGGTGTTCTTCAGATCGATGGCACTTCGAGGAAGAAGTGATAGAGACATTTGCTGAAGCCATTCCAAGCATGTTGGAAGGAGGATCCTTCACATGGCTGTGGATGTAAGTGCTCGATGATGAGCATTAGGATGATGTTCTAGTTTTTGCTCTGTATGATCAGTTGGATCATTTACATTTGTGTATATATGCATTAGGATGATGCTGGATATGATCAGTTGGATCATTTATATGTATATGTATGTATGCATCATGTTGGATGTTGGATATGATCAGTTGGATCATTTGTATGTATTTTGTATATGCATCATGTTGGATGCTTGGACCATGTATCTGTATTTGTATCAGGTGGATACATTGTATGATCGGGTAGATCATATATGTTGATATGTATCAGGTATGATCAGATGGATCATGTATTTGTTTGTATCAGGTGGACACATTGTATGATCAGGTGGATCATGTATGATGATATGTATCAGGTAGATACTTGGTATGCATCAGGTGGATGCAGTGTATGATCAGGATGATCATAGATGATGAGCTTCAGGATGTTGCTCCAGATGACATGCAACAGGATGTTGCAGTGATGATGATTAGGATGATCATGTGTACATCAGGATGATGTATGGTGAGTATCGGGATGATAATTTATGGCCATGGATCAGGTTGTGCAGATGAGCATGTTTGGGAGATCCTATAGGTCGGAGTTGTGTACCCGTAATAACCTGAGATGCTCTTTCGAGACATTTCTCTGGGAGGACATGTAATTTGTGCCCTGGGAGATTTCAGGTCGGAGTTGTGTACCCGTAACATCCTGAGATGCTCTTGCGAGGTTTTGTCCTATGGCATGTAATTTGTGTCATGGGAGATTTCAGGTCAGAGTTGTGTACCCGTAACATCTTGAGATGATCTTTTGAGGTTTTTCCATGACCACATGTAATTTGTGCCCTGGGGATATTTCGGGTCGGAGTTGTGTACTCGTAACATCCTGAGATGCTCTTGCTAGGTTTTTGTGGTGACCACATGTAATTTGTGCCCTGGGGAGATTTCAGGTCAGAGTTGTGTACCCGTAACATCCTGAAATGCTCTTGCTAGGTTTTATGGTGGGGTCATATGTAATAAGTCCCGGAGATCTGGACAGGATGAAAAAGGCCTCAGATGGTCTTTAGGGTTCTTGCTAGGCAAGAGACTCTTTAAACGTTTTGTGACGCACATAATAAGCCCTGAGGATTCCACAGTATGGCCAGTGATGAAGACCTGCAGGTGGTGGGACTACATCCAATATGAAAAAGGACTGGCTCTGTAGAACTTCCTATGACGAGTAGAGTCAGAGATTGGTTGAGATAGCAGCAACAGTGACGATGATGATGACGATGCATCGATGACGATGATCCCGAGAAGAAGACTTATCTAGCATATCTGTGTCGAGAAATACCTTCCTAGTTAAGATGGAGTGTTGATGTATATGTAACTTCGGAATGTATTTCATATATATTTATTGTACCCTTATAAGAGATGTGTTATTCCTCTATAAGGAAGTGTCGTCATGTGTATTGACAAGTGTCTCAAGTGTGTGTACTTTCCGATGGGTTATTAGACCACCATGTGTGGGGTCGGCCCTGAAATATATATTATATTGTGGATGTACCTAGCTAGACAAGTCGGCCCCATAGTGTAATTGGGCAAACCGGTTAAGTATAAATAGAGATCGGGAGATCTCTATTTGATCACTCGGAAACTCACACTTCTCTCACTCAGAAAGTGGCACACTAGTGAGGAGGAGGATCATCTGCTACTAGGAGACTATCTTAGTGTATTTTGATTGTACTTTGGTTGAGCCATTTCTCTCTCTATCTCCGAGGAAGTTGTGGGGTTTTTCAACTTAGGGTTTTCCCCACAGAAAATACGTGTCTCTTGTCTCTCATGATTTTGATTCTTGTGATGCTTGTGATGCTTATTATGATTGTCATGCATTGATATACTATACATGTTATTCTCTCAGTAAAGATCCTAGAGTATTGTGAATTAATGCTCAAAATTTAACAAGTTTCTCTAGTGTTTTGCTGCTGGGGTGTAAGATCACTATTTTACTGTTAAATATGTATTTGTACAATGACCACCCTGGGCACTTATATTGCACAAAGAAATTTCCTTTTGGTGGGACTGTATCTTGTGCCTTTCAAGCTACCGAGAGAATTATTTAGTCAATTATATCCTTGAATTATACCAAAGCTAGACATGAAGAGAATATTTCGGTCCTATCCTCTCGTTTCTTAATTTTCTTATGTCTACTTGAGTGTCAGATAGTGGCATCATATTTTGTTGTGGTTTTTGTAGTATGGGTGGAAGATCAATGTTGGAGACTGTTCCCTTTTCGAGGCTGAGAATGCACCTCCTTTAATTGGAATAATTCGATCCTTCTCAGTAGACACCAAGGGTACAACGAAACTGAGTGTAAACTGGCTCTATAGATCCCCAGATATCAAGCTGGGGAAAGGAGTTTTGCTAGAAGCTGTTCCAAATGAGATATTTTATTCATTCCACAAGGATGAAATAGCAGCCAAATATTTGCTTCATCCATGTAAAGTTGCATTTATTCGCAAGGGTGTTGAACTTCCCTTGGGAATATCCTCATTTGTATGTCGGAGAGTTTATGATAGAGCAAGCAAGTGCTTATGGCGGCTGATTGGCCGAGAACACAACAATGTAAGCTCTTCTCTACCTCATTGTAGCGGAAGCTTAATTAGATATAAAGTTTCAACTTTCAATTGGATAGAATTGGATCATTGCATCCTATGTGAGACATCAGATTTGTGAAGAGCTTAATAAATGTGGACACCATGTAGCTGGTACTAAGGAAACTCTCACTTAGTAACTAAATATCCAGTCAATTTTTGCTCAAAAGGAAAGGATTTCAGTGTTCATAGATTGCAGAGACCTTGGCTCATGGAAGTGAATTGAGAAGATGGAAGCAAACTGAATTGGTCCTAGGGTTAGCTAGGAACTTAAGGAACGTGCATTCAATAAAAAAATTTAAGGAACGTGCATTCAATTTAAAAAAATAAAAATAAGGAACGTGCATTCAATAAAAAACAATAAAATTAAGGAACGTGCACTCAATAAAAGACAATAAAATTAGTAATAATGATAGATACAATAGGCCTAGATGGAAGGAATGAATGACTGGTGATTTGTCTTTAAACTTCACAGGGGAGAGGCTTGGTGTATGGTTGACTCTGTTTCCAATTGTTTATCTATCAGCCTGGACGACAACTGCCTTGATATTGATCAGTAGAGAGACAGTGAAGCTATTTTTCCAAATTGTTTGTTTCCCAACTTGTGGATCCAATCCACTTACTACAGTGGAATGGTATTTGGTTTTTGTATCCCTTTGCATTGTTCTGTCGTAGTTGCCTAATCTTAACTCCATAGTAGGGTTTTCTCTTATAGGAGCTATAACTACAATTACCTACTTCACTATGGTCTGGGGTTTGTCTGTAAGCAAGCCTAGACCCTTGGGCATATCTTATGAAAACCTAAAGTCCAAGACAGACACTGCAAGAGCATTCTTAGTGTTGAATTCATAGGGAATTATTGCTTTTTCCTTTAGGGGTCATAATCTTGCTCTAGAAATACAGGTAATGTACTCTTGTAGCAACGTAGACTTGTGTTTCCTTTTTTTTATTATGTATTTTTGTCTATAAATTCTAGAAAAGGTTACAAGATGAAACTTGATAGCTTACCTTATTGATGATCTTTCTTTCCTGTGAGACTAACTAGGAAATTGTATCTAAGAATACAGGCCACTATGCCATCTAGTCTCAAGAGTCCTTCCTATGTACCAATGTGGAGAGGAGAAAAGGTTGCTTATTTACCCATGGCCATGAGCAAAGGATCTCTATGGAAACATCGTGCTTAGTGGTGGATCTACTATGTTTCCTGGTAATACTGATTGTATGAGCAAGGAAATCATTGCACTATCTCCCTACAACATGAAAAATAAGGTGGTTGTGCCTCTAGAGAGGAAGTACAATGTTTGGAATGGAGGTTCTATTTTGGCATCTCTTAGCACATTCCAACATATGTGGATTGTAAAGGTTGAGTATCATGAATCCGGTCCTTCCATCGTCCACGGAATATGTTTTTAAGTTCAGTGCATGTTACTTTAGTGCTTTGTGAAGATGGGTATTCTAGAGATTGTTTGCTTGAGATGATGGCAATATTTCTAAGTTCGAGATTTAGTTTATTTTTTATGCAAGGATTTTAGAGAATATGTCTGTGTAATTAGATGCCCTGAAGCATAGTTTTTTGGCAATGTGCCACAGTTATTTGTGTTTGTATTGCTAAACATGACTAGAAACCTATATGTTTCTCATTTTCTGATTTGAACCCTGTAATGTTATGCAAGAAGTAAATGTTGAATATTCTATTGGATGGATGTTGGGATGAATTTATGAATGTTGAATATGCTTTGTTGATGAATGGAGGTAGGATGAAAGCCATTGATAAGAGTGGGAAAAGGATGAGAGAGAAGGGCATGAGGGGAATAATTATGCGTGGACTAACGAGAATGATGGGAAAATAGAAAGGTGAATTTGAGTTTTTACTGGTTGCAATAGAGATAAAATATTTCTCAGCAAAGACAAAATATCTTAGTTCTATAGCATTCCATAAATCATAAGAAAGGAGAGAAGAGAATTATAGAAGAAGAGAAAGCACTTGGGATGAGAGTAGTGACACTTCTTTGAATATTTATTCTCTTCCCTTCCTGTCACGATGTATCTTCACCAATTGAGCTACTGGGCAGTAACGAAGTCTTAGCCCGCACTGAGAAAGCCTTATTTTTCCTAGAAGACCATTTGCATACCATGTCTCGATATTCTTGCTTTCCCAAACCCGAGCCATTCAAAAAGGACCTTCGGTCTTATAGGCTAAAGTTGAGTGATAGGGCCAACTGTGATCCCGATTTATGAGATGATGCTTGATCCAAGTGAAGGAGGGTAGTATAGACCGGGAAAGACTATTTAACACGATTCAATAGTGAACTCCATAACAAGCTACAGAACCCTTGCAGCAATTCATAAAAATTACAGATTTAGGTTATGAAAATTAGAGATTTTGGTTTTCAAAATGCAAAGCAAATTCATACCTGAAAACCATCATTTTATGGATTTCGGGATTGCCTGCTCCATCCAAACCAAATGAACTCGTTCTCACTTCAAAATGAGTTAAGTTGGCCTCCCTACCTCACCTGCACTAGGGACAAAGTTCTCTATTGAATATTGAAAATCACAGAGATCATACAATTCCCCCAAATTCTTTCTCGCCTATTTCTTTCCCTCGACTTTTTTCCCTCCGAGTAAATTTAATTTAATTTTTTAAATTTCTTAATATTATTATATTATATATAATATATTTTTTTACTACAATATAATTCTATATTAAAAACATATTTTAATATTATATATTATATATAACTCCTATGTCCATTTTTTTTTAAAATTAGTCATTTTTTATGTCATGAGTCGTCCCCTTACTGCCGAGTATTTTTTTTATTTTAAGCTAGAGATGCTCAGGGCTCAACATAACTTTGTGCTAAGTAAGGACTCATATTTTCACTAGAATGTGGATAAGGGAAATAACACAAAAAATGTAGGTTGATGAGAGGCAATCTGGGGAGATGTGGGGCCGAGGAACTTGTTTGCACCCCACAAGGGAAATATTGTCTAAAATTTGAAGTATATCTAGGATCTATTTCAAACACTTATCTAGAACCATGCACACTTCAAAAACAATTGCAATTGGAAATCAACCATGGCATCAAATGCCTCCAACACATCAAAAACTGAGCTATTATTATTGGGATTATGAAAAGAACGCCTAAGCTCACACCAGTCATACAATATAGACCAGAACACCAACTTGAGTACCTACAAGATGAATTTGGTTTCATTCCCTTTGCTCGCATGATTCAACACGCCTTAATGAAAGGGCGGAAAAGCGCACAACAATGGCAACCAAGTTGAACACAAGACATAGTAGTCTTTCATTACAATTAAAAACACTTGAATGACTCTTGATCAGTTTTATTTCTTGTTTTTTATCATCATTTGAGTTTGTTTCCCGTGAGAGGAATCTTGGCGATGGAAATGGGTAATTATTCAATGAAAACTACTGCGGAGGAGGAAATAGAAGTCCTTACGAAAAAAATTTGTTGGCAAAATCAGGAATTGAGAGCCCTACAACAACAATAGGGCTTTAAAAGGGTACAAGAGGAGGCGTGGAAATGCAAATCAGAATCCTAGACTAAAAAAAGGAAAGAAGATATCAAACATGACATGAAACATGTCTAGGATAACATAGAATACCACAGGGACTACAAAACTCATGGAATGATCAAGTGAAGACAATACAAATTGGACAACTTGCCATGAAGCCAAATCAGGAAGACCTTTCAAGTACCATGCTTTTGCTTTTTCTTGGTATTCTTCTAGAGTTAAAATTTAATGCCATCCCTCTTTCTACATCTCATTCTCAGAATTAAGGGTTTTGGAAAATCTCTAAAACCAATTAGGAGAGGCCCTGGAAGTTTTGCATTCCTATTTAAGATACAAGGTAGAGTTGTTTGTCCTATTGTTTGTATATAAAGAATCCACAGGTGTAGATAAGGTGAATGGAATATTTTATAAATTAGGATTTATACTTGAGGTATTTTCCTATCCAATAAGCTTGGAGGATTAGAAAAAGGTATCCTTGTTAAGTTTATTCTAATTTGACTAGCAAGATCACTGAAAGAAACATAATCACAAGATAGACAAAGATATTACCCTGGGAAACCCTCATGGGGTAGAAAACCCAACAAATCTTTCCTCAATAAGATGATCAACCAAAATACAAGATGTGCTCCAAGACTTGACCTCCTTCTCTACCTCCTATGCAGACCTCTTAGACACAAGTGCACTACTTTCTGAGCTGAGCAAGTGTGTGATAAGTGAGGAGCATTCTCCTCTACTCATACTAGTTTCCCGAATGACTATTTCCCTAATGGGGCCGACCTCTCCTAGTGAGGTCTAATAACCCCTAATTAATTAACCCAGGGCCGACCCCCGGTCTAATAACCTTGGTTACCACAATCCATCAGAGGAATAAACATCTCCGGATACATAACAAAATCACCTCGGAGGTATGTAACATCTCCGGAATAATAAAGTACGGAATATAATATTCTTAGAAGTTACAATATTCAACACTCCCCCTTAACGAGAAGGATATTATAACAACATCTGCAGGAGCAAGGAGTCATCGACTACATCACACATGATACATCTATAAATCATCGGAAGCTTTCTTCAATACATCATCATCAGTAACTCAACCAGTTACTGGAACATCTTATGATCATCAGCATCGTCATCACTTGATCATCAGCATCGTCATCACACGATCATCAGCATCGTCATCACAGCATACCATGCAACACAGAAGATGATCCTTCCTTTCGGAATCGCAATTATGTTTAAGACTATCCTTCCTTTCGGAATTACTGGATTTGTTGTCTAAGGATGATTAATCCACTTAATCTCATTTAGGACTATCCTTCCTTTCGGAATTACTGGATTTACTGTCCAAGGATGATTTAATCCACTCAATTCATTTAGGACTATCCTTCCTTTCGAAATTACTGGATTTATTGTCCAAGGATGATTTAATCCACTCAATTCATTTAGGACTATCATTCCTTTCGGAATTACTGGATTTATTGTCCAAGGATGATTTAATCCACTCAATTCACTTAGGACTATCCTTCCTTTCGAAATTACTGGATTTACTGTCCAAGTATGATTTAATCCACTCAATTCATTTAGGACTATCCTTCCTTTCGGAATTACTGGATTTACTGTCCAAGGATGATTTAATCCACTCTCATACATTTTGAACTAAGCGCTCAGGGACGATGTAGTCCTATCATGTCCACTAGGGACTTCATTATCGGAGACATGTGTCTACAGATCAATTCAAGGGACCGAAGTCTGGGGATGATACAATCCCCACATGTCCACCAAGGAATTCATTCTCGAAGACATATGTCTATGGCTCTCTTTAGGACTGAAGTACAAGGATGATCCAATCCCCACATGTCCACCAAGGACTTCATTCTCGAAGACATACGTCTACGGTTCTCTTTAGGACTGAAGTCCAGGGATGATCCAATCCCCACATGTCCACCAAGGACTTCATTCTTGAATACATATGTATACAGTTCTCTTTAGGACTGAATTACGGGGATGATCCAATCCCCACCTGTATCCTTATCAGTACAGATATCGTCAGTACATCACTATTACAGGTACATACAAGTATCCATATCATCAAAAACATGTATCCTCATCAATACATCAATACATTAATATAAACATGTATCCTCATCAATACATGTATACATAAAAAAATATCAGAAATATAAGTGATGTAAGTATTCTAAATATACATATAATAATCCTAAGCATACATATAAATATCTAGGTGTAATAAATATGTATCCTCATCATCGACCTTGCTGTCGATGTGGGAAATCTCATCATCAGTGACTGTATCACGCCCCCTTTCGAGGAGGGTCCTTTTGAACCACACCAAGCTTGTCTCGGAAATACTCAAATTTTACTTGAGACAGAGGTTTGGTCAATATATCAGCAATTTGTTTCTCAGTGCTCACATACTCGAGCTTAATAGCTCCCCTTTGCACCATATCTCGTATATAAAAATATCAGATCTCTATGTGTTTTGACTTATTGTGGAATACTGGATTTTCTATCATCTTAATGCAACTTTGATTGTCACACATGATCACAGTGGGATCCATTTCTAAGTCAAACACTCCAGATAATAATTTCCGAAGCCACACTACTTCACAACTAGCAAATAAGGTAGCTATATATTCTGCTTCAGCAGTACTGAGAGCCACACTAGATTGTTTCTTGCTGAACCATGAGATCATGGCAGATCCAAGACCATAACATCCACCTGATGTACTCTTTCTGTCTGAAACACTTCCTGCCCAATCAGAATCTGAGTAACCATGTAATTTGAGTTCATGACTTCCAAGATAGTATAGACCAAAATCTAATGTACCCTTTAGATACCTCATTACATGCTTTGCAGCTATTAAGTGAACCTTTCTAGGTTCTACTAAATACCGACTCAGGGTATTTATAGCAAAGCATATATCTGGTCTGGTATTTGTTAAATACATCAATGACCCAATGATTTGTCTATATATAGTTACATCCACTAATTCTAATGAATCATTAACTAATAAATTCAAGTTGGAGTCCATGGGAGTGGCCATGGCTTTACACTCCAACATATCAAATCTTTTCAAAATCCCCACAGCATACTTACCTTGATTTAAAAAGATTCCTTTTGGTTCTTGCCATACTTCTAGACCTAAGAAGTAGTGCATTAATCCGAGATCCTTCATTTCAAATTCTAAAGAAAGCTTCTTCTTACATTCGATAATTTGATTCTCATTTCCTGTTAGAAATAGATCATCTACATACAACAATAATATAACAGGTTCATCATCCATAACCTTGAGGTAAATATTTGGATCAGCTTTACTGTTGGTAAATCCCATGCTTGTTAAGAAACTGTCAATCCTTCTGTACCAAGCTTTGGGAGCTTGCTTCAATCCATACAAAGCCTTTTTCAGCTTGCATACATGTGTTCTTCCATCTTTAACTTCAAACCCTTGTGGTTGTTCTATGTACACTTCTTCTTCAATTACACCATTCAGGAAGGCTGTCTTAACATCCATCTGGTGTAATTTCCACTTCATCATAGATGCAAGTGCCATGATAGTTCTAATTGAAGTGTACCTAGCAACTGGTGCAAATGTTTCTTCATAGTAAATTCCCTCCTTTTGAGAGAATCCTTTGGCTACAAATCTTGCCTTATATTTTTCAATGCTACCATCTGCAGCATGTTTATCTTGAATATCCATTTGGAAGAAACCACACTTTTATTTTTTGGTTTGAGAACTATATCCCAAACATCATTTTTCATTATTGATTGGTATTCTACCCACTCCTTCTTCTGAGCTGCCTCTTCATAGCTAGTAGGTTGTTGATCCACAAGATACACATCAAGGTCACATAGTTGGATACTAGCTTGGGTTTCTTTCTTTCTCTTGTGGAGTCTTCAGGAGCTCCATATTTTTCAACTCCTTGAATAATGTCTCTAGCCCATGCTGGCCTTCTTTTCTTAGATAAGTTTGTAACGGGGGGTTCTTATGGTTCCAACATGTCATGGTCCTCTGGTGTATCATCTTCAGGGATGGGCACAACTTCTGAGATTCTAGGAGGAGTATCTTCTTCATAGACTTCTTCAAGTTGGCACTTCCTAGATTTCTTGAGAGTTGCTTCTTCATCAAAATTTACATCTCTACTTATTTTCATATGATGAAAACCAGGTATGTAAATTTTGAAAGCTTTGGATGATTCACAATATCCAACAAATATTCCTTTCTTACCAGAAGGATCCAACTTGGTTCTCTTTTCTTTTGGAATGTGAATGTACATAGGACATCCAAATATTTTGAGATGACTTATCTCAAGCTTCTTTCCTGTAAACACTTCTTCTGGAGTTTTGAATTCAAGAGCCCTATGAGATAGTCCATTTTGTACATAGATTGCTGTCCTAGCTGCTTCAGCCCATAGATACATGGGTAGATCTTGGTCATGTATCATTGTCTTTACAGCTTCCATGATAGTTCTATTCTTTCTTTTAACAACCCCATTTTGTTGGAGATTGTAGGGAGCGGTTAGTTCCCTCTTGATTCCAGCTTCCTTACAAAAGTCTTCAAAGTCCTTTGAAGTATATTCTCCACCATTATCTGTTCTGAGAATCTTGATTTTCTTTTCTGAGAGATTTTCTATTAAGGCCTTGAACTCTTTAAATTTTCCAAAAACTTCATTCTTTCCTTTTAGAAAGTATATCCAAGTCTTCCTTGAATAGTCATCAATGAATGAGAGATAGTATTCAAACCCACTTAGGGATGTGGTGGGAATTGGTCCACATACATCTGAATGTATTAACTCTAGAGTATTCTTGGTCTTTGTTTCACTCTTTGGAAAAGGGTTCTTGATATTCTTTCCTTTGGCACACCCCTTGCATGTACCATCATGATCAATCTTAAAATTTGGTAATCCTATGACAACTTTACTCACATGAGGTAGTGCTTTATAGTTAATATGATAAAGCCTTCTGTGCCATAGTTCATTAGGACTAGTGGCTTCATGAACAAGGGCAGCTTCTGGATGTCCTCTGAGTTTGTATAAACCTCCTTCCTCTTCACCAATAAAAATTGCATCCTTAAATGATTTTCCTTTGGGCCACATGAGTGCTTGTCCATCTATGAATGCAACCTCATAACCTTTCTTATCTAGAGTTGAGATAGAGAGTAAGTTCTTCTTTAATCATGGGACATATAATATATCTTTCATTTTCAATGATGTTCCAGAATCAAGCTTGTAACTTGCTTCACCAATTCCCTTGATGGGATATTGATAGTCATCTCCTAATGACACATTCTGTGGAGAAGACTTCTCTTCCAATCTTGAAAGAGTTTTCTTTTGTCCAGTCATGTGCTTTGAAGCACCACTATCAATAAGCCATGTATCTTCTCCAGGTGTTATAGATCTTGAGAGTGCAGAGAATAGGACATACTCTTCTGCATCTTCTTCTTCATACCTTCTAGATCTTTTCTTGGGGAGGGGCCTTTCTTCTTCTTCTTCATCTCTTTTAGATATTTTCCTATGAGGCCTTACTTCCTCTTCTTCTTCTTCACTTTCATCTTCTACAAGATGTGCTTGATGTCTTTTAGGGTGAGGATTTTTCTTCTTCTTTAAAGGACAAAATTTAGCAATGTGTCCTTCTTTATGACAAATGAAACATTGGAAAGAAGAGAATTTTCTTCTTCCTTTCTTCTGAAATATTTGTGGAGATGGAGACTCCTTGTAATTATCCCTTTTGAAGTGAGACTGATTTATCCTTCTCTTAGTGTGTGTAGCAAAGGCTTGATCATCCTCCTTCAGAAGGGCTTCTCTGTTGGCTACCCTAGCTGCTTCTTGAACACAATCCTCCCATACTACATCAAACTTCATATTTTCTTTTCTGGTACACATAGTTTGTATAAATGACTCCTAAGGTCTAGTGAGACCATTTAGAGTAGTCATCACAAGTTCATCTTCATCAAGAGTATCACTAATGGCATCTAGTTGTTCCTTTATCTGGGAGACTCTTGAGAAGTAGTCTTGAATGGATTCTTCTTTGTGCATCTTGGTACTCTTCAATTGAGTTCTTAGATTCATCTTCCTATTCATGTTCTTTCCTTCATACATTCTTCCTAGGGTATCATACATTTCCTTTGGAGTGTTCTTGGATGCCACTTGGGGAATCAAGTGGTCTTTAATAGAATCATATATGATTCTCTTTGCCCTAATCAAATCCTTCCTATGCTTCTCTTTGGCTTCATCTTCTTCAGGTTCTGCAACTTCATCCTTGATATATTGAGCAAGATCATTCTCTTCAAGAATGAGACCAATTTTGTATTTCCATGCCTGGAAATTCTCTATACCTTCTAGCTTGTCTTCAAGCTTAGTGTTTGGAGCCATATTCTCTTGGGGGAGTCCAAGATATTGGAGATTTAAGAGATGGAGTAATACTTACCAGGAGATGAGCTTCCTTTTTCTTTCCGGATCTGCAACAGAATTTCTGGTTTATTGCACTTTTGGTAAAACTAGGGTTTGACTTTCCCAGAGTTCTACCCAACCAAAAATCTCGATCTAGGGCTCAAAAGATTGATCTTGAGAAAGGCTATTCAACCATCCAACCAAAACCCAAAAAATACTAATTTTGCAGAAACCCTAATTTTGGGAGAGAGAAAGATAATTTCACCTTGTGAAAGATGTTCTATTCAGGCTAGTGAAAGATGTTCTATTCAGGATAGCTTTGATACCATCTTAAGTTTATTCTAATTTGACAAGCAAGATCATTGAAAGAAACATAATCACAAGATAGACAAAGATATTACCTTGGGAAACCCTCATGGGGTAGAAAACCCAACAAAGATTTTCTCGTTAAGATGATCAACCAAAATACAAGATGTGCTCCAAGACTTGACCTCCTTCTCTACCTCCTATGCATACCTCTCAGACAAAAGTGCGCTACTTTCTGAGCTGAGCAAGTGTGTGATAAGTGAGGAGCATTCTCCTATACTTATACTAGTTTCCCGACTGACTATTTCCCTAATGGGGCCGACCTCTCCTAGTGAGGTATAATAACCCCTAATTAATTAACCCAGGGCCGACCCCCACATGGTGGGTCTAATAACCCTAGTTACCACAATCCATCAGAGGAATAAACATCTTCAGATACATAACAAAATCACCTTGGAGGTATGTAACATATCCGGAATAATAAAGTACGGAATATAATATTCTTAGAAGTTACAATATTCAACAATCCTTGCATTTTCTTGTCAACAAATTTTTGGTCTCCTTGGTAAATTAATGAAATTTAGAATTTTAACAAGAAAATGACATGGTCAAAATATGCAATCCAAGGCAGAATAAGATTCAAGTTACATAGCAATCCATAATTATGGATGTGCAAATACTTCCATAAAATAACATCTTTAGGTAACATAAAGCAATAAAAAATCATTAGTGACAAAACTAAAGAGCAGCAATGCAGCATTGGTGAAGAATACAAAATTGTAGAAAATAAGCATAAAGGACATTAATCTCCAGAGGTGTTAATCCCTCTATCTCAACTTAAATATCAACATGGAAATACATTGTTATAGTTGTGAAAATACTTCCATAAAATAACAACTTTAGGTAAAATAAACCAATAAAAATTCAATAGTTGTAATGCTACATTACTCAAGAATGCAGAAGTGTAGGAAATAAGTATCAAGAACATTTATCTCCAGAGGTGTTATTCCCTCCATCTCACCTTAAATAAAAACACCCATTTCTTTCTTTGGCTAATCCAAAGCTCACAAACATGGCCTCAATACGATAAGACAATTAAAAATTCAACTCCAGTTCAACTTAGATAAAATGAAAGAATGAATCTTAAGCTTCACAGTTGAGAATTTAAGAAACGAAAAGCTATTTACCTTGGCATGGCCAATGTGAAGATATCCATTTGGCTCAGGAGGAAAACGTGTAAACACTTTGACACCTGTTTCTTTCAAATGATTTTGAAGTTTCTATTTCGTGTTATGAGACCTCCAAATATAATCATCAGTAAAGGATATTTTTGTGTGTACATGTTCTACCAACATCATGAATCAAAGTCTCAACATGCGTCAACCCAAGAAAGAACAAAGAAGCTAACTTGCAAAATCAAGCTTTTGAATCTTGGAATCAATGATGAAAAACAATATCATCTTCAATTCATCGGCATTGTTCTTCATGATGGACTGTCGTTATAAAATGGTATACAGTGTATTATCAAGAATCATACATACCTTATCTTAAGAACTATGATATGTTCCCCATGGCCATATTTAGGGTGACTAAAGGTGCAAATGGAATAATAGAGCTAGATTCTTAACTACCTTAGAGATGAAAATGTTGTGAGCATTGATATTATCGACTAGGATTGGTTGGAGCTTAATGATGGTGTTGTTATGCTCTATTTGTTTTAAAAGATATGGGAGTGTGAAAACACTGAAGTATAGACTAAACGAATCTCATAATAATGAAAAATAATCCTCGAAATTGTGACCATGTCTCACATGTAAGATAAGGATTCATTATGTAGACCTTTTGTGTTGGTCTAGTGTACCATGAATGGCCTATGAGCCCTAGAGGAAACTAGTTTGGACTTATATCCTAAGTTTAAATCTTGGGCCATGCCATTGGCCACAAGAATCATCGTTGGTTTAAAAAAACTCAAAATGGACACCATAACTCATTTATAGGCTAAAGATACCATTTACAAGGCCTATGTAATGGATCAAACCCTTGTGCATGTCCCATAAGCTGCAAAGGCATATATTATGGCCCAAGACTCTAGCTTTTGACCTTGGACCATGGTATTCACTATGAGAACTATACATGGTGTGCCAGACCTTGAAATGACTAACATATCCCACTTGCATGCCAAATATTTCCTTTGGAGGGCATCATGTTATGGGCTAAGGCCCCACACATGGCCAATGAGCCATAAAGATAGTTTTTATTGCCTAGTAACCTAGATTTTAGCACTAAACCATATATTGGATACTAAAAATCATCCCAGTGTTGCAATTTTTTCCTTGGACAAAATAAAAATAAAAATAAAAAACAACCTTTAGTTTAATGAATATATAGAACTTCTAAAAGTTGAGAGGAGGGAGCATGAATGCAATGATCGATTGTTTAGGAAGATGGATGGAGAAACCAACACATAGGGATCAAATTTACCATGAATATGAATTCATATGAACCCAACACATATCAATTCATTTACCATGAATATCAATGGCACAAATTTCTTAGCTCCTTTGTGTTGTGTAACTAAATGCAGTGCGAACTATGGCCCTCTCTAGAAAGTTTTCAAATAGTTTATCTGCCTCTAATACCCAACTTCTAGCAGTTTTGAGAGGGACAGGAGATGTTGTTGGCATATCTGTTTTCTTTGATGAAAGGGAACTAAGGTGGAATAACAAACACATGGCCTAACTTTTAGTGGAGTTCGACATGGACCTAGGACTGCCAGAAGAAGTTGAGATTGCCACTGAAAAGGGGTCCTTCATTCAAACCTTACAATATTGGAGAGAATCCTTTCGGTGTCATGTATGCAAATCCACTGGCCATATAAAAACAAATTGTCCTTCATTGGTTGGAGAGGCTCAGTCGCGGATTTAGTTTCATAAGTGGGTGAAGAAGACTTAAATGGGAGGACTCAGAATGCTCAGATGGAGGTGCCTAGTCAATTCCCCTCTACTGAATCTTTCATTGGTAAGTTAAATATTTTCTTTCCAAATTTATTTACTTCTTTAACTGAATAAGACATTCTTTTGCTAAGTAGTAATGAGGAGTGGTTGGTCGATATTTTTGATGGTTTCTGGGAAATTTTCCTAGAAACATTTAACAATTCCCATCCTTCTACTTCTCATTTGAACCTTGTCATCTCAGAAATCCCTCCTTTGATTTCCCCCTTGTCGACAGAACTGTTGGTTGTTACAAAGCCCTATTTTGACTGAGACCTCTCCTCAGGGACCTCACACTACCCCTCATTTACATAGTGAATTCCCCTTCGCTTCTCCCCCTCCATTAGATACAAATTTGTTTACCAAACCCTCAGAACCCTCATACAAAGAAGTTCTTATTAATAAAGTGCCACTTCAGACCTATAACTCCTTTGCAGATAGAGTTTTCCTTGTGCATATTGCAAATGTCACCATCAAGAAGAAGCCTAAAAACAAATCCACTAATAGGGAAAAAGACATGGGGGTTGTTGAGGGAGGGTTGGTAACATACCCCATAATGGTTTCTTCAAACCCTGTTTTTGTTTCTTCTCCTTCTAGGAAACTTAGAGCATTGAACCCTGATATGAGGGTTCCTTAATGCTAGTCTTATCTCTTAACATTAGGGGGGTTGTGGGTTCCTCCAAGATGCTATCCCTCAAGGATATTTTGTCTACAACTAAACTTGATGTTGTGTTTCTAGTTCAACAGACTATGTTGAATCATGTTAGAGCTAAAGATTTGTTTCTAAAAGTTTGTCCGACATGGAACTGTGTTGCGACAAATTCAGTAGGACCTTCATGGGGGTTACAATTTGGCAAGATGGAGTCTGATAGAAAAGAAAAAAAATAAGGGAGGTTGGGAGATAAGAGATCTCAATCTCTTTAACAAGGCCCTAGCTGCCAAATCATTGTGGAGGGCACTTTTTCGTGATGGTATTTGGAGTGTCACTATGAGAAGGAAATATTTGAAAGGAGTTGATGCTGTATCATGGTTGAGGAAGAAACACTTTGTGGTCCCAATAGCCTCCATTATCTAGAAAAATCTATTGACTACACTACCTGTGCTTAAATGATGGATTGCTTGGAAAGTTGGTATAGGAACGAGAGTTATTTTAGGATTGGATCCTTTTCTGAGTGGAGGATTTGGATTTATACTATCAGAAGCACTTCTACCACACCTACATAGTCAGGGCCTTTATTATCTTGCATATATACATAATACAAATATCTCCAACTTGACAGGTTCTAGTATTTGGCTCTCTGCACAAGATCTCGGACTCACAGGAACTTTAGCCAGTGAATGGAACACATACATACAAGGAATTTACCAAAATGGGATCACTCTGTCTACAGAACCAGATAGGTTGGCTTGGACTTAAAACAAAATAGAAGGGATTGTGACAGTAAAAGAGGCTTATAATGCCTTTATATATCTTTACGAGGATGATGATTTGAAGTGGTGGTATACAGTGATATGGAAAATCAAAGCTCCTCCAAAATAAATTCTATTTATGTGGTTATGCTTAACAGGGGAGATTTACAGAGAAAGGGGTGGAATTGGACCTTCAGGATATCCATTATGCTTGAGTAGTGAGGAGACCATACAACATCTTGCAGTAGATTGCAGCATTACTCGGGATCTTTGGACTTTGATTTGTAACATTCTTCAAGTAAAAAATAATTGGCATTTGCAACCCCTTTAAGAAAATTTAAAGCTTTGGTTCTTAACAAATCCCAAGGTAAAATCAATTCCCTTTATTGTCACATGTGGCTTATGGATTTTCATGAATGCCATTCTTTTTTAAGGCTATAGACAGAACCTAGAGGAGGTTGGGAGAAGAATTTATAAATGTTAAATTTTTAGAATTTACTTCAATCTGATCCAGGATCTTAACTGAGAGAACAACATGTACAACATATCTACAACATATCAATCATGGACACAATAATGCAAGCACACAAGAGACAGATTTTACTTGGGGAAAACCATAAAGGTGAAAAACCCCAATAACTTCCTCAGAGATAGATAGAGCAATGATACAACTAGAATACAAGAGATAGTCTTCTCCTAGCAGCAGAGCCTCCTCCTCCAGAAGTGCGCCACTCTCCCAAATGTGAGTGAGAGAATAGAATATGTAAAATGAGAAAGACACACTCTCTATTTATACATTAACTTGATTTGACCTTTAATCAACTAGGTCGGCCTCAACTTAACCACTTAACATAATGCTGACTGGGCCGACCCCCACTAGGGTGGTCTAATAACCCTTTGAACCACATGGTCGACCCCCAATAGGGTGGTCTAATAACCCTTTGACCCACATGACTTATAGAGGGCCGACCCCAACAAGGTGGTCTAATAACCCATCAAGTATAAGTTACGACACTTACAATATAAATGACGACACTTCCGTATAGAGGAGTAATAACATCTCTATAGGAATACAATATACATATATGTGAAATACGTTCCGAAGTTACATATACATCAACACTCTCTCTTAACTAGGAAGGTATTTCTCGACACAGGTATTCTAGCACAAGTCTTCTTCTCTGAATAATCGTCATCGAGTCATCATCATCGTCACTGCTGCTGCTATCTCAATCAATATCTGAATCTACTTGTCATAGGAAGTTCTACAGAGCCAGTCCTTTTTCATACTGGATGTAGGCCCACCACCTGTAGGTCTTCATCATCACTGGCCATACTATGGAAATCTCAGGACTTATTATGTGCGTCACAAAACCTTAAAAGAGTCTCTTGACTAGCAAGAACTCTAAAGAGCATCTGATGCTTTTTTCATCCTATCCAAATCTCCAGGACTTATTACATGTGACCCCACCACAAAACCTCGAAAGAGAATCCTAGGACTGATTACGAGCACAAGGATCAACCTATCGGATCTCCCAGGGCACAAATTACATGTGGTCACCACAAAACCTCGAAAGAGCATCCCAGGACTAATTACGAGCACAAGGCTCAACCTATCAGATCTCTTAGGGCACAAATTACATGTGGTCATGGAAAAAACTTGAAAGAGCATCCCAGGACTGATTACGATTACATGGCTCAACCTATCGGATCTCCCAGGGCACAAATTACATGCCATAGGACAAAACCTCGAAAGAGCATCTGCCAGATATCCCAGGGCACAAATTACATGCCATAGGAAAAACGTTGAAAGACTATCTGCAGATCTCCCAGGGCACAAATTATATGTCCTCCCAAGCAAAACCTCGAAAGAGCATTTTCCAGATATCCTAGGGTACAAATTACATGCCATAGGAAAAACCTCGAAAGACTATCTGCAAATCTCCCATGGCACAAATTACATGCTTATTTGCACAACTTGTTCCACGACCACAGAGTATCATCTTGATACTCACCATACATCATCTTGATGTACACATGATCATCCTGATCATCATCACTGCAACATCCTACTGCATGTCATCTGGAGCAACATCCTGAAGCTCGTCATCCATGATCATCCTGATCATACAATGCATCTACCTGATGCATACCAAGTATCTACCTGATACATATCATCATACATGATCCACCTGATCATACAATGCATCCACCTGATACAAATACAAATACATGATCCACCTGATCATACATGATACATATCAACATACATGATTTACCTGATCATACATGATACATATCAACATACATGATCTACTTGATCATACAATGTATCCACCTGATACATATACAGATACATGGTCCAAGCATCCAACATCATGCATACACAAAATACATACAAATGATCCAACCGATCATATCAAGCATCCAACATGATGCGTACATACATATAAATGATCCAACTGATCATATCTAGCATCCAACATGATGCGTACATACATATACATATAAATGATCCAATTGATCATATCCAACATCCAACATGATGCATATACAGAGAAGTAACTTGAGCATCGTCCTGATGCTCATCATCCAACGCTTACATCCGCAGCCATGTGAAGGATCTTCCTTCCAATATGCTTGGAATGGATTCTGCAAATGTGTTCATCACTTCTTCCTCGAATTGTCATCAATATGAAGAACACCAAGCCTCTCCCTGAAGTACTCAAACTTCACCCTAGCTAGTGGCTTCGTCAACACATCTGCAATCTGCTCGTCCGTCGCAATATACAGGAGCTTCACGGCTCCTCTATGCACCATATCCCTGATATAGTGATATTTGATCTCTATGTGTTTTGACCTGTCATGAACCACTGGGTTCTCGGACAACTTCACACAACTCTGGTTATCACAAAAGATACCAGTAGAATCCAACGGGAGATCAAATAACTCAGATAGTAGCTTCTGTAGCCATACTGCCTCACAACTAGCTGAACAGGCTGCAACATACTCTGCCTCAGCTGTACTTAGTGCTATGCAGGACTGCTTTTTGCTAAACCAAGAGATCACACCTGATCCCATACTAGAGCAGCATCCAGTTGTGCTCTTCCTATTTGCAGCACTGCTAGCCCAATCTGAATCAACATAACCCTGTAGGTTAAACTTTTGATTCGCTTCATACTTAAGCCCATAATCCACTGTACCCTTCAGGTACCTCAGAACATGCTTTATAGCAACCAGGTGAACACTCCTCGGATCCGTGAGGAACTGGCTTAATGTGTTCACAACAAAGCAAATATCTGGTCTCGTGTTCATCAGGTACATTAAGGACCCAATCATCTGACGATACATAGAGACATCAACCGGTTCAGATGAAGCATCACAAAGAAGCTTTAGATTCATTGCCATAGGTGTGGCCATGGCCTTGCAATCCATCATCCCGAACCTCTTCAGGATCTCTACTGCATACTTCCATTGTCCAAGGAAGATTCCATCTGCACTCTGCCACACCTCCATGCCAAACAAACAAATAGTGCATCATCCCCAAGTTCTTCATCTCGAACTTGATAACAAGCTTCCACTGTGTGTCGGCAATCAATCTGTCATCTCTTGTTACAAACAGGTCATCCACATATAGGAGTAGAATCACAGGATTCCCTTCCTTAACCTTGTAGTAAAGGTTGGAATCCGCTTCGCTCTTGGTAAATCCCAAACTGGATAGAAAGCTGTCTATCCTACCAAGTTCTGCACACATATATGACTACACCATTCAAGAAGGTTGTCTTGAAATCCATCTGGTGTATCTTCTATTTAATCACTTTTATATTTCTCTATGCTGCCATCTGCAGCATGCTTGATCTGATAGTTCCATTTGGAAGTCACAAAAGACTTCCCTTCAGCTCTTGGGACCGCATCCCAAACATCGTTCTTCATGATCGACGGATCATGGCATTCTTCCCGTATCCTGGGAACTTCAATATCTTCAATAGATAATTTTGTTGCTTGAACAAATGTTGTAGTCCTTCTTTTGTAGGTGAAGGTATATAGTCTTTTCTACAAAACAAGTTAAATTGCATGATTAGAAACATCTCATAATTTTCAGACAAATTCTTACACATAAAGAAATATGTCATACAGTCATGCAATTATCTTAGCCAATGCTTCAATACAACATTTATCCATGTTCCACAACTTTCTAGATGCCTTCCAGTCTCTACCAGAACATTGTTAAGAGTTTGCACTACTCGCAACATGTCAGCAAAGAGGTTTCATTCTAGATAAGTAGCACTGGAATGCTGTACAGGTCCATAGGCCACTTACCCATCACATGCATATTAGTAGTATACCGTTCATTAATGCAATCATTCTAATATGCATAATACATATCCTAAGTCTAGGAACATGAGCATATACATCATTGAACAATTTCATTTAAACAAACAAATATGCAAGAAATGATAATTAAAAATACTTATCTTTGTTTGGTTGTTGGGTGGACTCCCTATGAATCTTTGCAACTCCATTTTGATATGGATTGACAGAAGTGGTCAACTCCCTCTGAATATCTGCATCCTTGTAGAAACTACTGAAGTGTGCTCCTTTGCTTTCTTGCAGGAACAACTGGAGTGTGCTCCCTCTTGATATTTGCTTCATGGATTACCGATCCTTAAACTTATATCCATCCTTAACCACTATGAATGTTTATTAGTATCATCATTGTGTTATCCTTGAGGTCTCATACATAATCACACATTTATTAGTATAATCTTAATACTATCAAACACACAATAATCTTAAGCATGTATAGTCATGATCATTTCAAACAGAAATAATAAGCATTAGTATTCAAGGTTTCAGGGAAGTCTTATTTTACTCATGCATATTCTTATTTGATCATAGGACTCTTCTAATTAGTTAAATTATCAATGCATAAACCCGTGATTACTCAAACCTATACCTTCATGATTCTTCTGGTTAGTCATATCATCAATTATGGTAAGAAACATAATATGCATACAGCCATGACTATTCAAACCTATGACTTCATGAATAATCATTATCAACAACACAACAATATAAGATCCTAACACAAGGTATGATTCTATCTTGATATAGGAAAAACATACCTGGATTAGCATGCTAGCTAGTTATGTCTAACATACCCGCATACTGTCTTCTGGTTCTCTTCAGTGACTTGTGCTAGTAACCTGCATGTCTCATAGGTTAACCATTGTAGGACCAAGTTATACATACCTCAAAAGTAGATCTTCTATGTGATCCATGACAATGGATGAATCTTTGTCTTCATGTCACCATGATCATATGTTCTTGAAGTAGAACATGATTTGTTTTTCTTGGTGTACCTTTTATGTTAGCGAACAACATAAACCTCATACAACATCATAATGCATTAGTACATTCATAAGTGTCAAAACCTTAATCAATGAATATATTCTATTAAGGTGATACGACAAGTCTAATAATTAATCAAGATTGTACTGTAATGATATGAAGAGAAACATATGATAAAATTAACCATGAAACATACCTGTAAGCCATACCTGTCAGGATTGCTTGTAATCTTCTTATGGAAGGCCTTAGCCTCATCTCCCTCTGAGACAAGAACTTCTTCACTTATGCAGTTGACCAATCCATCTTCTTCTAGGATTAACCCAATCCACTTGATTTGCAAGAACTGGACATGGAGCTGGATTAGGGTTTTCTAGAGAAACCCAAAAAATTCAAACTATGAATTTCAAACTTCTGAAAGGATAGAAATATGTGCCTTGATGAGCTGATCAAGTTGGTATATTACGGATTTGAAAACTGCAAAGTTTCAACCCTCGAAATTGCCTTTTAGATTTCTGGATTCACTGGGGAGGACCTTGAATTAGGGTTTGAGTTTCCAGGAGATTCTCCCAACCAAAATATTTTATTCAAAGCTCTAAGCGTCGATTTTTCTGAGGAGCTTCCAACCGTGGTCACAGATTTCCAAAATTCCAAGTTTTGCAAAAGCCCTAATTTTCCATCTTTCCGATCAAAGTCCCGAACTGGGGTTTGATCAAGCCCGGCCTTCTGCCCAACCAAAAAATATGATCTTGGTCTCTAAATTTCGATTTTGATGAGTAGCATCCAGCCGTGGTCTCCGATTAACAAAAATTCCAACTTTTTTCGAAGCCCTAAAGTCCGGAAGCCATGAATGAAGGTGCTAAAAAATAATTATGTTTTGACAGAAATATGTACCTTATTATTTCTGGTGTAACTCTGAACTTTTCGATCCACAGGGTCTGAAACATTTTCCTTAGATAGCCCGACCTGTTATCTTTCCATCCCGACAGGTCTGACCTCAATTGGATTCTCTGAGAGAGAGTTATGCCAAGTGTCGCAACGTGACCTGTTTAAGGGATAATACAGGAGAACGAACTTGTACGGCGTGCCACGTGTCACTGGTTCAACTTCGGCCTCTAAAATTTTTTCCTGAGATATCTTGACCTATTATCTTTCCATCGCGACAGGTTTGACCTCAATTGGATTCTCTGAGAGATAGTTATGCCAAGTGTCACAACATGACATGTTTATGGGATAATACAGGAGAATGAAATTTTACAGTGTGCCACGTGTCACTGGTTCAACGTCAGCCTCTGAAGAGTTTTCCTGAGATAGTACACTCTGTGTACTACCTGCCATTTTTTACGAAATTTCATTTAGAGCTTCCTAGCCCAAGTTATGAAAATTTTCCCAAGGTCACCTGATTTTGACTTAGATATGAAAGAGGCCGAAACCCTATATTGTACAGATCATAAATCACAAAGTACAATGATCTAGAGGTTTTCCTTTGGATACAAGGTACATCAGGATTTGATCTTCGACCTGTAAAAGTTTCAGATCTGAAAACTTCGCCAAAATGGATTTATAGCGAAAGTGCTACGATGACTGGTTTTTGCTATATCAATCCCTAGCATCGTAAGTGCAACAAGTGTCATACATGCCATATAATGCCTTCTTTCAGGCTAGCTCTGATACCATGTTAAATTTTCAGAATTTACTTCAATCTGATCTTGGATCTTAACTGAGAGAACAACATGTACATCATATTTATAGCATATCAATCATGGACACAATAATGCAAGCACACAAGAGACACAGATTTTACTTGGGGAAAATCATAAAGGTGAAAAACCCCAATAACTTCCTTAGAGACAGATAGAGCAATGATACAACCAGAATACAAGAGATAGTCTTCTCCTAGCAGCAGAGCCTCCTCCTCCACAAGTGCGCCACTCTCCCAAGTGTGAGCGAGAGAATAGAATGTGTAAAATGAGAGAGACACACTCTCTATTTATACACTAACTTGACTTGACCTTTACTCAACTAGGTCGGCCTCAACTTAACCACTTAACATAATGCTGACTGGGCCGACCCCCACTAGGGTGGTCTAATAACCCTTTGACCCACATGGCCGACCCCCAATAGGGTGGTCTAATAACCCTTTGACCCACATGACTTATACAGGGCCGACCCCAACTAGGTGGTTTAATAACCCATCAAGTATAAGTTACGACACTTACAATATAAATGACTACACTTCCGTATAGAGGAATAATAACATCTCTATAGGAATACAATATACATATATGTGAAATACATTCCAAAGTTACATATACATCAACAATAAAGCATCAGCAGAATTTGTCAAAGATCCAGGTGCGGACAAACTAAAACTATTGATAAATCCAATTTTATTTGGTAATTCCCCCATGGGATTCTTCGATGGCGCAACAAATAAGGATCAAAGTGGAATCAGGATTTTCGTGAAAGACACCTCCACTCACTGTTTTAAGGCACACATGGCAACTGATGAAATGAAACTGTTGAATTTGAATATAGCATCCCCGACCAATGTATTTAAATTTTGGTTAACTTTAAAATTATGCCTCCTTTTATTTTATTAGACTGGGTCCAAAGCTTCGTTTTAACAACTCCTCAAGAACAATACGTGTAAAGTTCAGAATCATGCCATTATCGGGCATGTTTAACCTAAAGTTATTCCCTGACCATCTCTGGTCATAAGCACCGATGAAAATGGTGGAGAGCTCATTCTTCATGTAGTTTGAGTCGGTGGTATGCACTAACATGTGTCTACAACAAGGCGGCATGTGTCTATAGCAAGGAGACAGGTGGTGGCACATCTTAAATAATGCAGACGAGTCTTTTCTCTCATATATTGATGATACCCAAAACTTGAATCCAACTTTGAAAAAACCTTTTCCCATAGTTAATAAAGAGGATCATCAATTTGGGTAGGAGGTACTTGTTATTAATTTTCACTTTATTTAACATTGAATAACCAATGCACATCCAAAAGGTTCCATCCTTCTTATTGACTACCAATATGTGTTCTATACAAGGTGATGGACTTGGTCATATGAACCCTTTGTTTAATAATTATTGTAATTGCATCTTGAATTCACTCAACTCATTAGTTTGCAATATATTCTAGTCCTTGGATATGGGCATGTGTGTGTTATGTTATGCTCTCTTGTTTCCATTGTTGTCCATTGGAATCCACTCGAGTCACCCTTCACAAAAAGGGGAAAATAATGAGAAAAAATGGTGATGGAATGAAAATTACTAGCATGTTGAAATTGGCAGGAAAATTTTCATTTTTGGTGTTACAGATCTAAAAATTACCAACATATCCCACTTGTAGTTGAAATTAGATTCACTCTTTAGAGATTATGTGATGTCGCAAGGCCTTAATCATCACTCTAGAGCAACAGAGGGAATTGTTACATATAGGCTAGATATTCCATATGTAGGTCATATGTAGTAGTCTAGGTTAACATGCATGGACCATTAGCTCCATAGAAAATTAATATGGTAGTAGGCCCTAAAATTAGTTTATAGGTCATGGTATAGGCCACGAGAACCATGGTCAATGTTACAAATATTGAAATGGCCATAATATCTCGATTGTAAGGTAAAGTAATTATGTGTAGGGCCCTACACATGGACCATGAATCATATAGTAAATTTATTAACCATGGGCCATTATTTAGGTTATGAGAACCACTATTGGTTTACATAACCTATAAATATTAAACCATGGTTGGTTTATTGGTTTACCTAACCATGGACAAACCAACAACAACAATGACATCGACGATGGTGACAATGATAATCATGACGATCTCACATGTAGGCTGGAGATTCTTATGTGGTAATCTAGGTTAACATGCATGGACCATCAACCCCATGGAAAATTAAAATGGCATGAGACCTTAAATTTAGTTCACATGCCATAGTCTAGGCCATGAGAACCATCATTTGTGTTACAAATATTGAAATGGCCACCATAAATAATGCCACTAATTAGACACTGACCTAACACAACCAACCCATATAAATGACTCATGCACTTGGCACACTTGATCCATGCAATGAATTCATGCACCTAGGAAGATTCAACCTCTAACCCGCTCACCTTGTACCTAACCTTAACATCTATCCCCAAACCGAATAACATGATAACTTATAAACCACTTAACCACTAGTACCAACAAAACCAAAACCCCTTGCCCACTAACCCACTGACCCCTTAGGTGCCTCGCTTCTAATCCAAAAAATCCCCAAAGCCTACCACATTATGAAGTTGTAGAAAATATCCCCTTAGGCCAGTGTCCCTCTAACCCTAACCCACTACCCCCTAACCCAATCACTAACATGCCTACTGCACCAAATCAACACACTAACACAATAAACTTTGACCTTGGGTTATTTATAACCAAGTTTTTAGATCAAAGACTTTGACATCAATGCATGAATGATCACTGTATCGGATTTTATCAAACAAAAAATAGTGCAAAAATAAACACAAGAACGTAGACTATAAACAAAATATTCCCTATCTAGGGTATGTATGATGACTCAAGTCCCTATGCATGGCCCATGAGTCTCAAAATAAAGTTTTATTGCCCAGGAACCTACATTTTGGCCCTAGATCATAACATAGGCTCCTAGAACCATCCACGACATGAAAATACTAAAACAATGACAATGTGTTACTCAAAAGCTAAATATTCCTTGCCTATGGCCTATGTGGTGGTACAAAGAAATGCCCATAGGTCACAAGACCTTGAGGTAACTACCAGTCGTTATAAAATAGATTTTGATCTAACACCATGGACACCATGGGTTAGGCTTCAAGAACTATCCATGATGTTGTAAATATTGAAATGGACACCATACCCACTGGCAAGCTAAATATTCCTTGTATAGGAATCATGTGGTGATTAGGGCCCTACAGATGGCCCATTAGCCATAAAGGATAATGTTATGGCACACGAGTTTGTATTTTGACCATGGATCATTGAAATTTGGAGTGTGAGCATCTTTGATGTGAAAAAACTAGCATGATTGCCTCAATTATAGAGCTCTAATGGGATATGGTGTTGAATGATGATGCACACCCTTTCTAACACTACAATAGCTTGTGTGCGCTTAGATCCAATGTTTTGATGAGATGCATTGTTGAACCCATGTGACACATCTAACCCATGCACATAAATTACTTTTAGGGGGTTTTCAAAAACATTCCTCGAAAATTTCAATTCGCATGACTTTTAGGGTGGATTTCAATAAACTGCCTCCAAAAGTTCAATTCTTATTTCTTTTAAGGGGGGTTTCACAAAACCACCTCCAAACATTCAATTATCATGAATTTTAAGGGGGGGGTTTTAAACAACTACCTCCAAATTTTTAATTTGCATGACTTTTAGGGGGGGAGTTCAACAAACTACCTCCAAAAGTTCAATTCTCATGACTTTTAAGGGGGGTTTCAAAAACCCGCCTCCAAAAGTTCAATTCTCATGACTTTTAAGGGGGGGTTCCAAATAAATGCCCCCAAAAGTTAAATTGTCATGACTTTTAAGGGGGGGGCTCCAACAAACCGCCTCCAAAAGCTTAATTCTCATGAATTTTAAGGGGGGTGCCAAAAAATCGCCTCCAAAAGTTCAATTCTCATGAGTTTTAAGGGGGGTTCCAAAAAAACCGCCTCCAAAAGTTCAATTCTCATGAATTTTAGTGGGGGTTTTGACAAACCACTCCCACAAGTTATGAGAATTGGGCTTTTAGGGGGTATTTTCAAACAACCGCCTCCAAAAATTCAACTCTCATGACTTTTAAGGGGGGTTCCTGTTGATGTATATGTAACTTCAGAATGTATTTCACATATATGTATATTGTATTCCTATAGAGATGTTATTATTCCTCTATACGGAAGTGGTTTTATTCCTATAGAGATGTTATTATTCCTCTATACGGAAGTGTCGTCATTTATATTGTAAGTGTCGTAACTTATACTTGATGGGTTATTAGACCACCTTATTGGGGTCATCCCTGTATAAGTCATGTGGGTCGAAGGGTTATTAGACCACCCTAGTGGGCGTCGGCCATGTGGGTCAAAAGTTTATTATACCACCATATTGGGTGTCGGCCCAGTCAGCATTGTGTTATGTGGTTAAGTTAAGGCCGACCTAGTAAAGGTTATTACGCAAGTCAAGTCTAGTATAAATAGAGATCGAGAGATCTCTATTTCATCATTCTATTCACTCACTCACACTTTGGAGAGTGGCGCACTTGTGGAGGAGGAGGCTCTGCTGCTAGGATAAGACTATCTCTTGTATTCTAGTTGTATCATTGCTCTATCTATTTCTGAGGAAGTTATTGGGGTTTTTCACCTTTATGGTTTTCCCCAAGTAAACTCTGTGTCTCTTATGTGCTTGCATTATTGTGTCCATGATTAATATGCTGTAGATATGTTGTCATGTTGTTTTCTCAGTTAAGATCCTAGATCAGATTGAAGTAAATTTTGAAAATTTAACATGGTATCAGAGCTAGCCTGAAAGAAGGCATGATATGGCATGTATGACACTTGTTGCACTTACGATGCTAGGGCTTGATATAGAAAAAAACAGTCATTGTAGCACTTTCGCTATAAATCCATTTTGGCGAAGTTTTCGGATCGGAAACATTTACAGGTCGAAGATCAAATCCCCATGTACCTTGTCCAAAGGACAACCTCTAATTCGTTGTACTTTGTGATTTATGATCTGTACAATATAGGGTTTCTGCCTCTTCCAGATCTAAGTCAAAATTAGGTGACCTTGGAAAAAAGGTCATAACTTGGGCTAGGAAGATCCAAATGAAATTTCATAAAAAGTGACAGGTAGTACACATACTTTACTATTTCAGGAAACATTTTCAGAGTGCGAAGATGAACCAATGACACGTGGCACGCCATACAAGTTCGCTCTCCTATTTTATCCCATAAACAGGTCACGTTGCGACACTTGGCATAATTCTCTCTCAGAGAATCCAATTGAGGTCAGACTTGTCAGGAGGGAAAGATAACAGGTCGAGCTATCTCAAGAAACATTTTCAGACCCCATGGATCGAAAAGTTCGGAGTTACACCAGAAAAAATCAGGTACATATTTCTGTCAAAACATAATTATTTTTGAGCATCTTCATTCATGGCTTCCAGAATTTAGGGCTTTGGAGAAAGTTGGAATTTTTGTAATCGAAGACCACGGATGAATGCTACTCATCAAAATCGAAATTTAAAGACCAAGATCATAATTTTTGGTTGGGCAGAAGGCCAGGCTTGATCAAACCCTAGTTCGGGACTTTGATCAGAAAAGTGGAAAATTAGGGCTTCTGCAAAAATGGAAATTTTGGAAATCTGTGACCACGACTGGAATCTCCTCATAAAAATAGAAGCTTAGAGATTTGGATCAAACCTTTTGATCAGGCAGAAGAGTGGGCTTCATCAAAACCCAGTTAAGGGTCACGTCCAGTGGAGCCGGAAGTTTCAAAGGCAAAATTGAGGAGTGAAACTTTGCAGTTTTCAAATTCTGAATATACCATTTTGATCAGCTCATCAAGGCGCATATTTTTATCCTTTCGGAAGTTTGAAATTCAAAGTTTGAATTTTTGGGGTTTCTCTGACAAACCCTAATACAACTCTAGATCCAGTTCCTGCAAATCAAGTGGATTGGGTTAATCCTAGAAGATGATGGATTGGTCACCTACATAAGGGAAGAAGTTCCTGTTTTAGAGGGAGATGAGGCTAAGGCCTTCCACAAGAAGATTACAAGAAATCTTGACAGGTATGGCTTACAGGTATGTTTCATGGTTAATTTTATCATATGTTTGTCTTCATATCATTACAGTACAATCTTGATTAATTACTAGACTTGTCATATCACCTTAATAGAAGATATTCATTGATTAAGGTTTTGACACTTATGAATGTACTAATGCATTGTGATGTTGTATGAGGTTTATGTTATTCGCTAACATAAAAGGTAAACCAAGAAAGACAAATCATGTTCTACTTCAAGAACATATGATCATGGTGACATGAGGACAAAGATTCATCCATTGTCATGGATCACATAGAAGATCTACTTTCGAGGTATGTATAACTTGGTCCTACAATGGTTAACCTATGAGACATGCAGGTTACTAGCACAAGTCACTTAAGAGAACCAGAAGACATTATGCGGGTATGTTAGACATAACTAGTTAGCATGCTTATCCAGGTATGGTTTTCCTATATTAAGCTAGAATCCTACTTTGTGTTAAGATTTTATACTGTTGTGTTGTTGATAATGATTATTCATGAAGTCATAGGTTTGTATAATCATGGTTGTATGCATATTATGTTTCTTACCATAATTGATGATATGACTAACTAGAAGAATCATGAATGTATAGGTTTGAATTATCATGGGTTTTATGCATGTTATATTTCTTATCTTGATTGATGATTCAACTAACCAGAAGAGTCCTATGATCAAATAAGAATATGTATGAGTAAAAGAAGACTTCTCTGAAACCTTGAATACTACTGTTTATTATCTGTATTTGAAATGATCCTGACTATACGTGCTTGCGATTATTGTGTTTTGATAATATTAAGATTATACTAATAAATGTGTGGTTATGTATGAGACCTCAAGGATAACACAATGATGATACTAATAAGCATGCATAGTGATTAAGGATGGATGTAAGTTCAAGGACAGGTAATCTAGGAAGAAAAGTTTAAGAGGGAGCACACTCCAGTTGGTCCTGCAAGAAAGCAAAGGAGCACACTTCAGTTGTTTCTGCAAGGATGCATATATTCAGAGGGAGTTGACCACTTCTCACAATCCACATCAGAATGGAGTTGCAAAGATTCAGAGGGAGTCCACCCAGCAACCAAACAAAGATAAGTATTTGAATTGTCATTTCTTACATAATGTTATTCAATGATGTAAATGCTTATGTTCCTAAGAATTAGGTTGTGTATTATGCATATTGGAATAGTTGCATTGATGAACAATATACTAGTAATATACATGGGTAAGTGGCCTATGGCACTGTACAACATTCCATTGCTACTTATCTAGAATGAAACCTCTTTGCTGACATGTTGCGAGTAGTGCAAACTCTTAACAATGTTCTGTTAGAGACTGGAAGGCATCTAGAAAGTTGTGGAACATGGATAAATGTTGTATTGAAGCAGTGGCTAAGATAATTGCATGACTGTATGACATATTTCTTTATGTGTAAGAATTTTTCTGAAAATTATGAGATGTTTCTAATCATGCAATTTAACTTGTTTTGTAGAAAAGACTATATACCTTCACCTACAAAAGAAGGACTACAACATTTGTTCAAGCAACAAAATTATCTATTGAAGATATTGAAGTTCCCAGGATACGGGAAGAATGCCATGATCCGTCGATCATGAAGAACTATGTTTGGGATGAGGTCCCAAGAGCTGAAGGGAAGTCTGTTGTGACTTCCAAATGGAACTATCAGATCAAGCATGTTGCATATGGCAACATAGAGAAATATAAAAGTGATTAAATAGAGGATACACCAGATGGATTTCAAGATAGCTTTTTTGAATGGTTTAGTCATATATGTGTGCAGAATTTGGTAGGATAGACAGATTTCTATCCAGTTTGGGATTTACCAAGAGCGAAGCGGATTCCAACCTTTACTACAAGGTTAAGGAAGGGAATCCTGTTATTCTACTCCTGTATGTGGATGACCTGTTTGTAACAGGAGATGACAGATTGATTGCCGACACACAGTGGAAGCTTGCTATCAAGTTCGAGATGAAGAACTTGGGGATGATGCACTATTTGTTTTTTTGGCATGGAGGTGTGGCAGAGTGCAGATGGAATCTTCCTTGGACAAGGGAAGTATACAGTAGAGATCCTGAAGAGGTTCGGGATGATGGATTGCAAGGCCATGGCCACACCTATGGCATCGAATCTAAAGCTTTTCTGTGATGCTTCATCTGAGCCGGTTGATGTCTCTATGTATCGTCAGATAATTGGGTCCTTGATGTACTTGATGAACACGAGACCAGATATTTTCTTTGTGGTGAACACATTGAGCCAGTTCCTGACGGATCCGAGGAGTGTTCACCTGGTTGCTGTAAAGCATGTTCTGAGGTACCTGAAGGGTACAGTGGATAATGGGCTCAAGTATGAAGCGAATCAAGTGGAAGATACACCAGATGGATTTCAAGACAGCCTTCTGAATGGTGTAGTTGAAGAAGAAGTGTATGTGGAGAAGCCACTTGGTTCTAAGACACATGATAGGGAGTCATATATGTGCAGAACTTGGTATGGTAGAATAGACATCTTTTTATCCAGTTTGGGCTTTACCAAGAGTAAAGCAGATTCCAACCTTTACTACAAGGTTGAGGAAGGCAATCCAGTGATACTACTATTGTATGTGGATGAACTATTTGTAACAGGTGAGGATAGATTAATTGCCGACACACAACGGAAGCTTGCTGCCAAGTTCGAGATGAAGAACTTGGGGATGATGCACTATTGGTTTTTGGCATGGAGGTGTGCCAGAGTGCAGATGGAATCTTCCTTGGACAAGGGAAGTATGTAGTAGAGATCCTGAAGAGGATCGGGATGATGGACTGCAAGGCTATGGCAACATCTATGGAATTGAAGCTAAAGCTTATGTGTGATGCTTCATCTGATTTGGTCAATGTCACGATGTATTGTCAGATGATTGGGTTCTCTATGTACTGACAAACACGAGACCAGATATTTGCTTTGCGGTGAACACATTGAACCAGTTCCTGATGGATCCGAGAGATGTTTACTTGGTTGCTGTAAAGCATATTCTGAGGTACCTGAAGGGTATAGTTGACTATGGGATCAAGTATGATGCAAATCAAAAGTTTAACCTGTAGGGTTATGTTGATTCAGATTGGGCAGGCAGTGTTGCAGATAGGAAGAGCACTTATGGGTGCTGCTTCAGTATGGGATCAGGTGTGATCTTTTGGTTTAGCAGGAAGCAGTCCTGCGTAGCACTAAGTACAGCAGAAGCAGAGTATGTTGACAGATGAGCAGGTTGCAGATGTATTGACCAAGCCATTGGCCAGAGTGCAGTTTGATTACTTCAGAGAGAGGCTTGGTGCACTTCGGATCAAGGTTCCTTCCAAAGGGAAGTGATGAGTCCGGAAGATGCAGATGCACATGAGATTTTCTGACATGGTTGATGTGTTCTCCCATGGTCATGATGTAATTGCTGAGCCATTTTCACATGGTGGTAGATGTGTTATATCATGGTGTAGATGTAAGGGCTGAAGCCATTTTTCACATGGTGGTAGATGTGTTCTCCCATGGTGAAAAAGTAAGGGTTGGAGCCTTCCCTGAATGGTGGTAGATGTGTTCTCCCATGTCGGTGGTGTAAGTGCTGGATGATGTGCATCTGAGCTGTGCTTCATGGACGATGAGATGATCTGAAGAGGACGATGCTATGATGATCAGGAGGATCATGGATGATGAGCATCAGGACGATGCTCCAGTTACTGCTTTGTATATGCATCAGGATGATGCTGGATATGATCAGTTGGATCATTTATATGTATATGTATGTATGCATCATGTTGGATGCTGGATATGATCAGTTGGATCATTTATATGTATATGTATGTACGCATCATGTTGGACGTTGGATATGATCGATTGGATCATTTGTATGTATTTTGTATATGCATCATGTTGGATGCTTGGACCATGTATCTGTATATGTATCAGGTGGATACATTGTATGATTAGGTAGATCATGTATGTTGATATGTATCAGGTATGATCAGGTGGATCATGTATTTGTATTTGTATGAGGTGGATACACTGTATGATCAGGTGGATCATATATGATGATCTGTATCAGGTAGATACTTGGTATGCATCAGGTGGATGCATTGTATGATCAGGATGATCATGATGATGAGCTTTAGGATGTTGCTCCAAATTATATGTACCAGGACGGTACAGCGATGATGATCAGTATGATGATGAGCATCAGGATGATGCTTCGTGCGATGATGATTCGTTGGATCATGAGTATCAGGTTGATACTTGGAGGTCAGCGATGATATGTGGCAGGTTGTGCAAATAGCATGTAATCAGTCCTAGGAGATCTTGCCGGTCGTGCTGCGGCACATAAATGTTCCTGGGATACTCTTTCTGGTATTGCTATGTAGTATGTAATCAGTCCTCAGATATCCAATAGTTTGAGCTATGTGCTCGTAATCAGTCCTGGGATGAGGTATTACTACAGCGACATGTAATCAGTCTTGGAGATATGAGAGGTTGAGTTGTGTGCTTGTAATTAGTCCTGGGATGCTCTTTAGAGATCTTGCCGGTCGTGCTGTGGCACATAAACGTTCCTAGGATGCTCTTTAAAGGTTTTGTCTATCCACATGTAATCAGTCCCAGAGATCTGAGAGGTCGAGCTGTGTGCTCGTAATAAGTCTTGGGATGCTCTTTAGAGATCTTGCCGGTTGTTCTGTGGCACATAAATGTTCCTGGGATACTCTTTAAAGGTATTGTGGAGGAGATGCATGTAATCAGTCCTGGGAGATCTTGCCGATCTTGCTTAGGCACATAAATGTTCCTGAGATACTCTTTCCGGTATTGCATCCACACATAAAATTAGTCCTGAGAGACCACCTCTATCAGACCGTTCGCATAGATGATGAAGACCTGCAGGTGGTGGGCTTACATCCAGTATGAAAAAGGACTGGCTCTGTAGAACTTCCTATGACGAGTAGATTCAGAGATTGATTGAGATAGCAATAGTAGTGACGATGATGATGACTCAATGATGATTATCCAGTGATGATGATCCAGAGAAGATGACTTGTGCTAGGAGACCTCTGTCGAGAAATACCTTCCTAGTTAAGAGGGAGTGTTGATGTATATGTAACTTCAAAATGTATTTCACATATATGTATATTGTATTCCTATAGAGATATTATTATTCCTCTATACGGACGTGGTTGAATTCCTATAGAGATGTTATTATTCCTCTATACAGAAGTGTCATCATTTATGTTGTAAGTGTCGTAACTTATACTTGATGGGTTATTAGACCACCTTGTTGGGGTCGGCCCTGTATAAGTCATGTGGGTCGAAGGGTTATTAGACCACCTTAATGGGGGTCGGCCATGTGGGTCAAAAGTTTATTAGACCACCATATTGGGTGTCGGCCTAGTCAACATTGTGTTATGTGGTTAAGTTAAGGATGACCTAGTAAAGGTTATTAGGCAAGTCAAGTCTAGTATAAATAGAGATCGGGAGATCTTTATTTCATCATTCTATTCACTCACTCACACTTTGGAGAGTGGCGCACTTGTGGAGGAGGAGGCTCTGCTGCTAGGAGAAGACTATCTCTTGTATTTTGGTTGTATCATTGCTCTATCTATCTCTGAGGAAGTTATTGGGGTTTTTCACCTTTATTATTTTCCCCAAGTAAACTCTGTTTCTTTTGTGTGCTTACATTATTGTGTCCATGATTAATATGTTGTAGATATGTTGTACATGTTGTTCTCTCAGTTAAGATCCTAGATCAGATTGAAGTAAATTATGAAAATTTAACAGTTCCAAACAAACCGCCTCCCAAAGTTCAATTCTCATGACTTTTAGTGTGGTTTTGACAAACCGCACCCAAAAATTATGAGAATTGGGCTTTTAGGGGGCGTTTTCAAACAAACGCCTCCAAAAGTTAAATTATCATGACTTTTAAGGAGGGTTCCAAACAAACTGCCTCCCAAAGTTCAATTCTCATGACTTTTAGAGAGGGTTTTAACAAACCGCCCCCATAAGTTATAAGAATTGGGCTTTTGGGGGGGTTTCAAACAACTGCCTCCAAAAGTTCAATTCTCATGAATTTTAAGGGGGGTTCCAAAAAAACCGTCTCCAAAAGTTCAATTCTCATGACTTTGAGGGGCGGTTTTGACAAACTGCCCCCAAAAGTTATGAGAATTAGGCTTCTAGGGGGGGTTTCCAAAAACCACCCCCAAAAGTCAAATTTCAGGACTTTTGGGGGTGGATTTAAAAAAACTGCCCCCAAAAGTCCAATTTCCATGACTTTTAGGGGCGTTTTTAAAAGACTGCCTCCAAAGGTATAAAAAAACTTTTAGGGGGGTTTTACCAAGACCCCCGCAAGACAAACCGCCCCTAAAGGGCTATTTTGTTGTAGTGACACTTATCTTTAAGATGTTGTCCAAGCAACCAGCTATGTGAGAGCAATGTTCCACCCAACCATAGGTCTCTGTCCAACCTATATTCTTTCAGTTGACGGACCACCCTTGTGCTGGGTTGTGTATCCACTAAGGAGGAACTAAACAGGCTCATTCACAGCCATGGTTTCACACAACAGTCATGCTAAGCTAACACATAGTTGGGTTTATCAAGCATGCCAAGAGATAAAGGAGGAGTATTTTAAGCCAGTGAGCTCAACCACAGAGCTATAGGAATCTCAAACTAACTCAAGCAGCCTTAGAACCCACAATACCTACCACACCCAACACAAGGAAGGTCCCCTTCTCTTCTGCATAGTTCCTCAAATGCCCCTTCCCTCTAGTGCTCTTTAGGGGAGCATAGAAAGTTCCAAGCTACTGATTTCATGAGACTTTATCTTTTACTGGGTTTATCAAGAAGATCCAAACTTTGCTTGGTCTTCTTCTTTGTTATTCAAGATGGGATCTTCTCAGGATTGCGGCCGAAAGAGCTCTCCTGCAACAGGACTCTCGTCTATCAAAAAAAGGTTTTTCTCACGGGTTTCCCAGCCTCTCACACTCTATAATTTACCACAGGGTTTAGTTTCATGGATTCCCAATGGATCTTACTTCCCATGCATAATTTATGTGCGTTCTCGGCTTTGCAATTCGTGGCTCACTTAGAATGGAAATATTTTTTATTCCCTTATTCATTGTTGTGTTGTCTCCTGCCTGAAAACTCAAGCTCGTTGGTCCACAATGGAATGGGGATTAGGGAGGACGAATTCCCATGAGTTCAGGTGGCTTAATCAGAATCGTGAGCTTTCCTCTTTCCCCACTACCGGGTTGTGTAATGCATGAAAATTGATTCTTGCTATTCCATGATACCACAACCCCCTCACCTCTCCCTAGTGGATACACATGCCCCCCTGTTGTTGGTTGCTTTCATAGCCAGTTTTTTTTTGGTATTTTATTGCATTATTAAAATTTACATCATTTTTACAATTTTCATGGCTTAATGGCACATGGCTAATATAATATCAAATAATTGTCTTTTTAAATAAAATCCAAACATACACTAGCGGGGCCTTGGCCTTGATCTCCACGCTAGTAAAACATACATCGCATGTATACACTATTTATATTAAAATCCAAAATATCGTAAGGGTCAAAATGGGGGTATTACATTAATTTCCAAACAACATAACTGACGACTCCATTGGGGAGTGCCTTGTTTCTCTAGGGTTCCTTTGTGTAGATTTTCTTTAGTCTGAGTTAGTTTCAAAGTTTCTGAAAGGGTTTGCAGAGGATAGGCACCCCTGCTTTAGACATAGGTTTGGTCTTTTTTAGGTTTTTCTTCTTTTTTTAAAAACATTTTAAAGTAAACTCGCGACTTTTTGATATATACAGTTGTAGTTTTTCCCCGTTACCCATGGGTTGTTTATGTTACACCTGCGAGTGACCCTCAAGTTGTTGTATTTACAGTTGCGGGTGCCCCTATAGGATTCAATTTTCCTCCTAGGTATGTATTTCTTGGTCTTTGCTTTGATTATTTTTGAAATATACTGCTCTTTAAAAGAACCATTTCAGCATGTTTGCAGTTTATCGTTAGGTCTTTGCTCTTCCTTTAGATATTTTTGGTCTTTAAGACTTGTTAGGGTTGTATCTAGGTATTTCAAGTTTGAGTAGTTGGTTTGTGGACACCTTTAGTGATGTTTCTTCATTGTTGGTCTAACTGAGAGTGGTATGATATCTTGAAGAAGTTTCCTTGGATTCTTTTTCTTGTCTTTTGGTTTCAAATTGTTTTTACCAAGTTAGTTAATTCCACTTCTTGATGGAGTTAACTAGTCGAACTTGTTGTCTTCATAATTCTATGAGGGTTAGTATTCTTTTATTTTAAAATTAGGTACAAATTTTTATGCACTTATCTATTTGAGTGTATTTTGTTTGTTCGTAGTTAGTTTTTATTTTCTTGTTTAAGAGAAAAATTAAAAAAGAGCAAGTATTTTCCTTAACAAGTACATTAATTTTCATTTTAGAAATAGTAGTAGTTGCATGCCTTTATTTTTTAAAAAGAAAAAAAATGATTTCATTTAGGTTTACTTCATCAGTTCTTTGCTTTAGAAAGATAAAAAAGGTATAAGCATTTTTACATTTTATTACACATTTACCATGCTTTTCCATTTCAATTGTAATAGCACCTTTCCCACATACACTACCCTTTGAGTAATAACGACCTTAAAAATAAAATTTAATATAAAATCAAGTAGTAATTTTTCTTTTTTAGGTTCTTACACCAACTAGCATATGTTAGTGCTTTGGATTAGGTTGTCATTAACTATCCAAAGTAGTCAAACTCAAATCGTAGTGGCCATTCATTAGGTAAATCCACCTTTGTAGAAGGTGAACTAAGAAGATCCACTCACACCGAAGTTAAGCACAAGGTCATGCAAGGTTGAGTAGTTAGAGATACCCCTCCACTATTCAATTGATCATCTACCAAATTCAGTGCGCATACTGGGATTCACTAGTACCTTATGGTGCAATTGATTTTGGGATTACTTACCCTGCCCATGCATATTGATTCGACCTATGACTATCGCCCCGGACACTTTCTATAGTGTTGGTTGCCTTAGTATCTAGACTCTTAGGGCTCTACATGAGTGTTAGCGGAAGGATATTTCCATTGCACCTAGGACATATTCGGGAGGAAATCCCTTAGAGTTATTTGGGAAGGTTTTTGGGTGATTCCAACACTAGGTCCCATCGTGTCTATATTATGGACCCCAAATAACTGTTCTTCGTCCCTTCACTGGTCTTTTTTGGGTCCTCATCATCCGAAACTCTACTTTGAAAGGTTATATGACGGCTTGGTTTGTATCACTTTACGACATTTTTAGTAGTGTGTTGATTGTTTATTCTTGTTCTGATTGGCCCTAGGTTTAATTTACTTAGAGTATCTTTAGTTGTGGAGGACCAACCTCTCCATAAGTCAAGAAGGTTACAAAACCTTCCTTGACTCATTGTGGAGCCTCCAATGTGACCTCAGTGGAGAAAGATAAACTCAAGGGGCTCTTTTCAGCCGGCAGGAACAACTGAATCTCCTAGAGAACCTCACCTTATTGCTCAAACTTCATCGGTTCCACACACAACTGAGGTTGAAGACTTGAAAAATGAAGGTTTTGTAATACCCTTTAACCCACCATTAACTAGACCTAATGATCCGTTTTTAGTATGAGTCAGTTCTTTAGGTCAACTTGAGCTAAGTGTGTATAGGTTTACGTCTAGCTTTGGTATCGATAAAATAGGGGATGGAGGTCCACACACTCCCACATCTGCCATTATTCTTGGAGGATTTTCCCCTCCTCATGTGAACATTCTGATACCTAGTGTGTTGTAGATGTCTTCTGCTCTAATCACTCCCTTTAACTTCACTATAGGGTCCTTAGGTTCATCAAGCACTCAATTTGCTTCGACTTATATACCCTTCGGATCAATTGTCGGTTCTTCCAATATTCCCTTCATTGGGATACCTACAATATCGTTCACATCATCCCCTTTTCTTCACAATTTCCAGACTAATCCTTCCAGTTCTTCTCCTTTTACCCATGGATTCCCTTGGCATGGAGGACATATTACTACTTCAACACCTTTTGTAGGCTCGATGCTTGTTCCTTCCATTGCATAGTTTGTGAGTTCAAACCCCTTCACAGGTTATAGTTTGCAATCATCAAGTGTTCAAACCTCTAATCCACCTGTAGGGAACACTCATTTTTCACTCTTTGGTGGAGGATGTAGTACTTTAAACACTTCAACTCCTTTTTTTGTTGGAGATACTTATACTTAGTCTCAATGGAGTGGACCTCAAGGGACTAATCCACTTGCTTACAAATGGAGCAACTTTCAGAAATATTTCGCATCACAACCAAGGGTTGGGGGGAACCCCAACTAGCATTATGAAAGTTACGGTTCAGGTAGTTTCCCTTACCCTACTCCCCAAAATCATATGCCATCGGCTAGGCCCCGCTTATCCTTTCTGGAAACTTTAAACTTGCCAGATATTTCGAAGCTTATGAATGACCTTGTGCATCATGACCCTCCCTGGCCTCCTCTTCCAACCAAGCTTCCTTCAAACATCCCCAAGTTTGAAGGAAATATTGGAGAATATCCAAGGGACAAAATTACAACATTTCACTTATGGTGTTCTTCCAATTCGCTAAACAATGATTTGATATGGTTGATACTTTCCCAAAGAACCTTAACCAGTGTCACAACTAAATGGTACATTGAACTGTCATCTGTTGTTTATCGTAACTTCTATGATTTGGCGACAGTATTTTTGAATCACTTCCAACTTCCCATTCAGTGTGATGTTGACACGGATCTTCTATCTACATTTAGGCATAACAAAGCCACTCACATATCTGACCCTATTTAGGAGTGGAGAAGAAGGAAGAGGCTCATTAAAGCTAATATTCCCACAAAATTATTATTAGAGTGGTTTATTCAAATAACTTTTACCTTACATCTCCAAAGATGTTTCGATTTTTGGGGTTACCTCAAAGGAGGAAGCCTTCTCAAGAACCCGATAGTTAGATTTGATTTATGCTCAGTATGGGATTCTTTACGAAATCATTCCTGATTCACCAAGGTCAAACACTGATCCCTTTAAACCAAAACCTGGACCACATGCTGATGGTATTGTTGGTTCAATCGATTCATCTGTTGTAGAGACTTTGGCCAAACTATTCCACGAGATTTCTACAAAAGAGTTCTGCAGCGGAGGAAACCACGGTTGCCACTCCCCCTTCTCAAATGGCTACTGTACACAATGTGCAGTGAAACCAAAAGGGTCCTCAGCATCCCAGTGGAAATAAAAAGGGTAAGAAGGGGGATGGTAATCAAAATAGTACCAAAACCACAGATAGTGTTGAGGGGGGTAAAAAGGAAAAGAAGAAGGTGAAATTCCCTTGTAAACTTTGCAAGGAATATTAGTTGACTCACCAATTCCCCTTCATCGATGAATCCAAGAAGCTTTTGAAACAAAAGAAACATGTCATCCTAAAGGATACCTTTCCCAAGCGACAAAACTTAGCTTCTGGCATCTCTAGTGCTGGGGGTACCCATGGTGTCGTACCATATGATCAGTATTATATAAACATGATTATCTCAGATACTTTGTTACAAATAAGAGCAATAAATTATACACTGAAACTACCACATAAAGATACAGAGACTCCTAATATGTCTAATCCTCTTCACATTGAGATACCTACAAACCCTATGCCTAAGATACGAAAGGGTGTCTATAAGTGTGCAACGTACAATCCTAATGCTTGGGCTGATCCCAACTATTCTATTGTGGAATACTTAGCCCAAACTCCATGTTCCATGTCTTCTTTCGAAGTCTTGCAAAGTTTCCCTTCGCAACAGAATGTGCTTCTGGTGGAAATAGTAAGTTTGGATTCATTGAGTATGTTGGAAAGGTTTGATATGTCTAAACTCAAAACCATGTTTATGTATCACATAGCCTTTCATATTGAAGTAATCCATGGTTATAAAATCATTGGACGAATAGTGGTGGATGAAGGTGCATCTATGTGTGTAATGTCCATTTCTTTCTGGTGAGATTTAGGCTACCTTGAGTTAGTCCCTTCGATCACATTGCTTACTGCTTTTGATGGAATATCTTTCTGTCGACATGGGATCCTACCCTCCTTTGAAATCCAGTTAGTGGGTAAATCAGTGTCAGTTGAGGTTGAGGTTTTTGATGCTTCTCTTGACTATAATTTGTTGTTAGGAAGAAGTTGGACGTATGCAATGCAAGCTATCCCTTCATTTGTTTTTCGGGTAATGATGTTCCCTCATGAAGGAAGGATTATCACAGTAGATCAGCTCTCCTTCACCTAAAAAAACAACACAACCTCCTCGGAATCTAACATTCATGTGATTGATCAGGAACGTCCTCCTAGTGAGAGTTTGGGAGTAGGATTGTATTCATCACTTATGGGCACTTTCGATTTGCCTGCTCCCATCAATTACATTGGTTCAACAGGCATTCAAAAAACCGTCTAGATATCTAAGGAGGTTTTTACAATAATTAAAAAAAATGATCCTTGGATCTTTCCCACTCATAATGAACTAGTTGTGCCCTTATCTGTATAAGCAGAAGTGACTTCCCAATATTCACGAGATTCTACAATGGATTTCATCTCGACTCCTTCAGTCTCCGAGGAGTTAGATGTATATTACGCACTTGTATGGGAGGTAGAATCTGCTCATTCCTTCAATTTTTTAGACACGGTTTTACCATCAAATGAAGCTATTCTGGAAGCAATGATAGGTCTTTCTCAACCTTGGGAACACATGCATCATAGATTTTTTTTTCTTCCAGATCTAGACAGGATTGAGAATGGTGATTTTTTTGCGACACTTGGTGGATATGTTGATCTATCGATTAAAACTTTAGAAAAATAGGGTATTTTTGTTGAAGGTAACATGGATAACATATCAACAACCATTCCAATTAATATCTTCATCAAAATAGATATCATGGAAAGTATTTTCATCAGTGCAAGTTGTTCTCCCAAAGAGATTCACATGTATACCGACCTATTTAAAGAATTTCATGATTTATTTTCCTGGTCATATGAGGATATTCCAGGCATTGACCCATCCATATTTTAACACAAGATCATAACATATCCAAATGTGAAACCGGTTAGACACAAACTTCATCCAATCAATCCGCGAAAGGCTAAGGTTGAAAATCTCCTCAAAGCCGAATTTATCTATCATATCACCATGACGGAATGGGTTTCCAATCCAGTCCTGGTTGATAAGAAGAAAGGTGCCATATGTGTTTGCACTAATTTTAGGGATATTAACAAATCTTGTCCCAAAGATAATTACCCTACGCCATTTATTGGTCAAATTATAGATGTGTGCACGGGTAACGAAATATTTTCCTTTATGGATGAATTTTCAGGATATAATCAAATTCAAATCAAACCTGAAGATCAACACACAATAAATTTTATGTGTCCCTTGGGTACCTTTGCATATAGGAAGATGTCGTTCGACATGAAAAATGTTGGAGCCACCTTCCAGTGAGCAATGAATTTCGCCTTTCATGATATCAATCATATAGTTGAACCCTATTTGGATGATCTACCCACATGATCTCAAAAGAGAAAAGATCATCCAGACCATTTACGACTGGTGTTTGAGTGACACAGACACTACAAAATTCGATTGAATCTCCATAAATGTGTTTTCTGTGTTGAGTTTGGATGATTGTTGATTTTCATCATGTCCAGTAGAGGGATCATGGTCAATTCATTAAAAGTAGAGGTGATCATCAAATTTCCTCCTCCTCGTAACATTAGACAACTTCAGAGTCTGCAGGGTATGTCCAAATTTCTCAAACGGTTCATCATCAACTATGCTAAGATAGCCAAAGGTTTCATGCGTTTACTTAAACAAGATACCCCATTTTTTGGGATGAGGTTGCACAAGACTCCTTCGAGACTTTGAAAAAATCACTATTATTATCCCCCTTGTTAAGTACACCATATTATATGAATGATTTTATCTTATATCTGGTTGCATTTGATTCCACGGTTAGTATAATTTTGGTTCAGGAGAATGATAATCTCTAGGACCACATAATCTATTATCTTTCTCGCGATTTAATAAAACCTGAAATGAATTATTCACACATTGATAAGTTGGCACTTGCCAATGTATATGATGCTCAAAGGCTACCCCACTGCATTTTATTGCGAACCACTACAGTGATTACAAATGTTAATCGTTTCAATATGTTTTAACCCGACGCATAATCAGGGGTAAATTTAACAAATGGATTGTTATTCTTCAAGAGTTCGATCTCACTTTTCAATCCGCTAAGTCTAAAAAGTCCTTAGTGTTCATAGAAGTCATATATGAGTTCCCTAGTGATGAAGAGTTTAACGTGGAAGATGTTTCATTTCTTGATGGGCATGTCTTTCTCATTTCTACCTCTGATAAATGGTATGGGGATATTTTGATTTATCACTAGACTTTGAGTTTTCCACCATCTTTTTATAGGGAAAAACAACGAAAACTACGACATAACGCCAAAAAAAACTCATAATTTCTGACCATTGTATAGACGGTGGGTAGACTCCATTTTACGTCATTGTTTGAATTTGGAAGAACATGAGTTAGTATTGAATGATGCCCATAGTGGAGCATGTGGGGATCATATTTCTGGATTGGAAACAACCCTGAAAATACTTTGTGTCGGTTATTTTTGGCCCACCATATTCAAATATTGTGTGGAAGCTGTGAAACATTGTCATCCCTATCAGTTATTTACCAAAAAGATGCGAGAAGACCCTTCTCCCCTATGCCCTATCTTCGCAGTAGGTTACTTCACGAACTGGGGGGTGGATTACATGACTTGCAACTAAGTTTTTGTTGGGGGCATCAATACATCATCGTTATTGTAGACTACTTTACTAAGTGAGAAGATGCGATGCCTACTGTGAAGGCAGATGGTAAAACCGCAACTTATTTTGTGTTCAATCAGATCATTGCTAGGTTTGTTATTCCTAAGGATATCGTTACCGATCATGGTATACATTTTCAGAATAATATGATGACAAAGTTGACCACTATGCAAGGATAATTTTAGGGGCGAAATTTATCCCATGGGATATTTTTCCATTTTTTTCTAGAAAACGATTCGCCAATTTGCATTTTTTGAAGCCCCATTTTGCCCAATTTTGATGGGGTCAAATTTTTTCACTCTAAAAATCGCCAAATTATTATATAAACTATATTAAATCCTTAGAAATTGAAATAATTTTAGAAAAATATCACCAAATATTTTATAGTTGACATTTTAAGAATTGATAAGATTCGCCAAGGTTTATACACTTTTAAATAAGTATGGGTCCTTAAAATCATCCTTGCGGCACTATGCTAGGGTTCAAACATGATCATTCGTATCCTTTCTACCCACGGGAGAATGGACAAGTCGAAGCAGTTAATAAGACTTTAAAAACCATTCTCCAATGTATTATTAATGCTAGTAGGTCAAACTAGCACATTATGTTATATCCAACTCTTTGGGTGTATCGGACCAACATTAAGATTACTACAGTTTTTCACATTTCCAACTTGTCCACGAGTTGGAGGCAGTTATACCTATTGAATGTGAGATACCATCGTTAAAGTTGGCCATACAAATTTTACTTGAAACTTCTACTTTAGAGGAATGACTGCTTTATCTCGAGAATTTATATGAATAACACAAGGATGCGCTCATCACCAATGAAGCACATAAAAAATGAGTCAAGATTCTGTATTATAAGTCTGTCAAGCCTATTTTTTTCTCCAAAGGACACCTTGTTATGGTCTATGACCAAGATAAAGAACCCTCGGGGCAAGAAAATTCAATTCTATGTGGATTGGTCTGTATATCATCTCTAGAGTTTTAGAAAAAGGGTCATATGAACTGGTTGATTATGATGGATATAAGCTGCCAGATCCTAGAAATGGGCTCTACCTGAAGAAGTATTATGCCTAACACATATACATTTTCTTTTAAATAATTGTACATTAGTGTAGATTTACTCTTTTTTGTGTTGTTTACATGCCTCTGGTTGTGTTTCAGATGGAAACTGAGTGGTTTGTAGGATTCATTGATGGTGCTAGTCATCACACTCGTAGTCTTGCCTCAACTACTTGGCTAATCTATTCACCTATGGGTCAACTTGTTTCATTAGGAGGTGCTTTTCTAGGACCTGCAACGAACAATATGGTCGAGTATAGTGTTGTTATTGAGATACTCCGAGATTATTTACACCACATCATTTCATGTTTGGAGGTTAAGCTTGATTCTTAGTTAGTAGTACTTCATCTCACATGTGAGTATTGGGTTATGGATTCTTCATTATTACGTCAGTTTTTAAATGTTAAATTGCTTGAAAGACAGTTTGATTCTATCATATATCATCATATTTCAAGGAACCAACACACATTAATTGATGCATATGAAAAATACATACTCGACTAGTATTTGTATCATACATAGTAAAATAAGATCACCACACACATAAAACAACATATATATAATTGATAGGTGTATATATATATAATTCCAAAATAATCAAAGAGTTTGAGTATTCATCTCTGTCAAATATACATAACAATATACAAAACTAGGCATGATAACCTCAAAGTGGTGTAGATATCCCTAAGGGGAAGTAGGAGCCTCAGACTCCTCTGCTAAAACCTCTCTATAGAAAATAATCATCCTAGCTACTTTATGGAGTAGCCTAATCAATGTAGGGGGCACACCCACTACATGATCTTGCATATCCATAGGCATGTGCTATATGTGATATGTAGGAATATCATGAGTTAGCTGGTTCATTTTTTCCTCAATGGTTCGTAGCATGGCCTCTCTTCCACCTGGCTCTGCTGGTCGTATGAACACTCTTGGGTTTCCGGATGGCCTCACTGGTCCAATATATGCATCATGTATGTTGTCAATACTTCAAATCACCAAAACATATGTACATATTTATAACAAAAACCATAAAAATTAAATAATAATCAAAGTAAAAATGGTACCTATCTCTCCCCAAGCATCTCCTAGAGGCAGCATGAGTTCTGGGTCACCACGGAATTCCATCCCAAAGTAAGGAAACTGCTCAAATGCAAGAACCTGTCGGCTCCACCAACCTAAGAAATACTCATCATCATATGAGGTGCTAGTGTCTCTACATCCCTATATCAAGAATATCTCACCCCAACGAGTCATCATGGGCTCACGAGGGTTAATAGGTGGGAGAGCGACTCTTGGACTCAAACTCGGAACTCTCTCAAAGAAGAAGGTGCATAGTATACTCCCGTAGCCGAAGTTATTCTTCTTCCCATTTCTACACTCATTGAGTTGGTGCTTCATGTTTACCAACAAGCCCGTGCACTAGTCAAATATCACATTCTACAAGAACATAACTCCAATTTGCATGTAACTGCAAGAATCTAAGTGTTGAGTGGCACTCCCGCCTACTTTGTTCCTAGTACTAAATATGAATTTCAATGGGAAGCTAGCTATTTTCCCAATTGGCACTTCAGTGCCACTCTTCTCTGCTATAGCCGTGCAATATGTGTTTATGTAATCTTGCATCGATAAGGCCCCCACGCCTTGAAATGTGCCTTTGAAGTTAAAAACCTCTCTCCATAGGGACAATCCAGTTATGAAGTAGATGTCATCCACCATGACCTCTAGAGTTTCACCTTGAAGGTTGAAAAATACCTGATTGGGATCCCATAACTGCAATAAACTTTGGATCAAGTTGGGTTGCGCCCGCATGTTGGATGTGCGGAAGAACTTAAAAATACCACAACATCACAAGGCATTGAGATTTAATGGATTCCTCATAGCCTCCCTATCCATTGCTTCATGCTCCCTCTCCCTCCATGTGAGCATCATTTTTGCATTTCACCCATTAAAATTTATGAGCATTGAGTTTTTTCTTTTAAACTGCACTGCCCACGGGTACTTGTTAGAATAGTAGTGCACAACCCACGGCTGGATATCTCTCCACTTGCGGTTATTTCTCGAACCCACGGCTTTAACCATAGATGATCGCGGGTGTGCAGAGTTAAATTTAAACTCTCAATAAATTTTTTAAAAACTCCACTAATAATTTAAAAAAAACATAAGAAAATGCAACGAAGAGAGATAGAAGTTACCTGCAAGTGACGGAACTGAAAATCGTCCTCCGGATTGGTCATATGCAACGTTGCAAATATTGGGGATCTTTGATTTTTTGGAATGACAAATGGTAACAATGACTTAGTTTTGGTATTTTCACTATTTATGGTAATTATCTTTTTTATTTTGACCCACTTTATATAGTTTTGAGACCCTTTTATATCATATTTTTTAATATTGATGTCTAATTAAGTTGTTTTGGCTAGGTCATTGAACGAAAATGCATTTTATAAGGTTGTGTTTACATTGTTTCTCTATGAAAGGGTTTGGTTCTCATGACATGTCAGTTAGGTTTCCACATCGCATTTATACCTTATCATCTTTTATGCCTTAGGACCCCCTTTTTACCATGGACTGTGACATTATCCTTCCATTTTCCCTTCATTGTCATTGTTCTTCCATGGTTAGGACCTACCTAACATGGGTTACCCTAGATAGCACACTATGTCATATTGGTACCCATGTTTTTACTTGCTACATCATAAGCTTGTCACCTATATTTCAGTCTACACACATTTAGCATGCATACTTTTATTCTTAGTCTTTTGCTATCCACCTTTAATCAAGCTCCCGTTCCTATGGAGTCTTCTTTATTCTCTTGTTAAACTCCTTAAAATTGACAAGATTGTCGATTATACTTGTCCCTTCCAAACTCATTAAAGGATTTCAACGGACATCCATTTAGGTATACGTTTACCCCTTCTCCAGACCTTTGTGGATTAATTATGAAAAATGCATACTCTATTCCATTATTGCTACAAGAGTTCTCTCTCATATACTTTTACAATTTTTTGGGAGAGGAGACTAACTCTATGAAAAATTACCTTATGGATTTGTTGTTTAAGTTTTCCACACTCTTTAAATATGAAAACACCAGCGAGCATATACTAACTCGAGGTCGATATTAAAATCCATGATTAGGTGTATGGATTTATTGTTTAAGTTTTTCAGACTCGTTAAATATGAAAACATCGACGAGCATATACCAACTCGGGATCGATATTAAAATCCATGAGTAGGTGTATGGAATTATTGTTTAAGTCTTTCAGACTCCTTAAATATGAAAACACCAGCGAGCAAGAATAGATCTGGGTTTGATATTAAAATCCACGGATCAGTACTCTATCGAATATTAGTCTATCTTTTATTAAAACTCATAAAACAATGAATAAAGTTGTGAGTTTCCCTCACATGTACTCCTAAAATTACACATCGTTGGACCCTTGTCAAGTATTTTTCTCTCTCTTCTTCGAGCTTGTACAAAATGAAGAAGGTCCTAAGTTTTATTTTTTGGACTCATTAAAATTTAACAAGAAAGGTATTATTGAGATTCCTTTTATCTTTTTCATGCTCGTCAAAAAATAAAAAGACACCTAAAAAGAGAAGGGAAAGGAAAGTCTTCGTCATTCGTTCATATTATGGAAACAATTCTAATTATTCCTTGAACACAACACTTGTCTTGAGTCAATGGGTCTTATTTTTGGCTTTAGGATTTAACATGATTCCATATTTGTTTACTCCTATGATTGGTTACTCTTTTGATCATATGGAGAGTTTGTTATGTCTCCTACATGACAAAATTTTATCATGTTTTCTGTATGTCCAAGCTGCCTAAGTCACTCTATTATTGTGCTCAATGTTCAAGGATTACCCCTGTGTCTACCATTCTGCAGTTCACCTTGAATCCTCATATCGTCCATCCCTTATGTCAGTATCTCCTCAGTCTTATTCCAACTCAATATCCAAGTGTTCTGCGTGTGAAATGATGAAGGATTCATTAATGCCTTCCTTCTCATGGGTCTCTTCCTATCGACTTCAACTTATTTTTCTCTAGGAAGTAGACTTAGAGTCTTGGATAGTACCTTGAGATTTGTAGTCATCAGTGGTTGATCCTCTCGCTGTTAAGTTATGGGATTACATCAATGTCCCTTACTTGACATATTCTTCAATTGTTCGAATTCAAGACCCTTTATTCAAACTTGTAAGAATGTACTAGTTACCTTGGAACCCATTTTCATCATTGGTGGGTGTCCTCGCGTTTGTTAACGATGTACATCATTTACTGATAATAAAATGGTATCCTCCATGTTTGAATCCAACTCTTTTATTCACATGGTTTAGGATTCGTACCTTTATTGCTGGTTGTTTTGAAGACCTTGGGCCTATAATAACTCTATTCCAATTTGTTATTTACCAAGCTATGTAAGACTGATCCCTACTTACTTTTGCTCCTCATGAGATATAGATCCAATTTTTTGTTATGGCTATGTTCTCCGTTGTGACATGGATCCACACTTGTATTTTACTGGCCATGCTATATACATCAGTTTCTCCTATGTATTGGAGATCATGCTCTATCATTCTGAACATGACATTATGTCAGGATTATACTGTACCTTGACCTTGATTTTTGTTTCAGGTACTATTGAAACCCTATTTCGAAGATGCTTGTGCTCCTCCACTTCCTTGTTTGTAATGCATTTCGGTCATCATTTACCCTTCTGACCTCATACATTAGGGGGCATCTGTTATCAATCAAATTGGCACTTCTTCGTCCGTGAAGACACTGACATATCGCTCACACAAAAGGACACCATGGATTGAAGAGCCCTAATTGGATATTGATGCTTGTATCCCTGGTCATTCATTATTTCTCTAGTCTATTCTATTTTTTTATACACCTTTAGGACATAATCGCAACTCCCTAACTGACATCTCACGGGTCACCCGCTAGTGGTCCACTTACCACATGCAGTTTTCCATAAAAATGTTTTACCCACTACTTGTTTGTAGCTTACCCTTGGGTTTCCCACCTATTTTTAGGCTTATACTCATGGGTTCCTCTTAAAATCATGAAAAATAAAAAATAAAATCGAATTTGGAGTAGTTAAGGGAGATTCTCTAACTTCCATACCCACCCCAATTATTTTCCTCTTGAAGTTATATTCCTAGCCTTGCTATAGATACAAGGGGAAGGCCATGAGAGAGGAGGAGAAATATTAATGTATTGAAATTATGGAGGAATTTATATATAAGGAGAGGATCAAGAGCCCAAAACTTGGTTTCATCAGTGCTGCTGCAGAATGAGGTATACATATTTGTTGTCATTCATATGATAAATAAAAGAGACTTTTCTTTCCCATTGTTGAGATATTGTAACTTCAAAGAATATTATATTTGTACTTTATTATTCTGGAGATGTTTCATTCCTCCTTGAAGATCTTATTGTATATCCGGAGATGTTTATTCCTCCGTCAGATTGTGGTAACTTGGGTTATTAGACTTCCCTAGTGGGGGTCGGCCCTATATGTGTTATGTGGGTCAAAGGGTTATTAGACCACCATAGAGGGGTCGGCCCAGTCAGTTGTAGTGGGGTATTTAACCCAATGGTTAAATACGAGCCTACATGATTTGTGTAAAAGACAAGTCGGAGTAGTGTATAAATAGAGGAGGTGTATTCCTCACTTTACACACACTCACTCACTTGAGAGTGGCGCACTTATGAGAGAGAGGTATACTATGGAGAAGGAGGAGCTTATGCTCAGGCTTACATCTTTTGTATTTGCTGGTCATCTATATTGAGGAAGCTTTGCTGGGTTTTCTACCCCATGAGGGTTTCCCAGGATAAATCTGTGTTTCTTGTGTTTATGCTGTTCTTGTTGTTTCTTCAGTGATCCTGTATATGCTATTATTGTGAAATGGAATGTAATGCTGCTATTTTATGTCTTAGCATATTAAATCTTAACATGAGATCAGATCTAACCCGAAGGAAGGCAATGTATGGCACTTACGACACTTGCTTCTCTTGCGACAATTTGAAGGTTAGGGTTTTATATAGAAAAAAAAAGTCATCATGGAACTTTCTCTATAAATCCATTTATGGGAAGGTTCAAGATCTGAAAAGTTTACAGGTCGTAGATAACATCCCTAGGTACCTTGTGTCCAAAGGGAACCCTCAGATTCGTTGTACTTTGTGAGTTATGATCAGTACAAGTTAGGGTTTCTACCTCTTCCAGATCTCAGTCAAAATCAGGTGACCTAGGAAAAAAGGTCATAACATGGGATAGGAAGCTCCAAATGAAATTTTGTAAAAAGTGACAGGTAGTACATAGAATTTGTTATCTCAGGAAACTTTTTTCAAGGCCGAAGCTGAACCAGTGACACGTGGCACACCGTACAAGTTCGCTCTCCTGTTTTATCCCATAAACAGGTCACGTTGCGACACTTGGCATAAATATCTCTCAGAAAATACAATTGAGGTCAGACCTGTCGAGATGGAAATATGATAGGTTAGGATACCACAGAAAAGGTTTTCAGACCCCGTGGAGCGAAAAATTTCGGAGTTACAGCAGAAACAATCAGGTACATATTTATGTTAAAACATAATTATTTTTGGAGCACCTTCATTCATGGCTTCCGGAATTTAGGGTTTCGGAGAAAGTTAGAATTTTTGGAATCAGAATCCACGGATGAATGCTACTCAGGAAAATCGAAATTTAGAGTCCAAGATCGAAATTTTTGGTTGGCTAGAAGACCAAGCTTGATCAAACCCCAGTCCGGGATTTTGATCGGAAAGATGGAAAATTAGGGCTTCAACAAAAGTTGGAATTTTTGAGGTCTGTGACCACGGCTGGAAGCTCCTCATAAAAATAAGAGTTTAGAGCCTTGGATAGAACCTTTTGATTGGGAGAAGGGTGGGCTTCATCAAACCCTAGTTCGGGATCCTGTACAGAAGATCCAAAAGTTTCGAAGGCAATTTTGAGGGGTCAAATTTTGGAGATTTCAAAATTGAAGTATGCTAGTTTGATCAGCTCAGCAAGACACATCCTTCCATCCATTCAGAAGTGTGAAATTCAAAGATTGAATTTTTAGGGTTTCTCTAGCAAACCCTAATCAAGCTCCAGATCAAGTTTCAGGGGGAGTTGAGGCTAAGGCCTTACATAAGAAGATTACAAGAAGTCTCGACAGGTATGACTTAAGGAGGTTCAGGTATGTCTTGAAATCTGATTCCTGAATAAGTTCATAATGTGTTTGTCTTCATATTATTTATTAGTACAATCTTGATTAATGTTAGAATTGTCTTATCACCCTAGTAACAGGATGAATGCATGTGAATGATCGAAGACATTCATTGTTTAGGGCTATATGATTGTACTAATGCATTATGGTGTTGTATGAGGTTGATGTTGTCTGCTAACAAGATACAGGTACATCACAAAAGACAAATCAAGTTCCTTAAACATGACAACATGAAGACAAAGACTCATCCATAATCTTTGTTCTACTTACAAGTTATGTATTACTTTGCTATATTATGCTTAACCGATGAGATATGCAGGTTCTACCACAGGATCTCTAAGTCATTGAAGAGAACAAAGAAGATATTGTTTAGGTATGTTAGACATAACTAAGCAGGTATACTAATCCATGTATGTTTTTCTATGTCAAGTTAGAATCTTACCTTGTGTTAGGATCCCTTATATAAGTATACTTGGTATGATTGGTTATTCTTATTCATAAAGTTAGTAATCAAGGGTTTATGCATATTATGTCTCTTATCTTGATGATTTAACTAACCAGAAGAGGACTATGATCAAACAAGAATATGTATGAGTAAAAGAAGACTTCCTTGAAACACTGAATACTAATGATCATGACTATACATATTCAAGATTATTTAGAATTATAATGTTTTTGATAATATTGAGAATATACTAATGAATGTATGCTTGTGTATGAGATCATGAGGATGACACTAGTGCACACTTGAGCATGCACAGTGGTACAAAATGAATAGAAGTTCAAAAGACATATAGAAGATCAAGCGGGAGGCAACCACACAAACAAAAAAGATAAGTATTTGAGTTGTTATTTCAAATAGTAAATGATATTGCTTGTATGCATATTTGTATTCCTAGAATATATCATGCTGAGTGTAAACATTCATAGAGCATTGAACAATATACTACTAATATGCATATGATTGGTAAGTTGGACAAACATTCCATTGTTGCTTGTCTAGAATGAAACCTCTTTGCTGACGTTCTGAGAGCTGTGCACACTCTGGATAGTATGTTCTGGTAGAGATGGAAGGCATCTAGATAGCCACTGTCTACATATAGGATATGGAAAAGTGTTGTGCCAAAGTATTGGTCAAGATAGTTGCATAAATATGTAAATGATATCTGTATGCATAATAGGTTATCATGTCACCATGATTTCATGATTATGAAGTATTACTAATCATGTCAACATGATTTCATGATTATGAAGTATTACTAATCATGTACTAATTTTTTTTTGTAGGAAAGATCATGAAGAATGATGAACATCGAACAAGCGATGGATGTTCAACAAGAAGAATTACAAATCAAACAAAATATAGAAGGTTCATGGCTAGAAGATTCTCTTAGAAAGAGGAAGAGAATCATGACAAGATGTTTGCTCCAAGTGGATAGATAAGACCATTCTCTTAATGGTGTAATTAAAGAAGAAGTGTGAATCAGGTTATGTATGGGTACCCAGGATTGTTAGTCAATTGATGAGCTTAATGATCATCATGGGTGATGTGGATCTCAACCTTTGCTACAAGGTTGAATATGGATTCTATACACAGATGACATGGATGCAAGAAAGAACTCACTACAGAGTTTGAATGATATTGAGGCTCATATCAGTAGACCCATCTGAAGAGAGATGGCACATATAGATATGCAGAAGATCACTCAATGCAGAGTGTGAATGAATGAGAATTGACAGCTTCTTGACAAAGCTTGGGCTTTACCAAAAGTAAAGTTGATCCTAACCGTGGATGATGAACCTATCATACCATTATTGTATGAGGATGATCTCTTTCTGACAAGGAATGCGAAATAGATCATGAAAAGAAAGAAGAAGATGGCTGCAAAAAAAGAAAATGAAAGATCTCAGATTGATGCATTACTTCCTAGGTCTGGAAGTATGGAAAGGCTCAGAAGGAATCTTTCTCAACCAGGAAAAATATGCCGATAAATATTAAAAGGACTTGATGTGTTGGAACGACCACTCTCATGGATTCCAACTTGAAGCTGTTAGCGGATGACTCATCAGAGTTAGTGGATATAACTCTGTACAGAAAAATTATTGGGTCATTGATGGATCTAACGAATACTAGGTCAGATATATGCTTTGCTGTGAAACACCTTGAGATAGTATCTAGTGGAACCTAGACGAGTTCACCTGATAGCTGCAAAGCATGTGATGAGGTACCTAAAGGATATGATAGACTTTGATCTATGTTATCTTGGATATCATGACTTCAGATGGCTACACAGATGTTGATTGAGCAGAAAGTGTATCAGACAGGAAGAGCACATTGAGAAGATGTTATTATCTGGGATCAACCATGATCTTGTGGTTTAGCAGGAAACAATCTAGTGTGGCTCTTAGTACAAGCAAAATATATGGCTTCTTGCTCTTCTAAGTTATGAAGTAGTATGGTTTCAGAAATGTTTGACTTAGAGATGGACTCAACTGTGATCCCATGTGACAAACAGAGTTGTACCAAAATCCAGTGTTCCATGATAAGTCAAAGCACATAGAGATCTGACATTTCTATATACAAGATATGGTGCAGAAAGGAATTAAAGTTCGAATTTGTAACAAGTTACCAATGTACTAACCAAACCTCTACCGATCTCATGTACTAACCAAACCTCTACCTCAAGTAAATTTTTCCAAGACAAACTTAATATAGTTCAGAAGTACCCTCCTCGAAAGGGGGAGTGATGTGATCACTTATGATGAGATTTCCTGCATCGACAGAGAGGTCGATGATGTGGATACATATATTGGTGATGCCGACAGAGAGGTTGGTGGATGGTCCTTAGACAGGGTCTAAGTTGACAAGGGGATTGCATCATCCTTGAACACATGTTCTAAAGAGAGTCGTAGACAGATGTCTTTGAGAATGAAGTCCTTCATGGACATGTGAGGATTGAATCATCCTTGGATTTCAGTCCTAAAGTGAGCCGTAGACAGATGTCTCCGAGAAAGAGTAGGGGATTGTATCTTCCCCGGACTCTGGTCCCAGAATTGATCCGTAGACTGGGTCTCCGATAATGAAGTCCTGAATAAACAGGTAGGGGATTGTATCTTCCCTAGACTTTGGTCCCAGAATTGAGCCGTAGACTGGGTCTCCGATAATGAAGTCCTGAATGAACATGTAGGGGATTGTATCTTCCCCGGACTCTGGTCCCAAAATTGAGCCGTAGACTGGGTCTCCGATAATGAAGTCCTGAATGAACAGGTAGGGGATTGTATCTTCCCCGGGATCTGGTCCCAGAATTGAGCCGTAGACTGGGTCTCCGATAATGAAGTCCTGAATGAATAGGTAGGGGATTGTATCTTCCCCGGACTCTGGTCCCATAATTGAGCCGTAGACTGGGTCTCCGATAATGAAGTCCTGAATGAACAGGTAGGGGATTGTATCTTCCTTGGACTCTGGTCCCAGAATTGAGCCGTAGACTGGGTCTCCGATAATGAAGTCCTGAATGAACAGGTAGGGGATTGTATCTTCCCCGGACTTCGATCCCAGAATTGATCCGTAGATTGATGTCTCCGAGAATTGAAGATAGGACTGCATCGTCCCTGGACCTCGGTTCAAAATGTACGTGAGAGGACTGCATCATCCATGCACTGGGTTCAAAATGTACATGATGGGATTGCATCATCCCTAGACATGAGACTTGTCTTAAAGGTACGTGTGAGGACTGCATCGTCCATGAACTAGTTTCAAAATGTACATGATGGGATTGCATCATCCCTAGACATGAGACTTGTCTTAAAGGTACATGTGAGGACTGCATCGTCCATGAACTGGGTTCAAAATGTACGTGATGGGATTGCATCATCCCTAGACATGAGACTTGTCTTAAAGTGATAAGGATTGATCATCCTGGAACTTGATCTGGATTGTATCATCCATGGACCTATGTCCTAAAGAGAGCGGGATTGATCATCCTGTAATATGATCATATGTGTTGCAGGGTATGCTGCTATGTATTGATGAGGATACTTGTATTGATGAGGATACTTGTATTGATGATGTGTATACTTGTATTGGTATGGATACTAATACTGATGATCTAGATGATCCAAATGCTGTAGATCGTGATGATCCAGATGCTGTACATCGAGATGATCCAGATGCTATAGATCGAGATGATCCAGATGGTGTAGATCGAGATGATCCAGATGTTGTAGATCATGATGATCCAGATGTTGTAGATCGAGATGATCCAGATGTTGTAGATCGATATGAACCAAATGTTGTAGATCGTGATGATACAGATGCTGTAGATCGAGATGATCCAGATGTTGTAGATCGAGATGATCCATATGCTGTAGATTGTGATGATCCAGATGCTGTAGATCGAGATGATCTAGATGCTGTAGATCGTGATGATCCAGATGCTGTAGATCGAGATGATCCAGATGCTGTAGATTGAGATGTTCCAGATGCTGTAGATCGAGATGATCCAGATGCTCTAGATCGAGATGTTCCAGATGCTGTAGATCACGATGATCCAGATGATGTAAATCGAGATGATCCCGATGCTGATGATCGTATGATGACGATGTTGATGATCGTGAGGATCCATATGTTGATGTTATTGTAGCTGTTCGAGTGCTACAGAAGATAAAGACTCAGTACTGAAGATGTTGATGTTCCAGTATTGAAGATGTTCCAGTAACTGCTTGAGTTACTGATGATGTTGAGAAAGCTTCCAATGATTTATAGATGTATCATGTATGATGTTGATGACTCCTTGCTCGTGTAGATGCTGTTATAATATCCTCCTCGTTAAGGGGGAGTGTTGAGATATTGTAACTTCAAATATTATTATATTTGTACTTTATTATTCTGGAGATGTTTCATTCCTCCTTGAAGATCTTATTGTATATCCAGAGATGTTTATTTCTCTGTCAGATTGTGGTAACTTGGGTTATTAGACTTCCCTAGTGGGGGTCAGCCCTGTATGTGTTATGTGGGTCAAAGGGTTATTAGACCACCCTAGAGGGGTCGGCCCAGTCAGTTGTAGTGGGGTATTTAACCCAATGGTTAAATGCGAGCCTACATGATTTGTGTAAAAGACAAGTCAGAGTAGTGTATAAATAGAGGAGGTGTATTCCTCACTTTACACACACTCACTCACTTGAGAGTGGCGCACTTATGAGAGAGAGGTCTGCTATGGAGAAGGAGGAGCTTATGCTCAGGTTTCTATCTTTTGTATTTGCTAGTCATCTATATTGAGGAAGCTTTGCTGGGTTTTCTACCCCATGAGGGTTTCTCAGGATAAATCTGTGTCTCTTGTGTTTATGCTGTGCTTGTTGTTTCTTCAGTGATCCTGTATATGCTATTATTGTGAAATGGAATGTAATGCTGCTATTTTCTGTCTTATCATATTAAATCTTAACACCCATGAACAATTGTGTCTAATGTCTGAATTGAATTTGGTGAATCTTTCATGCTTTGCTTATGTATGAGTTTCATATCGGATTATTCATGTTTATTTAGCCAAATGTTTTGAGGAGGGTATCTCTATTTTGTAGGTTCTTTACTCAAGATTGCATAGCAAGAACAAAGGGTTTCAAGCTTGGATCAACCTTCTAGTACTTAAGGTGCTCTTTGATTAACCTATTAACCCATTCTTTTTCATTAAGAAAGATCTTGTTGTATGCTTGCTGATTGCCTTAGATTATGTAAGTCTTAGATAGTACATTGGTGACCTCAGTAAATTCCCCGTCATAGGATTAATTTCTGAACAACACCAAATCCCATGTGAGTAATATTACTTTTACCTATGCTTTAGAATGGTGTATTGTCTATGCATGTGAGAAAGAAGGGACAGACTCACTGAGTCTCATGCGAGTAATATTTATTTTACCTTTGCATTAGAATGGTGTATTGTATCTATGTGTGAGAAAGAAGGGATGACCTCCTAGAGGAGTGTTGATCCCATTGTAACATTTTATCTCTATTGTTGGCAATTGTTTTTCTTTAAATATCTTGTGGAGAAATATGTTTCAGGTGATAGTATTTTTCCTGTGAGAGAGGGATGGCCTCTTGAGGAGAGAAGTCCAAACCCCATTACTAGTTGATATCAATTACGTACATAAGACTGGATATGCGTTGAGTTAGTTATGTGGGATACCTTGTTAGTATGACTGGTGGGTTTAAAATTCATGCAATTTCATAATGAACAATGACTTAAGGATTGTTTTCAATCAACGAAGTCGAATGAGTGAGATGGCCGCAATAATATTCTCCTTTTACTGAAAAAAAAACCTAACTAATTTGTTCTAAGGTATATAAAGGTGCCATTATCAACTTGAAGGACTACCCAGAAGCGAGATTCCCTGGTTGGTATATAAATAAGGTTATAAAACCTTGTCCCTCCTCTACTAAGGCCTCTCACTCTACTCCTTCCATTTCATCATTGTTATTCATCTAGGTAGGTTGAAGAGAAATCATTACGAAATTTTTTGTTGAGTTCACCCTCATTGAAAAATAGTTATCCAGGGACTTGTTTCATGGGATAGTTATTATCTATATCATAACGGATTCCTCTAAGTCCTAGTACTCTCATAGTAATAGCTAGAGATACTCACTCCCACTCATTTTCCAGACCTCAACATGTTGGATTATACAACAGGACACCAGATCAATAAAGTGACATGCTCCTACCTACTATAATAGTGCTGTCAAAATATTGCCCAACTATTAGGAATCTAGTTCCCCTTCCTACTTGACGTGTAATGACTTCGAAACCATGTTTTTCAATTACTTCCATGAAATTTCTCATTCATATGACTCGGGATAATCAATGGTTCAACGTCTCTTATCATCCTCATCATATAGCTCAACAGATAATAATTTTAAACATTCATTCAAAGACTAACTTCAGCCACTCAGGTTGGTGTTCTCATATCGATAAGACTAGGCCATATTTCCGAGAATGTACCATGGCATCCACGATAGGAACTTGGATATGTTTATTTAATCCCACACTCAATTATGTAAGGAAGTATGTGTTCCTGACCAGTGGTTATTAGTTTTTCCTAGAAATTTTATGCGTAACTTAAGTACAAAGGATCACTTGCCATTACTTCTACAAATACAGGTCAATCTATTCAAATGCATTCATTTATATATGCTAAGTCCAAATGGAAATAAGCCATGGAGAATAGAAATGCCTCCTTACAATCTATCCCTTAAAAATCATAATGGAAGGCCCTTTAAAATAATATATATATATATATATATATATTCCAGTCTTCAATCAATAGCATACCAAACAATGTTCACACACTTTTGTAAATTCATTTTTATGAATTCTGCAAAGTCTTAAATTAAATTGATGTGAATTTTGGCACACCACTCACCCTTAGAACCTATGTGCTTAACCTAGGTATACAACTAAGAATGGTCTCTTAAAAAACCAAAGCTGTGTTTCTTGTTTTCAAATTCTTTTAGATGTTTTCCAAAGTGAATGTACATATTTTGTAAACAACTCCATTTAAATGTTCAAGAACATCATCAATTTGGGAACTTCTATCATATTTGTTACTTAGGTAGTGAACCTCTTACTTGATTAGGAACATGATCAATCTTGGTGTACAAGGAACAAGCGGAACTATGTAGTTTGTAAGAATTTGTGGATTCTTGTCAGCTTTTTGGAAACAGGTTGAAAAATATAAAGCATGGAGCGAAGTACTTTTAAAAAAACACTATTACATGGATTTAGACATTAATTTCTCCCGAGGTTATTTTTTATAGAGAAACAAGATTCAAGCAAATTCAAATTTTGGAAATAGGTATGACCTTCCATCGAAGCTTAAGGAGAAAATATTGTCATATATGTGTCTAAAATTCAGAGTAGAGGAGCTGCAACAACAAAATTTTATGGAAGAACTTCCCAAATCCATAAGGAATATAATTTCAAGATGTCTTTTCATATAGATTGTGGAGACTGTTTATCTGTTTCAATTTTTTCCAGCATAATTCATCTTATACTTGGTAAGATATCTTCAAGGCCTTGGGTGCAAAAAACGTTTTCTGTTTAGTTATTAAATCTAAGAGAACTATGAAGCAAGTTGCATTTTCTTTGCCTTATTGCAACATCATCTCTCTATGGGTTTGAACATTATTGTCCATGAAAACCCAAGACTTTTACCATTTATCCTCATTCATGCTGACCATAGACAGTTTCTAATTATAGAACTACAAATCAGAATCGATATTGAAAAAGAGGTCTCTGAAACAAATATCCATAAAAGGAATCATATGGTCTATTGATCATCCCAAGAGTATTTGGATACAATGAATATGGTCTTAACATTGTAAGTATCTATTCAAAGATTTTATATAAATTTTTTTCTTTAAGATTGATTCGACAACATACATTATTCTCTTTGTAGTCTCTGAGAACTATCAGAAAAGAGGTTTAACATACATTTTTTAATTTTGACATATTCCAAAATGAAACAAATAGCATAAAAGGGTATTCTAAAGCAAAAGATTTTGATTCTCCCTAATAGTTTATCAATGTGTTAAAAGGTTTTTCAATTTCAATCTTAAAATTGTTGGTGGTAGTTTATCAATGTGTTTCAGGAAATTTTGATTAGTTGCATAGGAAATTTCGATTAGTGGAACATGAGTGCATATAAAAGATTATTTGTGTTGAACACCCAGTGATACTTATAAGAGGGTGGGGTGAATCGATATCATGCACAATCTTAATTTTATATATAATTTTTCACTTCATAAATGATACACCAATACCAAAGCAATTATCAACATAGAAAACATTGTGCATAGAGTATTTATAAAGAAACTTTGTATAGATAGAATCTTTGATACATAAATTGTTGGGAGACACCAATATCCAATACAAGTGTGAGCACCGACTCACATATTTTACTGACACCAATCAGATAGGAACACCAATCCCTTCCAAGCACCAACATGTTGTTTTACAGGCACCAACCTATGAGGACATGTTAGGAACCCATGTATTTACTTTGTCAGTATATTGTTGTTGGACGCATATACTTTGTAATTTGTGCCGTAGTATTTGTTGATCCATAGTTTGTGTTATTGTTGTTTGAAGCATATTCTTTGTAAGTCGCCCATAGTATTGTTGATCCATAGTTTGTATTGGCCCATGGTTTTGACCCATAGTATTGGCACCTAGACTTAGTATATAAGTGTGTGTTGAGGCCTATGAAGGCACCGTGAAGTTATTTGTATTGAGCTTGCTCAAAGGAGGTTGCCCCATCAAAGTGGCATGCGATCAATAAATGTGATTATGAGTTCTATCATTTTTGTTATTTTGCATATTCTCATTAATTAATTATTGCAGGTTCTTCACATCTGGTATCAGAGCACTTTCTTGGGCTCATTGGGTGGAATTTCTGCTAAAAAAAAAATTGCATATGTTGTAAGTTTGGATCTGGAACTAATCCCTATCTGCTTAACTGTGGGAAGTACTTGGGAATAAGCCCTAAAACTCATTGTGAGGAGTAACACAGGAACCCCAAAGTAGCTGGCCCATTGATAGGACCTTCCAGTGAAAAGGGAAATGACCCTTACTTGATTGACTAGTTCCCACCTGTGAGGTAAACCAACAGCTGTTGTTTGTGGCAAAGCGGTTATCAGTTTTACCTAAGCTGTGGAATGAGGGGTACTGCCCCAATACGCAAGCTATCAGACATCATTGGTGGCTGAGTAAACCAATGAACTGTTAGAAAGCCGCACATACCTGGGGTCCATATCTATTTTCAACTGAACTGTTGTCGATCACTGGAACGCTGTTTCAGATCCAGCCGTTTCAAATCTATTTCATCTCCAGTTGTTTTCGATCCATTCGGTGTCGTTTCAGATCCCTTTGTTTCCAATCACTTTCGCTTTGTTGTAGATCTATCTGTTTTAGATCCCTTCCACGCCGTAGCAGCTCCATTTTGGAAAAAAAAAACCGACCAGTTTTTTCTCCATATCTCCCTTATTTTCACTCTGTTTCCCTTGAAACTTCCTTGGAACCCCTGTAATCCGATTATGCATATTTCATTTCTGAGGACCCTATCCCAAATTCCACTTCCCAAAGCTCGAAATCCCACATTTGTCTATTTTTAGGGTTTTTCATAACTTCTTTGTATTTCACCCAATCACCTTCAAATTTTACCACAGAGTTCATTTCTTAATTTTGCTTCTTTGTCACTCTCTGCCAAATTTTCTCATTCTTTCACCCCTTTTTTGAAATCCTCATTTTCTGCTTCCCTGTCCATTCGACAGTGTCCAAAACCTAATCAAACCCTAATTACCCTTTAGAGTTTTTCTGAAATCCAGATTTTCCTTTACTGAAACAGTTTCTGTTTTTTGTTTTTCTACCCACTCAAAAAAAAAAAAAAATCCTAGTTATGGTTGTCACTCGCGCAGGAGCAAAAACCATGGAAGAAGCACTTGCATCCATCCAAGCCATACTCCAGGATCTTGATGAAAAATTTCTCGGCCTCCATCTTGAGCATTCAGCCCCGAACAACAAACGACAGTCCGAGTCTTCATCAGACAATGGGTTCTCTTCTTCCAACAAATTCCCTGGTCCGAAGCTTGATTTTCATCGCTTCAATGGTACTAATCCGACTGGATGGATCTATCGTGCATAACAGTATTTTAGTATGCATAATACTTTTGATGTCAACAAAGTTCCACTTGCATCCTTTCATTTGGAACATGATGCTCTTCAATGGTACCGTTGGTACATCAAGGCTTATGAAGAGCCAAAATGGACAGAGTTTTGCCAGTTCCTTTTGCAACGATTTGGTCCTAGTACTTTTGATGACTTCACAGGAGCCCTCACTAAACTGCACCAAATTGGTACTGTGAGAGAGTACCAAACCGAATTTGAGAAACTAACCAACCACACTGAAGGATTTCCTGATAACCTCTACCGGAGTTGTTTTATCAGTGGTCTAAAGGACACAATCTGCTCTGAGGTCAAAATGTTCTGTCCCAACACAATGATGGAAGCCCTAGGGTTGGCTAAGTTGGCAGAAGACAAGATTGCATCCCAACAATGCTCCAAACCCACTTTTGTTCCCTTCCTAAATATGGGTTCTCAATGACCTCCCATCCCGCCAGCTCCTCGACCACCTCCTATCAAGCATTTGTCTCAAACTAAGATGCAAGCATGCAGAGAAAAAGGGATTTGTTATAATTCTGATGAGAAATTCACTCGGGGACATAGATGTGTTCAACAAAAGCTCTATCTCTTGGATATGGATTCTTCACCTGCCTGTAAAATTGGTGAAGAAGCTCCAGATAAAATGGATGCTCAGGTCGACATTTTGGAGCCGCCCATTGACCCTGAGTCTTAGGATGACCAGCCAAAGATATCTTTCCATGCTTTAGCTGGAATCACCACTCCCCAAACCATGCAGGTCAGGGGTTACTTCAATAAGATTCCTCTTACAATACTCATTGATTTTGGAAGCACTCATAATTTCATTGACCCTCGGATCGCCAAACATGCTGATTGTTTTATCCATCCTTGCTCCAAATTTGAAGTCATGGTTTCTAATGGGGGCACCTTACCTTGCAAAGGGAAGTGTCGTAATGTGTGTCTCTCTGTGGGAGATTATAACCTACGCTCTAACATGTTTTCCTTGACCTTAGGCGGATGTGATGTGGTTTTGGGCACTCAATGGCTATGCACACTTGGCCCCATCTTATGGGATTTTGCCAAACTTTGGATGCAGTTTTCCCCCAATTGACAAAAACACACATTGATAGGCTTACAACCAGGGTCTCTCAGCATCATCATCTCACATTGCATGGAAAAACTCCTTAAGAAGAATTCACATGGTGTCATCGCTCAGATCGATTCCATTCAGATGCAACCATCATCGGTCTCCACTACTCCTTTGGATGTACAACAAATTCTGGATCGATATACCGGTGTCTTTGTTGAACCAGTGGGATTGCCACCTTCAAGGCCAAAGGACCATCGTATTCAGCTCCTTCCTGGAAGCGTTCTTCCCAACATCAGGCCCTATCACTACCCATTTCACCAAAAAACAGAGATTGAAATGCTCGTTCGGGACTTACCAAAGCAAGGTATTATTTGCCCAAGCACTAGTTCCTTTTCTTCACCAGTTCTTCTCGTCCGCAAAAAGATGGGTCATGGCACCTTTGCATTGAATTCCGAGCACTTAATCACCTCACTAACAAGGATAAGTTTCCAATTCATGTTGTTGATGAGCTTCTTGATCAGCTTCATGGTGCTAATTTTTTCTCCATGTTGGATCTTTGTTCTCAATATCATCAAATTCGGGTTCATAAGGATCATATCCCTAAAACAGTTTTCCGCACACATGATGGCCACTATGAGTTTTTGGTCATGCCCTTTGGCCTCACTAATGCTCCTTCCACATTCCAGGCCTTGATGAATAAAATATTCCAACCCTACTTGTGGAAATTCATTCTGGTATTCTTTGATGATATCCTCATCTACAGTAAAACCTAGGCTGACATCTCTAGCATATGGATCTTGTAATGAAACTTTTCTCTGACCATCATCTCCACGACAAACAGTCTAAATGTGTTTTTGGACAACAGGAAGTCGAGTATCTCGGGCACATTATCTCAGCAGAAGGGGTTCGCGTGGATCCTACCAAAATCACTGCCATGAACAATTGGCCGCGTCCTCAGACACTCAAGAACCTTCGTGGTTTTTTGGGGTTGACTGGCTACTACCGCAAGTTTGTCAAGGATTATGGGAAGATTGCAGATCCATTAACTGCTCTATTTAAAAATGATGCTTTTACATGGACACACGCTACTGAGTGTGCATTTGACAAACTAAAACAAGATAAGTATACTATACATATTCTAGCTATGCCTGATTTTTCCAAGCTCTTCACTATTGAGAGTGATGCTTGCGGAAATGGACTTGGTGTTGTTATCCTTCAAGATAAACACCCCATTGCGTTCACCAGCAAATCCCTTTCAGGTAAGAATTTAGTCGCCTGTACATATGAGAAGGAAATGATGGCTATTTTGCATGCAGTACAGAAGTGGAGCCCATACCTATTAGGGAATCATTTCTGCATCAAGACTGATCACCATAGTCTGAAATATTTCCTGGAACAACGTGTATCATCCCCAACACAATATAAATGGGTTAGCAAACTCATGGGTTATTACTATGAGATCACTTACAAGAAGGGTAAGGACAATATTGTGGCGGATGTGGCTGATGCTCTTTCTCGCACATTTGACGACCAAGGTTCTCTTTCAGCTATTTCTATGCTTGTTCCAAATTGGTTGCAATTTGTTCAACAGGGCTATGTCAATGACTCTTCATTATCTCAAATCATCTAATGCTTGGCCAACAACTCTTCTGTTGTACCACATTACTCTTGGGATGGTGTTTCCCTGAGATACAAGGGTCATCTAGTGCTTCCCCAGAGCACAAATATTCAACAGGTTGTCTTCTATGAACTCCATGCTTCCCCATCGGCAGGGCACTCTGGGTTCCTCAAAACATATGAGCGGTCACGACGTAACTTCTTTTGGAAGGGCATGAAAAGGACAATTCAGTAGATGGTGGCTGAATGTGATACCTTCCAGCTCAATAAGGGTGAAACGACACTCCTTCCAAGATTTCTCGAACCCTTTCCCATACCTACACGGATTTGGACAGATATTTCTATGGATTTCATTGAAGGGATCCCTAAGTCTGGAGGGCGGACAATGATTTTGGTTGTGCTTGATCGTCTCTCCAAATATAGTCATTTTTGTGCTCTCAGCCATCCCTATATAGCCTCTTCAGTCGATCAAATTTTCTTGGACCAGATCTTTCATCTTCATGGCATCCCTTCTTCCATTGTCTCGGATCGTGATGCGACTTTCACCAGTCATTTTTGGATAGAACTATTTCGCCACACTAGAACCAAACTGAAGATGATTTCAAGGTATCACTCACAAACAGATGGTCAGATTGAAATTATCAATAAATGATTGGAAACTTATCTTCGTTGCTTCACCTCTGAACAACAACATCAGTGGGAAAAGTGGCTCCCTCTCGCTGAATGGTGGTACAATACCTCTTACCAAATTGCCTCTAAAATGACTCCATATGAAGCATTCTATGGTCAGGCGTTGCCAGTTCTTCTTCCATACACCCCCAACAATTCACCAGTTCAGGAAGTTGACACAGTCCTTCAGAACCGCGATCAGATTCTTCGCATTTTCCGGGACAATCTTCACATGGCAAGAAATCGCATGAAGCAACAAGCCGATCAACACCGTTCTGAGTGCACTTTTCAAGCAGGTGATATGGTTTTTATTCGTCTCCAGTCGTACAAGAAATCATCCCTGAAACTCAAAGGGCGTCATAAGCTCGCTCCAAAGTTCTATGGGCCATATCGGATTCTTCAGAATATTGGGTCTGCTGCTTATAAATTGGAACTTCCTCCTTCTTCCCGCATTCATCCAGTATTTCATGTCTCTTGTCTAAAGAAAGTTCTTGGCACCAACATCAGAGGACAAACTATTTTACCCAAATTGGATAATGAAGGATCCATCCTTTTGGATCCAGAGGCCATCCTCAATAAGCGCACTCATCAGCTTCGCTCTCGCTCTATCATAGAGGTCTTAATTCAGTGGCACGACATGCAACTAGAGGATGCTACATGGGAACCACTCCTTCAGATTCAACAAAAATTTCCACATCTAAAGCTTTGAGGACAAAGCTTTTTCTAAGGGGGAGGGGATGTTAGGAACCCATGTCTTTACTTTGTTAGTATATTTTTGTTGGACGCATATGCTCTGTAAGTCGTCCCGTAGTATTTGTTGATCCATAGTTGTGTTATTGTTGTTTGGCGCATATGCTTTGTAAGTCGCCCGTAGTATTGTTGATCCATAGTTTGTATTGGCCCATGGTTTTGACCCATACTATTGGCAGCTAGACTTAGTATATAAGTGTGTGTTGAGGCCTATGAAGGCACCGTGAAGTTATTTGTATTGAGCTTGATCAAAGGAGGTTTCCCCCTCGAAGTGGCCTGCGATCAATAAAAGTGATTCTGAGTTCTGTCATTTCTGTTATTTTGTATATTCTCATTAATTAATTGTTGCAGGTTCTTCACAGGACACTAATTCTCTTATGAGCATGAGCTCATAGTCAACAAGAACCAACTTGCGCGGTCATGCACCCACTTGGTATTCCAAGAACCAACCTGTGGAAGACACCAATATTTTTTCCTTTCCCCATCCTACCATCTAGATGTAGATTTTTGTTGTATACCTTGGTCATAATCCCCTCTTCACTTTCTGATCGGTTTCTTTTGTTATGTGCAACAATCCTTAGCACTCCTTCTGTGCATATTGCTCTGCTTCTACGACATATTTAGTTTTGATCATCTACCATGCAACCAAATCTATGCCCTCATATTTTCACACTCAACAAAAAATATCCTCATCTTCCAAGCCCCATAAAATCCATCTTCTACTTGGAATTTACACACTTTTTTAGAGTTGCATACTTGCTTGGATGGATATAAAAAATAGAGAGATCACTTCCTTTATTTATATGAGTGTTGAATCACTTCTTGGGTTGACACAATATTTTATGGTGCAAGGCCTATTTAACACTTTAACATCAATGAAAAATTTATTTCTAACAATATCACCCTTCGACATTGATGTCAACACCAAAAAAAACTGAGCTCCCCCTGAATATGAGCTCCTTATCAAAAATTTGTACTCCCCCTATTAATACTTTGTTTTTCTGTCATCATTCAATCGTCTGCATATCTATCCTTCTTTGACACCAATGGTAAGGGGATAATTCTGCGACAAACTTATTATTTTGTATTTGCATAGGATTTGTAATTTCTCCCCCTAAACTTATGTTGCGCAATGTCCCGTAGTGTCACATTGTATCCAGAATATCAAAAGGTGATATTTTCTGCTTGCTTTTCTGGTTGGACTATTATTGAAAAATTCTATAGAGCTTCCTGTGTAGTTGAAAACTTATCCTTCAGTTCTACTTCTTTATCCAAAATATCTTCTTCTACTTGCTCACTAGAAGACAACTTTAGGGTTTTTGTGCATTCATCAGCAGCTTCCTGCGCAAATTGTTTTGTGATCCAAAAGGATTCATCTTGTAATGGTTCAAGCCTGTTGGATGTGTTATTTCGGTCATCCTGAATCTTGCTTACTTCCAACCATTGTTTCTTTAATCTCCCATCTTGGCCATCTTTTCTTGGCTTGTATAATAGTCAAAATATCATGCATATTTTGTTCTGACTCTTGCGCAATTTGCAGATTTTGATCCACTTCCTTCAATTGTTCATCTGCGACCAACTTTCCCCATAGCTGAGCACTTTCTTCATGTAACTTTTCAGACTTTAACTCCAAGGTCCTAATATTTCCTATTGTAATATTCATCATTTCTTGTTTGTTTTAACGCTCTGCTATGACCTCTGGAGGTGTCCCTGGTTGTTACTTTGTTGCAAGCTCCTCAATTTTAGCACAGAGACCTTGAATAAATTCACATATCTTAGTTATCTTCTATTTTGGAGGAGTGTCCTTTTTTATTTGTATGTCTAGTAGTGTATTACATACTTCCTCGACTCCCTTTTGCAATTTTGAATTCTTCTGTTGCATTTCCTCTACTTCCTTCTTCTGCTTAGTCTTTTCGTTCTCCATTCGCATTTTCCGACATTCCTCCTATAATGTTTCCTTTTCTTCATAACTTTTATACCATTTTGTTGATACAGCTTCATGTTGGCCTTGAATTTCCTGTGCAATAGATATATGCAATGCATGCAGCTCATCCATGGGTAAACGCGACAAGATCATCTCTACTAGAATTATTGTGAATGTTGATTCCTACATCTCTTGTGTGGGAAATACCAGTTGTGTTGTCAAAATATTGAGGACTTCTTGTGTCTCTGTTGTGTCCTTCATATGTGTATCTGAGAGTTCTTGTGCACTGCACATGTGTGTTTCTGGGTGTGTCTACGCATTTTTTTGTCCCTCTACTTTCATAGTCTTCATTAACAACTCCTTTATTGTCGCAAACTCTTCTTCAACTTTTATGAATATTTCCTCTTGTTTTGTCACAAAATATTCCATTTCCTCCTTCGTAGCCACCTTCTTCATTATTTCCTTAGACATTATTGACCTCCTAGCCAATTTTATATACATTATCTTCTGTCAAGATCCGAATGGAACTAGGTTTGGATGATTTCCTCTTCTTCCTTGATGATTCTTCCACCTGTTCCTTTGCTATCATTTTCTTAGTCTGTGCAATCTACTCTATAGTTTCAGGGAACATTTCTACACTTCCTTTTTCTGTGGATTTATTTTGTGAAGGAATGTTCTGTTGTTCAAGCTTCTTATGTTGCGTGATTTCTTATTCTTCTATCAATGAGATTTTCCATGCCAAATCCTAATCATTTACAATCTGCACAATGTCATCCTCCGAACAACTAAACATGGTAGGTAACCATTGCTCCTTGGGATCCCCTTTGGATTATATATAGATATGATGAATCCCTACCTTGAAGCATGTAATTCCCTTATATAGGTCAATTATATGTGATTGTATGTGTGGTGTCTCATTTATGATAACCCTAATCTCTTCAATATATAGAAAGAAATTAATTTTATTGTCTATTTATCTACCTTGATTTCTTGTAAACCACAAATTTGGATACCTCACTGCTAAGAATGTTTTCCAATTTATGTCAAAGAATTGGCTATATTTTGGCTACTTCCATCCCACTAGTGCAATACATATTAATATCCAAGTGTAATTAAAATGTGTACCTTTTTCTTGTGTTTTTTGACAGTCATCCAAAAACTCATTCAAGAGAAATGTCAACCAGTTCATTTATACTCCCTCCATGCATTGTGTTGCGGCTTCAATAATTGCTACTAAGACTTGGTCATGGTGACTCTTCTGGAATAGATTACATGATAGGATCTGAACTGCAAATCTCATAGATTTTTCATTTATGTGCACAATTGATAATCCTCTCCTATCTACTTGGGTTCCATATTTTTTCGTTATCTTCTACGCAAGGGTTTTCTCCTACTTCCTATCTAGAAGGATGCTTACATATTATCCTCTAGTAGGTAGTCCAGTGATCTGTTCTATCAACTTGGAATCAATGGATATATTTCTATTCAACCACAAGAACGCACCATGTACACGTGACAGTAGCATTTTTGTGCACATTTTCACTTGCAGGGTCCTTCCAAAATGAGGAATGTCCAGCAAATTTAGGATCCCTGATTTCAGTAATCCATATGCCCATGTTTGAAGTTCCATTATAGCTAGTTCCTTAGGTTTTGGAGTGATCCTTATGTCCAAGTAGTTCCTATTGATTAGCTCGAAAAACATTTTGATCATTGGTTAGGTCATAATACCCAAACTGAAATTTGTATAGTTGGTCGAGCAAATTTTCTTCAACGAGCACCCCCTTAGGTATCTACGGTGCTCGTATGTCTGAATATTCTATACCAGGTAGGGTGAATAATGTCATAGTAGGTTTCTTGGAATAATGTAGTTGCAAGGGAACCTTACCCACTTTGATGTTGATGGTTTCGGTGTCTGTGCAGTTCCTTCCTACAAACTCACTCATGGATTCTTCAATATGCACTGTCTCTTGGGCGCAACAACTTTCCTCTAGCTCCAACTTTACTCTCCATTATTTAATTTGTGATTTATGTCTTTAGTAGATGATAGTGGCTTCATTTATAAGTCTTCGATGGCTTGCATGAGAATTTTGGTACCCTCCTATTGTCATTATTTCCTTCTGATTTACTTGGATTCACCTTGATTTGCTCCAAATTCATTTAACCATCATCTACCACTGATTTCCTCATTAATGACACTGCATCTTTGTCTTATCACTACTCTATTAATCAGTACGCTTACCATATGTCGTCATCCCTTTCTACGTGCAATCTTCTTTTTGCGACAAGTATGGTTGTCTATAGTTTACCCCTATATTGAACTACAAGGGGTACAGAGAGATTTGTCTCCCAAATCTTTCAACATTATTTTTTGTTCCAATGCAAGAGACGTAGCTTGATTTTCAATTGACCTTTCACTTTCCACACATAGAACCAATCCATCATTTTTTCTTTTGTTGATGTGTTGACTTCTTTTTCCAAATATTTCTACAGTTTTCTTTCTCTTGATTTGCAAGGATACTTCTTATTTTGTTTAGAGAATATAGAGCTAGATAAGGTTCTTCTTCAATCTTCTTTTCTTATTTTTCCTTCCAAAATTTATTGGATTTCTTTGAGCTCTCATAGTATTGAGATTTGTGGACTAAGATGTTACATTTGTAACTTACCACATTGTTACAAATATTTTCAATGTGCCCATAATTGTTGCACTTCCATCATTCAACAGTTCTATCATTTTTTTTGACTTTGTTGTCCATAAAGTTACTCTTGGCGTATCCTCCACATTCCACTGCTTTATACCCAAATTTATTACAATAGAAATAGTATCCAAGAAAACATTTTATGTACCTGAGTGTATGTTGTCTCTTAGGTAGTACAAACCTCTTGTATTTGCTTCTGTCAGAACTTGGTTGATTTTCCTTTCCTTCCATGCTAGTGTCTTATTTGTGATTTGTTTGGACTTTAACCTTCTCCTCAAATGATTTGAAGCTTTCTTCAAGAGTATTATGTTTTTTGTCAAACCCATGACCAGTCTTGTCATGTGTGGTCTTTAACAGCTAAGGATGTGATCTAAGATCTTGTTTCTCTTCTCAAACCTTGAATTTGTCTCCATCCAGGAAACTATCTTATACAAATCTTCTTTTAGTGAAAGGAACTCAAGCTTTTGCTTTTTATAGATTTCATTATTCTCATGAAGTTGGTTTGTAAAATATTCTTCAGTCCTCTTGGCCTCATATACTTATATTTTCAAACCATTAATTGTTCTTTTAGCATCAAGTACATGATCCTTTTGTTCATCTACAATATTCTTGACTTTTTCAAGGATATGTGTCATTTGTTTGTTAAATCTTTTAACTTCCTCTTGGAACTTTTGCAGCTCTACTTTCAAAGATAGATTTTCTTTTCTTAGAGAAGCAATATCAGTTTCTTGTCCTTGGCATACTAACTTTTTCTCACTTAGTTGATTTACTAAGGATCCTTGAGTAATTTTTTTATTTGAGCTTCTAAACTCATAGTCACTTGATCCTTTTATTTATGTTGTAGAAACTGTTCCATTAATAGTTCATTTTATTTTCCTATTTTTCTTAACTCATTCAGTGCACTCATTAGTTCACCCTTCCAACCAATTTCTACACTTTCCTCATCTTCAGACTTAAAGGTTTTTTCTTCACTTTCAAACTCTTTCTGACTATCTTTTACACCAAAATATTGTCATCTTGAGTTATGTGTCCTCTACATGACTTAACTCCTAAAGCACCTGGGCTAAAAGACCAAATGGGGCATTGATGTCATTTCCTTTAACATTTTTTGTCACCTCGACGTTCCCTGCTCACTGGAAAGGTGCGTCATACCTTAGATGACGCGCTATGCACATTAACAGAGCGCATTGGTGACGCCAATTTCCCTTGTACAAGATGCACCACCCTTCAATGACGCAAGTTGGACTTTTGCAAGGTGCATTGATGTTATTTAAAATGGAAAAGGAGAAGCTTCGAGCAACTTCTCGAACCTTTGATGGCATGGAGGCTTATCCCTACATATCAGTAAAGGTGGAATTCAATCCCCTTACCTAGTGGGATGATCCCTTGAGCTTCTCACATAAATACTCAACCTCTGCTATCCCTTTAGGACTATAAATATAAACCCTCTCTACTTGATTAAGAGAGGAAGGATAGAGTACTTAAATGCTGGTGAAATTCTGCTAGGGGATCCCTTTCATCCATAGGATGCAAAAGCTTTGATCTTTGAGGCTAGGATCATTGGAAAGGTGTTACGACGTCAAAGCATTGGTTGTAACCTCTCTCTTTGTACTTTATGTAATTACATTAATACAAATTCTTTCCATAAATATATTTTCATTATATGTGTTTAGGGTTGGATTCTTTGACTACTATTCTAGATTGATCTATGATCGTATGCTTTCACTACTTGTTTGTTTCCACTTGTTTCATCTTGTTTTGTAGCTAAGGATCTGAAGATCAAGGAGTTGAACCAAGCAACGAGAAAGGATTTTCATTCAGAAGGTGATCAATTATCTCTCGACTTACTTTGCAATTCAATCAATCTAGGAAAGATATATGTATTGTGTATCTACTTTGTTCTAGATCCGAACCATTCAGACTAGGGAGATACGTTTGTGTCCGCACTTACAGATTGTCCGTAAACACTATCACTCATATCATGCCGACTATAAGATCCATTTTCAACTGAATATTTGGAAGAAGATAAGTGAATTCTATTATGAAAATACTTACAGAGTACTCATGTAGTATGATCTAATTTATTTTTATATGACTCATTTGAATTTGCTTCCTTCTATGATGGCTCTTCCTTATTCTTTACTCATTGTGATCACATCCTCAATCATGCAAAAACTCTTTATCTTGTCCCGAAGCTCTTTGGTTGAGATACATTTTCCAACTTTGTCTTTCACAGAATCAACTAATCCTTTCATGATAGAATCCATTGCTAACTTGTTGTTCATTTTCAATTCCTTCTTGGATGCAGAATTTGGTAACCTTTCTGAAGGGGTGTAACATGTAACAATTGACTTCCAAATTTCAAGTCCAAGTTATTGCAAATAGGCTTCCATTCTTATACTCCAAAGTAGATAGTTTGTTCTAGTGAACAAAGGAGATATTTTTATGCCGAAACCAAATTCCTCACAAGCCATATCTACGCAATAATATTCCTTCTAGTGGTTAGACTATATCTGAAGGACTCGCTCTGATACCAATTGTTGAACCCCATGTGATACTAAGACGCGGGTGAATTAGCATCATGCACAATATTAATTTTATATACAATTTTTCACTTCATAAATCATAAACCAATACCAAAGCAATTGTCAACATAGAAAAACATTGCGCATAGAGTATTTATAAAGAAATTTTTTATAGATAGAATCTTTGATTACATAAATTGTTGGGAGACACCGATCTCCATTACAAATGTGAGCACCCACTCTCAGATTTTGCTGACACCAATTAGATAGGAACACCAATCCATTGCAAGCACCAACTTGTAGTTTTATAGGAACCAACTTGTGAGGACACCAATCCTCTTATGAGCACCAACTTACGCGGTTAGGAACCTACCTGAGCTCCTAGGCACCAACCTATGGAAGACACCAATCTTTTGTCTTTGCCCTGTCATACCACCTAGAAGTATATTTGTTGTTGTATACCTCAATCACAGTCCACTCTGCACTTTCTGATATGTTTCTTCTGTTCTTCGCAACAATCCTCAACACTCCTTTGCATACTGCTCTGCTTCTACTACATATTTAGTTCTAATCATCTACTGCACAACCAGATCTACACTTCTACTACACAACCAGATCCGCACTTCTACTGCGCACTCATAATTATGCACTCAACATGAAATATCCTCATATTCTAAGCCCCATAAAATTCATCTTCTAATTGGAATTTGCGCACTTTTTCAAATCTCCATACTTGCTCTGATGGATACAAAAAATAGAGAGATTACTTCCTTTATTTATATGAGTATTGAATCACTTCTTGGGTTGACACAATATTTTATGGCACAAGGCCGACTTAACACTTTGACACAATGACAACTTTATTTCTAACAAGTTTTTGTTTATCAGTGCTCCTAGGATGCACATAATTTGGGTGAATTTCTACCAATAATTGGATTCTTCCTGCATTATTCATGTAGTCATTTAAGATAAAATTGTATGTGTTGTTGTATCAAAGTCATACAATTTTATTTCAAATAACATGAATATACATTCACCTACCTTTTGATTCCTACATTGAGCATTCCCTCATGGGAATTGTGCTTCCCATTCAAACAATTTTTGTTTCGCTGACCAACCTTTGTTCATAGCATTGCATCTACGAATAGTCATTGCATTTTTTAATAGTTTTCTAACTAAGCCCTAGTCTTCCTAGTATCTAGAGGATCACTGACAAGTTATCTTGTTGCTTCAATAGTTTTTGTAGCCCACTTAGGACTTGTAGGTGAAATTGGATCTACAATCATATGGTATTATTCATCATCAGAATCAGAATCAGAAGATTCATCAGAAGCATCATTTATTTCATTAGGTGGTGGTTGTGAGGATTCTCCAATTTCAACTGTCTACAATGGTTCTTCTTCAAATTGCACACTCCTTTCAATGAAAGATTTTTGATTGATCATATTGAGTAATTTGTAACCCTTAGATTCTTTAAGGTACCAACAAATATGCATGGTTGGCTTTGAACAAGTTATACAACTTGATGAGAAGCCGACATTGTTCTCATTTTTTGGGGGCTCAATTTTAGTAGTTGTTTTTACCTCGTTTTAGAAAGTGTGTATACTGGTAGCACAATTTTTCATCTTGGGCCATATTTTTGCAATTTTGAAACTTCTTGGTCATAAGAAAACAATAACTTTTATTTACAAGAGCATTTTTTCAAAGTTTGCAAAAAAAATACATTTAGTAGCTAGTTATAATTCAAAAATACATACGTTTTTGAATTTTTTTTACATTTTGAAGCTAGTTAGAATGGAAAATATATACATTTTGGAAGTTTTTCTTTAAATGTTTATCTTAAACAAGTCATTTTGGGGGACAAATTTGTAAAACAATTGAGAAAATAAAGACATTTCAAGCAATTTTTAATGTATTTTCATAGATTTTATGTATAAAAATGATAATATTTAACATTATTTCCATTAAGTGAGGATTCGCATAAACTCAACAAAAAGTATAATATATTAAAAACATAATATTTATTGATAAAATAAAATTTTAAAGTCGAAACATTACAAAATATCTTATAAACAATTTGTCAAATTTAACATTTTCATCGACAACACAAAACTACTTAAAAAAATTATATAAGCCAAAATCTTCATCAAAATTGATATTTTAAACAATTCGATTCTCTTCCTAACCTCAATTTACTCCTAATAAGCTTTAAAAACCATATCAAAATATATAAACACTATAATAAAATATTAAAACAAACAAATATAAAAATATATAATTTAAATTCAAAACATTATATCATAAAAAAAATACTAAAAAAATTTAAATATATAAATAGTTTAATATTAGAAAAAAAACAACATATAATAACATATTGTACCACATATATATATATATATATATATATATATATATATAATAACATAAAAACATATAATAAAAAAATATTATATATAATAAATAACAAATAATACCAAATTAAAATATGTATATGAGACAATAATAATAAAATACAAATAACATAAAATGTATAAACAAAACAAACAACATAAAATAAATAAAACTAAAACAATAATAAGAAACCAAAACCTATATATATAATAACACATATTACAAAACCAAAACAACACATATTACAAAACCAAAACATATATAACACAAAACAAATTACATAAAATATATAAACAAAGCAAACAACATAAAATATTATAACATATAATAACACATTATTATATGTGTTATTATATAATCCCCCTTGGGGGCACCACTTCGGGGGCGACGTGATTCTGAGAATCGCCCTCCCCCATGCCCCTCACCACATCACACCCCAACGAAACAAGCAATATGTGTGTTATAATATGTAGGTTTTGGTTTTTAATTATTGTTTTATTTTATATTGTTATTAATATGTGTTATTTTATGTTATTAATATGTGTTCTTAGTCCCTATCAAGGCAGGGATATGCTTTTAGTTAGGAAGTCAAAGTGTATTTACTTACATTAGTTTGTGTTTAATTTACAAAATTTCATAAAGTTTTTTAAAAGTTTACATAATTTCTATATTAAACTTAATATTTAAAATAATTTAAACAATTTTGTAAATACAATATTTCAGATTTTTTATTGACTTAGGACACTTTTGATGAGACATAAATCTCTACGGGATCAAATTTAAATATCAAAATATAAATTTTAATAAAATTAATTTATAAAATTAAAATTTCTCCAATCGCCACATGTCCATAGTGGTACATGGTAATTTATGGCATGGTGCATTTGACAGTAAGTTTCCAATTTCCTTACACATATCACACAGCATATCATCCGCTGGCGGCTACGTCTGTTTGTGAGAAAATGAAGCTAGCGACGGGCTCTGTCTGTCTATATGGACACCGAAGACTTCCCAGGAGCTTTCTCAGAGTGTGCACTGTGGCGTTGAATAGTTTTGAACCCACATAGGATGCTTCGGTTTTTTTCCATATTCGTCGGAATGAGTGGTGGGTGGAAATTGAGGTGGCGGCTCACACCGTGACACCACCTCATTCATGGCGTTCCTTGATGACGAATATCATGGAGGTGAATTCAAATGCCACAACTCTATTGTGCATGAAATCCTTTCATGTCTCTTGATTTCCAATTGGTACTATATTTGTTGTGACAAAAACGCAGAAGGAATTTACAGAGCGACCCGGTTGCTTCGTATGGAGGCCTTGGTGAATTTACTTGAAGAGACACCTTATGGACATATTTTCAAATCTGATGATCATCATGATTAGGCTCGGCTAAAACCACTATATACCAATGACCGGAGGCTATTGCACTCGCTCATGTTGCCATGGGAAATAGAATCCTTCCAGTGTATCTGCTTCTTTTGGAGCGCTAATATTGATTACAGAGACCTGAAAAGGCTCAGTCAGGGAATGCACCTAGTTGATCAAACATTCTTTGCTCTTGAATTTATTAATGAATGGCCATCCAAAATTCCGTTCATCCAACTTTGCAGCTCAAGAAAAAATGCATATGAAGAAGTAGATCCATCAACGGAATTCTTGAGTTCTAGAGAAAAAACTCTTAGTGTGTACACTCATAGGCTCAGTCAATCCAGAAATCAAATAAATATCAACGTGAGTGTTAATTTAGATCAGTACCAAAAATCGCATGATGCTTCTGCATACAAAAAATTTATTTTTCAGTTGGGACTGAAGAAATGTCAGAACCTCCTTTCTTTGGCATGCAAATACTTGATCCATGACAGGAATTGGTGGAAGAAGCTACTTGAAGAGCCAATGAACGATCTCTTTGTTCGGATATCCACATCATCTTTTTCAGGATCTTGCATGCAATTAGGGTTTGTATGCAAATTCTAGGGTTTGCATGCACTTTGCATGCATCCCAGTCACCAGGTTGATGCCTCCAGCACCTTAGCCACCTTATTCTAGCACCCGGGAGCTTCTTACATCAGTTCATTAGCCCTCCTAGTCAGGAAGGCGCCCACTTCTCACCTACTGCCAGAGAAGGGCGCACTTCTTCACCTACCACTGCAGTTCCACTTCAGTTACACTCAGTTAGCTCCGATTATCCCTAATTTGAGGCTAGTTTCACTCCCGACTGATTGTTTCACTCCGTTGGACCTCCAGATTGACTAGATGACTTGTTCTGACTTCAGTTAGCCTCCCATGCGCCCTCCACTGAGCCCACTTCCCTATATCAGTGCTACACACTTTAGTTACACATGTTACACTCAGTTAGACTCATATTGACACCTGGATGACTGGTTCGTGTGCATTGATGACCACCATTGATTGATGATGAGGGATCCTAGTTGGAGTCAAGCTACTCCATTCAGTGATTCGAATGACCTCCTTAGGCAATTCGAATTGCTCAGTCATTGTTACTATATTTTATTGTAATCATTCGCCCTTATTGGGAAATTGAGCACTGATGCATGTTTTGCACAGTTTTACACCATTTTTCTGAGTTTCATCTATTGTGATTGATTTACTTGTTCATTAGATCTGCTGTGACTAATTTTACATGGTATCATAGCCATTGCAGGGACAAGATCTCTTTTCTACAGGTGTTTCTACAAGAAGATTTGAGTGAATTTGCTCAAAAATTACAAAATTTTTGGCATGAAAGATCACAAGGGCATTCGCTCCTGTGCATGCAAAGCTTGAAAATACTTCCAATACCACTCCAGAAGCTTGAGTTTCCACATAAATCCTGGAACTGATACATTGGACCTATTCAACATTGCTTGATCTCCAATCCCAGGTGTGATGCAACTTTAAAAGGGTGGATTGTTCGACCTCATTGTTCTTAGTTTTATTGTGATTTGCAGGTTATTGTCTCCATCAATTGCATTCGCTACCTTGCCCTTGCAAGCCTTTCTACATCAGTGTGCACTCGCTCCTAGAAATGGAATACTCTTCTTCAAAGCCTATTCTCACCCCATTCAATTATTTTGATTGGAAAGATGATATGGAGATCATATTACATTCAAAAGGTTACTACCGAGTCACTCTTGGTCTTGAATTGGAGCCAAACACCTTGCCAGATAGAACCAAACACTACAACAAGCTTGATGAAGCTTATGGTCTTCTTTGTCTCTCCATCTCCAAAGATCTTCACTTCCATCTCAGCGGATTGAAGAATCCAAAAGCTATATGGGAGCAACTTGAAACACTATTTGGCAAGCAGGACGAGTTTAGGGCTTTTCAATTAGAGAATGAATTGATTGCCCTTAGTCCTGAGAATTTCGAGACCATTAATGAATTCTTCACAAAATTCAAGAACTTGAACATGCAGTTGAAGAACATTGGAGTTATCAAAGAGGATAAGCAATTGATCCTCTCCATTCTCAGCAAGCTTGGTAAATATTATTTGGTATTTGTCTCTATTTTCAATTCCGGTCGGCTAACTACCCCGAATTGGAAGATGCCTACCTTGAATACCTTCATTGAGTCTGTCACAAAAGAGCATGATAAGTTGATTCAAATGGGGTCCATAAGCTCCAAAGATTCATCCCTATATGTTCAAGGACCCAAGATCTCGAATGGTAAAGAAAGCAAAAGAAGGAGAATCCCAAATTCAAACCTCACAAGCAAAGAGAGAAAGGAAAACAAATGGATGCACCATCCAGTTCGAAGTTCAAGCAAAAGGGCAAAGAAGGTAACCAAAAATCTAAATGTACTTATTGCAACCGTGGCTTTCATCCTGAAAGTTCATGTATGAAGAATACTATAGATCAAATGACCCTCCTTTTGGAAAAGAACAACAAAACTCTTCCTGACGGTGCAAGGAAGAAGGATAGGAATGATGATCATGAAAGAGGACAAGCACTCATGGCAACTGTTTCGAAGCCCACTACTCTGTTGATAGATTCGGGTGCATCGAATCATATGGCTTCAAATATTGATTCTTTTTCTTCATTCGATCCAAATAGCTCCATCCCCATCCATTTGGGAGATGACTCAAAAATTTATTCAAAGGGAAAATGTACGATTCATGTAGATCATGGAAGCTTTCAAAATGTTCTCTATGTGCCTTTCTTGGCTTCAAATCTTCTTTCTATGTATCAAATTACACACAATAGTGAACCGAAGCAAGTTACATTCAGCCCTAATACAGTTGAAATATCTGATATCAAAAGTGGAAGACTTGTTGCAGTCGGAAAGGCGAACCACATTGCAAAATGCTATGAGTTTTCACACTTTATTCCGCTTGCAAAGCCCACTGCTCTTCGCACACATGGTAATGAGGTTAGTAGGCTTTGGCATGAAATATTTGGACATCTTAATTATAAGTGTTTTCTGTTGTTATCAAACAATTCCATGGTAGATGGTCTTCCACAACTCCGTTCCTTGAAGGGAATATGCACTGGTTGCATTATTGGGAAGCACCCTCAACACAGATTCGACCGCGGCAAAGCTAGCAAAGCTTCTACAGTTTTGGGGTTGATACATTCTGATATCAGTGGTCCACTGCCCCATACATCATTAAATAGTTCAACGTATGTTTTGACATTTATTGATGATTTTTCTCGCTTTACATGGGTATTTTTTCTCAAAAACAAGTCAGAAGTGCTTGGAAAATTCAAGGATTTTAAGGCTTCTGTTGAGACCGTCACTGAGAGAAAGATTAAAGCTCTTAGATCTGATAATGGTGGATAATATATTAAGGCTTAGTTGCTGCAACTTTGTGCCCAAAGCGGAATTCAAATCCAACATACAGTTCCCTACACACCCCAGCAAAACGGTGTAGCGGAAAGGAAAAATCGGTGACTGAAAGAGATGGCTACATGCATGATTGAATCAAAAGGTTTGGCTGCAAATCTTTGGGCTGAATCAATCAATGTTGCTGCATACATACAGAACCGTGTTCCACATTCATCCATGAAAGGTATGACTCCTTTCGAAGCATTCTTTGGTCACAAACCGGATGTGTCAAATTTGAGAGTTTTTGTCTCTACTGCATGGGCTAGAATTCCTTCCAAGAAGAGACGAGCTTTGGATCCAAAAAGTATTGAGTGCATACTGATAGGATATGGGGAAGAATCAAAAGAATATAAACTCATGGATATCAAATCTAAAAAGATATTCATAGAGTGCAGTTTGCAATTTGAAGAACCGCTTCAAGAATTGCAACTAGTTGAGGAAGAAACTGTCGTTTCACCGCCTTCACTAGAAGAAGATCCGTGCACCGATAATGAAGGTATGAATTCTGATATTTTAGCAGAAAATGATGATCATGACATATAAAGTTCGGAATCTGACCATTATGATCCTCCTCAGTTACCAAAGTGGGCCCAAAACACTCTTCAATTTGCTGGTTCGAACCTTGGAAATCCTGCTGATCCGAGACGAACAAGAGCAGACTTTCAAAGAGAAGGTATGACTCTTTCTATTTCTAATCCATTAATTCCTGAGATTTGTTATTTGATGATTGGTTCAGATACCACATCATACTATTCTTCCCACCGAGATCCAAGATGGAAAAGTGCCATGGATGAAGAGTACAGTTCTCTTCAAAAAAACAATACATGGGAGCTAGTTTCTCTTCCACCTGGAAGAAAATTAGTGAAGTCTAAATGGGTCTACCGCACGAACGTTTCTGCTGATGGATCTATCAACAAATACAAAGCAAGTTTGGTAGCAAAAGGTTTCTCCCAAGTGCAAGGAGTGGACTACACTGAGACCTTTGCACCGGTTGCAAAGATGGATTCCATCCGCCTTGTTTTGGCTATTTCCACATCCAAGCACTGCGAAGTGCACCACATGGATGTGAAGAGTGCATTTATACATGGAGACCTTGCTGAAGAGGTATATATGCAACAACCAGAGGGATACACATCAGATCCATCATTAGTTTGCAGATTGAAGAAATCTTTGTATGGGTTAAAACAGGACCCAAGAGCTTGGTACGCAAAGATGGACTCCTTCCTTCTTTCTCAGAATTTCCAAAGATGAAAATCTGATCCGAATGTGTATCTTCAGCGAGTTAAAGGTAATTTGTTGGTTATTGTACTTTATGTTTATGATCTTCTCTTACTAGTAGCACTCTTACTTCAATAAACAAGCTAAAAACTGCCTTAGATCTAGCTTTTGACATGAGCGATTTGGGCTTGCTGAGTCACTTTTTGGGCTTGGAGATAGCTCAAAATTTTGACGGGATCACTATATCTCAGCAAAAATATGCTTCCGACCTATTATTGAATTTTAATATGGCTGAATGTAAGGTAGCCCCATTCCCATTCCTCTCAGGAATCAGTCTTGAGGAGGGAGAGTCTACACCGCTTGCAGATTGCAGTATGTATCAACAGTTGATTGGTTCACTACTTTATTTGACACACTCAAGACCTGATATTTCATATGACATGAGTGCCGTGTCAAGGTATATGCATCAGCCCCATGAGCTTCATTGGCGAGCAGCCAAGCGGATCTTGCAGTATGTGCAAGGTACGAAACATTTTGGCATACATTATGCTGCAGATTCTAAGCTTGATTTCATTGGTTTTACTCATTCAGATTGGGCAGGTGATAGCATTGATCGGAATTCCACTTCCGGTTATGTTTTCATGATTGGTCATGGTGCTATTTGCTAGTCCAGCAAAAAGCAGGCAGCCATTGCACTTTCTTCAGCAGAGGCAGAGTATCGAGGGGTAGTCAATGCCTGCATTCAGGAAGTTTGGTTGTAGGGTATTCTTTTCGAGTTTGGTTTTGGTGGCACTACTTCGACTATCCTATTTTGTGAAAATCAAAGTGCTATCAAGATCTCCACAAATCCAATTCAGTGGCAGAGGACCAAACACATTGAGATTCATATGCATTACATTCGACAGTTGGTGCATGATCGCACCATCATTCTGCAATATTGCCCTACTGATGAGCAAATTGCAGACATCTTCACCAAGAGCTTCACTGAGAAGAATTTCTCTTACCTCCGTTCACTGTTGGGGGTGAGTTCCATCATGGTGGAGACAAATTGATCCATTATTATGCTTTAGCTTGAGGGGGGGCTTTCTTCCCACTGGGTTTTCCCTCTTTACTCACTTAGTTTATTTTCAGCATTGTTTTTGGATTATTGTATTGGGGTGACCTTTGGTCTTAGTTACTAGGGCCCCACATTATTTTTTGCACATCATAGTCTAGCTTGAGGGGGGGTTTTTGGATATCCACATCATCTTTTTCACGATCTTGCATGCAATTAGGGTTTGCATGCATCCCAGTCACCAGGTTGATGCCTCCAGCACCTTATCCACCTTATTCTAGCACCCGAGAGCTTCTTACATCAGTTCATTAGCCCTCCTAGTCAGGAAGGTGCCCACTTCTCACCTACTTCTAGAGAAGGGCACACTTCTTCACCTACCACTGCAGTTCCACTTCAGTTACACTCAGTTAGCTCCGATTCTCCCTGATTTGAGGCTAGTTTCAATCCCGACTGACTGTTTCACTTTGTTGGACCTCCAGATTGACTAGATGACTTGTTCTGACTTCAGTTAGCCTCCCATGCACCCTCCACTGAGTCCACTTCCCTATATCAGTGCTACACACTTCAGTTACACATGTTACACTCAGTTAGACTCAGATTGACACCTGGATGACTGGTTCTTGTGCATTGATGACCACCACTGATTGATGATGAGGACTCCTAGTTGGAGTCAAGCTACTCCATTCAATGATTCGAATGACCTCCTTAGGAAATTCAAATTGCTCAGTCATTGTTACTGTATTTTATTGTAATCATTCACCCTTATTGGGAAATTGAGCACTGATGCATGTTTTGCACAGTTTTAAACCATTTGTCTGAGTTTCATCTATTGTGATTGCTTTACTTGTTCATTAGATCTGTTGTGACTAATTTTACACTCTTCTAATTAGCTTGTGTTGTTATCATCAATGAAATGTGATAACATCACAGGCAGAACCTGACGGATGATCAAGCCCCTATCCAGGCGACTGTAAATGGAAGCAAGCTGAAAGAATCACAAAGACCATTCACATCACTGAATCACCAATCAAAGATTCACAATCAAAATGAGATGCCATAGGTTCCCAACATGGTGCATATTTTACCATGGAATTCAAGGGCTTAGCATCATAGCATCATAGAATTACTGTTGATTCTCCTGAGATCAATGATAGATTGATAATTCAAACATTGCAAGCCATAAAATAAAATAACAATTTGTAGCCTATACAAAAGGAGGATAACGCCAAAAATTTTATTTGGCCACCCCATCACCATGTTTACATAAATATCACAGGAGATTCGAAGAAGGTTGAATCCAGTGGAGATAATTTTTCTACATGGAAAAAGATATCAGAGCACTGGGAAAGGAAATCGCTGCGAACACATGTGAAAATGAGGAAATAGTAACACTGATCACCATTTTGATCGCCATGAATTGCCAGAAAATAAGAAGAAATTACTCCAATCTTAGAGATGAGATCATTGATTTGCTCACCATCGTGAAATCGTGTGGATATCATCTCAATAGATCATCACCAAAATTGAGTAGTCATTATCCAAATTGCTGCCACCTAAAGAAGATGTTGACTATTTTCATGCTATTACTACACCAGACTTCGGCCTAATCATTTCCAAAGGAAAACATGACATAGCTGTCACCAGAGAAGTAGATATGAAGCACACACTTGTCTCACCTTTTCCATTCAAATTTTGTCAGAAAAAGACCATATGGCGGTTAATAAAATTATCAAGTCACCAAGAAATTGTCAACGCCCTATTCAGATTGCCCTTTGTCAGTCCAATGGAGTTGTAGTTATCTCTGGAAGGTTAAGAAATTGATTTCCTCCAGCGACATGTCATTGGATACTTCAAAGGTTTGTTATGGGATTCCAAAAATAGGTGGAGGAAATTATTGCTTAGCAAAAGGAGAATATCCCTAAATGAGTGCCAAAGATCTCGCTAGAGGAAATTTTACAATCCAACGCATGACAAGATAACAACGTAGCACATACTTGCCAGATTTAAAAGAAAGAGCTATAAGGAATTACAAGTTGGTTGAGCCAGAACAAATCAGTTTTGTTTTTTAATATTGTTTTTATCATTTTCATAATAATACATTATGATAGAAATGATTGGTGGATTGTAAAAGAAAATAAAGAATCCAAACATATTGTGGTGTTTAGAAATATTTATAAAGTTATGATCTAATAAGTATATATCTTCATCATATATAAAATTAAATATATATTTCATATTGTGGTGTTTAGAAATATTTATAAAGTTATGATCTAATAAATATATATTTCACTTACTTTCAATAGTCAATATATGAGAATCTATTTATGTTTCTAGGTTAGTTGAGTGTATCACCAATGGTCCAATAGTCCATGAAGTAAGTACATTGATATGATCAAAGTTGATCACCCAATGTCATCCCAATTAGTTAATCAAAACCGCTTGATTACACTTAGTCAATTCTAGTGAACCTACATTATATGGAGTTTTGTGCCAAGATTTCAAATCAAACTATATATTTGGCAATGTGTCAGCCATTAGTATTTTTGTGGCTGCATTGACTTCTTCTTTGAATATTTTCCAATACAAGTGTTTCTTCTGCACAATTTCCATCTCCTGAATCAACACTTTTTTTTAATCTCAGGGAGCATCCAATAAATGAAAGCGTTCATCACCACCACTCTTGCGTAGGATAAAAGACAACCAAAATGCCCCGATTTTCCAATGATTTTGGGATAAAAACCAGTTAAAATTCTGGCTGGAAATTGCTATTTTTGTCTTTTTGGGATTTCAGCAATTGAGATTGTCTGCTATAGACTAACTGTCGAATTTTAAAACTACCTAGATCGCTGAAATTGCGATCTGAGCACTTTGAGTTGCGATTTGGACAAAAATTGCTCTGCCATATTACGGCGAGTCGGGGGCATTTTAGTTAGCCCTTATACAGCTCCCACCTCTCTACCTTCAAACAAAAGAAACAACCCATACTTCATGTGGCAAAGCATTGCAAAAATTGCATAGGAAACAATGAATGTGAAGAGAAAGTTTACAATCATGGTGATGCTCTACTAAACTATTTTCTCTCTCTTTCGAAAGTGCTTCCTTTCGAATCTAGAAGGACCACAAGTAGCCTGTTTTCATGGGTGAGATGGTTTGAAAAACTACTAATTAACCTAAGTCTAGGGAAAGGCTAAGTATCTTCCAATAAAAGAAATTTTAAGCCGCTAAATGAGAAAGAAGGTGACTCATTTCAAATGAAATGGTGTGTTGAAGTAGACAAGAAGAAAAGTAAATCTGACCCGCATTGGTACAATAATTTCTTGCAAAAATCTTGGGAGAAATAAATTAGCTACTTCAAAAACTAGCCATACCCAGTGACTAAGCTTAGAACCTTATCAAAGTGGTATAAGAAGATCACGTTGTCATGTTAATATCTCTTGGCATAATTTCAAAAAAATTATTTCTATTTAATTTAATATGTCTCTCCTATTTTTCCATAGGATTAGGATTGGGACTATCAATGTGATGCGATGCTGTCATGTTTCTATGTTAAGGTTCATTTCCCATGGGATTTTATTATACCTTAAGGTAGTTATGGGGCACCTAGAGATAAGGGTTGAAATTTGAGACTAGGAGGTCATGAGTTTCGTGTTCTCCTTGCGGCCTGCTTAAGTTTTGGTCAAAGTCAAGGACTACCTAATTTTAGGTCAAATGTATTCAGATCAAGTGGTAAAATCAAAACACTTTCACAACGGAGACACCCTAGTTCAAATCCCTCGAAGACATGTTCTACATCAATGCCCAAGGTACAGTTCAAGTAATCAATGTTCAGAATTATTATTACATCTTAAATTATCACTACTACTTTTAGTTGTGAATTTTCTCTTAATTATTTTGTTCTGTGATTGATATTCACTTTTTCAATAAATCAATGGTTGAAATCGTGACCTTGTTGATTAGGACAATGCTTTAACTGAATTTATTACAAAATTAGTTCATATCACTATAAGATATAGCATTGGTCATTTGTATGAGCTTCCTTCTTTGATTCGTACCATTGGCAGGGAAAGTTTGTTGTATGGGCATATTGTGTAGAAGCTCTGAATGGGTGCCTGAACTCTAAGATTCATAAACATCGTAGTCGAATCCTCCAAGATTTTACTAGAACTGGCAGACAACATCAGAACCGTGACCCCAATCACCAGTGTCCACGTCATGACCAATCACTTGAAAATACCAGTGGAGGAATTACATAATTGTTTGACGTCCCAACTAGAGTGTTTATAGACAGTAAAAGCTAGCAGATCGTGAAAGAAAATCCACAACAAAAAATGGTTAACTTCAAAGCTACACCACCTTTTGAATCTATAAACTCACGAATTTTGAGAATTAAGAAGGTTGTTGGTTGAGCAACTAAGCCAAACAAAAAACCTACTAGACAAATCAAAAAACTATTCCACTAAGGTCGGACGATTTTGTTATGTCCGGAATAAAACAAGTGCAAAAGAACACAAGAACCCAGGTGTTCATGACTTCATGGAGACCTTTTCTCTTGCAATTTAACAAAGATTGTAACGAGGCTTAAGGTTGTCATTATTGTCATGGACGAGTTGGGAGAGCATGCAAATTTCATTCCTGTAGATGATAACCCAATCATCGGTGACAATTATAATGTTGTCGATAACATAGTGGAGTCTTAAGACTTAATGTGACACCATAGCGAAGGTTTATTTTTTAACATGCCGATCACGCCAATACCATAGAGAAGGATTAAGAATAAATGCACCGATACACATAATGGAGGCATAAGCGCCACATTGCAAGGTTTAAAACTAATGCAAATGCAATTAAGTTCATAGAAGCTTTCCTTATTTGTTTTGCTCTAACCTCCTTTTGGCAGGGATATGCTACATCGTAGATTTCTCTTGTTATATATATGTTATGGGTTTGATTTTATATTTTTTTTAATGTTTTGTATTCATAATTGTTTATGTGTTTTTAAGTTCTATTATTTGTATTTTTATATTTTTTTGTTTTTTGCTTTTTTATTATTTGTTTTATTATTTATTTTTCAAACATTTTGTTATAGTATTAAAGCATAATGTAAAATTTTAAAATTTTTCTTAAAACAATTTAATTGTATCTTAATTTTTTTCGTTCTAATTTGTTATTTAATTGTTTTTTTAATGTGTTTTATGTTTGTTTTTGTATTTTTAATTTTTTTTAGGAGTGTCGATTGAATGATGTCGGTTGTTAGGGTCAGAATTTGGAACAAGGTGTAATTTTAGTTCTCTCCCCCCAAAAAGGTGATTATGAGAGAAACATTTTTTGATTGAGGGGTTGATTTAGGATTTTGATTGCGACCATAGTGGTTGGGGTTTCAAAAAATTTGTAATTTGAGCTCTGGAAAAATAAAGGGTACTATCGGTACCACCACTTTCCAAATCGAGGGTTGTTTTTAACACAAAACATGAGTTTTTATCGCTAGAGTTATCATTTTGAGTATAAAGTTCTCGTCAAGTTGTATAACTTGTTCATGTGCCCCCAAATATCATAACTTCTACATTTTATGGTTTAATATATAGTTTTATTATGAAAATATCATAAATTCTTTTATTTATATGAAAAGTGTGGTGAAGTAATTTCTTGAATAATTTGTGTTTAAATCGGTGCTAGATGTATATAGTGACACTAAGAGATTTAATAAATACAATTTTAAATTATGATACAATGATATAATAATGCCATTTTTTGAAAAAGTGTGTTACCGGTAGCATTAGTTTTCAATTTAGGGCTAGATTTAAAGGTTTTGTAAACAACATAAGGATTGTTTTGGTCCATGTCTATAATTTTAACCACAAAAAAATAGTGGTGCTACTGGTAGCACCACATTTTGATTTGGGGTTGTTTTTTGGTGTTTTTTATGCAAAAATATGAGTTTTATGGCTCGAGTTCTCATTTTGAGTATAAAGTTCTCGTCAAGTTGTATAACTTGTTTTTGGGGTTGCAAATCCATTCTTTTTTCAAGAGGTAGTCTGTAATGTCCCTTGTTAGGAATTTTATTAAAATTGCAATTTTCCACTTTTTTCCTTGGTTCGACCTTTGACTAGTTTCGATCTCTAGGTCCCAAATTTGCCCCAAATGATCCCAAATCTTCTGAGAAGGTATATGAATGATATTAGAACATAAATATGTGTTTCAGGGATGCCTGTGTACCTTTAAAACACTTCTGCAAATACTCTTTCAATTCTGGTCAATGTAGGTAACTTTACGAGTGATTTCCCTTTGACTAGTATTGGTCTCTAGGTCTCAAATTGACTCCAAATGCCTTCAAATCTTCAAGGAAGGTGTATGAATTATATTAGGGATTGAATATGATGTTTAGGGATAAAATATGGCCACCAAAAGACCTCTGCAAACTCTCTTAAGATTCTGGACCAAGTATGCAATTTTACTAGTAATTTGGGGTTCAAATCCCCCTAAGGTAAGTACTGAAAATGGCTTCCCGAATGCCTCCAAACCCACTCAAATTTATGAACAGAGGTATGTAATGTGTTAATTATGTTAATAAGGTCTCATATGCACCATTAATGGTTTATTACAACTGTTCTCACCCTCTCCCATTCAACTGCAAAAATCACCAATTCGACCCTTGGGGAAATGGCACTATTTCTTCTCCCAATGCAATTAAACTGAGTAAAAATACTTCAAATGCTCAAGTACAGTACATGAAACTTGTAAAATACATCCATGGAAGTCCATTAATCACAAATTCATCATATAATCATCCATTCATTTGAAATCATCATCAATACATTGGTTCACAACAAGGTAGTGGGGAAATGGTATTGTTCTTCCATTAAAAATGAGATTTATACATTTCTACTTGTAATTTCGACCTGAAACTTTCTGGAGATTAAGAACAGAGTATTTACTTCATATTACAAAATAAATGGGGCATTATAATCTCCCCCAAAGAGTACAATAGCTCACCAAAAACTCCCTCCCTCAAGGATCAAGAATATGCCATCAAAACTAGAAATGGTTGAAGGAGCGAGCTGCATTAGAAGAAACCATGAGCTGCCCTGTAGCTTACACCTGCAAATAAAGACTCCATTAAAGCTCCAAATGAAAGGTCTGAATGGCCTTTCCAATTTCCAACTTGGATGGGAATCTTTCACCCTCGAAATTGGCTAAGGCAAGAAACTAGTCATCCACTAGCTCTCCCTCTTCACAAATGCAATTGCAAATTCTACAAATGATCAAAAGCCATTGTCATACTTCATTTCTACATTTTATAACCAACATTATCCTTCTAAGGGTCTAAATCCTCTCAATAGATTCAATAGATTTTCATTTAGGAAATATTCCACATTTGCCACTTGTCTCCTAGTTCCAACCTTCCATCTTCTCCCAAATTCGATTTTGAGTCTCTTTGGCTTCTCCCACTCCCAAATTCGCCTTCTTTGAGCCTATTTTTGGGGCTGACATGTCATAGTGGTCAGATGTCAGAGGTCAGGTCTGTAATTTGTCATAGTTGTCATAGATGCTCCATCATTGGTGTCATAGGGGCTAGGGAATCTAGCCCAAGTGTCCACAAACTTCCACTTTGACTCTTTATCTTCCATGGAGGTTACCAATCCTTCCAAATTCGACCTAATATGCTCAATGACATGTGTTATGACTTACCAACTCACCCAAGAGTGTTCACATTCCCATTAATTCGAATTTGCAAAAGAGAGATACCATGTATTATGAAAAATCAAGCTAGTGTGGGTCCCACATCCTCCATATGTCTCCAAAACCATTTGTCACTTAGGATTTCTCTTGAATTTCTTTATTCACTCTATTTATTAAATACTTGAACCCTTCTAATGTCTAAACATCATTTATTATCCGCCTTATTCCAAATCCCAAAGCTTCCACCCCAAACCTAGGAAACTATTAATTTTCCTCCTTGGCAATTATTTGACCCTTAACATCAATTTTACAAACTCTAATGAATATGGCTAATGTGATTAGGCCATTGTGACCCAATTCCAAATTTGGGACATGACAAATCCTCCCTTCCCAATATTGCTTGTCCTCAAGCAATTTCAAACATGGGTGTTGAAGAACCTGCTTTCTGTATAATTCTTTGAAGTTGCCATTGAATTGTCAAACCTTGAGTCTTTGAGTTTCCATGAATATTTTAGAGAGGAAACACCATGCTTGCTGCTGCACTACTCTGATTAAAATCACTTTATTAAGTGGGGAATCCATCTCCCATGCTGCTTGCTTCCCCCAAAAAAATGAAACCAATGAGACAAAAATTATTCCAGGGTCCCATTGCTTGTATTGCACCCCAACAATTAAGAGTGCTCTCCAACCTACACCATTAGATAAGAGGATTCCTGGATCCCATTTTCTTGTATGCATTCTTCCAAACATCATTAGTGCCAAATATATATCATCAAAGTACATAACAACATAATGAAAATGTACATCAAGGATATGCTTCATCAAAGAGTCATGAAAGTGCTTATACCTCCAAGCAAGTAGACCACCATTTTCCAAGTGCATACAAGCTTCAAGTGACCAATCAAATCTGCTCCAATGACATAGGTGAGGATCCCATGTCCTATAATGCTGCTCCAAAAGGATGTGATATGCATCAAAATATTCAGCCATGTATTCTTTCATCCAAGAAGTGAATGAAGAATCTCCACTAGAATCTGAACCAAATAATGAGTAGAAAAAACAAGGAGACTTCAAATAACTCAAAGAAGTCTCACCCATACATCCATGAATGTGAGAACCATAAAGATGTAACAAAGTATGTGGCTGCCAACAAAAATGTTCTCCCATCATAAATCGATTCATCCAAGTGTTGGATGAACTTCCTCTAACATCAAATGAACCCAGTGTTGAGCAAGAAAAACCATGAGTATTCAAGTGACTCAAATCCATATCATAGGTGCATCCATGTAGATGTGAATCATCATAAAGTGACAAATTATGCTGCTGCAAATGTGAATAAGAATGTGCTCCAACCATGTCATCATAAAAGTTAAATCTAGGAGTTCCATACTCCTCATGTGGCACCATCAAAAAGAACCCTTTCACCCATACTTCATTGAGACTAATACTGCAAAACATGGAATTGTAGGATGTAGGAGAATGTACTAACTCACCCAAATGATCAAAAGGTTCAAGAGTTTCATCATGGGAAGGATCCATGTGGGTAGTATCATGCAGCTCCTTCAAAAGTGTGAACTCTTTGTCATAGTTTGGTTCCAATGTAGAGGAATCATGCTCTTCTTTAAAAATTGCATAACCTTCATCAAGAGGCAATTCAAATTCCTCTTCCACCACATCAAGTGTTTGGAACTCTTCAAGTTCATCTTCAAACACATCAAGAACATTCAAATTTTCACATTTCTCATGATCCACCATGTCATGAGAATCCTCCAAACAATCTACCATTTGACAATCTGAAACATAGGAGGAAAAACAAGTATCTTGCAACTTTTCAAGAAGTTGCTCATTTTGAATTGTGAGCTTATGAATATCCTCATTATTCTTCAATTATGCATCATGTAACAATTCATTAAGCTCAAACAAATGGTTTCTATCAAAAAGCAAAGACATGAAATTACCTTTGATGTGGCACATTGCTCTTTGAATCTTCTCCATGTCTTCAAGGAAGGATGTTTTCTCCAATGAAGTAGCTCTCCAACAAGAATTTGACACCAATGCTTGAGTGTCATGGAGAATGCTGAGGGACTCTTGGATCTTATTTTCATTCATCTTTAAGGACCCTTCAAGAAAATGAGGCTCTTGCAAATGAACCTCCTCATCTTCTTCAATTTTGCTTGGACCAACTTCATGAAGCTCAAGTGGTGATGGGGAAGTTGATCTTGGTTCTTCTTCAACTGCTACAAGGTCTTCATTATCATGCTTAATGAAACTTGTACTTGTAGAAACACTTTCAAAAGTGATCTCTATGTCACCAACATAGAGGTGTGAGCACCCATCAGTAGGTACTCCTTCATAGTTTAAGCATCCATCAGTAGATGCTCTTTGGTTCATGTCTAAGCTAGAAGGTGTCTCGAAATGATCTTCCATATTTTCAATAGAATCTTCTTCATACTCTTGTGATGTCTCTTCCTTTTGCTCCTTAAATCAAGCTGATGCATTTTGCCCCTTGTTTTCCTTAGGATCAATATATTTGGAATCTCTTCTTGAATAAATCTCAAAAGCTCTCCTCAAGGAGGACATCATTTCATGCACACATATATGATACTCGCTCCAAGGGTTTTTACAAGAAGGGCATAAACCTTTCTTCACTAACTCCACATCTTCATTTTTGGGCCTATTTTCAAAAACATGTTCAGCATAGTACTCAAAAGACATGGCATTTTGTGTATTTTTGCTAAAAGCAAGATATTCTTGATATTTTTGATATTGTTGGGGCAAGGTTTTATATTTTGCTCTCCATATTTGGAACTCACTCATAGAATTATCCTTGGTTGGTGTGACACACTCATATTCATCATATTTAAGGTCATAAGAATAATCTTCATTTCTCTTGAAATTGTAAGAAGTGTTGCATGATGGCACCTCTTCCTCATACCATTCACATTCTGCTTCATATTGCTCATAAGCATCTGCATATTCCTCATAAGAATTGTACTCATAGGATTCATCATAATAGTAAGACATGGCTGCCAATTATTCTTGAATGTATGTACCTAATACACAGGTGCAAGGACCATGCTATGATACCACTGTAATGTCCCTTGTTAGGAATTTTATTAAAATTGCAATTTTCCACTTTTTTCCTTGGTTCGACCTTTGACTAGTTTCGATCTCTAGGTCCCAAATTTGCCCCAAATGATCCCAAATCTTCTGAGAAGGTATATGAATGATATTAGAACATAAATATGTGTTTCAGGGATGCCTCTGTACCTTTAAAACACTTCTGCAAATACTCTTTCAATTCTGGTCAATGTAGGTAACTTTACGAGTGATTTCCCTTTGACTAGTATTGGTCTCTAGGTCTCAAATTGACTCCAAATGCCTTCAAATCTTCAAGTAAGGTGTATGAATGATATTAGGGATTGAATATGATGTTCAGGGATAACATATGGCCACCAAAAGACCTCTGCAAACTCTCTTAAGATTCTGGACCAAGTATGCAATTTTACTAGTAATTTGGGGTTCAAATCCCCCTAAGGTAAGTACTGAAAATGGCTTCCCAAATGCCTCCAAACCCACTCAAATTTATGAACAGAGGTATGTAATATGTTAATTATGTTATTAAGGTCTCATATGCACCATTAATGGTTTATTACAACTGTTCTCACCCTCTCCCATTCAACTGCAAAAATCACCAATTCGACCCTTGGGGAAATGGCACTATTTCTTCTCCCAATGCAATTAAACTGAGTAAAAATACTTCAAATGCTCAAGTACAGTACATGAAACTTGTAAAATACATCCATGGCAGTCCATTAATCACAAATTCATCATAGAATCATCCATTCATTCGAACTCATCATCAATACATTGGTTCAAAACAAGGTAGTGGGGAAATGACATTGTTCTTCCATTAAAAATGAGATTTATACATTTCTACTTGGAATTTCGACCTGAAACTTTCTGGAGATTAAGAACAGAGTATTTACTTCATATTACAAAATAAATTGGGCATTATAAGCCCCCCCAAATAGTACAATAGCTCACCAAAAACGCCCTCCCTCAAGGATCAAGAATATGCCATCAAAACTAGAAATGGTTGAAGGAGCGAGCTGCAATAGAAGAAACCATGAGCTGCCCTGTAGCTTACACCTGCAAATAAAGACTCCATTAAATCTCCAAATGAAAGGTCTGAATGGCCTTTCCAATTTCCAACTTGGATGGGAATCTTTCACCCTCGAAATTGGCTAAGGCAAGAAACTAGTCATCCACTAGCTCTCCCTCTTCACAAATGCAATTGCAAATTCTGCAAATGATCAAAAGCCATTCTCATACTTCATTTCTACATTTTATAACCAACATTATCCTTCTAAGGGTCGAAATCCTCTCAATAGATTCAATAGATTTTCATTTAGGAAATATTCCACATTTGCCACTTGTCTCCTAGTTCCAACCTTCCATCTTCTCCCAAATTCGATTTTGAGTCTCTTTGGCTTCTCCCACTCCCAAATTCTCCTTCTTTGAGCCTATTTTTGGGGCTGACATGTCATAGTGGTCAGATGTCAGAGGTCAGGTCTTCAATTTGTCATAGTTTTCATAGATGCTCCATCATTGGTGTCATAGGGGCTAGGGAATCTAGCCCAAGTGTCCACAAACTTCCACTTTGACTCTTTATCTTCCATGGAGGTTACCAATCCTTCCAAATTCGACCTAAGATGCTCAATGACATGTGTTATGACTTACCAACTCACCCAAGAGTGTTCACATTCCCATTAATTCGAATTTGCAAAAGAGAGATACCATGTATTATGAAAAATCAAGCTAGTGTGGGTCCCACATCCTCCATATGTCTCCAAAACCATTTGTCACTTAGGATTTCTCTTGAATTTCTTTATTCACTCTATTTATTAAATACTTGAACCCTTCTAATGTCTAAACATCATTTATTATCCGCCTTATTCCAAATCCCAAAGCTTCCACCCCAAACCTAGGAAACTAGTAATTTTCCTCCTTGGCAATTATTTGACCCTTAACATCAATTTTACAAACTCTAATGAATATGGCTAATGTGATTAGGCCATTGTGACCCAATTCCAAATTTGGGACATGACATAGTCTATCCCATATGGCTTGACACATATGGCTTGTGTCCACTCCAAGATTCAAAAGGAGTGATACCTTTCAAGGCTTTGTGTTGCACTCTATTCTTAATATAGGCTACATAATCAATGGCTTCATCCCAGAGCCTTGGAGACAAACACTTGGACTCCAACATGCAAGCGGCCATCTCCTAAAGGGATCTATTCTTCCGCTTTGCCACACCATTGTGTTGTGGTGTGTAGGGCACATTATGCTCCATTTGAATGCTAGCATCAACAAAATTTGCTAGAAATCAGACTTGGCATATCCCCCCCCCATTTTATGTTCATATGGATTTGATCTTCCTACCATACGGATTATCCATGGAGGATTTAAAAACATTGAAAAAACAAAAGACTTATGACTTGTATTGGAGAAAGTAAACCCAACAAAATCTTGAGTAGTCATCAATGAAGGTTAACACATATTTGGCATTGCTCAAGGACAAATTTGGAAGGGGACCTAAGATATCACTGTGGATTAACTCAAGGGGTGCAAGGGTTCTCTCAATTTTATCTCTCTCAAACTTGCGCTCAATGTGTTTACCAAGGATGCAACCTTGAAAAATTCCCTTTGAAAATGTAATGTTTGGCAGCCCAACAACCATGTTATTCTCATGCAAATCTTGTAGGTACTTTTAGTTATGGTGGCCAAATATCTCATTCCATAGCTTACTGGTTTCATTGGCATGAGTGAGGAGTGCAGTAGGAGATGAGAAGGGCAGAAAATGAGAAAACTTGTAAAATTTGGAGTCATGATCAGCAGTTCCTGTGGAACAACTCTACTAGTGGAAATTTTAGAAATCTCCACATCATTTGGGGTAAAGATGTCTTGCTTGGGAGACCCTATATGAGTCATCTAATGTACAGAAAGGAGGTTGGCATCCATAACAGGGACATACAAAACATTATTGAAAGAACCATGCTCTAGATCAATCTTACCTTTACATCTTGATTGAGTCTCTGAATAATCTCCCAACACAATTAATGGACCACTAGTGGAATCAAGAGAAGAAAAAAATCTCTTGTTGCAACCATATGTCTCGATGCTCCAGAATCAATGATGTAAGAGGAATATTTTGAAGTGCTGGCCATCAAGGCATGAACTCTTTCTTTGTCTTTGGAATTTGAAACTCCTTCCTTCCTTCATGCGCCATATGGAAGAGGGATATTGTTCTTTTCAAGAAGATGAGCCATCGTGTTGATGGTCTTCTACATACATGAACTCTCAAGATGAAATCCCCTATTCTAGTATGCACACTTTCTCTTCTCCTTTTTTGTTGTTGATTCTTCTTGGATCTTGAGAGATCCTCTGGTGGCTTTGATTTCTCCTTCCTTTGATCTAAAGGAATTTTGTCCTTATGCTTATTCTTTCTCTTTGATTCTTTGAATATCCAGCAGCTAATGCATGGTATTTTGATGTATTTATGGCTCCCATCAAGACCAACCTATCTTTCTTCTAAGTTAGGGATTCCATTAACTCTTCCAGACAAGGAATTTTCTAGTTTAAAACGATGAGTTTGGTAGCATGGAAGGTCGAAACAAAAACAAAATAGTCTGGACCAAATTTTGAAAGTATGGAAAATATCAACAGCTCATCCTTCTTTTCATTCTGACATTGTTTCATCTAAAGAAAAAAAGGCTTAAACTTAGTGAATAAGTCTTGTAAGGCCTCAAAGTTGCTTGGACTTAAAGAAACCAACTCATTCTCCAGTTGATGGCCTCTCAATTCATATGTATTTCCAAACAAAGTCTGAAGTTTAACCCAAACTTCATTCGGTGTGGTTAAACCATCCATATGGAAAATAAGATCCCTGGAGGTACTGAGACACAACATTCCAAAAGCTTCATCCCTTATATTATGCCACTTGACCTTCTCAATAGCTATAGTAGGCTCAATTTCAGTATCCATAGTTCCTCTGTAGAGGCCTTTGCTCCTCAACAGAATATCCATCTTCACTTTCCAATCAAATTAATTGAATGGAGTCAAGATGATGGTATGAGATTGCTCCATGGCCAAATGATTGTGCCCTTGATGAGACTGAAATTGTAAACTGCAAAATTGCAAAAAAACACACATAGGAGGAAAAATTGATCTAATGAGATCTACAAATAGACACTAGAAACTTTCGGGAGTGCGTCACGCCTGGGTAGACTCCAAAGGATTGCTCCAATGGCTTCAAGGCACTATCCCCAAGACTTATGTGGAACCTCCCTTGCTTCTGGTGCGCTACTAATTGCAGCTATGCTCCCTAAGATTCCTAAGCTCTTATACCATGTGAAAATAGCTCTTATACAATGTGAAAATATCAGATCAGATAAGATCTAATCACTCAATAAATTCCTCACAAAATTCCCAAGCAAATATTTCACAGTACAGTGAAAATTGAGCCAGAATAGAAGAACAAAAAGAAAATCTATTGCATAATTTTACATCAGCAAAAAAAATGCACTAAGATGGCTGTCCAAATATATAATTACGTTAGAAATTTGAACTCCTTTGGAGGATTTAAAAAATATCACAAAAGCAAGACTTACTAATCATGAAAAACCTATCAGTGGCAACATCAGCTTTCCAAACCAGTCAAGAGGCTCACGAATTGGAAAAATCAGATAGGGATGTCCATGAATGATGAAAAGAAAAAATATGATGGCTTTAGATGAGAAAATTAGGGTAGATGTGTTGGAAAAAAAAATGTCAACTTGGTAAGTCCATGAAGGCTCCCTTGATTTGTCTTTATCCAACTCCAAAGCAAAGCAAGTTTCTTTATGAGCAGTAAAAGTAGAACAAAGAATAAAAAAGCAAGAAGTGCGCTTTTTCTAACCAGGATAGTCATAAAAGTAGGCAAAAAACTAAATAGGTGTCTCGAGTGGATAAGGATGACAAGAAGTGGGCCAAATAGGAACCATTTGGTCAACTACCTATGCTAACACCTATGAAAGTAATAAATCTTTATAACAAAAGTTATCCTAAGTCTAGATGAGGTAAATTAATTCTAACAAGAGTAAGGGGCTTCACATTCGTGTCTAGGGTAGGATGTGATTCTATAGTTTTAGTTTTTCTCCCATAATTCATTTTGGAGGAATATTTAGTGGAGGTGGTGGCATCCTTCATAACCATAAGTGATGGGAATTTGAAGTACCAATTGGTTGAATGAGTGTTAAGACAACCTAAGTGGTGGGCAGAGGGTTTGGTGGCTTCAAATATGAAACAAGAAGACCGAGATTTAACCCTAAGAGGTTAACGGTGGTCATATTAGGGGTTCCAAAAATATCAAGAGGATAAAAGGGGAGCATGGCTCAATGTATAGGAAATCCCACCTATGGGTGTCCTATCAAGAGGGAAGGACTAGGATGGGGTTGTGGTGGAACAATATATTTCTCAAAAATGATGGTGCATAATTCTAAAAGTCCTCTTTTAAGTTAAGTGGAGGAGGGCCTAAAAAGGTTAACAAAAGAGAGGAACCTTTGAAACCCTAGGTCCCAAACTAGTGAATGAAGGAATATAAAGGTTTCCTTCAACTATAGAGAGGACATGGTCCGGACAAGTCAGTCCTTTGGGATCATAATATGTGAGTTGATCAAGTGTGCCAATTTTCTCATCATGGGGGAACATTGTGAGTCAAAACACTATTGAGAAAACCATTCTTTCATAGAATACATGTAGTTATGACCAAGGAGGGAATTATAATCTAATTGGGTGTTGACAACTTCTATGTTTATCAAGACCATCCTACCAGCGAGTTGGAAGGTCTTCCATCATATGTGAGCAATTTCATAAGGGATGGCTATAAATATGGGCAACAAATCTTCTTTGAAATATGGGTAGGCATGACAAAGGTAGAAGAACCTTCATCGATGACGCATCGATGAATAATCAAATTATTAACAGTAACTAAGACATGAAAAGTGACCAAATAAGGCATACAGTGCTATGCATGATCTAAGTTGAAGGTTACCAGATGAGAATCAGAGGTATTGATCTCACTTAAGAAATACAATAGAGATTTGTGTTGCACCAAGAAATTATGGAAAACTTCTAGTGTAGACATATCAGTGGGGGACTAATCCAAGTCATCCTTAATTCACTATAATTAGAAGCATCTCTAGCATTTGGATTGTGGTTAGAAATATGCAAATGGATATTAGCGATCTTCAAGGAAGGGTCCACATTATGGCATGGTAGGTGTAAGGGCCATTCTAGCAAAGGAGAACCCTTGTCCTTATTGGGGTTGGGAGGTTTAGATGACATACCATACTGGTTACATTATGTACAAGTTCACATTGGTAGAGGTGATCCGATGTATATGGATACAGAAGGATCATTGCGGTGACCCGATGTATATGACGAAGTAGGGTAAGGAATCACATGCTTTGTTGATACCACCCATTGATATGGGAAGGGGTTCTTCATAACCATCGATTGAGGTGTGGTAGGATGAGGAGGTGGAGCATTGTTTGGACCTTGAGGGGCATTAGCAGATTCATGTTTGTTGACCTCATTGTACAATTGAAAATATTTGGAAATATGTTGAAAATGGTGGGTGTAAATTCCATACAATCCTCAAAAGGAACACAAGATGGTTGGTCTATAATTAAGGTTTCTCACCCTTCTTTGGGAGTTTATTTAGATCCTAATTTGTGAGATTCAAACTAACTCCATTATTACCAAGAGGATTAGGGGGGATAACCCCACCCTCTTTATGTTGATTGTTTCCCTTATTCTTCCCCTTATTCTTTTTTTATTGAGTTTGGGCTACACTTGTTGGTTATTGTGCATAGGTTTTGTTGGAGGAGCCTAAGTCGGTTTCCCGACTAGGTCCTTTGTTCGACAACTACGTGGAACATGTCGAACTGTTGTGTTGATTCAATTAGTGAACCGACAGGTCGCTATGTAACTGTTTGTAAACCATATATATAGGTTGGAGAGTCGGATACATAGGAAGCATTGAGACATTGTAACGCACTTCTGTACTTATTCTGAGTAATAGAAAGATGTGTTGGCTCCACCACCATTACTTATCTTTTGTTCATATTTGTATATTTACTTGCTTATTCTATAACATGTATCGCTGGTAGCTATGCAATCCACTTGACTACAACATTGGTTCCGTTGCTAGTGATACATGCATAGGATGATAATGAGCATGATTTAATGATACCATAAAATGAGATAAAGGAATGGTGGGAGAGAAAGATAACAAACTATCTACAAAATTATGCTAGAAGAAACAAGCTGATTATCGCTCAATCAAGGGAGAATTTCTTTTTTGAAACACATGAAAAGTTCGTTGAGTCCATGTCATTCGCATTGAAGAATCTCTTGGATGAAAATACTAGCAGATGAAAAAGATCGACAATTGCTAACAACACTAACCAGAGGAAGCCACATAAATTTATCTAAATGGTGCGAAAGAATTGCTGACAAGTTTTGTGAAGAATGCACGATTGAAGAGCGAGTATCTATCTATAATGTCAAGCATAGATTCTATAATGACCTTACCGAACAATTTCTTTGTTCTCTACCAACGCTTTTGTCCAAATTCTTGATCGACAAGGGAGCATCACATATTGTTGAATGTCGACCACTATTGTTACCACCTCTCCTGAAAATGAACTGGGAAGAAAAACAAAGAAAGTGGGAAAAAATCATGAAAGAGTGAGAGTGGGATTAATTTATGAGAAAATGAATTGTTGCACCACCCCAATTCTCTAAAGAGATTCGGGTTGGAAATTGGGGGGTATCTGACCGCATTCTGGATAGAGTAGATGAATAATGGTCGACAGATGAAAACATGATATGGCCAGCAGTGAGAAATCCCAAAAATTCGACAATGATAGAATAATGATCCATAAAATCACTCCAGATATCCAAGGTATTGAACGAGAAAAGAGAAGGAATCGGTGCGAGGAGTTAAGGGAGAAGGCTAGTGTGCTCTAGAAAAAAAAAAGGTCAGGTATAGTGACAGATGTAGCAGGAAACCCTCCAGAGCCGAGTCAAGCTAGACAAGAAGAGGGCGATGATGAACCACTATCACCGATGGATGAATACCATTATATGGAGCATGGCATCACTCTCCATGTGAGTATATTACCCGAGGTTATAACTCTGCATTCCCCATTACATCTGACTCAGAGTGCCCAAGTACAAGTAATTGTTGAGGAATATTTAGGACTTCATGATGGCACATATGGCATCTAGAGCTGACAGGACGATGAAGGTAATGAGGTTGATATATTGTTGATCATTCAACCTCAGGAAGGGAATTGGGTCAATTTTCAACCCTGAATTTTCCAACCGGACTTTTCATCTACTCTAAATCGTGAGGAAGCGCCCCCCAGCTACTTCCAGCATTGAGTGATTCATCGAGTCATTCAGGATCCCCCAAAAGAAGTACAAACCAACTAGAACATAATGTTAACTCGGTATCGGCAGAAGCTGTTGAATAAAGTCGAGAGATGACGAAGAATTGACCAATGATATTGTTGTCGAAAGTGAAGAACGTGCATTAACTCATGTCAGTGCAGATCAAGAAATAGTACTTGTCGAAAATAATTGCAAGAGAGTTTCTGCCACCGGAAATAATCCACCATCACCACCTTCAATCTTAGAAGTCGAAGTTGTAGCATATATGGCACACATAACGACACACCTTCCTTTATATGAAGGAGATGAAGACCCAAGAAGGCACTAGTTTGTTTGTGAATCAATATGGGAAGCCAATTCCATTGTCAGCGAATATCGACAAATGGCACAATTCGCTAGTGCCCTTCGAAAATGAGCACTTACATGGTACATCACTTATAGATAAAGGAAACCTACTGCATCAAAGGCTCAGATAAAACAAAAATTTATGTATTTCTTCAAGACCCTAGATGCAAAATATCTACCTGCTAAGAAGTTGAAAACCACAACTCAAAATCCAACAAAACCTGTCAAGGACTACGATAAAATATTCAAATATTTTCTAAGACAGATTGAGAACAATATTGAAGAATCGTTATTGGTCCAATGGTTCGTGGTTGGACTAGTACAGAAAATTAGAGTGCATATCCGTTTCACTGATTTTACTACATATGAAGATGCATTGACAAAAGAATTAAGGGTAGAAATTGATGATGACCATCCTATAGCTCCCGTCGACTTCTGCATTGAAGAAAAACTGAAGAATATGCAAAAATACATTCACGAAATCAGTCTACGAGGATCTGATCTATGGTGTACAAAATGCTCAACAGTCGGCCATAGGAAAGATTATTGTCGACAAGATGACCACCGACAGGATGTCTGTTTTGTACAAAAAAAATGTTTCTTTGAAATCTGCCAAGAACATGACTCACATTCAACGAAATATTGTCCCTACAACATGAAGAATGATCAATCTCTATGGTGCGCCATATGTGACATAAAATCTCATTCCATGGAAAAATGTAACTTGAATTTAAAGAATAAACAGAATTATCATGCATTTTATCAAACCAATGATGTCGACTAGAGAAATGATAGAAATGACAGAAATGATAGAAACGACAGGAATGATGGTCGACGATATGATCGAAGAAATGACAAATTCAATCGATGAGGAGGATTCCAAGCTCGCAGATGAAACACCATAAATCGAGACCCCTGACCACGTCGACGACTGTAGTGCATTACATGCCTAGGTGAAGAACATCTTTTTGCAGTCTTTCCCTTCAAAGATCGGACAGATCTCAAATTTTGTACGAAGTGTGGGGTGGGTGATCACTTCTTGGAGGATTTCCCCACCATGCTTGAAAATATTACTAATAAAAATAATATTAACATCTTGTCCAGTGTTCCTAAGTTTGATATTGTTAAAAATAAGAATATCCATATTGTAACTCGTCAAGGAACTAAAATTGGTGTTGATAATCCACAAATTAACAAAATAAAAAGTAAAGATGACTATCCTAATCCAATTGAACAAAAGCACTTATATAATAATGCTGCAATTTTTTTTCAAGAATTAGCATCCCAAGAAGACAATGGAAAATCTTGACAAAGAAATATTAATGAACTACTCAATTTAATAACCAAGGAAGAAGTTGTTGCATAATTTATAGATCTAATGCACAACATTAAAAGTAAATCTGTCGAAGACAAACAAACTAAAAATCTATGTCGACTAAGTCAGAGAGATAAAAATGATGCAAACTCACTTTTTGACTTATAAATTGAAGGATACTCTATTCGACAAATCATCCTCGACTTCGTATCACAAGTAAATATCATGACTCGAGACACTTGGGAACATCTTGGTAGATCACAACTACACGAGTCGGAAATCTATCTAAAATTAGCCGACCAAGGACTGATTGAACCAATTGAGGTATGGAAAAAATGTCGACACATCCATCAAGGGAATAACAACACAAGTTGAATTTGAAATTATCGACCCAAAAGAAGGTTCTAGTTCCTTTTATTCCCTAGTTGGATGACCATGGGGAAGAAAAATGAAAGCTTCAATATCACTTGACAAAGATAGAATAAAAATCAAAGCAAATGGGAAGAAAGTGATTGTGCCAATTCACCCATCGCAAGGACAGCTCTAGATAGAACCTATCGATGACGACATTGAAATTCGAAAATTATATCAAGTAACAAACAATGAATACTATACTGAGCCTAATGCACAAGGAGAGATAAACCTTGGAAACCCTTCATCAGTCGGATATAATTCAGATGTTGAAATCTACGACTGGAAAATGGATGATTATGAATTAAAAGCACGAGAATGTTGGATGATTGAATTTATCCCCAAAAATAAAATCCAGCATTGTTTTTATGTCTATGTCATTCCAAAAATTTTCGAAATAAAAATCAGAGAATATCCAACACTCGCACCGGTGAGAAACGAGTCATCGGGTGTTCCACCGTTGAGATACAAAGAACGAGAATCTCCCTCATCCCATGTCGAGGAAGTGTCAAATAATATAGGAGAACAAGGTCGACTTCAGAGTTTGGTTGAAACCTTCACAGGTCAAGCTGCAAGATGGTGGGATACACATCAGGTGAGACTTCAGACTTGGACTACAACGTCGACATACTTTGTTGAAAGATTCAGAGAAAGACAACTCATGGCACAAGCAAATATTCTGATTTTCACACAAGGCCAAGATCCTGAAAAACATATCATCAACTGGGAAAAAGAATGGAAAATATTAGGATACAGAGATGAAAGAACCTAGACACACCTTTTCCCAAGTACACTGGGCGTTTTACTAAACAAATGGTATAAAATGGAAGAAGAAATAGGAGAAACATTTATTTGAAAAGAATTGAGAGAAAATTTCATCAAAGATTTCACATTTTCTCTGCAAGACGATCTATTAATATAAGCAAGCAATCAAGTGAAAAATTTCCTACAACCAGCAAGTAAAAAAATATCATCAGAAAATAAACAACCACTTGACCGACAAGTTGCAGCATGTAACAATATCAAGTCGACCCAACTTCAGCACTCAACAAGAATATAAATGGAAACGGACAAAACAGAAGTGAACAATTTCCAATGGAAAAAAGAACATCTAAATACATCAAAGTTGGTCAAATCAGTCTTTAATGTTGAATCTTTAGAAAAAAATGATCCCAAAAGGATGACAGAAGTAGATTTCCCCCCGATTACACAATTCAAAGAAGGAGAGCGACAAATCAATGAAACCAGAGCACCTGAATGGATGGACACATAGATTAAGATCAAAGAAATAAATATATCTAATGACAATGGACCCGAGATGGATAATATAGGATATTATTGGAACGAAGAACAAACAACGGAAATTACAAACTTATTAAAATAATTCCAAGATCTCTTTTCATGAGATTATAAATATCTAAAAGGACTTGTCCAGGAAATGAGAGAAATGAAGATCGACATCAAACTAGACGCAAAACCAGTCAAGAAGAGACCATACAAGCTCTTGCATAAATACAAATAAATAGTCAAGAAAGAAATAGACAGCATGCTTGCTGTCAGAATTATCTATCCCATTGATCAATCAGAGTGGGAAATCCCAATGGTCGTCCAGCCTAAGAAGCATTGCCCAAAATGATTGTGCATTTGTGTCGAATTCAGGGAACTCAACAAGGTAACTCTTACAGATCCATTTCTGACACCATTCACTGAAGAAATTATTAATGAAGTTGTAGGACCTAAATGTTATTCGTTCACAGATGGATTTTTTAGGTATAATCAAGTAATTATTTCCAAAAAAGATCATAAGAAGACCACATTTGTTTGTGAATTTGGATCATTTGCATATAAAGTAATTCCATTTGGATTGAAGAATGCACCAACTGTGTTCTCCAAATAGTTGTCAAAGCATTTCAAGAATATATCTACAAAACCATGGCCGTATGTTTTGATGATTGGACGATCTATTCTATGCTGAGGGACCATTTCAAATGTCTAAGACTGTTAGAACATTTTTACACCTATGTACATTAATCATTTATTAATGATGGTTAATTAGTGCCCAAGTGATTAATGATTACATCCCTAAGTTGGTTAGCTACTAAATGGTCAATTATCATGAACTAGTTAGCAAATGTGAACACGTGCTGAGTCAAACCAGCTGTTTGGAGCGCTCCCCAGGGCAATTAATGCATTCAGCATGCCTAGAGCGCCCTCCTCAGGTCAATTAATGCACTCAACATGCTTCTCTTCTACCTAGGGCGCATTTGCTCAGTTTGTGGACAATCTTGCCAACTTTGTCATAATTTTGGCCAATTTTAGCTACCAAACCTCTAACCAACCAGTTTCTTCACATGTGTGAGGTCACATGGGCCTGACCAGTCATTCCTAGCATTCACACAGCTGATTCGAACCAGTTTGGGATGGTTTGGGATATTTTGGTCAACCTAGGGGGGTTTGAGCTATTTCTAAGCTAGATCAGTGTGAACACTCCAGATGGATTCGAATTCTTCCAGATTTGTATATATGGGTGTTCTTAACCTATGTTAAGGTTGGACAGTTAATAATATTGACATTATTCACCAATTTCCTGTGTATTGTTCTTCATTCATTTACAGATTTATGCCATTCTTGCAAATGTTGTGCAATCTTTCACTAGTGAGGAATCCATAGTAGCTAGGTTCTGCTGTGACTGAGATTTTACATGGTATCAGAGCTCTTGGATCTAGAATTCGAACCAGCAAGACTGTTGTAGTGGATTGCCAGAAGCAGTGGAGAAACCACATAATTCCTGAGGCCATTGCCTTGAGCTTACTGGAGAAATCTAGTGGCTCCTCTCAGGTGTGATGCTCTCCCGAATGCACCCACTATCCATACAGGGTTCGAATCTGTTAGTGTAGATCCCTCCAGAGTGATTTGAGAGTTGTTTGTAGGTATTGAAGACCAACATTGTCAGCAAGTGCGAATTGTAGCAGAGAAGAATGGAGCCATCTCACCCAAACGTGCTCACTCCCTTCAACTATTTCGATTGGAAGGTAGAAATGGTGATTTTGCTGAGATCTAAGGGTCTCTACAGAATTACGATGGGCACTGAGGTTGAGCCAAACTCAGCTGTGGAGAAATCCAAGTTTTTTAACAGAATGGATGAGGCATTTGGCCTCCTTTGTCTCAGCATTTCAAGAGACCTCCTGTTTCATGTAGAAAGTCTAACAACTCCAAATGAAGTGTGGCTCAAGCTTGAGACACTGTTTGGAAAGACTGATGAGATGAGAGGCCACCAGTTCGAAAATGAGCTTGTCTCACTGAGCCCAGGGAATTTCGATTCCATCCAGGACTTCTTCACCAAGTTCAAGAACTTGGTCTTGCAGATCAGACAATGTGGCATAGAGAAGAAAGAAGAACAGTTGGTGTTGTCCATTCTCTCCAAATTGGGTTCTGAATACTCAGTTTTTGTGTCTTCCTTCAACTCCACAAGGCTCACAGTTAGAGGTTGGAAGATGCCATCCTTGGATGACTTCATGGAGATGCTAACTCAAGAGCAAGACAAGCTGGTCTTGATGGGCTCCATCAAGCAAAAAGATCAATTTCTTGCAGCTGGAGATTCGAAATGTGGAAGAGGCAAGCAAAAACCCAGGGGGCCGAAACCTCAAGAGAAGAAGAGGAAGGATGAGAGGCCCAAATCCTCTGAGGGGGTCTCGAATCCTATCAAGAACAAGGGAAAGAAGGCTGAGAAGACAAAATGTAGCTACTGTCAAAGAGGTTTTCATCCAGAGAGCTCATGCATGAAGAAAACCATAGACACCATGACCCATCTCCTACAGAAAAATAATATTCCTCTTCCTGAAAGTTCCAAGAAGAAGGAGTGCGTTTCTGAAGACAAGGAGAGCTGCCATGCTTTGGTGGCTAGTTCATCTCATTCACCTTTGTTCATCATTGATTCAGGTGCCTCAAGGCACATGGCTTCCTCAAGAGACTTGTTTTCTGAACTTGCACCCTACAGTGGCCTCTCCATTCGAATGGGAGATGACTCAGAAATCCCTGCTCATGGCATTGGGAAAATCTCTATGGAGAATGGATTCTTCTCTAATGTGCTGTATGTGCCAAATATTGCAGCAAATTTGCTCTCTGTATATCAAATGACACATACTGGAGCAGCAAAGAAGGTGGTCTTCACTCAGGACGATGTGGAGATATCAGAAGTTTCCACCGGGAAAATTGTTGCAATGGGTGTTGCAGACCATGACATGAAGATGTACAAGTTCTCCCACTTCCTCGAATTCTCTTCACCAAGTGTGCTTCTGTCACATGGGAATGAGACCAGCAAGCTATGGAATCAAAGGTATGGGCACCTAAACTACAGATATCTTCAAGTTTTGAGCAAAGAAAAGATGGTAGAAGGGCTGCCACAAATCAGTTTTTCAAGTGGAACATGCAAGGGTTGCATGATTGGGAAGCATCCTGAAAAGAAGTATGACAAAGGGAAGGAAAGGAGGGCTGATAAACCTCTTGGGATAGTGCATTCTGATCTGATAGGGCCACTCCCCACTCCCTCCTATGGCTGCAGCAAATATGTGCTCACCTTCATCGATGACTACTCAAGGTACTGCTGGTTATTTTTCCTCAAGCAAAAATCTGAAGTCTTTGAATGTTTCAAAATTTTTAAGAGCATGGTTGAGAACTTCAGTGGGAAGGCCATGAAGGTTTTGAGGACTGATAATGGCAGAGAGTATGTCAATAACAATTTGCAGCAGCTCTGTCAAGAGCATGGCATTCAGATGCAACACTCAGTGCCCTACACACCACAGCAAAATGGTGTTGCAGAGCGCAAAAATAGAGCACTGAAAGAGATGGCAACTTGCATGTTGCAAGCAAGGGATTTGTCTCCCAAATTGTGGGCTGAAGCTATGAATTGTGCAACATATGTTCAGAACAGAGCACCAACAAAGCTTTGCAAGGAATCACTCCATTTGAAGCATGGATGGGCCACAAGCCCAATGTCTCACATTTCAGAATTTTTGGCTCAAGGGCTTGGGCCAGAATTCCACCGGAGAAGAGAAAGGCATTGCAGCTCCAAAGCAAGGAGTCAATCATGGTTGGGTATGCAGAGGATTCCAAGGGCTACAAGCTCTTTGATCCATCCAATCACAAAACTTTCATTGAAAGAAGTGTCAAATTCGAAGAGGAAGAATTCTTGCAAGCTAGTGAACAAGGTGATGGGGAATGCTCATTTCCTCGTCTTGATGATGAAGTAAGTAGTGATTCTTTCTCTGATATTTCTGATTCTGATATTGCTGAATATGATGTTGATATGGATTCTGAACATATCCCCCCTTCAAGGCCCAAGTGGGCAGAGAAAACAATTCAAAGTGCCGGAGAGCTTGTGGGAGATCCCCAAGATGCTAGGAAAACTAGATCTCAATTTCACAATTCCTATGCATGTGATAATTCTGATCTGAGTGAGGCATGTTATTTGATGGTTGGATCTGATCCAATGTCATATTCAGAAGCATGTACAGACCCAAGATTGCAATCAGCCATGCAAAAGGAGATGAACTCACTCCATGAGAACAAAACTTGGGATTTGGTCCCTCTTCCTCCCAAGAGGAAACTAGTGCAATGCAAGTGGATTTATAGAACCAAAATTGGATCTGATTGCTCTGATCTGAAGTATAAGGCCAGGTTGGTGGCTAAGGGTTACTCTCAGGTCCAAGGAGTGGACTATACAGAAACATTTGCACCGGTGGCAAAGATGGACTCCATAAGACTAGTTTTGGCCATTGGGGCTTCCAAGCGATGGGAGATTCATCACATGGATGTAAAAAGTGCCTTTCTTCATGGGGATCTGAATGAGGAGATATATATGCAGCAGCCTGAAGGTTTTATTTCTGATCATACACTTGTTTGCAGGTTGAACAAATCACTCTATGGGCTCAAGCAAGCTCCTAGAGCATGGTATGCAAAAATGGACAATTTTCTGCTATCTTTGGGGTTTGATAGATGTAAGTCTGATCCAAATGTGTATATGCAGCATGTTAGTGATCTGATATTGATTATTGTACTGTATGTTGATGATATTTTGATCACTGGTAGCTGCACCAAAGAACTTGACTCAGTTAAGAGAGCATTGCACAGTGCATTCTCAATGACCGATCTAGGATTGCAAAAACAATTTCTGGGTTTGGAGATTGATCAATCTGTGAATGGAATTTTTGTATGTCAGTCAAGGTATGCTTCAGATTTGCTGCAGAAATTTAAGATGGCTGAATGTAAGTCTGCAAAATTTCCATTTCTTTCAGGAGTTAAGCTTACAGAATGGGGTTCTTCACCACTAGTTGACAGTTCACTGTATAGACAACTAGTTGGGAGTTTGTTGTATCTTACACACTCTCGACCAGATTTGTCTTATGCTATTGGGGCTGTTGCAAGGCACATGCAAGAGCCTCATGAGATCCATTGGAAGGCAGCCAAGAGGATCCTTCATTATGTTCAGGGTACTAAGTCCTTTGGTATCCATTATGCTGCTGGTTCATCCCTTGAACTAGTAGGATTTACAGATTCTGATTGGGCCGGTGATTGTATCGATCGGAAATCAACTTCCAGTTATGTTTTTATGCTTGCACATGGACCTATATGCTGGTCAAGCAAGAAACAAAGCACTATTTCCTTATCTTCAGCTGAGGCCGAGTACAGGGGATCAATCAATGCAGCCACACAATGTGTTTGGCTGCAAGGTATTCTTGCAGAGTTCGGGATTGTCTTTGATTCACCCACTATTCTTTGGTGTGATAATCAAAGTACAATCAAGATTTCTACCGATCCAGTACAGAGACAGAGGACCAAGCACATAGAGATACACATGCACTACATTCGGGGGTTGGTGCATGACCGGACCATAGCATTGCAGTATTGCCCATCCAGTGAGCAAACTGCTGATATCTTCACCAAGTGTTTTACCGAGAAGACCTTCACTCACCTTAGATCTTTGCTTGGGGTGAGTGATGCATGGTGATGATTGGTGTATTTTGATATATGCCACATGTCCATTTTAGAGGGGAGGTTTTATTTCCCATGTGGTTTTCCTCCTTACCTTGGTTACATGGACAAATAAACTTTCATGATGTAAAAGGTGACTTGAGCCTAGTTGCCAAGGCCTTAATTTTTGATATTTCACTAAGTCTAGCTTAAGGGGGGGTGTTAGAACATTTTTACACCTATGTACATTAATCATTTATTAATGATGGTTAATTAGTGCCCAAGTGATTAATGATTACATCCCTAAGTTGGTTAGCTACTAAATGGTCAATTATCATGAACTAGTTAGCAAATGTGAACAAGTGCTGAGTCAAACCAGCTGTTTGGAGCGCTCCCCGGGGCAATTAATGCATTCAGCATGCCTAGAGCGCCCTCCTCAGGTCAATTAATGCACTCAGCATGCTTCTCTTCTACCTAGGGCGCATTTGCTCAGTTTGTGGACAATCTTGCCAACTTTGTCATAATTTTGGCCAATTTTAGCTACCAAACCTCTAACCAACCAGTTTCTTCACATGTGTGAGGTCACATGGGCCTGTCCAGTCATTCCTAGCATTCACACAGCTGATTCGAACCAGTTTGGGATGGTTTGGGATATTTTGGTCAACCTAGGGGGGTTTGAGCTATTTCTAAGCTAGATCAGTGTGAACACTCTAGATGGATTCGAATTCTTCCAGATTTGTATATATGGGTGTTCTTAACCTATGTTAAGGTTGGACAGTTAATAATATTGACATTATTCACCAATTTCCTATGTATTGTTCTTCATTCATTTACAGATTTATGCCATTCTTGCAAATGTTGTGCAATCTTTCACTAGTGAGGAATCCATAGTAGCTAGGTTCTGCTGTGACTGAGATTTTACAAAGACTAATGTTAGAAAGATGTTGAAAGATCCAACTTTTACTGAATATCAATACATGTATATTTTCCACTCCAATAGGAATCCTACTTGGACATGTCGTATGTAAAGAAGGTATAAAAGTCAACTTCGTGAAAATTAAAGTAATTCTCGACTTGAAACCTCGATTTAAATCCAAACAAGTCAAAGTGTTGCTAGGGCACACAGGATATTACATAAAAGTTATTCGTCACTACTCTGACATGACATAACCGTTAGAAGATTTGCTGAAAGAAGATCAAGACTACTAGTGGACAGATGAATGCGCTACATCATTCAATATTTTAAAAAGAAAAGTAGTTGAAGCTCCCATCTTAAGATTTCCAAACCGGTCGATCAAATTTCATGTACATATTGAGGCTTCTGGAATAGAAATCGGCATAATCCTGACTCAATCTGGAGATGATGGAATGGATTACCCCAATGTCTACAGTAGAAGAAAATAAAATAAGGCTGAAAGGAACTATTCTACAACTAAGAGAGAAGCCCTGGGAATGGTATTTGCACTCTAGAAATACCGACATTATCTACTCGCCAATCCTTTTTTGTTATATACAGATCATCAGGCCCTAAAATACTTAGTTAATAAACCCCTACACTATGGAAGAATCTGTCGATGGTTACTGTTATTCCAAGAATTCGAGTTTGAAGTTATAGTTCGACTAGGTAAAGCAAATGTAGGACCCGACCACTTGTCGAGGATAGACACAGGAGAAGAACCAACTATAATTGACAATGATTTACCCAACGCTCACTTATTTAGAATTGAAGTTGTTCCATTAGAATTAGCAGAGATTGATCAAGTCCTAGAAGAAGGACAAGCTCCATAAGGATTGCATGAAAAGAAAAAGAATCTTTTAGAAATGAAAGTTTTGCCATATACTATAATAAATGGATTTATCTATAAACTGGGATAAGATGATGTACTACAACGATGTGTTCTCGACCATGAAAGAAAAATTATAATTAATGAAGCACATAATGGACCAACAGGTAGACATTTTCAATCTGACACGACAACCATAAAAATTCAACAGTCAGGATTATGGTGGCCGACAATCCACAAAGATTATCGAGATATTTTTTAATAAATGCAACATATTTCAGCGACTTGGCCGACCATTTCCAAGTCTTGAAATGTCGTTAATATCATTAAATCCAATCGTAACTTTTGAAATCTGGGAAATCGACTTCATAGGTCCATTTCTAACTCTTCGTCGATGAATGGGAGAAATATATATCATTACTACGGTCGAGTGTAATATTAAATGAGCATAAGTAGAACCTGTCGAGACTTTCTCAAGTGAGATAGTTTCCAAATTCATCTATGAGAACATTATTACAATATTTGGATGTCCACTCACCTTGATTAGCGACCAAGGTACCCATTTCGCCAACAAAACAATTTCCATATTAACGAAATAATTTTTAATCGAGCATAAAAGGAGCACAACATATCACCCTCAGTCTAATGGCACAATAGAAGAATTCAATAAAACACTAACTACAAGATTGACTAAAATGTGCAATATCGACAAGGATCATCGAGACGACAAGATACCTGTAGTAGTATGGGCATATAGAACAGCATACAAAATATCAGTAGGTCAAACTCCATTTAAACTTGTATATGGACAAGAAGCATTCGTTCCCCTACATTTTCGACAACAAGCGCCACTGATTACATAAATACTACATATTGATATCGAATAGGCGAGAAAATAAAGATTCTCCCAACTGTCAAAACTTGAATAACATCGATAGAAATCAATCCATCATCAGGAAATCCAAAAGCAGCAATAGAAAGCTTGGCACCACCAAAACATAAAGAACAAAAATATATCAATTTGCGATCTAGCCCTATTTTATGACAGCCGAATCAAAGGGAAGCCTAAAAATATACACACTGCATGGTTTGGTCCCTATGTTATAGAATAAATCCATGCTAATCGAGCAGTTCAACTGAAAACACTAGAAGATGACGTATTCCAAAAACTTGTCAACGATGCACGACTAAAACGCTACAAAGCATGGAAAAAAAGGGAGGGAGAGAGATGATTTAGTTATAACTAAATTTTAGCAGTATAAATAATCATTTGGGACAAGTGCATTGGACGATTTCATCATGACAAGAGACTGGAGAGACAACCCCGACAAGGGAAATACAAGAAGGTAGAAGATCATCATAAACTAGAAAAAAACATATGAAGCATGACCATCAACACGAAAATTATAGACAAAGTGGAACAAGTCAAGAAGAAAATGTTAAATCCACCTGGAAGTTATAGACGAATCTGACCAACATAGCATCGACGAAGGGAAAATGTTAAATATGGGTCATCAAACTTGACATAAGGAGAAAAGAAGTTGGTATGCTATGGATGAAGCCCCGACCAACTGTCATTCGAGAAACTAAGTACAATAGTCATCAATGGTGCCAGATTGAAGCGCTATAAAGCTTAGGTTGGATATGACATCAACTGAATGGTTGTATCATCATTTGGTTAACTGTCGTGCCCCAAAAACTAAGTACTATACAGTAGCGATAACTTGGACCAGGAAACATGAAGACAAGTCCCAGATGCAATAGGAAATATATTCAACACTGACTACTAGAAATACGTCGATTGATTCATCATCATCATTGGATCGATTGATCATGACAGCTCATATACATATTGTCTCCCGAAGCATGATTAGAATATTTTCTTCACATGAGTTACACAAGCCATCATTCACCATTAGTGCTGCTAGAGTCATCGACACTTTAGATATCATCATTTAAACTACTGCCATGTCATCGTACAACTAACTTTCAAGGCATTGATCTGATTGATACACGTACAATTACTCCAACAAATTTGTAGTCGCTACATGTGATATATATGACCACCATCAAACCATCCTTAGACAATTGTCACTTCCCCATCCGTCCCATCCCTGCCAATTCACCACTTCAATGGCCATTCACAACCTTCACTATAAAGGGTTGTCCAAACCCCATATAGCAACACGCTGAAATATTCGGGAATCCATGGAATTATTCTTCACCACCTCTATTCATTTTTCTTTGTTGTTCTATCATAAATGCTTGAGTTTCATGGTCGTTCCCCAGTTCTTTTCGTGATATATGATCATTTCGACATTTTTCTCCTAGAAACTCCTCTCCACCCCATGATATATGGGAATTTCGAGCACTCTCGAAGTCCCAAGACCAAAAATTTTCATTATGTTCCTTTCCATCAATCACATCCCCGTATCTCCCCTTCCCATAGCCGATTGATTTGCAAGCTGGAGCGGGCATGGGAAGATTAGCGGTCCAAGTAACTGTTTTATTGGATGCTTTCTTCTCTAAAAACAACATGTGACTCTTTTTTCGATATTCAACGTGATTGCAGAGTCATCTGATGTTGTTCAGTACCAGATCATGTTGTCAGCTTCTTCTATCTACATGGGCACATTTGCAGTCATAACTTGACGACCCAGTTCCATCCGTGGTAGTAGTCTGTATCAGTTCAGATTCATCAACTGTCTACACTTAGTTTGCACAAAACAAGCAATAGCAAATTTCTTTTTTTCATCCATCCCAAGTTACTTTATGATCTCTTCGGGACGAAGAATCACTTTGTTGGTGGGGGAGATGTTGGAGGATCCTAAGTCAGTTGCTCGACTAGGTCCTCCATTCGACCACTTTTTGGAACATGTCGAATCATTGTGTCGATTTGGTTAGTGAATCAACAGGTTGTTATGTAACTATCTGTAAACCATATATATAGGCTGGAGAGCTGGATACATTGGAAGCACTAATACATTGTAACGCACTTCTGTACTTATTCTGAGTAAATATAGAAAGACTCGTTGGCTCTGCCAACATTACCTATCTTTTGTTCATATCTATATATTTACTTGATTATTCTATAAAACATGTATCATTGGTAACTATGCAATCGACTTGACTACAATAGGTTGGGTGGGTGGGCATATTCTATTGAGTGTATACTTTCTTATGAATAAAAGTGGGATTCGTGAGGTGTGGATAAATTGGAAATCCTGGAAAAGGGGTAGGGAACATGTAGTAAGGGATAATGACTAGAGAAGACACACATTAAGTAGAAGCATGACACACATAGTGCCACTACATAAAAGACCATGAACATGGGGGGTCGAAGGATGATTCGAGTAATAGGTACACATTGCTACATGGGGGGATGAGCGCAAAGAGTCTGGAGGATAGTAAGCTATCGAGGGTGGTCTTAGGTTAAGGACCTCAACACTTGGGAGATTGCCATATGAATATATTCTTGTAGTGGGAGGAAAGTGGGTGTATGTAGTTGGGTTGGATGACATGGCACCAATCACACCATCCATAGATTGAGATTCCCCTAGCTGATCTCGATGTGTAGAGTTTCCAAGTGAGCATAAGGGATGATAGTGTAAAGGTAACCAGATAGGGTATGGATAAGGTCATACTGTTGAGATTTCATTATGGCTTCCTTTTTTATTTTTGGATTCTCAGAAGCAACATCCTTAGCTATGGTGAGGAGTAATTCTTTCAAGGACTAGTCATAGAGATTAATATTGCAAAGAATCATTCATCGTCTCCACTCATGGACGTGGTTCATGATACGGGTGGATTTGTTCTAAATGCATGACAAAGGATCTCTATTCCCTCATCATAATGAACATGTAACTGGAATATTGTTAGAAAAGTGGAAGCTAAGGACAAAAAATTAGGATGTATAACGAATGCTTGCTTGATATACAACTTAGTGACCACTCTAGTAAGGGTATTATTGAGTAAACACAAACATCGAATGGAATCATTAATGATGATATTGTAGGAGCACCATAGATGGAATAGCATGATATGATTATAGGGGTCCTCGCCTGCCTTTCTTTCAAATTTTGGGATGTTCTAAGGAAACTTGGCGGGCATTTGAGGCCATGTGGAGTCATGTCGAATAGGATCATTAGTTATTCTAGCCAAATCAGGAAGGTTAATACTATCCATGAATAAGAGGCTCAAAGTAGAATAGCAACAAAGGATATGGTTCCACTAACCTTTGGGTTGGTGTTCCCATAGACATGTTGGATGTTTTTTTCACCACTAATGGGACCTCCACCATAGGTAGGGATAGAACCAAACATATTGGATATTGGAATATAAAATGGACTACTACTGCTATGAGAAGATTGTGATACAAGTTGTGATGACTATGAATATGAGGATCCCAAAAGGGAACTAGGAGGAGAGGAAGGTTGTTCAGTTCTCACTCATTGAGGTGGACTAGGTCGATTGTAAATCCTATAGAGAGGGGGATTTCCTTGAAGTCTACAAGAGTACCGTGAAGGATAAATGATGGCATGGATAATACAACTAACTCAATTGGATAGCTCAAAAATATTACTATTGAAATAAATGATCAAATCAACAATACTAACTCTAAACGGGATGCTTAATCAAATAGCAAGTGCAACTTGGGTGCAACATGTGATTTAATCTAAGAAAATAGTAAATATAAATGAAATGAAAACCCTAGAAATCAAAATACCCAGTAGTCCTAAAAGGAGAGCTACCAAAAATAAGTTATGTGAAAATAAAAATTCCTCAAAACTTCCTCAACAAGTGGCGGTAAAATCCACTACCGATAAAGAAATAAAAATATGAATAAGGGCATTCCAAACACTAAACTATATGGGGTATCAATCCCACCAGGTAAGTGAGTGAAGGTGCAAATGGGGAAGTTATAGAGAAGGACACTATGAGAAAATCTAGTTGTCCTACTACTATCTGCCCTGGGTTCCCTGAATCCCTCCCACCTAAAAGATCGACCTCTAGGTAAGAATCCTTATAGAGTGTATTATATACTACCTTCTACATAAACACATTCAATAGGATTTCCTGTACCTTTGACTGAAATCCATGATCCAAGGGATGTTTGGTAGTAAAAGGACAATTCATCCCAATCATACCTCTAGTCATGGTCTTTCCAAATAACACCCTGAAAGGATGGGCCGGCTAGCATACTAGTCTCAACCATGTCCATTACAAAAGTATTTTATTTCCCTAAATGAAAACCACTATGTATCGGATGTAAAGTGACTAAGGGGAGTTATTTGGATTCCTATCCCCAAAATCCTAACCTAACTACAATGTTATTTTTTTCCTCAAGTGAGGGATTTTAATATGTTTGATTAAGGGTTTCTTTTAGGATCCATTTGGTTTCATGAACCAAGTGATGTTTGATTAAAAGTTTGAGGATGTGTGCAAAAGTGGTGTACACCACGTAAATGATATTTCAAGAGGTCATAAATGCTTGTAAATAAATGTAACAAAAAGAAAGACAGGTTAATATTCAATACTAGAAACCAATGATTCTCTTTCTTGAAACAAAATCTATGCTTTCTCTATAAAGTAATGAACCACTACTAAAAAAGCAAACACCAATCTTAAGAAAACATGAAGGAAGGAATAGCTAACCAATAATGAACATGCAAGGAAGAGAAAAAAAAAATACTCTTAACCAATAACACAAAGGAGTTTTAATCAAATTCAGATCGTCAACTAGAGATTGGTTCAGAAATCAATATGTTGAAATTGAAATGAAAATTGAAAAGAAATCCACAAAAGAACCCTAAAGGTAGTAAATACTTGGACTTTTTAACATTTTCTCTACCTCAATCATCTACAAGGAAGCACAAATCAACTAATATAGCAAATAGCATGTCACAATTTGAAAAAGAACAACTGAATTCTAGCCTGAAATAAAAATCTTAACCAAATCAAACAAGAATGGAGACTGGAATAGACCAAAACTGAGAAAAAAGACTATATTTTTCACTTGGTCACACCTATAGGGGCTAAACTAGCGAACGGTTGTGATTATTGGGACTAAACTAGCAACTATTATTTCCTCTAGGGAATAAAGGGGCAACCAAATCCTGAAATTTATAAGAAAAAGAACCAGAAACACACACAATTGAGGCAAAAACTGAGGATTTTCACCTAGGTTTCCTACCAAGAAGTGAATGACAACTAACAACAAGAAAAAATAGCAAAAATGCTATGCTAATAACCTATCAATGAGGCTAGAAAAATTTAAAACAACTAAGGATGAACATTGGATTCATCCCTAATTGAGTCGAAAAATATGTTGTGTATGATTTTCCACACACATGTCAAAAATACACCTACTGAGGGGTTGTGTGATCTTTAGTAGCAGATCAATTAGGATGGAAATTAAACTAAACTAAACTAAACTAAATGAGATCAATTTTTTAGCATGCATACAACATTCAGTCCAAAATAGCCATAAAAAATAGAAATGCAACATGTAGATAATGGTATTTTATTATTACACAAAGAATACAATGTTACAAGTGCACCTTGGTAGAGGTTGTTAATGATAGAGGGCCGCTGCATCTAATCCAAGTGACGGTTTGTAAATATCCTTGGCAGCCCAATATTTAGCCAAGTGATTGATGTATAATCCCACAATGGTGGAATTTAAAAGGATGGTATGGCCTCTTTCATTGATGTATGATACCACAATGGTGAAATTAGAAAGGATGGTATGGCCTCTTTCATACTTTCTAGTGGAATTTTGGTAGCATAATGATGCTCCGAGAATGTGATATGGATCTATGAAAATGGTGGCCATGAGGGTTGAATTTATCATAAAAATAGTGGTAAAAATTTAGATTTGGTTATAATATGGATACTCTTCACTATATTGATGACTTAGTGGAGAGTTTATGGTTTGTAAGAAAAAATCAATAGTTGTTTTTACCTTGGAAGTTGTGTTTGTCCACTTTCTAACCACTACTTCCTTTGGAAAGTGCACACTAATGGATGACAACCAAAATTTTGTAGTTTTTGGATTGGGTCACTACTGGAGGAACACGAGTAACCGATTTCTCTTTTAGGAGATAAAAGAGTTTCCATATTGATATATTCTCCCTTATTTAGGGAAAAGGGGTGACCAATGTTTGACAAGGTCAAAAACTGAATTTTCTTTTAGTTTTTTGGTCATATTGTGTAGGTCTTGTGGATGGATAAGGTGGAAATGGTGATAATATTGTTGATGATGATGCATAATGGTGATGAAAACCATGATAAGGTAGGTAAGAATATTAGTTTGTTAACAATTACATAAAGTATTCTTATACTTTGTTAAGCTAGGCCATATTTTTCTTTTCATTTCCATCAAACTGTTATAACTCTAGTTTAACTCTTATCTGATACCCATATATTGGTGGATTCGCATAGGGAAGTGGTAAATTCATGAGTGGCTATGGATTACCACTTTTGGACATGCTTGGTCGTGGGTTATTCATATATAAAGAACTTGGTTGTGTATTAGTTGTATTTGGAGAATTAGTATTGGGCGATGACCCTTTAATGAGTGCCTTTATTTCATTTATTTTCATTCAATGTTTCCTTGGTTTTTTGTGGTCTACATGTAGTTTTGAAAATTGTTTAATGTCTTGCTTTGGGCCATCATGGGCATATGAAATTTCTCACTTCATTTTGGCTTGTTATTCACTAACCTACTTGCATTGGCCCTATACCTGCTGTTATTTTTTTATCTATCTTGTCCATTCTACAATTAATCGTTGCATTGCCCTCCATTTTTCTTGTCTTTGGAGGAGAAGTTTTATCATTTTTTCACTTAAGTTAATGGTGGTTGAGTGATGGATTATAGTATGATATTAATTACATATTACGATTGTACAAATTCAATTGTAAGGCTATGAATGGTTTCTAATTAAAGGTTGTAGGACAATTGTACAAAGAGAAAATATGATGGTTTAGTGGAGATATATCAATGGTGTACAAAATTTAAGTACAATACCGAGTGGATTGTTGTTGACAAAGTACAAATGGCATATATGGTGACTAAGTTAGGACTAAGTGAATTGAAATTTATGGCATGAGTTGAGTGAGGTATGGTTAATGCACTAGTTGTTGATGAATGGGGGCACACAATGTGGTGAGATGGTTGATGACTATATTGGCAAATTATTGACCTAGGATCTAATACCAATGGGGTAATTAAGCCCACATTTGACTTAAATAATATGAGAAGCAATAAAATCAAATATAGATAAAATATAAATGAATTATAATATATGAATTTTACAACGAGGGGCCTCGTATAAATATTCTAAAGGGGGATTCCTTGATATTTTTCCATGAAAGGTTACGTATTTTTTATTTATTATTGTTTATTATGTCTTATCTTATTTCACTTTTATTCATATTTATTTATTTATCTCTTCATGTTGAAGCCTCGGATGTGTTGGTTGTTGGAATGGGTTCTAAGGCCAACAATAGAGGGTGAAAACCCAGACTGAAAGGCTTCAAAAGACTCTGTGCAAGATCAATTCTATCCCCAACCTGTTTGGTGTAGTTAACTCCCACAGATACAAAGGCCTCCGCTGGCACTTATGGGGTTTGACCTTAAAAGATCAGTCTTCCTGTGAGGGAAGATTAAAATGTCATAACTGTGAAAGTGGATCTAAACCTAGAACAAATCTATCTTAAAGAAACTCTAAGCTTAGTCAGATCTAATCAAAGGGAAGTGTTTTGACTGTGTGCATGATAACTTGGTTTGAGTTTTAATAAGACATCTCAACAACTTAACAGAAATGTAAAATTGGATCTCTTCTTATTACTTCAAAATACAATCAAACAATGAAAATTAACTGATAATAGCTTGAAGGTTAGGCACATGCAATATTACCCTGTAGCTCTTATGCTAATTGAAAAATTAACATGAATTATTAATTTATGTGAATCATTTGCAGAAATAAATAAATATTTTAATTAAATAAATTCAATTAAAACATAAATACACAAAGACCATGAATTAAGACAAATCCAAATCATAGATCCATGCATTAATGATTGCAAAAGTTAAACAATATACATTCAATATTTAAGGTGAAGAAATCAGACATCATCAAAGAAATTTGATAACATAAACAAAGAAGATGCCAAAAGAAACTAACTTTCATTCATTAAGTCTGCAACAAATTACAAGATCTCAAGTGAAGTAGTGTTTCTCCAGTCCTTCTTTGGCGATTATCTCCACACTACTCCATGATACCTCTACCCTTTAAATAATAATTACAAAAATAGTTACAAAGGATAGACCTCCCATAAAATAGGGATTACAAAATCAACTAATCTAAGCATATCCTGGTAAGGAGTGATCAATACCGAACATTTCACACAATTTCAAAATATTCTCATCACACAATTTCTGGGAAACATCCCGTAACAAACTGTGGAGTTTAACCACAATCTACTAGTTGTCTGTGACGGGTAATAAGGGAACTGAAATATTTTTCTTAGAAGATTCATGATGATCAACAATGTCCTCAAAAACTGGAAATTCGGCCACTTGTTCCTCTTTCAAAGGGATTGATGGAGTGATAGGTTCTTCATTGATTATAAAATTTTGGATAATGGTATCGTCTCGATCAGTTGGTGTTTCAGTGATCTTCCTTCTCTTCCTCTGAGGGATCCGTATGCAGATGGATCGAATCTCAGAGTCCTCTTCTTCACTACCATTGCTTTCATCTCGAACACCTGCATCAAAAGTTGGCGACACAGGTTCTTGGTATAGAAGAGGCTGAAGTTATTTCCCTTCACAAAATCTAATAGAAGATTTGTGAATACCCTACATCTTGCTCTAAGTAAGTAATTGTTAGAAGGGAAAATTCTGAGAATTAACTAAACAAGATTGCTCTATTGCAATATGACGACCAACAAACTACCCATGTTGATGTATGTATTTAAAATAAAACAATAAATATTCCAGGAATGACTGAGCGTAATGAATTTCCATGATTGAAATCTTATGATCTGGAACTTGCAATTATCATGTCTGTATTGAAATAACCCATAGCATGTGTCGACAAGAATTGGGTTAAGACAGGATAAGTTTTGCATTAATTCACCTATGATTCAATGTCAAATCTCAACATTTAATCATCCATGAATTGATTGGATCAATGATTACCAGTTCATGTTTGGATGCAGGTGAAAATCATGGTTGTAAAACCTAATTACAAATTGAAAAATGGTGGAAAACACAAAAAACTAACATAGTTATACAAACGAAAACAATCTAATATCAATTACAGGATCAAGGTGAATTAATGGTTAAGATTAACCATGTAGGATGCGGAAGAAAGTTGCAAGCGGTTATTTCATAAATATATACATTCTTTCCGTAGTCCGCAATTGCGGGTTCCGGGATGCGAGATCGAAACTCCAAACATTAACAAACCAGAAGTTTCTACAATCCACAATTGCGGGTTGTAGGTTGTGGAAACGCAAACCACACAATATAATAAAATTACCTTTCTGTAGTCCGCAACCCGCAATTGCGGGTTGCGGGTTGTAGAAAAGCAAGACACAAACTCATTATTCAAACACTTTCCGCAATCTGCAAATGCGGGTTGCGGGTTGTAGAAAAGCAAGACACAAACTCATTATTCAAACACTTTCCGCAATCTGCAAATGCAGGTTGCGGGTTGCAGAAATGTAAAACGCAAAACTATTTTAAAAAGGTGTTCCTGCAATGCGCATTGTGGGTTGCAAGCTGCGGATGCAAATAACCACGATTATTTAAAAATAATTATGCATCTGCAATCCGCAATTGTAGGTTGCGGGTTGCGGAATGAAAAGGTTTCAAAACCAAAAACCAAGCTTCTACAATCCACATTGTGGATTGCGGAAAGACTTAAATTTTGGGAAAATCAAAGATTTACGCAACTTCACAAAACACACAAAACAAAGGAAATTTGAAAAAAGAAAAATTTCTAACTTAATCAAATGATAGAAAAGCAATAAGGAATGATGAAAAACCCCAAAATAACCATGGAATTTAATCATTACCTTTGCATATAAAAAAATGGGGGCTGCCATGTTTTCTTTAAAACATGGGATCTGTTATACCTACAACAAATAGCGATGGGCGGGGACGAACCAGTCATTTTTGTAAATGAAATCTGTAATTACAAGGAATACATGTCAGCAATCTTGATGTTTTAACCTATAATTTACAAAATGTTCTCATAAAACATAATCAAAATAGTAGAGTTAGTCATATTATTGATATATCCCCAGCCAAAATCATTTAATGATGATGTTCATATGACAAGGGATTCCTAGAAGTAAACATGAATCCTTTACCATTATGCAGTCATAGGAAGGAAGTTTGTGATGAGCCTTAGAGCAAACCTAGAGCCATTTTGGGTTACCAAATCTTAAATCACCTTGACTTTATTAATTATTATTTATGTGCAAACACATTACTCATAATATATACATTTTATTTTCCTCTTTTTCTTTTTTCAAAACATAATGAAAATATGCAAACAAGACTTCTGTTGATAGAAGGCCATTTCCTTGACTTGGTGATCATATATTGACAATGCCATTCACAGACCTGATCTGGAAACTGAACAAGCTAGCTCAGTAAGGAGACTCCTTGTCTTTCAGCATTTGACACTAAAAGCAACCACCATTGCTTGGTGACCATAAGTGGTAATTTCAGTCCAAAATCAGATCCATGATCATGGTAGGGATGAATTGTAATAAGACCCCCCTTATTCTTATATACAAAAAATTGTCTTACATAGGAACACAAATTTATTAGTGCATAGATTGCAAGACACTACCATGGCTTGGTAACCATATGACAGTAGTGTTACTCACCGATGTTTTGCAGATCATGAATGGAATGACCTGTGATAGGATCTTCCACCTTCTAGAAGCAGCTGAAATTAACACATATTTCATTAAAATTGGAAACATTTTGTTCCAAGGACATTTCAAAAATTGAGTTTTTTAGTTTTTTTGGAATTCTAGATCCACTGGTTGACTCCAAATTTAATGAAATATGTGTTAATTCATCTCCCAAGTTTGGTGGCTTGATGTGGATATGTCATTCCACATAAACATCTATGATGATAATTGGTTGGCTTGTAATAAGACCCCCCATCTTGTGATCTATAATTTATTAAAGTGAATTATTTTCAAGGTGATCAGAGTGGGATCTAGAATAGGTAAGGTTGTCAAGGCTATGAATATATGCTACTATTCACTAATGAAACATAAGGCAGGAAAATCTAATTACTTCCTCAAATTCAATTATCCAAATAAAACATCCATAAAGATAGTGATTAAGGTGGGAAGGTATCAATCAGAGCTCTACAAATATTGATGGTTTAATTTCACGTAAAACATTTTCAACTACAATTTAAGTGAAATAAGAGCTGACACTGTTTACCTCAAAACTTCAGAGTTATGTTATGCTGAGACATATTGATCAACAACCTTCTCCAAAAGGTGTGGACATTATTCAAAAATAAAACCAATGTACAGAAAAATAAAAATAAAAAAATGAAATGAAAACAAAGCATGAAAGAAAGGAAACAAACCACACTTTATATATAAGTAAGTGAATCTGCTCAATCAAACAAAATGCTTTGTAAGCAATTGCACATTCCCTGGGTATGTATCTATGATACCTTCCAGTGTCTGCAACCAGACAGTACTAGGACCAAGCTTTTCTGTAACAATGAATGGTCCTAGCCATAGGCGTTGGAACTTGGTGTAATCATTCTTGTCTTGGTGTTGTTTATCCCACTTCAGTACGAAATCCCTCACAGTAAACTCCCTATCAGATGTAGACTTCTCATCAAACCACCTCTTTACTAGCTATTGGTGTTGATATAGCTTGTTTTTGGACTTATCCCTATCTTCTTCCAGTTTGAGTAACATATCAATTCTGTGCTGGAGTGGGGAAGAGTCATCCTCTTGTATGGACTGTGTCAACTGCAGTGAAGGAATCATGAGCTTTGATGGACAGATGGCCTCCTTACCATAAACTAAACAGTAAGGGGAGTTTCCTATGGCTGCCTTTGGGGTGACCCTGTCTACCCAAAGAGCATTGTATAGCTGGGTGTTCCAATCTTTATGGTGAGTAGAAACTGTCTTCTTTAAGATATTAATCAAGTTCTTGTTGGAAGACTCTACTATTCCATTCCCTTGTGGATAGTAATTGGCAGAAAACTTCAACTTTATCCCTTTTCAAGCGCATATTGTGTAATATCAATGGAAGAAAAATAAGATGCATTGTCAAATACTAGAAATTTAGGGGCACTAAACCTAGTGACTATTTGGCTTTCATGGAAGGATATCACTTGGTTTGTATTGCATTGTCTGAGGGGGACTGCCTCTACCCATCTGGTAAAGTAGTTTGTGGTTGTCAAGATGTACGTGTGTTGCAGGGAGGAAGCAGGGTTGATGGGTCCAACAAAATACAGTCCCCATTGCTGAAATGGAAACTGAACCGTTACTGGCTGCAAAGGAAAGGAGGGTTTTTTCACTTTCCTAGCACACTTCTGGCATGCTTCACATCTTTTGACATATGAGTATGCGTCTTTGAAAAAATTAGGCCAGTAGTATCCTTCCCTCAGGATCTTATGTGCAATAATTTCTCCTTAGAAGTGTCCTCGCGCAGGGCCTGCATGAAATTGCAAAATAATATTATCAGTTTCTTCCTTCTCTAAACATATGAGAAAAACACCATCATAATTATTCCTAATAAAACATCATCTATGAATTGATATTGTGTAGCTTTCAACCTTAAAGCTATGTGTTTCTTAAAGTGAAGGGTTTCAGGAGAAAACCCATGAATGAGGAAGAATTTAATTTCATCATACCATTCAGATGTTTGAGTCGTGATAACATTAACAAAACCTGATGTTGTACTATCTTCTTGTTCCGACTCAATCTGTTGTTGCACAAGATCATTGGACTGAGCGGTTAGCAGGCACAAGCATTGGCCTTTCATGATCTTTGCTGGTATGATCTCCAAATCATATTCTTGCAGAGTTGTCATCCAGTGAGCTCTCTTTTCACCTAGTTCTTTCTGAACCAGTACATTTCTAATACTTGCATAAGATACAATGACTTTAGTCCGAGATATCAATAAATATTGTCTATAATGTTTTATCGATTTATAGACTATGTAAGCTTGTTTATCAATCTAGGAGTAATTGAGTTCTTCTCCTTTGAACGTGGAGCTCATGAAAGAGATAAGGATTTCAGCATCATTATCATGTTTCTGTGTCGGAACAGCTACGTAGGACAAGTCAGTAGCAAACGTGTGCAGAAAAAAATCTTTGTTGAAGTCCGGGGACATCAGAGCGGGAGCTTCCGCAATGGCTCTCTAGATTTCAACAAAGGCATTTCTTTGTTCCTCATACCATTTAAACTAGGAATCTTTCTCAACCAATTGTTGTAATGGATTAACAATTTGAGCAAAATTCGGAACAAATCTACAAAAAAAATTAATCTTACCAAGGAAAGAATGCACGGCTTTACATGAACCAGGTAGGCCGATCTTCAAAATGGATTTTGTGTGTTCTAGATCGATAATCATGCCTTCTTTGGAAACATCGAAACCCAACAACTTACCTTCGGTGACTACAAAGATCAATTTCTTCGGGTTCAATGAGATTCCATGTCTTCTGCAGTGTTCAAACACTTGTTTCAGAGCAGACAAATGTTCATGTAATTTTTTATAATTAATGGTAATATCATCTAAATATACAATGACAGAATTATGCATCAAACCCCTGAAAGCTATGTCCATAGCCCTCTGGAATGTAGCACTTGCATTTATCAACCCAAAAGGAAACTCCCTGTAGGCAAAGGTTCCCCAAGGGGTCCTGGAAGTTTTTTTTAGTTGATCACTAGGGGAAACCAAGACTTGGTTATATCCTGAGAAGCCATCAAGGAGAGAAAACATCTTAGACCCTGCAACCTTCTGTAGAATCTGCTCCATTGGAGGAACAAGGTAGTTGTCCTTTTCGAAAGCTCTGTTTAAGTTTATGAAATCAACACAAAGTTTGATTTCCCCATTCTTCTTCCAAACAGATACTAGGCTAGCAATCCATTCTGTATGTCTAATAGGGAATATAATTCATGCTTCCAATAACTTCTCAAGCTATTTCTTGACAGAGGGTTCCAGACTGGGATGCATCTTCCTTAACTTTTGTTGATAAGGTTTTACTTCAAGTTTCATTGGTATATTATGGTGCATGATACTGGTGTCAAAAGTTTTGAGTTCGTCATATGTCCATGCAAAGACACCTTTGAACTCTTGCACAGTTTGATAAAAGCTCTCTTTTCCTCAGTAGAGCAGTCAAACCCTAGATTGATGAAACGAGGGTTTTCTTCAGTTCCTAGGTTGATAGACTCATAGTTGAGGGATGAACTCTGGGTTTTGCAGTTTGTTTTTGGATTGAACTTATCTTGCAAATCATAGTATTTCTCCAAGTTGATGACTAATTTAGGGATAAGGTTGGAAGGATCAAATAGAGATTCCTCATGTTCAGCCTCATCTATTGCCACATCTTGAAAAGTGTCCTGGGATGTGAGAAAGTATAATATTTGTTGATCATCATCAAATACCTTCCAGTTTGTCACATTATTAGGAATAGAAGGCCTGTACATCAATTCAATTGAAAAAGTGTTAGGGGAAAACCTTCTGGTGGAATCAACCTGGATGGAGTATTGGACAGTAAATATGCATCAAAATTCTGTGATCTTGGGACTGACTTAATGTTAAATGTGGAAAAAGAGTTAGTGAGATCTCTTACCAATTTTTGATAGTTAACCAAATGAGGAGACAAACAATGAATCTTGTTTCTCACCTATTTTACTATGATCTTAGAATCTCCATAGCATTCAATTACTTGGGTACCCATGTCAATTTCCTTCCTGAGTCCTTGGACCAAGGCCTCCTACTCAGCTATGTTGGTGGTGCATTCAAACTCAATTCTGTAGGCAATCATAGTTTTGGTTCCTTTTGGATCGATCAAGACATAACCTACACTAGCTCCATCCTTAGATCTGGATCCATAAAAAAATAGAGTCCATGCATTCAAATCTAACCTAAAATTTGTATTTACATTATATACATTATGTACAACCGTACCTGAGAATGGAACAAAAGTGAGATTGACAATTTGAGACTGGTTCTATAAATTCTCAACTGGTGACAAATCCACAGGCAGATCCCCAAAGAAGTATTGAAAGTGTAATGTTCCACATGTAAGCTAAAGTATGCAGCAGGATCACTGGGATCATTTAAGTTTGTGACAATTTGTTTCATATAAGGTTCCCTACTGAATTTAATTATGTTTGTCCTTCCGTTGTAGGGAATCCATAAGTGAGACTAGTCAGTAGCAAAGTAAACTTTGAGATTCTCTTACCACTCTCTGCTCAACCACATTCCATACATTTCTGGGATATCATCCACAATAATATCCATAGTCTGGTGGATTATGGGGTCAGCAGATAGTGTTAACAAGACATTCTTTAGTTCTCCTACTACCCTAACTTTGGATCTGTCCAGTTGGACAATTTGAGTAGGGAATGGCTCCCAAGAGGCATTCAACTTTTTGCAGACAGATAGAGGCATCATATTTAATGAAGGCCCCGAATCTATCATACAATTATGGACATTTCTATTGAAAACTTCAAAAGTAAGCAAGAAAAGACGTGTTTTCTTGCTACATGGTTTCTGATTTCCAAGTTTAGAGTATGTTTCCAAATTATTGTTCTGTGCCTCCCTGGGTTTGTTGACAATCATACTTTTGGGAAGACTGTCCCTCATTACATGGATTTTCATAAGTTCAAAAAGGGAGATATTAGCTTTTACTCTTTTAAGTCATCAATTAGACTGTATTCTATTTCAGGGATTAGAGTGTCCTTATGTGTTGGTGCTTTACCTCTGTTTGGTGTGGGGGTTGAGGTGGAAGCTCCTTATGTGCGATGCCCTTTAATCCTTGTATTATATGGGTGTTGGACATTGAAGATAGCCTCAGGCTCATCTTCCTCCTCATCCATAGAAAGTTCTGAAAAAACGCTAATTGTGTTTATCTGTTGATATTCTACTTCATCTGATGGTTCGGGATCTTGATTCTCTTATGGGTTTTCATTGTTTTGATCAGGAGAATTATGTGATTCTGAAACCAAATCTTTAAAGACAGAAAGAATTTATTATGAGTTCAATCCTTCATCAGGATTGGGTGGGACTTGGTTTTGGGGAGGTTGGTAAGGTCTTGTGAAAGGTTGTCTTTTGAATCCCTTGTTATTGTTTTGGTTTTCTGTGTTTCTTTTCTTTAGGTCTACCATCTCATTTGAGATCTTTTGGAGAAACTTCTTCATGTCATTCATCTCAAATATCTCCTTTTTTTGCACTGTGGGCCTTGGAGGATTTTCTTGTTTCCTCTTGGAGGTTGAAGGTTGTTTTGCTGAAGTATTAGGGTTATCTTTCAAACAGTATATGTCTTTCTCAATCTAGATAGCCTTAGTAAAGGCCTCCTGTAAGTTATCTTTTCGTGCTCTCTTTACCCGCGTAGCAATGGAAATGGGTAAGCCTTTAACATAATAAACTACCAGCAGTTATTCTGCAGGAAGAACAGTAGTAGGTATTCTATTTTTCAAATATGAAAACCTTTGATTGTAATCCTTTACTCTCTCTTTGCCCCTAATTTTCATTGAGGACAAGTCCGTAACCAAGTCTTCTGGACTCTTATCATCTCCAAAATTCTGAATGAACATTTTTTCGAAATCATCCCATGAAGAGATGGATCTATCTTCTAGGGAAAAGTACCAAGTGGAATCTTTTCCATGGAAAGTGTAAGGAAACAACCTACAAACTACATCTTCATGAATGACATTCCTAAGTCTTATTTCCTGCATAAAAGTTTTAATATGATCAAGGGCAGGTGATTTCTCATCAGGATCAAAATTAGGGAGCCACTTCTCAGGATTCTTAGGGAGCTTGTGTTGTTCTCCAACTACGGACACAACATCCTAGTCTAGCTAGGGTCTGTTTCCACCTTCTTCCATGGGTATGTCTTCTGAAGATGAACTGGATTCTGACTCCCTATGTGATGATTTTTCGGATGAGGATGATGAAGATGAAGGAGGTGTGGGTGGTGGCCCACCTGTGGCAACATTTGGTTGGTCTTGTTCTGTTTCTCCGAATAATATATCAAGATCAAAATCGAGAAGTAGATTGTGGTGAGGGGAATTATGTTGTTCAGGGTTCTGGTCACCTGAATTTTGTTTCTCAGAGTTATTAGCTTGCGGATCTGTGTTTTGGTGATGTTTAATTGCTTCTAGTCCAAGGTTACTCTCTTCAGTGATTCTTTATTATAACCTAGAAACACTATCAGAAGAACCTTTGAGGAATTGTTCGAGTGTGAGGGGTCCCCTAGTGGGTGATACAAAAATGATATCGGCCCTCCTAGTTTCCTGCTCTATCACAGGGGTGGCAAAAATGACGGTTGGATCTTGTACCGATTGTTCTGCAGAGGTTGATGCTTGCGTATGACTGTGGGTCATAATCGATATTCTTGCTGGAAGAGGTTTGTTGGCGTTTCGTTTGGGCATAATTTGCTTCAGGCCCTCCTTCTAACGCCATTTTTTGTATCCTTGGATGTGTAGGTTGTTGGAATGGATTCTAAGGCTAACAACAGAGGGTGAAAACCCACACTGAAAGGATTCAAAAGACTCTGCGCACAACCAATTCTATCCCCAACCGATTTGGTGTAGTTAACTCCTATGGATACAAAGGCCTCCATTGGAACTTATGGGGTTTGACCCTAAATGGATCAGTCTTCCTATGAGGGAATATTAAAGTGTCCTAACTGTGAAAGTGGATCTAAACCTAGAAAAAATCTACCTTAAAGAAAATCTAAGCTGAGTCAGATCTAATCAAAGGGAAGTGTTTTGACTTGGTTTGATTTTTAATAAGACATCTCATCAACTTAACAGAAATGTAAAATTGGATCTCTTCTTAAGATTAACCATTCAAGATGCGGAAGAAAGTTGCGGGTGGTTATTTAAGAAATATATACATTCTTTCTGCAATCCGCAATTGTGGGTTGCGGGATGTGGGATCGCAACTCCAAACATTAACAAACCAGACGTTTCCGCAATCCGTAATTGCGGGTTGTAGGTTGCGGAAATGCAAACCACACAATATAATAAAATGACCTTTCGGCAGTCCACAATCCGAAATTGCGGGTTGCGGAAAAGCAAGACGTGAACTCATTATTCAAACACTTTCTGCAATCCACAATCTGCAAATGTGGTTTGCAGGTTGTGGAAATGTAAAACAAAAAACTATTTAAAAAATGTGTTCCTGCAATCCGCATTATGGGTTGCGGGCTACATATGCAAACAACCACGATTATTGAAAAACAATTCCCCATCCACAATCCGCAATTGCGGGTTGCGGAATGAAAAAGTTTCAAAACCAAAATCCAAGCTTCCACAATCCGCATTGCGGATTGCGGATTGCGAGTTGAGGAAAGACTTAACTTTTGGGAAAATCAAAGCTTTCCGCAACTTACCAAAACACACAAACAAAGGCAATTTGAAAAAAGAAAAATTATTAAGTTAATCAAATCATAGAAAAGCAATAAGGCATGATGAAAAACCCCAAAATAACCATGGAATTTAATCATTACCTTTGCATATAAAAAATTTGGGGCTCCCATGTTTTCTTTAAAACATGGGATCTATTGTACCTACAACACTTCCCTATATTTAATTTTTCCTAGTCGTTAGCTATGTATTTAACATTGCAATGGTTCCATTAGTAAAGGAATAAATGGTTTCAATGTAGTGCTTACCAATAGTGGTTGTTTCAAAGTCATAGGACAAATTCCCTTAACTACGAAATCCATTTCCTATACATCTATAATTGGTCAGTGGGTCATGATTGGGAGTGGATGAGTGTCTAGATTCTTTGTTAGTGGGGTTTGTGTTAAGAATTTTACTAGTTATGTTACCCCCTGGCTTACTTCTTCCTTTTTCTAGTTTTATTACCTATAGTGATAATCTAGGGCATCGGGAAAGAGTTCCTTTGTTGTGTTGACAACCTCCAAATTTTTGGTCCACCTCCACTATTGGACTCGATGATATTTCAACCTATGCGTATTTTATATTACTATGTTTCTAAGGTATCAAATGGATGGTTTGCGGTTCATGGTGCAAGATGAGAAATATTTTAAATTCCTCATCTTCTTCATTCATATTCTTCTTGGGAAATAGGAAGAAGCTCCCTTGCTCTATTGTGTTGGTCATGATTCAAGGATATATATCGAATTATTCCCTGATAGTAGTTTCCATGAGGATGAAGGAAAACGTACACTTTACTTTGATTCTCTACATGCCTTCCATGATCAACTTTACATAATTGTTTTCCCTTGTGTCTTCAAACTTTGGTCAGTTATGATAGTGGTTGATGATTTTTTGTGAGGAATTGAGGAAAATACCTGGTTACCTCTACCATTATTTTGTAACAAGAAGTGGATTCCTTATACTTAAACTACATATGATCAATCTCTTTTTTGGACCTCCATGGTGCAAATACTATTGGGATTAGTCCTTTCCTTGACTAACTAGGATAGCAACCTTTTGGTTCTTCCCAATTGAACATAGCAAATCCTAATAGAAAGTACCCATAGTTGAAGGATGGTGGTTTGGTGTGGTCCTCAATGGTGGCCTCAACAAACTCATTCATAAAAATTGATACTATTGAGGAATCTATCTTAGAAATATGCCTCAACCACTGAAAGTATATCTAAATTACATGTTCCCTTCTTTCGATTCCCCATTACTTGACAAGCTAGTATCCATGCCACCATTCTCACTAGAATTTATTTAATTGAGGTAATATCATCTCTTTTGTTTCCTTGGTGTATTCCATGCCATATATATAAGTACTCCTCTCTAAACTTATTGGCCCTCTTACATGGAAATAAGGTTGTACTAGCCTCTGGACCATCCATAAAAATTCATGTATGGTCTCAAACATGCTCCAATGAGAAAGGGTGAGGCTTGTCTAGAAAAATATCACCTTGGTGCACTCTGGTCAACAATAAGTTTATGCAATGATGCATCAATAGTGATGAACCAAAGTTTGGAACATGCATCAAGTTCAAAAGGGAGTAAACCTGACGCAATTGTACTTCATCAAAAAATTCCATCATCTTCCCTAAGTTGCTTAGTTGTACTTTGTGCATGTAATATATCAATTGTAGTTATGTGAAAATGTGTTCTAATATTAGGGTGTATTGCAACATCCCCTTGAAATCTTCCCTTTGAAATACTTTTCGGCCTATTGTGTTATCTAGCACTACCTCCCTTCTCTCTAGAGCCATGCAAACATTCACCTTCTCATGTTCTCTTCCGTTGGCTCTCTTCTTGTATAGACAATGGGTAAGCCTAGATTATTTCTTGTTGTTCTCAACTTTTTCACATAGGAAACATCTTATTTGCACTGGTTCGTAAGCACTTTTCTCCTTCCCATCTCTTAAATCCACAAAATGACTTAACATGTTGGTGGAGTTAGCTTACATAGACCATTGCATTAAATAGTGGAGATTTGATTACCATAAATTTGAAGTGTGATTGTATCTGTTGGTGTTTAGGTCCATATATAAATGCATTTACCATTGGATCCCCATCATAACTAGAATCAATCATGTCATATGTAGTTCCTCAAATTATAAAAACAAATCTATCACTTACATGTTAACCTAACTCCCATCATTTCGATGTTTATGACTTTATTAATTTAGTAATTACACTCAACCACACTAAGGTAAATATATCGACTAGCCAGACTTGATTGTTTTCTTTTAACGCTACAATGTTATAGCAAGACAATGTCATGCAAGGAATTTATCTTATTACGATGTTCTTATTGAATTGGCTAATTAGACATAAATACCCCCCCCCCCAACTACAAATATAGTGCTTGACTTCCTTAAAAAAAATAAAAGAAACTCAAAAAATGAAAATTGGTTTCCTCCTTATGGATGAGCTTAACTGAATTCTACCTCGACCATAAGGTTGAGTCTTATTAGCTTCACTAAAACTCAACTAACTAAGTAATTTCTAAAGAACCTGGTTAATATTCATTTGGCCATGTAATGTTCTCATTTTGACCCTTGGAATTGTTGGCTTGATATGTAAATATTATAAATATGTTATGCATGATTTCTAGCATCGAGATCAAGGCCAAGGCCTTGCTTAGTGAATGATTGACTTATAAAGGAAAGTATTTTATATATTTTTGGACATGTGCCTACTGGACATGGAAAAATGTAACATCATGTAAATATTTATAATACAAATAAAAGTCCAAGAGATGGATATGGAGGAAACTATAATGAGGGGGGTTGTGTGTATCTACTAGAGAGAGGTGAGGGGTTGTGGGATCCAATCCTCTATTTCCAAGTGTCATCTTGATAACCCCTTGTGCCATAAATGGTAATAAACTACCTAAATGGAATTCCATGCCGATATTTATTTTTGTTGTTTGAAGGCAGCTGAAAAATCAGCTCATGAATTTAATGGAGCATGGGCATAACCCAGAAATTCGTATGGATGAGTATGGGCTCAATTTTTGGTACCCAAAATTTAATATTACTCATGGGAATTCATTTCTTTTTCATTCCTATTCCATTGTTTGTCAATCGAAAACCAACTCTAAGCATGTTATGCATTCCCAACAAGAAAAATTGTAGAAATCGCAACTTGGAAAAGAGCCATGTTTCTAACTGTAAAAAATGCCCAGAAACTTGCGTAAGTTGTGAAATCGAGTGGGGGATCCGTAGACATGAACCCTGGGGGGAATTTGAGAGTGTTAGAAGCCCGAAAATCTGTGGGAGAACCCAGATACGGAAGCTCGAAAATTTCTATTTCGTGACTGCAAATTAGTGTTTCCCGGAATTAGAGAATCCAAAAGACCGTTGAAGTCTGAGAAAGATGAGAGGTTGGAATTACTTGATAAAATCAATGTAGGAAAATATCTCTGAGGGTTAGCATCTTGGACCTTTATATGCCCACCCTGAATAGCACTAGAGGGAAGGGGCACCTGAGGGACTGTGTAGCAGAGAAGGGGACCTTCCTTGTGTTGGGTGTGGTAAGTATTGTGGGTGTCGAGGCTAGCTATAACCAATTGAGATGCATGTAGCTATGTGGTTGATCTCACTGAATTAGCATTCACCTCCGTCATCTCTCTACATGCTTGATAAAACCAGCTGTGTGCTGGATTAGCATGATTGTTTGTTCATATGGTTGTGAGTGAGCCTGTATAGTTCCTTCCTAGTAGATACATAGCCGAGCTCGGGGTGGCCTCTCAACAGAGAGATAAAGTACTGGACATAGTGCATATGCCTGGGTGGAACATTGCTCTTCCATAGCCAGTTCTTGGACATACTCAATTAAAATATAAGTGTTTATTTGTTAATTTACTGTTGAGTTGAATGTGCATGGATACTCGTTCATTGAACTAAAATTGGGACATAAGTCTATGGAAGAACATGTCGATATATTTTTGGAATTTTTGAGGTATGTAGATTACATCAAATATGAAAGGATCAAAATTCAAAGCTTCCTTGGAATTCTACCCCAAAATTATAGAGATAGGATTTAGTTTGTCAATCCACCAACTCTTGATGAATCCATTAGAATGGAAATGCATTTTTATGAGCACATTATGAGCAAAGCAAAGGAAAATCAAAGGTTTATCCAGCATGGAAAGGAAATCCAAGGGAATATTTGACCAAAGGATAAGTGGATTCAAACCTCCATTTAGAAATCAGCCAAGAAATTTCCAACAAGGCCAGCAAGCGCAAAGTGGAACCAAGCCAACAGTTGCACCAGAAAAGGGACTGAGAGGACCACTTCAGTGTTGGGGATGTGGAGAAAACCACATGCTTAAATATTGTCCCCATCGAAGAGAAAACTCTTGAAGCTTGCATAACTTAGAAGGAGCAGTCATAGTGGAGGATATGGCAAGAGAAAATCCTCGAACTTATGCAGCGTTGGATAACCATCAAGCAAACCATCAATCTGCAGTAGTGGAAGTTGAAGGTAAGATTGATAAGCAATCAATTTATGTTTTGATTGATCCATGATCTACTCATAGTTATATTACTCCCAAATAGGTTGAAATTTGTTCTCCTATAAAAATTAAGCATCATAAGTCTTGGCTAGTTCAATTAGCCACATGAAAAAAAGGAAAGTGAGTGAAGTAGTGATGGAGTGCCCCATAATGTTGAATGAACTCCTCACCAAAGTAAATTCAAATATCCTACCATTAGGATCGTATGACGCTCTTATTGGTATGGAATGGTTGGAAAATCATAGAGCCAAGATAGATTGCTACAAAAATATCCTTGAATACATTGATGAAGAAGGAAGGTCGAGCGTGGTGAAAGGGATTCCTAATCAAGTTTCAATAAGTCATATTTCAATCGTGCGGTTGGGAAGGTTCTACAAGAAAGGTTGCTACCTATATGGAGTCCATATTTCAGATTCATTAGAGGACAAGGGCCCAAGGATAGAGGATTATAATTTTTTGCAAGATGTCAAAGATGTGTTTCTAGATGAAGTGCCCGAACTACCACCAAAAAGGGACATTGATTTTACAATCAATATTGTTCCAGGGGAAGCCCCAATTTCCAAAGATCCTTATAGAATGAGCACACCAGAATTGGTAGACTTAAAAATGCAGCTACAAGAATTAATGGACAAGAAGTATATTAGAACAAGTGTGTCTCCTTGGAGAGCATCGGTGTTATTTGTCAAAAAGAAAGAAGGGAATTTAGGGCTATGTATTGATTACAAGAAGCTAAATAAAGTGATAGTCAATAATAAATATCCCTTGCCCAGAATTGATGATTTGTTTGATCAAATGAAGGGAGACAAAGTGTTTTCAAAGATTGACTTGAGATCTGGTTATCATCAAGTGAGAATAAAATAAGAATGCATTCACAAGACAGCTTTCTGAGCGATATATGGTCATTATGAGTTCACGGTGGTGCCGTTTGGTCTTACCAATGCACCCACCACATTCATTTGTCTCATGAATAGGGGCTTCAACAAGAATTTGGATAAGTTTGTGTTAGTTTTCTTGGATGACATTCTTCTTTACTCAAAGAGTGAAGAAGAGCATGAGGAACACTTAAGAATGGTATTGCAAGTTCTTATAGAGCACAAACTGTATGCAAAGATAAGAAAATGTAACATCTATCAAAGAAAAGTACAGTATTTGGGTCATATTATTTCAGAAGAAGGAACTGCAGTGGATCCAGAAAAGATTGAAGCCATAATGAATTGGTCTACTCCAAATAATGCTACAAATGTTAGATACTTTATGGGGCTTGCGGGATATTATAGAAGATTTATTGAGGGATTCTCCAAGATCACTCATCCAATCACATCGTTGCAAAGAAAGAATGTGAATTTTGTATGGTCTGAAAAATCTGAAGAAAGCTTTCATCAATTGAAGAAGTTACTTACTAGTGCTCATGTTTTGAAGATTGCAGATCCAAATAAATATTTTTTAGTGTGCATGGATGCTTGCATTGAAGGATTAGGTGGAGTGCTTATGCAAGGAGGATTTGTTATTTTCTATGACTCGATAAAATTAAAGGAGCACAAAAATAATTATGCAACTCATGATTTAGAGTAGCAGCCATAGTACACACCCTCAATATGTGGAGAAATTATTTTTTGGGAAGTGTTGAGGCCTCGGATGTGCAAAGTGTGCAAAGTGTTCGAATGGGTTCCTAAGCTCTCAACATAGGGGGAAAACCTAGACTAAAAGACTTCGAAAGGCCCTACACAAGGACAGATCTATCCCCAACCTGTTTGGTATGGTGATCTCCCACGGATATTCGGCCTCCACTGGCACTCTAAGAGTTGGTAGGTTTTGATCCAAAGGATCAATTTTCTAATAAGGAAACAAAGTGTAAAGAGTCTAAAACACAAATCTACTTTGTAAGAATCTAAACTAGGTTAGATCTATCTTATGAAAGTGTTTCAAAATAGGTGTAGATCAGCTTGATATATAAATAAATAAGATCATTTACCAATTAAACTAAAATGTATAAAAGATGAATGACTTATCTTGCTCAAGTTGTAATTAATTAATAAAAATCAACTAATGGCAAATTGAGGTTTGTTATCCATTCAAGACTTAATCTGTAACTGATGTGTTAATTGAAAAATTAACATCATTTGTAACCTACTGAGAGAATCATTTGCAAAAATCGATAAAATATTTTAATAGAATAAACTCTTTAAAATATTCACACACACATAGATCATGAGCAATGATAAACCAAAACATTAGATCAATTATGTTTAATAAATTGCAAAGATTAAAAAAATATCAAATAAGCAACTTGGAGGGAATCAGATTCATCAAATAAACTTGACAAATAAACAAAAGTGGATCTAAAAAATAACTTTACTATATTCAATGACAGTTTTTAAGAAATTACAAGTTGGTATCAAAACAGAGCATTCCCAGCCTCTCCTGCATATTTTTCCCTCCAAATTCCATCATCTACTCTACGCGAGATCTTCTCTTTAATAAGAGTTTACAAAATAATAATACAAGGAGTAAATTCCCACAAACCGGGATTACAAAATCAAAAATAAACTAATGGCCTAGAAAAGCTTGCCATTTGTCCCAAATATTAACAACTCATCTAAATTTGGATAATTAGCTGCCTCAAGCCCCAGTTGGGCGTTACATTCGATTTTTTCCATCTCATTCTTAGCTAACGTATGCCAAATTCGGATAAACACATGGATTTTGAATTCCAGGGAGATCGATCTCCTGATCAATCGCTCAACATCATCGATATTGACTTCTTCGAGAGGCTGAATTTGATGTTTGGCTTCTTCACACCTGCGCTCGATTTCCTCAACCTTCATCTCAGGAGGGAAAGCATCTTCGATGATATCCATAGTAGGAAGCTGAAGACTTACATGACATTATCTGTTGCATACCATCATCTTCTACACATAGCTTGTGCTTTTTTTATGGTATCGTCAACTGACTCATTGAGTTCAAGCCAAGTGTTCAATGCACCTCTAATTTTCTTGAATTGAAAACTGCTAAGGATAGAGATGTCTTCTGGTATATCCTTGATATACCCCTACAACTCAACAATTTTTTAATTTTCCTTATCAGCTTCCAGTCTGTTGGCCTTTTTCCCTTTTAGGACACTGGACATATTACCAAAGGTAATATGCATCTCCCTAATCTCATCCAAGGTGATGAACAACTTCTCCAACAATTTGTGATGCTTCTCATTAACCTGTAAGGCCAAATCTTTAAATTATTGAGATGACAACTTAAAGAAAGTAGAGGAGGCTGCACTTGCAGTTGCATCCTCACATTTCTTTTGCAGTGAAGCCATCTTCTGAGTGTTGGCAAAGTTTTCATCTTTTACATTACGAAGCTCATCCTGCAGAGAGATATTTCTTTACTCCGAAACTTCTAACATGCCTTCCCATAGTCTCCTAAGATCAACAACATAGCCTTCATGTTCTTCCTTGGTCTTCACCAGCTCCTCTTCCAACCTTCCCAATTCCTCTTTCTTCTGATCTATCTCTTTATTCAATATCTGGATTGAGTCAAGGTTTGCACCAGCAAATGCTCCCAAGGTTGTGGCTATTTCAACCACTCCTATCTAAGGGTCATTTGATTGATGGGCCCACACTATTTGATTAGAAACATATACTTCCACTTCACCTTGGTCTCTGCTCCTCTTCTTACGCCTCTTTACCACTACCTTATTTTCCTTACTATAAAATTAATGTCCAAGAGGGACTACCTCATCATCTTGATATTCATTCATCACTTCAAAGGTCACTGAAATGATATTCTCTGTTGACATTAACGAGGGTGTTTGAGTGACCATTGGATTAGGGATGGGCATGGTAACTTGAGGAATATTCAGAGGGGTAGGAACAATTAAGTGAATTGATGGGACAGTGGTTGGGGAAGGGATTGAAGTGAAGGCTTCTAAGAGTGGAATGTGATGCACCTGCAACAATTAATTAACAAGAATATGCGAAATAGCAGAAATGACAGAACTCAGAATCACTTTTATATTGATCACAGGCCAGTTCGAGGGGGCAACCTCCTTTGAGCAAGCTCAATACAATTAACTTCACCCTCTCTTCATAGGTCTCAACACACACTTTCATACTAATTCTAGGCGCCAATACTATGGGTCAAAACCATGGGTCGTTACAAGCTATGGATCAACAATACTACGGGCGACTTACAAAGCATATGCGCCAACAACAATAACATAAACTATTGATCAACAAATACTATGGGACGACTTACAAAGCATATGCATCCAACAAAAACATACTAACAAAGTAAAGACATGGGTTCCTAACATGGAACTTGACCATCCTCAGCAGTTGATGACAAGGAAGGAAGTGAGGGTGACTCTTCCGCAGTAGGTAATGATAAAGTAGGTATTGGTAATTGAAAAGGGACAGTCGAAGACTGGACTTCTGCAAAAATAGATGAAGGTATATATGGAAAAAAGGATAGAGTTATCCAATAACAGGGTAGCCCTATAAGTCAGAGTATGAAACAATTGGGAAATTGAGAATGGAGGCATCACCCCTGTAGGAAGAGTAGGAAGATCCTGAATGGATGACAACGAAAATGATGAAGTTGTGATGTCCAGGGCAGTAGTTACTTCCAACACTTGTTGATCAAGATCAAAATGATCCATCTCAATAGTATCTAAAAAATCCGTGACTACCTGTGGATTATCAATCACTTATTCAGTGATTTCTTCAGTAACCTTGTCAACCACTTTTTCAGTAACTTCTTCAGTTACTCGAACTGCAGGATGTGGATTGTTGATGTATATGTAACTTCGGAATTTATTTCATCTGTGTATTTTATATATATTTATTGTACCCTTATAAGAGATGTGTTATTCCTCTATAAGGAAGTGTCATCATGTGGATTGACAAGTGTCGCAAGTGTGTGTACTTGCCGATGGGTTATTAGACCACCATGTGTGGGGTCGGCCCTGAAATATATATTATAATGTGGATGTACCTAGCTGGACAAGTCAGCCCCATAAGGTCATTGGGCAAACAGGTTAGTATAAATAGAGATCAGGTGATCTCTATTTAGATCATTCGGAAAAGTACATCTCTCTCACTCAGAAAGTGGTGCACTAGTGAGGAGGAGGATCATATGCTACTAGGAAACTATCTCAGTGTATTTTGGTTGTACTTTGGTTGAGCCATTGCTCTATATATCTCTGAGGAAGCTGTGGGGTTTTTCACCTTAGGGTTTTCCCCACATAAACTATGTGTCTCTTGTCTCTTATGCTTTTGATTCTTGTGGTGCTTGTCATACTTATTGTGATTGTCATGCATTGATATACTATATATGTTATTCTCTCAGTAAAGATCCTAGAGTATTGTGAATTAATGCTCAAAATTTAACATGGTATCAGAGCTAACCTGAGAAGAAGACATTTTGCAGTGACGAAAACTTGAGTTTCTTGTTTATTGGGTTTCTCTCCACAGTTTTTGGAAAAGCAGTATAGTAGATTGACTCTACTAATCAAGGCACATCTATCTGTCCAATCAGAATTCAATTTCGAGCATTTTCAGATTTGGCCCTAAAAATTAGGGTGTCCACAAAAATAGGAATTTCTGAAATTTGAAGACATAGCTGGAAGCTCCTTGCAACAATCAAAGTTTAGAGCTTTGGATCGAGATTTTTGGCTAGGTAGATCTCCGGGAAACTCAAAACCTAATTCAAGGCTCTCCCTAGTGAACTCAAGAGGATAAAAGGATAAATCTGAAGGGTAAAGCTTTGTTGATCTCAAATTCTGAATGCACCAGGTTGATCAGCTCATCAAGGCGCATCTTTCCATTGTTTCAGAAATTTGAAATTCGCATTTTGAATTTTTAGGGTTTTTCCAACAAACCCTAATCCAGGACCAGATCTAGTTTTCAGCATTTCAAGTGGTAAGACCTAAATATTTTCTATTTCCATTTGAAGTACTCTTTAAGATGTCTCACCACACCAAGCTTGAGGATAAGCTTGAAGGAGTTGATAACTTCCGAGCTTGGAAGTATAGGATTGGGTTAATCCTGGAAGAGAATGAGTTGGACTCATATATAAAAGAAGACATCCCTATCCCAGAGGATGAAGAGGCTAAAGTATTGCATAAGAAGAACTTGGTCAAGGAAAAGAGAATCATTGATGATTCTATCAAAGACCATCTCATACCCCATGTGTCTTCTCTAAATACACCCAAAGAGATGTTTGACTCTTTGACCAAGATATTTGAAGGGAAGAACATAAATCGGAAGATGACCCTGCGGAACCAATTGAAAGGGGTAAAGTTTCAGAATGGAGAAACCATTCAATCTTATTTTTCAAGAGTTTCCTAGACCAAGGAACAACTAGAAGCAGTGGATGAAATGTTAGAGAATGGTGAATTTGTCATGACCACTCTGAATGGCTTGCCTAGGTCATGGGACTCCTTCATTCAAGTAATATGTGCAAGAACGAAGTTGATTTCCTTCAGTAGACTACGGAAAGAATGCTCACAAGAAGAAGAAAGGCTTGTGGCACGAGAGGAAAAGATGGGGAATGAAGATCAAACTCTCACAGCTCACACCAAGAAAGGGAAGTCCAAGAGAGAGCCATCTCACTCCAAGAAATATTCACATCACTTCAAAGAAAGAAGAATATGCTTCACCTGTAATGAGAAAGGACATATTGCCATAAATTGTCCCAAGAACAAGAAGGACAACAACAACTCCAACAAGAAGAAGAAGGGCAGCAAAATAAGGTTTCATGCTCATGCTGCCTAGGATGATTAACCACCCAAGAAGAAGGCTAGGGCAGAAAGTGATCATAACTCATCAAGTAAGGAAGAGTATGTTCTGATCTTTGCTCTCACAGGTACCGTCTCCCATGGTTGTAATGATTGGTTGATTGATAGTGGGGCTTCCAAATACATGACTGGGTTTAAGGAATCTTTTGTGAATCTATCTGAACATAAATCACCCCAATGGTGAAACTTGGGGATAATTATCAATACCCAATCAAAGGAAGTGGTGAAGCCTCCTACAACCTAGATTCTGGAAAATATTTGAAGATGAAATAAGTTCTTTATGTACCTGGGCTCAAGAAGAACTTACTCTCCATCTCTGCATTGGATGCAAAAGGCATGAGGGTTGCATTTGTGGATGGCCAAGTTCTAATGTGGCAAAAGGGAAAGAACATAGATGATGCAGTAGTGATTGGAGATCAAGAGGGAGGTTTGTATAAATTGAAGGGACAACCTGAACATGCCATGGTACATGAATCCATGGAGCCAAGTGAACTTTGGCATAGAAGACTTGCTCATATGCACTATAGAGCACTTCCAATTGCAAGCAAGGTTGTAGAGGGTCTTCCTGAAATCAAGACCAAACATGAAGGTGTTTGCAAAGGATGTGCAAAAGGTAAGAACATTAAGAAGGATTTCCCAAGCAGTGAAAGCAAGGAAAAAGACATCCTGGAAATCATCCACTCAGATGTATGTGGTCCTATGTCATCCAGTTCTCTAAGTGGGTATGTTTACTATGTCTCATTTATTGATGACTTCTCCAAGAACACTTGGGTATACTTCTTGAAGAACAAAGATGAGGTGTTTGATAAGTTTAAGGAATTCAAAACCTTGATGGAAAATCAAACTAACAAGAAGATCAAAACATTCAGATCCGACAATGGTGGAGAATTCACCTCAGGTGACTTCAAGAAGCTTTGTAGTGATTCAGGGATTAAGAGGGAGTTGAATGCTCCTTATAATCCTCAACAGAATGGAGTTGCAGAAAGGAAGAACATAACTATCATAGAAGTAGCAAGAGCAATGCTCCATGACCAAGATCTACCTATGCATCTATGGGCAGAAGCAACTAGAACAGCTGTATATGTGCAGAACAGAACACCCCACAAGATATTGAACAACAAGACACCAGAAGAGGTCTTTTCTGGTAAGAAACCTGAAGTCAACCATCTCAGAATATTTGGTTGTCCAGTATTCACTCATGTCCCAAAGGAAAAGAGGACCAAACTAGATCCTTTAGGAAAGAAGGGTATCTTTGTGGGTTAGAGTGAAAGCTCGAAGGATTACAGAATATACTTTCCAGGGTTCAAGAACATTGATGTCAGCAGGGATGTGACATTTGATGAGAACTCAGCATTCATCTAATCAAGGAAGGAACCGATCGAAGTTTATGAAGAACCTAAGGAAACTAGATTTCAAGACACTACCATGACTGAAGCAGTTCCAGAAGTTGTTCGTGAGTTTGAAGATCCGCAAGAACCTGTAGATCCACCCCGTGAGGATAACTCTCACAAGAGGAAACCTGCATGGGCTAGAGAGCTCATTCAAGATGCAGAAAGATTTGGCATTCCAGAAGAGGAACACAGAGCAAAGAAGAGAACAAAATCACATACCAGCTATGTTGCTTTACTCTGTGACATTATGAACAAAGAGCCTTCGAGTTATGAAGAAGCAGCGGAAAAGAAAGAATGGAAGGATGCCATGGTTGAGGAATATCAATCGATAATGAAGAATTATGTTTGGGATGTTGTCCCAAGACATAAAGAGAAGTCTGTTGTGACTTCCAAATGGATTTACAAAATCAAGCATGCTGCAGATGGCAGTGTGGAGAAATACAAGGCAAGATTCGTAGCTCGTGGCTTCTCTTAGAAAGAGGGAATAGATTATGAAGAAACTTTTGCACCTGTAGCCAGGTATAATTCCATCGGAACAGTACTTGCCCTGGTTGCAGCAATGAAATGGAAAATACACCAGATGGATGTCGAGACTGCTTTCTTGAATGGTGTAGTTGAAGAAGTATATGTGGAGCAGCCACTCGGTTTCGAAATACATGACAAGGAGTCATATGTGTGCAGATTAAAGAAAGCCTTGTATGGATTGAAACAAGCTCCCAGAACCTGGTATGGTAGGATGGATAGTTTCCTATCTAGTTTGGGCTTTACCAAGAGTAAAGTGGATTCCAACCTTTACTACAAGGTTGAAGAAGGGAATCCTGTGGTTCTACTACTATATGTGGATGACTTATTTTTAACAGGAGATGACAGATTGATTGCAGATACTAAGAGGAAGCTTGCTGCTGAGTTCGATATGAAAGATTTGGGAATGATGCATTATTTTCTAGGTATGGAGGTGTGGCAGAGTGCAGGTGGGATCTTCCTTGGTCAAGGGAAGTACATAGTAGATATCCTGAAAATATTCGGGATGATGGATTGCAAGGCCATGGCCACACCTATGGCATCGAATCTGAAGCTTCTATGCGATGCTTCATCTGAGCTGGTTGATGTCTCTATGTATCATCAGATGATTGGGTCCTCGATATACCTGACGAACACAAGACCGAACATTTTCTTTACTGTGAACACATTGATCCAGTTTCTGACGAATCCGAGGAGTGTTCACCTAGTTTCTTTAAAGCATGTTCTAAGATACCTGAAGAGTACAGTGGATTATGGGATCAAGTATGAAGCAAATCAAAAGTTTAACCTGCAAGGTTATGTTGATTCAGATTGGGCTGGAAGTGATGCAGATAGGAAGAGCACATCTGGATGCTGCTTCAGTATGGGATCGGGTGTGATCTCTTGGTTTAGCAGGAAGCAGTCCTGCGTAGCACTGAGTACAGCTGAGGCAGAGTATGTTGCAGCCTGTTCAGCTAGTTGTGAGGCAGTATGGCTACGGAAGCTACTGTCTGAGTAATTTGATCTCCCGTTGGATGCTACTGGTATCTTTTGTGATAACCAGAGTTGTGTGAAGCTGTCCGAGAATCCAGTGTTTCATGAAAGTTCGAAACACATAGAGATCAAATATCACTATATCAGGGATATGGTGCAGAGAGGAGTTGTGAAGCTCCTGTATGTTGCGACGGATGAAAAGATTGCAGATGTACTGACGAAGCCACTAGCCAGGGTGAAGTTCGAGTACTTCAGAGAGAGGCTTGGTGTTCTTCAGATTGATGACACTTCGAGGAAGAAGTGATGGACACATTTGTCGAAGCCATTCCAAGTATGTTGGAAGGAGGATCCTTCACATGGCTGTGGATGTAAGCGTTGGATGATGAGCATTAGGATGATGTTCTAGTTTCTGCTTTGTATGATCAGTTGGATCATTTATATGTATATGTATGTACGCATCACGTTGGATGCTGGATATGATTAGTTGGATCATTTATATGTATGTACGCATCATGTTGGATGTTGGATATGATCGATTGGATCATTTGTATGTATTTTGTATATGCATCATGTTGGATGCTTAGACCATGTATCTATATATGTATCAGGTGGATACATTGTATGATCAGGTAGATCATGTATGTTGATGGATACATTGTGAGGATCATGTATCTATGTATCAGATGGATACACTGTGTATGATGATATGTATTAGGTAGATACTTGGTGTGCATTACATGGATGCATTGCATGATCAAGGTGATCGTGGATGACGAGCTTCTCTAGATGACATGCAGCAAGATGTTGCAGTGATGATGATCAGGATGATCATGTGTACATCAAGATGATTTATGATGAGTGTCAGATGATACTTTGTGGCCGTGGATCAGGTTCTGCAGATGAGCATGTCTGGGAGATCCTATAGGTCGGAGTTGCGTACCCATAACAGCCTCGAATGCTCTTTTGAGACATTGCTCTGGGAGGACATGTAATTTGTGCCCTGGGAGATCTTCAGGTCGGAGTTTTGTACCCGTAACATCCTGAGATGCTCTTGCTAGGTTTTGTCCTATGGCATGTAATTTTCTCCTGGGAGATCTGGATAGGATGAAAAAGGCCTCAGATGCTTCAGCCAGGTTTTGCCATGACCACATGTAATTTGCTCCTGGGAGATCTGGACAGGATGAAAAAGGCCTCAGATGCTTCAGCCAGGTTTTGTGGTGAGATCACATGTAATGTGCTCCTGGGAGATCCGACAGGTAGAGTCGTGTGCTTGTAACAGCCTGTGATGCTTTAGCCAGGTTTTGTGATGGGTCACATGTAATGTGCTCCTGGGAGATCCTACAGGTAGAGGTGTGTGCTCGTAATAGCCTAGGATGTTGTAGCCAGGTTTTGTGACGCACGTAATAAGTCCTGAGAATTCCACAGTATGGCCAGTGATGATGAAGACCTGCAAGTGGTGGGCCTACATCCAGTATGAAAAAGGACTGACTCTGTAGAACTTCCTATGACGAGTAGAGTCAAAGATTTGTTGAGATAGCAGAAGTAGTGACGATGATGATGATGATGCATCGATGATGATGATCCTGAGAAGAAGACTTGTCTAGTAGATCTGTGTCGAGAAATACCTTCCTAGTTAAGAGGGAGTGTTGATGTATATGTAACTTCGGAATGTATTTCATCTGTGTATTTTATATATATTTATTGTACCCTTATAAGAGATGTGTTATTCCTCTATAAGGAAGTGTCGTCATGTGGATTGACAAGTGTTGCAAGTGTGTGTACTTGCCGATGGGTTATTAGACCACCATGAGTGGGGTTGGCCCTGAAATATATATTATAATGTGGATGTACCTAGCTAGAAAAGTCGGCCCCATAAGGTCACTGGAAAAACAGGTTAGTATAAATAGAGATCAGGTGATCTCTATTTAGATCATTCGGAAAAATAAATCTCTCTCACTCAGAAAGTGGCGCACTAATGAGGAGGAGGATCATCTGCTACTAGGAGACTATCTCAGTGTATTTTGGTTGTACTTTGGTTGAGCCATTGCTCTATCTATCTCTGAGGAAGTTGTGGGGTTTTTCACCTTAGGGTTTTCCCCATAGAAACTCTATGTCTCTTGTCTCTTATGCTTTTGATTCTTGTGATGCTTGTCATACTTATAGTGATTTTCATGCATTGATATACTGTATATGTTATTCTCTCAGTAAAGATCCTAGAGTATTGTGAATTAATGCTCAAAATTTAACATGGATTATCTTCAACATCACTTTCAATGAGATCAACAGTAGGGATCTTTGATGTAGACACATGAACTTTCTAACTCTTGGTTGGGTTAACCTCAACCATTGTCAAATCATCAATTACCTGCAAAGGTGCAACAGTTACTTGAACATCCATAGTAAGCTTAGGAGGTTCATTGATTTGAGTATCAATCACCGAAGTGAGTTGTGCTAACTCCTGCTGGAAATGTTGAGAAGTCTGCAGCAAAGATTTAACCTGCTTAGTTGTTTTCACTTGAGGAGGATTCTCCATGGGATCTTTGCCTTTATCTCCATCTGTATAAGTAAGCATCAGAGGGGCACTAACCTACTGCATCTGCTTTTGTTCTTTTTCCCTTCTGATTTGCTCACTTGGATTCATCTCCATTGCTCTTTGCATGTAGACTTTAGTTTTTATTTCTTTTTGATATGCCATAATCTATTGTTGCTCATCTAAGCTCTTGGCCCTAGCCAAGACTTCAGAGAAAGTATTGACCCCTTGATAGATGGATTCATCTGGGAGTTCTTCATGGAGATAGTCCATCTTCATATGATATTGCTTGAAATGTGCATCAAGGAACTTTTTAGGATCATTCTTTCTTTTGGGAGCTATACCCAACTTCAAAGGAACCATCTGGTCACCAAGCACTGTAGCCCAGGTTGAGGTGAAAATAACCAATGGCCCAAAATTTAAAGAGAATTTAGGCCAGCCCCTCTTTTTGGGACCAGTAAGCTTCTTGTATACACCATTGGTGATAGTTTGATAGGAAATTTCTTGAATGACCAACCTGTCATGCACTATTATGGGTAGAAGGTGAACAATGTCACTTCCCCAGACCCTGATGTATGAAAAGAGCTCATAAACACACCAATCACCAATTGTATTGATGAAGGTCCTGGCATCAGCTGAAAAGGCGAGAGATTCCTATTTGAATATCTTGAAATAAATAGTGCCCATGAAATGGTCACAAATGTCATAGAGCAGGGGCATAATTACTTTCCCATAGTGCAGAATGGTATATATGAACTGGAGGAGCTTTTGAGGTCCAATTCCATCCTAAGTTAGGATATTGAAACTTAGAGTAGAAGACATCTAGGATGTAGGCCGACTGGTAAAAATGTGTCTTTCTTGAGGTGCGTTCCTTATGATAATCTTGAATTGTTGTTTTGAGTTCTGAAGATAGGATAGATTCCCAAGGGAAATATTCTCCTATTGTTAAGATGTGGTGAGCTATGGGAGCCCATTCGGCTTTAAAGACTGAGCAATTGGGAAGTCCAAAGAGCCTGCAGAACATGGATGCAAGTAAAGAGTAAGGTTCCTTTAACTAAGCAATCAGATAGAGGTTATCAACCTTCAACACGAAGCTGCTAGTTTTAACCATCCATGATTTCATCATTTCATCAAAATTGTATCTGGTCTTGGAGGATTGAATGAAATCAGGGCTAAGAATTTGTCCAGCCGCCTTGAGAGCAAAAGCCCTGATAAAAACTTCAGGACGGAAGGTTTCCAATTGCGACCCCACACTATCATTAAACGACCGATCCTTAGGGTTAGTGTTTTCCACAATCCATTTGACAGGGTCTGTATAAGGTAGGACAGTAGGGCGAGTAGCAATAACATGGATTTGGGAATCCCTAATTTTTTCATACGCAAGTCGGTCATCTTTGATATATGAAAGGTCATCGTTTTCAAAAAGATTGCATAGATTTTGGACCAATCCATTTGGTAAGTTGCAGTGACTCTCTCACTAGTGTCTGAGAAGATGCCAAAATTGGGGTCTTTGGTCAGAAAATATTTGTGAAGTGTCTTAGAATGGGTACTTCGAGACATTTTTGGCAAAGCTTGAGAAATTTCTGACAAATAAATAAATAAACCATAAACAGGAAAACTGTAATAGCAAATAAGAAATTAACAAACAACCAACCTGAAATTAACTGCAAAACTGTGAGGATGACCTTGGTAAGAAAATCCCAGTACAAATCCACGTAGCAGGGTAAATTTCGACGATAAAAATGATAGAGAAAAAAAAGGAAAAAATCACATATTTATCAATTTTTCGGTCGGATCAAATCTGGACCGTAGGATCAAAAGAGACGAACGACTGTGATTAACCCCTACGGGATGCGGGATCGGGTTCACAAGTTTCACATTCAAACTTTACTCAAAATTCCCGAAATCCGCAATCCGAAATTCCAGGTTGCGGGTTTCGGGTTTTACAAATTGCAAAAAATGAACAAACGTGTTTCCGAAATCCGCAACCCGGAATTTCGGGTTTCGGGAATGAAAACAACGTTTTAAAACTGAAGTAACTTTTTCCGCAACCCACAATTTGTGGGTTGTGGGTTTCGGAAATACACAACACGTTTTATTGATATAACGAGTTTCCGCAATCCGAAATCTAGAATTTCGGGTTTCGGGTTGCGGAATCAAGATTTCTAAAATATTTACACAGTCTTCCCACAACCAGCAATTTCGGGTTGCGGGTTTCGGGTTGACGAAATTCCAAAAGAAATAATAAATGATTCTCGCAATCTGCAATTGCGGGATTACAGGTTTCAGGATTTCGGGATTTGTAGTAAGAAAATGATATTTGAACGGATCTAAGGCTTTTTGCAAATCAAGAAAACAACCAGAAACTTGGAAATTCTCAAAGGGAAAAATGATAATTAAATAAACCAGAAACAAAAGGTATGATGCCAAAGTGACCCAAAATTTCAAGCTTACCTAAATACCTTTGTGTTTACAAAAATGGGGCTCCCATGATCAGAATGAAGCATGGGATCTGTTGTGCCTACAACAGGAAGAAGATTCGAGCTTGCGACAGATCACATGAGCTTGAAATATTTGTTTGAGCAACCAAACTTAAATGCCAGACAAGCTAGATGGTTGGATATTTTGTGTGAGTTTGATCTTGAAGTCAAACATGTGAAAGGAAAAGAGAACAAAGTTGCAAATGCTCTTAGCAGAAATTTTCATGTAGCATCCTTAAGTGTGTGCAAGTAAGATTTCAGAACAAGAGTTCTTGAAGCCCAAAATAAAGATGAAACTTACCTTCAACTAAAAGAGAAATTACAGCAAGGAAATTTAGATGAAAAGTGGGAAGGATATCAGCTTGGGGAAGATGTTCTTCTTGTTTATAAAGGCAGGTTATATATTCCAAATTGTGCAGATTTGAATAAGATGGTAATGGATGAAATTCATCAAACACCATATTCTGGACATCAAGGATATCAAAAGACAATAACATCAACAAGGAAGCAATGGTTTTGGCATGGGATGAAAAAGGATATAGCAGAATACATTTCACGATGTCAAAAATTCCAACAAGTCAAGGAAGCACATCAACATTCAATAGGACTGTTGCAATCTTTTCCCATTCTGGAATGGAAGTGGGAAATAATTTCTATGGATTTTATAACATGTTTACCTATGACAACAAGGCAACATGATTCAATCATGGTTTTAGTGGACAAACTGTCAAAGGCATCTCATTTTATTCTAATCAAGTCCACTCATAAAACGAGTGACATAGAAAATATCTTCATGAAAGAGATATTTAGATTGCATGGGTTACCAAAAGAAATAATCTCAGATTGAGATGCAAAGTTCACATCCAATTTTTGGAAAGTTTTATTTCAAGAATTGAGAACTCAGTTGAATTTCAGTACAGCGTATCGTCCTCAAACAGATGTTCAAACCAAGAGACTGAATCAAGTTCTGGAAGATATGTTGAGGATGTAAGTGATGGATAAGCCATCCAAATGGGAGGATTACCTACAGTTGGTAGAATTAACATACAATATGGACATCAAGCATCATTGGGAATGAGTCCATTTGAGGCATCGTTGTTAGAAAATAGGATCGCAGAGCAATAACAATAAATATAAATGAAAATATAATCACACACACATTACAAGAGAGACACAGATATATCGTGGTTCACCCCAACTTGGGCTACGTCCACACTGAAGTTTCCAGTCCTTATTATTATTCCGTTCAGCAAAGTGAAGGGATACAACCTGCAGCACATTCGCTGCACTTCCTCTTCATTGTCTCACATTCTCTCTTCTAGATCTCAGATATCTTTACAATGCATAATACCTAATACATCAACCTTAGCCGTGTTACAATGACTTTATTTTATAAGGGAAATACAATGGGAAAATACCACGGGTTACCCAAAACCATGGGATTGAAAACTGGTGGCGAAAACAACCCCAAAAATTTTTCTCAGGGGCTCTGCCCCCAAACCCCCTTTTCCGGGGGCGCTGCCCCCAGACCCCCCTAGGGTCATGTCGGGATCATAACCAAACCTGGGGTATGGACAAGGCTGAATAATAATATCTCTGAATCTGGAGATTAGGCTCCACAACCAACAATCTCCTACTTGGAGACTGATCACGACAACTCCACCGATGCTTCACTTACTGGACCTTGGACTTGGCAACTTTCTCATCTTCACCTTCATGCTAGAATCCCAACTGAAACCGATTAGGAACTAAGTTTCTCTCTGGTCACTACCTTTGTGAACATGTCTGCCGGATTCTGGCTAGTGTGTATCTTTTCTAGCTTCAACAGTTCATCTTCCAGAACAGAGCGTATGAAATGGTACTTGAGATATATATGTTTAGTCTTGGAATGGAATGTTGAGTTCTTTGCAAGATGAATGGCACTTTTGATGTCACTGTACAACCTGCTATCCTTCTACTTCTTACCCAATTCCTCCATAAACCTCTGTAACCAAATCATTTCTTTACTAGCCTTTATAATAGCAACATACTCTACTTTTGTTTTCGAAAGTGCAACAACCTTCTGCAGTTTTGAAATCCAACTTACTGCTATTCCACCTACAGTAAACACATACCCTGTGGTGCTCCTCCTACTATCTTTATCACCTGCCATATATGCATCAACATATCCCTGTAGAAAAGTCTCTGAACCTCCAAAACATAATGTCTGAGTGGTAGTACCTCTCAAATACCTGAGAATCCACTGTACTTCCTTTGAATGTTCTTTACCTGGATTGTTCATATATCTGCTCACAACTCCCACTGCTTGTGCGATATATGGTCTTGTGCACACCATGGCATACATCAAGCTGCCAACTGCTGATTGATAGGAAATCTTTGACATGTAATCTGTCTCTTCCTATTTCTTGGGACACATTTCCTTACTTAGATTGAAATGGCTGGCCAAAGGTGTACTTACTGGTTTTGCATTCTGCATTCTGAACCTCTCCAACACCTTTCATATGTACTCACTCTGAGACAATGTCAATTTGCGATTTTTCATGTCTCTCGTTATTCTTATACCAAGGATTTGCTTTGCAGCACCCAAATCCTTCATCGCAAATGAATTAGCTAGCTTCCTTTTGAGTACATTTATATCCTGCATGTTAGACCCTGCAACAAGCATGTCATCTACATACAATAACAAGATAATATATCTTTCATTGTCTAGCTTCTTGAAATAAACATAGTGGTTAGAATGACATCTACTATAACCTTGTTATGTCATAAACCTATCAAATTTTAAATACCACTGCCTTCGAGCTTGCTTCAAGCCATACAAACGCTTTTTCAACCTGCATACCAAGTTCTCTTTACCTTTGATTTCATACCCTTGTGGCTGTTGCATATATATCTCTTCCTCCAAATTTCCATGGAGAAAGTTTGTTTTTACATCTAACTGGTCAAGATGCAAATCTTCTACCACCACTAGACTTAAGATAGTCCTAATTAAAATCATCTTAACAATAGGAGAAAATATTTCATCAAAATATATACCTTTCTTCTATGCAAACCCCTTTACAACAAGTATCGCCTTGTACCGCTTCTTGCCTTCTTCTCTTTCCTTCAACCTGTAAATCCATTTGTTCTACAATTATCTTTTACCAGCAAAAAACTGAACCAAATCCCAAGTCTGGTTTCCTACCAATGAGTCCATCTCCTCATTCATGCCTTGCTCCCACTTTTTTCTAGTTTCCACCTGCATTGCTTCTTCATAACATTCTGGTTCACCAGCATCAGTCATCAACAAATAATACATTGAAGGAGAGTATCATTCAGGGAGTCTACTTAACCTGGTAGATCTTCTTGCAGTTGCAGGAGTTTCAGGTACTTGGTATTGTTCTTGATTTTCTAGCACCTTTGGAACTTCATTTTCTTGAATTTCATCAAGTACTGTGTACTATGTGTTTTCCTTTTCCTGTTTCTTTCCCTGCAACTGATCTTTATGCATGACCTTTTCATTGAATATGAAATCTCTACTTCTAATGATTTTATGATTTTCATAATCCCATAAACGATAACCAAAATCATCAACCCCATATCCAATAAAAGTACATTTCTTGGATTTAGCTTCAAGCTTTGTTCTATTTTCTTTATCAATATGGACAAATGCTTCACAACCAAACTTTCTCATAAATGAGTAGTTTACCTTTTTATATGTTCATGCCTCTTCTGGAATACCACCATCCAAATCACTTGAAGGTTCTATGTTTATTAAATAAACAATAGTATTTACAGCATCCGCCCAAAACTGTAAGGGAAACCCTGCATGCAGTCTCATACACCTTGCATGCTCCATGATCATTCTGTTCATCCTTTTTGACACACCATTTTCTTGTGGTGTTCCTGGGACTGTCTTCTCTCTACGAATCACATGGTATGAAAAGTAACTATCAAACTCCTTGCCGCAGTACTCACCTCCATTATCAGATATGAGACACTTCAACCTTTTTCCTGTCTCATTCTCAACCAAAGCTTTCCACTTCTTAAAAGTAGCAAACACATCAGATTTATGTCTAATGCAATAAAACCAAGTTTTCCTAGTTGCATCATCAATAAATGTAACATAATAATAAGAGCCACCAAGAGATTGTACTTGAGCCGGTCCCCATACATCTATATGAACTAGCTCTAACTTTTCATTCTTCTTCTGTTTACCAACCCTGAGAAATCTAACTCTCTTATGTTTTCCATAAACACAGTTTTCACAGAATTCCAAACTTACCTGCTTCAAATCTGACAGCAACTTCCTTGAGTGGAGAATCTGCATCCCCTTCTCACTCATGTGGCCAAGCCTATGATGCCACAATGTTGTATCTATTCCTGTGGGAGCTAAAGAGATAGAATGGTTAGTATTATGAGGACATAAATACAACGTACCTACCATGTCTCCTTTTGCTATCACCATTGATCCTTTAGTGATCTTCCACCACTTTTCTCCAAATGTATATAGGAAACCGCCATCTCCCAACTACCCTATTGAGATCAGATTTCTTTTCATAGCAGGAATATGCCTAACATCTTTTAACAGCCAGTGAGTTCCATTCTTAACTTTTATCCATACCTTACCCATTCCAACAATTTTACATGGCTCATCATCACCCAATAAAACATGTCCAAAATCGGTTGGAACATAATCATAAAATTATTTCCTATGGGGTGTAGCATGACATGAAGCCCCTGAATATACTACCCAATAATCACTTGTATTATCTAATGAAAGAATCAAAGCATCTTGTAGCACATCACCTACTACATTTGCTTCCTGGGTAGTTTCCTTATGTGCACCTCCTTTCTTCATTAGAAATCTGTAGTCTTTCTTCAGATGTCCTTTCTTTCCACAGTTCCAGCACTCTATTTTTCCCAGTCTGGACTTGGATCTGCCCATTTTAAACTTCCCATGATTACCTTGGCTCTTTCCTCTCTCCTTTTGTCTTCCCCTAGTCTCCATGGTCAACGCATTACCTGATGTCTCACCTGTGTTTTTTCTTCGCATTTCCTCACTAAGAATAACACCAATCACATCGTCAAATTTCAAGGTGTTAGAACAAGAGGCAGAGTTACTTACAGCCGTGACCAAGCTATTCCAGCTTTCTGGCAATGAACACAAGATTAGAAGAGCCCTAAACTCATCATCAAAGTTCACACTTACAGAACTTAGTTGATTTGTAACCATATTAAACTCATTTAAATTATCAGTAACAGATCCACCTTCAGACATCTTCATATTAAATAAACGCTTCATTAGAAATACCTTATTGGAGGCCGAGGGTTTTTCATACAGCTTACCCAATGTGCTCATCAAACCCTCCGTTGTCATTTCTTTTGAGATATTGAAAGCCACCGACGAAGCCAAGTTCAACCGTATTGTTCCCAGAGCCTTTTTGTCAAGAACCTCCCATTCTTCGTCCTTCATGGCCGCTGACTGCTTTGCTTTCCCTCCCAATGGTAGGAATAAATCCTTCTGGTACAGACAGTCCTCCATTTTCATTTTCTATAACTGGAATTTTTGGCCATTAAACTTCTCAACCGTAAACTTTCCTTCTTCTACCATTGCTCTCACTCGAACTAGAAACCCTAGCTTCCTATGGGTTTATCTGTCAATAGACCTTTCGCTCTGATACCAATTGCTAGAAAACACGATCGCATAGCAATAACAATAATCAAAAATGCAAATATAATCACACACACATTACAAGAGAGACACAGATATATCGTAGTTCACCCCAACTTAGGCTATGTCCACACTGAAGTTTCCAGTCCTTATTAGTATTCCATTCAGCAAAGTGAAGGGATACAACCCGCCGCACAATCACTACACTTCCTCTTCACTATCTCACAGTCTCTCTTCTTGATCTCAGAGATCTTTACAATGCATAATACATAATACATCAACCCTAGCCTTTTTACAATGAATTTCTTTTCTAAGGGAATTACAATGGGAAAATACCACGGGTTACCCAAAATCATGGGCCTGAAAACTGGTGGCGAAAACAACCCCAAAAAGTTTCCTCGGGGGCTCTGCTCCCAAACCTCCTTTCTTGGGGACGCTGCCCCCGAACCGCCCTAGGGTCGTGCCGGGATCATAACCAAACCTGGGGTATGGACATGGATGAATAATAATATCTCTGAATCTAGATATTAGGCTCCACAACCATTAATTGTATGGCAAATGATGCAGAACTCTAGTGACTTGGGATAGTCCGGTAAACAAAATAATACTTGGGCCATAAATGCTCAAGAAAATGGAATGGGAAATTGTTAGCCCAGGATAGACAAAAAATCTATGCAGATTTAAAAAGAATACACAAAGAATTTAAATTTGGGGATCATGTCCATTGTCTATTTGAGAGTAAATCCAAGGAAAATTTCCCTAAATTTGGGAAGTTGTGCCAAGTTGGCAGCAAGATATTGTGGACCATTTGAATTCCTTGATAGGATAGGAACCAGTTGCATATAGGATTGCATTTCCTGCTAACATGAGCACTCATAATATTGTTCATGTTTCTTTGCTTAAGAAGTATGTACATGATCCTAATCATGTAATTCATTGGAATGTGATTCAGGTGGAGCCCGAGGGAGAGTTCCAAGTGGAACCTATGTGCATTCTTGACAAGAAGGTAACATTGCTCTGGAACCAAGCCATAGGACAGGTAAAGGTGCAATGGAAGCACCTTGGTCCTGATGAGGCTACATGGGAGCTAGAGGATGCCATGAGAGAGGCATATCCATTTTTGTTCAGTTTTGAGAACACCAAGGACAGTGTTGTTTTAAGGGAGAGGAGAATGTAATGTCCCCATTTTGACCCTTGGAAATATTGGCTTGATATGTAAATATTGTAAATATGTGATGTATGCTTCCTAGCATGGACCTCAAGGCCACTTCCCCGCTAGTGAATGCTCGGCTTATAAAAGAAAGTATTTTATATATTTTGGGACATGTACCAGCTGGCCATGGAAAAATGTAACATCATATAAGTGATTATAATACAAATAAAAGTCCAAGAGATGGCTATGGAAGCAACTAAAATGAGGGGGGTTGTGTGTATCCACTAGGGAGAGGTGAGGAGTTATGAGATCCAATGCTTTGTTTGAAAGTGTCATATTGAGAACTCCTTATGCCATAAATGGTAAGCAACTACCTAAATGGAGCTCCATGCTGATATTCATTTATGTTGTTAGAAGGTAGCTGAGAAATTAGCTCATGAATTTAGTGGAGCATGGGCACAACCCAGAAATTCATATGGCTGAGTATGGGCTCAATCTTGGTACCCAGAAGTCAATATTCCTCATGGGAATTCATTTATTTTCATTCCCATTCCATGGTTTGGAAACCAGACACCAACTCTGAGCATGCTATGCATTCCCAGCAAGAGAAGTTGCACAAATCGCAACTTGGAAAAGAGTCTTGTTTCCAACTATAAAAAACACCCAGAAACTTGTGTTAGTCATAAAATCGAGTGGGGGATCCATATACCCAAACCTTGGGGTGAATTTGAGAGTGCCATAAGCCCGAAAATTCATGGGAGAACACAAATACAGAATCTCGAAAATTGAATTCCGTGACTGCAAATTAGTGTTTCCCGTAATTAGAGAATCCAAGAGACCATTGAAGTTTGAGAGAGATGAGAGGTTGAAATGGCTTGATAAACCCAGTGTAGGAAAATATCTCTGAAGGTTAGCATCTTTTACCTTTCTATGCCCACCTTGAATAGCACTGGATGGAAGGGCCACCTGAGGGACTGTGTAGTAGAGAAGGGGACTTTCCTTGTGTTGAGTGTGGTAGGTATTGTGGGTGTTGAGGTTTGCTAAATCTAATTGAGATTTATGTAGCTCTGTGGTTGAGCTCATTGGCTTAGCATTCACCTTTGCCATCTCTCTACGTGCTTGATAAACCCATGTGTGTGTTGGATTAGCATGATTGTGTGTTCATATGGTTGTGAGTGAGCCTGTATAGTTCCTCCTTAGTGGATACATAGGCCAGCTCGGGAGTGGCCTCTCAATAGAGAGATAAAGTGTTGGACGGAGTGCCTATGTCTGGGTGAAACGTTGCTCTTGCATAGCCAGTTGCTTGCACATCTTCAATTAAAAGATAAGTGTTTATTTGTTAATTTACTGTTGTGTTGAATGTGCCTGGATATTTGTTATTATTATGCTCAGGATGAATATGTTGGTATTTGCATGCTATGTGTGTAATCAATTTATTTCCGTTGTGTTTATATTTATCCATCTGTACACACATTTAAATGTTCATGAATTTCGTAATATGGTTGTGGGGGCGAAATTTAGAATCCCCCATAAATCGCTCATGTTTTCAGTCGTCGGTTGGATGGATGGGCAGTTACGTGACAAGCCAGTGAAACTAAACTGAATGGCTCATCTATAGAAGTTACCCTTATTAACTTGACTAAAAAACACATAAGTAACAATAATATATAGGTATCCCTTTTAGGAGTGTTTAAACACCACTCCTAAAACCTGGATAGCCATGACTAGGAAAGGTCCTAGCCAATTCTTGAGAGGACCCTTCGTGCCCCTAATTGTGATCATGTATAAATAAACTATGTGTAATGGAACTTTAATGAATGATTAGTTTGAGTGGGTGAAATCGCTCCAACCATATATACCTTGTATAAATATACATTAATTTTATGAATACAACTGGATTGGGTGTCCCTTCCCACATTATCTGTTGATGGTTCTGTGTGTGCAATATGCTCTTGCTTGATGATATGTTGAATCCTTCCTCTTGAACACTTTGACACCATTGTCGTTATCCATTTGGTCTAGGTGACAGCGGTTGATGATATGTTGAATCCTTCCTATTCAACACTTTGGCACCATTGTCGTTATCCATTTGGTCTAGGTGACAGCGGTAGTAGATGGAGTTTGGTTCAAACCTGAAGAATATCATGAGGAATGCGAGAGAATTTGAAATATGAAAGAAATCTATGTGCTCCTAGTGATGTGCGTCTATCGAAAATATGTCTACACGTAAGAAGAAAGAATGCCCAGAAATGCAACATGCTACTCCATATGTGCATTCTTTTGGACGAGTCTGCCTACACACAAGAGACAAATAAATATCTGCAATCCACCTACATAGAGAATCTGTCGACCTAAGGCACACAGAGGCTAGTTGTTGAAGAAAAAAGACCAAATTATATATTATACTTCAAATATGACATAATGGTGTTGATGTTTCTTTTTTAATCGATGTCATGAGTTTCAAATTCTGAAAATACTTGACGGGAGAAAAGCTTGAGACATTACAGTAATCTATCGTCCAGCAGTGTACCATTAAGAGTGCCCTCGACCAACATTCCTATTTTTTTGAATTTTGTTTACTCACTATATTATGTTATGTTGAGTAAACATAATATATCACATTCCTTCATTCTTGAATGTGATGAAGTATGAATTTGTTAACACCCAAAAAGTGCTCACTACCTCATCTACCACATTATATGGCTCATTTTTCCATTTTCCTACCATATTTCCCTTAAAATCCCAAACAATCCCTCTAAAAAGCCTCCAAAATGCCACAAAACCATCAAAATAGCCTTAAAAAGGCTAAAAAACCCCATTTTCCTCTAAAAATAGCAAAAATCCCCTAAAAAGGGAATAAAAAATATAAAATAATGAGGAAAAGGAGGAAAAAACCCTATACAGCTGCCCAAAACCATATGTTTCCCAAAACCATGGGTCAGCACTCCACCACCAAAAAACTATAAATAGGTGATGGAGATCTGTAATACCCCCAATTCGACCCTTAGGATATATTAGCCTTTAATGTAAATCATGTGTACATGTGATGTATGTTTTCCTAGCGTGGAGCTCAAGGCCAAGGCCCCGCTAGTAAAAGCCCGAATTTTATTTAAAGGGCAAGTATTTAATATTTTGATACCATGTGCTCTTAAGCCATGGAAATTGTAATAGGATGTAATTAGACATCATGCATTATGAAATACCAAAGCTGGCTACGGAGGCAACGAATGAGAAGGGGCCACGTGTATCCACTAGGGAGTGGTGAGGGGGCTATGGGAGTGAACCATAGGTTTCCATTTGTCTTTATGTGAACCCATTGACTTCCTTAGGTGACATTAATGCCAATTGTAAGGAAGTGGTTGAGATTTCAGCCCATGACATTGATGGGGTATGGGCAGCCCTGAAATTCGTATGGGAAGGTATGGGCTCTTTTGACTTGTCCCACAAGTCACTCTACATCTTGGGGGGTTGCTCCATCCTTATCCCCATTCCATTGTGGAAGTATGGGACATCTTTTTCCACCCAAAAACGAGCTCCCAACAGGGAGAAAACTGAAAAATCGCGACTGTGGGAGAACCCACGTTTTGGGGAAGCCAAAAATGTCCCGATTTGGTAATGGACAGAGAAATCCAATGGGGGATCCATTGGTGGGGCGAATTTGGGAGCAATAGCTACCCCAAAAGCCATGGGAAAACCCAGTTTTAATGGCCCAGAAAATCAGTGACGGATTTGGGTTGTTTGTGACAGATTTGTGAGAAATCCGATTGTGGATGTATGAATAGAGGATGGGATTGCTGAGTCTAGTTTGAAGGGTATGTGGCTCTGGGTTTGCGCTCAGTGGACTAGCATCCTCCTCCATCTCCTATTGCATGCTTGAGAAACCCAACCGAGTGTTGGCTTAGCATGGTTGTTTGAGTGAAACCCTGACTGTGAGTGAGCCATCTAGTTCCTCCTTAGTGGATACGCAGCCCAGCTCGGGGGTGATCTCTCAGCTGAAAGAATACAGGCTGGACAGAGGTCTATGGTTGGGTGGAACGTTGCTCTCACGTAGCCAGTCGTTTGGACCATTATAATTCGAGATAAGTATTCTTGATGTTAATTCTATGCCTTGCAAGCATTTTAAATAATGACTGTTGTTTATATGTGGAATGCATGATGAAACTGTGTGCATATGTATTGTTTAATTCCGCTGTGTTTATATTGAATCGAATCTGCATATAGAAGTTTTAAATGTTAGCTATTTATGTGCAAAAATATGTGGGGCTAAGTTTACCAAAAGCCCGGTATGTTGTTAATGTTTCCTTCTCTGTTGTTCTATGGAGAGGGGGACGTTACAAGATCCCTTATTCCATATCCACAATCACAAGCACCCTTACTCTGCCAAAATCTCTCTCGAAACCCTAGTTCATCATTGAACTACTTTCACCTTGAGAGCCACTTTTGGCCCATTCCCACCATTGGAGAAGGAGAATGAGCATATTGAAGCTTGGAGCATCCTCTCGGACATTGCAAAGGGCTTCATCAAACCTTCACATTGAAGGTAATATCAATACAAAAAAGCCATTATTTAAATGTGTTGTTTATGTTTTATGCATGTTTTAGAAGTAATTTAATTTTTGTTTTAGCTTAATCATTTACATTTACTGAACTGCTACTAAGGAGTCCATTCTCCTTAGTAGGTGCTCATTTGCACAAGCTAGGGGTAAAACCCTAGCTACAGTTTTGGCGACTCCCCTAGATTTTGAATTTCTGGTTTCGTTTTTAATTTTTTCTTTTCGGCTGTCCCTTTCGGCCGCCCCACACCGCGTTTTTTCCCTCTGCAGTCGCGTCCCGACCGCGCCTTTCAGGCCTTTACCTGCGATCCGACCGCGGCTCTCAGACTGCTTCCGACGCCCTGCCGGCGGATTCAAGTCTGTTACCTGCGATCCGACTGCGGCTAATCAGCCTGTTTGCCGCGATCTGACTACGCCTGTCGGCCATTTTCCCGCGTCCCGACTGCGGCTTTAGCCTCTTTCCGGCGTCCCGACTGCGTCTGTTAGCCCTTTTGCCACGACCCGACTACGTCTTCTTCCCTATGTTCTGCGTCCCGACTGTGTCTGTTGAGCCGAAAGCCGCGACTTGACCGCGTCTGTTTTCCTTAAACCCGCGGTCTGCCTGTTCCGATTCGCCACAGACCCGCGGTCTGTTTTCTGCATTTTGAGCCCAGCCCCTTTTGCTGCAATATTTTCTGCGTCTGAACAGCCCTCTGTCCCACCTGTAGCCTCACTTCCTTACAGCCTTTCTGCAACATAATTTATGTTCCCTTTACAGAATTCTTTTAAAAGTTTCAATATTTTAAAATTAGAAAATTTTGCAAGTAAAAGTTTCAATTTCAGCATTATTGATAGTTAGAAGTTGTCCCCCTTGTGGCACTTCTATTTTGGGTTCATCACCTCACGAACACACACTCTGTCACATAAATCAAGTGAGCCTTAAAAAGTACCTAATTGAACCAACATTTTAACCCCACTTGGGGAACACAAAAGAATCATTGTAGTTAGGTAGGATCGGGGGGATAGGCTTCCAATAACACCCCTCGGTTACTTTCACTTGAGACATAGTTGTTGTCCAAATAGGGAACCAAAATCCCCTAGTACTTTTTGGCATGGTCACGACCAGTTTATCAGAGGGCCTCTCCCTTAAGAGGGTTGAAGTCGGGAGACTGGTTCTGGAGGCCTGAGTGGAATACCGCACTCCATTCAGTAACCGAAGGGCTACCTTTCGCGGTTCGCAGGATATCCCTGTATAGGGGTATTGCGGTCAACGAACTAAACGGAAGATTCACCTTTCTGGACGTGTCATGAACGGGGTATCTTAGTTGCCATTCTTCTAGGATTGACTACCCGGTGTCCCTCCCGGTAGGGGGATATCATAGCCACTTGGCTTTCCTACTCATATTGTCTGACTTGGATTTCATCACCTTGCAAAGGATATGTTTAGTTGAGTCAGAATACTTTTAGTTAGGTGTTTGCATGCTCCTTTACCTCCCTTTGGTCTAGTGAGTCCACCATTTTTTCATTTTTAGGAAACCTGCTGCTTGTTGGTATTCTGACCATCTTTGTTATTACTCCACCTATTGTAGCACAGCTGTTGCAGTGGGTGTTTTGAGTTGGTTGTTGGCCTGAGTGCCTTGTTTTTTTTAGCTCCCCTTCTGCACACTCGGTTGCATTAGGATTTTTGAGCTGTTTTTCTACTCACCTCAACCCACAGAGATTTGACACCATCTGTCACCATTGAGTCCCCGAGACATTCTTGGCGCCTCAGGGGCGAGCCCCCACAGCACGGTTCACTCGACACCACTCGTCATAGATTCCGATCATCATCCGTTGATACCACCCATCACCGATCTAGAGCCTTGTCACTTGACTCCACTCGTGAGCGACATAGGACTCCGTCACCAGATATTGACGCTCCTTACTTTACCTCTGATTCTAAAGAAGAGTCTGAGAACCCTATTTACACTACCCCTTCTAGCCCCATGGCTGGTGCGACTTCCACTCCTTTCGCTATAGGGACCATTGGTGGCACATCCACCACTACACCAGTTACTACACCTGTTTTGGGTATGCCCTCCATGGGACTCCCCTCTACCGTCCCCCTCACGGTACTTATTCCCACAGCGGGAATACCTATCCCCACTACATCAGTGGCTCACACTACCCATGGTGGTGCTGGACCATCCTCCACTACCTCAGTTCCCCCACTTGGGGGCACCACCCCAAATCTTGTCCCTCCACTTGGGGGCATTGGCCCCAGCTTGGTCCAACCCACTACTGTGTCACATCCTTCTTCCAGTTTGCCATTCATGGCTAGCCTCAACCTACCTGATCTGGCCATATTGACCAACGATCCTATTCGACACGACCCTACGTGGCCTCATATGCCTACCAAGCTCCCCTCTGACATCCCTAAGTTCGATGGAAAGGCTGGTGAGGACCCACAAAACCATATCATGTCTTTCCACCTATGGTGTTCCTCTAACTCCATAGTGGATGACTCTGTTCGCCTCTGTCTCTTACAACACACCTTCACTGGTTCTGCAGCCAAGTGGTATATCGAGCAACCTCATGGGACCCACGCCACCTTTGCTTCCCTTGCCTCAACCTTCCTGCAGTTCTTCCAGCTGCCTGTCCGCTATGACACGGGCGTTGAGATCCTCCTATCCTGCAGACAAAACACGGCTACCCATATCACGGACCACATCCATGAGTGGCGTCGACGCCGTAGCTTATGCAAGATCAAACTAGACGACCGTATCTTCCTAGATTGGTTCCTCAAATCCCTGCTCCCTGTTATTGCTAAGGATGTGGCATCAGAAAGACCCCAGTCTGAAGAAGAGGCCATCCTTAAGGCCCAACAGTTCGACCTCATTTACGCCCAGTCGGGTTACCTTTATACCATTATACCTGACGCCCCTCGCGGTGAGTCCTCCCAGCACGATGCGCCGGGGGCATCCCACGCTGCAGACGGTATCATTGGCCGTGTTTCTTCGCATCCCCAACCATTTTCTATAGCACGACCTACCCCTGGCCCCGACCTGTCGCGGGCTACCTCACAGTCTGGAGCAACCACCTCGTATGCTCCCATGACACATCACCATGGACCCTCATGTCCACCTCAGTGCTTCGGTTATGCGACTCCTACTTATGCTCCCCCAGTCGCACCTCGGCCTTACTACCATCAGCAGGCTGCCCCAGCTCCTGCGCCTTCACAAGCCCAACCCGCTTATTATCCGCCACAGGCAGCCCCTGCGGCACACCCACAACCCGCTCCGCAGCCATATCAGCAACCCCCTCAAGTTGCTGCACCTGCTCAGCCTCAACCTGCATATCATCCTCCGCAGCCTGCTCCCGCACCTGCGCAACCTCAGAATCCACCTGCTGCCCAAGGGCAAGTTTACGCCCAGGAAAAACCGCAGCAAAACCAGAACAACCAACGTAACCAGGGCCAACAGAACCGCGGCAAGGGCCGTAATCGGGGGAACAACCAACCCACAGACCAAGCTGGTCAACCGGCGAATCCCCCCGACAACAACAATGCATCCCCCGCTAATCAAAACCCTGATCGCCCGCCCAAGCAGGCTAAAAACCCCAATTTGCGAACGAACCACCCTTGTTCTATTTGCGGGGTCTATGGCCACTACACACACGCTTGCCCACACTTAGAGCGAGCTCGGCAACTCTGGGTTGATGAGGCCCATCGCCACGGGCATGCGGCTCCCCAAGCACCGCCCAACCCCCCCCAACCTCAACAACCCCCTTTGGTGCTGCAAAACCCCTTACCGACCCAAGGCGTAGTGAACACTCAGCCGTTGGCTCCCCCTCAAGCCAATGCGCCCCAACAACAACAACAGATCACTTACGCTGCTTCTAATCAACCCATGTTTGACTCAGGTACCCACCACTTGCTGATGATGTCATCTGCTGACGCCAACCTCCAAACCCGTCGGAACCAATATGGCTCCACCTCTGAGGCCCTTCCTACGGATAAACCCACTAATGCCCATCCCACTGATCAGGCGTTACGTATACCTCCATCGCCACTAGATGGCGCTTCCAAAGCCCCTCGTTTCCCACTTCGTCGTATAAACAATAACCCCAATGCGCGCGCTGCGTCAAACTACAGCGTTGTAGACGACCTAGCCCAATCTCCCGCAGCCATGTCTGTGTTAGAAGTCTTGAAGACCTGCCCTTCCCAGCGCAAGACTTTACTTTCCGCCATTGGGGGGATTGACCCAAATGATTCGAATTTGATGGCATTTGATTTAGACCAGTCTGAACCACGCCTACCTCCCAGCTTAGCATTCCAAGTTACTGTCTCCGTTCGGAATCTTGTCATCCATCGGTGCATCATCAATGAGGGTGCCTCCACTTGCGTTATGTCTACATTCGTATGGCAGAAGCTGGGATCCCCTCCTCTCCAGCAGTCCACCACTGCATTACGCGCCTACGACGGTCGTTCGGCTCAGCCCCAAGGCCTCCTAGCCAATGTCCCCGTCCAGTTAGGTGGCAAAACTGTACTCATTGACATTGAGGTAATCAATGCCCAACTGGATTATAACCTTTTACTCGGCCGCAGCTACATGTATGCCATGCGGGCGGTTGCCTCTTTCGTCTTTCGCACCATGATGTTTCCCCATGAGGGACGCGTGGTTAAGGTTGACCAGCTCACCTACTATGATCCCAGTGCTCCCGCGGCACCTGAAAATGTTCTCCCCATGGTTGAACAACCTGTTTCTCGTGCCACCACCTCGTTTGTTTCCTTTATGGGGCCTGGGGTCTACTCAGACGCGCCGATGACCTCCACCTTTCAATCAATTCCTCCCCCGTCATCTACGCCCGAAGTGTCTGACTTATGTACCTTATCCCATGATAACCTACCAACTAATAATCAACCACCCTTGTTTCCAAAACCACCATTGGTACCTAGCCACATTGGTGTTACACCTATCCATACGATCCCCTTCCTAGTCCCTCCATCAGGAGTAGTAAGCACCCCGGTCATGGCTACCCTTAGCCTCCCTGGGTTAACCTTGGGATTACCTGTATGGTATCTTTCGCCTCCCGTTCGCCCGCCGACACCAGATGTCGTCCTCCAACCGGTGCAACCCATGGCTACTACCTCTCAGCCACCTCCCGGTGTCTCTACCCCTTCGTCCTCCACGACTCCCCCTCCTCCTCCCAAACCCACTGGGGGCAGAGGTACACAACCTTACACTACTGTACCACCTCCCAAGACAATCAAGAACCCCCCAGTATTTCGTGCACCTCCCAAATGCGCATTGTGCGATGAGTTAGGCCATGCGACTCATCAGTGTCCACAGTTACCAGCATTACAGAAGCACATGCAGATGCTCGATGATGACCCCAACATCCCAACTGTCGAACTAAACCCCACTCCCAAGCCTAAAGATAAGTCCCTACGTACCAACCACTCCTGCACCATATGCGGTATTTACGGGCATTATTCACATCATTGTCCCGATCTCCCGGATTACAGAGCGGCTCTCTATGAGATGAACAATCTGGATCTTGAGACGGCACCACCCACCATTGAAGAGATTTACCCCCCGGTTTCTCCCCCTTCTAGAGAGGTTAATATCATCTATATGATCTCTTCAACCTATACCCCCTCGTCAACCGATTTGACGACGCAAACTTTCCGTACCGATGAGGAGATTCTTGAGGCCCTCACTGCCCTGGAGTATCCCTGGGATGACATGCACCATCGTTCGTATTTCCTTCCAGAAGCATCTTCCTCTAGCACCGCTACCCAATTTGCGGTTGAATCCAAAGACTTCCTCCCCATCAAGGTAGACTGGTTCAAGGACCCTATTCCTGCTCCTGACGCCTTCGAGGAAGGTAACATGGCCAACATCTCACCTGTCATCCAAATTGATATCGCTGCCCCTGGGAGTGCCCCTGAACTCATCACTTTAGGAGCCTTCTGCAGTAAGCAAGAGATTGAGGAATACACTAACCTCTTCAGAGAGTTCCGTGATGTCTTTGCCTAGTCCTATACCGAAGTGCCCGGTCTTGACCCCGCCATCAAAGAGCACCACCTTGACAACTCTGAGTCAAGGGGCATAATAGATTCCCTCGACCCTGGGATAGGGGGCATGATCAATCATTTTGAACCTTCCCCATCACATCTATCTCAGCACGTCAATGAACCCATCATTCAAACCAACACATATGTGATCCATAATCACAAACCCCATGCACATAGCATGGGGGCAGGTCATTAACCTTGCTCACTTTTTCACACTTGTGATCTCAACCATTTTTGAGGTCACATATCACTTGTAGATTTGATTTGATTTGATACACCTAGTATTCTTCCCCCACGGGTCATCATTTCTCCCCACCACTGCATCCTTGGCTTGGTGGGCTCACCTTTATTTGCAACCATTTTTTAACCTAGTTAGTTCCTTTGACCATTCCGGAGTCCTTATGACCTCCGTTTTTCGCACCATTTGCACCGCCGGATTCATATTTCCGCGCTCGTGATGATGCTTGAGATCATTTCTCACTCTCACCAGGACCAATATCAACATTGTGTCCCGACACCTTGTCGCTCTGGTTTGCGTGCCACATCGGCCGTTCTCCGTTTTTCACATGCTTTATATCATCGGATTCATTTTTCCGAGCTGGTGATGATGCTTGAGATCTTTTTTCGCTCTCACCTCCAGATTTTTCGGGCATTTTTCCAAAATGCCACCGTCACCTCGGTTTGCGTGCCACATCGGCCGTTACCCGTTTTTGATATCCTTTATATTGCCGGATTCATTTTTCCGAGATCGTGATGATGCTTGAGATCATTTCTCTCTCTCACTTGGTACAATTTCAACATTGTGTCCCGACACCTTGCTGCCTCGGTTTGCATGCCACATCGGCCGCTATCGGATTGTTCCACTTTTGTACATGAGCCATTCACTCCTGTCACACTGCAAATGTCTCGTTATTTTGCCACCATTTCATCTACCCCGCAAGGAGGCCCACCAGTGTTCCCCCCTACCTTGGTCCTTGATCATCATTACTGATCCTTGATTGAACACTTCCTCCTTGCCTGGCTATTCCTTTTGTTCGGTATAATTTTATCCCTTTTTCGGGCCAGACAACTCCTTTACAAAAAAGGCACTTAGGGAGTTTCTGTTAAGCTCTTTTCTGACTCCTAAAAGAATGAAAAGATCGCCGAGCAATCTTGCTTCCTTTCATGCTCGTTAAAGTACCTGAAAGGGCGTCTATCTGGTATAAGTTTACCCCTTTTCCGGACCTGGTAGACTAATTACGAAAAATGAATACTCTAGTCACACCGGCTAGAAGAGTTCTTCATTGCATCCTTTTATGCTTCTTTGGGCCTTGGAGACTAAATCTACGAAAAAGCAACCCCATGGAGTCTTCTTATTTGCTTTCAGACTCTCTAAAATTGAAAGCAACCACGAGCACAAACTGTTATGGGCTCGTAAAATCCACACGACAGTACCATTCCATCACTTCAGAGTCTTCTTATCGCTTTCAGACTCCTTAAAATTGAAAGCAACCACGAGCATGAATTGTCCTAGGCTCGTAAAATCCACACGACAGTATCATTTTACACAAACTTCTTCTAGTTCCTTAACCCATGAAGGAGTTTTTCCCCCGTGCCTCCCGGCACTATGATCGATCATCTCGGCAGCACCCCCAATCAGGTCGCCTTTGTTCAGAGTATTCTGCAGTCTCCTGCCATTTTACACCAGCTTGAGTCTCCCTCAGCCAGTTATCCTCCCAGATCCAATACAGCTATGATCCCTTTCCCCTCAGTCAGTTTCATATGCTGCCCGATCATTCCCATTATCATACTCTGAACAAAGGAAGTTTGAGTCCACCCACTCTACTTGCCCAGTTATTCCCTCCCAGTTTGGTCAGTCCGGCCATCAGTACTATCACATTTCGGTTCTCCACCTCGTGCTCCTGTCAAGGAAACATCATTGCCTTGATAGTTGCAGGTCTCCCTCTGTCGACGACAACTCCTCTATTCCAGAGGATAGGCCCAGAGGTCCCTACGCCTTGGACTTATCACCATCTGTGGTAAGTGCCTTCGGATCATTCTGAGAGGAGTCATCATTGCCTCTCCAAGTGGTTGTTCCTCACATGCTCGACTTCAGCACCTTGATCGCATCGTTGAGGATCGCGTAGGATTATATCCCATCAGTTTTTAGTCGAAGACCCCGGATTTTCCCCGACTCTAGCACATTGGTGAGTCATTTCGGAACGCCCAGTTGTATGTTCCTGTGGATGTCCGGGCTGCGTTGGCGTTTGTATTCGGAAGCCATCCAGTTCTATGCTTCCTTGAGTACCCAGATCAGTTCCAATTCAGTGTACCATTGCGAGTGTACCCCTTGTCACTCTGATCCAGCAGCTCATTAGTTCCTTTGGTACCACATTCAGTAGCACTATTGATTGTTCCAGTCTATCAGTTCTTCAACTCAGACATGGTCAGCCCAGTAGTATGTCCCAAATTTTTTGTCCCCTCTGGACACTTATGATGTACACAGTGGTTCTCTATGTATCTTTCAGGTCCCTCTTTTCGGGCCTCACAGTTATTTTATGTTTCTTGATACGAGCATGGGTATGCCCGCCTCGTCCATACATTGAGATTATTCCTCAGTCAGTATTTGAGGTCATGTATATGTCAGGTCCCCATTTTTTGGACCCCATTGTTATTGTTATGTTATATCCTGATACGAGCATGGGAATTCCCGCCTCGTCCATATGATCAGATGATTCCTCATCCATTATTGAGGTTATGTACTTTTAGTTCTTGCAGTTGTTCGGGATCGTCGTTCCGGGCTTCAGTTTGTTTCTTCTCTTCTCTCCACACCCAGGAAAACCATTCATGACTTATGATGTCCATCGGCCATACGATGAGCTCCTACCCTCGCACATCAGGGGGCAATCTGTTAACACCCAAAAAGTGCTCACTACCTCATCTACCACATTATATGGCTCATTTTTCCATTTTCCTACCATATTTCCCTTAAAATCCCAAACAATCCCTCTAAAAAGCCTCCAAAAGGCCTAAAATGCCTCCAAAAGACCACAAAACCATCAAAATAGCCTTAAAAAGGCTAAAAAAACCCCCTTTTCCTCTAAAAATAGCAAAAATCCCCTAAAAAGGGAATAAAAAATATAAAATAATGAGGAAAAGGAGGAAAAAACCCTATACAGCTGCCCAAAACCATGTGTTTCCCAAAACCATGGGTCAGCACTCCACCACCAAAAAACTATAAATAGGTGATGGAGATCCCTTATTCCATATCCACAATCACAAGCACCCTTACTCTGCCAAAATCTCTCTCGAAACCCTAGTTCATCATTGAACTACTTTCACCTTGAGAGCCACTTTTGGCCCATTCCCACCATTGGAGAAGGAGAAGGAGCATATTGAAGCTTGGAGCATCCTCTCGGACATTGCAAAGGGCTTCATCAAACCTTCACATTGAAGGTAATATCAATACAAAAAAGCCATTATTTAAATGTGTTGTTTATGTTTTATGCATGTTTTAGAAGTAATTTAATTTATGTTTTAGCTTAATCATTTACATTTACTGAACTGCTACTAAGGAGTCCATTCTCCTTAGTAGGTGCTCATTTGCACAAGCTAGAGGTAAAACCCTAGCTACAAAATTCATGTCAAATTATGATGCAAGGCACTTCTGCATGGCCTGATATCATCTGTGAATGCCTCTTAGTAACTTTAGAAACTACATATATATCACCGATTGTTCCTTTTATGACTATCATAATAGCATGATGAGGTAAATTGCATGCATGCCACACGTGAAGATGCTAAGAGTCATAGTAAGTACTTGGCAAATAATTCTGAAATATAAATCTTTAGTGATAAAATACATGAAAAGGTCGATAATATTTTGTTATATGAAGGTTATTCACTATATATAAATGGAGTCATGAGTATAGAAATATTGTGTGGAGGATATAGTCGACTTCACTCTTGATTTTGGTCGATGAAACCTTAATTCATTCGATGTGATTTTGGTCGATAATATTTTGATTTTGGTCGATGAAACCTTAATTCATTCGATGTGATTTTGGTCAATAATATTTTTATGTGTAATCGATGCCGAGGTTAAAATTTGGTCGATGTTTAAAAATCATCGATCTACTTGAGGAGCCATTTTATTTTTAAGTCAAGCAAACATATGTTATCTATATTATTCCTTGATCGATGCGTAAATATGGTTTACAGTACAAAAATGGTCTATGCCATTGTGAGAACTTGTATGATGTTTAAAAACTACTCGATACTACTTTTGTATTATGGTCAAATGTAACTCTAGAGTCCTAATTAATGAGGTTTGCGTTGATTGAGCCATTATCTTCTGAAGTGACTCTAGTTTAAATTTTTGAAGTCAATTAAAATAGAGGGGATGAAATGTGTATCCTTGTTACAAGCGATCCTCTCTGCCATTGTAAATCAAGACGGTCTCTAGCTGACTCTTATAAGTCAAATCAAGTCAACTCAATCTAGTCCAAAGTAGTTGACCATGACCAACAAACCAATCATATGATAATGCATAGTAAGAAGAGATCAAAATCAAAATTGTGGTAATCCTTATGGCATAAGAATATGACAAAGATGATAGACCTATGCCTGAGTTGAGGGAAAGTCGGCCAGATGATAAAGGGTGAGGCTTTAAACCAAAATTCCTCCTAGCGGTGAGGGTAGTCAACCACCTTTTTAGAGAGAGGGTTAGACTTCGGCGGGAAACTACCATATTGAAGATGGAGGATGAGAAGTAACAGGTCACGGTAGAGCCTTTTACACATGTTTCCTCCTATCCATCTAGAGGTTGTTGCGGCTGAGTTACCTATGCATACCGGTATGCATGGTTGATGCATAGTGAGGACTACTTCGGCAGGAGCATAGACCTAGGATGTTGCTACATACTCTTGTTCACTTTTGGGATGAAGAAGTATTTTGGGTTGGGGGAGATGTTGAGGGGACCCTTAGATCCCTTAATTGTCATCATGTATAAATAAACTATGTGTAATGGAACCTTAACAAATGATTAGTTGGAGCGAGTGCAACCACTCTAACCATATCCACCTTGTATAAATACCTATTAACTATATGAATACAACTGGAATATAATTTCCTTCCCACATTCTGGGTTGATGGTTTTGTGTGTGCAATATGCTCTGGCTTGATGATGTGTTGAAGCCTTCCCATTCAACACCAATGCATCCACAACTTGTTTGGATGCTTGAGATACCTATTGTTGTAGAGTGGGTACCTAGTCACCTTTCTCAAACTCATTTTATTTTATATAATGATCATGCCATGACTTCTCAACCATATGGTGGTACTATGATAAGAAGAAGTATTTCTCTAATTCCATCAACTATAGAAGATGAATCTAGATTAATTATTCCTTTTACATTTTTGTATCTTAAGTGATTATCAGAATTGGTATCACAAATTCTACAAGTACTAAGACCTATTTTATGTAAACCAAATTAAAATAAGTATTTTTCATTAGCTTCTTGGTTATGGATCTATATGCCCATAGTATCACTAGTATTTTCTCATCCCAGTCATCATTGTTAATGGCGCAAACATTTATCAAGGCCTACTCCAAAATTTTATTAAATGTCTCATCCATCTCGTTTTCTTGTGGATGATATTGATTGTTATTATGATGTTCCACCAAGAATTACCGAATCTAGATTCAAATAGTGGACCTCATGAAATGTTTACCTTAATTAATCTAATTTTTCTAAGACAACCAAACCTAGATATAATGTTCTCAATTATTAGTCTCATGATCTTATGCATGCTACAATGCCAGGTTGGTGTCGCCTATACCCATCAGGTAAGGCAGTCAATTGTGGTGATGATGTATTGAACCCCATAGTGCCTAGAAATAGGGTTAATGGGATTGATCAAGTCTACCACCCATTTCTAAAATGGCTACAATGCAACTACTAGGTGTAGTGGGAGTTCATCCTTTCTTAAAGGGCATCTAATTGACTAGTATACATTGCAAAACTTAGCATATCGTTTACATCCTTGAATATTGTGGGTCACCACGGTCCTTCTTGCAAAACTTTCTAAGTTATGAACTTGCCTCCATAGTGGCCTCTCGTGACCATATTATTACTTTCCTATATGTTTCCCTCGCATTCATGGTCCATAACACACCTCTTGATTATATTATCTATCGCTAACTTGTATATTTGTATTATAATCAACTAATAGTTCACAAGCCTAACAACTAGTAGTTTCTTTTGTAGGGATGAGTATCATTGAGGAAAACTCCCATAGTCAAGAAGATGGTGATGTATTCCAAGGTTATAGTATTACTTGCACTCTAAACAAACTGGAGTTTGGAAAATAGTCATCAAGTGATCCTATGGACTCTCCAATTTCCACTCTATAGAAGTGGTCCCAGCCAAAATTAGTCTTTCTCAGCTTCACCATGACCTCAAAGTCAAACTCTTGGAACAACAATAGCCATATGTATATGTATCCTTCTAGTCTTGGCTTGTTAACCAAGTATTTAATTGTAGAATGATATGTGAATAATTCGAAGTGCTCTCTAAGTAGGTAGTTCTTGAATTTAGAAAATGACTACACCATTTGCAACCCTTCTCTCTCTATGGTGGTGTAGTTGTGTTCAACCTTGGATAGATTCTTATTGGAAAACTATGTCATATGATCTAATTTTTCCTCCCTGGGTTGTGTTAGTATTACTCCCAAGGAAATGTCCAAGGTGTCAACATGTACATGAAATTTGATGGTATAATTTAGAAATATTAGAATCAACACGCTTAACAGCTATTCTTTTAGAATTTTCACAGAGGCTTGGAATTCTATTTTCCAAAATATTATTCCATATTCTTCAATAGTCACTCGATAGGTGTAGTGGGGGTGGCGTTCCCATTTATAAATTTCTAATAGTACCTAGTGTTCCTGGGAGTCGACTAAAACATATGAATTTTGGTTGGATCCTATAGATGGATAATAACCACTATTTTAGTTGTATCTACAAGACCCATCTTTTCAAACAGCATGGCGCATTAGTGTGTTGAATAGTGTGCAAAATATGCATTTCTTAAGGTTCAGGGATATATGAAACTACTGAAATCTCTCAAATATCAGCCACAACATCACAACATGATACTTCAATAGACTATAGGCAATTCAATTTTCTACGTAAACTTCTAGGAACTTGTAAATGTACTCTCTGAAGATTGTTATTACTATTCTTGAGAACACTACTAGAGCATTCTTTAGATCAAATTGCATGAAATTATAAGCATAGGAACCCCACTCCATGGAAAATTTATCTTCTTCTTGTCCTCTTTAGCTATTCCATTCTGATGGTATCCTAAGAATCCATCCACAAATGAATAGGCTTCCTTCCCCGCTCCTTGATCTATCATTTTATCACTGATCGAAGTGTATAAAGGGTCGTGAATACATAATATGTTTAGGTCCTAAATGATCCAAAAATGACAGGATCTTTATAACCATTATTTGTATGTGAAAAGTTTGAATGCTTAAATCCATTAAAAAGGATTTAAATGACAAAATTAGAGAGCATAATTGAAGTACATAAAACACATAAAAGAGATGCAAACCATGAAATTTGCAGGCAAGAACTGATAATGGACTTCACCCTTCTTAGGCTACGTCTTTGTGTCGCTCCTAATAAGAAGGACGATCTTATTAAGTCTTCAAAGCTTAAAAATATGAGTTTCTGGAAACACTTATGTTTTCTGTTAGTCACCAGCAAAAACAGACAGCACAACTGCGATCCTCTCGAAATTCTGAGAAAAATGAGTATAAATTCGACTATATATGCCTGAGGCCTCCTCTAGAACGCAAATCGAGAAACTTTGTCTGCATAAGAGAGAAAACAATACGGACTGTATGGATTCAAACTTGGGATACATTCCCATTAATGGTTGTACGATGCCTCGAGAACTGTTCCCAAATCTGCCTCGAACTATGTTCCCGAGCTGTGTCTAGTGGTCTCTGAACTCTGCTCGGAAACTATGCAAAAACGTGGTTTTATATAGTGGTTTTGAAGTGTTTTTGGGTCGCGGTAAAGGGGGCCACGTGCCCATTTTGGCCCCCGATATCTGCTTGGATCCTCATTGGTCGGAGTGGATAAAGGGTCGTGAATACATAATATGTTTAGGTCCTAAAATTCCACATGGACTTCAATTCCTCCTTCTGCCTTCTTGTTCTATATTACTATCAAAGTAATCCAAACTAACTCCTCCACCAAGAATATCAACTAGATACCAAGCATCTTGTTGATCTCTCCTTTTACCATTTCAACTAAGTCTTAGGTTTGTACATAGATCATATAATATGATTGTCTCAAACCAATGCCTACTCTAATACTCATACTTCAATATTAACTATTGTGCATGTACATAATTCTCAGACTATAACAATGCTTTAATTATTAAGTGATTAAGCATTATCAGTGCAAGAATCATAAAAATAGTCATCATCCTAACTTAAGACCACAACATTTATTCATCCATATTATAGTTATTCAACATCATAGTAGTTAGAGACATCATCACCATACAATGCAAATACCACAAAAAATTAAAAGGGTGTTCTCATTCCATTCATTTCCAATATAACCCAATACATTATTCATAAGGTATCTCGGTCATGAGACAACAACAATAGTATATCTCATAGCTCAATTAAAAACCTACATTCATTAATTATATTAATCAACAAGGAACCCAACTACCATTTTATAGGCCTGATCCTTTACATTTATATTGATGCACCCAAAGACAAGAATGTACATTCAAAACACAAACGATCATTAGCCTACTTTCAATTTATTAATTCTAAACTAGTTTATATCTACATATTATTATGTTAGGGGTAACTAGATTATTTAGAAAACAAAATGAAGGAAACAATATAAAATGGAAACACACAAACAAATATTGTGCAGAGAGAACAGTAGTACAATAAAACTTAAATTATATTGATGAATGGAATGAAAAAAACACTGTAAACTGCAAAGCAATACAAAGTAGCTTGGATGGTGGTAGCTTATCTCTAAAGAAAGATGTGTCGGCTACACTCATTCTCAACAGTTGATTACAAAGAGGTTATAAACGGTCCTTTTATCATAAGAATAGAGGAAAAAACACTAACATCCAAAAACATAACCCTAGGAGATGAAGTTCCAAAAGGATTTGTGGGCCCCGAGGTGCCTACCTAACTTCTAGAGGGTACAACTTTTACATATGATCTTTGTTTAGCATGCATGATGGCTCATTGGAAAGAACTAATTGAGAAATACAACTTTTGGCTCGAGCTAGGACATTCCATAACAACCTATCTCCCTCCAAATGTCCAAAAAACACCGTTTAGGGCCTCAAAACATCCCCGGAAGTTCAAGACCCAATAGACCATAGAAAATTGCCAAGAAGATGGAGAATTGTTGTAACTAAGTGGAACAAGTGGGTGGCCACCTAGATTAGTACTCCCCCTTAGGAATCAATGGTCCCCATTGCATCAATTTATTCCATCAAATGAGGAAACTTCAGTTGAATATGACTCATGATAAGCCACTTTCCTTGGTGAAGAAATTCCCATGCTTTGACATCCTGATATAGTTGGATGTTCTATTGGTGAGTAATCCTCATCTTAGTGGACATGGTATGGTCAACCATTTCCTACTAAATGTAGTTAGGATTGATTTCTATAGGGGCCATGTGATCGGCTACCTCTAAGGTGTTCAAGAGAGGTGGAAAATATGGTTGAAGTAGCTCCACATTAAATACAGGGTGCAAGCTAAGAAAAGGGGGGATACTTAACTCAAAATAATTTTCACCCATATCCTTGGTGGTGGTAAGGCCCATATCAGAGTGGTTCAAGTTTTCGATGGGAACCTATGAGGTGCTCTTTCTGAAAATGAAACCATGCCTTATCTCCCAACTGGAACTTGTATGGAACCCAATGTTGATTGTGGAATTGCTTATGTAACACCCCTAGTTTTGAACCCCTAATTTAATGTTGTAAGTTTTAATGATGAAATACCTGAAGTGTTGAACAAGTTGTATAAATTGTAAATATTTTTTTTTTGTAAGCTGCAAATTTCTATTAAATAATAAAAGTCAAAATTACATAACACAGAGCCGGTAATGGTGGTCTGAGAATTCCAAACCACCATCCCCAGAAATCAAAAGGATCAAAATGGGTATAACTGAGGTTTCCAACCTTCCGATAAGTACAAAAAAAGTCATTATGTTCAGGTGGAAACCTATGGCTGTGAAATCCCATATGGAAACTACTGGAATATACAACAAAAGTGATCAAACTATGACAAAAAAGTTGAAAAACACAGAGATCCTCCAGAACCTTATTTGCTTGTTGTTGCGTCATTGGGGGGGATTTCTTCCAGAATTGGACAGCTGAAATTTTCCTCTTCTGTAGCTTCCTGGTCCAAATTTTTTACGGGCTAGGGAACTGTTTTGTGCCAAGGAAGAGCCATCTTCTATGTTTCATCCTGAACTCTCTTGCATGCTATCTGGTCGATGGTAGAAGGTATGGGAAAAGAATGAGTGGAAATATCCTTTCCATGCGGCTCAGTGAGCGTCGGAATCCTGTCGTCTCCCCCAGCTGCCATTGAATTGTCCATACCACCCATTAGACCATTGCTACTTGCAAAGCCTGCATGGCTACCACCTTCCTGACTCCCTCCAGCATGACTGTCGCTGACCCGACTCCCCCCACTGTGACTGTCGCCGACCTGAATCCCACCACCATGGCTTCTGCTCGCGAGGTTCCTTCCTACATGACTACCCTGAAAAACAATTTGGCCTCCGAAGAAGGATTCCAGAGAGAAGGCCAGGCCATCCAGCGAGGTCATGTGATATTTTGGAGACTAAATGATTTCTCTGGATCTGTCCCAATTTTCCTTCATATCTTCCATGAGGACTCCCAACATGTTTTTGACAAGCCAGTAGTGATTAATGCACCCTTCATTATTCCCCAAATAGAGGTGGTCGGCCAGCGAAGTAGCCTCCCAATTGTCAATCATCAGGAGAACCGAAATGGAGATGCCTTCCCCATAGCCCTGTGAGGAATTGAAGTCCTATTGACCTCCAGTGCAACCATTTTTCCCTCTGCGAGACCTGCCTCTCTGTATAGACATGGAGTCCAAAAGCCAAGGGGGATGACTAGGAGCCAAATACAAAACCAAAGACGAGTTGCATAAATTTGCAGCTATTCGAGCGAGAGAGACCTGAGGAAGCACGTAGAGGATGCAGAAAACCACCCTGCCATGCTGCTTTAACCTGAGCCCATGGGATGCCATGTTCGTCACACGAAAGAACATCAAGTTGCTGGTACGAAGAGAGCTGAAACAAGTTGGCTGATGCGACATCATGGAAGGACTGTCTGGAGCAAGCTGGGGTGAAGAGCCCATGGCTCATAAATTACTATCACCTCCTCCGACACCGAAGATTCGCGTTTTGTGGGCCCTATGACACCCGCATCCAGGTTAGGGAGCTCCTTATGGGCGATGTTCTGGCAGTGGTGACAAAGATCTTCATAGATGATGTTGTCCAGCTGCCCCTCCCAGCGAGGAGTGTTGTTGGCCACACCATAGTTAGAAAGTAAGTCAGCAAGGGAATTAACCTTCCTTCTAACATGTTGAAAGGTGACAAAGTGAACTTGAATGAGAGTGTTGGCAAGGTGATGCAGTCCTTGCTCAAGTCTCCAACTAGTGGATATCTTTGAAGCCTGATATCCGTTGAGGAGGCGAATGGTCATGTTGAGGATAATTTGTGAATCTCCTTCAACAATGAGAGGTAGAAGGGAATCCGAGATGGCCAAGGAGATGCCCTCGTAAATACCAGCTAGCTCTGTAGCGTTGTTTCTATCATCACCAAGAGAGCCATAGAATATTTTTAGAATGAAGCCCGATGACCCGCGAAAAACTCCTCCAAATCCCGCTTCGCCTAGATTTCCTTTAGAATCTCGATCAAAGTTGAGTTTGAAGAATCCAGGGGGGAGGGACTCCAGGAGTCCGGTATAGAGGTAGCAGAGGGTAGAGGTTTAGGCAGAGGACCGGTGAACCTTTTTTGGAAGTTCTTTTCAGAATGCCAATTTCCTATTGAGAAGAAGGAAAGTCTGCGGCATACCAAGTTTTAGGAAGAGATTCTTCTGGATGAGCTCAACAATAGAATCCCAGAGCTATGGTGCAATTTTTTTATTCTTTTTTCTTCAAATATTCTTCAATTTCTCTCCAACGAATATGTCCAAACAAAAAACCCTGGAATGAGGGTCCAGAGTCTGTTCAGGAGGCCACAAGTGTAAGGATTTTCTTCCCACTTCTGCAACGTGAGGACAATGTTTCCTTCAGCTCTGTTGGATCTTCTACACCTATAAGTGACCATGTTCCAGATATCATTGGCTATATCACAGGTGTCAAGGAGATGGTCAATAGTTTCCTCATTGGCCCCACACATGACACAAATGGAAGGGCCCTGGAATCCCCTTTTTAGTAGATTATCCCAAGTAAGGATCCTTCGATGAGTAAGTAGCTATAAGAAGGTTGAGATTTTGGGCCAAAGGTCTGAGCCCCAAATTCTTCCCCAAGGAGGATCCTGATTCACATCCACTTGGTGGGATCTAAGGTGATAAGCTTCCTTAGAGGTGAATGTTCCTTTCGGTTCGTACCCCCATCTGATGATGTTAGGTCTAGGAGTGATGCGTATTTTCCTTTTTTTTAATTCCTACCAAAGATCCTCTGCTTGTCCAGTAAATCCCCAGGTCGTGGGAGTCGTCCATCTTCTGAAGGGCGAATTTGTTTTGCTCATACATAATTTATGCACCATTAAACTAACTTTATTCTGTATGAAGATATGAAGCTCTTGGGAGTCATTTTGATTGCAAATACTGAGCATTTGTTTCCAAGAGTCAAACCAAAAATTCGCTTGGGCACCCTCCCTGAGTTCCCAAAAACTATGTTGTTTGATTAGCGCTCTTTGTTGGTTGGCTGCTCTCCACATAAGAGAACCGAGAGGGTCCAAGTCAAAGTGAATGAGCAGGGAGGTTGTCCATCTAGGGTCATATTTGAGGTTCCAAAGCTTGGCCCACGGAGGAGCATTATTGGAGACCCAATTCCACCAGATTTTTCCCGAAAGAATTTCATTGTTTGTTTCTAGATCCCGAATTCCAAGGCCTCCTTCCTACTTAGGAATGATTAATGTTCTCCAATTGACGAGGGCCCACTTGTGATGGTTTCTGTCCCCTCCCCAAAGAAACATATGTTGCATATTTATGATGCACTTGAGGAACCGTTTGGGGGCAGCAAGGACTAAAAAGAGATAAAGAGGCATAGATTGGAGAACAGACTTGAGAAGAGTTAACCAGTTGACCAAGTTTACAGAGCGAAAGGTCCAAGAAGTGATTTTTTTCTCAAGTTTGTCTAGAATATCTCTCCAAGAGGCGTGTTTGATGGCAGAATCAATGAGAGGTGCTCCTAAGTATTTGGAATGGAGGGAGTAGGTTGTAAATCCAAGGATACAAGCTATATTACGCTGAGAGATGACATCTGTGTTGAAGAAGAATATATGGTATTTTTCTAGATTGATGATGGTACAAGAGGCTTCTGAGAAGGAGTGGAGGATCTTCTTGAACTTTCGGGTCTCCTGAACGGAGGGGTGACCAAAGAGAAGGTTTTCATACGTGAATTATTGGTAGGAAATGGGGGGACTGCCATGAAGTGAGAGGCCTTTGATGTGACCTGTGTTTACCTTGGCATGGATCAGGCGGCTCAAGCCTTCAGCCATTAGGATGAAGAGAAAAGGTGATAGAGGATCTCCTTGAAGGATGCCTCGAGAGAAAGAAAAAGTGGTAGAAGGATACCTGTTGCTAAGAATGGACAAAAAAGACGAGGAAGTAAGGGCTAAGATCCAACGAGTCCAATCCTGACTGAAACCAAAAGCAAGAACAATTTTTTTTATGAACTCCCAAATGAGTTTGTCAAAGGCCTTGGAAAGGTCCATCTTAATGAGAATACCAAGGGCTTTGGTGACTTTCAAAGAATGAGTGACTTCGTGGGAAAGGATGATTCCATCCAATATTTGGAAACCTTCAACATAGTATGTCTACTCAAGGGAGATGAGAAGAGGTAGGAGGGGCTTGAGCCTATTATAAATAAATTTCATGATAATTTTGTAAATGATGTTGCAGAGAGATATTGTCCTGAACTTACTAGGCTGGGTAGCGCTTTTCAACTTGGGGATAAGAGTGAGGAAGGCGTAGAGTTGAGGGAAGGGAGTACCCATCTCTTTTCTCTAGACTCCTCCACCAACTCCAACACTTCTTTCTTTAGAAGATCCCAATAGAAGTGGACGAAATTGATGGTGAAGCCATCAAGCCCCAGAGAAGTACCATCAGCCATAATTTGACCATTGATTCCACTTCTTTAAGGGATATGGGCTTCATAAGGGTGGTATTGTGGTCCTCATTGAGGATTTTCATAATTGTAGCAGTGACCTGCTCTATGGATTGAGCCCTGGAGGGGACGGTCTCTGTGAGCATATCTTTGTAGAAGCGAACCAGCTCTTGCTCAATGTTCCCGTGAGCCTCGAGATGAGTACAATCCTCATCTTTTAGGGAGGAAATGCGATTGGTCATGTGGTGGTGGATGGTGGTACGGTGAAAGAAAGCAGCATTGCGTTCCCCCTCTTTTAACCATTGCGCACGATATTTTTGTTTCCACAAGATATCTTCCTGCTCACACCGTTTGTCTAGCTGGCTCATTCGGTCTTTTTATTTGGTTTTATGAGCTTCAGAAAGGCCCTGAGTCATGATGATCCATTGGACCTCCTCCAGGTTGCTCTTGGATTGGAAGATGTTTCCGAAGGTGTGATGGTTCCAACTTATGAGCTTGGATTTAAGAATTTTCAGCTTCTGTTGCATGATTTCCATTTTAGAACGGCCCTCTACCTGAATCTCTGACCACCAAGCATTGATAGTGTCTCGAAAGTCTGGATGGGTCAGCCGTAATTTTTCAAAGCAGAAGGGCCTTAGGATGTTTGTGCCCATGCATTTCCAGGAGAGAGAGATAGGACAGTGGTCTCAACCCGCAGCCGGAAGGACCTCAGTGGTTAACATACCCCCCGTGTTGATTAAGATTTCGGAGACAATGAAGCGATCCAGCCTCTTTTATATTCATTTCTCACCTCCTTGATGGTTACTCCAGGTAAAAAAACCCTAAGAAGTGTTGAGATCCACCATATTATAGTTGTTGATGAAGTTTTTGAGGCCGGTGTCCTCATTGGTGAGAATATTTATGCCACCTTTCTTCTCCCTAAGGGAGGTAATCATGTTGAAGTCGCCACTAATAATGATAGGATAATTGAGGTGTTGAGAGTTAAACCAGTGCAAAAAGTTGAGGAGCATGAGTTTGTGGGACGCGACCTGGGTTCCATAGATGTTAAGCAAAACACCATGGAAGCTAGTTCCTAAGAGTTGGAAAGAGGCAGAGAGGGAGTGAGTAGAGGAGGAAAAATCCCCAAGGGTGATGAGTGAGGGATTCCAGGCAATGGCTAGGCCACCCGAGGCACCAGCAGTGTCAATGGCCATACAACAGCTTCCTTTCCAAATTTTGGCCATGAGGGTTTGAATAGTAAGGGTAGAGCATTTTGTTTCTTGTAGAAAGAGGACCGTGGGCAGGCCTTGAAATTTTTTCCTTTTCAACATCCTATGCTTAGAGGTACCATTTAGGCCTCCCACATTCCAGGAGATGAGCTTCATTGAGAAACAGGCGAGAGGGAAGGGAAAAATTCCATTAACTGCACATATTGTCCAAACTCAACAAGCTTGGTGCCAAGTATACTGACTCTTTGGAGATCAGTTTAATGCCCTCGCTTCTTGCCATCTTTTAGATCTTTGTGCTTGTCTTTCTGAGGAGTGTTGAGGACACCTAGTTTGTTTTCCCCCTTAGAACGTGCTAAAGCCTCTTTTAAGAACTAAAATCTTTCTTGGTACAGGCATCCTCTGGGCCTAAGAGATCAAGATATCCTAGCTCAATATCATCCATTTCCTCATCCATCATAATTTCTGGGCATGTGGTACCCTTTTGGGAAGGCAGAGCCATTTCCTGCTTTTCAGTTGTCTCTGAAGATCCTAGGGGTTTCATCCTGGGAGGAGATGAAAGTTCCTCCATTGGCGTCAAACATTGGCTAGTTTGGGGTTCCGATTGCAAGTGGTTGGGGATGTATTCACCAGGTTTTTCATTTTCTAATGGATTCCCCGGGGTTTCTTCAAGGACTGCGAATTTTTTGCTAGTGGCGGGTCTGCTGAGACTTTGTCCTTTGTTGGGCTAGGGGGATTACAGCGATGGCGCTTTTTCTTGTTGATTCTTTGAAATCCTTCTTCATCTAGACCTTTTCCTAAGGTATCAATGGAGGTGGACTGATTTCGGGGAAATTACCGGTAAAGATTCCCATGCTCATGACATTTACGACTTTGGAAGGGAACATGCTCGTAGTAGAGAGCTTGGATCCATTCATAGTATTTGTGCATGAGGTTGATGGAGTCAGGAAGGGCCTAAGCAATATGCATATAAATGCAGATATGAGCATAGGAGGTGTACTTACTGATTTTTTCTGCTCACCCGATCTGACATAGCTGCCGAGGGAGTTTCCTATGTCGTTGAGAGTTTCTTCATCCTAGTACTCCTACGTCAAGGAATACATGCGGATCCACACCAGGGCCCAAGTGAAGTATTCCTAATATAGAAAATAGCATGTCACAATTAGAAAAATAACAACTGAATTCTAGCATGAAATAGAAATCTTAACCAAATCAAACAAGAATGGAGACTGGAATTGAACAAAACTAAGAAAAAAGACTAGATTTTTCACTTGGTCACACCTATAGGGGCTAAACTAGCGAACAGTTGTGATATATTGGGACCAAACTAGCAATTAGTATTTCCTCTAGGGAATAAAGGGGTGACCAAAGCCTGAAACTTATAAGAAAAATAACCAGAAACACACACAATTGAGGCAAAAACTGAGGATTTTCAACTAGGTTTCCTACCAAGAAGTGAATGACAACTAACAACAAGAAAAATAGCAAAAATGCTATGCTAATAACCTATCAATGAGGCTAGAAAAATTTAAAACAACTAAGGATGAACATTGGATTCATCCCTAATTGAGTCGATAAATATGTTGTGTATGATTTTCCACACACATGTGAAAAATACACCTACTGAGGGGTTGTGTGATCTTTAGTAGTAGATCAATTAGGATGGAAATTAAAATAAACTAACTGAGTGCCAACTTCTTGAAAGAAAACCTGGTGGGAATTTCCTTGTTAACCTATTATTTAACCTTTGATAAGCTTCAGTTTTCTCCTAGTGAATTCAAAGTCCCAACTTAGGGTTGGAACCTTGTTGAGAGGTTAATGAACAAGGCATCCTATGGTTGGGTGGAGTGTGCCTCACACGTAGTCAGTTTCCCAAGTTATCTTTATACATATAACTAATTGATGCTTTGTTTCAGCTTCAATATTCTTATTGAATTTATATAAATATATATGAATGGAATTTGTTTAAAGGATTGAATTAGCATTATTTGTTTTTAAATGAAGCTTGGTGAACTATGGTTAAAATCTGTTCATGTTGGGTGTGAAATCGTACTAATCCATTCTTATTTGAATTTCTATGCATTTGTATTTGTTCTATACCAGAATGATCTATTTATGAAATTTGCATATTAATATATGAAAGTGGTATTCTTATATATTGAATTGTCATGACAATGGGTTAAATATGTGACTAGTTAAATATGTATGCAATTTTCATGTTAATATCAGAAAATTGTCTGCCTGAAATTAATTTCTATGAAAATATAGGAAAGGGAATTCAAAGGTTTTCATATTTATGCTAATGGTGTTCAAAATGTATGGGAACCTGTTATGGGTGGTCATCATGTGTGTTGAAGTTTCCTTCTAGTGTGGATGTGTGCTTTTTAAATAGAAAATGAAAGAGTGGTTAATGCTCCCAGACTATATCAATTTTATTATTTCTATAAATTTCTATGAATTTGAATAAATGAAATGTTTACTATTTGCATTAAAATGAAGCTCGTAAACTAAATGATTAAGCTTGGCTTATATTGCATGAGAATTATATTTGAATATTCTAGATTGAATTATGTTTCCTCTATTTAATTATTGGACAAGAGTTTCATGGCTAAAACATTTATGAAGAACATAAATTTTTATGTTAACTTTGTTACTAAGCATAATGTTGTTTTTTAATTTTGTTTATGAGTTAATGATCTATGAAAGATCTGGTTTATGAAATAGATAGAATGAAAATCTTATATTTTGGCTTATCCTGTAATTTATTTCATATATGTGTTTTCACCATTTCATTTAAACTAGAAAATCCATCAATTCCTATTAATGGAATTGTATCCATAATATTTGACTAAATGTGGTGAATTGTTCATGTTTGGACGTTCATTTAACCAATAAAGTGTATATGAGATAAGCTTAGCGTTTTTTTCCTTTTGTTGTAGGAATTATGATTGTTTTTTAGTTTTCAGAAACCTTATCTAGGTTGTCTATAGAAGCAAACTTAGGTCTGTAATCCTTTATCCCTAGTAGGACAATCTAGAAATTGTTTGGTCGGTTTCTATATAAACTTGCATATATGATTAAGTGGTAAATTCCAGTTTTAAGGCTAGAAATTGCGCGTGTTTTTTTATTAATTCAAATATCATGCATTAACATGTTCAAATGAATTTGGATAATTCCAAGTAAAGAGTTGTTAAAGGCCTTCCTTTAATTGTTAGAAACATGTGTGTGTTACAAAGTCACAACGGGGTATGTTATAGCTTATACTTATCATTGGATTTCTGCAAATTATCATGAACTTGTTGTTGGATTTGATGGATCCATTCAAAAAAAAAATCTACTCAATCAACCTCACTTTGTGCATGAGAGGATCCATCCTATGTAGAATCAATATGTAGCACTACAACAATTAGGGATAATGATTGGAACCCCAAGCACACCTGAAAGGGGTTGTGGCCAATAGATCCATGAAGGACTCTATTCTAGCTATGTAACATAGGGAAGGATCACATCCCAAGTGCTTGGATGTTTGGATTTGGAAATTATCAGGATATGCACAATCATTTGGTTGACCACCTCTATATGTCATGTATGTCCATTATTTTGGGTGTGGAAGGTAGTTGATTTGGTCGGGTAAGTGTCCTTCATCAATCATAGGTTGGACCAAAAAGTATTCAGGAATCTATTTTCTTGATTTTAAATAATGTTCCAAGGGAGGAAAAAATGAACCCAAACATGCTTGAAGAAGAGATTAGTAGTGGTCTCTACTATGATGTTCTTATTACAAGGAGTCAAAATTGCCATCTTCGAGAATCGGTCAATAACCACAAATAAACAGTCATTTCCATACTTGGTTGAAGGAAAACCAAACATATAGTCTATTGGGTTAGATTCCCAAGGTCTTTCTAGGGTAGGAAATGGAGTGTACAATCCCTCTTTCTTGATGGTATGTTTGGCAATGGCACAGATGATGCACAATTTGATGTACTTGTCAACATCTTGTCGGAGCTTTTCCTAGTAGAAGCAATTTTTCAATACTACCACTTTATTCTCTACACCAAACTTCCCTACCACTCGATTGCAATGAGCCTCCCATATCATATTCTCACATTCTTCTGAATAAATAGAAAGGTGGCCAATATGGCATAAATTTTCATCCTCGAAATGAAAGCTTAAGACCGCTTTTCCTGCATGCAATGTCTAATAGGTAACAACAAAGTTAGGGTCTATGTTGTACAACTGGGCCACCTTGTTACAACGTAATTTTCCACCTTGTGAGCACCAGCACTCTTTGGCCTTTAGGATCCATTTTATTGACTTGGATCCACCTTATATCCTTCAGACACACCATTTCCCTATTTTTTCCCCTGTACGCTAGTTGTGACACTTCAGTGAGTGTACCCACAAGTTGCATCACTATAGCCCACGGGTAGCATGTAAAATGGTAAAAATCACTAGTTAATTACTTTTTACTCCCAAAAAGCCGTCTTAGGGTGACCTTTGGCCCTCCATTTGCCCCGAAACGCCTCGATGTGTCATTTCACTTACCTTTGGGATGACTATATATTGATCACATATGGCATATGGAAGGGGGGAGAAAGAGAGAGAAAGATAACTCTAGTGGATTTTTGCCACATCTTGAGTCTACACTCATTGATCCTTGTTGTTGTGAACCTCTTATGTTCACCTTACAAACTCCTATCATAGTTTGAGTTTGCCATTGCATGGAAGATTGAAGTGGTGGAGGCACAAGTGGAGAGACCCAGTTCTCGGTTCAGATTGGTTGCCGACAAGAGGTCGTATCACATTGTACTTCTGGTTATTCATTAATAGAAATACTCATATTCTCGTCCATTAATGTTATGAATGTTGTTTATATTACATTGGGTTGCATTTACTTATGATATCATGGACCATTGCTATTGATGATGTTAATGTTGTTTATATATTATATGCGCTTGTTGTATATTGATTGTCAAGACTAATTTGCAGGTTCAAGTGCAGGAGTTGAAAGCTCCAACGGGGATCTACATAAAACGTTGGATCAAGGTTGGTTATATTATTCATTATCTTAGCATTGTCATTTATATAGCATAGCATTGAGAATTGAGTTAATTTCTAGCAGTCAGTTGTCTGTTGTGGTCTACCCCAAGCCATAGGAAGTTTTCTCCATAACAGAAATGGTGACTCCACTGGGGAGAACATCCATTTTTGGGGATTTTTAGGTTTAGTCCTTGTTTAGAGTTGTTGTGTGTCGAGTCTCTATGCCATTGGTTGGTCGTTATGATACACTATAGAAAACACCCTTTTTCCGAGCCATTGGGCTCTTTTTCTACTCATTTTATTTTCCCTGTACGCGGGTGAGCCTTGTTCTGCCCGCGTCTACCCGCCTTTGTCTACACTGTAGCCCACGGGTACCCACTATTATTCCTTCGAAAGTAGCATACAACTCTGGGGGTGATTGGTTTATAGCCTTTGGTTGTTGCTGGGTTGGTTTTGAGTGTTCCTGAGTCTTCTTTGGCCTTGTTCCTGATTGTTTCAAGCCTTGTTCGTGACCAGAACTCCTCTTTTCTCTTGGTTTTGAGCCTTGTTTGTTTTTACCCATTTTTTATTTTTTAACTTATTACCTTGGTTGAGTCTTACTGTTTGGGATCTTCTATGTTGTTTGAGTGATCTCCCTTGCATTTCTGTAACTGAATAGTGAGATTTTGCTTGCATTTTTCATTTCATTATATTGAAAAATAGAAAAAACATAGTTTTGCATTTTCCTTTTGCTTATAAGTGAAAATACAAATAAAATTTACTTTTATGTACTGCATTTTGCATCTGAGTGCTTGTGCTTTCATTTAGGTTCTACTTGTGCATCAAAAATATAAAAGAGTTTCATTTTTATTTCAAAACCATTGGATTGATTTTCATTCTAGTGGCATTGTTTTTATTGGATAGATGAGTCTAGAGTTTGACGATTTTGCATACTATTGAGTCATATACATCACTAGTTTCACGACCATATCCTTTGAGTAACCAGAGCGATTAAAATTAATGCTTAGTCTTAAAATTGATGAGAACGATTTTATTTATAGGGTACACCAACTAGCATAGTTTTAGAGTCTTGGAATAGATCATTGTGAGTAAACAATCCAAGACTACTAGACGAAACATTATGTGTTTGACCAGGGAGTGGTGAAATCCATGGTATACATCGGTGTTCTCAGGAAGCTCTACTCAGACTAGAGTTAAGCATGAGGTCACAGAAGGTTGTTTGCAGAGATAGCCCTCCAATACTGGCTGAACGTGGGAGATATTTCAAGGGTTTGTTCGTATCTGGGGACTCTTGGGGGATTTGACCCTCTTAAGCTTTGGGCTTAGCTACCTTTCCCATACGACTGATCCCACCTACAACTGTCCCCCTGATCATCGGTTATACTATGGTGACCATAGTTTCCTTACCTAGGTATCGCATAGGGTACTTGCAGTGGTTATACTATTTGTGTCCTGAGTCATATAGGGGTTGGAAAACACAGTTGTTTGTTGCCGAGGGTTACGGCCCTTTGCACGCAGTGAAGCCTGGGAACATCTATAACTGATTCTGTTACCTCCAGCTACAGTTTGGGAGTCTCAAGCCTCTCCTAGGCGAGACATACCGACTCTAGTGTCAGGAGCTCATTTAGCCACTATGTTTGTCTGCTCTTAGTTGTAGTTTCTCTAGGTGTGTGCTCTTGATTTTCTGTTTTAGATCGGTAGTTTGGTCATTAGGGGACGTTTTAATTTTATAGTCTCTCTAGAGATATCATGGCGCGGAGTCCTACTCTCAACCGATCTCGTCGGTTGGCTGGTTTACCAGCTGCTGAGCTTTCACGTCGTGTCGAGAGGGGACGCCAGCGGGCTCCCTCTGAGTCTTCGGATTCTTATGAAACATTCGTCATCGACGCTATGAATGCACATTCTGGCATGGGAGAAATCCCTACTAGTCCATCGAGTAGATTCAAACACACTTCATACACCCCTAACCCTCGAGAGGCGTGGGGGGGTGATCCACTTGAGACCCAACCTATTTGTTTGGTCCAGATCCACCCGAGACTCAACCTAGTTTGTTTGGTCCAGATCCAACTGAGGACGACCCATTCAATCCTTTATATCCACATGGTTTCCATTATGGGATGCCAAAGTTACATAATGACCCAGGTGCTACGACCAACCCTACCATGTTCTCTTTTGGTATGCCTAATTACAACACAGTTGATCCTTCCATTGCTTTTGGTAGTCATGTTGGCACTAGTCATGGTGTTAGCAACACTGCACCCACTGGGGGAAATACCCTCACCAGGGGCACCACTTTTTCCACTCACACACATAGTATGGGGACCGGTCATGTTCCTCCTAACAATGAAAATGTTGGAAGACGGCCGCCTCCTAGGACTACCCAACCTAATAGGAACATCGTTCGCAACACAACTTGCCATCCACAACACATTACACATGCCTCTACCTGTCAACCGAGGACCACTTTTGCAAATATTAACATTCCTCCCAGTCACGGGGGTGGACATATACCGTACACTTTTACATCTGTTGCTGCTACTAGTAATGCCAATGTAGGATGTGGGAATATACCTCATACTCATGGTCACAATGCCACCATTCCTGCTACTATTAACACCAATGTTGGGGTTGGGAATACATCTCATGCTTATGGTCACCACACCACTGCTCACGCTACTAATAATGCTTACGTAGGGGGTGGGAACATACCTTACCATCATGGTCATTACAACACGGTTCCTGCTATGAATAGTACGTATATGCCCCATAATTATGGTGGCAACCCTTACTACAATACAGTCGGTGCTGACCATTAGTAAAACCCACCTGAATATGGTGCTCAAAATGCATATATACCTGCTTACCCTTACACGGGCCAGGTCGGAGGAGGTTATCAACCTTATGGACATGGTCAAGCTTATGGTCAATTAGGCCCGTATACTCAGCATTTTTATGGTCATGGTAAAGCTTATGGTCCTTCGTATCCATCAAGTCCTTACAATCAACCATTTATGGGAGCTCATAATCAATATTTCCAGTCGCAACTCCCGTTCCTTGCACGTTTGAATCTTTCGGATCTTTCAAAGCTCACGAATGATCTGGTGTGTCATGATCCTAATTGGCCTCCGTTCCCTACCAAGCTCCCTTTGCACATTCCTAAGTTTGAAGGGAAGAGTGGTGAGGATCCAGGTGACCATGTCACTACCTTTCACCTTTGGTGCTCATCCAACTCATTGAATCATGATTCCGTTCGATTACGACTATTTCAATGCACCCTCACGGGGGCAGCTGTGAAGTGGTATGTTGAGTTGCCTGGGGGCACTTATAGGGGTTTCAATGAGATATCTTTGGTTTTCTTGGATCATTTCCAGTTGTCGGTTCATTATGATACTAATACTGAACTTTTGTCTACCTTTCGTCATAATAAGGCCACGCATATTTCTAACCATGTTTAAGAGTGGCGTCGACATAAACGATTAGTGAAAGCCAACATTCCTCCAGAGTTTCTATTGGAATGGTTCCTCAAGTCCTTACTTCCATATATTGCTAAGGATGTTTCAATGTCCGGTATTATGACTGAGGAACAAGCCATCTTTAAAGTCTAGCAGTTAGATTTACTATACTCTTAGTCTAGCATTTTGTATGACATTATTCTTGACGCACTACAAACACGACATGAGCCCAAGTTAATTCCTAGACCGCATGTCGATGGCATTGTGGGATCCTCAAGTACTTGTCCTGTATATTTGGTGGCTGATCAAATGCAAAATTTGTCGCTTAACCAGTCTACTCCTGAACAGTTTCACACCTTGTCAACTTCCACCCTGTCGTCCGATGTACACACTTTGCAATTGACGAACCCATCGGGTAACCAGCAGCCTGGTGGTAAGAAGAAGGGAAGAAACAATCTTAAGGGTGGAAACATCAGGAACAATAATAGTAATCGCAATACCCCTCGTAAGGAGAATTCCAACCCTCCTCGGGAAGGCGTAAATGCTGGCAAGGACCGTAAACCTAGGTGTAAGGTGAAATTCCCTTGCAAGCTTTGTGGGGAATACCATCTTACTCACTTTTGTCCTCGAATAGAAGAAGCATCGAAGCATCTTGCACAGATCCCAGCTGTGTTGAAGGATCCCCTTCCTCATCATCAAAACATGGCTTCGCATGCTCCCGATACTGGTTATGGAACTAATGAGACTACAACATCTTCTTCCAATACTAGTGGCTATGGATGCGTGAATATGGTCCAATCAAAGGTTAGTGTAAGTACTCAACAATGCAATTATGGTGCACCACAACCTAATATGGGGAATGAACCTCCCGCTCCTCCTGATAATTCCTTGCATATCGAGAAGCCTTCTATTATGCCGCGAATACCAAAAGGTGTTCTCAAGAACTCTACGCATAATCCTAATGCTTGACCATCCCAGACCTACTCCATTGTAGAAGATTTAGGCCAAACTCCATGTGCCATGTCGGCTCTTGAAGTTTTACAGGTGTGTCCTTCTCAAAGGCATGCCCTTTTGAGTGCATTAGGAGTTCAGGATGGGGGGATTCCAAACCTTATCAAGTTTGACACTACTGATATTCAACCTCGCTTACCTTACCATGTGGCTTTTCAAATCTATGTAGAGTACCTTCATAATTTTTTCAAGAGAATGGTGGTTGACGAAGGTGCTTTTGCGTCAGTGATGTCTTTAGCTTGTTGGAAAGCTCTTGGCCCTCCTCCTCTAATCACATCTAGGACCGTGCTCATTGCATTTGACGGTCGCTCATTTAAGCCACATGGGATTATCCCTTCCCTTGTTGTCCGCTTGGTAGGTAAACCTATGCCTATTCAAGTCGAGGTGGTTGATGCACCCATCGACTACAACCTTCTCCTAGGTCGAAATTGGATGTACATTATGAAAGTTGTCTCATCTACTGTATTTAGATTTATTTGCTTTCCACATGACGGCAAGATTATGACAATCGATCAGCTGGATTTCGTTAATCCTTCTCCCACAGCATCCACAGGATTAGTGGTCCCCCAAGTTACAGATTCTCAGCCGGCAACTGGGAACATGGGTGTCGGATTATACCGCTCATTCATGGGATCTTATCATTTCCCTTCACCCATTAAGATTATTGGAACAATTTTCGACGATGCGTCTCCTCCATTACATAATGTACCGTTCCAGACTTCATATTTTGATGATCCATGGACCTTACAGTCCATGAGTTCTATGTTTGGATACATTGCGCACGTCGGGATGTCTATGCCACTGTGTGCTGCTGAGCTTGCTTATTAAGATATTCAACAGCCATTATAGAGCTGGATCTCTCCTATTCACGGACAGAGGAGGAAGATCCTGTTATGTTGTTGGTTTGGGAAGCTAACTCATCTTGTTGGCACGATTGCCTTGATGGTACTTTACCTTCAGATGAAGATATTATCGAGGCCATGTGTGGTAGTGAGAGGCCTTGGGAGGATATGCGTCATCGCTCTTATTTCCTTCCCAACCTTGATCTTTCCGAGCAAGAATAGTTTAAGACAACTCTTACCGAGATGGTTGGTCACCCTGTGGCTCTTTTGGGGTCACATGAGATTTATGTGGAGGGGAACATGGCCAATATTTCCCTGACTATACCGATCAACATCTCTCACACTCCCAGAAAGATTGAGAACATTTACATTGACAATGATTGCTCTTCTGAGTAGGTTGCCATTTAAATCGAATTGTTTATAGAGCTTAGGGAATCTTTCACCTAGTCATATGAGGAGATGCCAGAAATAGGCCCCAGTATTTTCTAACATGAGATTAGAATGTATCCTCATGCTAAACCGGTTCGACAACGTCTTCATGCCGTTAACCCTAGGAAGGAAGCTGCTATCAAGGTAGAGGTCGAGAAACTGCTCAAGGCTGGTTTTATCTACCCCGTTCCCCTTACCAAATGGGTGACAAACCCCATTCCTGTGGATAAGAAGCAAGGAACAATCAGCATATGCATTGATTTTAGAGACTTGAATCGTGGATATCCGAAAGACAATTTCCTGACTCCATTCATTGATCAGATCTTCGATGTCTGTGCGAGAAGTGATATTTTTTCATTCATGGACGGCTTTTCGGGGTATAACCAGATTCAAATCAAACCCAAGCACCAGAATAAGACTACTTTCATTTGTCCCTGGGGCACATTTGCATACTGAAAAATGCCCTTCGGCCTTAAATATGTCGGAGCTACATTTCAGCGTGCCATGACCTATGCCTTTCACGACCTTAAAAAGATTATGGAGGTTTTCTTGGATGATCTTGCTAGACATTCTCACAAGAGAGTGGACAACCCCAAGCACCTCGGTTTGATTCTTGAATGATGTATACGCTACAAGATTCGATTGAATCCCAATAAATGCATCTTTTCTATGAGGACAAGTCACCTTCTAGGATTCATAGTTTCGAAAGAGGGTATTAGAGTCGATCCCCTTAAAGTTGAGGCAATACTTTGGTTGCCTCCTCCGCGCAACTTGTTTCAACTTCAGAGCCTCCAAGGGAGAGCTACTTTTCTATTTCGCTCTGTAGTCAATTATGCTAGTCTTACAAAAGGTTTCACGCGTTTGTTGAAGAAAGACACGCCATTTATCTGGGATGAGCGATCCCAACAGTCTTTCGATGCCCTTAAGAAAGCTTTGGTATCAGCCCCTGTTCTTAGTCCACCCGACTTCGCACAAGATTTTATACTTTATGTGGCTGCATCTCAAGAGATGATTGGCATTGTCTTAGTTCAGGTTGATGATATACTCGTTGAGCATGTGATCTATTAACTTAGTCTAAATCTAGTAGACTCTGAACTGAGATATACTCATGTGGAAAAGTTGGTGCTTGCGACTGTCCATGCATTCCAACGGTTACGAAAATATATCATGCTTAGAACCACCACGGTTGTATTGCATATCAATCCATTTCAGTTCGTGCTATCATGACGTCTCATAGGGGGGGAGTACAATAAATGGATTGCTATCCTCCAGGAGTTTGATCTCGATTTTGCTTCAGTGAAATTAGTGAAATCCTTGGTCTTTTTTGAGGTTATGTCGGACCTTCCGAGACTTGATGAGGATGTCGTTCATGAAGTTTCCTTTGTGGATGAACACTTATTTCTTATCTCGTCAGAGGACCCTTGGTATGGAAATGTCATTCTATATCTCCAAACTTTGAAGTTTCCTTTGCATTATTCACAAGATGAGCGACGGCGTGTGAAACATCACGCTAAAGATTCTACGACTACGACTGCTAACTAGCATGTCCCTCCTAACACGGGGGGTGGGCACATCCCCAACACTGGGGGTGGGCACATTCCCAACACGAGATGAGGGCACATACCCTACACTAGGGGTGGACACATTCCCAACACTGGGGTGGGTACATTCCCAACACTAGAGGTGGGTACATTCCCAACGCTGGGGGTGGGCATATTCCTAATGCTGGGGGTGGAAACGTACCCTATAATTACGGTCATTACTCAACATCTCCTGCTACAACTATCACTTATATGCCCCATCAATATGGTGGCAATCCTTCTTATAATGCAACCGGTTATGGCCCTTATTACAACCCTCCTCACCATGGTACTCACAACACATATATGCCTTCGTACCCTTATATGGGTCAAGGTGGGGGAAGTTATCAACCCTATGGTAATGGTCATGGTTTAGATAATCCCTACGATCCACTAGGATAGCCTCTTTTGGGAGCCTTTAATCAAGCTTCACAGCCACCGCTCCCGTTTCTTTCTTGTCTGAACCTACCCAATCTTTTGAAGCTTACGAATGATCCGGTGTGTCACGATCCTTCTTGGCCTCCAGTCCCTACCAAGCTCCCCTCCGACATTCCAAAGTTCGAAGGGAAGAGTGGTGAGGATTCAGGTGATCATGTTACGACTTTTCACCTTTGGTGCTCCTCGAATTCATTAAATGATGACTCTATCCATCTGAGACTATTTCAATGCACCCTCACGGGGGAAGCCGCGAAGTGGTATGTCGAGTTTCCTGGGGAAACCTACATGGTTTTTAATGAGATAGATTTGGTTTTCTTAGATCACTTTCAGTTGTCGGTTCACTACAATACTGGCACCAATATTTTATCTACCTTTCACCAGAATAAGGCCACGCACATATCCGATCATATTCAGGAATGCCGTCGACGGAAGAAGCTAGTGAAAGCCAACACTCCTCCAGAGTTTCTGTTGGAATGGTTCCTCGTGTCTTTTCTTCCATATATATCTAAGGACGTTTCGGTATCTGGTATTACGACGGAGGAACCATCTATATTCAAATCCTAGCAGCTAGATTTAATCTACGCTCAATCGAGCATCCTGTATGATATTATCCCTGACGCACTGTGTTCACGACATGAAGCCAAGCATGTTCCTGAACCATTTGTTGATGGCATTGTGGGATCCACAAGTACTTGACCCGTAGACTTGGTTACCAATCAAATGCATATTTTTTCTATTAGCCAGTCTACCCCTGGACAAGCTCACGCCTCGTCCACTCCTACCCAGTCGTCTGATGTTCATTCTATACAGATGGAAAACCCATCAAGTAACCAGCAACCTGGTGGAAAGAAGAAGGGGAGAAACAACCATAAGGGTGGGAATAATTCGAATAATGGAAGTAATCGAAACACTCCTAGGAAAGAGAATGCCAACCCTCCTCAGGACGGTGGAAATGTTGGTGGGGACCGTAAGCCGAGATGTAAACTGAAATTGCCTTGCAAACTTTGTGTGGAGGATCAGCTGACTCACTTGTGTCCTCGAATTCAAGAAGCATCGAAGAATCTTGCACAGAGCCCAGCTGTGTTGAAAGATCCCCTTTTGCATCATCAAAATATGGCTTCAAATGCTCTTGCTACTGGCTATGGGACTAATGAAACTACAACGTCTTCTTCTCAGGCCGGTGGCTACAGATGCGTGAACATGGTCCAATATCAGTCTAGTGTTGCTACTCATAAATGCGATTATGGTGCACCACAACTGAATATGGGGAATGAGCTTCCTCCTCCTCTTGACACTTGATTGCATATCGAGAAGCCCACTACTATGCCGCGGATACAGAAAGGTGTTCTTAAGCGCTCGGCGCACAATCCCAATGCCCGAGTCGCCCAAAACTACTCTATTGTAGTTGATTTGGCCCAAACTCTATGTTCCATGTCGGCTCTTGAGGTGTTACAAGCATGTCCTTCACAGCAGCACGCCCTCTTATCTGCTTTAGGAGTTCGGGATGAGAATAGCCCTAGCGTCATTAAATTTGATACTACTAATGTCCAGCCTCACTTACCTTACCATGTAGCTTTTCAAATCCATGTAAGGTGCTTGGATAAGTTTGTTAAACGCACAGTAGTTGATGAAGGTGCTTCCACCTCAGTAATGTCGTTGGAATGTTGGAAGGCTCTTGGCTCTCCTCCCCTGTCTAAATCTATGAATATGCTTACTGCGTTCGATGGTCAGTCCTTTAGGCTGCATGGTATTATCCCTTCCCTTGAGGTCCACTTAGGTGGGAAATACGTGCCTATTGAAGTCGAGGTAGTTGATGCGCCTATCGACTACAACCTTCTACTGGGAAGGAATTGGATCTACACTATGAAAGTGATCGTATCCTACGTATTTAAAGTTATCTGCTTTCCTCATGAAGGAAGAATCATGACGATCGATCAACTAGACTTCCCTAGTTCTAATTATGTAGCATCCCCGGGAACTGTTGTTCCCAAGATCAAATATTCTCATCCGGCAACTAGGAACATTAGTGTAGGATTGTATCCATCCTTAATGGGATCATTCAACTTTGTTGCACCAATTGCTTTTATTGGAACCATTTCCAATAGTGCATCTTCCTTATTGAATAATGTACCATTCTGAACCTCGTATTTTAATGATTCATGGACTATACCATCCACGAGTATATCGTCTAGAGACATTTCACACGTTGGAATGGCTATGCCGCTATCTGCAGCTGAGCTTGCTTACTGTTGAATTCTACAATCCACTACAGAGCCGGATCCACCCTCTTCAAGGATGGAGGAGGAATATCTTGTTATGCTGCTAGCATGGGCAACCAACTCGTCTTGCTCGCATGATTGTATCAATGGTACTTTACCTTCGGATGAATCCATCATTGAGGCCGTGTGCGGTAGTGATAGGTCATGGGAAGATTTGCATCATCAATCTTATTTTCTTCCTAACCTTGATCTTCTTGAGCAAGAAGAGTTTAGGACGACTCTTACAAAGAACGTTGGTCACCCTGTGGTTCCTTTGGATTCACACGGGATTTACATGGAGGGCAATATGGCTAGTATATCCCCAACCATACTGATCAACATCTCTCACACACCCGGGAATATAGAGAACCTTTATATTGGTGTTGATTGTTCTCCTGATGAGATCTGTATCTACACCGAACTGTTCAAGGAATTTCGGGACGTTTTCACCTGGTCATATGAGGAGATGCCAGGAATAGACCCTAGTATTGTCGAACACAAGAATAAGACATATCCCAATGCCAAGCTAGTTCGGCAACGACTTCGTGCTGTGAATCCTAGGAAGGAAACCATGATCAAGGAAGAGGTGGAGAAACTACTCCAAGTTGGTTTCATCTACCCGGTTCCCCTTACTGAATGGGTGTCAAATCATGTTCCTGTATATAAGAAGCAAGGACCCATCCGTGTATGCACAAACTTTAGAGATCTGAACCGCACATGTCCGAAAGACAACTTTCCCACACCATTCATAAATCAAATTTTGGATGCGTTTGCGGGAAGCAAGGTTTTTTCGTTTATGGACAATTTCCCCGGATATAATCAGATCCAAATAAAACTCGAGGACCAACATAAAAAGGCTTTCATATGTCCTTGGGGTACATTTGTGTACCAAAATATGCCCTTCGGCCTTAAAAATGTCGGAGCTACGTTTCAACGTGCTATGACCTATGCATTTCAAAACCTTAAGCGTATAGTGGAGGATTACTTGGATGATCTTGCGGGCCATTGTCGTAAGAGAGTGGACCAACCCAAGCACCTCCGCCTTATTTTCGAAAGATGTCGATGTTATAAGATTCGGTTGAATCCCAACAAGTGCATCTTTGTCGTGAGAACCGGTCGCCTTTTAGGGTTCATAGTTTCACAAGAGGGTATAAGAGTCGATCCTCTTAAGGTTGAGGCAATACTTCGGTTGCCTCTCCCGCGTAACCTAATTCAACTTCAAAGCCTCCAAGGGAGAGCCACTTTTCTACAACGCTTCGCAGTGAATTATGTTGGTCTTACCAAAGGTTTCACATGAATATTGAAGAAGAACACACCATTTATCTGGGATGAGCAACCCCAGCAGTCTTTCGACAATTTGAAGAAAGCTTTCATATCAGCTCCTCTGCTTAGTCCATCCGACTTTGCTAGAGATTTCCTTCTTTATGTGGTCGTGTCTCTTGATACGATTGGCATGGTCTTAGTTCAGGTATATGATGAGCTCCAAGAGCATGTCATCTATTATCTTAGTTGAAATATAGTAGACGTTGAGCTGAGATACACTCATGTGGAGAAGTTGGCGCTTGCGACTATCCATGCAGTCCAACGTTTATGTCATTACATCATGCTTGGGAAAACCACTGTTATAGAACATATCAATCTATTTCAGTTCATGCTATCACGACGTCTTATAGGAGGGGAGTACAATAAATGTATTGTTATTCTTTAGGAGTTTGATCTCAATTTTGCTTCAGCGAAGTCGATGAAATCCTTGGTTTTCGTTGAGCTCATGTCAGAATTTGCACAACTTGATGAGGACATCGTCCATAAAGATTCCTTTGTAGATGAGAATTTGTTTCTTATCTCATTGGAGGACCCTTGGTATGGCGATATTATTGTATATCTCCAAACTTTGAAGTTCCTTCGCACTATTCACGGTATGAACGACGGCGTGCGAACCACCAAGCTAAAGATTATGTCATCGTCGGCAACACTTTGTATCATCGGGGAAAGGACTCTATCCTTCGTTGTTGTTTGACTCATGAAGAAGCGGAGTTAGTGCTGAATGACTGCCACAGCGGGGCATGTGGTGGTCACTTATCTGGGCTTGTGATATCCCAATGCATCATGCGAGCAGGTTACTTTTGGCCTTCGATCTTTAAAGATTGTATGAATGCTGTGAAGAGATGTCATCCTTGCCAAGTGTTTTCTCGAAATATACACTCGCATCCAGGGCCCCTTCATCTGGTCATCACCGTCGGTCCCTTCACTAAGTGGGGAGTGGATTTCATGGATTGAAAACCAGCTTCGGTTGGGGGGAATCACCATATCATTTTGGCCGTGGACTACTTTTCAAATGAGTTGAGGCCATGCCTATCGTAAAATCCGATGGTGCTACAACAGCCCACTTCATGTTCAATCAGATTATTGCTCAGTTCGGTATTCCAAAAGAGATTGACACTAACCATGGTAGACACTTTCAGAACAAAATGATAGCGGATTTGTCACTCAAGCTTGGGTTTCATCAAGACCATCCATATTCTTACTACCCCCAAGAAAATGGTCAAGTTGAGGTAGTTAATAAGTCCTTAAAGACCATTCTCCAACATACCATCTAGCAAAGCAAGAGCAACTGGCATATTATGTTATATCCTTCTTTGTGGGCATATCGAATCGTAATCAAGACTGCCACCGGGTTCTCACCATTTCAGCTAGTGCATGGTGTGGAGTCTATATTACCGATTGAATGTGAAATCCCTTCGTTAAAACTTGCCATAGATCTCTTGCGTGATATGTCAGATGTTGAGCAACGTTTGATCCACCTTGAGCAGCTTGACGAGCAGCGTCGAGATGACATCGTGGTTATAGATGCCAACAAATGTCATGCGAAGGTTCAATATGATAGGTCTGTCCATCCCCAACAGTATGCTAAAGGTGACTTGGTCCTCTTGTATGACCAAGCTAAGGAAACCCTGGGGTCAGGCAAGTTTAACCCCATGTGGCACGCTCCTTACATAGTGAGGCGTGTCCTTGAGAAAGGAGCCTACGAATTGGAATATTATGAGGGGAACACCTTGAAGGAGACTAGAAATGGGCTCTACCTCAAGTGGTATTATGCTTGAGCTTCTAGCTCACGCTAATACTTTTGTATACTATTGTATAGTTTCTTCTGTACATAGTTTAGATTTCTTTTGGTTTTTTCCAGATCTGTTGATTCGATTCAGTTTGGTTGACAGATGTTAGCGAAATATCCTATGTTCTTAGGATTCATGGATGGTGCTAGCCGTCATACACAGCAACTTGCTTCTGTTGCATGGGTTATTTATTCACCGGACCATCAGATTGTGTCTTCAGGAGGTGCCTGTCTCAGTCCCACATCCAACAATGTGGCTGAGTACAATATCATAGTTGAGCTACTTTGGGATGCCATTTCGCATGGGATCCGGTCTTTAGAGGTCCGTCTGGATTCACAAGTGGTTGTGTCTCAGTTGAATGGTCAGTATCGCGTGAGGGATCCTACATTACTACGGAGGTTCTTAAAGGTAAGACTCTTGGAGTGTCGTTTTGTTTCCATTACATGCATTCATGTTCCAAGATGTTTTAATTATGTATCTGATGCATACGCTAATTATGTCCTAGATTGTCGTTTGTCACATTAATAAAGAAGAACACAAATAAACATTCATTCACACATTTGTACATACACATATAGTAGAACCAGATAACCATAGTTTTTTGTAAATAACATGTCCAAAAGGTAGTGTCACAGTACAAAACTGGAGCCTGTAGCTCTAAAAAATATACATAATCGATACAAAATATGGGACTCTGATATATCTAATCCCTAGTAGGAGGCCTAGCTGCCTCGGCAGGATGATTCTGATAGTAGTAGTAAACTGCTTGGGCTATCCACCACAGTAGTCGCACCCAGGTGCCTGGTACTCCCACAACATGTCATTGGATCGCCTCTGGAAGATGCTCCACCTCAATCATGGTTACTATGTTGGTCATACGCGACAAGTTGACCCGTAAGGTCTCTAATGTGTGCTTTGTTATAGCGTCAGCTACCTCTCCACCCCTACCCCATCGACGATGTCTCAGGAAGCCCTCTGGTCTTCGTGGACTAGCATCTGCGAGCAAACAGTGGAATGTCAATATGTGATACTACACCAAAAATATTTTTTTCATTTTCATATATAATAAAAAATCGCAAAAAATTAAATATACAAAAGGTAAAAAGAGTAACATACCGATGTCTCCAAACACGGCCCCTGGAGGAAGCAGCATGTCGCGATCGCCACGAAACTCTATCCCAACATGTGGGTAGTTGTCAATGGCAATGACCTGCCGATCCCACTAGTGGAAGAACTCATATGTATATGGTGACGCTTGTCGGCCACCACGCTGTCGCATCAGTACCTCATCCCACTGGGTCAAGGCTAGGTCAAGGAGACTATGCGGAGGGACTTCAACCCTTGGACTGATCCCTAGAACTCTCTCGAAGAAAAAGATACATAGTATACTTCCATATCCGAAGTTCTTTTCCTGCCCATGCCTGCACTCTGTTAACTGGGTCTTCATAGATGCTAGTAATGTTGTGCACCAGTCATATACTATGGGCCTCATGCACTCTGAGGCATAGAACATCACTGGCCTCGAAGCTTGTTGTAGCGATGTGAACCTGTAATCCTGATGAGATTGGACACTATGATCTTCATACTCAAACTAACTATGGCCCCAATGGGTACCTGAATTCCCACCTTTTGGGTGTCGGGAGGACAGTACCACTCTATGTAGTCGAGAATGGTGATCCCACCACCTACAGTGCAAGATCAAAGACTAGCCACCTCCCCTCGGAGGGACAACCCTGTAATGAAATATATGTCATCCACCTATAAGGAGAGTGTTTGACCATCCACGTTGAAGTTCTGAGTGTCTACGTCCCATTAATCTATCAGCCGACGGAGCAATTGGTTTTGGGACCTTAAACACCAAAGTTCTAGAATTTATAAAGGCCACATGCTTGTAGTGCCTGCTGTGTGGGAAAATCTTGGCTGCCCATCTCATCCACAACATCATGCTTTCTTTCCACCCACTCTAGAACCATCCTGGAGGAAGAAACAAAATATTTTTTAGCTTTTAACATTTAAAAAACCAACCTCATGGTCGTACCCACGGGAAAAAGAGTAGACAGGTGCATCTACTCGCAGTCAATGGTCTAGCAGGCCCTACCCGCGACTCGTAGAGCTGTAGCCCACGTATAGCGCCATGGAGGAGTAGGGATTTCCTAATAAAAATAATGGACCAATAAAAACTGAAATAAAAGCTATCAAATGAAAGAGGGGGATGAGATGACTAACCTGCTCCAGACGGTTCGTGAAATGGATGCCCACAGCTTCCAGAATCAACAACTGAACTTCGAAGGTGAAAACTAACCAAAACCACTATTTGGATGAAAATGAAAATGAACTAGTAAATAGTAAATTATTTTTACTATTTATAGTTTTGTAAACCCACTTTTCTATATTTTTCACCATTTTAAGCTTTTTCGAACTAATGAAATGTCTTGGAGCACTATTTTGAACAAATTTTTCCAATGAGAGTTGAAATTTTGACTGTTTTGTGCCTACGGTAGGTATATTTCACACCCGTCATATAGGTTAGATGTCATTTTCACCTACATTATGCATTTGACTTTTGACCATTTGTCATTAACCCTAGGCGCGACCCCGCTTTCTAACTGACACAGAACCTTCACATTGTTATAGAAGTGTCGTTATTTAGCGGTAGGGCTTGTCCAAACATGGGTGCCCTAGTTAGAGCCTTTTTATGCCTTTTGGAACCCATGTCGTTGTTTCTCCCTAGGATCGGGAGTCCTTTATAGTTACACCATGACTTTGCGATAAAGAATCATACTCTAATTTGTCTTATGTTGGTCATCTCGCATAAGAACTCCCCCATTTTTATTAAGTTGTGATTGCATTGCATCATCCTACTTGCTGCTTGAACCGTGTGCCGACTTTCGCTTACTCAATTGTTAGCCTGGTGCCTGAGCACTTCCTTTGTCGAGCCCTGTAGAGCTTTCATTTGCCTTTCACAATTTGATGACCTTTTGACCCTGAGGGAACACCCCCCCGAGTGTCCACAACCTGTACATGCTTCCTTACATTGATCATAGGTATGTTCCACTGCTTGGGACTAGTCTGCTCGCTATTTGACACTTGTTCCCTCACTTTTTGTACTATAATCAATTTTATTCTTTTTCAAGCTTAATATGAGAAAGACTAAAAAAATCAAATATTCCAAAAAGTCGAATGGGAGAATATTTACTTCTTTTTGTTGGTAGTTGTTATGTCGCCTTTGAACAAAGCATTCATTCCACTCCATCCATTATGAGTCGAGACTATAGTAGGACCTTAGGAGTTGTACTCGTTTCTCAGAGTTTACTCCACCGATTAGTTAAGCTTCCAGTCACTATGGAGCCCTTTTGTTGATGCCTCCTGCATTGCACAGTTGTTATCTTGAGTCCATACTGCCTAAGTCTATCCCGATCTGCTCATGATCTTGTTCAAAGGAAGTCCTGAAACCAGAGTCGGCCACTCCTCATATCTATTGACTATTGCATGCCATCCGTCCTTATTGAGTCAGTCCGTTCGTTCGATTTCATCCAAATATTTCAGCGTAGCTGTTACCTTGTGTTGGTTGATGGGGGATGCCTTAATTCCCTCCTTCTAGCGAGTTTCATTCTGTCAACTTCAACTCATTTATTTTGGAACTGAGACTTAGAGTCAGTTGAGTACCTTGAGGCTTGTAGTCATTAATGGTATGTTCTCTCGCCATCGACAGTTTTGGGAATACATCAATGTCTCCTGATCGATGGATGCATCTTAGTGTTCGACCTCAACACATCTATTCACACTTTGATGATTGTATTATGTGCCTTGATGCCCATTTTCATTATTGGCGGGTTATCTCACGTTTGTTAACGGTATACATCATTGATTGGTAATCAAATGATGGCACATCAGGTTCTACCTCAACACCTTTATTCACTTTATGGGACTTTCACCGCATACAATTTGTGTAGAAGACCCCAGACATTAGTAGCATTCAGTATGTTGCTCTTGATTGTGATTGTACTCATGAGAGCTTATTTTTCATACATCAGCAGTTTGTACCTCCAGTATTGCACCAGTTGTTTCCTTCTCAACGGGAGACCATATCCTACTATATGGGTCATGGCTATGACCATTCATGACATGTATTCACTATATACTTCCTATCATGGCCATTGTATCAGATTGTTGTATTGTACCAACATGTATTCAGAGATATTATTGTATTATGACGAGTGAGCTACTCTCTCCATTTGTGTCTCCATCACTCCACTTATGCGATTTATAATGTATTTCGGCCATCGTAGTACCTTCTCTTACCTCACACTTTATGGGGCATCTTTTTGTTGAGATATTGTAACTTCAAAGAATATTATATTTGTACTTTATTATTCTGGAGATGTTTCATTCCTCCTTGAAGATCTTATTGTATATCCGGAGATGTTTATTCCTCCGTCGGAATGTGGTAACTCGGGTTATTAGACTTCCCTAGTGGGGGTCGGCCCTGTATGTGTTATGTGGGTCAAAGGGTTATTAGACCACCCTAGAGGGGTCGGCCCAGTCAGTTATAATGGGGTATTTAACCTAATGGTTAAATACGAGCCTACATGTACTTGTGTAAAATACATATCAGAGTAGTGTATAAATAGAGGAGGTGTGTTCCTCATTATACACATTCACTCACTTGAGGATAGCGCACTTGTGGAGGAGAGGTCTGCTATTGTGGAGGAGGAGATCATGTCTCAGGGTTTCATCTTTGTATATTGCTGGTCATATATATTGAGGAAGCTTTGCTGGGTTTTCTACCCCATGAGGGTTTCCCAGGATAAATCTTTGTCTCTTGTGTTTATGCTGTGCTTGTTGTTTCTTCAGTGATCCTGTATATGCTATTATTGTGAAATGGAATGTAATGCTGCTATTTTCTGTCTTAGCATATTAAATCTTAACATGGTATCAGAGCTAACCTAAAGGAAGACAAGGTATGGCACTAACGACACTTGCTTTACTCACGACAATTTGAAGGTTAGGGTTTTACATAGCAAAAACCAGTCATCGTAGAACTTTCGCTATAAATCCGTTTTGGAGAAGTTTTCGGATCTGAAATTGTTACAGGACGAATATTAAATCTCCAGGTACCTCGTTTCCAAAGGACAACCTCTAATTCGTTGTACTTTGTGATTTATGATCTGTACAATATAGGGTTTCTGCCTCTTCCAGATCTGAGTCAAAATCAGGTGACCTTGGGAAAAAGGTCATATCTTGGGCTAGGAAGCTCCAAATGAAATTTCGTAAAAAGTGACAGGTAGTACACAGTCTGTACTATCTCAGAAAACTTTTTCAGAGGCCGAAGTGGAACCAGTGACACGTGGCACTCCATACAAGTTCGCCCTCCTGTATTATCCCATAAACAGGTCATGTTACGACACTTGGCATAACTCTCTCTCAGAGAGTCCAATTGAGGTCAGACCTGTCAAGATGGAAAGATAACAGGCCGATATATATCAGGAAAGTTTTTCAGAGGCCGAAGTTCAAACAGTGACACGTGGCACGCCGTACAATTTCGCTCTTCTGTTTTATCCCAAAACAGGTCACGTTGCGACATTTGACATAACTCTCTCTCAGAGAATCCAATTGAGGTCAGACCTGTCAGGATGGAAAGATATCAGGTCAGGCTATCTCAGAAAACTTTTTCAGACCCTGTGGATTGAAAAGTTTGGAGTTACACCAGAAACAATCAGGTACATATTTCTGTCAAAACAGAATTATTTTTGAGTACCTTCATTCATGGCTTCCGGAATTTAGGGCTTTGAAGAAAGTTGGACTTTTTGTAAACGGAGACCACGGCTGAATGCTACTCATCAAAATAGAAATTTAGAGACCAAGATCATATTTTTTGGTTGGGCAGAAGGCCGGGCTTGATCAAACCCTAGTTCGGGACTTTGATCAGAAAAGTGGAAAATTAGGGCTTCTGTAAAAATGAGAATTTTTGAAATCTGTGACCATGGTTGGAAGCTCCTCAGAAAAATAGAAGCTTAGAGCTTTGGATCAAACATTTTGATTGGGCAGAAGAGTGGGATTCATCAAACCCCAGTTCAAGGTCACGTCCAGTGAATCCGGAAGTTTCAAAGGCAAAATTGAGGAGTGAAACTTTGCAGTTTTCAAATTCTGAATATATCAGTTTGATCAGCTCATCAAGGCGCATATTTCTATCCTTTCGGAAGTTTGAAATTCAAAGTTTGAATTTTTGGGGTTTGTCTGACAAACCCATATCCAGCTCCAGGTCCAGTTCTTGCAAATCAAGTGGATAGGGTTAATCCTAGAAGAAGATGGATTGGTCATCTGCATAAGTGAAGGAGTTCCTGTTTCAGAGGGAGATGAGGCTAAGGCTTTACATAAGGAGATTACAAGCGATCTCGACAGGTATGACTCATCGAGGTATGTTTTGAGATTTTTTCATGATTAAGTTTATGGTATGTTTGTCTTCATGTTATTACGGTTAGTACAATCTTGATTTTAGATTTGTTGTATCACCTTAACAAAATTATGAATGCATGATAGAAGATATTCATTGGTTAGGGTGTTGACACTTATGATTGTACTAATGCATTATAATGTTGTGTGAGGTTGATGTTGTCTGCTAACAAGATACAGGTACATCACAAAAGACAAATCAGGCTCCATGACCATGAAAACATGAAGACAAAGACTCATCCATAATCTTTGTTCTACTTACGAGGTATGTATGACTTTGTTATATTATGCTTAACCTATGAGACATGCAGGTTCTAGCTCAGGATCTCTAAATCATTGAAGAGATTGTTTAGGTATGTTGTACATAACCAAGTAGGTATACTAATCCAGGTATGTTTCCCATGAATCTTACCTTGTGTTAGGATCCCTTATATAAGTATACTTGATATGATTGGTTATGCTTATTCATAAAGTTAGTAATCAAGGGTTTATGCATGATTTAATTAACCAGAAGAGTACTATGATCAAACAAGAATATGCATGAGTAAAAGAAGATTTACTTGAAACCCTGAATACTAATGATCATGACTATACATATTCAAGATTATTTAGAATTAGAATGTTTTGAGAATATACTAATGAATGAATGTTTGTGTATGAGATCATGAGGATGACACTAGTGCACACTTGAGCATGCACAGTGGTACAGAATGAATAGAAGTTCAAAGGACATATAGAAGATCAAGCGGGAGGCAACCACACAAACATAAAAGATAAGTATTTGAGTTGTTATTTGAAATAGTAAATGATATTTCTTGTATGCATATTTGTATTCCTAGAACATATCATGCTGAGTGCAAACATTCATAGAGCATTGAACATTATACTACTAATATGCATATGATTGGTAAGTTGGACAAACATTCCATTGTTGCTTGTCTAGAATGAAACCTCTTTGCTGACATGCTGAGAGCTGTGCACACTCTCGATAGTATGTTCTGGTAGAGATGGAAGGCATCTAGATAGCCACTGTATGCATACAGGATATGGGAAAGTGTTGTGCCAAAGTATTGGTCAAGATAGTTGCATAACTATGTAAATGATATCTGTATGCATAATAGGTTATCATGATTTCATGATTATGAAGGATTACTAATCATGTACTTAATTTTGTTTTGTAGGAAAGATCATGAAGAATAATGAACACCGAACAAGTGATGGATGTTCAACAAGAAGATTAACAAATCAAACAAAATATAGAAGGCTTGTGGCTAGAAGATTCTCTTAGAAAGAGGAAGAGAATCATGATGAGATGTTTGCTCCAAGTGGCTAGATAAGACCATTCTCTTAATGGTGCAATTAAAGAAGAAGTGTGAATCAGGTTCTGTATGGGTTCCCAGGATCGATAGTATATTGATGAGAATACATGTGGGGATTGTATCATCCTTGAACACTTGTTCTAAAGTGAGCCGTAGATAGGTGTCTCCGAGAAAGAAAAGGGATTGGATCATCCCTGGACTTTCAGTCCTAAAGAGAGCCGTAGACGTGAGGTCTCCGAGAATGAAGTCCTTAGTGGACAGTTGAGGGGATTGGATCATCCCTAGACTTTCAGTCCTAAAGAGAGCCGTAGACGTGAGGTCTCCGAGAATGAAGTCCTTAGTGGACAGTTGAAGGGATTGGATCATCCCTGGACTTTCAGTCCTAAAGAGAGTCGTAGACGTGAGGTCTCCGAGAATGAAGTCCTTAGTGGACAGTTGAGGGGATTGGATCATCCCTGGACTTTCAGTCCTAAAGAGAGCCGTAGACGTAAGGTCTCCGAGAAGTGGGGATTGTATCATCCCCGGACCTTGGTCCCTGAATTGATCCGTAGATGTATGGTCTTCGAGAATAAAGTGATGGGGATTGCATCATCCCGGAACCACTAGTTCAAAATGTACGTGAGGACTGCATCGTCCATGAACTGGGTTCAAAATGTACGTGAGGACTGCATCGTCCATGAACTGGGTTCAAAATGTACGTGAGGACTGCATCGTCCATGAACTGGGTTCAAAATGTACGTGAGGACTGCATCGTCCATGAACTAGGTTCAAAATGTACGTGAGGACTGCATCGTCCATGAACTGGGTTCAAAATGTACGTGAGGACTGCATCGTCCATGAACTGGGTTCAAAATGTACGTGAGGACTGCATCGTCCATGAACTGGGTTCAAAATGTACGTGATGGGATTGCATCGTCCCTAGACATGAGACTTGTCTTAAAGTGATAAGGACTAATCATCCTGTAAGTAGATTGGGATTGCATCGTCCCTAGACATGGTGAGGTGTCTTAAAGTGATAAGGACTAATCCTCCTGTAAGTAGATTGGGATTGCATCGTCCCTAGACATGGTGAAGTGTCTTAAAGTGATAAGGACTAATCATCCTGTAAGTAGATTGGGATTGCATCATCCCTAGACATGGTGAGGTGTCTTAAAGTGATAAGGACTAATCATCCTGTAAGTAGATTGGGATTGCATCGTCCCTAGACATGGTGAGGTGTCTTAAAGTGATAAGGACTAATCATCCTGTAAGTAGATTGGGATTGCATCATCCCTAGACATGGTGAGGTGTCTTAAAATGATAAGGACTAATCATCTTGTAAGTAGATTGGGATTGCATCGTCCCTAGACATGGTAAGGTGTCTTAAAGTGATAAGGACTAATCATCCTGTAAGTTGATTCGGGATTGCATCATCCTTAGACATGGTGAGGTGTCTTAAAAGGATAAGGATTGATCATCCTGTAAGTTGATCTGGATTGCATCATCCATAGACATGAGAGATGTCTTAAATTGAGAGGGATTGATCATCCCATAAGTGGATCAGGATTGTATCATCCTTGGACCTATGTCCTAAAGTGAGAGGGATTGACCATCCCGTAATTGGATCATGTGTGTTGCAGGGTATGCTGCTGTTGTGTATACTTGTATCAGTGTGGATACTTGTATTGATAGATGTATTAGTGAGAATACATGCTTTTGATGATAGATGTATTAGTGAGAATACATGCTTTTGATGATAGATGTATTAGTGAGAATACATGCTTTTGATGATATATGTATTAGTAAGAATACATGTTTTGATGATAGATGTATTGGTGAGAATACATACTTTTGATGATACATGTATTGATTAATGTACTTGTATGGTTGAGGATACTTATGTTGTAGATCGAGATGATCCAGATGCTGTAGATCGAGATGATCCAGATGCTGTAGATCGAGATGATCCAGATGCTGTAGATCGAGATGATCCAGATGCTGTAGATCGAGATGATCCAGATGCTGTAGATCGAGATGATCCAGATGCTGTAGATCGTGATGATCCAGATGCTGTAGATCGAGATGATCCAGATGCTGTAGATCGAGATGATCCAGATGCTGTAGATCGTGATGATCCAGATGCTGTAGATCGAGATGATCCAGATGCTGTAGATCGAGATGATCCAGATGCTGTAGATCAAGATGATCCAGATGCTGTAGATCGAGATGATCCAGATGCTGTAGATCGTGATGATCCAGATGCTGTAGATCGAGATGATCCAGATGCTGTAGATCGTGATGATCCAGATGCTGTAGATCGAGATGATCCAGATGCTGTAGATCGAGATGATCCAGATGCTGTAGATCGAGATGATCCAGATGCTGTAGATCGAGATGATCCAGATGCTGTAGATCGAGATGATCCAGATGCTGTAGATCGTGATGATCCAGATGTTGTAGATTGTGATGATGATGCTGATGATCGTGTGATGACGATACTGATGATCGTATGATGACGATGTTGATGATCATGTGATGACGATGCTGATGATGTTGATGATCGTGTGATGACGATGCTGATGATCGTGAGATGACGATACTGATGTTCGTGAGATGATGATACTGATGATCGTGAGGATCCAGATATTGATGTTGTTGTAGCTGTTCGAGTGCTACAGAAGATAAAGACTCAGTACTGAAGATGTTGATGTTCCAGTATTGAAGATGTTCCAGTAACTGCTTGTGTTACTGATGATGTTGAGAAAGCTTCCAATGATTTATAGATGTATCATGTATGATGTTGATGACTCCTTGCTCGTGCAGATGCTGTTATAATATCCTTCTCGTTAAGGGGGAGTGTTGAGATATTGTAACTTCAAAGAATATTATATTTGTACTTTATTATTCTGGAGATGTTTCATTCCTCCTTGAAGATCTTATTGTATATCCGGAGATGTTTATTCCTCCGTCGGAATGTGGTAACTCGGGTTATTAGACTTCCCTAGTGGGGGTCGGCCCTGTATGTGTTATGTGGGTCAAAGGGTTATTAGACCACCCTAGAGGGGTCGGCCCAGTCAGTTATAATGGGGTATTTAACCTAATGGTTAAATACGAGCCTACATGTACTTGTGTAAAATACATATCAGAGTAGTGTATAAATAGAGGAGGTGTGTTCCTCATTATACACATTCACTCACTTGAGGATAGCGCACTTGTGGAGGAGAGGTCTGCTATTGTGGAGGAGGAGATCATGTCTCAGGGTTTCATCTTTGTATATTGCTGGTCATCTATATTGAGGAAGCTTTGCTGGGTTTTCTACCCCATGAGGGTTTCCCAGGATAAATCTTTGTCTCTTGTGTTTATGCTGTGCTTGTTGTTTCTTCAGTGATCCTGTATATGCTATTATTGTGAAATGGAATGTAATGCTGCTATTTTCTGTCTTAGCATATTAAATCTTAACACTTTTATAGCGTAATTTTCCACCTCGTGAGCATCAGCATTGATTGGCCTTCATGATCCATTTCATTGACTCAAATCTATCATTTTCCCTCTAGGAACACACAAATCCCTATTTTTGTTCATGTACGCTAGTTGTTCCACTATAGCCCGCGGACACCAAGTAAAATGGTAAAAACCAATAGAAAAATACTTTTTACTCCCAAAAAGCGGTCTTAGGGTGACCTTTGGCCCTCCATATACCCCGAAATGACTCGATTCGACCTTTAACTTACCTTTGGAAGGCTATATATTGATCTCTTATGGTGTATGGAAGGGAGGAGAAAGAGAAAGCAAGATAAATCTAATGTATTTTTTCCTAACTTGAGTCTACACTCATTGATCCTTGTTGTTGTGAACTCCTTATGTTCAACTACCAAACTCCCTTAATAGTTTGAGTTTTCCATTGCATGGGGGATTGAAGTGGTGGAGGCACAAGTGGAGATACCCAATTCTTGGTTCAGATTGGTTGCCGGTAAGAGGTCGTATATTGTACTTCTTGTTATTTATTAATGGAAATACTCATTTTATCGTCCAATTGATGTTGTGAATATTGTTAAATTACATTGGGTTATATTCTCTTATAATATCATGGATCGTGCTATTGATTATGCTAATGTCTTTCACATGTTATATGCACTTGCTTGTACTTGTTGTTGAGACCAATCTGCAAGTTCAAGTGTAGAAGTTGAAAGCTCAACGAGGATCTACTTCAAACATCCAGTTGAAGGTGGGTTTTTTTCTCCATTATCTTAGCATTGTCATTTATATAGCATTGCATTGGGAATTGAGTTATTTTCTGGTATTCAGCTGTCTGTTGTGGTCTACCCCAATCCATAGGAATTTTTCTTTGTAACATCATATCTTCATTATGGATTTGTTTAGATGACAACCATCTACAAGTGATGCAAACCAATCATGACATTTAACAAAAATAAGCATTATATTACATAACAATTAGTAAAACAAATGTCAAATATAAGTTCTGCAATTAATTAAACAAACACTTTATGCATACAAAATATCACTACTTACCTCATGTATTTTCCAAGATTATATATAAATTGTTTGACATTGTTGTCGAAGTTGTCCAGGAGAGATAGAGGAAGAACATACTGTAACAATATAAAAATATTTTCATATTTTTTTACAAAAAGTAGACAAAAAAATACCAACAATATGCAATAGAATAAAAAATATAGCAATATACAATATACCATAATAATTACCTTGATGAAGATATGCCAAGCATGCGTTTTAACCCCCGCAAAATCACCTTTCTTTGTTATGGTATTATTCATGTTCGAACAAAATTCGGTGGGAAATTTAATTTTTCGCATGACTTCTTTTACAACATTACTTTGTTGCTCCATTAACAACCATGGAAGTGAGTTTATATTAATTTGGTCTCTATTGCTATGTAATTGAATGACGTTTTTCATTTCACGGTTGGCTTCCTGAATTTCATTGCAAATTTTGACAATTTTTTCTTTGTCACTCCTTCCATCCAATATTCGCCATATTGTTTCAGTCACATTCTTTCTGATATGCATTGTATCAAATAGATGAGCAATTAAATTGTAGGTTCTCACAGTAGGGAAACCTATTGAATTGTTTAGGATAACTTTTCATTCCTCGTGGAATCCCATTAATTCCTTCATGATCACGACGGACATCATGAATCATAATTTATAAATAAATTACAGAAATCAATGTCAATTACAGTAAACAACACACAATAAAAAAAATAAAAGCATTTGATATACGATGATAGATAGACAATTTGATCTGTATGTACCTTGACGATTTCTATTGTGTTGCAAATTCCATAGGTGAGATGTCATTCTCTGTGGTTTTAATGTAGTCTCTTTCTTCCCATTGAATAGATGTTTTTCAATAGTTCGATACCTATGATTCTTAATGAGGAAGTGCCTATACTCATCAAACACATCATTTCCTAAAAAATTTGAACGAGGAGATTTGATCTTAGGACCACAAACTCGACATGCAAATTATACCTTTGTTTTGAAAACCTACATAAAGATATGGATTAACTATGTCAATTATAATTATATAAAATGAATGGATTATTTAAAAAAACATGCTTGCGTAATATATCAACTAGTTCATAAAATTAAATACAACTAAAGTGGAACTTATAATAACAAACCACAAAAATGGGTTAACCCTAGGGAATCGTGTACTGTCCATATAAGACTTGGATGGAATTGAAATTTCCTTTTTCATATTGGTCTAGATACATCATACATAGTGATTCCATTCCATAGCTTTAGTATCTCGTCAATAAGAGGTTCGATATATACATTCATATCTTTAACTTGGTACTTACCTGATTGATTTGAACATATAAAATATATATTTATTACAACCATTTAGATATATAAATTATACACAGGAGAAAAATAAAATATATATATATCACATTATGCAACAAAATACGACAAATGAGATGCCACTACATTAAAAATATGTTGTAGACACATACCTGGAATAATCATTGTCAACATTATGTGCTCCCTTTTTATTGACAACCATGGAGGAATGTTATTGTTGATAACAAAAATAGGCCACACCAAGTAAATAGATCTCATCTTTGCAAATGGATTGACACCATTTGCTGCCAAAGAAATCCTAACATTACGAGGTTCTTCTTTAAAGTGTGGCCATTTTTCCTCCATATCTCCAAATGCATAACCATCTGCAGGAATTCAAAAAATGTCATCTTGACTTATGTTTTGTGCATAGTAATCCATAAATTGCACTATGCTTTTGCACCTGAACAGTCGTTGCAAACGTGGAATAATGAGAATATAACGAAGAACCTTGTGAGGCACATTTTTTGTTACTTGATCTGTTCGATATCTACTGATATGGCATTCCGGACATTCTGTTTCAAATTCATTTTGATTATAATATATAACATGGTCATCGGAGCATGCATCAATTGCTTCATACTCCATTCCAATTTATTTCATGATGGCAGATAAATCTCGATATGTGCAAGGTAAAATATTTGATGGTGGTAACAAAAATTCATCTATCAAGCTAAAATAAATTATAATAAAAAACTAGTTAATATGATATGTAAATAATATTAATGAAACATATTTCATCTATATTAATTTTAATTATGAATTAAGAATAAAATTATTAGATGAACAAAGATAACCTTTATCGCGATGATATATATGTGATGGAATATATTACATACCTTAACATATGTTTGAATGATGTGTTTGAAAGACCATTCATAACCTTCAAGTACATTATCAACAATATAGCAGAGAGAATATTTTTGTTGGAGCCCTCATAAAGAGGTCTGTATGCCTTCTTGAGAAGAGGTAAATCATGAACATCATCAAATTCATCATTTTCATGATCATCATCCATTATAACATTAAATTTATCATGGATCAATGTATTTGTACCATCCTCTTCAACTATGTTATAAGTATCATTATATTCTTCAATGTGATCATTAACTTGTTCTCCATTATTCATAGCTCCATGTTCCTCCGATACTTGTTCTGAAAGCACATCCTCCAAGCGATATGTCGTAGGAGTTCTTTCCTCTATAATTACATCAAACCATCAATAATTATTAGTTAATAAAATAAATATTAAAATTATATATACATTTATAAAAACGATCAATATAAAGACATATATAATGAAAAACTTACCAATGGACGATATTCATGTCCCCCCTCAGCATGTCCATGTTCCCTACAATGTCTTCTTGCTGTTGTGACCTTTATTCTTCTCCTTTTAAAGCCTCTGCATTGACTACATGGACAATAACATTTCCCATCACCCTTTCTTTTCAATCCATCCCACAATTTAGCAAGCAATTGTCGATTGTGTTCGTCTGGATCAGGAATATTATTATGTGGAATTTTCGGATACAGAGTTTGACTAATGATTATCGATCTTAACAAATAAAGCTCCACACTTCACTATTTTTAATCACAGTAAAAATTGAAATGATTGCGCCTTTTTGTATGGAAAACAGTCCATGCAAAAATTATAATTTTTGCAAACCATCATTGTATAGCAAACATGTCGGAATGTTTCTATAATTTATAGTTTCTAAAAATAAATGTTCGTCACAGATTCGATGAAGTTATCATAGTTACGATTATAATATATACGTCGTAAATACAAAGACATTCGTCAGCTATCCGACGAGTTATGTTGGATATCCAACTGGCATCGAAAATTCGACAACTGCAGAGGTCAATTTACAAAAAATTAAGCAAAATTCATAATTATAAAGGTGAAATCCGATGACACGGTCAATTTCGTCGGATTTTCTCGTCATATTTTGGGTTCAAATTTTGTTGTGACACTTGGTCACTTGACTCAAAGGCCAAGCAATATGAGAGAAACTCAACACAAACCTTCGATAAAATTTCGCAAGACTGTAATACCCCCAGTTTTGACTTGGAATGTATTTAATCAAAATTATGTAAATGATGTAAATATGCTAGTATGGATTCCTGGTGAGGAGCTCAAGGCCAAGGCTCAACTAGTGAATGGTTAGGCATGTATGATGTATATATTTTTATTTGGACCATATGATTTTCTTATGATGCCAATTCAAAATATATGTAAATATTATATTGGAAATTAATAAAATGGTCCAAGATATATGTGTAAAGAGCACTAGAGGGGCTATGACTCCACCAACGGGGAAGAGGAAGGGGTATTATGGGGAAACCAAATCCTATGTTGCCATGTGTCAACCTTGGAACTAATCCAAAATCTACCATGTGCCTTAAATGAGCCAATAACCTTCTCTTGACCATTAAACCCAATCATTTATTGCATATGTGAGGTTGGTGTGAAAAGTCACTTCATGTAGTTATTGGAGCATGCGCGTTGTGATAGTCATGTCAGTTGTTAGCAGTCCTAATTCTTCTATGGTCAGAAGATATGTCAGTTGTATTTTCACCCTGACTTGATATACCTTGGATTCAACACTCTTTTGATTGTTCTCTCATGCATGTTCCTACACTATGTAGAGTTTTCGATTGTTGTTCATGACCATTACCATACTGTGTTTAACCCAGAAATTCTAATTTGAATATAGAGCTACATTTTTGGAAGAAAAATAGATGGTTGCAGGTGAGAATGGAGGTTGAGAATACTAGGAACCTCTACCCATTGAGTTTTGTTACTTTTGGGTGCTTGAGAATCCATGGATTAATGTTACAAGAGGATCTCCATTAGCATACAGCAGGTTGGACTCTTACTGCACACACTGGTAAGCACTGTATGGGTTGGATTTCATGATGGAACTGTGGATAGAGTGAAGGGAAATTCCTTCCTTGTGTTGTGTGGGGTAGTTATAAGGAGTGCCATGGCTACAATGGCTTAGTGAGACCCATTTAGAGCTCTGGTTGAGCTTTTTGGCTAAGCACAGTGAGAAAAATGGGTTGTGGGTTGAAAGTTAGAAGCCTATAGGTGTTTCCTTCACCCTAGTGGCCTCATAGCCCAGCTTAGCAGTGGCCTATCAACACAAAGAATATATGATAGACATAGTGCCTATGGCTAGGTGAAAAATCGCTCTTACACATCCAGTTGCTTGGATATTCTTTGTTTAAAGATAAGTATTCTTATGTATCTGATGTGCAATGATTTTTATGTATATGCATGTGACAATTATGCTTGGAATTGCATGTTATGTGTATGTGGATAAATTTTGTTTCCGTTGTGTGTTTTATTTTATGTTTGCACATGCATTTAGTTGTATAAATTCATAAAAATGGCTATGGGGCAAACTTTTCAGGCTTGTATTTAGTTACCATCCCCTCCTACTGTTGGATTGAGGGATGGGGACGTTACAAAGTGGTATCGAAGCTTCTGGTTATAACATCGGATTCGTATGGGCCGAAAATGAATAGTTACAGGAAAAAAATATGAGTTGCATAGGAATACTCTTGTAAATGTTGGATTCTATCAAGAGATAGATAAGGGACTAGACATAACTTTGCAATAGTTCCCTTGTTCTTGAATTAAAAATTCATACAAGTTCGGAATTTTAATATTTTTGGTAATTTTATTGTGGATCCCACTGATGCCACATGGATGAGTGACGTTGAGGATCCATGTGGGAAGAAGGCATGATGTGGACTTGCCACATTGGACCCACGCACAGAATATTTCCTAGGATGAAGTGCAGGGAGGATGAATATCTGACCATCGAGTGCTAAGGTAGATCAACGATTGTGATTGATAGCACATCAGTGATATGCACGGTGATTAATAGTGGGTGGATGGGATCTGACCGTTGGATGAAGGGGAAGGTCAATGTTCGGGGATCATCGTGCCCTAGGAAAGTTCATGATTATTATCTATAGGCGGGAGAATATCTTACCATCATATCATATGGAATATCAATGGCCCAGACTCATCGCGTGTCGATAAAGTGCCCAGTGGATAAAATGGGATGAAGGGTGCGTTGTGCCAAAAACCACTAGGGGCGCATGTCACCTTTTGACTGAATGCGACTCGCCAAGAGATGTTTGGAAAAATTTTCTCGCGGGGGTGTGTTACCACTTATGGTAAAAGGGAAACCGCCAACGTCGAAGGTGAGTATTAAGGTGCTGTGGAGGCCTAGTGGATCAAAGAAAGTGACATGGTTGTGTCACAAAGTTACAGTTAAAACCAGTCTGACACCTTAGGAAGGACGTGTCAGGCCACGTTGGCACCCTTTCCACATTAGTAGAAAATAATATTTTCTTATGCACCAAATTTCACCAGGAAGGCCGCAAGGGGGAAAGACCCCTTGACCCCCATTTTCTTTTTTTTAATCAACAAGGTTGGATATGAGGTTTAGCATCGGCCATTAGAGTAGCATAAATTTGGTCACATTTTGGAATCTGAGGATGGATGCTACAGGACTGTAGAATTTTCTAAGTATGGCATAAATCGAAAATACCAAAGTAGTCAATTCCAAAAGTTTATAATAGGATACTGGAGCATACGATGAGGAAAATGGAAAATTGATAATTAATCCTAGTTGTATGTATTATCTAGGCCAATAGAAAAAAAAATCCAGTTATCCATAAATTTCCTTCTACATGTTGTTAAAGTTGGCCTCTGGAGTTGAATGCACCTTCAGGAAAAGTGCCAAATTCGGGCCAAATTGATAATTTCCAAGGACTATAACTTTGTCCTAGGGAATTAGAATTGAGCATATGTCTATTCATTGGAAAGCTTATCCAAAGGGGAACAATTTTATCCAATTATGAATTGGTGATTCATATCCTTCTATAAGCTGATTAGAAAAGTGCCTATAGACATAATTTGACAAAAAACTGTCAATATGGCTATTTTCCAGAATATATAAATATTAATTTTTATTTTGTAAAAAATATAACATATGTGTTTATATGAACACTTTTGTAGATTCATAATCATATCAGTGACTATTAAAGAGGTCAGCGGCGAGTATAGTAAAATTTAGAAACCTTTGTTATTGGGTAGGCCAAGAGGGTCATCATCATGGATGGTGCATAGGATTCTTATGAAGTTGAGGCAGATGCAATGGGAGAGAATATACAGATTGAGAATGAAAATACAAAATCCAATGGTAAGAGAAACCAAGTGACTCCCCCAGACATTGCAGAAACCATGAGGAGCCTAAGGGTGGATCTATAGAGTTATAGAGTAGACAATGAGAGGCTACATATAGATCAATAAGAACAAAATCATTTGAATGCAGCTATGCTCCAAAATATGGCAGACATTCAAAGGAAGATTAACTATGGACATCATTCTGAAAATCAGGAGGAGTGGGAAGAGATCAAGAAGGAATTCTCAAAATAAGTCCCATAGTTCAAGGAGTTTCTAGGGGAAGGTCATATACTCCATAAATCTCTTCTAGTGAGTCATCTGACTAAGGATTCCACTGAAGGATCAAGCTCTTCATCTCCTAGGAATAAGAGGAAGAGGTCTTCAAAGAACAAATCACATGAAAATTTTAGGAAGGCCAAACCTACTATATCTGAGGGTGAGATAAAATATGGTCAAGAAGTTGAGACTTGGCTTCTTGGGATGAGGAAGTATTTCCATGTCCAATACTACTCAGGAAATATGAAGGCAGGAGTGGCCATATTCAATCTGAATGTAAGATCATCTATATAGTGGGATCACCATAGGCAAGTGAAGAATATCAATGAAAGGAAGATAGTGTGGAAGAAATTCAAGAAATACTTCAAGCAAAAATACCTCTCTGATAGGTACTATGATGGAAAAATTAAAGAATTCTATGAGTTCAAGTTGAGACAAATGGAAAAGGAGGAATATGCAAATAAATATTTGGATTTGTTGAGGTATGTCAAGTAAATTAGGGATGATAAAGTCAAAATTCAATGTTTCCTAAGTGGTTTGCCTCAATCCTACAAAGATAGAATTGAGTTTGATGAGCCTCAAACTCTAGAATCTAGATGAGACTATAAGAAAGGCTAAGTATTGTTTTATCAATCCAAAATCAAACCAAATTTCCATAAGGCATGGAAAGAAAAAAAGAATGAGAAGTTTGAGCAAATGAAGAAGGGGTTCAAGCCTCCTCATTTCAGAAATCATCCAAGGCAGCCACCACAAGTTGTGACAAAGCCATCTAAGATGATGACAGACAAGCCAAGAGATCCACTTCAATGTTGGGGATGTGGAGAGGAGCATTTTCTTAGGAATTGTCCACATCAGAATGGGAGTGAAAAGCAAGTTCACAACATCCAAGAGGCGATTGAAATTTTGGTTCAAGTGGTAAGCATTGTCCCTAGGATTTATGTTGCGCTAGAGGAACACTAAGCAAATCACCAATCAACTGTGGTTGAGGTTGAAGGTAATATTGATAAGCAATCTATTTCTATTTTGATTCACCCTAGATCTACTCACAGTTATATTAGTCCTAAAATTGTTGATATTTGTGATTTTAAGAAAACCAAGCATAGTAAGTCATGGTTGGTTCGACTAGTCACAGGAACCAAGAGAAACGTTAGTGAAATGGTGGAGAAATGTCCATTAGACATGGGTGGACTATCCACTTGTGGAAATCTGAATATTTTACCACTTGGTTTATATATTCTCATTGGAATAGACTGGTTGGAAGCACACAGTGTTAAACTAGACTGCTACAACAAGATTTTTGAGTGCATTGATGATGAAGGAAACCCAAGGTTTGTGAAAGGAATTCCAAATAAAATTTCAATTAGGCACATTTTAGACATGCAACTGAAGAATTTTTGTAGGAAAGGTTGTCAATTGTATGCAGTCAATATATTGGACAAAACAGAAAATGAAATTCTAAAATTGGAAGACTATCATGTTTTACAAGAATTCAAGGATGTGTTTCCCAATGAAGTTTCAGGATTACCTTCCAAGAGGTACATTGATTTCACAATTGATATTTTTCCAAGAGCTACACCAGTGTCTAAGACACCTTGCAGAATGAGCACGCCGGAATTATTAGAGTTGAAAATGCAATTGCAAGAATTATTGGAAAAGAAGTACATAAGGCCAAGTGTGTCTCCATGGGGAGTACCTATACTATTTGTAAAGAATAAATATGGTACACTTGGGTTATGCATTGATTATAGGAAGTTGAATAAAGTGACAGTGAAAAACAAATACCCATTGCCTTGAATTGATGATCTTTTTTATCAAATGAGATAGGAAAAGGTATTTTCAAAGTTAGACTTGAGGTCTAGTTACCATCAAGTAAGGATCAAGAAATAAGGTATTCACAAGACAGCCTTTAGAACAATGGACACTATGATTTTTTAGTTATGCCATTTGGACTCATTAATGCACCAACTACCTTCATGTGTCTCATGAATAGCATTTTCCACAAATATTAGGACAAGTTTGTTCATGTTTTTTCTAGATGACATTCTTATATACTCTAAGAATGAAGATGAGCATGAAGAACATTTGAGAATGGATTTGCAATTATTAAGAGAACATAATTTGTATGCAAAGTTGAGAAAATGTGACTTTTACAGGAATAAAATTCATTATTTGGGTCAGATTATTTCAGAAGAAGGAATATCAGTGGATCCGAAAAAGATTGAAGCCATTATGAATTGGCAAACTCTAAAGAATGTGACAAATGTGAGATCTTTTATGGGTCTTGTTGGTTACTATGGAAGATTTATTGAAGGATTCTCCAAGGTTGCACACCCAATTACTTATTTTCCAAATAAGGGAACAAAATTTGAATGGACCCAGAAATGTGAGGAAAGCTTCTAGCTATTGAAGAAGCTTCTCACAAGTGCTCCAATTCTGAAAATTGCAGACCTAGAAAAAGAATTTGTTGTGTGTACAGATGCATGTAACAAGGACTTGGAGGATTTCTTATGCAATAAAATCATGTGGTATGTTATGAGTCTATAAAATTGGAGCATGAAAAGAATTATTCCACACATGATCTTGAACTTGCAGCCATAGTGCATGCTTTAAAAATGTGGAGACATTATTTAATGGGAAGAAAATTTGAATTGAGGACAGACCATTGTGGTATGAAATATTTATTTGAGAATCCAACATTTAATGCCAGGAAATTTAAATGGATGGAATTTTTATGCTAGTTTGATATTGAAATAAAACACACAGAAGGAAAATAAAATAAATTGGTTGATGCGCTCAACAGAAAGGTGCGTGAAATGCATGTGGCAACCATCACAACTTTCCAATCAGATTTGAGACAGCAAGTTGTTATTTCATATCCCCAAATATGATTTCATAGTATATTATCTCAAATCCAAAAACTAAACAGGAACTTGCAAGTCTGGAACTAGTTATCAAAACTAGTCATGAAGAAACTAGTTTCGAACACTGATTAACCCACCTAGAGCTTGATAGGAGAACACATTTTTATCTGGAAAATGTACTAGGGAGTGTGAAGAAGCAAGTAAAATAGAATCAATTCCATATTCTAAGTTCTATGCACAAGTTACTGGAGCCATTTATGTTTTGAACATTAGGCAGGTTGAAGTCTACTCCAAGGCTTCCTGGGAACACCAACATATGCATACTAACCTCATTAACTTACACTTGAAATAAACCAGAGGCATAAAAAAGGTCAATAAAACCCTAAATTGATGATGAAAAATATTTTCTAAGGTTTAGGGAATTTTTGACTGAGTTTTGGGGCAAAGTGAGAAAGTACGCTATGGTGGACTGCTCCAATAACTTTCTTCGCGACTCTTCTAAACATGTAGAGAAGGACATGAATTATCATTATAATGGTTCTATGGTTTTCATAATTGTATCAGGTACCCAATATTACTTGAAGAATCTAAATTGAGCATACAGATATCTTTTAATTAAACAAACTGCAAAACTAGTCAAATATAAGTGCTCAATGATCTAGTCTTTAGAAATATGAACACAATAAGTCATAAATAATAATGAATATATAATTTATGAGTTGTTATGGACTATTCAGGAAAATGAACACTTACATCAACTTACAAAAAGGAAAATTAATTTGCAAAACTCTTTATATTGCAAATTTCTGGAAACTAGTCAATTAAATTGCACAGAGAGCTAGTCTTGTGAAAGGTGAGCACAATCAGCCTCTAAGGCTCTTGAATTATCCATATAATAAAAAATATGGCTCATATTATTATAAAAGAACATTATAATACTATATTAGAGAATATTTAGTAGAAAATGAATATGTTTTGGTCTCAGAATTTACAGAGAATATCTAACCATGGAATTCTTACAATATTGAGTCTAGAAGGAGTCTGAGAAGAGAAGAAAAAGCAGAATATTCTCTGGATCTGAAATAGAGGTGAAAAATGAGCAAATGGATTCTCATGGGAGGCACACCAAGACTCGGTAGCTTCACAGGGGCGCATTCATCAAACCATACTGAAAAGCAAGGGCGCGTTCTTCACGGTTGGAACCCCTGGATCTAGTGAAATGGCCATAAATTGCTCATCCGGACACCTTTTTTGATGAGACAAAAAGTGATTCCTACTGGAAACGATGCTACGAACACAATGGAATAGGCATAAATGTCCATAAATTTCAAACCTATAACCTCCATTCCGTCCCTTCAACAATATTTCCACTGAATGAGAAGAATGCTTTAGAAGATAGAAAGAAGAGAGGATGTAATCACAGAGTTGGATCAGATATGCAAATTGGTCATCACTGGATGCACTAGATCATGTGCATAATATTTTAATATGAACTATGGGGCACATATCCCATAGGTGGCTAAGGGCGCATCACCAAATCCTAGATAAGCTTGAGCTTACTCACATACAAACAATAAACTATCAAAAGATGTGAAATGGAGTTCTCCTCTTTCTTTTATAGACTTGTATCCTCATGGTTGATCTTATAATCTTAGAAAAACAAATTTGAGGAGGCATGGATGTTTCCTTGATTAGTTGGATTGGTTTTGGACCCACTTAGCCTCATGGATGCGTCCTCACTTGCTAAACTTGGACCCTGAAGTTTTTATAGATGTTTCTAATCCTTCTTGAGTTCCACAAATCAAGAAAATTCTTTTTTTTTTATTTTGATAACTTTCCTTCTTTTCAAGACTGGTTGCTTTTCTGAACTTGCGTACTTTGTGCACCTTCCTACTTTATGCACTGCTTTTGCAGTTTCCTTCTTTTTTATGACACCTTGCTTTGTGCATGCTTTCTTCAAGTTTCCTTTTTTGCTTTGCTCTTCTTTTCTTTCACTTTCCTCTTTGGTGTGACAAATCATAAGGCTAACCTTATCTCCTTATGCGCCCTTTTCATCATCCAACTCATCATCACATGTAATTAATAATTAAATACAAAAAATAATAATTAAAACCCCTTCAATTCACTTAATTAAAACGACTATAAGCTAAATTATTCCTAGTTAATAATTTAATTGCCTAAGTAATGTCACCCCCTTATTAATTAATTAAATTAATTTCACTAGGATCCATGGAGTTTTAAGGTGAAATTGGTTGCTTCCTGGTGGTTGAAAAAATGGGAACATGACAATCCTCCCCTCCCAAACTTGTTTGTCGTCAAGCAAGAAATCAACTCCAACTCCAACCAAAAGTACACCATGTTTATGCTACACCACTCTAATTATATCCATTCTCCCCATGACTAACTCTTTTTCAACAAAATTTCAACCCAACTAAGACATCTAAGAAGAATTCTTATATCCCACTGTTTGTGTTGCATGTCCCCCAATGGCACTGTTACTTGTGGAAAACTGTCATTCCGAAGAATTCCAGGGTTACATTGTCTCAGTTGCATCCTTCTAAACATCAGGATCAACATGAAGAATATATCATCATGGAGAATGTTTGGATCACTCCACCAAACTGGAAGTTCATCACTTCCAATGCCAAACCGAACCTCTGTCAGTCCCTCTAGCCAAGTATGAAACTCCTTATGTTCCATGTGCAAACCAACATAGAGACTCACAACATTACTAGCCAATTGACATAGGTGACAATCCCATGTCTTCAAGGAATCACATAGCAGCCATAGATTCCCAATATACAATTGCTCACAAAATATGTGTGATGTGTTCAAAAACTTTCCACTGATGCAAACAAAAAAATCACCCTTGGGGGTGCTTAGCTCCAATATGTATCCATTCACCCAATCAATGGATGAACAAACACTCCAACTAAATGCACTACTATGCATGATGAATACATCAGTTAGATGCCTCTATTGTTGCTAATCAAGTGTTCAGGGACTAGTGTGCTTGTCGAACCCCAAGGTCTAACCATCAATTCATCAAATAATATTGTGGGATCCTCATGCTCCTCATGTGGAACCAAAATAAATAATCCCTTTACCCAATCATCCCTATGTGTGTTGGCTTCCATATGTATGTGGGGTGAAGGAAAGTGGACCAACTCTTGGAAACAATTATCCCTCAATATTGAGGTTGGCTCTATAAAAATGAAATCATGTGCCTCCTCCAAAACTGTGCGAATTCCTCCATGAGGCAACTCATAATATTTCTATCAATAAACAGGTGCTTGGCCTTCATATTTCTTAAATCCAAACTCTCCAAGAACATGCAAATCAGATTGTACTTCATGTTCCCAATGCACACAAGTACCAGGGGTCAAAAAAAATATGATCCAATGAAATAGGTGAGGATCCCATGTTCCATTATGTTTCTCCAAAATAATGTAAAAGGCCTCAAAATAATCAACCATGTGTTCTTCCATCCAAGAGGTGAATTAAGAACCTCCTCCAAAATCTGAACCAAGTGAGGAGCAAAGATGACAATGAGCCTTCAAGGGTCTTAAAGGAGTACTATATATGGAATCAATAGAAGGACATAATGTATGATCATGGACCAAAATTTTATCACTGCAAACCTAATACATCAAGCTAATGGATGTATTAAATCCATCATAAGTTGTTCCATCAAACTTGATCTCTTGTGATTCCTCAATGGAGGAATGACTCACTCCAAAAAGAAGCTCAGTTTTGCTATGGGGAAATATATGTGCTTGAAACTCTTTATCTGCATATAAAAAATCCTCAAGCACATGCATGTTATCATGCACCTCATGAACCACCATCTCATGAGGTTTCTCCATAAAATTATGAGTACAACCAACCATAAGATACGGGTTGACTGGTATGTGTGATCTTTGCAGCTTTTGGTGAAGTTTCTCTATCTCCATCTTGGACTCTTGGAGGGCACTTTGAGTGCTTCTCAAAGAATATTGGGTGGCCATCAATTCATCATTGAGATTTTTTATCTCTTCATCATCCTTCAAGGATGCTCCATGCAACATATGAACAAGATCATGCAAATGATCTCTGTCAGAAAGCATATCTGAAAATTTACCTTGGATTGTAGACATGGCTTCCTGAATCTTCTCCATGGCTTCAAGGAAAGATGAATCTTCCAATGACGAAGCTCTCCAACATGAATTTGACACTGACACATGTGTTTTATGAATCATTTTCAAATCATCCTTGATATTCCTCTCACTCATATTCAAGGGCCATGCAAATAAATGAGGTTCTTGGGGATGAACCTCTTCTTCTTCTTTGGTGAGGTCAACTCCACAATGTGGTTCAAGTGATGGCTGAAAAGTTGACTCTGGAGTAACTTCTACTACTTCAAGATATTCATATTCATTATCAAGGGAACTTGTTCTTGCATCAAACTCATCAAGTGGTATCTCTATGTCACCAACATAGAGAGATGTACATCCATCAGCAGATGTCTCCTCAAAACTTAGGCACCCATCAGTAGGTACCTCATCACAGCATCCATCAGTATATGCTTCTTCAATACTTGAGAAACCATTAGTATATGAATCTTCTTGGAACCCATTAGTATCTACTCTCTGATCCATAATTGGATAAACTTTAGAAAAACGTTTGGTGGCTTCTTCATGCTTACATCCTTTGGAAGATCTACTTGAAGAAAACTCAAATAATCTTGTGATGCTAGAAGATGCAGTTGGCTGATTTTTTCTTCCTTCTTCTTTACTCACAGAGGTGGAACAACTTGGTTCCTCCATGGATGGTTTGTTTCTCTCTATTGAATCCAAATATTCATCCTAGATCTCAAATCCAAATCTGCAATAAAAGTAATCTTTGAAATAAATTGTCTTACCAAACTCTTCTCCCAAATCTAGATACTCCTAGTAGTGGTAGGGGAAATTTTTACTTGCAGATATCCTATTTGCTAAATCCTTCTTAGGATTAGCCATTGGTGGTCCATCCCATTGATATATTTACATATGGTCACAAATGTAACCATACTCATCCCTTGGTAATCCTCCATCAAGTTAAATTATATCTTCTTCCTCATACAACTCAAACCTTCATCTTCCATGTCTGCCACTAGTTCCACAATTGCAACTTGAAAACAATTATAAGATATCTTACATTGAGAGTTACTTTCCATAGGATGATACAAGGAAATAACTCTGATACCGTTGTAATATCCCCAAATATGATTTCAAAGTATAGTATCTCAAATCCAAAAATTAAACAAGAATTTGCAAGTCTGAAACTAGTTATCAAAACTAGTCATGAACAAACTAGTTTCGAGCACTGATTAACCCACCCATATCTTGACAGGAGAACACTTTTGGATATAAAAATGTACTAGGGAGTGTGTTGCATCAAGCACAATAGAATCAATTCCATCTTATGATTTCTATGCACAAGGTATTGGGTCCATTTATGTTTCGAACATCATCCAACCTGAAGTCTACTCCAAGGATTCCTAGGCACACCAGCATATGCATACTAAACTAAATAACTTACACTTGAAATAAACCATAGGAATAAAATAGTCCATAAACACCTAAATTGATGATGGACAATATTTTCTAAGGATTAGGGAATTTTTTACTGAGTTTGGGGGCAAAGTGAGAAAGTGCGCTATGGTGGACTGCTCCACTAGCTTTCTTCTAGGCTCTTCCTAACATGCATATAAGAAAGAAAATTCTCTATATAATGGTGGTATGGTATTCATAATTGTATCAAGGACCCAACATGATTGGAAGAACCAAAATTTATCATACAGAGACCTTTGAATTAAACAAACCACAAAACTAGTCAAATAGAAGTGCTCAATGAGCTAGTCTTCATAAATATGAACACAAGAAGTCATAAATGATCATGAATAAATAATTTATGATTTTTTATGGATTATTCAGGAAAATGAACACCTAAATAAACTTACAAAAAGGAAAATGAATTTACAGAACTCAGTATATTGCAAATTTCTGGAAACTAGTCAATTAAATTGCACAAAGAGCTAGTCTTGTGAAAGGTGAGCACAATCGGCCTCTAAGGCTCTCGAATTATAATTATAATGAAAAATATGGCTCATATGAATATAAAACAACATCAGAATACTATATTAGAGAATACTGAGTATCAAATGAATATATTTTGGTCTCAGACTTTACAGAGAATCTCTAACCATGGAATTCTTACAATACTGAGTGTAGAAGGAGTTTGAGAAGAGAAGAAGAAGCTGGATCTTCTCTGGATCTTCAATAGAGATGAAAAACAAGAATATAGATTCTCATGGGAGGCACACCAAGACTCAAGATATGATTAGGGGTGCATTCACCAAACCATACAGAAGAGCAAGGGTGTGTTCTTCACAACTAGAACCCCTAGATCTAGTGAAATGGCCATAACTTGGTCATCCGGACACCATTTTTTATGAGACAAAAAGTGTTTCATATAGTAAATTATTATACGGATGCAATGGAATATGTCTCAATGTTCATAAATTCTCATAAAGTTAGAACCTAGAACCTCCATTTCAGTCCTTCAACGGTATTTCCACCGAATGAGAAAAATGCTTTAGAAGATAGAAAGAAGAGAGGATGTAATCACAAAGATGGATCATATCTGCAAATTGGTCATCAATGGATGCACTAGATCATGTGTAGAAGACTGTAACATGAACTATGGGGAACATATCCCATAGGTGGATAATGTTGCATCACCAAATCCTAGAGAAGCTTGAGCTTATTCACATACAAACAATAAACTATCAAAAGATGTGAAATGGAGTTCTCCTCCTTCTTTTATATACTTTTCTCCTCATGATTGAGCTTATCATCTCATAAATTTTAATTTGAGGAGGTATGGATGTTTCCTTGATTAGTTAGATTGGGTTTGGACACACTTATCCTCATGGATGTGTCCTCACTTGCTAAACTTGGACCCTGTAGCTTTTCTGGATGTTTCTAATCCTTCTTGAGTTACACAAATCAATAAAATTCTTTCCTTTTTTATTTTGATAAATTTCCTTCTTTTCAAGACTGACTTCTTTTTTGCACTTTCCTACTTTGTGTACTTTCCTGCTTTATACACTGCTTTTTCAGTTTCCTTCTTTTTTCTGACACCTTGCTTTGTGCATGCTTTCTTCCAGATTCCTTTTTTGCTTTGCTCTTCTTTTCTTTCACTTTCCTCTTAGGTGTGACAACTCATAAGGCTAACCTTATCTCCTTATGCGCCATTGTCATCATCCAAATCATCATCACATGTAATTAATAATTAAATACAAAAATAATAATTATGCCTCCTTCAATTTACTTAATTAAAACAACTACAAGCTAAATTATTCCTAGTTAATAATTTAATTGCCTAAGTGATTTCACCCCCTTATTAATTAATTAATTGACTTTCACTAAGATCCATGGGGTTTTAAGTTGACATTGGCTACTTCCTGGTGCTTGAAAAAATGGGAACATGACATGCTAATTATCTTACTGAAGATGAATTATATGTGCAAATGAAATAAAAATTACAGCAACAGAATTTTGAAAAGAGGCATCAAGGGTATCATTTGGAAGGGGATGGACTTCTTATTTATAAAAATAGAATTTATATTCCAAATGTGGAAGACTTGAAGAGAATTGTTATGGATGAAATCCATAAAATGCCATATTATTCTCACCCAGGATATCAAAAAAAATATTGCTACAGCTAGGAAAGAATATTTTTGTCATGGGATGAGGAAAGATATTACTAAGTATATTTAAAGATGTATAAAATTTCAGCAAGTGAAAACCGAGCATCAACACCTAGCAGGTTTGTTGCACCCTTTTCCAATTCCAGAATGGAAATGGAAAGTAATTTCCATGGATTTTATCACAGGATTTCTAATGATTGTGAAACAACATGATTCTATCATGGTTGTGGTGGATAAATTGTCAAAATCAACACTCTTTATTCCAATTAAATCCACACATAAAATAGATGCCATTGCAAATATTTTCATGAAGGAAATTTTCAAATTGCATGGATTTCCTAAGGCAATAATTTCATACAAAGATACCAAATTTACTTCAAATTTTTCGAAAAGTATTTTTGCAAAATTGGAAACATGGCTAAACTTTAGCACTGTCTATCATCCACAAACATATGGGAAAACAGAAAGAGTAAATCAGATTCTTGAAGACATGCTTCAAATGTATGTGATGGACAAACCATCCAATTGGGAAGATTATCTACACTTGGTAGAGTTTGCATATAACAATGGGAATCAAGATTCATTGGGCATGAGTCCATTTGAAGTTTTATATGGCAAAAAGTGTAGGACTCCAGTGACATGAGATGATCTAGTGAATGGAATTATAATTGGGCCAAAATTGCTTAAGGAAATGGAACAGGAGGTTGCAAAAATTAGGCAGAATTTAAAGGCGGCCCAAGATAGGCATAAACGTTAGGCATATAAGAATAGAATGCATAGAGAATTCAATGTTGGGGATCATGTTTATATTATAATGAGGCCAAGGAAGAGTTCCCTAAAGCTTGGAAGTTGTGCCAAGCTATCTCCAAGATATTGTGGGCCATTTGAAGTGTTTGAAAAAATAGGGTCAGATGCATATAGAATTGTATTTCCTGCTAACACTAGAGCTCATAATGTTTTTCATGTTTCTTTGCTTAAGAAATATGTACATGATCTTAACCATGTGATTGATTGGGATGTGATTCAGGTGGAACCCGAGGGAGAGTTCCAAACTGAGCTACTATGCATCCTAGACAGGAAGGTAACATTGCTATGGAACCGAGCCATCAAACATGTAAAGGTGCAATGGAAGCACTTTGGTCTCGGTGAAGCTACATGGGAGTTGGAGGATGCCATGAAAGAGGCGTACCCATTTTTGTTCTGATTTGAGAAAACAATGAGGACGATGTTATTCCCAGGGGGAGGGGATTGTAATACCCCCAGTTTTGACTTGAAATGTATTTAATCAAAATTATCTAAATGATGTAAATATGCTAGTATGGATTCATAGTGTGGATCTCAAGGCCAAGGCCTAACTAGTGAATGGTTAGGCATGTATGATGTATATATTTTTATTTGGATCATATGATTGGATTATTAGAGGGGCTATGACTCCACCAGAGGGGAAGAGGAAGGGGGCCTATGGGGAAACCAAATCCTATGTTGCCATGTGTCAATCTTAGAACTCATCCAAAATATTCCATGTGCCTTGAATGATCCAATTACCTTCTCTTGACCATTAAACCCAATCAATGATTGCATATGTGAGGTTGGTGGGAAAATTCACTTCATGTAGTTATTGAAGCATGGGGGTTGTGACAGTCATGTAAGCTGTCAAAATTCCTAATTCTTATATGGTCATAAGCTATGTCAATTTTATTTTCACCCTTACCTCATATCCCTTGGATTCAACACTCTTTTGATCATTCTCGCATGCATGTTCCTACACTACGTAGATTTTTCCGTTGTTGTTCATGTTAATTTTTTAGCATTAATTCAACATACTCTAGGATATTTACTGAGAGAATAACATGTACGGCATATCAAGTATAACAATGCATATCAATCACACCAAGAAATCACATGAGACAATAGACACACAGAGTTTCACTGGGGAAAACCATAAAGATGAAAAAATACACAACTTCCTCAGAGATAGAAAGAGAAATCATACAACCAAAGTACATAGAGATAGTTGTGCTAGCAGCTGAACCTCCTCCTCCACTAGTGCGCCACTTTCCGAGTAGTGTAGAAGTAAATAATGAGATGATCAAATAGAGTGCCTCCTGCACTCTATTTATACATGACCTAACCTTCCTAATAACCTAGCAGGTCCGACTTGTCTAACTCAGTCTAATAACCCATGGTTACACTAATCAGGGCCGACCCCACACTTGGTGGTCTAATAACTAATCACAACAAGTTACAACACTTGCGACACTTGTCAATACAAATGACGAAACTTCTGTATAGAGGAATAATAACATCTCTATAGGAGTACAATATACATAGGTGAAATACATTTCGAAGTTGAATATACATCAACACTCCCTCTTAACTAGGAAGGTATTTCTCGACATAGATCTTCTAGCACAAGTCTTCTTCTCTGGATCATCGTCACTGGATCATCGTCGTTGAATCATCGTTAGCGTCACTGCTGTTGCTATCTCAATCAATCTTCGATCTAATCGTCATAGGAAGTTCTACAGAGCCAATCCTTTTTCATACTAGATGTAGGCCCACCACCTCCAGGTCTTCATCATCACTGGCCATACTGTGGAATCCTCGGGACTTATTACGTGAGTCAACAAAACCTCGAAAGAGCATCCCATGACTTTTACGAGCACACAGCTCAACTTATCAGATCTCCCAGGACCTTTTACATGCCATTTCACAACCTATCCATGGCCACATAGTATCATCCTGATACTCATGATCATACTGATCATAACATCGTCTACGAAGCACAGTCCAAATGCACACAATACAGCACTTACACTCACCGGCATGGGAGGACACACTTCAACCATTCGAGAAGGGCTCAGCACTCACATCAACACACATGGGAGAACACATCTACCACCATGTCGGAAAGGCTCTACACTTACATCAATGCACATAGGAGAACACGTCTACCACCATGTCGAAAAGGCTCTACACTTACATCAATGCACATGGGAGAACACATCTACCACCATGCCGGAAAGGATCTACACTTACATCAATGCACATGGGAGAACACATCTACCACCATGTCGGAAAGGTTCTGCACTTACATCAATGCACATGAGAGAACACATCTACCACCATGTCAAAAAGGATCTGCACTTACATCAACACACGTGGGAGAACACATCTACCACCATGTCGGAAAGGCTATGTGCATCTGTGTCTTCGGACTCATCACACATGATTCACTTGATCATGTCAAAGCATCTACTTGATGCATGTCATCATAGCATGATCATCCTGATCATCAATGCATCCACCTGATGCATACCATGTATCCACCTGATACATATCATCATACATGATCTACCTGATCATACAATGTATCCACCTGATACATATCAGCATACATGATCTACCTGATCATACAATGTATCCACCTGATACATACACATATACATGATCCAACTGATCATATCCAACATCCAACATGATGCATATACATATACATGATCCAACTGACCATATCCAGCATCCAACATGATGCATATACATATACATGATTCAACTGATCATATCCAGCATCCAACATGATGCATATACATAGCAGTAACTGGAGCATCGTCTTGATGCTCATCATCCAGTGCTTACATCCACAGCCACGGGAAGCATCCTCCTCTCACGATGCTTGGAATGGCTCCTGAAAATGTTTCCATCACTTCTTCCTCGAAGTGTCATCAATCTGAAGAACACCAAGCCTCTCTCTGAAGGACTCAAACTTCACTCTAGCTAGTGGTTTCGTCAACACATCTGTAACCTGCTCATTTGTCGCAACATACAAGAGCTTCATTGCTCCTCTCTGCACCATATCCCTGATACATTGATATTTGATCTCAATGTGCTTTGACCTGTCATGGAACACCGGGTTCTCAGACATCTTCACACAACTCTGGTTGTCACAAAAGATACCAGTAGCCTCCAGCAGGAGATCAAATAACTCAGACAGTAGCTTCCTGAGCCATACTGCCTCACAACTAGCCGAACAAGCTACAACATATTCTACCTCAGCTGTACTCAGTGCTACGTAGGATTGCGTCCTACTAAACCAAGAGATCACACCTGATCCCATACTGAAGAAGCACCCAGAAGTTCTCTTCCTATCTGCAGCACTGCCTGCCCAGTCTGAATCAACATAACCCTGCAAGTTAAACTTTTGATTCGCATCATACTTGAGCCCATAATCAATTGTACCCTTCAGGTACCTCAGAATATGCTTTACAGCAACTAGGTGAACACCTCTGGGATCCGTCAGGAACTGGCTCAATGTGTTCACTGCAAAGCAAATATCTAGTCTTGTGTTCGTCAGATACATCAAGGACCCAATCACCTGACGATACACAGTGACATCAACTGGATTAGATGAAGCATCACACATAAGCTTCAAGTTTGATGCCATAGGTGTGGCCATGGCCTTGCATTCCATCATCCCGAACCTCTTCGGGATCTCTACTGCATACTTCCCTTGTCCAATGAAGATTCCATTTGCACTTTGCCACACCTCCATGCCTAGAAAATAGTGCATCATTGCCAAGTCCTTCATCTCGAACTCGGCAGCAAGCTTCCTCTTGGTATCGGAAATAAATCCATCCTCACCTGTAACAAATAGGTCATCCACATACAGAAGTAGTATCATAGGATTGCCTTCCTCAACCTTGTAATAAAGGTTGGAATCTGCTTTACTCTTAGTAAAGCCCAAACTGGATAGAAAGTTGTCTATCCTACCATACCAAGTCCTAGGAGCTTGCTTCAAGCCATACAAGGCTTTCTTCAACCTGCACACATGTGACTCCCTGTCATGTGTCTCAAAACCAAGTGGCTGCTCCACATACACTTCCTCCTCAACTACACCATTCAAAAAAGTTGTCTTGACATCCATCTGGTGTATATTCCATTTCATCACTGCATCCAAGGCAAGTATTGATCTGATGGAAGTGTACCTGGATATAGGAGAAAAAGTTTCTTCATAGTCTATTCCCTCTTTCTAGGAGAATCCACAAGCTACAAATCTTGCTTTGTACTTTTCTATACTACCATCTGCAGCATGCTTGATCTTGTAGATCCACTTGGAAGTCACAATAGACTTCCCTTCAGGTCTTGGGACCACATCTCAAACATCATTCTTCATGATCGGCTGGTATTCCTCGACCATGGAATCCTTCCATTCTTTCTTTTCCGCTGATTCTTCATAACTAGAAGGTTCTTTGTTCATAATGTCACAGAGTAAGGCCACATAGCTGGTATGTGATCACTAGTACATTTGACCATTTTTTCCACGCAACTTTGTTTCTATTGCAATACATTTTCATGGCTATAGCAACAAATAAGATTCTCATTTTTTGTCGCACTAATTTCGTGGCTATAGCGACACTTCAAAACTACCGTTGCTATAGCCATGGGATATGGACGACACGTGTTGGTTGCAGATGTACTTTCATAAGACTCAAAGTTGTCTCTCTAGCGACACTTTGCAGTCGCTATAGCGATGCACATACTTAAGATTTTTTCATGTTGTTGCTAAGGAAGAGTCGCTATAGCAACACATAACCGTCACTATAAAGACGCACATACATTCTACTTGGGTCTCTATAGAGACGAGCATGCTTCTGCTTTTTCCCTAGTTTTGCTAAGGAAGAGTCGCTATAGAGACACATGTGTGTCACTATAGCCATGCAAATATATTTGTTTGTTTCATTTTGGTGCTAAGAAAGGGTCTCTCTAGCGACACACAGCCTAACAATGTGGTATTTCTATAGCGACAGTTGTCCTAGCAAATGGCGACGAATTTGCTATACTAGTGACGGGATTCACTATGACATCTCTGTCACTAGTATAGCAAATCCATCTCCATTTGCTAGGCCATATGTCGCTATAGAGACGGCCATCTCTATATTTTTTTTTAAATAATAAATGAAAAGGGTGGTTGACTGATATAAAACTTGGATACCATCAATGACAACTTCAAGATAGCACATCATAGATGCAAGCAAAATGTGGATACCCCATACTAGTTAACTCAAATTAATGCTTGGTAATACTTTTGGAAGCCAATTTTTTAAGTGTTTCTAACAAAAATTTGACCTTAGTTTGTCATAAAATGTGAATAGATTGTTTGAAATGTGTTTTATTCCCCAAGATATAGTTTTATACCTCATATTAATCATTATTCCTATGAAATTTAATAAAGAGAATTTATTTGGTGGTGGTTGAGTCCTGGTGTAATGAGGCAGTGTTGTTGAGATGGATACATTATGTCTCTTGGTGTTTTTGCACTCTTTCTCTCCTTTTTCTCTCATCATCATTGCTCCTTACTAATTTCAATTTCCTAGCTACACCAGAAGCTACTCCATAGATCAAGAAAATGAATCCCATCTTCATCACTGAAAACTTAGGGGAACTAGTAATTAGTGTCAATGTTAAACCATAGGGAAAAAAATTATTAACTAAAGATGATGTAAACTCTACCCTAAGGTCTAGTGTTAAAGAACCCATCCATCTCATGGAAGATAAACATTAGAAATAGAGCTAAAATATTCTCTAAAAAGGGTCACATTTGCATTGGTAGGCTAAGGAATTCCACCCAAAGTGGGGAAGACAACAAAGAAACCTTAGACCAAGAGGAAAGGACCACTACAGTATTTTTGCATATGCAAGTCCCTTGTCGCAATAATTCATGTGACATGGTTCTTGTCAACAAAATGAAATGAAAAAATCCTTTAGTAAGGCTTCTACTCTACACACATTTCTATCCAAAGGGTTCCCAAGCTTCCCTAACCCAATGATGGATAACAACTTCAAGGGGAACCTGCTCTACAAAATACCCTAGCAAGGTTTCCTCCCTATAAGCATCACACACAATACCATACTAATCAGCAAGAATTTCTACAAACTTCTGAGGTGCCTTTATCAGAGCCACTGCCAATCCCTTCTTTGTCCTAGTGATTTCCACAATGACAATATCAATTTCTAGCATCAGGCCAACCATTAAGGGATTTCTTGTTGTTGTGAAACATGGGTCACGGCTTCTCAAGGCCATCTAGGCAAATAATAAGTCGAAAAGACAAAAGTTAATGCAAGGAACAGGAAACAAATCTCAGACCTTGCACCATTACCAAAACCCTAACTCTCTTTGTTCAGCGGGATGGATGTCTTCTCTCGGCAAGGGATTTGTCTTGTAAGACACTCTTTGGACATTATTGGTGTGGGGGTTCGATCCCTCTCGGGATAGCACTTAGATTTTGCTTTCTATGTCAATCTACAATCTTGATATATTATGTGGGGAGTTTGAGTATTTTGTTCATTCTAGGATGTGGTCATTTTTGGACTATATTAGTTTTGATTTCTTCCTCTGTCTGTCGGTCAATGGGGACTCAGTGGTTTGTTTATATATGTGTTGTTTTGTTTGGACTCCTACATGTGCCACTAGTGTGACCACCTGTAGGTGACTATTGGGCATGGAGAGATTATCTCTAGCCTTATTTTCTTTACTTGGTTTGTAGAGGCCCAATTCTGATTGGCTTATATTATTCTTGGATGGTACATTCGCTTGGTTGTGTTTCTAGACTAGCAGTGGCTGTTTTGAAAAAAAAAATTATATTATCCAATATGTTGGAGGGTGGTCGATATGTCATTATGTGGGGATGTCAATTCAGTCTCAAATTTTCTCTTATCATGATAGGGGGTGACTCTAGGTAAATGGGTGAACTCTGCCCGTGTTTTAAGGAGTAGTTGGATTGAGATATGGTTACATTGTATCTCTTATTTATGACTTTATTGTATTGAAGGATGGTCTGAATTGTCAATTGGAAAAAAGTGATGTATATGTATATCTTGATTCATATTGAATAACAGATATATGGGTTTTTTTCTGGTGAAAAAATGTAGACATGTTTCCTTAACCTAATACCAAACCAAAGTCTTTGAAAAAACACCCACATCACATGTAACTTATTTTGATAACTAAAAAATCAATAAAAAATAAAACTTACAATATTTTACTTTACAAACTATCTTCCTCAAACCAACATATTCAATAAAATACCCACATCTTTTGTAACCTATTTCAATAAAAATACTTGATCTCAATGCACTTGCACATATTTCATGGTAGTTGTAAAAAGTACTCCACCTAGAAATGCTTAAAGCAACATGCCCCTATAGTTCAATGTTGTACAACCATCACCTAACAAAATTAAATTATGCAAATTATTTAAATCACTTGGTACCTGTAAGGAACATCTGTCATTAGTACAGAAGCTACCTTTATGAAGTTGATGGGAGTAGTGATGTGTCATTAGTGTAGATGCTACTTCTAAGAAATTGTAATGTCATTAGTAGAGATGTTACAATTAAGAAGGTGACGATGGAATGGAACTCATGGTGTTTTACAAACTCATAATCTTTTCCCTAAAGATATGTTTCATTACCAAAGGACAAACTTGCAGTCTTCAACAAAGCATCACACACAATACCATACTAATCGGTAAGAATTTATACAAACTTCTGAGGTGCCTTTAGCAGAGCCACTGCCAATCCCTTCCTTTGTCCTAGTGATTTCCATAATGACAATAACAGTTTCTAGCGTCAGGAAAACCATTAAGGGATTCCTTGTTGTTGTAAAACATGGGTCACGGCCTCTCAAGGCCATCTAGGAAAATAATAAGTTGAAAAGACAAAAGTTAATGCAGGGAATAGGAAACAGATCTCAAACCTTGCACCATTACCAAAACCCTAACTCTCTTTGTTTAGCGGGATGGATGTCTTCAGTCCTGGGTGTTTTAGGCAGCATAGATACACTCCTCATAGTGCAGCATCTTAGCAAAAGGGATTCTATTTGAATTATTTCCTAGAACAAAATAAAAGAAAAAAAAAACTTGAGACTACATAGTTGAATACCCTCCAACAATTTTACTCATCATTCTGCACCATCTACAAAATTTGACACCCACATGCCCCTGAGTTCCTCATTCCACATTTGAATCATGGGCCTGGTATCATTTTCCTGAAACAAAATCTTTGTAACAATTTAAAACTATGATTTTATGCATCAGCCCAAGTGGAAAGGTTAACTGTCAATCAAGCAGAAAAATTACAAGTTTCCCAGGTTTTTTGGAAAGATTGTAGTCACCACTTACGGAAGTAGTAAGTGTGGAAATGATTTTGTACTCATTACCAATTAATTGAAGAAGAGAATTTTATTAAATTAATCAACATGTGTTGCAGCTCCACTAGTCAAGCCCTTTTATATAATTGCAAACCCCAGTTAAATTCTGTAAAATTATGGAAATTACTCAAAATTTCAGAGGAGCCACCCTAACCTACAGGTTTTTTTCATCATTAGAGATAGGGTGCACCTATTCTCATCCCTAGGAGTACTGAGAAGTGATATCGACATTAGGAGGAGGAATTTCTAGCTTTTTTTGGATTCCTGTAGCAACTGCCTCTATCATTAGTAACTATGCCCTAATCATGGAGCAGCATCTAGTATATGAACAAATCCAGGAAGATATTCCATATCCTCCACATGTGCACGTTGTCATAGACAATGGAAATAGTTAGTTGAAGCAATTCAATCCTATTTCAATTTCTTTCCAATGCCCGTTCTATATGGTCTAATTCTTCAAGAGTCTTGTGATAGGATAAACTTGGAGGAGCCCAAGCAGGACCATGCTCTAAAGAAGACTCAATTTCCCTGACATAACATTGATGTCAATACCAAGTGGGAGCACTAAGGAGACTCCTATAAAACTTCACGTTACATTTCCACCACCCCCCTCAAGGGGTCAACCAACCTTTTTAAGACCTATGTTTCATATCTAAGAAAAAGAGTGCACACTACCAGCTAAGCAGAAAAGATGATCTCTAGGCAGATCTAAAGTACCATTGCACCACTCCTCAAGTTTGCTCAAGCAACAAGCCTTATATACAAAAGTTCATTCCCACAGCCTTGGATGTTAGGAGAGTTGATTTACCTCATTCTTGTGCTCCCCCTAAGATCAGACAGTTAGGCCCTCTCTGTCACAACCACTACCCCAAGGGACATTTCCCCCCTCTACAACTATCGACAATTCTAATGAGGACCATGTATTGTGAACCCTTCACTCATCCTCAATAGACAACTCCAGTGCTAACAAACCTCAACATCCTCTCATTTGTTTTAGCTTTGAGGCTTGGTTGTACTTGTACCCTTCTTTTTTATCTGCTTTTGTCTAAATATTTCACTCTTGGCTAGACATACTTCTTTATCTTTATGTTTTCAATATTCATATAAGACTTGCTTTTGCATTCCGACATTGTATTTAATCGAGATGTACCTTTTAGTCCCAGTGACCTACTTTTGTGTTCATTTGTTGGACATTAATAAAATTATCTTTTCTACCTTTGTAATATGCAATATGGGGAGATCCCAATGGATTAGCTCAACCGGTTAGAACATATTGTTTCAAGACAGAGTTCATCGTAAGGTATTTGGTTCTAGTCCAACTAAGGTTTGAGTCTTGTTAAGTCTCATTAGGTTACCAACTACTATCATGATCGACACTTGATCTGCCCTTCATCCAAATATTCGATGGAAGAAGGGGGGGAATCCTACAAGGTTTACCTTGGAAAAAAAACTACACTTAAAAGGGGGGAATCCTACAATGTTTACCTTGGAAAAAAAACTACACTTAAGGGAGGGGAATCCTACAAGGTTTTCCTTAAAAAAACTATACTAAAGTGGGGGGAATCCTACAAGCTTTTTCTTGGAAAAAAAGTAATAAGAGGAGGATTTGAGTTATCAAAAGAAATATTGTATATTAGCAGTCAAGTTTGGGTCTAAATAATTAAACACATTTTAATACCCAAAAAAAACGTTTGAGGAATGCAGCCTCATAAATGAGAAGGATGAGGAGAAGCAGAATGTTGCTTTTGGAAGGTAAGTTCATGTTGTCTTCCTAACAAACCTATATTATATGAAAAATTTGCCCACTTCTATTATGGGAAAAATTTTGCACAAGAGAGAACGATTTGCATTAGGAGGTGAATATCATTCACAACATAGTTGTGAGACTCATGTAAGACTCACCAATCTTCACAACTTTTGACAACTCATTCTGAGGATGGATACTCACCCAAGACTCACCAATTGGTCAAAACTTGCCAAACTCACCTGGAAACGTGCCAATTGCCACACTTTCCAAACTCACATGCCCTTTAAGACAAATTATGGCTGCCTAACTTAAAATCAGAAGGATTTCTTTCAAAATTGAGTCATCAAACACTACTCAATTCCACTAAAGAAAACAATGATAAAAATTTGCTCTAAAGGGCTTCAAGAACTTATGCAAACAAAGTACCAGATTGAAAATTATATAGCAGAGGCTAACTTATTCTTTTTGCAAACACATTACTAAAACTGATCTTTCTCACTAAACTAAAGCTACATGAGGTTTCCATTCATAGTTTGGCTATTTAGATTAGAATGAATCTGTATATTTGTGTGACCACTCTGTTATTGTTCTTCTTACACCATATTTCATTCATCATTATGTTTGTTCCCCTTACAAACTATGCTATGGACTACCTGTGTTGTGAGAAATAGTCCATAGCATAGTTTGTAAGCCACCTCAGATATGCTAAGAAGTTTAGTGCTCACTTGCATTTGGTTATTCCTCAGAAGAGTCTCATAACTTTAGGGACACACTCTTCCTTAGTCTGAAATATGTCTTGTCTCATGAAAAATTTCATAGGAGCCACCCTAACCTACAGGTTTGTTTCATCATTAGAGATAGGGTGCACCTATTCTCAGCCCTAGGAGTACCGGGAAGTGATATCGTGTTGAATATTGTAACTTCTAAGAATATTATATTTGTATATTATTTATTCCGGAGATCTTCCATCCCTCCGATGTGATTATACCATGAATCTGGAGATGTTTATTCCTCTGAATTGGTTGTGGTTGTCAAAACCCAAAAATTTCCGTAAAATTTAAAATTTTTAGATAGCAAACAGTGTTATTAAATGCAGTCATTTAATTGTTTGTTTAACTTACGTGGTTATAAAATGTGTTTGCATGATCTTTTCTTTTACTTAAGTGTTATTATGGGTTTCTCTTTTCCGTTACTGATTGTTTTAAATGTTTTGCAACCTCAAGGGGAGTTGCCATAGCAGATTGGGCTTACTTAGCTTTCGAGCTAATGCATCAACCGTCCTTTTTCTACAGGTATACAGGTAAAGTATGGATCGTCGCCAATGACTTTTTAAAAGCATTATAATTCATTTAACTGAACCATATTGCTCAGTAAAGGTCTAAATATGCTAGACAGGTTGTCAAGTGTAAAAAGGTAGAATTCCCTTCCTGTAAAATTCATGAAATCTTACTTGACCGAGAGTTGCCAATTTACAAGAGAATGTGATAACTATTGTTCTGGATCAAAATGATTTAAGCATCCCTATGAAGTATTGTTTCTTTGATATTATCATTGTGATGAAACAATGTCTCTTATTTAGTACTGTATAAAGTCACTGGATTATGTTATTCATACCATTTTTATTTGTCTTGTTGATACTGTATCATTTACATTTCCTCTTATAAAGGATCTGGAATAATTCCTCGTATACATTGCTTAATGCTAGCATTGTTTACTGTTTTGTCAGTTACATGTTCCATAGATGGATGTAACCTTTGTCTCTTCTCATGAGACTAGGGTTAAGATAAGATAGTGATATATTGTTCTAACCATTGATAGTTTACATTACATCATTATCCAAATAACTTTTATCATGCTATTTGCTTTTTCCATGCCTAGAATACTATGTGATTGAGTTTTTGGACAACGTTTATTTGTATGGACTAATAAGTCCAGATTATCTCCAAATATTGCAAGAGTTATAGGTATTGTCCTAATGTTTAATTGTTTAAGCGATGATATGAGAATTATGCTCTTAAAGACTTTATGGATAACTATGCAATTATCAATATTAACCAAGGTAAGATTTTTATTCTACAAACATTGATGAACCCTCGTAGTAAATTGGAACATTATTGACTATACAATTCTATTTAATTGTAGGGCAAGGTGTTATGTCCACTAGGCAACTTCGAAGGCAAAGTCCTAACATGCATTATAAGCTGGGTTGAATGATGGTATCTCGATCATAGGAGAATATCCTTACTATGATTTAAAATTGAGAAACAATAATTTGAAACACAACATGGACTATGGATTGTCGACCCATGGCAGATGGAAATTTTTAAAGGATACGTGGATAGTTCTGGTCCTTGTATTTGATGATATAAATGATTTGTCTGAAACCCTACTTGGCCATTTCCCTCTGCCTTCGGGCTCGGTTGCCTGAGAAAACCCTCCTGGTCTGAGTTTCTCGTCATGATACTGTAAGTTGCAGCTCCCATGCTGCTACAGTCATGGAGTGTGTCCCTCGTGTGGTTTGTGAGTCAGTAAACTCTGCTATTGGCGTTCTATAAGTATATTGGGAAACTCAAGTTATCTTTTCTGCTGTTACTGTTTGCTAGCAATTCCTATGCTTCTCCCAGCCCTCGTACTTATCCATTGTATTGTTTTAAAGTCGTAGTTTTTCTGCTGTTGGTAGCTATGAAGTAGCTAAGACCTGGGGTTTATATTCGTGCTTCCAAAAACTAGTCTGTCCAGGGCATGAGGGTATCATTCTAAGTGTTTCCTGTCACGGCTTACATTTTGAAAGGTAGCTTGAGAGTTTCCAGATCGTTTCTTCTGATGAATGGAGGGGTTTTCCACATAGCTCAGCACGTGGCTACTGGGTCAATTCACTGCGTTTTTACTTCCTCCAACAATCGCAGGTAAGCTATATCATTTGCTTCGTGGGTTTCAATTTAAAATAGATTGTTTAAATTAAGAACAAATGTTGTAACTAAATCGATAGTCTTGTACTGTGCAGGCACGATTTAACCCTGAAGGTGTACGAGGCCCAACCTCCGGCGCTTGGCTCCTACCGGGTAAGCCTGGTTTCACCATGGCTTTTCCTCCCTTTGGTGGTTAGAATGTTTAGGGTTTGATTTGATAAGACCACCTTTGTGGCTAGTTCCGTGTTGTTGGTCTTGTGGCTGATTGTTATCACATTCACGGACATGTTTGACCCTGTGATGTGTGTGGTATGATATGGTTGCGGTTGTATTTTAATGTATTCGTCTTTCTTATAGTAGTTAGGGTTTTTATAAGATTTAAAGTATAAAGATACAGGCTGTGGCTTGTTCTGATATGACGGCCTTGTGGTGTTTGTTACTGTACTTTGAAAAGATTAGGGTATTCACCCAGTTTTGTGGAAGTTAAGAAAATATAAAGAACGGTTACCTATATAATGGCCTATATTAATACATGCGTTGTTGTTATTGGTTCTATGCTATGTACTGTGATTATTAACTTTGTTTTAAGTTTTTAAACCACTTCAATGGTGGGTTCGTAACTCGGCTGTAGGTGAAAATAAAGTCTTCCTATTGAACATTGGTTTGGCTTATACGTTTGTATGCTGTGTAGGTTAAGTTTTGATAGAAAAAGACTTGTTACAGTCATACTATAAAAATGAGTTAGGTGTGGCGCGTGTTGTAACTTTCTGTGTTTACATGCTGTTTCAAATAGAAATAAAGTTGTGGCCGTAGATGGAAACCTGGTTATAATCCTTGCGTTTTAAGTAATAATGAAATTGAAGTGGTAGGGTTTAAATAGTTCAAAAGTTTACAGTTTTGATTTCATTCCGATGCTTGATCTATCGTGTTGGGTTAAGGTTATGTTGGCAATGCCATAATCTATTGAAAGGTTCTAAGTGAATATTGGAGTTGACTACGAGCTGGAAAAGACTTATGGTAATAATACCGTAAGGTTTACATAACCAAAAGAATGGTAGTCGAGCTCCACAGTCATGATTTCTTTTAATTGTTTACTCTATGGGTATGAATTCAACTCTGCTGCTATACAAAGTTATTGAGCTCGATAAATGAGCTAATAGACAAGAAGAGACGGTTCTGTGTTTCGATTTATGACTTTGTTGATACAAATAAACTCAATGTCGAGCTATTCTTGGTTCTGTTATCTCACCTGTGTTTAAACCATGTAATTTTGTTAACTGTAATCAAATGCTTGTGTCAATCTTCTAAAAGGTTTTCAGTACCATTGTTTGGTCTGATAGTTAATCATTGTAGAAGTTGTTTCTAGCATTAGTTGTAACTAATCTGAAAGGCATTGATAAATAGTATAAATACTGTGATTTAAATGGCTACGTTTATTACAGTTCCTATGGTTGTTTAAAGAGTTGTAATACCAAAAAAAATAACTTGTACCCTTAAACCCTACGTATCTATTTCTGTGTTATTATAAATAAACTAAGTTTAGCAATTACAACAATTGCTATTACTTACAGTACTACAACTGTTTATTATGTATTGTAAATAATTTATCCATAAGATAATAATAATATAAAAGAAATATTAACACAGTAACTATTATTAATCTACTACTGATATTTAGGGATTGCGAATTTCTTACTGAATTAATTAATACTCAGACATAATGAAAATAAACATAACATGCATTCATTTATTCTTAATAAACAAACAGGAGTAAGTGACAGAACCTGTTTTAAACTGTGGACAACAACAGCAATGAGAGGCTGTTCCTCCCTACCAACTCCTGGAGAGTGCCCAGACAGCACTTCTCAGGACCCCCGAGCTTGCTCTGGTCTCCCTGGCTGGAACTAGGTGCAGCAAAACAATTCACTCAGCCAAATAGCTAAACTGGAACCAAGTTACTGCAGCATCCCACTCAAACAAATTTCCTTACTGTATTTCCCTCTTCCTCAATGGGACTCCTGAATAGCATTCACTTGAATGTATTCTCCCTTCAGAACAATGTTGAACCCCCAGCTCAGTTCATTGAGTACTATTTAAAAGATTGCCTAGGTCTTAGTTGGGTTAACTGTCATTAATGAGCCACCTGCTCAGATTCTACTTTCTTGGGGAATCATGACCCCAAAATATAGGGAAGTTGCCACCTGCAACTTAGGAAGTGTTTGAGGATGCTGCCACTTGTCTTTTGCCTTTCCACCTAGTTCCCTCCACCAGTTAGACCAGTAACCTCTTTTAACAGCTCTCCCATGCTGTTGTCTCCATAATTTATTTATTAATAATAAAATATTCATAATTTACATTCCATTTCTGGTGACTCTGCTGAGTCATCAATTCCTACTTAGCATTAAATTTAACATAATGTCTCAGGAATATTAATAAAATAATTACATTATTTTTTCAAAATTGGGGTATGTGACAGTGGTAACTAGGGTTATTAGACCCACCATGTGGGGGTCGGCCCAGTCCGTTATAATAGGGTATTTAACCTAATGGTTAAATACGAGCCTACATGTACTTGTTTAAAATACATGTCAGTGTAGTGTATAAATAGAGAAGGTATGTTCCTCATTTGACACACTCACTCACTTGAGAGAGGCGCACTTGTGGAGGAGAGGTCTGCTATGGTGGAGGAGGAGATCATGTCTTTGGTTTGTATCTTTGTATATTTCTAGTAATCTATATTGAGGAAGCTTTACTGGGTTTTCTACCCCATGAGGGTTTCCCAGGATAAATTTGTGTCTCTTGTGTTTATGTTGTGGGTGTTGTTTCTTCAGTGATCCTGTATATGCTATTATTGTGAAATGGAATGTAATGCTGCTATTTTATGTCTTAGAATATTAGATTTTAACATGGTATCAGAGCTAAACTGAAGGAAGGCAAGGTATGGCACTTACGACACTTGCTTTACTTACGACAATTTGAAGGATAGGGTTTTATATAGCAAAAACCAGTCATCGTGGAACTTTCGCTATAAATACATTTTGGAGAAGGTTCGGGATCTGAAACCTTTACAGGTCGTAGATAACATCTCCAGGTATCTTGTATCAAAAGGGAACCCTCATATTCGTTGTACTTTGTAAGTTATGATCAGTACAAGTTAGGGTTTTTGCCTCTTCTAGATCTCAGTCAAAATCAGGTGACCTAGGAAAAAAGGTCATAACTTGGGCTAGGAAGCTCAAAATGAAATTTCGTAAAAAGTGACAGGTAGTACACAGACTGTACTATCTCAAGAAACCTTTTTTAGAGGCTGAAGCTGAACTAGTGACACGTGGAATTCCGTACAAGATCGCTCTCATGTTTTATCCCATAAACAGGTCACGTTGCGACACTTGGCATAACTCTCTCTCTCTCAGAGTCCAATTGAGGTCAGAACTGTCAGGATGGAAAGATAACAGGGCGAGATATCTCAGGAAAAGTTTTCAGAGGACGAAGTTCAAACAGTGACACGTTGCACGCCGTACAAGTTCGCTCTCCTGTATTATCCCAAAACAGGTCACGTTACGACATTTGGCATAACTCTCTCTCAGAAAATCCAATTGAGGTCAGACCTGTCAAGATGGAAAGATGACAGGTCAGGATACTGCAGAAAAAAATTTCAGACCCTGTGGAGCAAAAATTTCGGATTTATAGCAGAAACAATCAGGTACGTATTTCTGTCAAAACAGAATTATTTTTGGAGCACCTTTATTCATGGTTTCCGAAATTTAGGGTTTCGGAGAAAGTTAGAATTTTTGGAATCGGAATCCACGGCTGAATGCTACTCAAGAAAATTGAAATTTAGAGACCAAGATCGAATTTTTTGGTTGGGTAGAAGACCGGGCTTGATCAAACCCTAGCTCGGGATTTTGATCGGAAAGATGGAAAATTAGGGCTTCAACAAAAGTTGGAATTTTTGAAGTCTGTAACCACGGCTGGAAGCTCCTCAGAAAAATAAGAGTTTAGAGCCTTGGATCAAACCTTTTGATTGAGCAGAAGGGTGGGCTTCATCAAACCCTAGTTCGGGATCCTGTCCAGAAGATCCAGAAGTTTCAAAGGCAATTTTGAGGGGTCAAATTTTGGAATTGAAGTATGCTAGTTTGATCAGCTCAGCAATACACATCCTTCCATTCATTCGAAAGTGTGAAAGTCAAAGATTGAATTTTTAGGGTTTCTCTAGCAAACCCTAATCAAGCTCCAGATCAAGTTTCAGGGGGAGTTGAGGCTAAGGCCTTACATAAGAAGACTACAAGAAGTCTCAACAGGTATGACTTAAGGAGGTTCAGGTATGTCTTGAAATCTGATTCTTGATTAAGTTCATGATGTGTTTGTCTTCATATTATTTATTAGTACAATCTTGATTAATGTTAGAATTGTCTTATCACCCTAGTAACAGTATGAAATCTGATTCTTGATTAAGTTCATGATGTGTTTGTCTTCATATTATTTATTAGTACAATCTTGATTAATGTTAGAATTGTCTTATCACCCTAGTAACAGTATGAATGCATGTGAATGATCGAAGACATTCATTGATTAGGGCTATATGATTGTACTAATGCATTATGGTGTTGTGTGAGGTTGATGTTGTCTGCTAACAAGATACAGGTACATCACAAAAGACAAATCAAGTTCCATGACCATGACAACATGAAGACAAAGACTCACGAGGTATGTATGACTTTGTTATATTATGTTTAACCTATGAGACATGCAGGTTTTAGCTCAGGATCCCTAAATCATTGAAGAGATTGTCTAGGTATGTTGTACATAACTAAGCAGGTATAATAATCCAGGTATGTTTTCCTATGTCATGTTAGAATCTTACCTTGTGTTAGGATCCCTTATGTAAGTATACTTGGTATGATTGGTTAGTAATCAAGGTTTTATGCATATTATGTCTCTTATCTTGGTTGATGATTTAACTAACTAGATCAAACAAGAATATGCATGAGTAAAAGAAGACTTCCTTGAAACCCTGAATACTAATGATCATGACTGTACATATTCAAGATTATTTAGAATTAGAATGTTTTTGATAATATTGAGAATATACTAATGAATGTATGTTTGTGTATGAGATCATGAGGATGACACTAGTGTACACTTGAGCATGCATAGTGGTACAGAATGAATAGAAGTTCAGAAGACATACAGAAGATCAAGCGGGAGGCAACCACACAAACATAAAAGATAAGTATTTGAGTTGCTATTAGAAATAGTAAATGATATCTGTATGCATAATAGGTTATCATGATTTGATGATTATGAAGCATTACTAATCATGTACTTAATTTTGATTTGTAGGAAAGATCATTATGAATGATGAACTTTGAACAAGCGATGGATGTTCAACAAAAGATTTACAAATCAAACACACTATAGAAAGCTTGTAGTTAAGGGATTCTCTTAGAAAGAGGAAGAGAATCATGATGAGATGTTTTTCTCCAAGGGACTAGATAAGACCATTCTCTTAATGATGTAATTAAATAAGAAGTGTGAATCAGGTTCTGTATGGGTACCCAGGATCGGTAGTCAATTGATGAGATTAATGATCATCATGGGTGATGTGGATCTCAACCTTTGCTACAAAGTTGAATATGGCTTCTATACACATATGACATGGATGCAAGAAGGAACTCACCATAGAGTTTGAATGATTTTGAGGCTCATATTAGTAGACCCATCTGACGAGAGATGGCACAGATAGATATGCAGAAGATCATTCAATGCAGAGTGTGAATAATGGACAATTGACAGCTTCATGAAAAAGATTGGTCTTTACCAGAAGCAAAGTTGTTCCTAACCTTTACCTTAAGGTTGTGGATGATGAACCTATCATACCATTATTGTATGACGATGATCTCTTTCTGACAAGGAATGAGAAACAGGTCATGAAAATGGCTGCAGAAATGAAAATGAAAGATCTTGGATTAACGCACTACTTCTCAGGTCTAGAAGTATGGCAAGATCCAAAAGGAATATTTTAAATCAAGGTAAGTATGCTGTGAAGTTTCTAAAAAGATTTGATATGTTGGAGTATAAAGCCATGGCCACTCCCATGGACTCCAACTTGAAGTTATTAGTTAATAACTCATCGTATTTAGTGGACCTGACCCTATATAGACAAATCATTGGGTCATTGATGTATTTAACAAATTCTAGGCCAAATATATGCTTTGTTGTAAATACCCTAAGTCAGTATTTAGTATAACCTAGAAAGGTTCACTTAATAGCTACAAAGCATGTAGTGAGGTACCTAAAAGGTACTTTAGATTTTTGGTCTATATTATCTTGGAGGTCATGAACTTCGTTTACATGGTTACTCAGATTTTGATTGGGCAGGAAGTGTCTCAGACAAAAAGAGTACATTCAGGTGGATGTTATAGTCTTGAATCTGCCATGATCTCATGGTTCAGCAAGAAACGATCTAGTGTGGCTCTCAGTACTGCTGAAGCAGAATATATGGCTGTCTGCTCTGCCAGCTGTGAAGCAGTGTGGCTTCAAAAGCTATTATATGGAGTGTTTGACTTAGAAATGGATCCCACTGTGATTATGTGTGACAATCAAGCTGCATTAAGATGACTGAAAATCCTGTGTTCCACGATAAGTCAAAACACATAGAGATTCAATACTTCTATATACGAGATATGGTGCAAAGAGGAGCTATCAAGCTCGTATATATAAGCATTGAGGATCAGATTGCTGATATCTTGACTAAACCTCTGTCTCGAGTGAAGTTTGAATGCTTTCGAGACAAGCTTGGTATAGTTCAAAAGAACTCTCCTCGAAAGGAGGAGTAGCATAGTATCTAATAACAAGTCTGTCTCATCAATGATGAGGTTACCTTTTACTGCACTTAGTTACTTAGAATTATTTTTTTAGGACCCTTATATTTTTACTTTTGATGATAGATGTATTAGTGAGAATACATGCTTTTGATGATAGATGTATTAGTGAGAATACATGCTTTTGATGATAGATGTATACATGCTTTTGATGATAGATGTATTAGTGAGAATACATGCTTTTGATGATAGATGTATACATGCCTTTAATGATATATGTATTTGATGCTATTGATGAGGATACATGTTTTGATATACATATTTCGTTGATACATGTTTTGTTGATACATGTTTTGATATACATGTTTTGTTGATGAGGATACATGTTTTGATATACATGTTTTGATGATGAGGATACCTGGTGTCTTGATGTACTTGTATGGATGAAGATACTTGTACCCATGATTGACACTTGAGGGGATTGGATCATCCCTGGACTTCAGTCCTAAAGAGATTCATAGACGTATGTCTTCGAGAATGAATTCCTTGGTGGACTTGAGGGGATTGGATCATCCCTGGACTTCAGTCCTAAAGAGAGCCGTAGATGTATGTCTTCGAGGATGAAGTCCTTGGTGGACTTGAGGGGATTGGATCATCCCTGGACTTCAGTCCTAATGAGATCCGTAGACATATGTCTTCGAGAATGAAGTCCTTGGTGGACTTGAGGGGATTGGATCATCCCTGGACTTCAGCCCTAAAGAGAGCCGTAGACGTATGTCTTCGAGAATGAAGTCCTTGGTGGACTTGAGGGGATTGGATCATCCCTGGACTTCAGTCCTAAAGAGAGCCGTAGACGTATGTCTTCGAGAATGAAGTCCTTGGTTGACTTGAGGGGATTAGATCATCCCTGGACTTTAGTCCTAAAGAGAGTTGTAGACGTATGTCTTCGAGAATGAAGTCCTTGGTGGACTTGAGGGGATTGGATCATCCCTAGACTTCAGTCCTAAAGAGAGTCGTAGACGTATGTCTTCGAGAATGAAGTCCTTGGTGGACTTGAGGGGATTGGATCATCCCTGGACTTCAGTCCTAAAGAGAGCTGTAGACGTATGTCTTCGAGAATGAAGTCCTTGGTGGACTTAAGGGGATTGGATCGTCCTCGGACTTTAGTCCTTTGAACTAAGCCGTAGACATGATGTCTCCGAGAACTAAATCCTGAATGAACAGGTAAGGGGATTGGATCGTCCTCGGAATATGGTCCTTTGAATTGAGCCGTAGACATGAGGTCTCCGAGAATTGAATTATAGGACTGGATCATCCCTGAACTTCGGTTCAAAAGGTACATGATAGGACTGGATCGTCCCTGAACTTCGGTTCAAAAGGTACATGATAGGACTGGATCATCCCTAAACTTCGGTTCAAGAGGTACATGATAGGACTGGATCGTCCCTGGACTTCGGTTCAAAAGGTACATGATAGGACTGGATCGTCCCTGGACTTCGGTTCAAAAGGTACATGATAGGACTGGATCATCCCTGGACTTCGGTTCAAAAGGTACATGATAGGACTGGATCGTCCCTGGACCTCGGTTCAAAATGTACGTGACAAATCCTAGAATTGTTCTAGGTTACATCCAGCATGAAACAGGGTTGGCTCTGTAGATGTGATACATCCAGCATGAAACAGGGCTGGCTCTGTAGATGTGATACATCCAGCATGAAACAGGGCTGGCTCTGTAGATGTGATACATCCAACATGAAACAGGGCTGGCTCTGTAGATGTGATACATCCAGCATGAAACAGGGCTGGCTCTGTAGATGTGATACATCCAGCATGAAACAAGGTTGGCTCTGTAGACGTGACACATCCATTATGAAAGAGGACTGGCTCTGTGGCGGTAAATCCTAGATATGATTTAGGTCACATCCAGTATGAAAAAGGACTGGCACTGTCAACTCCCTCTTAATCTCTGAATCACTACATAGTTTATTGAAATCACCTTAAGTGAATTCTTCGCCATTGTCGGATATGAATGTCTTGATCTTCTTATCAGTTTGATTTTCCATCAAGGTTTTGAATTCCTTGAACTTATCAACTACTTCATTTTTGTTCTTCAAGAAGTAAACCCAAGTCTTCCTAGAGAAATCATCAATGAAAGAGACATAGTATACATACCCACTCAGAGAACTGGATGACATCAGACCGCATACATCGGAGTGGATAATTTCCAAGATTCCTTTAGCTTTGCTTTCACTGCTTGGAAATTCCTTCTTAATGTTCTTTCCTTTTGCACATCCTTTGCAAACCCCTTCATGCTTTGTCTTGATTTCAAGAAGACCTTCTACAGCTTTGCTTGCAATAGGTAGTGCCCTATAGTGTACATGAGCAAGCCTTCTATTCCAAAGCTCACTTGGCTCCATGGATTCATGTACCATGGCATGTTCAGGTTGTCCCTTTAGTTTGTACAATCCTCCCTCTTGCTCTCTAATCACTACTGCATCATCTATAGTTTTACCCTTTGGCCACATTAGTACTTGACCATCTACAAATGAAACCCTCATACCTTTTGCATCCAATGCAGATATGGAGAGTAAGTTCTTCTAGAGCCCAGGTACATATAGAACATCTTTCATCTTCAAAGACTTCCCAGAGTCTAGATTGTAGGAGGCTTCACCACTTCCCTTAATGGGGTATTGATAGTCATCCCAAATTTTCACCTTATGGGGTGACTCATGTTCAGATAGATTTGCGAAAGATTCTTTAAACCCAGTCATGTGTTTGGAAGCCCCACTATCAATAAGCCAATCATTACAGCCATGAGAGATAGTACTTGTGAGTGCAGAGATTAGAACATATTCATCTTCACTAGATGAGTCATCACTTTCTGCTCTAGCCTTCTTCTTGGGAGGTTCATCATCCTCGGCAGCATGAGCATGATATCTCTTCTTGTTGTTTTTCTTCCTTTTGTTGAAGTTGTTTTTGTTGTTCTTTTTGTTCTTAGGACAATCTGAAGCAAAGTGTCCCTTCTCATTACATGTGAAGCATCTGAGATCTTTCTTATCTTTATGTTGATGGTGGTGTGAATATTTCTTGGTATGAGAATGCTCCCTCTTTGACCTTCCTTTCTTGGTGTGTGATGTGAGAGCTTGATCTTCATTTCCCATATTTTCTTCTCGAGCCACAAGCCTTGCTTGTTCTTGTGAGCATTCCTCCCATAGTCTACTGAAAGAGATCAACTTCCTTCTTGCACAAATTCCTTGGATAAAGGAATCCCATGACCTAGGTAGGCCATTTAGAGTGGTCATGACAATTTCACCATTCTCCACTACTTCATCCACAGCTTCAAGTTGTTCTTTGATTTGAGAGACCTTAGAGAAATAGGATTGAATGGTCTCTCCATTCTAAAGCTTTACCCCTTTCAATTGGTTCCGTAGAGTCATCTTCTGATTTATGTTCTTCCCTTCAAAGAGCTTGGTTAGGGAATCAAACATCTCCTTGGGTGTCTTTAGAGATGACACATGTGGTATGAAATGGTCTTTGATAGAATCAACAATGATCCTCTTTGCCTTGACCAAATTCTTCTTATGTAAGGCCTTAGCCTCTTCTTCCTCTGGGATAGGGACCTCAGAACTTATGTAAGTATCCAATTCATTTCCGTCCACGATTAACCCAATCATATACTTCCATGCTCGGAAGTTATCAGCCCCTTCAAGCTTATCCTCAAGCTTGGTGTGGTGAGATATCTTAAAGAGTACTTCAAATGGAAATAGAAAAGATTTAGGTCTTACCACTTGATTTGCAGAAATGTGGATCTAGTGTTGGATTAGGATTTGTCAGAGAAACCCTAAAAATTCAAAGTGTGAATTTCAAACTTCTGAAAGGATAGAAAGATGCACCTTGATGAGCTGATCAGCCTGCTATATTCAGAATTTGAAATCTGTAAAGTTTCACCCTTCAGAAATTCCTTTTAGTCTTCCTGAATTCACTCGGGAGGACCCTGAATTAGGGTTTGAGTTTCTCGGAGCTTCACCCAACCACAAATATCGATCCAAATCTCTAAAATTCGATTTTTCCAAGTCACTTTCAGCTATGTCCTCAGATTTCAGAAATTCCTATTTTTGTGGAAACCCTAAATTTTAGGGCCAAAAATGAAAGTGCCTAGAATTGAATTTTGATTGGACAGAAAGATGCGCCTTGATGAGGAGAGTCAAAATACCCTAATTCCTTTCAAGATATGTGGAGAGAAACCCAATAAACAGGAAACCCTAGTTTCCACAACTGCACAGTGTCTTCTTCTCAGGTTAGCTCTGATACCATGTTAATTTTTTAACATTAATTCAACATACTCTAGGATCTTTACTGAGAGAATAACATGTATAGAATATCAATCACACCAAGCAATCACATGAGACAATAAACACACAGAGTTTCACTGGGGAAAACCATAAAGGTGAAAAACCCCAGAACTTCCTCAGAGATAGAAAGAGAAATGATACACCCAAAGTACACAGAGATAGTCCTCCTAGTAGCTGAACCTCCTCCTCCACTAGTGCGCCACTTTCCGAGTAGTGTAGAAGTGAATAATGAGATGATCAAATAGAGTGCCTCTGGCACTCTATTTATACATGACCTGACTTTCCTAATAACCTAATAGGGTCGACTTGTCTAACTCAGTCTAATAACCCATGGTTATACTAATCAGGGCCGACCCCACACTTGATGGTCTAATAACCCATCACAACAAGTTACGACACTTGCGACACTTGTCAATACAAATGACGACACTTCCGTATAGAGGAATAATAACATCTCTATAGGAGTACAATATACATAGGTGAAATACATTCCGAAGTCACATATACATCAACAGTTCATGACCATTACCAAACTATGTTTAACCTAGAAATTCGAATTTGAAGACAGAGTTACACTTTTTGAAGGAAAATAGACGGTTGTAGGTGAGCATGGAGGTTGGGAAAGCTAGGAACCTCTACCCATTTAGTTCTACTAATTTTGGGTGTTTTAGAAGCCATGTATTAATGTTACAGGAGGCTCTCCATTAGCATACATCAGGTTGGACTCTTACTTCATACACTAGTAAGCACTGTAAGGGCTGGATTTCATGAGGTAACTATGGATGAGTGAAGGGAAATGTCTTCCTTGTGTTGTGTGGGGTAGTTGGAAGGAGTGACATGGTTGTGATGGCTTAGTGAGACCCATGTAGAGATCTTGTTGATATTTTTGGCTAAGAACAGTGAGCAGAATGAGTTGTGGGCTAAGAGGTAGAATCCTATACGTGTTTCCTTCACCCTAGTGGCCTCATAGGCCATCTTGGGGGTGGCCTCTCAGCAGAAAGAGTATATAATGGACAGAGTGCCTATGGCTGGGTGTAAAATCACTCTTACATAGCCAGTTGCTTGGATCTTATTTTTTTAAATATAAGTATTCTTATGTATCTGATGTGCAATGATTTGTATTTATATGCCTGTGACAATTATGCTGAGATCTGCATGTTATGTATGTGTGGATAAATTTTATTTCTGATGTGCATTTTATTTTATGTTTGCACGTGCATTAAGTTGTATGAATTCGTAATTATGGCTATGGGGTGAAATTTGGAGGCACCGATTTAGTTAATGTCCCTTCCTGCTAGTCGGATTGAGGGATGGGGATGTTACAGAGACCCAAGAAGTTACAGAGCTCTGTTAGATTCATCAGGGTTGGAAAAAAATGAATAATTTGGATATAGGTTGGGTCCACCTGCACCCCATGTTCATCCATGATGTATCCTAGATATTGAATTCTCTCCATCCTGACTCGATCATTTCTCCAAATTGGAATATAACATTTTTTTCATACGGTTCTTAGGACCTATTGAATGTGTTGCAAATGTTCCACCCAAGTTTTGTTGAAGATGAGGATGTCATCTAGATACCTGACCATGAAGGATTTTTTGAACAATCTCAATATATAATCCATCGTTCTCACAAATTTGTTGGAGCATTAGTCAATCCAAAATGCATGCCAACCATATCAATCATGTTGAAGAACTTGGAACCCTTAAGTTGATTAAGAATATCATCAATCTGATGGATTGGGTATCGATTCTTGATAGTGATATTGTTCAATTATTTGTAATCAATGTAAAGTCACCATGTCCCATCCTTTTTTTGTACCAACACAATTGGGATCCCACAAGTTGAGGTGCTTGGTTGAATGTGGCCCTTTTAGATGAGCTCTTAAATCTAACATTTTATTACATCATTCTCCAGAAGAGAGCACCTGTATATTGGGCCATTAGGTAAGGGATCACAAGGTATCAAATAAATTGGGTTTTTGACCTGGAAGTGTAGAGGTGCCCCTTTAGGTGAGGCAAATATATCTCTGTATTCTTCCACAATCTTGTCCACCTACTTATATTGTGTACAAATAAATCGTGTTTAGGATATGGTAGTCTCATTAACCTTTTGTCCCCCTTATGATTGAACCATGAAGAGGAAAATTTCCTAATATAGGAGATTACCTTTTGACACTGATTTGTCGAGATCAAGGAAACTGCAGTAGTCAGAACTACCTCAGGTACCTTGTAGAGTTGGCCTCCGGAAGTAACAATGAAACTATGGAGCCTGAACTCATAAATAGCATGAAGTTTCCACATATAGGTTTGTCCTAAAATAACATCACAAAATTCAAGTGGGGTGACATCACACATTACCTCATCTTGGAAGGGCTCAATGTTGTAAGATAGGCGACATTACTGACTGGCATGACTGTCTCACCCTTAGCTCAACCAACAGATGGTATATGGTTGGGGGTGAGGCATTGTCAGAAAATTAAATATTATGATGACCTCTTCCAAGATTATATTATTTTGGTTACCAAAGTCAATAATTAAATGTAGAGGAGTCCCTTTCACCCACATCTATGAGTGGAAGAGTCACTCCCATTCTTCTGTATCCTATAGCTCTTCTAGTTGGATCTTTGTAGTTGTGATGGTGGCAATGAGTTCCACATCAATGATCTATTTTCCTTTGTATTGCTTCACACCAAATTCTGATCCAGATCCTAGCTTTGAGGATTTCATCCCGACCAATAATTATTGTTTTGAGCGACATTCATCAGTGTTGTGCCAGGGGATTTTTTGGAACTCACACCACTTTCTAGCTCCTTATTCAACTTCCCATTACCCTTCTTCACCTATGGTTTGGACTAGTTGTCATGATTTTGGATAAAATTTATATTTCCTTTGATCTATGATTCAGGTCTACCTTTACTAGGATTTTGTTGCAATTCATTTGCAATCCCAAACTCTCGCTTATTCTTCTACTTGAATTTTTGCTCAATTTTTATAGCTTATCGATAAGCAGCTCCTAGTGAGGAGATGTCCAGGAAATCCATATATGTTTGGATGTACATGTATAAGACATTATGGTACTTTAGGACCAATTGCCATTCGGAGTCTCTGATACCTAACTTTGAGCAAAAGATATGGAATATATTGGTAAACTCCAGCACCATCTGGTCTCTCTCCAGACATAAAGTTGTCCACCTCATATATTGGTCAATGGGTCATTATAGTTTTCGATGAGGTAGAAATCCTTCCTGATGGAATCGAAAAAGGCTACCCAAGTGAGTTATGTACCATATGTTGTAGGTTTATCTCCAACATACCTCTGACAATAACTATCCCACCAATATTTAAAATGGGGGAGGGACTTAAGGAGTGCGAAGGTGATGTTTTCATTGTCAAAAAAATTTTGAACAAAGTAATAACCTTCTAAAATATTTACCCATTTATCCAAAGCATTTGCATCTATCTGGGCTTCAAATAAATTAATTTCAAAGTTAACTTGTACCTTGAAGGGTGCCGCACCCCCAAAATGATTGTTGGTTTAAGGTGTCTCCACCGTCGTTGTTAGTTAGCGAAGGATCTGAGCAAAATTGTCCATCATCTCATTCCTCTGTCATGCGAGGGATTTCTCAAGCAACAAATTAATAATATCTCATGCTCTGTCATCTCTCTTTTATTCTCCTAACATGTGAGGTTGCTTGGGCCAATGGTATTGGTTGTCCCCAAGCTCAATCAAGACCCAACTCTCAATACCCAGATCTTGTTGGGGACATGCATGAGAAAAAAACAAGAGCATATTGCTTTAATACCATTGATTTGGATTATTTAGAGAACAAAATGAAGGAAACAATATAAAATGGAAACACGCACACAAATATTTTTCAAAGAGAATAGTAGTGCATTAAAACAAAAATTATATCAATGAATGGAATGAAAAGACATTGTAAACTGCATAGCAATACAAACTATCTCGAATGGTGGTAACTTATTAGAGAGATGTATCAAATACACTCATTCACAATATTTGATTACAAAGAGGCTGGAAATGGAAATTTTATAATAACAATAAAGGAAAAAACCCTAAACTTCTAAAAACCTAACCCTAGAAGATGAAGTGCCAAAAGGATTTGTGGGCCTCGAGGTGACTACCTAACTTCCCAGGGGCACAAATTTTAAATACTATCCCTATTTGGTGTGCATAATGACTCATTGGAAAGAAATAATTGATAATTGCAACTTTTGGTTGGTGCCAGGGAATGCCATGGCTACCCCTAGCCCCCCAAATGGCCAAAAAACACCATTTAGGGCTTCAAAATGGCCATGGAACTTCGGGACCCAAAAGACCATAAAAAATTTCCAAGAAGATGGAGAACCATTGTAAGTAAGTGGAATAGATGGGTGTCCACTAGTATACACCTATATCATAGGTTCCTTCATCCTTTCACCATTCATCTCCTGAATCACTTGGAATCCCAACTATCATTCTAGTTCTTGTCTCCTTCTATGGTTGATACTCCTTAATACTACAAACATTTTTCAATCTATGTGTCATTACTACTACATTTTATGTACGTTGTGTTTGTGCCATCATATCCTTCCTAGAGAAGCAATATGTCCTTTATCAAAATCAAAACAAGGGAACCAACAGTTTACTTGACTAGGAAAAAGTTATGCAAGAATAAATGAACTCATTGTTGAAAAATGGCACTCGAGATCTTGTTCATCTTCCTAAAGGTTGCAAGATTGTTCATTTCAAGTGGGTCTATAGAACCAAGTCTTCATCAAATAGAATCATGGACAATTTTAAATCTCACCTTGTTCCCAAAGGTTTCTCATAGGTTAAAGACATTGATTACTTAGAAACGTTTGCCCCTATTGCAAAAGTGGATTTGATTCATCATGTTCTTTCACTTGTTGCTTCTCAAGGTTGGAAATTACATCAAATGAATATTAAAAGTACCTTTCCACATGGGGAATTCATTGAATGAGTCTACATGAAACAACCTATGGGTTTTTCTTAGGCTGACTTCTCCCTTATCTCCCACCTCAGAAAGTCACTTAATGGTCTAAAGTAAGCTCCTAGCGCTTGGTATGAAAATATGGGCAATTTCCTTACTAGTTTTGGTTTCTCTAGCATGGCAATCTGATCCCAAAGTCTACACTAAACATGTAAATGATTACCTTCTCATTTTTTTTCTCTATGTCGATGACCTACTTATTAATGGTAATAATCATTATTAGATCAACCATGTGAAGTCTAGTCTTATGAACCAATTTGAGAATTAGGACTCCTTCAATATCTCCTTGGTCTATAAATCCAACAATACAATAAGGGGATCTTTGTTTCAAGCTAAGTATGATATTTACCTTCTTCATCACTTTCACATGGAAGACTATAATTAGTCTACCCCTTCTCCTTATCAATTAGGTATCAAATTTTTTAACAAGTGTTGTATAGACAATTGTTAGGAAATATTTTGTACTTGACCCATTCCCAACCAAAACTCCCTTTGTTGTTGGTTTAGTCTCTCACTTTATGCAATATCCTCATGAGATTCATTGGAAAGCAACAAAGTGTATCCTTGCTACATCAATGTTACTTATCAATTCAGCATTAACTATACTAAGGGGGTCCTCTTCTGTAGTTATCTTTATATATTTATATTGGGTGGGTGATTTTTATCATCGAAAGTCTACTTCTTGTTACACTTTCAACCTTGGTTTGGGTCATGTCACTTGGTCCAATGAAGAGCATCATGCAGTCATGGAGTATCAAATCACTATCAATACTAGTTGAGAATTTTTTTGGATTCAACAATTGCTCACAAAGTTTTATTTTGCTCATAATCAACCTACAACTCTTTAGTATTATAGTGAGGGTACAATCCACATTGCATTCAATCCAAGTTAGCACTAGTGTCATAAGCACATTAAGTTTCATATGCATTACATATGGTAGTTCCTTCATGATCAAGTTCTTGACTTGCAATCTTGACATTCAAAAGATCATGTCGCAAATATTTTAACCAAGCCACTCTCTGAAGCTAAGTTCCTTCATATTCAATCCTCGTTAGGGGTGAAGGAAGTTTTCTTTACAGGGGAATAGTATGCAAATCCTCCTTCCTTCCCCTCAATTCCAAGTAAACCTCACAGGTGGATCTTGGTGCATAATAATGTGCACATCATTCAATTATTTGTACACTTACAATAAATTAATTATGTACAATAAATATCTTTGTAATTATTCATAGCATTGGACATATCAAGATCAAGTTGATCTTGATATATCCATGCATTTAAGTGAGATTAACTTGGAGAATCTTTTAGTTATGGCTTAATGAACTAATGAATCAATTAGCAAAGTGCATGCAATCGTTTGTTCTATAAATAAAGGACATGGTTCCTCATTGTACAAGAGGGGGTTTGATTACCACATAGCTTAAGATTCATTGTATGAAATCTAAGGAGTGAGTTGATTTTAAAAATTATCACTCAACTTTAAACACCCTAATTCATACAGATTACAAGTAAAGAATATAAGAACAAAGTCACTCTTATATGTTGTTTTGTTGATTTTAAAAAATATGTTGATGTTATCCCTAAAAATAACCTTTGGAAAAAGCAAGATAATGGGGTACCTTTTGAGTTAAGCACTACAATAATATGGTTGATCGAAAGGGTCATTTCTAAGCTTAGAAATAGCAATGGATAATCAAACCAAAACAATAATATAGGTAATAGGAGTAAAGCAAGGGTGGCCTCTATCAAGGGAGTCAAACATTATCATCCTTTTATACACATGATATTGTCATTTTAGCAAGGAGCCCCTTAACATTGACAAGTAGGTTAAAATTCTCAAATATTTTTGTATGAGCTTTGAGATGCCCGTAAACACCAATAAAAAAAAGATAATGATCATTAAATCCAAAAATATATCCACATTGATTTTGTTTAATATCGATTCAACATGGAAGAAGACCATTTTTATTAGTATCTTGGAATTTATTATGTGTCACGAGCTAAATTGAAACTATGTGTTAAAAGAGAATCAATGGAATATTTTTTCAATCTTGAGAACAACTGTAAAGTTGCAAAGTTTCGGGATTAGGAAAAAAAATCACTTGATATGCTTGCCACCAAGTTATTATGTATAGTTGTGAGGTTTGGAGATATAACAATTTTAAGAGAAAATTGGAGAAAAATCAAGCAAATCTAAAAGCCTTTTATATTAAGTAAACTTAAAATTAAAAGGAATACACCCTATCCAATCTTCATTTTCGATATTAGTCATCCTTCCATTGACAGAAACATCGTAATGAAAGCACAAGTTAATTAACATCAAGAATGAGAGGCTTCCTACCACCATTTCTAAACGGCTCAAAAGAGGTTGGATTAAGTATTTTTTGCTTCGTCAAAAGAGATAGTGGAGGTCACCATTCAAATTATCTATACTATTAAAAGCAATATCATAACTAAATTTAAAGAGAAATCAATGTAGTGATAGTGAAATTGAAATAAGAAAAAAAATCTTGTCTATAGACAACAAATGTTGTTGAGAGCTACTAACACAAAGGAATCAAAGAAAACAAAAAAATATATATGACACCTTTCTTATTACTTCAAGGGATTAGATCAACCAAGGTAAAATGCATATATTCTTATTTAACACCCATAAAAACATTCAAAACAATATTATCAAGCTACTAGGGTTTCAACTAGTCATCCTTCCATCAAAATACTTAGGGGTCCCCTTAATTGAGAATGCATTTACAAACCTCTAATGGGAGGACCTCCTAATTAAACTCAAGAAAAAATTAAATAGATGAACCTTTTTGTTTCTAAATTTCATTAGAAGGGTTCTTCTCATCAAATTTGTCCTACAATCCATGCATCTATGTCTCTTTTTAGTAGCAACCCCTCCCAAGGTAACCAAATCCATCAATTGCGTACAGAGAACCTTTGTATGGGGAGGACCAAGCTACAAAAAAAAATGGGCATTGGTGGTATTGGATAAGCTTGACCTCCTTAAGCATCTAGGAGAGCTAGGATATCAATAACTCTAAGTGTTGAACAAGGCTATAGCAAGGAATATACGGTGGATATGGTTAAATTGGTTATGGGATATTCTTTGGAGGATGAAGTATTTATGTATCATTGAATAAAATGACCTCATTATAACAATGATATGGAACAATGCTTAGCAACACCAAACCCTAGTTCAACAACAATGCAGTTTGGGAGGTTAGAAGCAAAAACTCAACACTATTCTAAAATGACTCATGGAAATAGAACCTTGGTTTTCTCAAAACTCATGAGACCTATATGTTAAACCTTTGGGGTTATTTCAGACAATACTAAATAATTAAAGAGGGAGGAAGGGACACAGGGTGGATAATTTGGAAACCACCATTTAAATGGTCGACGAGAAAATCATCAAAGAACAAAGGGATATTATGGAATGTCCTCAAGGAAAAGAAAATATGTTCCAAAAAGGGAGAACGACACACTCCAGTGGGGGAAACATGGAGGAGGAACCTACTCAATCAAATGGTATATTCCCTCAACCCTCTCAATCAAAGAGGGGATCTTAAAAATATGTGGAACCAAACTTGGAATCCTATGCTCTGACTAAATATTATTTTGTTTCTTTTGTTGTTGGCACAATGAAAATTATTTACCTGGGATATGCTAAGACAATGGAACTCTAAAGGACCCTCAATGTAATAGATGTGTAGGTGAAAAAAGGAAATGAGAGTATCTATTCAGCAATTGTAATACGTATTCAATTCTATGGAATAAAGGGGAAAAACTCTTCCATAAATATGATAGAAATAGACAAGATATTAATGTCACCCTAGAGCACAAGAGACTTACAATCGTTGAGAATCTAATTATAAAAAAGTCTTAGTAATTGTCCATAATTTCTTTCATGGGAAATATGGAAAGAGAGAAATGTTAGAAAATTCAAGACTCAAAGAAAAAAGGTGGGAGAGATCTAGGATAGAATCAAAGGAAACCTTCAAGAAGCAATCTATCCTACAAACTAACAAGAAGAAGACAAGAAATGTTTGGAAAATGAATAAAAAATTATTGCAGCCTATGGTTTAGACCTCAAAAAATATTGCTAGCAACGTCAAGCATGCCAACTCTCTTAGGAAATGGCATCTCCATCCTAAAGGATCCATCAAAATTAAACTTGGATGGTGCCTCTAAGGACATATGAGACCCTATAAGATAAGGGGAGTGTTCAGAGATTGAAAGGGGTACAGTCTCAATATTTATGTGAGATTTAAAGGTCATGACTCGCTAACAAATCAATGGAATTGCAGGCCCTTGAACAAGGCTTTCAAATTGCAATTTACTATGGGTATGGATCGTTAGTAGTAGAGGGGGGCCACTTAACAAGTAAACACCCTCACAAGGATTGAAAATGGGACCAAGGAAAAGAAGATATTAACGAAAATTTGGAATTGAATTATTGCTTTAGTTGTCATTGGTTCCTTAATTAAGAAAAATTATAGGACTCATTCCCTCCCATGCCAAACACATTGCCAATGGTCTAGCTAGTAAGCTAGCCAATGAAGGAATACTCTGGAGAGGGCATGGTCTAAACATAAGATGGATGGATATCTACACAAGGATTTTTTAAACATGGATTTTATAAATGTCCTCATGGAAGACTCCCATCCCTTGAATGAGGTATAAGCAATAGAAACGATTAGTTTTGCCACTTGGAGGGACGATGCTAGACCACACATGGAAGTGTTGGTGCAACATAGGGAAGGGGTAATTACTACAGGTTCCAATTGTATGGAGGCTCATCTAGGAATTTACTTCAAATGGATGTATTGTGGTCATGATAGATGGAAATATCTACAAACAAAACCATTCAACATGATCAAGAGCAAAGAGAGGTATGAAGAGAAGTCTAAGTTATTGACTAGGAGTGGTCTTGCAGAGAATTTGGTAGTTCTAAAGATTAGCAATCACTTAGAAATTTGGTGGAATAGAGGGATTTCCTCTCTTGTGGTTGAGCCCTATCTATTTCCCTATATTACCACATTTCAAGTCTAGTTAATGGGGTTAAAAAGAGGGGTAAACCACCTCGGCGAAGAATGAAGGGAGAAAGGAGACATTCCCTTATCAAGAAGAAAATAAGGGACATTATCACTATCATTATTTCTTACCAAGCTAGGAATTTAGAAGTTGTGAGAAGGGGGGTCAAGTTAAAGGAATACCAAGGTCATGATGAAAAGGGGTGGAAATTCAAGTGTTGAGGTTGATGAAGACAGTGAGCAACACATTTTTCAATACTAGCTTCTCCAAGAATAGGGAATCAAAGTACACCAATATTGTAGACTTGTATTGGCATATAAAAGTATTAAATTACTTATGGAATCAAAAGAAGAGGGTGTCCAGAGAATGCAATCCTTAAAAGGATGGACTAATTGGACTCCAAGTGTGATGCTCTTATCAATATTATTTTTGGAATTGAGTTGGAAAATAAGGAGACAATGGGTGAGGAGGAGGAGACAAAAGAACCAATGACAATAGAGGATGTTGATGTAGTGGAGCCAGAGGAAGCAAGCCAGGCTAGGGAATTATGAGGAACTCCAAGAACTTGCATCGTTGTGAACTTAGATATTGAGGGTTGACTCCCAACGCTTGAACTTCATGGTACACTTGTATTTATATGTTCCTATAGAATGCTTAGATTATAGCCTCTTTGGGAATATGATTATATTAACATAAATAATCTCATATTTTATTTATACAACCTATTGTAGGATTCTTAGATAATTTCTTATCAGAGCAATAGGTCCACTTATAAATAGAAAAAAAAGTATGTCCTTATGTTCCTTGACATCAAGGTGGTAGATTCTCCTATGGACAACATAACACCTGTCACGTCCCCTCCCGTCGTTCCGACCCGCAGAGGGAACATGACCGTAACATGGGGGTGTCTAATTCTTCCCCAAGCCATATGACTAAATTCACAATTTAATAAAATGCATAATTAAATTATACACAACGGAAATAAACATCATATACACACAATTCATCATGCATTCAGCATACCACTAAAAGTCATCAAATTAAACATTGCAAAACATGGAATGAACATAATTTAAACCACAGAGAATACTTATCTTTAAGGTGAAACTGTCCAAACAACTGGCTATGTGAGAGCAACGTTCCACCCAACCATAGGTGCCTGTCCAGCCTATATTCTTTCAGACGAGATACCATGCCCAAGTTGGGATGTGTATCCACTAAGGAGGAACTAAACAGGCTCACTCACAGACATGGTTTCACACCAACAGTCATGCTAAGCCAACACACAGTTGGGTTTATCAAGCAAGCAAGAGACAAGGGAGGAGGATTCTAAGCCAGTGAGCTCAACCACAGAGCTACAGGCATCTCAATTAAACTCAAATAGTCATGGCACCCACAATACCTACCACACCCAACACAAGGAAGGTACCCTTCTCTGTTGCACAGTCCCTTAGGCGCCCCTTCCCTCCAGTGATATTCAAGGTGGGCATAGAAAGGTCCAATTTCTAATTCCTTGAGATTCTAGCCTTCACTGGGTTTATCAAGCAATCCCAACCTTTGTTCTATCATTCACACTTGGATTCTCACAATTCGATGACCAAATGACTCAATCCCGTAATTGGATTTTCGAGCTATCAAAAGTGGGTTTTCCCATGGATTTCTGGAAATCTAACACTCTCAAATCCGTCCCAAGGTTCATGTCTATGGATCCCCCATCGGATTTCACTATCCACAAGAAATTATGGGTGTTTATGGCACTTCAAAATGTGGGTTAATGCAAAGTTGCGATTTTTTGTTTTTTTCTCACTGTTGGCACCGTGTAATGGATGAAAACTGAATCTTAGATGACCCACAATGGAATGGGAATGAGGAAGAACGAATTCCCATGAGGTAGAGTGACTTGTGGGTCAATAAAAACAGAGCCCATACCTGCCATACGAATTTATGGGTTGCCCATGCTCCATTGAAGCCATGGACTGATTTCTTCAACTACTTCCTTACAACAGAATTAAATGTCAGCAAGCAAAGTCAAATGGATTCTCAAGATGACATTTGGAAGCATATGGTTCAACCCCACAATCCCCCTCACCACTCCCTAGTGGATACACATGGCCCCCTCTTATTACTTGCTTCCATAGCCAATTTTTGGTATTATTATTGCAATATTAATATTTACATCATTTTACAATGTTCCATGGCTTAATAGCACATGGATAACATAATATCAAATATTTGTCTTTTTAATAAAATTCGAGCATACACTAGCGGGGCCTTGGCCTTGATCTCCACGGTAGGAAAACATACATCGCATATATACAATATTTTCATTAAAAGTCAATATATTCTAAGGGTCAAAACAAAGGTATTACAACACCTAGATAATATATATTTTTCGTCTTAATATGAATAGATAAACAACTAACTTACAAAAAAAAACAAATAACAAAGAGAATATTTGCTACAAAGAAATCATTAAGCCAAAGTTTAAACATCAAAAAAATATGTTTACTCTTGCTTGCTAGGGGAGAGGTGCCAATACTTGGCCACCCTAACTTTACAAGGATGTCACTCTTACATAGTGCCACATTAGATTTCCAAATTTCTCCCACGTGCATAAAAATGTATCTGGTCTCCATATTTCCTCATAGGATGTGATGTGTCTAAAATGATACCATGTCAACGATGAACGTAGAAGGATCCAAAATAACTCATTTTATGCCACACCAATTGTTGATAATTAAATATAAACCAATATACATACCATGAGATGGATGTGACTGAAAAAATTATTTCATTTTTTAGAAAGTTAACTTTGTTTCAAAAGATATCTTAGAATTTTTGTGATAAATAATTATAAGTTTATGTAAATGTTATTTTAATGATAATACCTTTGTGAATGACATGAATGTACTTTCTTGAACAACTTATTATAGATCTTTCTTCATGAAATAGTTTTAATTCATTGTAAGATTTGGGCCCACGTCCGTAACTTCTCTCACATTTATTAGACCCTATTCTATTTTTGGCTCCTCCCTAATTTAAAGAAAAATAAATATTGAAAAAAAAAGCTTCTTGTTATCTTCAAAGTGAAATGGGTATTGGAGGAGAGAAGTATAAAATATGTCTGACAAGATGAAAGTGTTTTCTCATGGGTTTTCATTTCTACATAAATATTAACTATCAAAATATTTTGAAGGGGTGACCAGCATTAGGGGTTGGGGTGATCTTAGACCTTGGAGGAAACAATAAATAACACTTGCAAGGGGTTTAAGAGTAGCAACAAATAATTAAGCAGAGTTGTGCTCCCTACACCTCGAATTGGTCATCCTCTGAGATTTGATCATTTAGAATGTTCTGGCTTTTGGAGACTCATCATTGGTCATCGAGCGAATAAGAAATACAATTATAAGATGCAATTCAACCATATCCAAAATAGTTGGGAGGATTAAATCTTATTCTTCACTTTGAAACAATAGGATTCTTCCACATTTTTCACTCCCATAACTGGCAAGTAGATAGAATGACAAACACTACAACCTATTTGGATAAAAGGGTTCTAACAAAAAAATGGGGTAACCTCATTATTTTTTTAATCCGTTAACCATTGATGATAGATTTGAAATGCATGGCTTGGACTCAAACTACATTGGCATTCAACTAATGGAAAGGATCGAGGTGGGTGCCATAAATCCTCCCTAAACCCTTGTACTTCTCCCACACTTCACTTGTTTCATCTATTGTGGGAGTAATAATGGTGATGAGGTGGCCATTCATGGCACAGGTGGGATTTATCCATGTTAACTTCAAGGCTTATGGTATCAAAATTAGGATTGGCATATGTAGGGATGGTTTGCTTGCTTATAGAGATAAATTGGTTTTTGAAAAAATGAGCTTATTGTCTAAACCTGAGCCTTGTACCTACAGTGTCAATCTAGGCTTCATTCACTATGCGGCTTGTTGGCCTTCTTTCTCTAGGTCTTTCATTTGCAGCAACATCAATAGTAGTCAACCTATGGCAAGGCAGTGATTTGACTTATTGGTCTTTGGGTCCTTTTTCCACATCTCTGAGATAATCATGTTGAAAGATAATCACCCTAGTAACTATTAAAAGTATGGCATAATGGAAATACACGAAGTGTTAAGAAGCCTAGACAAATTATATGGATGGACTACATAGTGTAATTTCTCATACCAACATGCAATTGGAAGCACAATTGCTAAACACAAGCAGAATTGGAAGCGATTTTGGAAGCTCATAATTGTTGATGTATATGTAACTTCGGAATGTAGTTCACCTATGTATATTGTACTCCTATAGAGATGTATTATTCCTCTATACGGAAGTGTCGTCATTTGTATTGACAAGTGTCGCAAGTGTCGTAACTTGCCGATGGGTTATTAGACCACCATGTGTGGAGTCAGCCCTGATTAAGTTAACCAAGGGTTATTAGGCTAAGCTAGACAAGTCGGCCCCACTGGTTTATTGGGCAGGACATGACTAGTATAAATAGAGATCGGGAGATCTCTATTTGATCACTCATTACTCATTTCTATCTCTCTCACAAAGTGGTGCACTTGTATGGAGGAGGATCATCTACTAGGAGAAGACTATCTCTTGTACTTTGGTTGTACTTTGGCTGTATCATTGCTCTCTCTATCTCTGAGGAAGTTGTGGGGTTTTTCACCTTTATGGTTTTCCCCAGTGAAACTCTGTGTGTCTATTGTCTCATATGATTGCTTGGTGTGATTGATATGCATTGTTATACTTGATATGCTATACATGTTATTCTCTCAGTAAAGATCCTAGAGTATATGTGAATTTATGCTCAAAAATTAACATGGTATTAGAGCTTCCCTGAGAAGAAGACATTGTGCAGTGGCGAAAACTAGGGTTTCTTGTTTATTAGGTTTATCTCCATAGATTTGGGAAAAGCAGTAAGGTAGATTGACTCTACTCATCAAGGAGAATCTTTCTGTCCAATTAGAATTTAATTATGGGCACTTTCATTTTTGGCCCTACAATTTAGAGTTTCCACAAAAATAGGAATTTCTGAATTCTGAGGACATAGCTGGAAGCTCCTTGGAAAAATTGAATTTTAGAGCTTTGGATCGAGATTTTTGGTTGGGTGAAGCTCCGAGAAACGCAAACCCTAATTTAGGGTCCTCCTAGTGAATCCGGGAAGACTAAAAGGCATTTCTGAAGGGTGAAACTTTGCAGATCTCAAATTCTGAATATACCAGGTTGATCATCTCATCAAGGCACATCTTTCTATCCTTTCAAAAAGTTGAAATTCACTTTTTAAATTTTTAGGGTTTCTCTGACAAACCCTAATCCGGGACCAGATCCAGTTTTCAGCAAATCAAGTGGTAAGACCTAAATCTTTTATATTTCCATTTGATGTACTCTTTAAAGATGTCTCACCACACCAAGCTTGAGGATAAGCTTTAAGGGGATAATAACTTCCAAGCATGGAAGTATAGGATTGGGTTAATCCTGGAAGAAAATGAGTTGGACACTTATATAAGTGAAGAGGTCCCTATCCCAGAGGGAGAAGAGGCTAAGGCTCTTCACAAGAAGAACTTGGTCAAGGCAAAGAGGATCATTGTTGATTCTATCAAGGACCATCTCATTCCACATGTGTCATCTCTAAAGACACCCAAGGAAATGTTTGACTCTTTGACCAAGTTGTTTGAAGGGAAGTACATAAATCGGAAGATGACTCTGCGGAACCGATTGAAAGGGGTAAAGCTTCAGAATGGAGATACCATTCAATCCTATTTCTCCAAGGTATATCAGATCAAGGAACAACTTGAAGCTGTGGATGAAATGGTGGAGAACGGTGAAATTGTCATGACCACTCTGAATGGCCTACCTAGGTCATGGGATTCCTTTATTCAAGGAATTTGTGCAAGAAGGAAGTTGATCTCCTTCAGTAGACTATGGGAGGAATGCTCTCAAGAAGAAGCAAGGCTTGTGGCACGAGAAGAAAAGATGGGGAATGAAGATCAAGCTCTCACAGCTCACACCAAGAAAGGGAAGATCAAAAGGGAATCATCTCACAAAAGAAGACCTTCACACCACCATCATAAGAAAGATCTCAGATGCTTCACTTGCAATGAGAAGGGACACTTTACTGTAGATTGTCCCAAGAACAAAGGGGACAACAACTTCAACAAGAAGAAGAAAAATAACAAAAGAAGATAGCATGCTCATGCTGCTGAGGATGATGAACCACCAAAGAAGAAGGCTAGGGCAGAAAGTGATGACTCATCAAGTGAAGATGAATATGTTCTAATGTCTACTCTCACAGGTACTATTTCTCATGGTTGTAATGATTGGCTTATTGACAGTGGGGCTTCCAAACACATGACTGGGTTTAAAGAATCCTTTGCTAATCTATCTGAACATGAGTCACCCCATAAAGTGGAACTTGGGGATGACTACCAATATCCCATCAAAGGAAGTGGTGAAGCCTCCTACAACCTATACTCTAGGAAGTCCTTGAAGATGAAAGATGTGCTATATGTACCTGGGCTCAATAAGAACTTACTCTCCATATTTGCATTGGATGCAAAAGGCATGAGGGTTGCATTTGTAGATTGCCAAGTTCTAATGTGGCCAAAAGGTAAAACTATTGATGATACAGTAGTGATTGGAGAGCAAGAGGGAGGTTTGTATAAATTAAAGGGACAACCTGAACATGCCATGGTACATGAATCCATGGAGCCAAGTGAACTTTGGCATAGAAGGCTTGCACATGTGCACTATAGATCACTACCGATTGCAAGTAAAGTTGTAGAGAGTCTTCCTGAAATCCAGTCAAAGTATGAAGATGTTTGCAAAGGATTTGCAAAAGGAAAGAACACAAAGAAGGAAATCATAAGCAAGTAAGGAAAAATTAATTATCCACTTCGATGTATGCAGTCCGATGTCATCTAGTTCTCTGAGTGGGTATGTATACTATGGTTCTTTCATTGATGATTTCTCTAGGAAGACTTGGGATTTATTTCTTGAATAACAAAGGTGAAATATTCAGCAAGTTCAAGGAATTCAAGGCCTTGATAGAAAACCACACTGAAAAGAAGTTCAAGACCTACAGATCCGACAATGGTGGAGAATTCGCTTCAGCAGACTTCAAGTGGTATGCAGTGATTAAGAGGGAGTTCACCACTCCTTACAATTCACAACAGAAAGGTGTAGAAGAAGTTACTTCAGAATAGGACTCCAGCAGCTCCTACAAGGAAGCAAAGATTCAGAAGGAGTCCACCCAACAAACAAACAAAGATAAGTATTTGAATTGTCATTTCTTGTATATTCTATTTGTTTAAAATAATGTTATTCAGTGATGTATATGCTTATGATCATAGACTTAGGTTGTGCATATTACAATAATTGCATTGATGAACAAGATACTACTAATATGCAAGTAATGGGTAAGTGGCCTATGGTATTGTACAACATTCCATTGCTACTTATCTAGAATGAAACCTCTTTGCTGACATGTTGGGAATTGTGTACACTCTTAACAATGTTCTGGTAGAGATTGGAAGGCATCTAGAAAGTTACGGGATATGGATAAATGTTGTATTGAAGCATTGGCTAAAATAATTGCATGACTGTATGACATATATTCTTATGTGTAAGATTTTGTTATGAAACTATGAGATGTTTCTAATCATGCAATTTAACTTGTCTTGTAGGAAAGATCGTATACCATCACCTATAAAAGAAGGACTACAACATTTGTTCTAGCAACAAAGTTATCTATTGAAGATATTGAAGTTCCCAGGATTCGAGAAGTATTCCATGATTGAGGAGTACCAGTCGATCATGAATAATGATATTTGGGATGCAGTCCCAAGACCTGAAGGGAAGTCTGTTATGACTTCCAAGTGGATCTACAAGATCAAGCATGTTGCAGATGGCAACATAGAGAAATACAAAGAGATATTTGTAGCTCGTGGCTTCTCCCATAAAGAAGGGATTGATTATGAAGAGACTTTTGCTTCTGTGGCCAGATACACTTCCATTAGATCAATACTTGCTCTGGATGCAATGATGAAATGGAAGATACACCATATGGATGTCAAGACAACTTTCTTGAATGGTGTAGTTGAGGAGGAAGTGTATGTGGAGCAGCCACTTGGTTTTGAGACACATGACAGGGAGTCATATGTGTGTAGGTTGAAGAAAGCCTTGTATGGCTTGAAGCAAGCTCCTAGGACTTGGTATGGTAGGGTAGACAACTTTCTATCCAGTTTGGGATTTACTAAGAGTAAAGCAGATTCCAACCTTTACTACAAGGTTGAGGAAGGAAATCATGTGATACTACTCTTGTATGTGGATGACCTATTTGTAACAGGAGAGGATGGATTGATTACCGATACCAAGAGGAAGCTTGCTGTCGAGTTCGAGATGAAGGACTTGGGTATGATGCACTACTTTCTAGGCATGGAGGTGTGGCAAAGTGCAAATGGAATCTTCCTTGGACAAGGGAAGTATGCAGTAGAGATCCTGAAGAGGTTCGGGATGATGGAATGCAATGCCATGGCCACACCTATGGCATTGAACCTGAAGCTTCTGTGTGATGCTTCATCTGATCCAGTTGATGTCACTGTGTATCGTCAGATGATTGGGTCCTTGATGTACCTAACGAACACTAGACCAGATATTTGCTTTGCGGTGAACACATTGAGCCAGTTCCTGACGGATCCCAAAGGTGTTCACCTGGTTGCTGTAAAGCATATTCTGAGGTACCTGAAGGGTACAATTGATTATGCGCTCAAGTATGATGCGAATCAAAAGTTTAACCTACAGGATTATGTTGATTCGGACTGGGCAAGTAGTGCTGCAGATAGGAAGAGCACATCTGGGTGTTGCTTCAGTATGGGATCAGGTGTGATCTATTGGTTTAGCATGAAGCATTCTTGCGTAGCACTGAGTATAGCCGAGGCAGAGTATGTTGCAGCATGTTCGGCTAGTTGTGAGGCAATATGGCTCCAGAAGCTACTATCTGAGTTATTTAATCTCCCGCTGGAGGCTACTGGTCTCTTTTGTGACAACCAAAGTTGTGTGAAGCTGTTTGAGAACCCAGTGTTCCACGACAGGTCGAAACACATTGAGATCAAATATCACTATGTCAAGGATATGGTGCAAAGAGGAGCAGTGAAGCTCCTATATGTTGCGATGGATGAGCAGATTGCAGATGTGTTGATGAAGCCACTAGCCAGAGTGAAGTTTGAGTACTTCAAAGAGAGGCTTAGTGTTCTTCAGATTGATGACACTTCGAGGAAGAAGTGATGGACACATTTGCAGGATCCATTCCAAGCATGGTGAGAGGAGGATCCTTCCCATGGATGTGGCTGTAAGTGTTGGATGATGAGCATCAGGACGATGCTCCAGTTACTGCTCTATATATGCATCATGTTGGATGCTTGGACCATGTATCTGTATATGTATTAGGTGGATACGTTGTATGATCAGGGAGATCATGTATGTTGATATATATCAGGTGGATACATTGTATGATCAGATGGATCATGTATTTGTGCATGTATCAGGTGGATACATTGTATGATCAAGTGGATCATGTATGATGATATGTATCAGGTAGATACTTGGTATGCATTAGGTGAATGCATTATATGATCAAGTTGACCATGGATGATGAGCTTTAGGATGTTGCTCCAGATGGCATGCATCAGGACGATGCAGTGATGATGATCAGGTTGATCATGTGATGATGTACATCAGGATGATGTATGGTGAGTATCAGGTTGATACTCTGTGGTCGTGGATAGGTTGTGTAGATGAGCATATAAGTAGACCTGGGAGATACGACAAGTAGAGCTGTGTGCTCGTAACATCCTAGGATGCTCTTTCGAGGCATTGCTCTGGGAGGACATATAAGTAGACCTGGGAAATCCGATAGGTAGAGCTGTATGCTCGTAACAGCCTGGGATGCTCTTTCGATGCATTGTCCTATGGCATGTAAGTAGACCTAGGAGATCTGATAGGTTGGGCTGTGTGCCCATAATAAATCCTGGGATTCTCTTTTGAGGCATTGCCATGACCACATGTAAGTAGACCTGGGAGATCCGATAGGTTGGGCTGTGTGCCCGTAATAAGTCCTGGGATGCTCTTTCGAGGCATTGTGGTGAGGGGTCACATGTAATACGTCCTGGAGATTTGGACAGGTTGTGCTAGTCACGTAAAAGGCCTCGGATGCTCTTTAGGGTTCTTGCTAGTCAAGACACCCTTTTAAGGTTTTGTGACAATCACATGTAAGTGGACCTGGGAGATCTTGCCAGTCGTGCTTTAGCACATAAATGGTCCTGGGATACTCTTTCGAGGCATTATGACGCACGTAATAAGTCCTAAGGATTCCATAGTATGGCCAGTGATGATGAAGACCTGCAGGTGGTGGGCCTACATCCAGTATGAAAAAGGACTGGCTCTGTAGAACTTCTTATGACGAGTAGATCGAAGATTGATTGAGATAGCAGCAGCAGTGACGATGACGATGATTCGAGGACGATGATTCGTTGATGATGATCTAGAGAAGAAGACTTGTACTAGAAGATCTGTGTCGAGAAATACCTCCCTAGTTAAGAGGGAGTGTTGATGTATATGTAACTTCGGAATGTATTTCACCTATGTATATTGTACTCCTATAGAGATGTATTATTCCTCTATACAGAAGTGTCGTCATTTGTATTAACAAGTGTCGCAAGTATCGTAACTTGCCGATGGGTTATTAGACCACCATGTGTGGGGTCGGCCCTGATTAAGTTAACCAAGGGTTATTAGGCTAAGCTAGACAAGTCGGCCCCATTGGTTTATTGGGCAGGATAGGACTAGTATAAATAGAGATCGGGAGATCTCTATTTGATCACTCATCACTCACTTCTATCTCTCTCACAAAGTGGCGCACTTGTGTGGAGGAGGATCATCTGCTAGGAGAAGACTATCTCTTGTACTTTGGTTGTATCATTGCTCTCTCTATCTCTGAGGAAGTTGTGGGGTTTTTCACCTTTATGGTTTTCCCCAGTGAAACTCTGTGTGTCTATTGTCTCATGTGATTGCTTGGTGTGATTGGTATGCATTGTTATACTTGATATGCTGTACATGTTATTCTCTCAGTAAAGATCCTAGAGTATATGTGAATTTATGCTCAAAAATTAACAATAATCACATTAGACAAACTTGTGGTGGATTTGGGACATGCATTAGGCCTTTAAATACCCTTTAGAAAATGCGCCAATTGAGCATGGACTTGAGAACCCGAAAATCGAAGACACCGCCATGGGGGAAGCCCAAAGTGGGCATAATTTCAATTAATGTTTTCAACTATTATTAGTGCATTTTGTTAACTAATGTTTTCAAGTATGGTTAGTGCATTTTATTAGGAGAATACTGTATAAGGATATATAAATATAAACATTTTCTTAAGTAAAAAGGAAGCAAATATAAATATATTTGTGTAGTTTATACACAACTTTTTAGCAAACTTGCTAATTTTGGATCTTGATCTTATCTTTTTGTTTATATACAAATTTAATTATACTTGTTTTTATTAAACAAAAAAATGCAGTGAATGCTGAGTGGATTATTCAAAATCATGAGAAATTATAGATTATCCCAACATAATGATATATCAATCAAAACATTTGTAATACAAATAATATTTATAACTCATTAATATGATAGGAGCTCATATGGATAACCTATAAAATTTTTGCTAAATGTCATCCATTAATATTAATCAAACATGGAAGGAGGTGGTTGTTGAGCCATCGTCCCTATTGAAATTTTTTTAGGTGCTTCTAAAGTTTTATTGTGAAAAATTGAATAACAACTCAGTAATCTATTAAATTTCTTTAAAACACTATATAAATAAATATTAACTCATTTTTTTGAAATATTTATATTACAAATAATATTTATAAATTAAACCATTAAAATCAAATCAAATTAGAATCATGATTCCTTATTCAAACTAAATCATATAAACAGCATAATAATAATAAATTGACTTACATTTATTTTATTTTTTTCAATTACATAGATCAAAATTAATTTTTTAAAGAGTAATCATCATCATCAAATGTTTTTTATTTATTTGAATGGTCAATTGACACAACTACACAAACATGTTTGTTTTTTATGTATTTGAATTGTCAATTAACACAACTATACAAACATATTTGGTGAACGTATACTCACAACATAAATAATAATAAAATATGGTTATATGTTCCCACCTAATTATACCATATACTTTTAAGTTTAACTACACAAACATATTTGATGAAAGTATACTAACAACATAAATAGTAATAAAATATGATTATATGTTTCCACCTAATTACACCATATACTTTTAGGTTTAATTTTTGGAGTTGTCTAAAAATTTGATGATTTGGTCATGATTAGAGTTTTCATTGAAATCCAATATTTTTTATTTTGCAAAATTTGAATTTAGCTATGTTTTAATAACGATTTTGATAGTTAAAACGGATTCAACACCATCCAAAACCCCTTCCATTTGAAATAGTAAAACTTTTAAACTAAACTTAACGATTTATTTATAAATTAAAAAAATATAAAAAATAAAGATTTTTTTTATTTTTAAAAAATAAATTAGTGGACACCTAACTCATGTCTTTGATGTAAACAAAGAAATTAGTGGAAACATGTGAAAGCAATCGCCCACCACACATTTCGATGTCCTGTCCATCTCCATCTCCGCCTCCACCAATGATAGAGACTCCCTTGTCCTTTCAGTTTAAAAATCCCGTGATACGAAATGGCATTTCTTCAAAACTGGTGGTGTTCAACTTATCCATCAATATGTTGGACTTATAATGGGACCATTTACTGAATAGGAGAAAACTGTACTCATTGGTGCCTAACTGCACTCTTTTAGACGGTCACGGACAGACCAATATTCCATGTTTAACTCCATTCACCTTACATAATCTTACAATCAAGAAAGATTCACTAACTGCTATCATAAATATGGGGTTGCATGTACAGAGTTTCATCATTATTCATAGATGTTTATCTCCAAGTTTTGATATGACAAATATTATGCATTCAGTAGTAGATTAATTAATTGTTGTATATGCCGAGAGACATACCATCATCTGATGGACAATATATGTAACATTAATAGGTATCCAGTTACATGTTTCTTAATTGCAATTATATATCATGACAAACATATCCAACAATGTATATCCCAGCTTCTACAATGTTAATTTACAACATTAATGAGTATGCTTGGGCGCTTATTGATTTCCATTATATTGTGTCAACATATCCATACTGAAGAAAAATGACATGTATAAATATAATAAACTCTCTTCTATCCATTTTTATAGGAAGTAGGATAATAGTTCAACTTTTTGTTCCTTTTCAGTCATGTGAAGGGAAGATCAGATCAGAGAATTTTTTTGAAATCTTATCAAAATTGATTTTGGTTGATGAAATTCTACATATTAGATCCATAGATTTAATATTACAGGTGTAATAAGTGTATTCAGCGTTGCTAAAGTGTATTCAGCGTTGCTAAATTCATCTATGCAATTAGAATCTGTAATTTCAGTAAAAATTGGATCCCCAAATTCATTAAGGGCAGATTAGAAAAGGGTGAAAACATTGATTTATTATCTTACAATGCCCAAAACAGTAAATGTAAATCCCTAAACAAAAAAGTGAACTTAAAAGTAGAAAGTCCACTTTCTGCAATTGTCAGATTTAGCAGGAAAACAAAGGTCACTTTGAAAAAATTGGAAAAGTGATTTAATGTGTTAACATAACATCAACTTGATTGTAAGTGTAAATCACAAAACAATGCAGTGAAATAAAAAATAAAGGGTCCACTCTCTGCAATTGTCAGATTTAGCATGAAACCAAAGGCCACTTCGAAAAAAATGGAAGTGATTTAATCTGTGAACACAACATCAACTTGATTTTCTGACATATCCCTGATTTGTTTCTTTTGACAGACTGAGCATATATTTGTCTGTCTGTATGGAGAACTCAAACCCCTGATAAGAAAGACATGAAATGAGTAGTACTAAGTATCTTCAGTTCTATGCAAGAAATAATCTATAAAATCATATATCTACTGTTCAATCATACAGTCAGGATATATACCCATCTACCATATCCCACTGATGAAGGGATGCATTAATTATGTTCTGAAGTACAAGACTCATACAACATTATGACACCTCCTCCTAATACACACCACCCTATCTTTGACTTTCTGTAGTCTCTTACAATTTTGATATACAAGGCAACACAAACAACACATGAGAGACCTGAAGTGCTTAATGTATGGCTGTATTATCTAATAAAAAAAGCAAGGGAAAAACACAGAAGACAGAAACATGTCATCTATAGTAGAGATGTTTTCTTGGTACAAGATATGGCCATCTCTAGTAGAGATGATTCAAAGTACACTTTCAGAGGCTACAGGCACGAGATGGTGCCACCTTCCTATTATTAAAAATATTAATTCTCATCAGAAGTAACAAGAAGTGACTGCTACTCTGAATATCTATCTATCTATCTACCATTTCTATCTTCTATACTTCAACACGGAAGCAGTAGGTGAGCAGAGTAAGAGGAAAATTAGAATTGAACAAGGTCAAGCAACACCTCTTCCACTAGCACTCCAAAAATTGCTAGCTCTATGTTAACCCCTATTTCCTCTGCTTCCTCTCTGAACATTTTCCACTCTTGCCTTTCCTTCTTAAAGTCTAGCTCAACAATCCTGTCTGCATGATTATTGGTATCAACCTCTTCTTTCCATGCAGATGAAGAAGACATTTGTCCACATATAATCTTCTTTGCCAATTGCTCTGGGGGCAGTTGTTGCTGTTCTCTCAGCCATGGCTCTACCTCTGCCATAAACCCACAGCCATAGCGCCTTCTGCTTGACTGTAGCTCTTCATTCACCCTGTCAAACAGAAGCTTGTGTGCCTGCCTTGCTGCATGTTTAGCCTTCAAATCTTCCAATCGAAGATCTCTGCTGCCAACTCGAACTTCTCTATCATCCAGATATTCAACTAAGGGCAGGCGATGAGAACCCCACAATGGAGTTGATGGAGATGCAGGAGGAAGATCCTCTGAAATTGTTTGAGAGCAATGGACAACTTGTCTGGCATAATCCTCTGCCTCCACATCTTCTTCCCAACCCATTTCCTCATCATGACTTGTACAAGGGGAAGTCTGACCTGATGATATATCAGTAGAATCAACGACTGTACCCATCCTCTGTGACACGTCCTCCTCTGTGCAATTACCACTTTCATCTTCGGATGAATCTTTCCATGAGGCTATTCTCTTTTCCAAAAGAAGGGGATCCATGTGAGCAAGCTGCTCATATTCAGAAATTTTTTTAAGTAGCTGCCGTTTGGCCCCTGCCATCAAACCAAAACTTTTCATGCTCAACCGACAAAATTGGAAGGAACTTAAACCAACACCCATAAAACAATAAACAAACTATGCATGGAAAATAAAATGAGAAAAAGATTATGAAGATGGCTCTAGAACTTACTCAGGATAGTAGCATATGTCTGTTCAAAGCACTGAGTGTCCTCAAAAGGCGAGTCCAAGACAGAAACTGGGCTAAGCTGTTCAGCCTCTTCAAAACAACCACTGTCTGATACTTCACAATTATCATTGTGACTGCGGTCATCTCCAGTTCTATCTGAAATACTATCATCCATAGGAGATATTTCTTCGTTTTCTTCCTGTTCACAAGATCCACGCAATCCCATCAATTTGAAGTCAGATACCTAGGCTTGGATAACCAGATGCCAGATACCTAGGCTTGGATAATCAGATGCAGAAAATTAGAAATAACAGTCCTATGGGAAAACAAAAACAATTAAAATAAATTCATTTTCACCCCTGAGCTTATTATTTATAAAGTATATAGAGGGATCCTCTAATATTTTTTAAATTATGGGATTGGCATTATGGAAACATTCATTTTAACCTTACATCATAAAGCACTGGGATGGGTTTGGCAGTGTCATAACTAATAAATTAGACCTCGGATGCTGGCATTTTATTCATTTTATCGTATTAGCATTATGTGAGACGAGGAAATCTCTTTCACCCCAAGCTGTCAGAGCACATTGAAAGAAAGAGGATGATTGTGGGAAACCAGTCAATAAAAAAACGAGGGACTTTTTATGGCAAATACATTTGAAAGGCGCACAACCTCAAGCATGAAACAGCAATGTAAATAGTGATTGCCAAGAACAAAGAACATCAGCAGCCATTTATGTACACTCCTATTCAGAAGTCATATAAACATCCTGTTAATACTTGCATCTTATAAATCCCAAGAATGGAAAGATCCTCTTTGAGATTTTTTTTGGGAAAATAGAAAATCGTTGGTCAAGAGACTTTAAATACCAGAACCAGTCATGAAAGCAAAAACACTCACCTCAACCTCCGTATAGCTAGAATGGAGTCTAGCTGGTGACCTCATCATATCATATGTGCTCCTCACACCCACAGACTTGATAGTACTATTGGCCGCTGATTTAGAGCAATGCATGCAGTCTTTTTGAATTGTCTCTTTTGAGACAGCAGAACCTCCAGACTCATAACAAGCAGTATCACATAATTGGGTTCTTATTGACGATTTGTTCATCTCATTTAGTTGACTGTGATGAAAATCCTTAGCTTTATCATTTTGATCAATTTCCAAAGAAAAATAGCGAGGGCACTCGTCCTCTGAAATGTAAACTTCAATTCCTTTAAGCTCCCTAGAATCTAAGATGCCACTCCCTTCTGAGCTACCAGTAGAGGAAAGCACATCCAATGAGGTTGATACAGAGTCACCATCCAGGCTAGATTCTAGCCAGGCACTGCTGGTGCTTGTAAACGAAAATTCTGAACTTACATCTTTTCTTTTCTCTGAGAAGACTTTCCAATCATCCACTTGCCCTTTGTTAGTAATCACATTAGCTTTCTTGGCCACATTCTCAGTCTTCAAAGATAAACAGCGCTCAACCATAACATCTCCAAAACATTTGTTTTGATGTTCCAAGGAGGTGGCTCTTTCTCTTAGGAATACATTACTTGAATGATCCACACATTTGTTATGAAAGTCTGATTCTTCAAATGAATTCCATCGAACAATATCACGGATTCGAAGTCTAACTTGATCATTTCTTTGCATCTCATGCCTGTGACTTCCTCTACTGAAACTCCCCATGGCATTCGAGAACCTCTTTGAAATGGTATCTATGGAATTGCCTCTCTGCGCGCCTGACTCATGTCTTTCTGAGCTGCAGTTCACTTTGTTGGGTGCCTCCTTAGCAGGAGTTAACCTTCTGAGAATCGATTTTAGCAGGCTGTACTTGGCATTATTCTGACCACTGCATGTTTTATCGTCCCGCTCGTTCTGATTTGTTTTCTTGCCTTTATTGAAGCTAAAAATTCTTGAGTAGTGTACCAAATTCCCTTCTTTTCTATGCGTTGAACCAGTTGGATCTTTTGCGGGGGATAATCTGAAAGCACTAATTAAGGCCTCGGATGCCCTCTGCCAAGCATTCAAGGTATTCTCTGGTGATAATATCCAACTCTTATCCACTCTCACATTTTCCCTGACTTGATTAGCTTCAAAGTTAGTAGAATCCCCTACCATTGCAGATTCTCTGGAACTGGAGCTGGAGCTTTCCAGATGCTGAGAACAAGCTCTATTATGGGAGCTTTCTCTATCAAGACAACTCATTTCAATTGTTCCTCTCCGTGGGATTCTGCTATTTGTTGTTTTTATAAACAAATCGTCTTGGCTTGCACAAGGGGATGAATCCAACTGGGGTTTCCTTGAGCTTTTCGTCAAGCGTTTTCTTCTTTTAGTGACTTGATAAATCTTGTGATCCTGGTCAAGCAGGTAACGAACAGTGGTGGGCACATAAGCTGAGCTGGGAGAGAAAGAGAAGGATGGCCTGGGACGGCTGCAAGTATGTAGTCCCGGCTCCAGGATCCTGACAGCTGCTTCCATGAGCCTAGCTGCGCCTCTGGATGGGCTCTTAATGCATGAAGACGACTTAATGGAGCTCTTCAATGGACTTCGGAGGGGAGAGGAAACGTTGTACTGGGATCTGCCATTTGACCTCATGGAAGCTGCATCCGTGAGAGGAAGCTTGAGGCCCAAAGAGCTCATAAGTGGGTCTGAAGCACCAACCTTGAATGATTGACCTGGTAATCTGTTTGGCTTCCTAGTGGGGCTCGGATAATCATGAGCCTTCTTATTTATTTTAGTTAGCCTCGTGTTCTTGTGATGGTCTGGGTGAAATTTTTTGCGAAGATGTTGTCGATGGCGAAGAAAGTCCATGGGCATAAAAGGCTCCTGCTGCTCCTGCAGAAGTTCTGAAAGAGGACGTTGACATTTCTGCTTGTTTTGGAGCTTATGCACATCTTCCATCTGGAAAAGACAATACCTGGGCACTCTTAAGATGGAATGATAAATCCCAACTAGAAAGTTTGCAATTTAATATAGCATACAGTGAACTTAGATTCAGACTCACCTTGAAGTGTCTAAGGCGACTACGATGTCTATTCTCAGGGAAATCTGAAGCTGGCGAGCAGAAGGACATAATGTGAGTTTCAAAAGAAAGAGAGATTTAAGACTTAAAATGCTTCTAAATGGACGGATACATACAGCGTTTTGCATGTAGGTGTGGATGGCAACTGAGAAATGAGTAACTTTATATATCAACACTGTCTTTGTTACAGCAGATATTCCACTGGTGCTTGGTCTTGAGTTCAACTGGTTCCTGTATTGACTGAAACAACACGTTGCAAAATGATAACCATCTTAGATCCACAAAAGTCTCTTGAGAGTATTGATCCTTCTATTAACCACAAAATTTGTTTGCTGCATTAGCATAGCATAGACAAAACAAAAACTCTGCTAAGAGAACCAAAAACTGGATTTAAAAACACAATCTGAATGAATGAATGAGTTGCAGGAAATATTGGTTGCAGGAAATATTGAACATCTCTATAAACACATATTATTTCATTGTGAAAACCTACAGAAGAGATCCAGCCAGTTGTGCAAAAGAAAATTATAAGCAAAAAAATTATGAAGCATCATTGAAACAGTAACCAGTAAAGAAATCATAAAGGCATTATCTTCTTACCTAGTCGAAACCGTTAAGCAAAAGCTATCAATGAAGAATAGAGTATGACGCGTGCGTGAACAGTTAATGCCAAGAGTGGGAGATCATTAGGCCATGGATGTCGAGTCGTTTTCTTTCTCTCCTCTGCCTGTACAATCAAATCAAGCATGTGTTTTGCTCAACAAATAATAGAGTGTTACTGTTAACAAGCCATTCTTGTATATATAGCTATGCAGTGGTGCAGAAATCACCCTCCCTGGTGGGGAGCGTAAATGATTTTGAATTCAGGAAATGCAAAAGGATGACCAAATCAACTCATTTTACTAAAAATTGCAATGCATTAAACGTGGAATCCCATGAGAAGCGGCCCATCAATCTGTTTACTGCATTTCATGAGTGAAGAAGAATGGGATATGAAGCTGTGGAATGGGTATTCATTACATTACTGGTAGCCATGAATGAATGGGAATATGTACCCCCGACATGAGGCAGAAGAAACAAAACAGCTGAAACGAGGAAAGGTCAGAGGCGAGGCAGCTTCTATTGGTGAAGTAATCGAGGTACCATTAATGAAATATTGTTATGTAGCTGCATGGAAACAAAGGATTCACATTGCCCATTAATCGAGGCGAGCAATGCATGCGTTTATTGTTTTTGTCGATGCCTTTTACCCACTTCATGAAAAAAAAGACAAAACCCTAGGGGTGGGTGGCCATGGACATAGACATAGACATGGGAGATATATATATACAGGTGACCGGACAATTTTCACTGGCGTACGTTGACCGCCATCATTAATTATCTACTTTTATTTGAATCTCCTGAAACATTTATACTAACGATCTTTGCTCGCCAATACAGGAGAACCAGACTGCCCACTTGTACTCGGATTCATCATTGCTTTAATTCGAAATTTTATTTGAATTCGGTGATGGATGTCACGTTTCCCACCACTTGCTTCTCTTCTCTTCTGCAAACAATCACAACAATACATGCGCGCATGCATGTACATATTTGTGTAAATAAAGCAACGCAGATTAGCAGAGTATCACAGGCCATGTGGAGCAAGGGGTTACATTGTTCTCACCACCCTTCAGAAGTAGTTCTTCCAGCTTCAATGTCATGGTATTTGAATGAAGATTTGCCTTTGGTTTATACGTACTATGGGTATTTGTTATCTCAAGGAATTTGTTGTTTTTGAAGTTTGGCATTGTCTCATTCTCTCTCATTCACAGGTGTAGTGATATTTTATATGGTGACAATGTTACAGGGGATGGTCAAATTTTAATTTGGCTGTTATAAGTATATGGTATTCATATCTTGTAAGTAATAGGGAAAAGTGGGGTGGAACCATGTTGATAGGTTAAAGTTTTTTTATTGTTTTATTTAGTTTATTTCAATATTGAGAGGTTGTTTTCACATATTTTTTTGATGAAGGCTTCATAATTTTCTAAGAGAAAGATAAAGAAAGACATTCCACTTGAGATCTATAAAACCTACTTTCAATGCACATGGTCAAAGCATACTCTAGCATATATGTTCACTTCAACAATGGTTTTGTCAAACTTCATGGGTGGACCCATGTAGATATGTGAAAGCCTCTTTGTTACTCTATCTAGTTGATCACGATATTGACATGTTGCTTTCACATACCTTCTTGATGAACATTCCATAACTTTCTAAGAGAGAGAAAAACAAGGACATTCGAGTTGAGATCTATAAAACCTAGTTTCAGTGCACATGGTCAAAGCCCAAAGAACCACTTTCCCTAAAGCTACATCAATACTCTAGCATATATTTTCACTTAAGCAATGGCTTTGTCAAACCTCATGGGTACACTAGATTCCAATTTCCTCAGAGTGTGAGAGTTCCTCTAATGCAACTCAAAGTTTGTCCCCATTGGCATCCCATTGACATAGACCACCATATTTCCCAAGTCATTGTCATATTTTATCTTTAGAACCTAAGACTAAGTAGTATTTGGTATTTAGATGCTCCCTTTATTATGAGATCAGAGGGGAATTCTACTTGTGCTTTAGGGACTCACATAGCTTCATCCAAGGATTCTTAGCATATGAGGAAAAGGCATGCGTAGGTTTGTTGTTTTGTGAGGTGTTCGACTTGCACTAGTGACTTTCTAGATACAAATTGTCTAGAGTGACCTACAATATGTCAATTAATTCCATCTTCTAGTCTTCTCACAGCTATGTTAGAAGAGACCTCCTAACCAACATCTTGGCTTAAGTGACAGCTTCTTGAAGCATCGTAGATCCAGGGATACCATTGACCTTATGCCCATCACACAGCAAACTTTTTCATGACTATGGATGTTATAAATGTTTGTCCAATGCAACATGATGTTTTTATTTTTATGGGACTTTGCTCTTTTAGTCTTTTTGATGCTCTCCAGTTTAATAAGTTGAACCTCTTTTTTTTTACTTTTATTTAAGTTAAGATGATACAACATTGAAAGATTCTATCGAGATGGGGTGAGAAAGGATCTTCGAAGTCCTACACGCTCTGTTTGGTGTGTGGAGGGGGCAAGTAGCCATACATACAAGTTAGGTGGCGAGGAGGAAGAAGACGTGAGGCATGTGGAAGACAGTCGAGTGGAGCTCCGCACGGGGTAGTGTTAATGCAATTTCACGGTGAATGATTTTGGGCCTCCAGTTTGTGCATTTGCATGCCTCAAGCATTCATGGTTGGAGGTGAATTTGCTATGTTCCTTCGATATGCAATGTACTTAGGATCCCCTCCCAATTATGGGCTCCTTAATGGTGATCTTGTAGCGATTTATGAGATGGTCTTGGATAAGGATGACTTTGTGGGTAATTTCGAGAGCGGTTGGTTGTTACTCCTTCTTCCGCTAATGTTCTCTATTGTGCCTCGTAATAGCTCTAGTTTTAGTGCTCAGAACAATGATATGTTGCATCAACGAGCTCGCAGTCGACATGGAGGAGGAGGATGATAACACCAAATGCATATGCAATACAACGCGAAAACGCCTTGGCACATTCGTTCTGGAATTCAAGCAAGGGATAGCCTCTCTGCCACACTCTAGGCGAACTTTGTTGAAATGAAGGATAATAACTTGGAAGGCATCTTGAGTTCAGATCCATATTGGATATTGAAAATCCTTCTTGGTAGGCTCCTGATTGGAAAGTACTAGGCCTAATCCAATATTCAACTGGTGATTGCAAACTATTCAGGATGACATTAACAACATCAATTCCAATATGGATCTCCTAGCGTATGTGATGAACACCCCCTTGGAAATAGGCAACCGCCTGTATGAAGGACAAGAAGTGATTCCCTGGGTTTAATTAGGATATGTCTTTCCAACTTCTCTCTGTTTTGATTATGAAAAATCATTGCAGAATTGTCGATATCTCTCTACTATGCTTTTGTATGCTGAATATTTTTTGGTCTAATCAGTTTAAAGAGGGGAAAGCTCTAGTTTCCCATTAAGGGAAAGCTTCCCCTCTATGGCTCAATTTTGTTACTTTTTGGCTTACGGCTTCAGAGCCCAACTAAAGTTCTTTCAATGACTGACATGGTTTCCCTTTAGGCAGGTCATCCATTAATTCCTTTGTATTTTACGTATTTTTAACACTGACTGAAAGTCCTCCCTCTAGCCTGAAAACAATGATACAAGTTACAGCATTCTAAACCTACCCCCATTTATTGTATCCATAATTACATTCCATATTGCTATAGTTAAATTAGCTTGTAAATATTAATGATTAAAATTTCTATTCAATGTAATGGGAAGTTACTTAGTAATTAGATTTAAACATACATTATTTTATTTCATTTTCACAATTTCCAATTTTAATAATTATATATTAAAATAAAAAATAAAAACAAAAACACAATATATATATATTTTCCCATAAATTATAGTTTCTCATAATATTTAGTATTTCTAATCTATATTATAATAACTATATCATTTATTATAATTTATATTATAATAACTATATCATCTAATTTTTCCAAAATAACAAGTTCCACTCTTCTTTTTAATCCGTGACTTTCCCAAATTTGAAAAAAGACTCACACCTTTACTAATAATAATCTATAATTAATCTATAGTCTATAATCTATTATTTTGATTCATCTTTAAACACATTTTAAACTTGCATCATCTCAATGTGAATAAAAATCATGTTAAACAAAACATCAAAATCCACCAAAACTTAAAGCATTTTTGTCAACACTTTGTCCACCTCACCGTCATGAGCTCCTTGAGGCAGAAAAGACAACCCCAAATTTGTATGGTTATTGCTATGTATTTTCCTAATATTCTACTTTGACTTTATGTCTACAAATAATTAGATCACATACTCCAAATATATAGATTTTAGTATTCCCACATACTCCAAATATATAGATTTTAGTATTCCTATGGTGCACATGATATAATATTAAATTCTAACCTTCGCCAACATGGTTTTTTTAAATTATTTATTTTTAAATGATTGTTAATAACTTTATATACAAATTGACTTGATTTTTTCAATATTTTTAATATAATTTTATTTTAATAAAAATATTTAATAAATACTATTTTCATTTTTTTAATGTCTACAAATAATTAGTATTCTATAAATTTTAGTATTATTATGATACATATGATATAATATTAAATTTTAACTTTCACCATACCAAATGTTATTGTTTTTACACTTTTATTTTGGATTGGTTTTCTTATTATTTATTTTTTCTTTATTCTTTATTTATATTATATTTTAGTCAACAATTTGATTATATTTTTGTAAAATGATTATTAATAATATTTGATATATAAATTTGATTTTTTTTTCAACAAAAAATAATAGCAATTCCATTTTTATATAAAACTACATTGTTCATTAACCAATGGCCATACAAAAAATATACATCCTCTTTCAAGACTATATAGTCTAAAGATAGATCTATGAAACATAAAAACATACATAAAGTTCATGTATAACTTTCCAAAATAGTTTGGTGGAAACTTCTTGTAAGAAAAGGGAACGAGTCCTATAGATTGTGACAAATATCCCTAGCCTGTATAATTGAAGGTTATTGTGCTATGCTCTTGAACCTACTTGTAAGAAAAAGACCAAAATCAGAAGCACTAACAAAAACATGAACATTGCTCATTCATGTAGATGGTCAACCAGGCAAATGATCAATTTCCCTCTCAGTGATGATGCCTTCAACTCCTTCCCATATCTTCCAAAATCATATATTGATAAGAGATCTACATTAAAGTTCCCCTCCCTATGATAAAAAGAAATGAACAAGAAGGATCTATTGATTCTGTAGACTTCCTCAAAAATAGGCTTCAATAGAATATTCTTTGGAGTCTTATTCTCCTTAAACCTCTCAATCACCAACACAGAGTCACCAAAAACCTATAACTTTTGAATCCCCTTTGAAAGAGCTAGAAGCAACGCAAGCTTGCGAGCCAACAATTATGCTTTGTTGTTAGAGCTTCTACCTAAGCCTACTGCAAATTTAAACCATAGATTATCAGCAAGGAAAAGTTGACTCCCGGCTCCCCTATGCTCGACCTCCCTTGGGAAGCCCCATCAAAATAGGCCCAACTACCATCTTTATCAATAACCTCCTCAATAACTCTCTTTTTTTCAAGAAGAAAAAAACATGCTTTTGCTATTCTTTCAAATAAAAAAGTACATGAACATGACCAAAGCTGACCAAGTGAGATACGGTACAACAAAATCTAAAGGCCACAAGCCAAAAATTCAAGCATGTCAAGAAACTAGCACATACCAACAGTGAAGACTAAACAACAAAACAAAATACATCATGCTAGTTGTCCAAATAGTGACAGACTAATATCCAAAAAATAATGTTTGCCCTTCATTTTCTAGAGAACAATCAATGTACTCTTCCCAAACTAAAATTCCTTCGTTTTGTCGGACAACATCCTTCAATAATGCAACAATTGAATCATTTAATTCTCTGTAGATGTATTGGATCATCCTCAATAACTCTTCTCTTCTTGATTGTAGCTTCACTTTGAGGAAAAGAGTCTAAGATGACAAGACTCTTTGTTACATAGACTTCAGGAGGGATGGAGGAATCCTGAAAAGTGGCTTTGTTCATTGCCAACCAAGCCCCCTAAACAACGAGGGCTAGTAAAGCTCTAAAAGATTTATAATCTGAATTATTTAACCAAGCCTGTAAGGCTTCCTGTAAACCATTGCCATTCCAAGTGAACATTATAATAGAAGCCTGAGAAACAAAGGACTGTTTACTTACCATGTATGAGCAGGACACAAATAAATGGTTAGAGCCCTGAGAGTCCTCTTTGCATAGACGACACCTATTGGGACCACATCCATACTTTTTGAGCAAATTATTCCACAAAGGGACCTTTCGAGCAAGGTCGAACCACAATAATAACTTTTACTGAATTGATTGTCTCAATATTTCCAATTATATTTGTATAGTTTCATTTTAATGAAATTTATTTAATAAAGAATGTTTTCTACCTTTTAAATAATTTGTTATCATACATTTAATTTCTTATAAACATTTAAAAAAGAAAACATGGCATTTATCAATTTCAAGTTTTTTGAGAGGTCAAACATATTCATGTCTATAGATATAATGATTTTACATTCAAAATTTAAATTTAAACTGTTTACTTTTTTATGATGATGATGATGATTAATGTCTACTTATACTAAGAAAGAAGAGTATTTATGTTTAAAAAACTTGGAAATAAACATTCTTAAATTACTATAATTTCAATGAATATTTATTTTTATTTTAATTATAAAGATTTTTTTTTTAAATTAGTTATAATATAAAGATAATTTTGATTTTCAAAATTAAGATTATAAATTACCTCCTTGTAATAACAAAATATGTTACATAACCTAATTATATAATTATAACATACAAATAATTTTATTTTCAAAATTAAGATGAGTGACATAATAACAAAATATGTCACATCTCAATGATAGAATAAATTAACTTCCACTATTATGAACATCCAACTTTCTCACGAAACACTAAAGATTTCATATTGATTAATATCTTTGAAAATAATAAGTTGTCGGCAACCCATAATATAATAATTATCATTTAATAACCAAATATTTAACATATGAATATCATTGAAACTAATAAATTGTGGACAACCCATAATATAATTATCATCATTTATTTAATATATGAATTCATGAAATAATAATAAGATGTCGACAACCATAATATAATTATCATATAATAACAAATATGTAATATACCACAATGGCTGAAGTGTCTCTCCAATGAGACATTTAGCATTCTCTGTGTGCTTGTCATATCGTATGATTCGCTATAATTAAATATATATTCATAGTTATTATTGTAGAAATATAATAATGAGTAAATTGTACGCAGATAGGGTGGTCATAATCCATACCTACCATATGGAATCCAATGATATGTTTTCACATTTCAATAATTGTCAACAGAACCAGAGGATAGTAATAGCTCACCCTTTAGAAGCCAACGTGTACAAAAGTTCAAAAATATATAGCATTCGGTCAAATGTTAAAATATATAATATATATTACAAGTGTAAATTTTAAATTATATAATATAACGACACACGTCATTATTACCTTTTTTTAATAATAATAGCAATGCCTTGTACGTTATCTTTCACTCATTTTTCTTTTTGTAAATGGAAGGACCTGCCACCGTATGAAGAGGCCATTGATAAGTACATAAATAGAGCACATTGCTTTAAACATTTAATTATCACACTTTTTTTAAATAAATATTAATAAAATAATAATAATAATAATAAACCTGAGAGAAGGAAACATGGGGTAGATACACTGGACAGTGTGAGTTTAAATTTTATTTGAATATGAACATGTGTTGGATATTCTTTAAGTTCTAAAAATAAGTCATTATAATTTTGTAGTTATCTTTGTTGAGGAGGTTGTGTTCCCATATAGTTGGAAAGGATTTTAAAATATCTTTTTATCCAGTTTATTGTTATTGTTAATACCATAGAAATGTATGGATTACTTCACCTATACCATCTAGTAATAAAGATTAAATAATAAGGATAACGATTACATCATATTAAACAAAATAAAAAAATAAACAATAAATAATAATGAACAAATTAAGATTAAATAAAAAGGATAATGAACATAATATAATAAAGATTAAATAATAAGGATAATGATGAAATCATATCAAACAAAATAAAAAGATAAACACTAAATAATAATGAACAAATTAAGATTAAATAAAAAGAATAATGAGCATAACATTTTCTTAACTGGATTAGGATGTCCATTCAATATGATTACATATAGTATTAAAAACCCTAAGTGTCTCAACAAATAATCCCAAGCATTTTATCTCATGTAAGTTTAAGTGTCTCTACAAATAATCCTATGCATTTCATTTCATCTAAGTTAGGTAGAAGATCATTTTTGGATTTCCTTGTATCACCTAAAAAATATGAAAAATATGAAACCATTCCGATCAAATTAGTGATGAATGACATACATTAATTATAAGTATATGAGTGATTGTTATTAATCAACACTATGGCATAATACCACGCATTTCCCCCTAAATCTATAATTAGTAACAAACTCTATTAGCTAGTGAGATTAATATTATGAATAAATAATACCATGTTAAATTAAATGAATAAACTCTTTGTTATTTATTCTTCTTTATTGTAATTGTTGTAAGAGCATTGGAATCATCAATCTTGATGACATAAAAATTAAAATATAAATCTCTCAATCCCATTATTATGATTCCAATTCCAAAAGTGACTTCTAGGTAAGCTTAAATGATGAATACCATAAACATCTTTCAATAATGAATATTATTGGCCAAAAGATAAACTCAATGTCGTATTCCTTATCATGGTAAACTCTATGGGAGGTGGTGTCTGTGGCCACTTCCATCAATGCCAAAGCAAAAGCCAATCCTAAACCATAGAGAAGATTGTTGGCGGCCAAGAGGACAATCATGTGCATGTTGCACCTTCATGGTGGTGAGGTTGTGCATTCAATTCCACTAAAAATAACACCACTCTCACAATGCACAATGGCTCCACATGGACTCTTTACGCTCCATAAAAAATGTCCATGCCCTAGCTTCTTTGCTAAGATGCACCTTGGAAAATCCATTCGAGACTCGAATACCTATATAGATATTAACATCCATATTATCACTATTTCAATAATAATCATGACTCTAGTTCAAGTTGATGCATTGCATTCCATTTCTCTATCTCTTGACCCTTCCCCAAACCCAATTTGTGTACTTCCCCACAATTTTTGTTTATTCAATATATATTTTCCTCATCCACGATAATTAATATATATTTTCCTCATCCACGGTAATTAACCTCTCCTCCATTATCCTAGACTCTTCTTCCACTCAATTGCTTAAAAAAGGATTCAATTATGCAATAGTCCTTCACCACCTTCCACTAATGGCATGCATTGCTCCATTGCATCAATTACCAACACCTATCCTCTCATGAAGTATAAAAGGGTAGGCAAGATTGCTCTCAAATCTACCAAACTCCCTAAGCCTAAACTTACCAAAGATGAATTCATGTCCCTTCGCAAACTTAATGATAACAAGGATATTATCATTCTTAAGGCTCATAAAGGTAATTCCATTGTAATCATGAACACTACCAATTATGAAGCTAAAATATTGGAGCATTTGGCTTCTTCTTCCTATAAATCTCTCTCTAAGAATCCCATCATCAAAATTACTAATATGCTCACCAATACCATTAAATCCTCATCTCTCAACCCCAAAATTAAAAATCACATTATTCTACATAATCCTTAACTTCCAAAAATTTATGGCAAACTTAAAATCCACACGAAAGAATTTCCTCTTAGGTCCATTGTTAGCACTATTGGATCACCAACTCATGCCTTATCCAGATTCTTAGTGGACATTCTTCAATCATTTATTGGTCAAAACCCTTAATTTATTAAATATTTTGATGATTTTATTCATAAAATTCATAACATACATCTTGATGATTAAGACCTCATGGTTAGTTTTGATGTTGTTTCTCTCTTCACCAAAATTCTTGTCTTTGAATCCCTTGAAATCATCTCTAAGTTAGTTGATTTCAAAACCTTAAATCTTATTAGAATTTGCCTCACCTCCACTTTCTTTTGTTTCAAAGGCATATTATGTGAACAAACCGAAGGCACAACCATGGGGTCATATTTATCCCATGTTGTTGCCAACATATTCATGGACAACTTTGAAGTCTTAGCCCTTAATAGTTTTTCTTTAAAACCTAAATTTTGGTTTCGTTTTGTCAATGATCAGGGTAAATTTTAAGGATCCGTAATTTTCAAAGTGTAGAAACCTTGGCGAATATTACTAATTATCAAATTCCGAACCATAAAATGTATGGCGATTTTTTTTTTTAAAGTATTCAAATTTGTAAGGGTTTTGTATAGTTTTTGGATAATTTTGGCGATTTTAAGAGTAAACAATTTTAATCCTATGGAATTTGGATGAATTGTATTGGAAAAAAAGGAAAATGGCGAATATTTTTTTGGAAAAAAACCTCGAAAATTAGCCCACGGGATAAATTTCACACCTAAAATTTTTCCTGTCAATGATACCTTCTTAATTTGTCCAAATGTGTTAACAAGTAAAATTTGCTCACCTGCCATATCACCAACTCAATCACCTTCCTATGTCATCATGACACCTCGTTTATGTCCATTGGACATTGGAAAGTCAATTTAAAAGCCCAAAAATGAAAGCTAAGCTTCAAAAAAGTCTTCATGAATCATAACCCAGGTCACACTTAATCCCGCGACAAGAGCGAAGTCTTCGATATGTGCAATGCAAGTCACACAAAACCACTAAAAAAGTGCGACCCAACAGTCGGCTTAGCTTTTGACTCCTTCTCCTTCGTGTCTAAAAAAAATAAAACCAGAGTGACATGAATCTCTATGTGGCTGACAAGTTTAGATCCCAAAGCTTAGCCCCAAACTCCCATACTCAGTTATAAAAGCGACACCAAGGTCCCTCATTCCACACACATCCCCTTTCCATTTGTTCATTATCGTCACTCTACCAAATTTTCACCGAGTCTAAAGTAGGCCTTTTCCCACTTCACTCTCACCTTTGTTGGAGATTCCATCCTGTGACGTGGCTGGAGAACCGGAAGGACATGAGGAGAACCATTGAACCCTCCCTCGGACAATTGCAACAGCCTCCTCTTATGTGATTGTTCAAGTGCCCCTGGTTCTTATACTCCTATTTCACATTTTTTAATAGAAAAATATTTATTCTTTCGGTTAATGTGCTTGTTGACTAAGTTTAAAGAAAAGATATGCATTTGTTTTATATTTGCATTTGTATTTTAATTTGTTAGTTGATAGTTAGTTTTGTTTTTTTTATCTTTGAAACTCTGTTGGAGTTCACAACCCTCTAGAAGGTGATCTTTAGCACGGACATGTGCGAAATCACACACCACAACATGGCCATTCCTTCTTCAACAACTTTCATAACCACCTTAATAATATTTCTCCTCACATTCAACTCTCTCCCTTTCCTTTATTTCTTAGCCACCCATCAATCAGATGGTTCCCTTTCTCATCAAGCGTATCGTAAAAATGCCCACACTGATAGATATCTTCATGCTCAATCCCACCACTACCCAACTCAAAAATATGTCTTTCTTAAAACCCTTATCACCATAGTTATTCAAACTTATGAACCCACGACATTTAAATAAATAAATATCCCACCCCACTAAATCCCTCCTAGCTAATGGTTATCCTTTAACCCAAATCAATAGATATTTTCATGCTACACTTCATCTGAAATCCAAGTAGCCCTGCCTCAATTCACTGCCCCAAGCTTCAATTTATCTTCCTTATATCCATGGGACTATCGATCACATCTCCAATATCTTAATGAGGAAGAATATCAAAACACTCCTTAAACTTCACAAAACCCTAAAGAAATTATTTAGAAGTGTCAAAGACAAATCCAATGCATTTCTTTCTCAGGGGATCTACCAAATTCCACGTTCTTGTGGAAAATCCTATACTAGACAAACTAGTAGATCCATCCAAGCCAAAATCAAATAATATATCGTTGATACTTCTTATATTCATCCTAATAAATTGACTATATAGGATCACTCCCACAACACTGAACACCTCATTTTCTTTGATCAAAATAATATTTTAGCATCCACTTCTCATTACCCTGTGTGACTCATTAGGGAAGCTCTAGAAATAGAAAAAATTCCAAACAATTTCAATCAAGAATATGGTTGTAAATTTAGTCAATCTTGAGCCCCGAGGGTTAGCTTAAGTGGTCATGAACCAAGCATGAGATCTCTCCTCCCAAAGTTGGGGATCAGGTCATAGGTTTGACTCTCTTGATCCCCTTAGGGTTAGGTCCATAATTAGGGCCAACATTTTACCCCTTTTACCATCCATGAATCATGGTAAAGTACTTGAAGGGTTTTCCACAAGGTTGTTCCTTGGAAAAAAATAGTCAAACTTGGAAACCATTAATCCACCATCATGTTCATTAACATATTTCATTTCCAATCTTATCCTTGTCTATCCACTTTTCTTTTCTAATCAATTATCTATTCCTAACTTTAACCCCCTCCCCTCCCCGTCTAACCCTATTATTAACCTCCTCTCATCATTTATCTTAATCCTTTGATAACCCCCCATTACTTTATTTTATCCCTTATTATCATTTGCTTCCCTTGCATTTTTAATTTCAATTAAAAATATAACTCATTCTTTTATTTTCTTGGCCTATCACTCTGATTACCTTTTCATTAGGGTTCTTAAAATAAATTTTCACTCTCTATCTATTTGTAGATGGACCCTCATATTTCCCCTTTCCCATCCCACTCAATTTGATTTGCATTTTTTTGCTTATAATTTTTCTTAATTAACATTGTAAGTATTCTCCTTTATTTTTCAATAAAGGTAGTTTCCATCTGACCATCTTGCTTATTATCTTTTTAATCATTAAATATAATTAATTCCTAGCCCCTTAGTGGTTTACCATTCTTTTGACTCCATCCATTATTTATTAGTTACTTAAATTCCAACAACTATGTAGCTAATTCTCTATATATCCCCCCCCCCCTCACTCTTTTATGATACTCTCTTATTTTTTGTTGGATACCCCATTTATGGGTGTAGTGTCCACTCAAAATGTTAGGGCATTTCAAAACTCCAACACAGTGTAATCTCCAAACAAATTGTCATAATGATAACTAACCATGAAAACATCCATAATGAGATATGGAGATATTGACATGTTCTAAATCTTAGTCAAAATGTTTCCCCGGTCAATAAATATTTGACATTCTCCATAGATCCCATGTGTATCTCATGCCCATTATTAAAGCACTAATACCATGTTGAAGAGTGTCATCATGATTAAGCATATCACTACTACATACATTGAATCCTCGCCCCATTCTTTGTTAGAATTGGTAATAGGAGCAAAACCAAAAAATGACGACATGTACTTAGTCATTGCTCTATGCACACTAGTTCTTGATATAGGCATTAGAGGAAATCTGAGGTTAAAATGGGCCAAAAAAGAAAATCATGCTTGGAGTTGAAAATTCAATAACCAATAGAATTCCAAATAATTGATTCAACAACAATCATTGAATGTGATATATAAAAGTTAAGGATGATTATATGTCATGGTTATATTTAACAATATTTAACCATACATACACCTCACATCGATTGAGATCTTCGTTATATTGTCTCGAGATATGATAAACATCCTTGAAACACTAAATATGGAATGCTTTATATTATTTATACTTCTATATTTTTGTAAGCTAGACTATATTATATTATTGAAAAAAAAATATATACATGTTATGTGATTGGCCTACCACTTGGGAAACCGGACTAGCCACAAAACAAAATATTGTCATTCTTCTCTCACAAATTGGTTATATTAAAGTATTTAAAAACCTTTTTTTTTAGACCCTTATATTTATCATGCTTCTCAATATAGCTAAGATAATTGTTCATTCGAATTGGATCAATACATATTTTGTCATCTATTCTGGTGCTTTCTGGGTGGAACGATTGGATGAATCGGCTTGTAGGACCCATTTTAGGGGTAGGTATTACTCTGTAGATGTGGGGTCTAGAACCTTCCAAGGTCTATTTGAGGGCTCAAATTATGTCTTTTGGGGTGAAACATTTGCGATAATTCCATGTTACCTCTCATTACCTACACATATGGATATAGTCATGTGTGTACTTTCAATAACATTCTAGAGGGTCCAAAACCCTAACCCTAATAAGGATTTGAGGCATGTACAAACCCTATGTAATACCCCCATTTTGACCCCTATATCTTATTGGCTTGATATGTAAATATTGTAAATATGTAGTTTATGATTCCTAGTGTAGAGCTCAAGGCGAAGGCCCCGCTAGTGAATGCCTAGAATTACAAAGGGAAGCATTTTTATATGTTGTGGACATCTGCCAATCGGCCATGGAAAAATGTAACATGTAAAAATATTTATAATACAAATAAAAATCCAAGAGCTGGGTATGGAAGAAACTAAAATGAGGGGGCTATGTTTATCCACTAGGGATAGGTGAGGGGGTGTGATAGAGAGAGTCAACCCTCTATTTCCAAGTGTCATCTTGAGGACCCATCTTGACTTCCTTGTTGATCTTTAATTCTGTTGTAAGGAGATGGTTGAGAAATTTGCTTAGGAATTTAATGGAGCATGGGATGAATGCAAAAATTCATATGGAAGGTTATGGGCTTAGTTTACTTGTCCCAGAAGTCAATTTACCTCATGGGAATTTGTTTCCCATCATTCCCATTCCATTTTTGGGCAACCAAACTCCAATTTTAGCATGTTATGCATTCCCAGTAAGAGAAACAACATAAATCGTAACCAGAGAATAAGCCATGTTTTGGACTATCAAAAAGACCCAGAAACTAATGTTGGTCGTGAAACCAAGTGGGTAATCCATAGACCCAAACCCTGGGGTGAATTTGAGAGTTTCAAAAGCTCGAAAATCAGTGGGAGAACCCAAATTTGGAAGCTTGGAAGTTGAATTTCATGACTGCAAATTAATGTGGCCAAAAAACAAAGAATACAAGAGGCAATTGAATCCTGAGAAGGATCAAAGGTTGGAATTGCTTGAAAAACCCAGTGAAGGCAAGGAATCTCTAAAAGTATAGCAGCTTGGACCTTTCTATGCCCACCCTGAATAGCATTAGAGGGAAGGGGCTCCCAAGGGACTATGTAGCAGAGAAGGGGACCTTCCTTGCATTGCGTGTGGTAGGTATTGTGGGTTCCAAGGTTGGCCAAGACCAATTGAGATGCTTGTAGCTCTGTGGTTGAGTTCACTGGATTAGGATTCACCTCCCTTATCTCTCTCTATGCTTGATAAACCTAGCTGCGCACTGGCTTAGCATGAGAGCATGCTCCTATGGCTGTGAGTGAGCCTATGTAGTTCCTCCTTAGTGGATACATAGCCCATCTCGGGGGTGGCCTCTCAACATAGAGATAAAGTGCTGGACAGAGTGCATACAACTGGGTGGAACATTGCTCTTCCATATCCAGTTTCCTAGACAAATTCAATTAAAAGATAAGTGTTTATTGCTAATTTACTGGTATGTTGAATGTGCATGAATTAATGTTATTATTATTATTCATGTGATAAGTATGTTGGTATATGCATGTTGTGTGAGGGGGGGGATGATTTATTTTCGCTGTGTATTTTATCATGCATCTGCACACACATTTAAAAGCTTATAAATTTCGTAATATGGTTGTGGGGGCGAAATTTAGAACCCCATAATTCATTCATATCCCCTCCACTGCTCGGATTGATGGATGGGGATGTGACACCCTAAAACTAACCCTAGATGATTATCGAGCTATGTTAAATATCAGGCCGTTAGGAGGAGGAGGGGTTACATTTTGATGATGTTATTGTATTGTTCCATAGTTAAGAAACAATGAGGGAGTGGATATTGGAGCATAACAAATCAAGTAGGAGATCTTGTAGTAGCGTGCAAGACACACTGTTAGAGGTAACTCCATAGTGAGTAACACTTTCTTTGTATTTGCATTGCATATTGGAGAAAAAAAGAACAAGGTATTGTCCTCACTTATGGCTGGGTTTTTCCCCATAGTGGGTTTTCCCAGGCTATATCTTATGTTATTTGTGTGGATGTGTTATTTTTCTCTAGTTATTTTTCTTTCAGTTACAATTTATTTATCATTATGTGGAATTCATCTAACACAATGAATTAAGTTGTAAGATTTGTTGTGATGAATTGTTCCAATGGAATATCCATGACAATTTGCAGATCGACTGTAGTCAAAACTAACATAACATGAGCTAGAAATGAAATAACTAACTAGAAGTAAGCTAGTTTTCGTCATTTAAAATCAAAATGGTTGGTACCTCTGTAGTTGGACAAACCGGTTTCTTCAAGTCCATGGTAGGAAATTCCTTGAAGACCATTCATGTAGTGGCATTTGCAAGCAAACAAAGTTTTAGATTCATCCCATAAATAACCTTGGCTATCAAAAGAATCCAATTAGACAAATTTGCTCATGAAACTCCTCCATCTACAACAACACTTCTTTCCTTTCCTCTCGGTTGTTCAGGAGAGCTTTCCTTAGCAGTGTCTTGATTTTCCAGTAGAAAATTATTGTCTTAGCATGTTTGGTGTCCCTGGTTCTAGAAGTACCAGTGTCTGCAACCCAATGACCCATGGAAGACACCTTCCAAATAATACATATTTGTTTTGATAAATTGATGGTTATTACAATATATTACCATCTGACTATATAGCATATGAAAAAACACATCAAATATTGTTTCTTTTCAATGTCGATGGAAAATAAATAATTAATAGCAATATTTAATTTATTACAAGTCATCCCTCCCTAAAATAATTTGTCCTCGAAGTCTTGGTAAGGATAAATGGCTTAATATAAAATCTTCATTCTCCCAAGTAGCTTCATCTTCTGGAAAATTTCTCCACTTGACAAGGTACTCCTCGACTCATTTGCAATGGAGCATTCTAGTTTTGAATTCTAAAATGAATTTCGGCTCTAGTACCAACTTCCCTTCGTCATCTAACATGGGTAAATCTGTTTGTATGTGGGTTGTCAGACCCAAGTTTTTCTTTAAGCATGAAACATGGAAAACATCATGTAGTTTTCCTTTGTTTGGTATATCAAGAGCATATGCTACTTGTCCTACTCGCTTATGTACTTGATACATACCTTAAAACTTGGTCACAAGTTTATGATTTTTGGAATTTTTTAGCGAGGTTTGTTTGTATAGTTGGAGACAAATAAAATCCCAATCACCTACCTCAAATTCATGACCAGTTCTATTAAATCTGCTTGTTGCTTCATACACTTCCTTTCTTTTTCGATATGGTTCTTTAGAATACACATGACCTCATCAGAAGTAGCTAGATAATATTTCAATGCACGAACCTTGAAATTGTTGACAACATATTCTTTAGCTGTCGGAGGTGGATATCCATATCAGGCTTCAAAAGGGGTCATTTTTGTCGAGGTATGATATGTACTATTGTACCACTATTCTACAAGGTGTATCCAATTGAGCCATTGCATCTAGCAATCATTCACAAAATTCCTAAGGTACCCTTCAAGGAATTTATTAACCACTTCCGTTTGTCCATTTGGCTAGGGGTGGTAAGAAGTAATCATGGTTAATGAGGTCCCGACTTGGTGGAACAATTCTTTCCAGAAATTGCTAGTAAACTTGGGGTCCCTATCACTGATGATAAATTTGGGAAGCCCATGGAGCTTAAATATTTTTTTTACATGGCTATCAACGACTTGACAATATTTGTCCGTTGATGAAATTCCAATGAAGTGGGCATATTTTGTTAATCAATCTACAATTACAAATATGTTATATTTCCCTTTAGAAGTAGGAAGATCAGTGATAAAGTCCATGGATATTTCAGACCATTTATGAGCTGGGATATGAAGGGGTTGGAGAAGCCTCAAAGGAGAAACCGTTTCAAAGTTTTGTTGTTGACATGTGTACATATTTATGAATATCAGTCTTCATACCTTCCAAAATAATGATTGTCATATATTATGATATAGTTGGAAAATATAACATGGCCTGCTATCAGAGAATCATGTTTCTCTTTTAAAATCTGAGTTTTGAATTTAGACGAACCGAGCAAATATATCCTTTGTTTGCAACATAGTGTTTCATTCTCCCACGTGTATTTGGAATTTGTTTCCTCGTCACTTTCAACTCCCTCTATTAGCTTCCATATTTTTGGGTTTTTTTGACGTACTCAATTTGGACCTTTGAGATCCATTCAGGAATTGCTATGGAAATGGCACACAGCGTGGCATTATTTTTATGTTTTCTTGATAAGCTGTCTGCAACCAAATTTTCTTTTCCCTTTTATAAAGGATGTCGAAATAAAAAACCTGGATTTTTCTCACCCATTTTTGTTGTTTCAGTGAAAGATTCTTTTGGGTTAGGAAATACTTCAAACCATTGTGATATTTTTTGACAAGAAATTTAGCTCCCAACAAGTACTGCTTCCACTTGACCAAGGCATGCATTATTTCCAACATTTCTTTGCCATATGTAGATTTTGTTTGTTCATTTGGTTTTAACTTTTGAATTTCTAAGGCAATGGGATGATTATCTTGCATGAGCATGGATCCTGTACCTGTTCTCAATGCATCACATTCAAGGACAAATGTTTTGGAGAAATATGGAGCTGCCAAAACATGGGTAGACGTCATTAGAATCTTCATCTTTTTAAAACAAGCTTCAACCTCTTCATTCCATTTAAAAGAATATTTTTTCACTAGTGTTGTTAATGACGCCACAATTAATGCATGTTTTCGAAGAAATCTTCTGTAATAACCATTAAGACCTAGGAATCCTCTTAGTGATGTGATTGTTTTGGGGCTATTTCATTCCGTAATTGCCTCAATATTCTTTGGATCTACCTTGATTCCTTCATCTGATATGACATGGACCAAAAATACTATCTCTCTTTGTCCAAAGCTACATTTCAATTTCTTAGCATAGAAATTATTCTCTTCTAGAAGCTTTAATACTATCTCTACGTGCTTGAGGCGTGAATTCCAGTTTTTTCTATATACAAGGATATCATCCGAGAAGACAAGTACAAAACTTAATAGGTAGGGGCGAAATAAATCATTCATTACTACTTGGAAAGAAATAGGAGCATTGGATAGACCAAAGGGAATGACCTGAAACTCATACAAACCTTCATGGGTACTTAATACATTTTTAGGAATATCCTCCTCCCGAATTCTTATTTGGTAATATCCTAATTTTAGGTCCATCTTGGAGAAATATTTAGCTCCATGGAGCTCATCCAATAATCATCCACGAATGGAATTGGAAATTTATCCTTCATGGTAATTTTATTCAATGCTTGATAATCAATGCAAAGTCTATATGACCCATCCTTCTTCCTAACAAGTATGCCCAAAGTTGAAAATTGACTTTTACTTCCGGTAATAACACCACAATTCAATAATTCTTGAACTAAGCATTCAATTTCTGTCTTATGTTGGTGAGACTTCCTATAGGACTTTCTTCTAGTCAGGGCAGACCTTGGGATCAATTCTATGATTTGATCTCTAGAATGAGGTGGGGGAAAACCACAAGGTGGTTCTTAAAAAATGGTACTGTATGTTTCAAGAATTTTATCTAATTTCTTGGTGTCATCTTTTTTGTTTTCATTAGTAGTCCCCTCTATTGAATAGTAGTGCATAAAATAGGCTTTGGATCCCTTAATCATTTTTTCCATTCTATTGGACAAAAATTTTTGAGGAGTAGGGAAGTTGATTCTCTGCAATTTGTACTTTCTCCCATTTTAAAAAAATGTTATAAATTGTTCTTGTAAATTCAACCCAACAATACCAAGTGTGGCTAACCATTGGGATCCCAAGACAATGTCTACACCTCCAATTGGAATATCATACGTAGGAGACTTGAATTTGTAGTCATTAATGGATAATTCTACCTAATATGACATTTTATGTCACATGAAGTAGTCTTGTTTCCCAGAATCAAGACTTGAAATTCTGAGGTGGGATAAATGTATATGTTTAATTGCCTTTCTATCTTTGTATCTATAAAGTTGTGTGAACTTCCACTATCTATGAGCACCGTCACTTTAGTTTTCTTGACGAATCAATGGAATTTAAGAGTTTGGGGTTGAGAAATACCTATCATTGTAGCTATCGAAAGTGCTGGAGTATCGTTAGACTTCTGGATGTTGGATTCATCAGAGTTCGTTTCTGTCTCAGAATAGATGTCACCGACTTCATCATTATTGTTGTCATTATTATGATGTTTCTCACATAGGTAGAAATTAGAGTCCTTACATCTATGACCTCGAGTCTAGTTAGGAGCGTTACCTTTAAAACACAAATCCTTATCCTTATTTGCATCCAATGATGAGATCCTCTGGTGAGCAGGAATATACTTTGAGCTTCGTTTTTCCAATTGAAAATAAGGAGTTTGTTTAAGAAACATTTGATTTGCGGGGGTCCTAGTGGATTGAATGTATGCTAATGGAGATCCATAAATTTGAGCAAGATTTGGGAATGAAACCCTAGCTGCCGAAGCGGACTGGTGAAGGGTTTTGGTTTTTGCGTAGGTCAAACTTGGTAACGGCTGGTTGTCAGAGATAGGCGCTCTGGTTAGTCTGGAAGATCTGGGTGGGAGCCCCTCCCCCTCAATGTCTGTGATGGGTACCAGCAACCAGGGGTCCTCCTCGCCCAATGGTAGCTTGGCAGGCTCGGACAGTGCAGCGGTTGGAGATGGTGATAAAGGCACCGAACGGAGGATGGGGCCGGTTGGCTACCTCCCCAAATCTTAGAATATTCTGACAATACAAGTCAGATCGAAGAAAATACTTGACAAAATTGAGCAGTGGAGGGATAAATCCCTAATAGGCAAGTTCATGGGGGTTTGGCCAAGTGAACGGGATCTGGTTAGGTGGATCAAAACTACGTGGAACCCTAAAGGGCATTATGACTTGCAACTGGGAGCCAAAGGTTTTTTAACTATTATATTCTTCAACATTGAAGATCGAGATAAGATATTGGAAGGGGGACCCTATTTTTTTTTCTCAGTAGGTTTATACCTTAGACCCTGGAAAGAAAGGTTTAACCCTGAAACGGAGGACGTGACTGTGGCCCCGGTGTGGATCCGGTTATTTTCCCTTCCCTGTGAATACTGGGATATGGAAATCCTGCAAGATATCGGTAACACAATCGGGGAATTTGTGAAAGTTGTAGAACAGACTAAACAACAAAGGTATATGGCTTACGCCCGTATTTGTGTCTACATGGACCTGTCAAAAGAATTACCAACATCAATTTGTATGAATTGGAATGATGAGGAGTGGGTCCAGCCGCTGGACTACGAGTAGCTCTCGTTTAGGTGACGACAGTGCCATAATTATGGGCATCTGAGCCAGAACTGCCCCACGACCAGAACGTCACCTACCCTCTCCAAGAAAGGCCAGGAAGGGGAAGCAGACAAGGAAGGGTTTACCTAGGTTTGGCATAAGCAGAGAAACAGACCGACTGGACAACATAAGACTCTTAAGGAAACTAGAAGCACAAGGGAGACAACAAGTAACCCCTTCTAGATCTTGGAAGAACAACAAGAAGTGGAGGAAGAAGGAAGGCATAAGAGTGGTGCTAAATCCCAGCAGATGGAAGGTATTATAGAGGAAGTAGATCAGAACCCAGAGCTTGGAACTCCAATAGAGGCAATGTTGGAAGATGGGGAGGAGGAAATGGAGCTGGGAGAGCTCAACCTGGATGAAATCGAGAAAGAATGTGAAAAGAAAGGAAAAGGATATGTCCCTCGAAGGGAAGTAGAAATTCTTCAAGAGGCGATAATCAAAACCAAAGCTTCCAAATAGTTGGGGATAACAACTGATCCTCAGAAAGGAAGCAAAATGAAATCCCCTGAAGAAGACTTGAAAAAAGGGAGGAAGACAAATAAACAGATAATAGCAGAGATAGGAGTTAAACTAATAGAGTCTGGACAGTATCCCACGATAGTGGAAACCTTCTTAGAAGTCAATAAGGTTACTCAATGAAGCTCATATCCTGAAACATAAGGGGATGTAACCATCCCCAGAAAATTAAGACTCTAGCTAGAAAGATTAAGCAGGAAAAACCTGATATCCTCCTCCTTCAGGAGACTAAGTGTAGTTTAGAAATGATGGTGAAAACTAAGAAGAAAATCTGGAGGGGCCGTGAACTCATGGCCATTGACACTATAGGGATGGCTGGAGGCCTGGCAGTATTATGGCATCCGGATTCCCTGTGTATGTCGAACTAGTGGGCCAACCGTTTCTCTATGAGCACTAGCTTTACTGACCGAGTTTCTGGAACCTCTGGTCAGATGGTGAATATCCATGGCCTAAGTGCCTATCCTCAGAAACATGCTTTCCTCTAGTACTTATCCTGGTTGAGAGACCAGGCCTCTGCTGGATCTTGGATTATTAGGGGAGACTTTAACCTGATATCTTCCCTTGAAGAGAAAAAAGGAGGCAGGAGAGCTTTGGATAAATATCAGGAAGCCTTAAGAGATCTTATATCCCAAATCCTTCTCATTGACATTGAAATGGGTAATGGCTTGTATACTTGGAACAACAAGCGTGGGGGCACCCACCTTGTCGCTTCCAGAATTGGCAGATTATTGGATATAGAAGATCTTGTCAGAAATAGGGAGAGGCACATGGAAACATACTCCCCTCTGTCGGTTCTGACCATTGACCCATTTGTCTTCATATGGAGTGGTTTGGCTCCTGCTTACATAATCCCTTTAGATTCGAGAAATTCTGGCTTGAACAAAAAGACTTCAAAGAGTTGGTTGATTAGTGGTGGCAGGAGCTAGTTCCCCCTTCAGGAACATGAATGTGTCAGTTCCAACAAAAGCTAAAGGTTCTCAAAGCTAAGATCATAAATTGGAATAAAGAAGATTTTGGGCACATCTTTCATGATAAGAAGAGATTGGTGGAAGAGATCAAGATTTTACATAGGAATGGCATGGAGGAAGGGTGGACTGATGATCTCAAATAGCAAGAACACAACCTGTTAAATCAACTAGAGGCCAGGGAGAAACAAGAGGAGATTTACTGGCGGAAAAAATTCAGAAATCAGTGGCTGCAGGATGGGGATAAAAATACTAAATTCTTCCATAATACTCTTATCCATAACAGACATAAATTGAAGATTTACAAACTTCGCAAAACTAATGGAAATAATGTAGAATCCAAAAAATATTGAAGATGAGCTAATCCTCCACTTTGAGGACATCCTCAAAGAAGATCGCAGGGACAGGAGTACTGCAATCTCTCAGATTACCCGTCATATCCCTAGACTTATCACGCAATAGCATAATGAAATCTTGGACAAATCTATCAGTATGCAAGAGGTTGAAGATGCTATGCACCAGATGGCCCTTGGAAAAGCTCCAGGCCCAGATGGTTTTACCACAAACTTTTTTCACTTCTTTTGGGACATGATTAAACAAGAGGTTCATGCTATTGTGGAGGAATCCCGCAGGTGTCGCAGAGTCCTAAAGGCCTTCAATGCCACCTTCCTTTCTCTAATACCAAAGGAATAGGGGGTGGAGGTTCCAAGAAAATTTCACCCGATTGCATTATGCAATGTCATCTATAAAATCATCACAAAGGTCATAGCTAACAGGTTAAAGCCGCTGCTCCCAGTTTTGATTAGCCCTGAACAATCAGGCTTTGTGGAAGGCAGACAGATCCTCGATGGAATCATCTTAGCCCAAGAGACTATTCACTCCCTGAAGATCACTAAGAAACTAGGTATGATGATCAAATTGGACATTGCTAAAGCCTATGATAAAATTAGCTGGCAATATATGCGAAGCATGTTGGAGGCCTATGGTTTTGGTCTGGATTGGGTTGAATGGATTATGAACCTGGTAACCACCCCTTTCTTCTCTATCCTGCTAAATGGCTCTCCTACCAGGCTTCTTCAGTCTTCATGTGGCATCAGACAAGGGGATCCTCTATCCCTTTTTCTCTTCATCCTTATGGCGGAAGGGCTTGGCAAATTTCTCCATAGTCAAGTTGCGGTTGGTGGGATCAAAGGTCTGAATCTCCACGTTGGTATGAGTAAACAAACTCACCAACAATTCGTTGATGATCCTATGCTCATGGGGCACCCTTCAGTCCAAGAAGCTCGCGCCTTTAGGAAAATCCTAAAACTTTTTGCAAAGGCATCTGGGATCGAATTCAATCCCGACAAATCTCAGGTTTTCTTTTTCAATACTCCTTCTATCACTCAGCGCAACATTCTTAGGATTCTTCACTTTTCCAAAGGCTCTCTTCCTGCTAAATATCTGGGGGCACCTCTCTTTGAAGGTTCCCTTCGCAGAACTTCCTGGCAGGATCTCTTAGATTTCCTGCGTGGCAGACTCAACAATTGGACGACTAGACCCCTCAACCTCCCCAGCCGGCTAACTTTGGTAAAATCCGTCGCTTTCGGCTCCCAAGTGGGGAATCCAACGCAAATTCCTGTGGGGAGGCAGGGAAGAAAAATCGAAGTTCGACTTGATCAAATGGGTCACCTTATGTAGCCCCAAGGAGCATGGTGGTCTTGGCCTGTGTGATCCAGAGGTGGTGAGTGAAATTCATGGATCAAAACTTTGGTGGCGTTGGTGTCATCACAACTGGGAACCTTGGGCTTTGCTCTGGAAAGTTAAATACGCAAGGGATCATCAAGCTGACCAGCTGATCAAGTACAACGAAGAGAAATTGGGATCTCATATCTGGAGGAAGGCCCATAAAGGTCGGAAGACCATAAAGGTTGGAAGATGGTTCAAGATCACAGCTTCTGGGAAATTGGTAATGGCGAGCTGGACAATTTTTGGGATGACTTGTGGAACCAATTTCCCAGATTGGCTCTAGAGCATAGATGGTAGAACTTTAAAGCTCAGGGTTTGACTGAAGGAAGAATCAAATTTTGCCACTATTGGGCCGACCTGACCATGGGGAATCACAGAACATGGTTAGATCATTCTGGGTGGAATGGATTGGCCAATGAGGAAGGCCTTAGATCCTTTGGTGGCATGCTCCAAGAAAGGTACATTCGCCAGAGTATTGGCCCTGATAAGCTAAGATGGGGTTATAGGCAGAAGGGAGTCTTCAACATTAAGGAAGCTTATGATCTCAAAATCAACCACGAGGAAGGGGATGAAACAATGTGGAGGAAACTATGGAAAATGAACCCTTAGCCAAAAACGAGGATTTTATGTTGGTTGGTTATATGGCAGAGAATCCTAACTGGTGAAAACCTTAAGAAAAGAGGCATTCAGGGCCCCTCCTTTTGCCCCTTATGCAAAAACAGTGAGGAAACGCTTTCTCATCTTCTCGATGAATGCGTTTTCTCTTCCTATCTCTGGGATAAAGGGGCCATGCTCTTCCAGAAAAGTGACCGCATACGAGGCCATCCTGATCAAACTTTATGGGCTTGGAATGACTAGGCTTTTAACAATCCTATCCTTGCTTTGATTTGGCAGATGTTCCCTGGGATGGTCTGCTAGATCATTTGGAAAGAAGAAACGAAAGGATTTTCAGGGACAAGAGTCACCGTCGAGAGGAAGTGTGGGAAAAATTGGCACAAAACATCCACGAAACCATTAGAAGCAGACAATGGGATGATGCAGAAAAATACCTCTTCGAACAAGAGTCCATAATTGCTACTGAATGGGGCCTGGGTCACAATGACATGAATGGTCTTCAAAGACGTGAAAATATTTGCAGACCTATCAGTCCAAATTTCTGGTCTCCACCAGGGAGGAATGTCTACAAAGTCAATTTTGATGGAGCTTCCCGTGGCAACCCGGGCATCGTCGGTTATGGAGGAGTGTGTAGAAACGTTGCAGGGGATATTCTAAAGGTTTTCTGTGGCTATATTGGATATGAAACCAATAATTTGGTTGAGCTCAATGGTTTGATCCAGGGATTGCATTTGATCATTGAGGATCGTTGGTTCCTAACCATTATTGAGGGTGATTCAAAAATTATTTTACACATGGCAAAGGGATTGGCTGATGGAAAAACCTCGGATTAGGTCACAACCAACTGGAGGATTTCTAGTTGGATGGAAACGCTGAGAGGCCTCGTCATATCCCATAGTTCCATTACCTTTATCCACGTAAGGTGTGAAGCCAACAAGGTGGCGGATTTCCTAGCAAATCTCGGCGCTGACAGGGTGGGAGGTAATTTTTCGGGTGATATGGCTGATCTCATGCATGAGGACTGGGCCCCCAATTGCCTCCAACTTACAGCCTCAGACTTTGGTAGACCTCAACAGGTGGAAGGTCTGGGACACGTGCTCCAGGAGGAGGACAGACATGGACAGGAAGTCACGTTGCTTACGTCAGAATAGCTTGCATCTTAATGAGGACAGAGGAGAATTCCCCGAGGAGGATCATTATTAAAATTGAAGGGATTTATGGGATTATACATTTCCTATTATGGTGGATGGACTCGCACATGTTCCATTCTGTGATCATCATGACCCTCTTATTGCAATGGATTCAGGGAGATACAATAGCGAAGGTGGACAGGACCTTCCCACACTTGGATAGTAACTACCCTGCTACGGTTATTATGACCTCTCGGACTTTATATCTGTATGGTGCTCTGCATTTCATTCATCATCACTGTGATTGTTTCCCTGTTACCTTTAGGATTTTGGCTGTTAGTCTCCATGAAGTGCCACCCTGGGTGTGGTTTTCCGGGGTTCATCCCCCTTATTGTTGGCTTTCCTTCTGGCGGAGATTTCAGATGGATCCCAAACGTGATCTTGGCAGTTGCTCTGGGCATGGATTTGCTTCTGGTATCCTGAAAGGCAAAGGCAAGATGGTGGAGAAAGGTCGAGGTCCTGGTCGAATGACTCGAGCTCAAGCCAGGGCTCAGTCCACTGCTCTTTTCTTCTATGAGCGTATTCCTGAGATTATCAAGGAAGAAATTAATGAAATTGCGAGTAACCTGTGGAATGAGGCCCATACCCTCCCTTTTGATGAAATTAAGAGTGAAGTGGAATATTGGGTCGTTGATCCTGGAACTACTGCTGGCCGTGCTTCGACGTATGAATAGATGATTATGGTATAATGGGTTACCAAGAACATCCTTTCCCATGTTGCTATGAGAGGTAAGGATAAACGCCAAGGTGACGAAGAGTCGCTGAAGGCGCACAACGCTGATACCAGATTGATGTACTACAAGATTGATGCTATTGCAAAGAAACTGGGTCTCTCTTTCAGTTACCCAGGTTTGGATGCTCAAGGTCACTCGATCTCCAATCCCTAAAAGCTCCACCATGGGGGCCCTCAGCATGCCTCTACCACTAAGCAGCAAGAGGAAAAGGTGCATAAAAAAGGACAAGAACCTCAATTCTCCAGAAAAGGTCGTTGATAGCCCTGGGGACCTGTCCAAGAATCGGGTCGGTCTTTAGTATTGTTTGTCTTCTGTTGTAATTTTTGTAATAGAATTACATATGGATATATATTACAGTTTAGTTGTTAGAGTTTCTGAAGGTTTTGAGTCGGTGGGTGCCCATACCCCTTTTTCTTTCTGTAAGGTCTTGTTTCAGACAGTGTGTTGGCTTATAAGGCTTTGATCTCCATGCTCAGCTTTGTTGTTAGCTCGAAATGTATTTGAATTCCAAGTCATAATATAATGTTTTTTATTTACAAAAAAAAAGAAACATTTGATTTGCTTCAATGAGTTTGGCCTTTTGACGCACTGATTCAATATCTTGGGTTCTAATACTTTAACTTCATTTGGTATGCTTTGTTTTAAACCAGTTACGAAAATACATAGAATGCATTTATCAATATGTTATCGACACGTGTGGCTAATACATGGAGCCCATTAGAAAAATCATCTGATGTCCTTTTCTATTGTAAGCACATGAGTTTGGTGAAGAGTTTTTCTTCTTCTATATCTTGAAATCGTTTGAAAAAATTCTTCTTAAGGTATCCAATCTCTCACCAATCCTCCCTAGCATTTATATTCCTATCACATGAACTAGTCACAAGATGTCTTATCAAGGTGCATTGATGGAATGTTGTCATCTCCATCATCTATATGGTGCATAGCGAGATAGTTCTCAATTTTATTAATCCATCTTGTGCCCTCTTGATTTTCCTCTCCATAGAATTTTGGTATATACATTTAATTTGTGTATAATGTTATTGAACGAACCAATATTTGATTAATAATGAGGCTATGAGGATGAGTTAGGGCTACACATTCCTTTACTTCCATTTTTTAATGATTCAAGTTTTTCCTTGAATGCAAGAATTTATTCCTATCTTTGATTATATTTTTTGTTGACTTCTTGTAGTACACTTGGTAATACACTTTGAATAATATTTGTAATTATGCTATCAAGTTCGGTGTCTTCCTTTTTTCTGGGAGGTACACTAGATTTCATCTTTGTGTTTCTTATATTCATGATTAAAAGGTTTTAGAGGATATGATGAAATAACTATTAAATAATGATAATAATAATAACTATTATTATTAATAATAAGAATATTGTTATATTTTTTTTAAGTGAGGAAGGTGCAATGGTGGGATAGAAGCGTGGGGAGACAGTGGGGGTGTAGAGGAAGGAGGAAGTTGGAAGGTACAACTGAGTAGCAAATGGATGGATGATTGAATCTAGAAAGTGCAATAGAGTAGCAAATGGAGGGAGGAGTGGATCAACAAAGTAGCAGTAGTGAAGGGAGGTCAAAACATGAAAGAGGGAAGAGCTGGGGAGGTCACAACATGGAAGAGGGAGGTGTGGAGCACTGTGGGGCACAAAGGAAAGGAGTGGAAGGTTGTAACATGAAATAGGGAAGCATGGGAAGTAACAACGTGAGGGAGGATAAGTGGGGGAAGTAAGCGTGGGAGGAGAGAGCATGGGAGGTGGAGTGGTGGAGGCGTGATGGTGGGGGGAGTTACAGGCACAAAAGGAATTGCATAAGAGAAAGCTAAGGAGTTGGATGCTCAGGAAGCATAAAAAACAACACTTCACTTGAATTGACTTCATTACAATCAACCTGGCTTTGATCCCAATTGGAAGACACCTTCCGAATAATAAATATATATATTGATAATTTGATGATTATTATAATAGATTGTTGTTAGGCTATATAGAATATGAACTACCACATCAAACATTGTGTCTTTTCAATGCCAACAAAAAATAAATAATTAATAATAATATTTAATTTATTACAAGGCATATCATGTTGCAAGTCTTCGACACTCATATTCTCCTACTCCCTCTTAACCCGGGCTTCTACTTCTTCGACTTCTTATTGGATGCATGGAATAATATGGATTTTGAATTGAATCTTTGAGGCTTTGACCTCCTTCAAAACCTTAATCATATGGGTTTTTTTGCCTCCCTTAACTCCTCCATGCCCCTTTTCCTACCAACTCAAAACCAAATGGATGTTACTACCACTTACTAAATGGACATCCCACAAGCCGGTGGCGCTCTTCTCATTCCAATTAATACCAAGCTATTTCCCCACAAGGTTGTAAACAATGCTATATTCTACACTATTGAGCTCTCCCACTCACTCCATATATTTCAATAAGGTTACATTTAGGGTGGAGAAGAATTCAAGCCATTCTTTTCCATACTTTTCTTTGCCTTCCTTCTTAGCCACATTCTTGTCAATCTCATTATCTCTTCCCTTTGCCATCTTTGGTGGGAGAGTAACAACCAAAACCATTCACACTATTGTCAAGATGATCCTCATCACAATAATCCACCTCGAGTCTACAACCATCTCCTTCTTCCAGCTTTGCATACTAACCATCTTAAAATTCCTATAGGGGGCACACACTAGGTTGTAACCTCCATTCACAATCGTTAACACTTGTCCTTTCATGCTAGCAAGGTGGAACCATCTCCTCTATTGTTCATCTTCCTTGCATTGAACACAAGATCTATCCCTTTCACCCGATATAGGAGTATTTTTTTATTTTTATTTTTTATAAATTTTTTTAATTTTTAATTTTTTAACTAGGGGAATCAACAACTGGGGACTTGGCTGGTACTCGTGTGACACGGGGTCCAGGGATCCAATCCTGCTACCACTATACCCCTAGGTGCCCCACAACATCCCGCATGCATGGGACATAGGTAAGCCCGGGTGTGGTTTGAACTCGTGATCTCTGTTTACAACATGTGACTTCATATCAAGCTAATCACCAATGAGCCACACCCGTACGGGCTCCTGATATAGGAGTATTATTAATAATTCTATTATTTATTGTGCGATATATATTATAATTTATTTATTTTAGTTCCATTATTATTATTATATATTTTTACTTCCATTATATATTATATATTTTGTGCATGCATGCGTGTGTATTAAATACTATTAACATTACATCCTATATGAAATGTTTATAATTATATAGTTAGTATTATATTATTATAAAGTTATTACGTTATTATTATACTATTATATTATACATCATTATATGCATGTTTTAAAACATGATATTTTATGACATGCCCAAAATTTAATTTGTTTAGAATCAAGAGAGGAGCTAGGGTTTGAGTATGGTTTTGTATAAGGTTTTTGCAATTAGATCTTTGCTGGTGGAGGTTCCTTATGTTGAGAAAATTGACTACTTTGACAACCCATTGTACAATCTACATGTATTTTCAATCTAGTCGTCTCATGAATTGCTTCGCATGGAGGAGGGATCAATCATGAATTTAATGGCCAAGGTGGAAGGTGACATGTGTCCCAAGATGAGGTGGATTAGTAATTATGGGATCTAATCTATTATTGTCTCAAGATCTAACATTTCATAAGGTGTGAGTAAAAGCATAATTAATTCCCTTATTGGTGGAATCGATGGGGATGCATATTTTTAGTGTCATTGTCAAGCTTTGGAGAATTGTTATGTGTACAATTCTATGGGTAACCTATACGAAATCTTGTTGTGCTAAAATGCTAAGGATATAGTTGTTAGAGCGCTATATCCATTGGGTGGAAAGGAGAGGTTACATGTGAGGGATGATTTTTGCTGGTTGGAGACATCGGAGGAAGGGTTATGGAAATTTATTTCTAGTGTATACCATATGAGCAATGGTGGAGTTAGTTCATTGAAAGGAGGCACTGATAGGGTGGGGGGAAGAAGAGAGGTTTTATGATGATATTTAACACCCTTGTTGATGAACGATTACATTGGACATCAAGATTCCTTCAATATCAAACATTGACTCTGAAACAATGAAATTTGCAGTAAATTGGAGATTGGTCGCTACTTTTCTTAAGGACAAGGGTGAACAATCACAACATTGAGCCTAAAAGGAATGCCCATATCTATATGGTTGCTACATTAAGCTTGCATAGCTTGACCATTTTTACAAATTAAAAAAAGCAACAGTGAAAAGCACACATTGAGTTGAACAAAAGTTCAAATTTGCATGGAAGGGATTTGTAATGCATGCAATGCATGCACTTTTTAATCATCACTCACATTATACCTAATGAAAAACTATAAAAGAGACCTATAGGGTGAATATACAAAGGTTGGGCAAGGTTATACTAAAGTTTTAAGAGCAGTATTATATATGAGAGCAAAACAATTATGTTGTTCGAAGCTTTTGATTGAGGCTAAGAAAAAAGGAGGGAACTAAGAATCTAGAGAAGGGAAGTACATCATGTGTGACCAAAGGATTGTAAGTACTATACTCTTCTTAGTAATTAATACAAATCAATTCACTCCCCCCCCCTGAGATACATTTTATGTGTTTTTGGAGCAATGAATAGAGTAGTTTCTTTATGCATGATTGTTATTTGTTAAAAGGAATGAGGAAGGTTTGTTGTATATTTGTGTGTAGGTGCTTTTGCAAGACTTAGGAGTAGGAACCAAAATACAAGGATCCAATCTTGACAAAGTTGTTGGAAAAACTAAGGCATACTAAACTTTATTCTCTTAAAATATTTTTTCTTACCATGCATGTAGAATCTAGGGACAAGTAGAAGTAATTTATTTTGTTTATCTGTCGGTGAACCTAACCCAATCACCAGGGAAAGTACTTTTCATGTTACCATTGTGATGCTTTCCCTCACAATAGAATTAGTGACCATACTAGGGCAAGTTCCTAAAATTTTATTTAGATTGAGTTGTTTTGCTTTGTTGTAATATTTCCAATTTTGACATGGAATGTATTAAATCAAATTATGTGATGATGTAAATATTCTAATATGGATTCCTAGTACCGAGTTCAAGGCCAAGGCTTGACTAATGAATGGATAGGGATGTATAATGTAAATATTTATGTATGGACCATGTGATTTGATTGTCACGCTAACTCAAGATATATGTAAATATTATGTTGGAAAAATAATAAAATTGTCCAAGATGGATGTGTAAACAGAACTAGAAGGGTTATGATTCCACTAAAGGGGAAGAGGAAAGGGGGCCTATGGGAGATTAAATCCTCTATTGATAAGTGTCAACCTTACAACTGATCTTTTTTCTTCCATGTGCCTTAAATGAGACAATTATTTCCTTTTGACTATTAAATCCAATCATTGAATGCACGTGTGCAGTTGGTGGGAAAAATATTCTCAAGTAGTCATGGAAGCATGGGATGTACTTCTATGATAGTTGTAAGATTCATTTCTTCTATGTTCAAAATTTATGTCAGTTGTCTTTTTCACAATTCTCTCATCTCCTTTGGAGTCTACCAATCGTTCTCATGCATAATTTTACACTACGTAGAGTTTTTCTCATGTTGTTCTCTCCCTTACCAATTACCAAACTATGAATATAACCAAGAATTTGAATTGTTGAGGGAAATTGTAGACATTAGAGAAAAGAGATAGTTGTAGGTGAGCATAGAATCTAGGAAAGATAGGAACCTTTACCTATTGCATTTTTCTACTCCTGAATGCTTGAGAAATCATGAATTAGTGCTACAGGAGGTTCTCCAACAACATACAATAGGTTGGAATCTTTCTATACACATTGGTAAGCATTATAAGGATTGGCTTTCATGAAGGAATTGTTGAGCAATGAAGGGGAATGCCTTTCATGTTTTGTATGTGGCAGTAAAAGAGAGTACCATGGTTGGGATGACTGAGTGAGATCCCTATAACTGCTCAATGGTGAGCAATTTGGATAAGCATGAGAGAAATTGGGTTTTCGACTGAGAGAGAGAATCCCGTGGGAGTTTCATTGACCCTAGTGGCCTCATAGATGGTATAGGGGGTGGTAATTGCAGCTGATACCTATGGTTGGGTGGAAAATCGCTCTTACATAGCAAATTGCTTTGTTAAGAGATAAATATTCTCTTTGTATATCAATACGGAATTATTTTATTTTCTTCTTGTGATAATTATGCTTGTTTATGCATGATGTATGTGTGGATAGATTTTTATTTTCATTGTGTTTTACATTTATGCATTTGCACATACATTTCTTCTTTATGAATTTGTATTATGGCCCATGGGGTGTAGTTTATAAGAATGAAATTTGTAAACATCCCCTCCTATGGTCGGAATGATGGATGGGGATGTGACAAAGTGGTATCAGAGCTATTGGTTGCAACACGGGGCTGTATGGGATGGAATCCACATTTACATGCAGAAATCAAAGTTTGCACATGAAGTGTTTGACGAATTGATTCTATGAAAATCCATGGTTTTAATAGTTGGATGGTATTCTAATAGAGCCGTGAGTTAAATATGTGGTCTACCAACTAGAATGGTAGATTAGTTTAGGAAAATTGGAGAAAATTTTGAAATTTGCAAAGTTATCAATGGAATTTTTTTATTGTGTTATGTGACAAAGAAATTTTTACAATGGGGAAAAAAGGGTAAGTGTAAATTCATACTAAGCCCCTTGTTATTGAATTAAATTTGACATAATTATGGAAATTCAAAAATTTGGGAATATTTAAGATGGGCCCCACCCGAGGTTATGACATGAACTAGCCACGTGGATTGGATGTACATGTGGAAGTGCTAGCAAAGGTCATATTCATGGGTGGCATCCACATTGGATAGACATAAATCTAATTGACGTTGTGAAGGACCTAGATTGCAATGAGAAGATGAGTTCTTAAAATTGATCCATTCACGCAGTTGAACATGATCATAGGTTATAAAAGGGGAGTCCTATGTGAATGGCCTAGATTGCATCAAGAAAATCAAATCACCATATCATGACCATTCGCGTAGGAGAATATGCTTGTACCTTAACAAAAGGTGTCCCTGCACAAATTTCTGGGATCAAATCGTGCATGTTACAATTTTCAATTTTGACCATTCGTGCAAATGGACTTGATTAGAGGGTAACACATTCACTCTATATTGACCATTCATGCAACAAGTAATCATACCTTATCCTGAGTGGTTGTTGCGCAAGTGGTTGATATTTAATCTAAGTCCACGGGGGGGGGGGAGGATTTGAACCTTTGTTGGGGAGGATGGTTCTCATGTGTGATGATTCTTGTGAAGGATAAATCTGGTGTTGGAAGCCACTTATCGTTAACCAATTTTTTTATGGTAAATGAAAAAGGGTCATGATGACATGGGAAGAGGGGTTCACAAGATTATGACATGGCAGAATCAAGAGATACCACATATGGTCCATGTAGGGTATGGTGACATGTCATTCGACACATATCACTCCACGTCAACATCCTGCTACGCCAACAATACAAAAAAGCTAAAAATAAATAAAAAATTATGGAGCTCTGGCCATAGTAGGAGAAAAATAACTCAGATGTTGATGAGACTTGTGGAATCTTGACACCATTGAGGAAGGCTACATAATTTCTAGTGAGATGAGTGGGTCCATTTTGCTCCAGTTCTACAAAAAAATTGAAATAATGGTTTTTAAAGATCGATACCCAATGACCCAGCGAGGGATTTGTTGGGGTTGAAAATTTTCTTGTACTGCAATCATGGTCCACGTACATATAACTATGGTGGATTAAAGCCAAATTACAAAATGTGTGAATCCTAGGTGCAAAAGAAGGCCAAAATCCACTAATTCGAGGCACTTTTTAGGGATTTTAAAAGACTTGGAAGAGGTAAAAGTGACCCTAATTGTCGAGACTAGAAAAATTTAGGAATTCAACATTTTACCTACTCATAAAAATGAACAACTTTGGTTAGAGGATTTTTTTTGTAAAAATGCTTAGTTTGGGAGATAACAGTTTTCGAAAATAAGCTAAGTTCGAAGAAAATGCAAAAGTTAAAAGTAGTCAATTCTAGAAAATTATAGAAATTGAATGTAGCATTGGATCATGAATTTGAAAGTTGCTAAGTAATATTTGTCATAAGTATTATCATCTTCCGATACAAATATTTTTTTGGTTCTCCCTTGCTTTTCTTATGCAGGTGGCTGAAGTTGGTCTCTGAAGCTAAATGCACTTGTAGAAAAGTGTAGAATCAAGCAAAATTGGCAATTTTGGAAGGTTGTAACTTTTTTCTCAGAATTAAGAAATGAGAATAGTTATAGTCATTGAAAATACTATCCATAGGGGAACAAATTTTCATGATTATATTTTAATAGTGCGATTCAGATGTTTCTAAAAATTGAACATAAAAGTGCATGTAGCCATAATTTGACTAAAAATGTCAATATGGGTAGTTCCCTTGTGCACTCGAAACATATGCCATGGGTAGTTCGTTGTTTTAAAATAATTAGATGTTAAGTTTACAAGATGATTTTTTGACTTCCGAATTATTTGCATCTTACCTTGCTTGGTTTTTACGACTCTAACTCCTATTTAAATTTTGATGATGGACCATGTATCACTGGTTCAAAATGTCAATAAAAATCCTCTAACACAGTGAGTCTAGAATCCTTCTCAAATAAGATGACACACTATGGAAGACTCCACCAACATATTACTAAGTTGTATGGATCAACTATTTATGGTGATATTTGTCGATTTCAAAGAATTAGATGCAATGTCACTTGGATGATTTTTTGACTTCCGACTTCTTTGCATCTTACCTTCCTTGGTTTTCATATCTCTCTCTTTCATTTAAATATTGATGATGGAACGTGTATCACTAGTCCAAAACGTCAATAAAAAATCCTCTTACATAGTGTATCTGGAAGCTTTCTCAAACAAGATGACACACTATGGAAGCCTCCAACAACATATTACTAAGCTATATGGAGAATCTATTTAAGGTGATAAGAATCGATGGTTTCAAAGAATTAGATGCAAAGTATCCAGGTTGAGTTTTTGACTTCTAGCTTATTTGCATCTTACCTTGCTTGGTTTTCACAGATCTATCTTACATTTGAATCTTGATGATGGACTATGTATCACTAGTTCAAAACGTTAATAAAAAATCCTCTAACACAGTGAATCTGAAATCCTTCTCAAACAAGATGACACACCGTGGAAGGTTCCAAAATAGATTACTATGATGTATTGAGCAGCTATTTATGGTAATATTCACCGGTTTCAAAGAATTAGAAGCAAAGTAACTAGGATGGGTTTTTGACTTTTGGCTTCTTTGCATCTTACCTTGATTTATTTTCACAGCTCTATATTTCATTTAAACCCTGATGATGGACCATGTATTTCTGGTCCAAAACGTAAATAAAAAATCCTCTAACACACTGAATCTGGAAGCCTTCCCAAACAATATGACACATTGTGGAAGCCTCCAACAACATATTAATAAATTGTATGGAGCACATATTTATGGTGATATTCGACACTTTCAAAGAAATAGATGCAAAGTCACAAGGAAGATTTTTTTACTTCCGACTTATTTGCATCTTACCTTTCCTGGTTTTCAAAGCTCTATCTTTCATTTAAATCCTGATGGCATACCACATATCACTTATCCAAACGTCGATAAAAAATCCTCTAACACAGTGAATCTGGAATCCTTCTCAAACAAGATAATCACTTAGTTGTAGTTGTAGTCGAAGGTAAGATTGATAAGCAATCAATTTCTATTTTAATTGACCTTGGATCACAATTATATCACTCCTAAAATTGTCGAGACTTGTTCTTTTGATAAAACAAAGCATAATAAGCCATGAATTTCCAACTAGCCAATGGAACTAGGAGGAAAATTACTGAAGTTTTGGAGAAATTCCCATTAGAAATGGATGGGCTTTTCATTTGGGAAAATCTAAATATTCATTCACTTGGTTCCTATGATGTCCTCATTAGAATGTAGTGGTTGGAGGCGCATAAAGTTAAACTTGATTACTACAACATGAATTTTGATTTCATTAATGAAGAAGGGAGCCCAAGGATTGTAAAGGGAATTTCGAGGGTGGTTTTTATTAAGAAAATTCCACCCTTTCATTTCAATAAGCATTTTAGAAAAGGTAACCAATTGTATGCAGCCCATGTATTGGGTATAACAAAAAATGAAGTTCCCACGTTGGAGTACTATCATGTGTTGCAAGACTTTAGAGATGTGTATCCTGATGAAGTGTCGGGACTTTCTCCAAAGCTGGATATTGATTTCACAATTGATCTTGTGCCGAGAGTGATGCCAATGTACAATACACCTTATAGAATGAGTACCCCCACTACAAGGAAAACACCTTCCATCAAAGTTTTTTGCTGATCCTTCGCAAAAAAAGTTCATTCATCCATTTATAGTGGAGGCCACTAGTGGAGGTGAGTGGGTAGAGGTTTTAGTGATTTTTTGTAATCGGTGCTCCTGAACATACAACATACACTAGTGCGCTTAAAAAAAGGATCCACTAGTGCATCAAAATCATAAAATCACTGACGAACCAATGCACCTAATTATGATCATGTGAACTAAAGACAACATAGCTCGATGTAATTTCATATCTATATATCTATATCTATATATATCTATATCTATATCTATATCTATATCTATATCTATATCTATATATATATATATATATATATATATATATATATATATATATATATATATTCTCGTTAAAATTTGGTGGTGCATGATGTAGAAATAGACGCAATGGTGCATGTGGAAGTAAAAAGCACTTACCAAAAGCCAAAAAACATAATTTTTTTTATTTTTTATTATAAAAAATGTACAGTGCTCCAAATCTATCCAGATGCACTAGTGCACCAAGAAAATCCATGCATCGATGCACATCAGTAAAAAACACCGGTATCAAAATAGGCCGACGGTATCTCTCTCTCTCTCTCTCTCTCTCTCTCTATATATATATATATATTATCGTTAAAATTTGATTGTGCATGATGTAGAAATAGACGCACTGGTGCGTGTGGAAGTAAAAGGCACTTAACAAAATCCCCAAAACATAATTTTTTATTATAAAAAATGTGCGGTGCTCCACATCTATCTAGATGCACTAGTGCACCAAGACAATCCACACATTGGTGCACATCAATAAAAAAACACTGGTATCAAAATAGGATGATGGATTTTTTTTTTAAATATATTTATTTTATTTTTTTGGCAAACCTTTTTGGTGTGTGGAAATGAGACGTAAGCATCAATGTGTTCAACATTACAATGAACCACCTTGAAAAAAATCTATTTTTATTTTTCTCATTAGGATCTTCAATGTGCTATATCTATAAACATGCATCGATGTGTAACATGATAAATGCACCATATGATAAATAAAAACATAATATTTTTTTAAGAATTGATTGTTGAGAGATGCCTAATGTTAAACAAAGTGCATTAGTCTGCATACTATTTTATGCGCACTGGTAAAATAAGAAAAAATATGGCACATAATTGCCATTTTCCACATTTCTCAATGTTGGAGGCCTCTTAGGCCCACCCAAGCACCAATGCTGCATTTTGACAGTGACGCCCCTCAAACTTAGTGTGCCTCGATGTTTGGATTTCTCTTGCAATTTGATTGGTTGGTTGAGTTGAAATTATTACACGTAGTCATAAAATTTGTTTTCGAGTGTATGTGCTAACCATGCCTCCTAGGGAAGCAAGAGTCCAAGTATTTTGTTCATTACCTTCTCATTTAACTTTTTGTGGATTAAAAATCAAAATTTTCCTTCAATTTGCATTTTTTTTCAAAAAAACAAATCTGCGTAGTGTGCTTTTCTTGTTCGGCTTGCACCATTTGTTAGGATCAGTTCATTGTGCATAAACACATAGTGCATTGGTAACAAGAATTGTATTAAAAAATAAACACACTATTCGCGATGCTTTACCATAAACTTGACGCACCATCCACGGTGCGTGAAACTAAAACCAGACATACCGTCGAACCAAACAAAAAATAAATTTTAAAAATAAATGGTTCTATTTAAATATTCTAATGCACCACCACTAGTGCGTGCCTCTGCGTGATGAGCACCATAAAAATTATGTCCAAAACATCTTATAAATTTAACAAAATTATTTTTCCTATAGTTGTCAGTGATATTTGTGCTTTTTGTATATACAAACATACCACCTATAGTGCATATAACTCTATACAATGCACTGCAAATATTAACACCCAAACCATGTAATATTTTTTACAACATACCGATGCTCTTTTTATATATGGACACACTGGTGCTAAGAGTATATATTGATGCATCGTCATGGCGTGTCTTCATAATTAGCCTCATAATACACACACACACACACACATATATATATTTGATTGGTGCTTTGTTTATATATGAACACATTGGTGCGCAGCTATATACAAAGCACTGGAAGTTATATAATTAGGAAAACAATTGTTTTTATTTTTGTGTGCGGTTTATAAATTTACAATATTGTACGATAGGTGGTGCAATTTTGTTTTTTAAGCACCACTAGCGGTTTGATTATGTTACATAATTACTACAGATGATGCGTGACTATTTTGTGCATGCACTAATAATGTTTGCAATTTCTTTTAAGAAAAAAAATGCTTTTTGCCTTTGATAAATGTAAATGTGCTTCAATAAATTTGTTTATGTTTTATTTAAGTATATATCTCTCTATGTATATGTTTTTGATGAAATTTATATGTGTTTAATTAGATACAAAAGTGTCGAGAACAACAACAAGACCGACAACATCGGTAGGACTTGTACAACATTGTACGGGAGTGGGAGATTAGAGAGGAAGAGGTATATTCTCCCTAGACCTATTACCCTACAGACGAGACTTACAACATGATGTCCTCCAATTTTTTTATAAGGAGGATACATCACCGAGGAGGCATTCCCAGATGTTGATACAATTGATATGTCATTGTCAGTTTCAACAATATTTTAGGGTGGGTCCTGATCAGTGGTTCCTTCCCATAGAGAAGGACATATACTCAATCACAAGATTATCCAAGAGGGGAGGATTTGCCCCATTTCCCCGATGTCCCACTTGGAGTTTTAGCAACCAATTAAATGAGATATGTTAGTGAGGATTCCACTACCCATGGTGACTTCCTTGTAGCCAGTGGCCAATTGCAGATATCTATCTTTAGCATCTAGTTAAATGAGATATGTATTGAGATATGTTAGTGAGGAGACACTACCTGTGGTGACTTCCATGTAGCTAGTGGCCAGTTGTAGGAGGTTAGATGCCTCTCACTTTTGGTCACAACAATGGACCATGTCACTACTGATGGGAAACACATTAATAACTTGTTATTATATTATGTTGATTCTTTATTGCATAGGCCTAGATGCATTAGGTGGTCTAGCATTTTTTTCTAAAGTTTTGTTTTGCTCTAGATTGTTGTAACACTATGTTCAATGGTAGGATAGCCTTTCAGTTTTATTTGGAGTTGTTTTGATTATTTTTTGAGAGGTTTCTAGTCACTCGGCTCTCATTAGGTAGCCAACCTCCTAGTATGATGATTGAGGTGCATATGCAAATGTGGGGGGAGATATTTGCTAAGAGGGTCTAGTCTGATTTACCTAGTAGGATCACTTAGGAGTCACTTGATTTACATGCCAACGAGGATGATAAAACCCTAGATATGGTATTGTACCCATATGAAAGGATGGATTGGTGAGGATGTCCCAACATCCTATTTACCCCAGATGAACCACCAGATGGTAGAGATAATATTAGCTTTATGTTTTGATTAATCTAGTTGCATTTTATTTTCTTCTTTGATGCATATGTAATTTATTATAAATTTTTATTTAAATTGTTTAATTAAATTGTCTAATTATTTTTCTCTATAATTTTATAGATATCGACAATTATGTTGGGGATCTACCTCCCCAAACTGATAAGAACATGGAAGAGGTAGAGGAGCTACCAAAATTATACAAAATCGACTTATGACGTAGGCCCAATACTAGATTCCACTAGGAGATGGATGATTTGTTGTTTGGGTTGTTTGCTCGATAGGGAGTGCACCCTGTTCAAGCAAGCGAGATCATGAGAGACCTAGAAATTATTTATATTTGGAGGATAATCCCACATGATATGACATCATTGATGTGTCATATTGTGGGTGTAGCTAAGGCACCAGAGAGGTGGCGGCCCGTTGAGAGCACTAGTCTTGATTCATTTCATGAGGGTGGTGATCCTCCACCTCCTCCATCCCCACCACTTTTACCTCCTCCACCTCCTCCACCACCTCCTCCACCAACTCCTCCTTCTTCACAGGTTGAATGACCACCCTATCCTCCATGACAAGTCATCTAATGATCCTCTCCTTCTCACCTAGCCAACCCACTAGAGGTCGATCGACCGCCCTCTCATCCTCACCCAGTCATTCCACCACCCTCTCCTCCTCACTTAGTTGACCCACCATATTCTCATCCTCTACAGGTTGATTTACCACCCTCTCCTCCACACTCAATAAACCGACTTCCATATTTTTCTCACCTATTTGACCCACCACCACCTACTACACCATCGACCAGTTTGATAGATATGATAACTGCATCGGGTGGTATATATCCTCACAGAGAGATGTTTCAAATGATTTTTTATACATTTTTATCTAGCAAAGGTACTGGTTCCTCTAGTTCTACTACTAGAGGTACTAATGCCTATGGCTCTACTAGTGCAAGTACTAATGACCCTAGCTCATATGAGTTATTGAGCACATGTATATATCTAACTTTTATATTTGACATGAATTGTATATTTGACATTTATTATAATTTTGATATTATTGTTCATATATATTATGCTTGTTTCATATCTCAGTGATGTTGATGTATATGTGTATCATTTTGATTACATTCATGTATATTTAGACTTTTCATGTTATGTTGATGTTGTTTCATTTATAAAATGTATTGTATGTCATGTTGAATTTATAAAATATATTATAAAATGAATTGTATATCATGTTGATGTTGATGTATATTATGTTGATGTCGTTCATGTATATTATATGTATTTTCATGTTAATATTGTTGATTGTTATTTCATTTATAAAATGTTTATTTCGAAAAAAAAAATATTTTTATATTTAAAATAGTGTAATGAAATTTATATACTAAATTCATTTTATTTAGAAGGAACCTTAGTCTCTTAGGAATAAACTTAAAATATCATCTCCTCACTAGTACATCATATCATTCATTGAACTTTGTTTCATTGGTGTCTGGTTTGGTAATGACCAATTTTGTAAATACCTATTTCCTTAGGGGGTTTGTAGTGTTTTAGTACAAAGTCAGAAGACTGTAAATCCTGATAGGAACTATAGACACTAGTAGTTTGGGATAGAGCATCAAAGGCCCATAAATGTATATTTTTATTTCTCAATGAAATAGAAAATATAAGTTTTTTTCTTGGAAAAAAAGTGTGAATTGATGATGACACCTTCAACATATAATAAACAATAATATTTCGACACATGATTTACACACATGATTTTAGGTACCTACTCAATAAATGTATGAAGTAAATGTATATGTTAATGTGTTTGAGTACTTATACCCGATGCTATAAGTATTATATAAAATTTGGTACAAATATAAACAAGAAGGAATAGTAAATGGTATAACTAAAACATCTTGTAGTACTAAAATTTATATAAATTTTAAATCATAATTTATTCTGGGTTCATGGATTAAATGTATGTATTTTTTCAGGTTTATTAAGTGTGAATTTTTAATGCTCATTCAAAATATTATGTGGAACAATAGTAACAAATTTGTTTTAAATGACTTCAATTTTTTTTTGTCATTTTTTTACTTTGTCTTTCTCTAAAAATATGTTCTCTTTATATAAAAAAACATATGGGTTGAAGAATGAATAATTTGGCCATTGTCTTGTCATGGTAAAGTTACAAATAGTATGAGTTATCATTGGATGCTATTATTCTAATTCCACTCTTATATTAACAAGATCCACATGGTAGCATGTCCCTACTTTTTTGATGGGCATGCATTTTTGAATTGTGAATAAGAGATGTTGTTGATTGTTTGATTACAATGTGACTGAAGCATACAAAAAATAGTAGAAATGATGTGAATTGTCTTATGCTTTATATCAAGTCTTTAGTCATAGTCATACTTTTAATGGGAAAATACCAACTTTTATAAAAATGTAATAGAAAATATTGCATTTAATTTTAATTTGTAGATTTTGTAATGTTTTTAGATTTATCTTTTTCAAAAAACATTACACCTCTTATTCAAAATAAATAATTATTTTACAAAATATAATTCCTCTTCAAATGAAAACAAAATGATTAAAGCATTCTAAATATACAATAATTTTGATCAAAATTATATAGAATTTTTTGCTTCAAAATATACACTTAACAAAGCATTTTAAACTTGCAATTTTTTTATAAAAATTGTAAAATATTTAAATTAGATATTTTTATCCTTAATTCGACAAATATTAATTCAAGTATTTAAACACAAACATATTTGGAAAATTATATATAACCATTACCATTATACTTGGCGTCTAATTGATGATAAAAAATGAGTGAAATGAGCTATCAATTGATTTTATGAGATCAAGTCTTACAAATTATGTTCTCACTCCACTAGAGAAGAAAACATATACTATGGTAAAAGTTTCATCTCATTTTATGTTAGATATAGTGGCAACCAACACCACAAAATATGTATCTTTTTACCCTCTTGTAAATTTATGACAGAGGATTCATGTGGTTGGACCAGCTAGTGTTCATCGACAACAAGCTTATTTCACAGATAGCATGACCACTGATAGCAGGGGAGGACCCAACACTATTGTTCAAAAATAAGAATTAGGACAAAGCACTAGCCAAGAAGAAGAAGGATAAATATGGCACACACTGAGAAAAACATGGGATGGATGTGGAAAGCATCAATGATGACAAAGTGAAGTTTGAGATGCAAGTGTTGGCTTGCAAGTTGTTCAGAAAAGTCACAAGGATTAGGTAGCAGCGGGGATTTATAACAGCAGTAGAGAAGTGCGCAACATACATATAGCTAAATTGGGAAACATTCTTAGTGAATGAATTCCTGGAGGATTGCATAGAGGTGAAAGAAAAAGTTCAACCATTCCATTATGCTTGGTTGTTGATCTTAATTGCATTAGTTGCATGGAGGGAGCCAGTAAATTCATAGTTCTTGGATGCAATGAAGAATCCATGTCTGGCGTCCATATATGCTAATTTTTTGCATACCAGCAACAAAAGGAGGCAGATTGATAACAATGTTACATTCTTTTTTTATAATGAAGCTACCAGGGATAGTATTAAGACAACAATGTGCATTCAACTATAGGTGGTGGAAATGTAAAAGGGAATTATTTAAAGCTAGGATTGACCATATGTATATCCAAGCAAGAAGGAATCCAGAAGCACGATGGTTACCAACACTTTTAGACTAATAGAGCAAGATGTCATCCAGACTGTGAATGATTGGGATGAATAATGGAGAGTCCCAGTCCTAGAGGAGGAACAATAAAAATAGGATGAAGAGTAGGATGATGAGTCTGAAGAAGAGTAGGATGAAGAGAAAGACGGGGGACAAGAAGAGCGTCAAGCCAAAGAAGCATAACAAAGAAATGGTGCAAGTGGCACTACGCAGTAGACTACACAAGGAGTACATGAAAAATAGAAGGAGAACACCGAGGTAGGATCCTCAAAGAAAAAGAAGAAGAGGAAAGAGACAAAAGAGCAAGTGGTACATTCACTAACGAAAGACGATTTGGACAAGATCGAAAAACAAGTCAAGGAAGCAGTGGAAGAAGCACTAGATAAAGTGGTGCGGAAGTAGGAAGAAATGCAGACGAGCATGCAAGAAAATTTAGTTGCATTGCGTCAAGTATTGGAAGCGGACATAATAATACCAAGTAGATTGGAGGAATAACACACAGAGAGTACGGGTCCAAGGAAGATGGTATCTCAACCCTCAGTGACATCAATTGTGCGAAGAAGTTTAAAAATAACGTCGGGATATTTGGAGTTCCCTACAGTGGAAATGCAAGAGAGCGCACTAGCGGTAAGTTCAATTGAGTTAGCCTTATAGTAGATACCCGTATATGTGTTTCATTATTTATAGACAAGGGTAGTGCAGGAAATCCTGTTGAAGGTAGTTGCAACATTAGTAGAGTGGACAAAAGAAAATATAGATAAAGGAAGCACTGCAAGAAGAAAATAATAAGTTGTTCAAGGAGAAAGAGGAGGCTACGTATAAGACTGAAAGAATGAAGAAGGTAGTGGAATAAGACTATAGAGACCTGCCAAAAGTACCAATGGAAGTAGACATCCCAGTAGAGGATAAGGTGATGAAGATAACTGAAGCTATTCAAGGCTTCTGTGCAAATATTGTGGACTTGGAATCATGAACAGTGCTGAGTACCCCACCAAAAGAGAGGTGACAAAGGGAACAAACAAACTGTGCAACAGTAGTAAACATCAAGACTTTGGAATAAAAGTGCGCACAAATGTATGAGGAAAGCACACAAATATGGGCATAGCTCAATGAGGATGTTGAGTGTACGCAGTTCAACAATAGTTGTACACATGTGTTAATATCTGGACTTCTGCCAAAGTGCAAGATCTCTAGAAAATTCAATATTCCCACGTACTGCAACCCAATTTCCCATTGTTTAGGTTCTAATGCAAGAATTGGTGAACCTTGACTGGTTTTTGTGGTCAAATAGTTTGTTGGAGTGAGATCTAGGAAGTTGTTTATATCCGTAATATCATGGTCCACATACTTTAGAATTTTTACCATTCCCAACAGATTTCCCCCCTACTATGACCTCCTTCGGAAGCACATGTGTCTCAAGGGTATACTTCGACGTCTTCGGTAGGTCCACTGGTTTTGCAGTCATCTTTCTTGGAGGTGTGTATGCCCTTGGAAACCTTGCTTGTGTGGAACCTTATGCTCCTTCTCTTGATCCAGACACTAATCCTGATGCTCCGGCTCTTGATGTTTCTTCCTCTATCACAACACATGGATGCTTGGTGCACACCTTCCTTGGAATAGAGGCTAATACCTTTGGTTCCATTACCCTATTCTCACCATATACAATTATTTTCTTCACTCAGATTCTGCTCCGATCAACTCTACTCTAATTCTTCACTCATCAAAATTCAATAAATGGGTCCCTTAATCACTCATCAAAATTCTTGGGCATCCAAACCTTATAACTGCATTTTCAAACATAAACCTCACAACTGTATGTGAGCTTCAATCCTTGACCAATTCTGTTTCATCCCATTTGGTTGGATAATTTGTCACAATAATTATGTATCTTCATCCCGAACTCTTCACATGTAGATTAATTATCCCAACAAAATCCACTACCCATTTATCAAACTATTGCAGTGTTACTTGTGGCATTAATGGCATCTCATCTCTCCTGGAGGGAATCCCAACTCTCTAGCAAACGTTATAGGTCTGACAAAATTCCTTAGCATCCTTATGCAGAGTAGGCCACCACAATACTGCGTGAAGAATATTCTAAGTTTTCGCTTTCATTGTGTAGTGGCCTCCTGTAACTCCTTCACGGGCCTCTTTCAATATCATAGGCCTCTCATGTTCTAAGACACATTGTTGCAGTATTTTGTCTGTGCACAACTTGTTCAAATTTCCTACTATCAAATGGTATATTTCTTCCTTGACTACCAACTATGTACTCATGTGGATCTACTCCAGTACTCAAGAAATACACAATCTCTGAGAAGTAATCATCAACCATATAGACTGCAAATAGGTGTGCATATGGTAGAATGTCGTCTATGTTTCCTACATCTTCCCCTAAGGTTATCTGCGACAGGTGGTCAGATACTGGATTCAACTTACTTGGTTTCACCACAACTTCAAAATCATATTCCTGAAATAAAAATAACCATCTACATATCCCCCCCCAACACTAGATTTTTGACTAGGTATCTCAGTGCAGAATGATCGGTGTACATCTTGAACCACGAAACCAACTGATAATGCTTGAAATTTTACAACACATACACCATTTCCAATCCTTTGCGCTCTGTAGTGGCATAATTCTTTTATGTGGTCGACAAATTTCTATTCACAAATGCAATGGGGTGATCTAGGTCTCCTTCTCCTAGCTAGGCTAGGATTGAGCCTAATGCCACAGATGACACATCTACATGAACATGAAATTCCTTCTTCCAATATGAAAATACCAGGATTGGCACAGTCACGAACTTCTAAGTCAAGGTATCCAATCTCTATTGAAACTCTTTGTTCCATTGAAAATTGGCATCCTTATTCAACAACTTTTATAGGGGGCTATGATCTGCGCATACTCCTTAATAAACTTTTTGTAATATCCTATGTTCCCCAATGTAGCACGCAATTGATGCACTGAAGTAGGTGATGGTAAATCAACAACAACTGTAATCTTTGTTGGATCCACCAACAATCCTTTCCTACAAACTACATGTCCCAAAAAAATACCAAATGGGGCGCAAAAAATGCACTTCTTCAAATTTAGAGAGATTTGGAATTGTCTGCATCTATCCAACATCAAGTGCATAACTTCAATATGGTTCTTCAATAGACTGAACACTGTCCATTCATCCATATAGAATTCTAATAATTTATGAATGAATTCATTAAATGCCGTGACAACCACTCGAGAAAATATTGTTGGCACATTATTCAAACCAAAAGGAATCATGGTGTGCTGGTAACATCCCCACTCTGTCGCAAATTTTTTCTTGTGCCTATCTTCATTTGTAATATTTATCTAGTGGTATCTTGGGAATTTGTCCATGAATGAATAGGCTTCTTTTCCTCCTACATTCTCCAACACTTTGTCTATGAATGGAGTAGGGAATGGGTCATGCAGTTAGGCATCATTTAACTTGCGTATATCCACACAAATTCTTATTCCTCCTATCTTCTTGTCTTGGAACACCATTGGACCAATCCATTCTTATTCCTCAATAGTATCTATGATTCCAAATTCCAACATCGTATCTATCACAACCTTTCCTTTTTCCTTGTATGCTGGGTTCAAGAGGTATGGTCTCTGCTTCACTGGTTTAACATCTAGCTTCAAAGGTATCCTCATATCTCCTAACTCACCAACAATCCCCTTCATCTCTGAAAATTTAATGGGAAATAGATCCTAATATTTTCATAGTAAGTCAACAATCTTTTCAATTGTTTCATCATTCCAATAGTCTCCAATGTTTTCAAACTTGGGATTATTTTTTGTGCCAATATTGAACTTGTGTGTCTTTAATGGTTTTGCAAAATCAATGGATCCAAGCTCTGGATTTTCTACTGTGCACTCCCCCTCAGTATCTGGTATTTGCAAATTTCTTGGGTCATCCTCCTGGTCCTCTCCGACCACTTTATAGCATTTCAAAATCTCCTCCACAGTTGCAGATGGTATATGTAAACTACATACATGTATAACTCCTATCAAATCTTTGGGTGAAAAAATATTGTCCTTGATAGTCTGCAACACTCATCTACCGTAGGGGACTCATCTTCAAAGTTGAATGTTGTCTTAAAATTGTGCATCGTTTCCTCCTAGTCTAATGTGCCTCTATGTAATTTCATCTCTATATACCAATTCCTCGGAATAGTGTCCAGAGTGTGCACAAATAGATGTGTCCATTCTTGTTTTGGAACTGCACCCCATGTCATGATACACTACACAACATGTTCCGATAGATAACTCGTCTCTGTATACTTCTATGAGATATACTCAATTCTAAATCTTACCTGCAATAGCCTTTTGCATTGCTTCCAGTCACTCATTCTCTCCTTATGAGAAATCCACCATCTTGCAAGGGTTTCTTTTAGTGTGACATCTAATGCTAACAAACTATAATGCCCCTAGTGTGCTAATCCCCTGGACATATGTTGTGATTATGATTTTTCTTGTTATGTGGAACTAGGTTCTTAGACTATGGACTATGGACATTATTATTATTTTTTATTAATTGCTTTTAATCAAATAACTAGCTCAACATGGACAACTAATGTGGCTAGGGGGTCATGGATTCCACATGTGAGGGGGTTGGGGACTAGGAGTTGTGGCTCACCCTAACAACACTCTTTGTTTCCTATTTTTGATTATTTTAGCCTATGTTGGTACTATTGAGCCTAATTCATGATTTAGTGGGACTTCCTTGTTGAATGTGCCCCCACTTTGGTGGTTTTGTAACCCCCATTTGCACAAGTGCACCCTCACTAGCTATTGTTATCCTTGACACCTAAAAATTTGTGTAACTCTTCCTTCTATTCAAGGAAAGGAATCGTTTTTTTGTGTAACCTTCTCCCCACCTAATTCGAATTTCCTTCATGATTTAATGGTCCCCACTTGAATTCGAGTTGGATTGGGATGTTTGGACTCTCTCTCTTGGAAATTCGAATTGCTCTCATGAGAATTGGAATGGTCATAGTGGAAGTTGGAGAAGATTTCAATAACTAGCATGGTTACTCTCTAGTTAACTAGAGTTAGTTTCTACCCAGGGATTCGAATGGCTATAAGAGGATTCATATAGGCTTCATGGGGGCTCTTCTATCATCTCTTCTTACACCTCTAGTGAATTGGAATGTTGGTCTATGCCAGAGTGTTTCCTGGATAGATATCATTGGAGGATTTCTCAATGCCAGAGTGATAGATTTAAGATATTGAAGGCCTTGTATGAGGTATGAATAATAATACATGCCACAATGTTTCCTGGATAGATGTTTATGTGCTTTCTGAGGATGTATGGCTTGATTTTCATGTGATTGAAATCTATTGTGATTTTTCAGGATGTATGGCTCGAGTTTCCTGTGATGGAATTCTATTGTGATTTCTCAAGATGTATGGCCTAAGTTTCCTATGATGGAAATATTTTGTGCTTTCTCAGGATGCATGGCCTGAGTTTCCTATTATGGAAATGTATTGTTCTTTCTCAGTATGTATGGCCCGAGTTTCCTGTGATGGAAATATATTTTATTTTCTCTGGTTGAGCTGAGGAAGGTGAAACTATATGTTCTGGTTCGACCGATTTTGAGAATTTATGGGTTATGATACATGTACCATTGATTTTGAAGTGACTTTTCCAGTAAGGTACACTTTTTTCTTCACTGAAAAAGACTTCTGAATGGCTAAGATATTGCTATTTTATTGTGGCAGGGTTTTCCTCACAGTGGTGGTAAGGGCGCAACTAAATGATCTAGTTCGTCTATTTCTGAGAATTTATGGGTTATGAGACCTGATCCATTGTGTCTAGAGTGATGTTTCCAACAATGAATACATTTTTATTCATTGAAAAATATTTCCGCATGGTTGATATATGATCTTTTATGTGTGTTAGTGTTGATAGTGTTGGGAAAGAAAACACCCTGTTTGTTGGTTGAGAGTACCTCTGCTTGTGGATCCATGGAATCAAATCGGGGGTGATCTATTCAAGTATGAATTGAATTGAATATGTCTATGGCTAGGTGGAAATTTGTCCAATTGAATTTAGTTGCCCCTTAATCAAATAAGTATTTTATTATATGTGTATTTACTGCATCCTCGAAATTATATGTGCTTATGGATCTGATTTACTTATGATCTATATGGATGTAGGTGACAACCTTGAGATATGATTTTATATGGCTTTAGCTGATATCTTTCATACTTGAATTTTTTCATGTTGATATGGCTATGGTTGGTAGTTCGTGATGATTATTTCATTATGTGCTTATTTACATTACTCTGATGTACATGTGCTCTTAGATCAAGTTTTTTCTTATGGTTTGTAGATGGAAGCCCTCATATATGGTTTTACTTATGTTAATATGGATTTAGGTGGTAGTAAGAGGATCTAATTTCTAGCGTGTTAATATGGTGGAATATGGCATCCTGTATATCCTTTAATTTATATTGACTAAGTTAGCTTGCAAATCTGATTTTGATATTGGTTATATGGATATGATAGATCTGATTAATTAATGTTAGTTTACATATTAATAGCTTTCTCATATATGATTACATTCATGCTTGTATTTACCTTGCTTAGCATGTGCGTATGGAAATTGATATTTATTGCAAGTTTGCATTATCCTTAAAAAGGTTGGTTGTTTTATTTAATTGGTTTGTTAGCATGATGGACTAGCCTTAGATAACCTTATTCCATTGTGCATTTACCTTGATTTATCCTCTCCTTGGGTTCCTAGTGACCTTGTTCTTGGATTTGGGGTCAGGGACACTACACAACCTTTGTTGTTATGGTATCTGCACTTCGAATATTGTCACAAAAGAAGCTACATCTGTTAGACCATCATACTTCAGGGGATCACATACCTCTATTCCAATCTAGCATAATGAACGTGTGATGTGCGCACACCTTCTCGTATGTATTTAATGCATCCTTTGCTGCCAATCTTCAAATTCTTCTTCTGAATCTGACATGCAAGATCTATTGTGCCAAATGATCATACCATCAGTAGTAGGATTCACATAGTCCTCCATTCGGCCAGTCATGTTTGATAGGTTCTCCAATTCTCGGTTTCTGACCAGTTCTTTGTACCTCCTTCCTTTCGTAGGATCAAATGGTGCAGTATCTCTTAAGTTATCTTGTTGAAATATTATCTTCCTCTTATTCAGATCAATGATATCTTGGTTTGTGAATTCCCAATTCATGCCGAGCAGTGTTGGATACATATTACTGTCATCTGCTATCTCAATAAATTTGAAATTTGTTGTACTGCACACTCCATAAATATAAATCGACACTTCTGTCAATCTTTTGATGGGAACAATTTTTTTGTTGATTCGCCAATATTAGTTGAATAGGTGACCAGGTTAACTTGGGTTTCCCTATCAATTCCAATGTCTACTTCGAGAGAACATTCACGTCAGATCCCATATCTAATATGGTGAATTCCATGTCATAGTCCCTAACCTGCGCACTAAGCTTGAATTCCCTATTCGTCCTTCTCTTGTGCTGCACCTAATTAACTGCTCACTATACGATAGGGATCTCCTTCTCTTGCGCACACTGATTCTTTTTGGAATTGAATAATCATAGACAATATGCATGTCATACACACGTTGTCTATCATATAGAGGCGGTCACGATGTGGATGCTCCAAAACCTGTTGCTATTAAATCCTTCCTTGCTTGTTGGTATGTGTCCTTATCCCTTCCAGGATCAAATGCTGTGTTGGGATATACAACTTATCTGACCCATTTTTAGGTTTGAATCCTTGGATCGGTCACATCAACTCTTGTTCTTGCTCCTCAGTGTGTAGTTGCGTCGATATTGGGTTGGTCATCATGCTCTTTTGCTACAATCATCTGCACATTCTAGTTCTGGTTTTGATTTGTATTCCGATTCTAGTTCAGGTTTTGGTTTTGATTTTGATTTTGATTTTGATTTTGGTTCTGGCTTCTCCTATACTACCATTTTGTGACTAGTAGTGGACAATATTCCGTCGCATGGTCCGACTGTCTATAGTATGTGCATGTCTTACATGGGTTCTAGCAATCCCATGCAAAATGTCCCTATGCCACAATTGTAGCATATAATGGGCCCTCTACCACTACCAAATCCTCCTCTTATGCGAACTTTGAATCCTCCTCGACCTCCTTGATTGTAGTCCCCCTGGGCATTGTTTTGTTGTGCTGCTCCTTCTAGTACAACTTTCCCTTGGAATTTGGATATGTCTGAAGTACACTCTCTCTTCAGATCTAGTTGACAACAATCCTTTTCATCACATCCTACCGATTTACAAAAACTAAAAAAAAAAATTGGAATGCTCACATACTTTTGTAGCAAGGGACATGTAGTAGGGGGATGATTCCCTCTACATATCTCGCACCTTACCCCTCCAGCAGGGGAAAATGATTTGGAGATCTTGTAGCCAAATGTTCTCTATACGCGGGACACTCATTCTTATGATGGCCTTCCTTTTTGCAGGTTGTGCACCATACCTCTTTGCGCTTTTCCTTTCCCTTATCAATCTCTCGCGATTAAATCATCGGTGCTAGTAACTATGACTAAAAATGAGACATCCCTGTGCCATTATCTGCTACAAAGGATGCTTCCAACTTCATTGCAATCTCTAGTGCATCTTACTACAATGCAATTTTCTGTTGCGTCAAAGGGAAACATATGTGTGGTAGAAATATTGCAATGATCCACTCGCGCTGCTCATCTGGGATCTGAGAAGTTAGCTTGTCCATCAACACTTTGAACCTTTGATCAAAGTCCGAGGCTGATTCATTTTCCAACTGCCTAATCTCCTTCAATTCTGTAATGAATTGTGACTCAAATTTTGGTTTCTTGAACTCTTTGAATACGTATTTCTTGATGTTATCCAACGTGTTAGCTTGTGCTAGATGAGGTTCTAGAATAAACCAAGTGGGTAATCCAAATTTATTAACTTTATGAAGTTTTTATGGTTGTTTGAATAAAAGAGGTCTTTACTAACATCTTGTTGATTTGCTTCTTATCATGAAACATTTGCTCCTTCTCTCCTAGCTTGGAAGTTTAGTTGAGGATTAACCACAAGTGGAACTTTTTCATCCACATCATCATCACAACAAATTTTTCAATGTCATTATTTAGCATTTGCAAGCAAAAGGTTTCACCTTCTTTGGGGTATTTTAATGATGAAGTTGCTAAACTTTCTTGTCACTAGGGGAAAAATTTCTACAATGTCTATACACATTATTCGACTTACTCCTTTCAATATTCTCTTTTCCTTTCCCTAAAGCAATGGAATTTTTCTTTAGGGCCTCAATTTTTTGTTCACCTTTTTTGACTGGTAAGTTTTTGGTTGTACCCTTGTTTCAGATACATTAGGTCTAACTTGCTTTTTCCTTCACAAAATTTTCCTTTGAAAGCATCATCTAATGTGTTGATGTCAAACAAGCCCAATTCCTTTTGAATGTGGTGATTCAAGACTTTGATATATTTTAGCATGATAAATTCTCCATCCTCTACTATTTGCAACCTAATAGAAACTAGATGAAATTTTGTGCAAACTGGTGAAAGCACTAAGTTTTTTCCCATAACATGGTCCTAGAATATTGAGGAGAGAAGTAATATCAGTGTGTTGGATCCAAATCTGTATGTTAAGAGAAGTGGTAAAGATATTGTTATTCTTGTTGTTTATGTAGATGACAAAATAATTCTAGGGATTAGTACAATTGTAAATGTAATTAATGAAGTTAAAAAGGATTTGTAAAACGTGTTTCAGATGATTGATTTAGGTCGTTTGCATTATTGTCCTAGACTAGAATTATGGTAGAAGAGGGAGAGCATCATGATCTTGCTTGCAGTGCGTGCAAGAGATTTATTAAGAAATTTAGAGTGTGACGGATTGTAAGCCATTAATGACAACGATTGAAATATGTTTGAAGCTACCAACAAAAGATGATCCCAAGAATGTGGATGAAAATTTGTATAGACAATTGGTATGAAGTTTGATTTATTTAACTTTCACTAGGCCATAAATAGTTTTGTAGTAAGTCTTGTTTCCATGTTCATGACTTCAACTAGAGTTGTGCATTGTAACGCTGCATAAATATTCTGAGCTATAGAAAAGGAACACTAGATTTTGGTGTTGAGTTTTGCAAGAATGACAATTTTAGTGTAACAATATTCATAAAATTAGATTGAGTAGGATCACAATATGATAGAAAATTTACTTTAGGTTATATATTTAATCTACGTTAAGGTACTTTTTCATAGACCAATAAGTAGGTTATGGTTTCTTTATCTTCCACATAAGAAAAATACAATGTTGTAGGAGAAAATACATGTGAAGCAGTGTAGCTTACGAGAAATGTTGATGATGCAAGTGTTTAGTGGTGTAAGGAAACCCTCTTATTCTATCTTAATCATTATGTATTGAAGCTAGTGAAAAAATCATTTTCCATTAAAAAGTGAAACATATATAATTCCACCACTTCTTATGGGAGAAAGTACACAAAAAAGAAATTGAACTTTTGTATTGTCCTTCATAGGACTAACAGACTGATATATTTACCAATCCTGAGCCATTTTATTGGTTTCAATATATAGGAGAATTTTCCAGTGGAGCACATTATGGCGAGCAGATGATTTATCACAAGATAAAAGTAAATAAATAAATAAAATACCATATATGGGAACAATATAGTGCTCTAAGAAGAAGTTGCATTTTATTCTTCTAAGTAACATGTGGGATTAGTGACAAGACGATTTATTGTTTTCTTTTGGAACTCATATACGGGTTTAAATATATTTAACTCCATATATGACCCCCCTAGGGCCATATCAAACTCAACTTTCTCATTAATGAAGATCAAAGAGTTAAAAAACCCATAGTGATGCTAAAGAAAAAATGGTTTTAGTACTAACAAAGGTTACTTTATGGTGTAGTAGGTGAGAAGCTACATGATCTATAAATGAAAGAATTATATCCCACACATTTCACCAACACAGATGCTCAAATGAATGGCTACTAAAAAATACATCCAATTTCAACAACAAATCATATAAATTTACTATAGTGAGAGAATAGGAAAAATACTTGGTACCAATCTTCATCTACATTTTTAATGGGTTGTGTAAATATTCTATATTGAATGGATTTGTAAAATTCACCACTCTTGCACTAGCTCTAAGAATTAGAGACATACCAATGGTGTTTTAATTGACACTAGAAAAGTCATCATACTGTTGGCCTTTCTCCTAGTGTGTTGGCCATCATTCTTAGGTCTAGAGCATTAGTGTTTTTTGTAAGGCGTTTGGTCTCCAAGTTGAAATGAAATCATCTAGTGTATTTATTCTAGGGTTAGTGTCTTATATCCTTCCTTGGGGAAATTTCACAACTACGAAATGAACTCCCCCAACTCGCCTAGGACATTCCTCACCATTTTTGAGCAATCCATATTGAATACTCATTGTGGCAAGAAACACTAACCTAGTTTATAAATTATTTTGTCATTGAGGAAGGGATTTAATCAATTAAATTTTAACTTGTTTTATTTTCAAAGGATTGAGCTTAGTATCATGAACCGATCAATCTTATGATTATGGAGTGCTAAAAGAGGTATTTTGCTCTTTTAATCATTCAATCACGCATGTCACTTGAGAAGCACAATATGAAGGCATACTTTGATCAAGAAAGGTTTTAGGTCCTTCGATGTGTGCACTAGTGATACAAAAAAAGACAAAGCATAAGTAAATATTGAATGTAAATGCAACAATAAACAATGTTAAGAAGAAATAAGTACTTGAAAAAGTGGATTTCTGATAGTCAACAAGGTTAGAATAACATATAGTTTTTGGAAAAATAAAGCTACTATGGAACTTCACAACATGATCAAAGGTTAATGAAAACTATCTTTAAAAAGGGTGATGTGGGGTTCAATTGAGACAATTGCATGATATCGATAGTCATGCACTTCATAGAATTAAAGAAAACACTAATTATGCTACTTGATAATGTATTGGGAGTAAGAATTTGTTGCATGAGATTTAAAAAACAAAAACTACATGAACAACACAAAAGAGGGGAATACAAATGTGTGAAAAGATATGAATTCATATATTTGAAAATCCAACCCAATTCAATTCACGGTTAATGCAAATACGAAGTCTATATTGAACTTGAAAACTAACGAGAGATCGGAAATTGAACATACCATGAGTAAGATAATTTGATCTAAATCCCCAATGGAGTTTCCAATCTAGTGTGGGTATATTTGTGCGTTGGTGTATGAAAACACACTCTTAGTTAGTTGTAAAGATACAAATTGATAAATTAAAGTAACGGGACACAGATACAACTAATCACTTCAATCTATAAACATAATGAAAGAAATGAAAAAATCAAACCATGAATTCAATGCTTAAACAACATTCAACACTATGTTCTTTTGGAAGGGCATAAACACTTGATTCCACTCCAATGGAATGCAAATAAATAATGAAATATTTCACCTAATGAGAATACTTTATAGTATGTGGGGTTCAATTCTCTCCATAGGAGTGTCCTTTGACATCCTAGTATGCTTAATATCAATCTCCAATGTATCTGGGTAAGATTTCCCCTTGTGGATGGCAAAATTGAAGGTTAAAAAAATAACAAGAAGGAAAATAAACTAGAACTAGATGAGTGGGGATAATGAATTCACAACTAATTGATATCACTCCTTTAGTATAATTTTTCTTTGAATTCCTCCTCTTTTATGCATATCCATGACTCCTTTCATCCAGTCATGGGAGCCCATGTGATTGCTCCACATCCAATCATGGGATCCCATGTTCTTGATGAGACCTTAATGAAATCGAAAGGATTAAAATTTTATCAGATGGGACATTCAAATTTGTCTATACACACATATTGTTGTTTCAACTTATCCTTGGTCATTTATGAGCCACAAAGTATATGTGTTTCTATATTTATAGGGGTCATGTGAATATTGAATATTTATTAGTTCTAGTAATGGGATTTATGTTGCACAACTCTATAAATAGTAAAATAAAGCTTTAAATTTACTAGGTGGGGTGAAAACAGCCATGAAAACATGTGATGCATTGCATTGTGTGAGTTATAAATAATGAGGGTTGGGGGTATATTAGACAAAAAAACAGGGTGTTAGTGGAGGGATATCCTTCAAGGAAACTATGTTAGGAATCTTAGTGATACCCATGGATATGAGGGGCACAAGAAAGGTTCTCTTGAAGGGAAAGGAAACTGCCCTACTATGGGGGCTCTAATGTAAAATACTCTCATCATTTAGTTGTATCAATACCGCTGCTAAATGAAAACTAATGAATCATACGACCTGTAATGTTTCTATTTTTTTATTTTATTTTTTGTTTAGTACCATGATAATTCCAACGAATCCTTGCATCGATGATGTTTCAACATCATCACAATTTCAGTCTAGGTGTCAAAAGTACGACGACAATTTGGATTGGAAAAAACTCCCAAATCGTCACAAGATGGACTACCTTCGTCGTTGGCACGACGAATCACTCATTCGTATGACTGACAAACTTAGTTGTAATACCGATGATGGATGTCATCATAAGACCGACACTCATTAGGAAGAGTGATGGAAAGTGGCCCCTCTGCAACCTACTGTGCTGATTGTTTTCATCGTAAGAGCGACCAACGTTCGTCACAAGAAAACGGAGAGTGACATTAGTGACACTTTCCAAATGGACTACTGTCATTGTAAGAGAGACACTTATGTCATCATTATAGAGACACTCTTTCCTGTTGCAAGACCGATGAGGGTACAAGCGCCTTGAAAGAAAGATAGAGTCAATTTGATGAAAATGCAAACCTGCTGAAGTCGAACATGAGACTCTTTTGCGACAAAATATTGGCACTAAATCGTCGTAAATCTGTGCAAATATATTAGTGCTCTACTTCACGAAGACACTTACATCCACATCTATTGGAGAAAGAACTTATTTCTCATAATATGACCAAGACCCTTCACAAAGAGACATCGCTCAAGATTCACTAAATACAATTAATGAGCTCAATACAGCAGACATCGAGACGATTGAGAACCCAAAACTTGACGATATTAATCCACCTTTTACATATATTAACGGTCCAATTGTAGTATCAGTGAGTGCACCACTACCTTTTGATTTGTCTTATTTTTTCTGTAATTTGGGAGAGACCACGTCAAATACTTCTGCATCATTAGAGGCCCAAGGGTATAGTTCCACAGCGCCTCATATGGACACATGGGACACTCACGCATCCACTATCACTAGCATGCCTCAAAATATGGTCACTCATCACTAGCATGGGATTCTAACAATAAGCGTGTCAATCCCACCACCCAGTTTCCCTATCACTAGCATTACCGCGAAAAGTAGTTCAGTTCCTATTACTAACTTCTCAAGTCCTAGTTCAGAAAGCGCACCGGCTTCATCTTTAGGTATCCCTACCATCGGGTCTGCTTTACCAAACATGGGTTTTTTCGATGGTTTGTATGGTCCATCCAACACCGACAATCTGGTAGGAGGTTATAATAATCCTCAAAGCATTCCCAACTTCTGGATTATTCTTGTTTCTTTGGGCAACCCTTTTAAGGGGAAATCCTTCATCATGGAATGCTAATGTTCTTGGAAAAAAAATTCATCATGGAACAACAATGCTCCATGGAATTATCGTCCACCTTGGGGTGGTGATTTTTTAAGGGGTCATCCTATGCTATCAATCATGCATATTCCTGGAGTAAATCCTCCTCATATAAGTGGTAATGTGCCAAGAGGCACCAATCCAATTGTTAACACCACTCTTCCATGGAGTGGATTTTTTCCTTGGAGGTAATCAAACTCTTTGGGGCACACCTCCTATTTGGGGAAACACTTCTTGGAATTCCCATCAATTTAATGGACAAAATCCCACTTCTTGGGTCTATTAAGCCCCACTTTTTTGAAACACGATTAAAACAAATTTGATGCAATCATCATTTTTGTCTACATTGAACTTACTGGATTTATCCTGGTTAACTAATAACCCCGTTTTACATCTAAATGGGTGGCCCACAAATTCAAATAAACTCCCATCCGACATACCTATGTTTGAAGGGAGATTAAGATAAGGTCCTTCTACAAATGTGATCAGTATTCATTTATGGTGTTCATCCAACTCCTTGGTTGATGATAGTATTTTATTGTGTTTATTTCAGCACACCCTCACAGACAGTGCTACTAAATAATACATTGACCTTCCTCGCAACATTTATACATATTTCTAATATTTAGCCATGGTTTTTCTTATGCATTTCTAGTATGAGATGGGAACAAAGCTTTTAAAATATCTATGACAAACCACCTCTACTCACATTTCCAATCATATTCATGAATGGAAGAGATGTTGTCGGCTCATCAAAGTAGGTATCCCTGATGAATTCTTAGTTGACCAGTTTGTGAAATCATTATTTCCTATTCTTACAAAAAATGTGGCTATGTTAGTGTCCCTTAATGAAGAACAAATCATTCAGAGTGCTCAATAGAGGGACTTGATCTATTCTTAATACGGTACAATTTATGAGCTTATCCCTCATGCCATACAGTCTACAACAGATCTAGCTAGGCCACCCTCAAGATCATGTTCTAATGGTGTGATAGGTTTTGTTACCATGCTTGATCATGTAACATAGAAAATGGGACACATGTATGTTCAAAAAACTCAACCCATAATTGGACAACCATCTCAAAAACTCATGACTCCTACCTAAAATTATGACATCCTCATAGTCCAATCCATGGACCAAAAATGCAAGAAGAAAAAAAGAAGCCTAACACTACTCCCACGACTACTCCAAAACCAAATCCTCTAGTTAGGGCAATAAGGAGACATGGAAGTTCAAATTGGGTCCTAAAATTTTCATGGGAGATCATGCCACTCACTAATTCCCATAGGTGGAAGTGATTCAATCATATATGGCCTAGTGAGGATCTCAACAAGAACCCTCCATGTTAACTCAACCTTTTCCATAGTAGCAACACTAGATGGTTGCTACAATTAGGGGAATTTTGAGGTCTAAAATGGGCATCCTAAGAAATATAATAAAATATTATGAGTTAGGAATTTTGTGGAGAAGGTATATTTGCAACTCACCTGTTACACTAAAATCAATGTAACTATGTTTAAGTTAAATTGAAAAGATTCCTATTTAAATAAAATTAGTTTAAATTGAAAAGATGCCTATTTAAATAAAATTAATAAAATATCCTATTTGATGTGATAAGAAATACGAGTACTTTTGAATACATTAATTACTTTTAAATATCATATAATGAATGTAATTATAAATTAAAGTATTCATAAAAGAAAATAAGGTATATTAGTTTTGAATTTTAAAACATAATTCACTTATTTAATATTTAAAATATCTTTATGAAACCATATGTCCATAATTTTGAATTTTAAACCTAAATTTACTTTAGGTAAATAAATTGTCATTAATAATTAATTTTTTAAAGTGTATACTCATTATATATACATATACACACATATATATAAATATAAATATATATTTATGTGTATAAGATAATGTCATTGTATTACTCAAGTAAAGATGGAACATACATAATGTTACCAAAAGATCTCTTCCTGAGTAGAGCCCAGGTTTTCCCACTATCCCCCCTAACCATAGACATAAACACTATACCACCTTGCAATATTTTCTCTCCCATCCCGGCTTCTTGCCATTACATTTTCCCCTTCCCCAAGGTCCTTACCAAAACAGAACCATTGTCCATCATTCATATCTTTGCTTTCTTCGTCTTGATCAGATTGATAACAAGAGCTAGCTCATGGCCACTGCTACATCCATACAAAACAATATTGAGGAAATCAAGACTACCCACCCATAACCAAAGTTGGCTAAAGGCCATTACAAAACTCATATAGAACGACTGAGGTGTCAAATTAACAAAATTACCAAGAGCAAAAACGCGAAACATCATCACCATGAAACATATTCACTCCTGTGGGTTGGCCGTTGTTGGAGGTTGCTCCAGTGGAATCCTTTCCGTGCTGTCTGGTGGTGGATATGCTACTTCTTCTAGCGGGGGTGAATTGCAAGCCTGTGATGTCGAGAAGGAGGCTTTTTCTAGCCCCAATACTCCCTCCATGTCCTCTACATTGCACATAAGGTCTTCCTTGGATTTCTCGATTTTTTGCTACATCAAGTCACCAAAACTGACCCGCTCCATCATAATTTTCACCACAATATTCTGGTGTAACGTGTCTCAATGGTGCCATGTGGTGTGGCTATTGCCTCTGCAAAATGAACTTGCCGCTGTTGGAGGTTCCGAAATTGACAAGTTTTAGCTAACATGGCGGAAAATTTATGAACATGCCGAAACTTTAATAGACTGCCGAGAGGGTCAAACGATGACAACTTTGTTCAAGCAAAATATGGACATGGCCAATATGATGAGCTGAACACAATGAAACCAAATTCACAACATATTATTATTATTATTATTGGAGATGGGAATGAAGGGATATTTAGAGAAAGAGAGGCTTTTTTTCTTTTCAGAATGGAGGATATTGGTGACCTTTTGCAAGGGAGGGGTCCAATGGGGGACTTTCAAACTTTCTGACTCAGGTACGAGGAGAACCATGATGAATGGATGCATATGGAGAATTAGTGGAGGTTCTGAAATTGACAAATTTTAGCTAACATGATGGAAAATATATGAACTTGCCGAAACTTTAACAGACTGCCGAGATGGTCAAACGATGACTATTTTGTTCAAGCAAAATATGAGCACAACCAACACGATGAGCTAAAAAAAATGACATGACGAGCTAAAAAAATGACACCAACTTCACAACATGACAAAGCCGAGAGGGAAAGATGAAAAATATCCAAGACTCGACTCAACCACACTATACTGACGCACATGATGCAACTTGGAGGAATTGTTGAAGGGATAATACAAAAGAAAAATTGGTAAGATAAGATATAGACATGCAGATAAGCACATTGAACAAAATGTGACAGTACAGATGGAATGGTCTTGCAAAACAATTCAGTAGGTTCACCTATGGTGTCATGTTTCAACACTTCAGAATGATGTCGATGTTGAGCATCAACACTATACTGATGAGTAAATGGAGTAGGCTAGATATCTGAATGGATTATTATTCCCTTTCTGGTCATTATTGCAAACTAATTATTCATTGCAATCTAATCAGCTCCAATACATCAATTACATTATTGACATATCTAGAGACGCATAGAAACATGTTATATATAATTATAAAACCCTATATTAAATATTATATATAGACACTCTTCATTTATGTGTGATGTATAATAAAATATTTGATAACTAGAACATCTTATATAATTATTAACTTAGACTATTTAGTTGTATGTTCTATCCCGGAACTAAATTAGTCATATTTTTTATCCCATAACCAAATTAATCATTTATTTTGGTCATTTTTAGTTGTAATCAATTAAAATTGCTCAAATTTGATCATATTTCACATAAAAAGACTTTGGTGATCAAAGTTTTTGGTGGTTTAGTCATTTATTTCGCATGGTGACCAACGTTTTTGGTTGCCTAGTCATTTATAACCCATTTTTATACTAGTGTGAGTAGGCCTAGGATCCCTTTTTTAGTTCCATCGTGACTCTTTGTTGAAAACCTCATATTTTCCTCATTATTTTCTGGCCATTACCTATGGGGATCCCACTTGATTATTCATTTTTCATTATGCCTTGGTTTGCATCCTTGCTTGTGCCTCTAAGCATACTACATAATATCTTATTAGTCATTTTTCCTCCTTGATATTCATAGTCACTTTATGCTACTTTCCATCCATCGACCTTTGCTCTTGTTTCAAGGATCTATATCCCTAGAGGAAACGTCCTTACGAGTGTACACAACGAGCCCAATACCTTCTTTTCATATTCGTTTTGCATAAGCTTGATTTGTGCCCTTGGAATGTAGAAATGTATCCTTGAGACACTCATTTACTCCATTATACCACATAATTATTTATTCTTTTTCAAGATTTCATAAACATGGAAAGACAAAAACATTAAAAAATACAAAAACCAAAATGGGGGAAAAGAGGGAAAAATTTGCATTACAAAGTTGAGATGGAAATGGTCAGTCCTTGTCACCCTTGAACACAACACCTATTTGCATCAGTCACATTCATTCGAGTTTATATCATTTTCCTTAGGAAGCTATACCATGATTATGAGGTTTACTCCTCTTATTGGTTATCCTTTTGGTCAGAATGGAGCATCCATCAAAGAATCTGGAATTGATGGATTTCATTGGTCTATTATTTCTTGAGTCATGTGTTACCTGGAGTTATGCATCATGTTATATGTACAAGGGAAGTTTGTTACAAAAACCTATGTTATCCATTCCTTAGATATCCTTGACCAATCACGTTAGTTTCCCCTATGTTAGTATACAATGGTGGTTCTTATTAGCTCTAGTAACAACAAATCAAATCAAAATATTGATCTTTGTTTCATGTTAGTTGATGTAGGATGCCTTAATTCCCTCTTTCTAATGTATCTCTTCCTATCAATGCCAAACCATTTTCTAGGAAGGTGGTCTAGGAACCTTGACAATACCTTGGAACTTAGTGGTAGCTTTCCTTGCAATCAAAATTGGGTATACATCAATGACCCTTGATTGTTTGATTCTAGAAGTGTCAAGATTAGTTCCTTTATTCACACTTGCTAGATTATACTTTTTACCTTGGATCCCATTTTCATTATCGATGTTTTCCTGGTGTTTGTCAACGGTATACATCAATGGCCAGTGATTAAATGACATTTCACCATGCTTGACTTTAATTCATTTATTTTCATGATGTAGACTTGTATCATTGTTGAGTTTTTGGATTGGAGACCATGGGAAAAATAATAGCATCCATATTCGATACTAACTACTTGAGTTGTGAAAGATCAACTCGCCATGTTTCAAGTACTTTAAAGACTATCCAGTGTTGCACTCCTTATAGTACCAGTTTTCATTACTCCTGTAATTTTTAACATGGATCCATTGTATATTTTTTCACGGCCATGCTTGTTTATTGTTGAGCATGGGTATTCCCACCTCAGGGAAGCTATTATATATTTGAGATATTGGTTTTTTCATGTAGGTACTTTCTAGACCATTAGTATGTAGTTCTCATCCTTATCCCATCAACCATAGTTATGGATTATTAGACCTAATGCATTTTGACCATCAACACCACTTTTGACCTCACACATTAAAGGGTATCTTCTATAACGATATTTAACACCCTTGGTGAAGAAGATTACAATGGACATAAAGACACCTTCAATACCAAAAATTGACTCTAAAACAATGGAATTTGTAGTAAATTGGAGTGTAGGCACTACTTTTCATAAGGAGAAGGGAGAATGACCGCAACATTGAGCCTAAAAGGAGTGAGAATACCTATCAGGTCACTACATTGAGCCCTTAAAGTGTGACCAAGTTTCCAAATTAATAAATACAACATTGAAAAGCGCAGACTGAGTTAACAGAAGTTAAAATTTCAAATGAAAGGGACTTGCAACGCATGAAAAGCATGCACTTTGTGATCATCGCCTATATTGGACCTAATGCAAAAATATAAAAGATATGTATAGGGTGAATATATAGAGGTTGGATAAGGTTATACCAAAGGTTGAAGAACAATATTATATCCGGGAGAAAGATGCTTCCAATGTTTGGATATTTTGATTGAGGCTAAGGGAAAAGTGATAATATCTTTTAAGGTAGTGTTAGATCTACTTTACAAGATCTATATTACTATGAAGGAGTTAAATATTAAATGTCAGAAATACACAATCATTTATCAGCCCCTAACATATTTAAAATCATGAATTATAAGAGAATTGAATTGTTTCATATTATGCTAAAGAAGTAGATACATACTTACAATCTAGCTTGATGTGCATCCCTTCTCCTTTTCCATGAGCTATCCTTTCTCCACCCTTGCTTTTGATGAAGATGCCAAGTTTTCCAATCCTCCAAATCTCTCCAGCATGCATTTTCTCTTCCTTTTGCCTCCTCTTACCATGCCCCAAATGCCTTTGTTTTATAGCATTGGGAAATGGGATCTCAAGTTTCTCTTTTCAATGTGGGATTATCCCTTTTTTCTTTTTTGATTATTTTTTCTCAAAAACCCACTTTCCATAGTCTTTTAGGCTTTTGTCACAATGCTAGCATATTCAAGTATAATTAATGCACTTTTGTGCATTTCTTATCACTATTTGATTAGTGGAGCTTAGATTTGAGCCTTTAATCAATAGTTCAATCACTGAACCTTGTCTCCTTAGGCTACCTCTTTCTTCACTAAATATTTTTTATTGTGGATGTATTGATTAGATAAGAGAGGACTTGTTCTCTTGTGTACTTGTATTCAGTCTTCATGTTGCGGGCGCATAGTAGAATATTCTTCTTCCCCTCACTTTGTTAAGGGTGTTAATTTGATAGTTAACAGATGCCCCCTAATGTGTGAGGTCCGAAGCAAACCTAAGGGGTGAAATACATTATTTTTATATTGATACTCTTTATTGATCAAAGCAAGGATGAGGAAAGGATAAGCTCACGTGCGTAGGATTTAGGATAACATCTGCAAGTCAAACATAGCAGTTTCTCAAATATATAATATCTTCCTGCGGCGGGCATACCCATTCTCAGCAATAAACAAGCATGGCCATGAACAATACACAGTGGATCCATGTCAAAAGTAAATTTTTCATAAGTGTAAACATGCACTTTGATGAGTGCGAGAACAAGGTCTTCATTGAACTTCTGACATGTTAGTCTAATCTTGCACAACTCGGGCAGTGAATCGATGAGTGATACAACTGTTTTTTCCAAGGTCCTCAATACAAACCGACAATAGTATGAGTTTATATCATGCGAATAAATGAACTAATGTCAAGCATAATCAAACACCATCTAATTACCAGTTATTGATGTATAATGTTAACAGATGCGAAGAGACCCACCGATAATGATGATGGAATCTAAGGTACTGAGTACAAACTAGCAAGTGTGAATAGATGTTGTGAAGTAGAACACTTGTATAATCAAATAATCGGGGGTCATTGATGTATACCCACTATCATTTGTGAGGAAACCTTCCACTAATGACTGCAAGATCCAAGGTACTCCTGAGATTCTAGATCCATTTCCTAAATGATGATTTGGTGTCGATAGGAATAGATCCATCAAAAGGAGGGAATTAATGCATCCCACATAAACCGATACGAAACAAAGATCAATAGTTTGATATAATTTGGTAGAACTACGAGATCCAACATTGTATACTAACACAAGGAAGGTCAACATGATTGGTCAGGAATATTTGAGGAATGGCCGAATCTGTTTGAACTTCCCTTGAACACATAACATGAATCAGAATGGACACTTGGAAACATAGGACTTTGAAGAATAGACCTTAATGAAATCCGCCAATGCAAGATGCATTAACAAAAGCTCAATACTTGACGAGAAGGATAACCCATTGGTGGAGATTTGTTCAAAATATTGGTACAGTTTCTTAAGGCAAAGGTAGATGGTGTACTGACAGTAGATACCAAATTATGTGCCATGTTCAAGGGTGACAAGGACTGACTGTTTCCATTTTCTTCAATAATATAATATGAAATTATTCAATTCTCTCCCTTTTTGGAAATTTGTGTTTTTTAATTTTTATGCATTTTTAATTTTATCAACTTGAAAAAGAATAAAGAATGCTATAGTACATGGGAGGGAATGAGTGTTGCATGGTCGTATGCCTATTTTTCAGGGGCATGGGTCAGGCCAAGGAAAAGATCCATATTGCAAACAAGGGATGAGCTAGTTGTGCACACTCTTACAGATGTTCCTTCCATGAGTAGGCTATCTGAAGCACGATTATGTGTCAACGGACGGTGAAATAATACAATGTAACTGAGGTTTATCCAATTTGGTATAATGGCTAAGTAGGAATGGGTCAATGAGGTTTACTTCATGTTGAGTCTTGCGAAAAATGAGAAAATCATAAATCATCATGAATCATGGTCTATCTCCAACTACCTGAATCAAATAGTTCGAACTGTTAGAGTCTCCAAGTCCTGTAATCAAAACCATTTCACTACCACCTGTAGCGCAAAAACTGCCTTGAGAGAAAACTGCGTGTCAATGTCTTGGAACTCCTCCAACTGCATAGTGCACTTTTGCTAACACTCCCGTGCCTTTGCAACATGCAGCTGTAACTCTTTTAGCTCCGCAGACTTGGTGACCTGAACAACCAGTGGCAGCGTTCTCATCGACATTTTCAACATTGCAAGATGCCCTTCCACCTCCTGCTGCAGCTTGTTCAGCTGCTCTAATTGCTCATCCTGGATGATGCTACCCCAAAATTGCTCAGTCTCCACAGTGATTTTTGTGACTGCGTGCTCCAATTCTCCTAACTAGGTCGCCAACTCCTGCATGGCACGTTTCCTTTCCGCAACTTGCTTCGATGGTGTGCTAGGTTGTACCATAGCCCGCAAGTAGACATTGTCTCACTGCAACAGGGAAATGACGGCCCCAAGTTGCTACGTTCTTTCAACTGCATCCAACGCGGCAGTGGGATCCAACACATACTGACAGGCCTCATCGATTACTTCTTCCATCCGCACTATGCTATCCCAGAGGTTTTCTTTCTCTACTGTCAAATGGTCTTGGTCCTTCTTTAGCTCCTCAACTGCGCCAGCCTTCTCGACAATCATTTGCTCAAGCTTGTTCTCCAATTCATTGACCACCTCCCATGCTACTACTGCCTTCACCGTTAACTCATCTACTTCTTTTTGGGCCACTTCCTCGTTATCCTGTGATCGCAAGAGCTGACCGCTAACGTCATGTCTCTTGGAAGGCAACTGCCTGCATCTGCACCAATTTCTATGAGGGCAGTGCGTTGATGTCAAGCGACAAACCTTTTAACTGCTGGAGCAAGGCCTAGAGAGCCTCATTATCGATCGCAATCGCAGTCGGGGGAATTTGAACATTCCGAACCCACGACTTAGTGTTGATTACGCTAACTGCCAGTACAGGTGCTACCTCTGGTCCCTTCTTCAAAACAATATCAAATAGGAATCAAGGCGATCTTTTGCCTCGTTGAAGCCTTCGACCGCTTGTGTCCTCATTGCTTGGGCTATCGCATTCATTGCATTTATTAAGGCCGCAATAAGCCGCTGGAACTGCAGTTCCATCGCTGGGATTGTGCCACTGGTCATACCCCACTCATGATGCATCTTTGTTCTGCCCTCCTCGCGCTCTAACTCTTTGTCCGTAGGTGTCTGCGACGAATATTGATCCAAATCAGGGTTATTCTGCGGTTCCATTTCTGGTGCATCCAGTGGTAGCCCCGTCGACTCTTCTTCCTGACTCACCATTCTATGGGCTAGTCATCGATGATCGCATCTAGCTCCTCATCGGATAATTTGTATGGGGTCTGCAACCACTGCTTCCCCGTATCACACCGTGCTCACACATGAATGCTGTGTGGGCCAATTGTAAACCAGTAAATGTCTTTATATTTCATGACTGATGCCTGAGATAACCAAAAAACATGCTCAACTATCACCTACAGTGCTTCCCAGTAAAACCAGAACTGTGCTACGCAATCCTTCAGTTTCTCAGGTTCCTACACCCACCAAAGGTTTTGGTAGCGTTCTCCCTTACAAACTTGTACCGCATCTACATCCATCCCTTGATAGTCGTTAGGCTCCATCCAAGCAACAAACATGACTAAAATCAACAACCCGCTGTATGCAAATAACCGCTTTCCCACTTGGTCCACCATCGCCTCCTCCATCAAATGGTTCAGCAAAAAAGAGTGACCAGTTCATCTGTACACCTTCCACACATAGCTCGGTGCATGCAACGACCCCTAAGTTTCCTTGGTTGGGTCAGTTGTTCCTGACTATTTTGGTAGCCATGATCTGGGCTTCGATGTGAACCGTTGGATCATTGATGCTGGTAAGGCGGTACGCCCGTCCATCGCGCTGCAGTTCATAACACTCTGTCAACCTTGTCGCGAGCTTCTTGTCATTTTTTTCCCCCTAAAAATACTGCGAGGGGTCCATTCCATCCTTTGGCAACCCCGTGATCTCGAAAATCAGGTCAGCTGTAATGGTGACCGGTCTATCCAACCATAAAATTCTACCATGAAAGCAGGCCAAAAGCTGCTTAATGTAGGCATTTTCCTCTTTCAACCACCCAAAGTGCGGCATGTTGATCAAACCCAACAGTCCAACTTTGTCCAAGCCACACGCCCAATCGTGTGGAATGCGTGGTGTCGGTCCACCTTCCATTGCAGTTCTCGGCACACAAGGTTCTGTCATAACGTCCTGCAGCGCCAACAGATCATGATCATCATACTTCAGCTGCATCGGCGCAGTCACAATGTCTGTAGTGCAGACAATGCCTAGTGGGATCGTCGGCATCCTGACTTGGTACTGCTGGTTCTTGGTGGGATTTTGGGGCTGCACACCGGGTCGACAGGGAGGGATATACCCCAGGATAGCTGCAACAAATACCCTTGCTTGGGCCGCGGATTCCACAATGCATGAGATCGATGGACACGCCTCAGGTACCTCTTCTGACACTTGTGCAAATGATCTGGCTTGCCACTTCTCTGGTGGTAGGGAGCTAGGCCGCATCCCCCCTCTTCTTTCTCATCACTTATGATGACCCGATCGACATACTAGCAAATTCCTCTTCAATAGTGACAGGGATGATGGGTGACTCTAATTTGCTTGAAATCTCAACTATATCCAGTTCACCCGGCATTCCGTGCTTGACCCCCACAATGCCGAATTGTTGCTCAACCTCACCCGACATGGAAACTTGCTCAACACAATGCAATTTCGCGCTGCAAATCGACTCAACCTCACCCGACTTGGAAACTTGCTCGATACAATGCAATTTCGCGCTACAAATCGACTCAACCTCACTTGACTTGGAAACTTGTTTGACAAAATGCAATTTCACGCTGCAAATCGACTCAACCTTGCACAATTCAGCACAACACTATTAAGCTCAATTCACTCTTTGCAAACGGATGGCTTTCGACCAGTCTCGACCCATTATTATAGCGCCAAATCGATCCCTCCATCATTATGACCAAATCACGTCGATCATTATGACCAAATCATGCATTAAATGACCAAATCCACCATTCATCCTGTCAATCTAACGGTCGGATCTGCCATAACTAAAGGTCACTTCATTGAGCGCCGGCATCTAACTGCATTTTTCCATTTGCATTTAGTGTTGATTTGACTGCATCGCGACCCTGCAGTTGTCGCAGCACCGTGTTATCATCACTCCTACTTGCGCATTCTATTCCTATTGGTGTGCCATCCTGCCACCTAGCATCCTGCATTTTTTTTTTCACAATGTTGTTTAGGAATCGTGTGGCTCCAAGCCTATCACGTAGGGATTCAACCTTCTACCATTCACTAGTTTTGGGAGCATCACTCCATCTAACTGCTGCAGCTGTACTGTGCCTCATGAAGTTATGCAACTAATGCAATATGGACCGAGCCAATGCATCTGTAACTTCCGTGGATGCTTCATGAACTTGCTGTCATACAACAACACCAAGTCGCCTTGCTGAAATTGTTTGTTTTTGATATGGTGATCATGCCAATGGTTTTGCCGATCCTTTTCCACGTGCTGGTGAAAACCTGGGATAAAGCAGTCTTCCTCAAGCTGTACTAGTTGCTCCAGTCGTTCTGCCAATGCTGCTTCATCATTCACACCTATCGCTCTCGCTATGTGTAGACTTGGAACAATGTACTCCATGGGCATAACTGCCTCTTTCCCATACACCAATTTAAACGATGTCTGTCCTGTAAATCTTTTACAGGTGGTACAATATGACCACAAGATTGCTGGAATCTTCAAATCCCAATCATCGCAGTTTGCATGACAAACCTTTGTAAGCTCATGGTCCAACACTTTGTTGAAGGCCTCCACTTTTCCATTGGCCTGTGGATGATACGACGTACTCTTCTTATGCTGTATTTGAAGCTCTTATGTTAAGGTGTTGACCCTGCGATTGATGAAGTGACTCCCCTGATCACTCATCAATATCTTCGAGCATCGAAATTGAGTAAAAATATTCTCAAACAAGAATCACGCCGCTGTCGTAGCGATGCAATCTAAAACTAGTGTGGCCTCTGCCCACCTTATCAAATAATCTGTCGCTATGATTATGTACTGTGCACCAGTTCATTTTACAGGTGGGTTTATGGGTCCCACAAAATCCACCACTCATTTATCAAATGGATGCAATGTCACCTGAGATACCAGCGACATCTTATCCCTCCTGGAGGGTTTTCCAATTCTTTGAAAGACATCGCAATTCCGTGCATAATCCATCGCATCATCGTGAAGAGTGGGCCACCAAAGCCCTGCGCAAAGCACCTTCCTATCCGTAGCACGATCGACATAATGTCCACCAGCCACACCCGCATATGCCTCTGCCAATATATTCCCCTGCTCATGAGGCAGGACACAACACCTCAAGATCTCATCTGGTCTTAGTTTATAGAGCTATTTGACGATCAAATGGAAATCTGCGGCCTTGACCACGAGTTGCTTCTTATGACTTGTGGTAAACTCCTCTGGTGCAGTTCCCATCACGAAAAACTGAATTTTCTCTTCATAGTAGTCGTCATCCACCTCGACTTTGAACAACTTTGCATCCGACAACCCATCTTCAATGTTGGTTGGTTCTTAACCTGTCTTAATTCAGAATAAATGATCTGGCCCCGCATTCAAGTGATCTAGCTTCACAATTACCGCAAAATTGAATTCTTGAAAGAGAAGCAGCCAACAACATATCTTGCACCCCAACACAGGCTTATTGACCAGGTATTTCAAAGCAGAATGGTCTGTGAACATCTTGAAGTGACTCCCCAATAGGTGATGCCTAAACTTCTGTAGTGCATATACCATCGCCAGACCTTCCCTCTCGGTAGTCGTATAATTCCTCTCCACAGATGACAACTTCTGAATCGCAAAGGCAATTGGGTGATCCAAATCTCCTTCCCTTGATTTCACGAGCACTACTCCTAGCGCAATCGATGATGCATCCACATGGACATGGAATTCCTTGCTCCAATCAGGAAATACCAGTATCAGTGCCGAAGCCATCTTAACCTTCAGTGTCTCGAAACCTACTTGACATTCCGGACTCCATAAGAATACCGCACACTTCTTTAACAACTTTTCCTTAGGGGTCATGATCGTTGCATAACCACGGATAAACTTGTGATAGTACCCCGTGTGCCCCAGCGTCGCTCTCAACTGCTTGACATTTGTAGGCAGTGTTAAGCTCAAAATGAGCACAATCTTTGCTGGGTCAACCAGCAATCCTTGCTTGCAAACAATGTGACCCAACAACATCCCAAATGGTGCACATAAAATGCACTTCTTCAAGTTCATTGATATCTAATGCTACCTATAGTGCTCCAACATCAGTTGCAGATTTTCTAGATGATCGTTGATCAATCCATAAACTGTCCAGTCATCCATATAGACTTGCAAAAACTTATGAATAAAATCTCTGAATGTAGCGACAACAACCCGGGAGAATACCGCAGGTGCGTTCTTAAGCCCAAACGACATCACGGTGTACTGGAAACAACCCCATTCAGTCACAAATTTTGTCTTGTGGCAATCCTCTTTCGCGATCCTGATTTGGTGATATCCAGAGAACCCATCCGTAAAAAAATACATCTCTTGACCACCCACTCCTTCCAACACTTCATCAGTGAATGGAGTCAAAAAAGGATCATGCATACACGCATCGTTCAACTTTCTCAGGTCGATACAAATCCAAACTTCACCTATCTTCCCTTCTTGCACCACCATGGGACTAATCCATTCTGATTCTTCAAATGGTTCAATGATGCCATCATCCAGCATGCGGTCAAGTTCAACTTTGACCCTTTCCTTGTGTCACAGATTTAGTTGATACAGTCACTTCGTTATCGGTTTTACATTTGGCTTCAATGGAATATTCATCTCCCCTAGATCCCCCAATATTCCCTTCATCTTGGAAAACTTCGTCGGGAACAAATTTTGGAACTCATGCAACAGGTCTGTGACCTTCGCCATAATTTCTTCATCCCAGTAGAACCCAACATTCACAAACTTTGGGTTCTCCTCCATCCTAATGTTGACCTTCCTAAGCTTCAACAGCTGAGTTATCGGATCTGTCGGTGTGCCAGGTGCTACGACATCCCGACTCCCTTATGATTTTGGAATATTGATATTTCGTTGGACATCACCATATTTTGGCCCTCCAGTAATATTATAGCATTCCAACATTGATTGCATCTGCCAATGTGTATGCAGATCCACAGGGTAGGAAACTGGAATCACCTTTAGAACAACATTGTGGATGAGCTGTAGGGCATTGTGAACATCTGGATTGGCATCCGCGAAACTGAAGGTATGAGTAAATAAAACCGTAAGCTCTAATTAGTGGTAATCTCCCCGCGCAAATTGGCTATGGCATACCAAGATCACGGCATTTCATCCAAAGTGTGGACGAAGGCATGGACCCATTCATTCCTTGGTCGCAAGGCCCACAGAGTCTAACATTCAATCAGGTGATTGCCAGGGTCATTCCGCCCATCGTACTTTCGGGTGTGGTATATTTTTGTGTCATCGAAGTGAACTATCATTAACCTTCGACACTACGACCATCCAGTGATCGACTTCTTATGGGTCTCCCACCAACGTGCTGAAGCAGCCTTCAGTGCCTCCTCCAATGCCAGCAATCGCTGTGTTTTTGACACCTTGTCTTCAAATGTGACCAAACATTTAGACAACCCAAACAATCCTTCGTATACTAGTAATTCAACAGTTTTAGTCTCAATGTGGCACAATGACTGCGTGATCAAAACACATTTCTTGAATGACACCTCATGCATGCGATTCTACCAGTTCTCTAATGCATCATTAGAATCAGAAGATGTAGAGCTAGAGCTGCGCCAACCGAGTTCACCCTCGACTATCATATTTATGTAGTCCTCTGAAATATTATATGCGTGATCCCATCCTCTTACCACTTCATCCTTTATGGGTTCAACATACCTGCCCTTCAGTCAGATCCAATGGAGCTATAACTATGAGGTCTTGATTTTCAAAATTCATCACCCACTTCTTGAAATTAATGACTGCCATACTCTCATTGGACCATCCAATCCCCAAAAACGCGGGATAGGAACTTCCACCCTCAATGTCACCTACCCAAATTTTGAGAATATTATTTTATTTGCAAAATACTTTATGTTAAATTATAATTACAAAGTTTTGTAATTATGACCAAGTTTGGTCAAGGATGATTACAATTACTGATTATTATTATTTAATAAATTAAAATAGGAGACAAACACCCAAGGGAACTGTTAAATGAGTGTTCACTGACCCACCAGGAGGAATGGAAGTTGTTACAAGGTATGGGACAGATGGCAACTTTTTCACTCCACCACTAGCTGTTGGTTATGGGACAACTACCCCTAAAATTGTGGCATTATCCCCCAGGTGGGTGGAAGAGAGCAGTCATCTCATTAATGACCAGTTAACCACTAAAAGGCCTAGGCAGCCTAGATAAGGCAATTCGAATTGAGAAGGCAGCTCCTACAATATTTTCTGCAGAAATATTCCTCAAGTGCATCATGTGATCACTGAGAGATTCGAATAGGGAGGCTATGTGTGAGTGCAATTGTGAGTATGCTAGTTATACTGAGAAGGAAATCTAGAGGTGTTGGTGCAGGTATTTTTGATTGCTGAGTCTTGAAGACCGGATCATCTATATTCTACTGCAAGTTGATGTACTAAGGATTCTACATAATCTTCCTCCTTGTGGTTTAGTGAACAGGCTCCGGGGTCCTAAGGCAAGTAAGTAGGTTGTCTTCAGGAGCAGGTTGAGTGGAACAGGCTCCTTGGGTGGTTTGTTCTCCTACAAATTATTAGGTTCTATTTTTCTGTTGTTATATTCAGTCAAATAAATTATGCATTTATCAGTAAGAAATTCTTTTATTTGGACCTAAATATGATTGCTGAATGAAAATAATTTATGAAATGATTGATTCGATAACCATCTCTATATTTTTCCCCATGTTGTTTTTGCATTGCACTCCAGTATAGAGAAGTAAATTAAGAAAGATGATTAATAGGAAAATTTCCAAATGATTGGATGGAATAATCCTGTAATGTTTTCTCTTAATTTTGATTTATTAATTCTTCTTACAGAATAGTATATCACAGAATTTAGACTTATAGTAGACTTCCTATACTTAGAAATAAAAATAAAATAATCAATCTCTGCATCAGTCTAGGTCTGCAAACTTTTACTAAATGTTCTTTTTGTTTGCAATCTGATGTTCAACATAAAAATGTCATGTTTTCATTCACTTCCTGCATTATTATTTTTAGGAATTTAACAGCTAAAAAAATATTCTTATTCAAATCGAAATAAGCATTCTATTTTTCATTCCATTTCTTTCATCAAATTTTTTCCATGGGTTAAACTTAGTATTATTTCCAGTACTGTAATAGTCTACTATATTTCAATTTTATGCAAAATAAATAAATTCTAGCTTGTATTTCTAATATCTTACAATACTGTTATTGCTAAAAATTTCATCTTCATGAAGTCGAAAATATGTATCTTATTCTTTCAAAAACCCTAAGATTATTCTATAGACAGTTTAAAACTACACTTTTAAAACATAAATATCAACCTCTTGTATTTAGTTTTCCTTTAACAAAAATACCTTTTGGTTGTCTAAACTACTATACATATATATTAACTATATTATAGGGAATATGCTGGGTAAGAGTTTGTTATTCTCTTAAACCATTTTTATTTTATGCCTCAAAAACCAGAAAACGATTATCATCTTCAAACAAACTCTAACTTAAAAATTCCAGGTTTCATTTCAAGAAAACCATATAACTTTCGGCACTTGGCCTTTCATAAAAATAACAATATTCTTGCTTGTCAAACCTTTCTACTATCAAAACCTAGTTTTTATTTTTCAAAACCCTAAGATCGAAAACTATAGCCATTTAAAAACGTTTAGCTTCTAATTTCTAACTTAATCACATTACAGTACTCCGTCTTCATTCAAAACCTACATGGCATGAAATATCTACCTTTCATATTTATAAGTCAACCATTCACATAAAACTTGTTATCAAAACAAATTACTGTTTACTCTTCATCGACGATTTGGGATTCCAAACATTACACAGTAAACATTGCAGTTTTAAAAACTATATGATCCATTCAAAGGAACGAGGGTTTATTCCCCATCATTTACATTTTTTTTAGATACTTCCAACCAAAGATTACAGTAAACATTGTATCAGCTAGCTAATCTAAAAACCTTAGTAGTAGGCTTTCAACAGTGTTCCTAGAAATTACAAAGACTGAAAGATAATTGTGCTAGGATTCCAAACACCCAAAAATCCTTGTTAGAACATCATTTGTCGACCATGACTGAACCAGGAGAACCAATGAGGTAAGGTTTCCACCAAGACTTACCGGTGGACAAGAAGCGCTCTCTCTTCAAGCCTTGAGCAAGAAATCTTTCAACGAGAAAAGAACCTGTCACACAAAGAAAAACTAGAATTAATTAATGTTGAAACTATATATACCTTTGATGCAGTAGAAGACAGTAGAACATTTTAGAATGAATCTTTACCTGCACGCGCATTACACTTCTGTATTTTAGTTCAACGAAACCATCCATTCAATGCAGGGAAGAAAGGTTCCAGTTCTGAGAAACAAGAAGTGTACCACTATTTGAGAATCAAAGCTGGTGCCAATACTTCAACAAAGACCATGGACAAACATCTCACTACCCACGCAGAAAAAGAACCAGCTAAGATTCAATCTTTCAACATTTAAACTACTGCAACTTTCATTACAGACTCAACTTCTTTTTATGACAAACATTCACAGTCTAAACGCACATAGGTCACAGGTTCGAGCTTGGGAAAGCTCTCAACCACCCAACCTTAGAACCTCTTGTCCTGTCGGCCTCACCCAAAATTTCTACCAGAATGAAATGAAGACAAAAGACCTTTCCTCGACGATAGTGTAGCTAGGGTTCCATTACTATCTCAAGAATCACAGATCAACGGTGAAGATTGCTGCCAGCCAGGCACGTTGGAAAGTGGGAAACCACTACATTAAATACCTCATTAAATGTTACAACCACGACAATGCCAACACGGTATGCCAAAGAACAACAATATAACCATCTCAGAGAAGGATCGTTATATCAACTATGCACAGCTCGGATTATTAGTTTTATCATTCACCAAGTTTCACGTGAAGTGGATTATGTGGATTGACAGTAGTACATTCCACCATAGTGTTTAGACCGAAGCATTAATACCTGAACGGGACACTGTCAACCTGCCATTTCATAATAGTAGCGAATTTATTACCTGTCAATTCATCACCTTAACAACGAACTCGTTTTGTAAAGTGCAAAAACACACAATATCAATACTTAGAACAAGAGCTAGGGTTGCATAGCATAGTTCTTTTCATTGCTAAAGTCTTAGCCTTTCAAAGGTTTGGTTACATTGATAATTTTATAGGATAAGAGTTGCACCCCATATAAGGGCTACACACTTAGGACTTGGTTAGGGTGTATCCCTTGGTCCTTGTATTATTGTTTTTATAAACCCAATATCTTGTAGAATCACACTTTATTAAATGGTACTGATATTATATTCACAAAGGGTTAAACTTTATATTGTAACTTTTTAAAATAGAAATATGAAGGTGATATTATAATAGATGTGCTAGGTTTATACAATTTCTATATGCATTTATAGACGAAAAATTTAGGAGCCTTTATAGTTAATTTATGACATTTAAGTATGGGAATCAGATCATGATACTATAGTTTGGAAATATTGTATAAGTCGAAATATTCATAGGTCAATACATATGGTTGTATTGAAACGACAAAATAGAAATAGTATCATATTAATACTTGACTTTCGTAACCTAGTATTTATATTCTAGAAATTTCTAAGCACAAGTAATTCCTTTTGGTGATTTTACTAATGAATGTATTTGGAATATCAATCATTTTGACTTATGCATTATGTAATTCTTTAGTCAAATAGTACATCTAGATTAGACAAGGTCCATACCTGAAACAAGGGAATAAATAGCATTTTCACCAAACATTGACAATTTAATGAAAAACATATTTTGCTCTTAAACACTTGGTTGTCACATTCTCTTACCTGAAATCTGTGCAAGAGGGACATGAACAAATGCTTTAGCTAAACATAGCTAAGTAAGCCTCAGGGACCTCGTAGGACCCCTTTCATCACCATCCAAAAACAAAACTGTCAGTACATTGTCAAGAAAACATAATCGCATAATAATCGAATTGCAGTTAGTACAAGCAGAACTAATGTCGTAAGTATGTTAAAAGAAGTGTGTTGCATCGCTATCATTAAAATATTTTTTAGTTATGAGATTTAGTAATTAAATTGTTTTCTGTATTAATGGCTTATTTATTCAAGGCTGTCTTGTTAAGCATTTATTATTTCCACATTAGCAATTTATTTTACATTTAATGCTATTTTAAAAATTTGAAATTTTTATGAAAATAACGGGATGTTACACTCAACAACTTAAATAACATCAAAATCAACACATGTTTTCATCCCCTCAATATCCACAACAAGGTGCAGAACCCTCCCAATTGGTGTTACGTTGGCCTGATTAGCCAATCGCAGCTGCACGGGAGACCAGCTCAGCGTTGGGATCCCCATTTTCTACCATGCCTGCTTTGTTAGAATATTGAAGTCTGAGCCAGCTAGATCCAAAATAACTGAATCTACGTCATAGTACTCCCCAATCTGGACATTCATGAGCATCTCTTTTCCTGTCTTCTTCTGCTGTAAAGAGTTCACCGCGGACTCTTTCCATCCCCTGGCTGGGCGATGTAATAGACCCTCAATTTCAGCAAGAGCAACGGGATCACATGACATCGATAAACAACTTTCAAAGAAGTTCTGTAAAGTACCATACTGCAGTGATGGGCCTTCTTCCGAAGTTGAGTAAAAAATAGGGGGCATGTCACAAATAATTGTCTTACCAAGGTTTTGTCCCATCGCATTATGTGCTTCAAAGAATGTATCTCACTCAACATCAATATAAAACTGCACCTTCTTCTTCCCAGCCAGCTAGATCAGAGGATGCAGACCATCTTCTCCTGTCGTTGCACCTCCGCGAGTGATAACATCAACAACAACATCCCGCGTTCTTGGTTCTGCTGAAATCGTCACGACAGTCCATCCTTGATTTTGGCTTGGAGGTGGGTTCGTAGGTTGATTCACATTCTGATTTGCATTTTGATTCTGTCGCTAGTTCTGGTTTTGCATCCGATTCTGATTCTGTAGTGGTGGCTGATTCTGAAATTGATTTTGATTCTTAAACTGGTTCTGGTTTTGCAACTGCGGAAAAGTTTTGGCTTACCATATTGCGATCAACTGTGGACAGTTCTCAACAGTGTGATCAATACCAAAATAATATGTACACTATGTTTGCAACTGTGGGAAATCTCTTTGATAGTGTCCCAGTACTCCACAATTATAACATTATATAGGTTCGCGACCTCGTCCTCCTCGTCGACCAAAGCCTCCACCTCATCCTCCGTGGGATCCTTTGCGGAATCCTCCTTGTTGCTGATATTGCAGTTGATTAAATTGTTGCTGCAAGGGATTCAGTTGCAGCTGAACACACTGCCTTGGATGAACACATGACGCTGGATGATTATACTGTGCCTACTATGGAGCCATCTGCATCTGAGTATAATGCGTTTATGGTACAAACTACTATTGCGGCTACGGTACAAATTGCATCTATGGTTGAGGTGGTGGTTGGGTCACCTGTGGCTGTTGTTGCAGCTTTTGTACTGCACGATGGTCATCCTTCACATAGTATGATTCATACGTTCTTTCCTGAAGTAGGCCATATGCACGGAAATCCTTATCTTCATGCCCAACTGACTTGTAGAATGTACAATACAAATTCATCGACATCATGACCATCTTCTGCATGCACTGACACTCCTCATGTCGATGCCAATAGGCCTGACAGATGAGGCACCATGGCATACCTCCGCCACTTAATGGGTTCGGTGCACCTGATACTAGGTAGTTTCGGAAATCTGGGCAGCTATCCTTAGTATGCCCCTCTGCACAACATCGTGTACACCAAGCCTCTTCGCAGTGTTCTTTTGTGATGAACCTGCAATAATTAATTAATGCAAATACATGAGATATCATAAATAATAGAACAGAATCACTTTTATATTGATCACGGGCCACTTCGAGGGGGCAACCTCCTTTGAGCAAGCTCAATACAATTAACTTCACGGTGCCTTCAATGACCTCAACACACACTTATATACTAAGTCTATGCCCAATACTATGAGTCAAAACCATGGGACATATAATACTACGGGATGAATTACAAAGCATATATGTCCAATACTATGGGTCAATACTATGGGCTAATATAAACTACGGATCAACAAATACTAAAGGACGACTTACAAAGCATATGCGTCCAACAACAATATACTAACATAGTAAAGAGAAGGGTTGAAATAGGTTCCTAACATCGCCTCTCCCTTAGAAAAATCTTTGTCCTCAAAGCTTTGGTTGGAGAATTGCTGCAGAATCTGAAGGAGTGGTTCCCCGGTAGCATCCTCGAGTTGCATTTCAGGCCATTGACGCCTTTGGAGTGTTAAGGAGGATTGCTTGGAAGGCTGTAGATGAAGAAGAACCCTGTAAGCTGTGTGGAAAATGTGCTCAGAACGATGCTGATTGGCTTGTTGTTTCAGGCGAATTCTGGCCATGTGAAGATTGTCCTGCAGAATGAGAAGAATCTGATCGCGGTTTCAAAGAACCGAGTCAATTTCCTGAACTAGGGAGCTACTAAGGGTATATGGAAGAAGAACTGGCGGTGTTTTTCCATAGACTGCTTCATATGGTGTCCTTTGAGATGTGGTATTGTACCACCAGATCACTGCTAGGAAATCCATAGAAATAGTTGGCCAAAGCTGTGTAGGGATGGGCAAGGGTTTGAGCAATCCCGAAAGGAGTGTCGTTTCACCCTTGTTGACTTGAAAAGTATCATCGTCAGCCACCATCTGTTGAATTGTCATTTTTAGTCCCTGCCAAAAGAAGTTACATTGTTCCCGGTCATACATTTTGGAGAACCCAGAGTGCCCTGTTGATGAAGAAGCATGGAGTTCATAGAAGAGAGAGCCCTGTTGAACATATTGCAACCAATTTGGAACAAGCAGAGAAAGAGATGTAAGAGAAACTAGGTCATCAATTGTGCAAGAAGGAGCATCTTCCACCATATTGTACTTACCCTTCTTGTAAGTGATCACATAGGGATAACCCATGAGTTGGATAACCCATTTTAGGTGTGTTGGGGAGGAGACCCATTGTTCCAGAAAATTTTCCAGACTCGGGAGATCAGTCTTGATGTAGAAATAATTCCCTAATAGGTATGGATGCCACTTCTATACTGCATGCAAAATAGCCATCATTTCCTGCTGAGAGGTAGATGTGGATAAATTCTTACCAGAAAGGTCTCTTGAAGGCAGCAAGCGCATTGGTTCAGCAAAGATACCTGCATATCTATCCAAGGAAGTAGTGTAGACTGTTGATGGGTGCATTTGAATGGAATTGAGCTGAGCAATGACACCATGTGAATTCTTCTTAAGGATTTTTTCCAGGCGATGTAAATTGATGATGCAGAGAGACCCTGGTTGTAAGCCCATAAATTTGTGTTGTGCCTCGTTGACTTCAAACTGCATCCAAAGTTCAGCAAAATCTCATAAAATGGGGCCAAGTGTGCGTAACCATTGAACGCCCAAAACCACATCACATCCACCTAAGGACAAGGCAAACATGTCAGAGCGTAGGTTATAATATTACATAGAGATATGTACATTGTGACACTTCCCCTTGCAAGGTAAGGTGCCCCCATTGGCAACCATGACTTCAAAGTTGGAGCAAGGATGGACAAAACAATCAGCCTGTTTGGAAATCCGAGGGTCAATGAAGTTATGAGTGCTACCAGAATCAATGAGTATGGTAAGAGGGAGCTTCTTGAAGTATCCCTTGACCCGCATTATTTGTGGGGTGGTGATGCTGGTTACAGCATGGAGAGAGATATCGGGTGGGTCATCCTGAGATGGGGTGTCAACAGGTGGGTGTTGAATGTCGACCTGATCATCTACTGTATCTGTAGATTCTTCACCAAGTTCTAAGGTAGGCGGAGAATCCACATCCAAGAGATAGAGCTTTTGTTGAACACATCTATGTCCTCGAGTGAATTTCTCATCACAATTATAGCAAAGCCCTTTTTCTCGTCATGCCTGCATTTCTATTTCAGACAAATGCTTGATAGGAGTTGGTTGAGGAGAAGGCGTGATGGGAGGTCGTTGGGAACCCATATTTTTGAAGGGAACAAAGGTGGGTTTGGAGCGTTGTTGAGCTGCGATCTTGTCCTCGGCCAGCTTATCCAACCATAGGAATTCCATCATTGTGTTGGGACAAAAAATTTTGACCTCTGAGCGGATTTCATCCTTGAGACCACTGATAAAACAACTCCTGTAGAATTCATCAGACAATCCTTCTATGTGATTGGCCAATTTCTCAAATTCTATCTGATATTCTCTCACTGTGCCGATTTGGTGAAGTTTAGTGAGTGCTCCTGTGAAATCATCAAAAGCACTAGGACCAAATCGTGGTAAAATGAGTTGGAAAAAATCTGTCCAGTTTGGCTCGGGATGAGCTTTGATGTACCAATGGTACCATTGAAGGGCTTCCTATTCCAAATGAAAGGATGCAAGTGGAACTTTCTGGACATCAAAAGTATTATGCAGACTAAAATATTGTTCTTCTTGGTATATCCATCTAGTCGAATCAGTACCATTGAAGCGAGGAAAATCAAGCTTCGGCCCACGAAAATTGCTGGAAGAAGAGAACCTGGTGGCTGCAAAAGATTCTGGCTGTCGGTTATTGTTCATCGTTGAATGCTGAAGATGGAGGCTGAGAATTTTTTCATCCAGATCTTGGAGTTTGGTTTGGATGGCTGCAAGTGCTTCCTCCATGGTGTTTGCTCCTGCACGGGTGACAACCATAACCAAGTTTTTATTTTTTATTATTTTTGGTGGAATGGGTAGAAAAACGCAAACAGAAGCTGATTTAGTAAAGGGAAATTTGGATTGGGGAAACAATTTGATGGGTAATTGGGGTTTGACTAGATTTTGGACACTGTCGAAAGGACAAGAAAGCAAAAAGGGGGATTTCAGAAGCGGGGTGATAGAATGAGAAAATTTGGCAGAGAGAGACAAAGAAGCAGAATTCAGAACATAATTCTGTGGTAAAATTTGAAGGTGATTGGGTGAAATCTGAGGAAGTTATGGCAAACCCTAAAAATAGACAAATGTGGGATTTCGGGCTTTGGGAAGGGGAATTGGGGATAGGGCCCTTCGGAATGAAAGATCCAGAATGGAATGACAGGGGTTCACCAAACATTTCAAGGGAAACAAAGTGAAAACAACGGAGATATGGAGAAAAAACTTTTTTTTTTTTTTATAGAAATGGATCGGCATCAGCGGCGCGGAAGGGATCCGCAACAGATGGATCTACAACGACATGGAAGGAATCGAAAACGGCTGGATTTGAAATGACGAATGGATCTGGAACGACTTTCAGAATAGATCTGAAAAGGCTGGATCTAGAGCGGAAGTGATCGGCAACAGTTCAACTGAAAATAGATATGGACCCCAGGTATGTGCGGCTTCCTAATAGTTTAGGGGTTTCACTCGTCCACCAATGCTGTCTGACGAATTGTGTATTGGGGCAGTACCCCTCACTCCACGGCTCAGGTAAAACTGATAACCGCTTTTCCACAAACGACAGCTCTTGGTTTACCTCACGGGTGGAAACTAGTCGATCAGGTAGGGGTCGTTGCCCTTTTCGCTGGCATGTCCTCTCAATGGGCCAGCTACTTCAGGGTTCCTGTGGTACTCCTCACAATGAGTTTTAAGGCTTATGCCTGAGTACTTCCCACAGTTAAGCGGATAGGGATTATTCCCAAATCCGAACCTGCAATAGATGCGAAAAAACATTTGGCAGAAATTTCACCCGGCGAGCCTAAGAAAGTGCTCTGATACCAGATGCGATGAACCTGCAATAATTAATTAATGCAAATACACGAGATATCATAAATAATAGAACATAATCACTTTTATATTGATCACGGGCCACTTCCAGGGGGCAACCTCCTTTGAGCAAGCTCAATACAATTAACTTCACGGTGCCTTCAATGACCTCGACACACACTTATATACTAAGTCTATGCCCAATACTATGAGTCAAAACCATGGGACATATAACACTACGGGACGACTTACAAATCATATGCGTCCAATACTATGGGTCAATACTATGGTCTAATATAAACTACGGATCAACAAATACTACAGGATGACTTACAAAGCATATGCGTCCAACAACAATACACTAACATAGTAAAGAGAAGGGTTGACATAGGTTCCTAACATCTTTACCCTTCTTAATATATTTCAACTGAATTATCAGGTTGGCCAGCTGCGTCTGAATCTGAGACATGACGGCTGCATTCTCACCAACCGACGAAGCTTCTAACCGCATCGCAATCTACAGAGCCTTGCTCAATGTCACAATGTTTTGCCACATCAACGAGAGTCGAATGTGAGGTAGTAATGTAATGATGAACCATTCCTTATGCTGAACATCACTCATCTCAAAGCTGACTCTTGCCATTCGCATTTTAAACGTTTGGTCAAAGACCCAAATAGTTTCATTCAGATACTGCTTGATCTCCTTCAGCTCCGTAATGTATTGCACTTCGGACTTCAGTTTTCTGAACTCTACAATTAACCCTTTTCTAACTTCATCCAATGTTTTATTTGGACTTCCTACAGGAACTTGTAGAAATTTCATGAACCAGTCCAGTGCGCGACCCTAAAGATTCGTCGCCAATTGACCTTTGTTGACCTGATCATCAGTAATCTATTTAACATTCCACACAGCTTCACAAAAGAACCAATATTGCTCTGGGTTGTCTGTTCCATTTCCATGGAATAGACATAACTTTACATCTTCACCCGCCATCCTAAGCTTCCTTCCTACAGTCACTGATCCGCTTGTAATTGAATCCTGTTGACATGATGAACACGACAATGTCAATGTCAAAGTCATATTTCTTTCTAGTTGTGAGATAGTGAGCGAAGGTGTGGGTACGCTACTGCTGGGGGTTGGTCTTGCCTCTGTCCTGAGCGAAGCCTGGTTGTCCTTGTCGGCACTGTGAGGTCGCTTCATCTCGTGTGGTATTCCTTCACGGTTTTTTCGTTTCGGTCGCAACAAGACCTTCTCCTATCCTCTACCTCTTCTCTTGTCGAAATCTTGATCCTCCCCTCGTAAGACCACTCTCTTCCTCGGCTTCTTTCACAGTCTCATCATAACTTGCACCCATCTACCTTACATCATTCCATTCACCTCCCCCCTGCTATCGCAGTATCCACAGCCTCCACCCACCAGGGTTCTTCTACTCAAGGTTCATCTTTAGGATGCCCTTTTCACAGATGAGCATCTTAATGGACAACTGCAGTGACATCAGGAACCTGCCTCTTGATCCATTGAAAAATTCACTTTTAGCTTCACTATAGGATTTCATCCTGTCAACCACAAACTCAGTTTTTTAGCCCTCCAATATACTATTGAACCAGACTTCAACATCCCTCGATGCTCTGTTTTCTACTTCTTGCAACTCTTGGATTAATTATGGGGTCTAGGACGTTGCCTCAGCGCCTTGAAAATTTACCTTGCAAAAGGTCAATTGCGCCAACCACTCATACAAGATGATTAGGAATTTGCAGAAAAAATATTCGTGTGGGTCATCATGTATGTACTTTGCCAGCCACTAATCCGTCATCGGTCCAGGGTTCTTATTCTCTTTCTCAGTGAACTGTCGCAAATTTTGATCAAACCAATCTTGAATTTCCAGTCTTGTCGGATGCCACAACATTTCCTCCCTTCACTTCGTGCTAGGGTCTCAGAAACGAAACTATTTGTTGACACAAACCCAGTCTACAGCAGTTCCTCACTCTATCGACACCCAAATCGTGATCTCCGTGAGCACTGGCCCAGACAGTTTTTACCCTGTCCAGCAACACCTGCAGAGTAGATGAAGTCTCATCTGAGATGTTCGAGGGAGAGTTGACAGAACCACGTTTCCGACAAATGACGAAGGACAATGTGTGGCTACTTATCAACTTAATGCAGTATTACATATGAGATCTAATTATTCGACTTATGCATTAAACAGAATCAAAGCATCATTCATTATCAATAAACCCATCACTACGCAAATAGATCTAACATCATAACATCATTTGAAATAGGAAAACATTTCATCATTTATAGATTCATACCGCATATCACATTCATAGCAGGAAAATAGAAAGAGACACAGTGATTCTGGTCAAAACTCCATCATGTCATATTAGCCTTCGCATTAAACCACAGATACAACAATATAGTTCTTCTGTCGCATACCCAGATTCACACAAACTCATATCAATATCCAAAACATCCTGCCATAATAATTATCCGGATAAAGATTATCTAGTACTTGTAATACAACACCTATTTATAGGATTGCACCTTTACATTTATGGTCCACTTATCCAATCGCCTAACTACTTCTTAACAAACTCTACAAAAAAGATGACCCAAAACCCACATATTGCGGTCCAAATGACCCAAAAAATGCATAATGTAGTCCAAATGACCCAACAATACATAAAATACTATTGACTTGCGTGTTGTTTTCCTTCTTGTGTGGCATCTTGACCTTTCACAGCATCCGCGATGCTCCGTAGCTGACTCATCCAAACCGCCTGCCAACACCTAAAATGAATTCTATTATCAATAGTGATCTCTTTGGATACACCAAACCTTTCTATCACGTGATTGAATAGGAAATATGCTGCAGTTTAATGCAGGCACCGCCTCAGCCCACTTGGTGAAGTAGTCCACTACTACGATGTAGTGGTGGCCATCAGTTGAAGGAGGGTCAATTGTCATGAAATCAATGGCTCATTTTGAAAATGGACCCACAGTTACTACAGGGTGTAATGTAGAAGGATGTGTGGAAATTTTTCTTGTGTATATTTGACAAGGGTGACACTTTTTAATCGCATTGATGTAATCTTTGAATATTGTAGGCCAAAAGTATCCTGCATGCAATATTTTCTGGGAAGTTGCCAACCCAAAAAGATGACCACGACATGCCCCAACATGGCAATCATTCAAAACTTGTTCAGCTTCCTTGTGTACAACAACGTCTTAAGATCATGTCTACTCCTTGACGGTACAAAGTATCGCCTATGATGAGGTATCTTCGTGCTTGGTGCTGAATGCGATGCCGTTCAATGCTAGAAAAATGAGGATCATTCTTTTGGGTTTGGAGATATGTGATAAATGTTCCATACCAAGGATCTGATGTTGCGATGAGGAATACATGTTCATTTGCCCAAGATTCAACAGATACAATATCCTCTTTCTCACAGGATAACTCAAACATTAGTTCAGCAAATGCCAACGATTTTTTGGATTTAGCGTTTTTGAACTCGAGATCGAATTCTTGCAAAATTACTATCCATTTTGAATATTTTCCACCAATGATATGGCGGGACAGAATGTGTTTCATGGGGTTCATTTCAGCCACTATGGTCATTTTTCTTGGAAGTATATAATTTCTAAGTCTTTGGACAACATGAACTGCTTCCAATGCTAGCTTCTCAACCTAGGAATATCTCAGTTCTGGACTTGCAAGTCCCTTACTAAATAGTAAATAATATGCTCTTGTGATGATACATCTTCTTGTGCCAATACCATTCCTATGGTGGAACTAGATACTGCCAAATATAGCAAAAAGTCTCTATTATATTTCAGTGGACTAAGTACCGGGGAAGAGACCAAAGCTTTCTTTATTGCATTAAATGAGCGTTAAGCTTGGTAATCCCATATGAATAGTGTATATTTTTTTAGGAGACGCTTGAAACCTTTAGCTCGTTCAGCAAAATCCTCGACAAATCTTCTCAAGTAATTAGCTTTCCCTTGAAGGCTCTGAAGTTGTGTTAATTTTTTGGGGGAAGGAAACTGAAGTATTGCCTAAACCTTGATGGGATCCACCATAATCCATTTTTTTGAAACGATGAACCCAAATAATCTCCCAGAGTCCACAAAAAACATGCATTTGTGTGGGTTCAACCTAATGTTGTATTTGCGACATCGGTTAAAGATGGCTCGTAAATGTGCACTATGTTCAACTCTCCTTTTAGATTTGGCTGCCAAGTCATCAAGATAAAATTCAACCATTTTATTAATGTCATGAAATGCACATGACATGGCTCTTTGAAAAGTAGCCCTGACATTTTTAAGGCCAAATGGCATTTTCTGATATGCAAAAGTCCCCAAAGGGAATATGAAAGTTGTTTTATACTAGTCCTCTTTTATCTCGATTTGGTTGTAACCAGAGAATCCATCCATAAATGAAAAGATTTCGTTCCTGACACATTCGTCTATAATCTGATCAATTAAGAGTGGGGGATAGTTTTCTTTGGGACAATCCAAATTTATATCCCTAAAGTTAGTACAGACCCGGATAGTTCCTTGTTTTTTATTAACCTGAATGGGGTTGGATAACCATTTAGTTAAAGGAACATGATATATGAATCCAGCTTTCAATAGTTTCTCGACCTCTACTTTGATGGAAGTCGATTTCTTAGGGTTAACCGAATGTAGCTTCTGCCGCACTGGTTTAACATTGTTATAGGTTTTTTATCTCATGTTCGACAATTTTTGGGGTCAATGCCCGAACAAATTGTGAAAATATTTGAATAGAGCAGTGTAATGATTGATTTCTTTTGGAGAGAAATCTGCACCTATATTAATGTTTTTGATGATGCTAGGCTTAATGGATATATCGATTGGGATGGCTTTTGAAATGTTTTCCAAATTTCCTTCCGAACTCACATTGTGTGTTTGGATGGTGCATTGGTATTTTTCCATGTCGTCATCGAAGTAAAAATTTTCGGGTTTGAATTCTAACGAATCTATCTTTGGAAGAAATGAGGATTTGTGGTGCATATCCTCCCAGGGTCGTTCAGAGATATTCATGACCTCAAGGATGGATTCATACAAAGAAAAAGTTTGATCCAGGATGTCATGAGTACTATGAGAATTCATGGTCCACATAAGTGACATATAAGGATCATATTCCTCCATCTTGGAAGGATTTTGATCCGAGTCTGCCGAATCCATTTGAATAGCTTGATAAGAAAGTTCTACAACAGAAACAGGAACACTACTCTCTGTTTCATTATGTTGCATAGAAGTTGGTATATTTCCATCAATATTTTCAACTAAGATGTCTTCTTGGGAGGCTCCCTCCGCTAAGGTGGAGCCAACTTTTGATATGGACTTAGAAAAAACTTTTAATGGAAAGTATACTTTTGATGTAATAGTGAAAATTGGAGCAGTGTTAGGGTTCAATATCCGTGGTGGAATCTTGAAAGTTCCCATGAGGGATGAATATTTCAACATTCCTACCCCAATATCTTGAATCACTGTTTTTTAATCCCCTACAAAAGGTACATTCAAGTGGAGACCAATTTCAGGTGTGCAGTAATCTAGTTGATCGATCGTGATAATATTCTCTTGGGGGGGGAACTGAATAACGTAGGATACTGAAGAAACTATAGTGATCATCTTATGTATCCAACTACATCCCAATAGAAAATTGTAATCTATGGGTGCATCCACTACCTCAACATCTACGTGAACTGTTTTACCTCCCGGTTCAATTGGGCAAGCCATGATAAGTCCATGATAAGTCCATGAGGTGGGAACAAATGACCATCAAATGCTATGAGTATTGTATGGGATGGTACTAGGGTGGGTGATCCCAAAGCTTTCCAACATGCTAGTGACATGACACAAGTTAAGGCTCCTTCATCCACAACGGTTCAAAAAATTTTCTTACCATGTGAAGACTGCAGTCACTTTGATTTGAAATGAAATTTGTGATGGAAGCCTACATGTGGACTATTCTAAGTCAAAAGTTATCAAATTGTTGTCATATGGATCGATAGCACCAATAACAGACAATAGTGCCTTTCGTTGAGCATGACAACTTTGCAATACTTCCAAGGAGGACATTGCACAAGGAGCTTGAGCTAAGTCTTCAACCACATTGTAGTATTGAGTAGCTCGCGCGATAGGATTGTGTGTTGTTCTACGGAAAACCCATTTTGGAGGTCCAGGTACTATGTCTATGGTTGGCTTCTCAATGGTTAGAGAACCACTAGGATGAGATCTAGTTGCTTCTGCATCTTTCGAAGGTATGTCATAAGAAAGAGCCCTTGTTTGAATGTTTATTTCATGTTCACCAATAGTGAAGATATTAACATTGGGTGGATTTCCCTCTTGTGGGGGGTTTTCCTGGTTTCCTCCTGGTGGAGGTACTGGTGTCGAAACAACCATCTATTGTTTCTAGGGGAAAGGTTGAGTTAGGAAAATTTGCAAGGGTATTTGTTTTTCTGGTTTTCATGATTTCCTCCAGTAGGATTATTCACCTTAGGTGCATCTCATGTCCCAGAATTAGCATTGGGCTTCTTCTTTTGTTTCTTCTTTTTTCTTTTTGGGTACGCAGTTTGAACCATAAGTACTTCAGAAGTTTGGGTGGGAGTAGTGGATTGCTGTGTTGCCTGTCCATCTATGGGTTGCGAATTCTGAACTGACATTTGTCCCAATTGCTGGGTAATCTATTCAAGCTGGTTGAAAGATCCAATCACACTATCGTTATGAGGTCTTTTTGGTGGCGTAGCTGGATCAGATGCAGGTCTTACAACATGAGGTATTAAATCATAAAGTGTGCATGATTGGGAATATTTCAAATTCATTTGTTGAGCACTCTGAATGAGTTGTTCTTCGGTCATGGATCCTGACATGGATACATCTTTGGGAAGAGTAGGTAATAGTGATTTTATGAACCAATATGATAATAATTGATTAGGGATTTCACATTTTATAAGCATTCGACGCCTCCTCCACTTGTGGATATGATCCGATATGTGAGTAGCGGTGGATTGCCTAAGTGAAGTTAAAAGTTCTGTTCTTGTCTCATAGTGGATAGGTAATTGAAAATGTGTCAAAAAGACCATAGCTAAAGATGAAAATTCCATGAAAGTATTGCGTGGAAATTCAATGTACCATTTCACAGCAGTTCCCGTTAGGGTCCGCTAAAACAACCTTAACCTAACACTATCATCAACTAGAGAATTGTATGAACACCACAAATGGGATTCCATCACATGATTTGATGGATCTTCCCCTGGTTTTCTGTCAAACTTGGGTATGTCTGAGGGTAGTTTAGTTGGTATGGTTAGTCATCCATTCAAATGTAGAACAAGATCATTAATCAGCCGGGATAAATCCAGTAGATTCAATGTAGCTAGAAATGGTGATTTGACTGGTGTCATAGAAAACGTGTGATCTAAAGGTGAAGCTTGATGGCTCCATTGTTGTTTTCCTTGGGCTTGAAAAGAATTCCAAGAAGGATTACCTCCTTGTGGATATTGCATCCAAAAAGATGGGTTACTTCCTGAATGTTGTCCATTCCAATGTAGAACAGGATGCATGTATGGATTCCCCCCTTGCAGAGTTATGTTCCAATAATATTGGTTAGTTGGTGGAACATTACCATTCCATTGTAGGAGACGTTGAATGGGTGGATTTACCCCTTGCAGAGGTGGGACCCAGTAAGATTGGTTACTTGTCATAATCTGACCACTCCATTGATTGTTTCCTTAGTTTTGATAAGCATTCCAAGGTTGATTTCCCCCTTGTAGGGGTGGTTCCAATGAAGATTGGTTACTTCCTGGAACTTTCCCACTCCATGGTGGAATGAGGTTGATAGGTGTATTGCCTCCTGGTGTGCTACTTGTTGGGGGTATGGGATTTTCCCTAGGATTTATACTAGGAAAAGTTGGATGATGACCTCCCGAGGAATTTCCACTCACATGTGGAGAATAAACCCAATTGGCATTACTGTTCCATGGTCAATTGGTTCCGCCAAGAATATTGAGATTCCATGGTAAAGGGTTTCCCCCATAAGTAGAACTTGGAAAAATGTTAGGTATACTAAGAGAATTTTTGTCTACTTCTTGATTTTTTTGACCTTGAGTAGCAAAACCATATGGAAAACAAAAATTTGGTAAGGCACACCCCCCAATAGGGATTCCTACAGATGAAGTGGATGTACTTCCGGGATTGGAACCCAAAACTATACCAACTGGCATTGAAGTGCTGGTTGAACTTGTGCTAATGGCAGGCATACTAACTATTGGGATTGATGTAGAGGAAAAATTGGAAGTATTTCTACCTATAGCAACTATTTGAGTTTGCGATGATTCAGTCCCTTAATGTCTTGAAGAAGCCATAAGGTTAATTGTGGGATTTTTCATATTAGTACAATATCCGAAAAGAGAATTGATGTAATCAAGTGGCTCACTGATGTGAAGTACCACTGAGTCTGAAAGACTTGTCAAAGGTGGGTTTATGTGAGTAGCTGTGTTGTTCTCTAGTGTTTCAATTTAAAATGGAGCAAGATTATCAACAATGTCCGTGTTTTCCTTGGTAGGTGATGTTTCAATATTTTTTGATGTTGTTCTTCTCTATTGTTATTAATTGAATCTAGAAGTTGTCCAATTTCCAATCCACAAGGTTGGGTGTTTTGTATTCATCTCCGTGATGTAGTGGGGCATTCAGTTTCTGGTAACTCACTTCGCTGCCGCTTTGATTGGCGGATTGGGAGAGTAGTCACTTTGAATAACTTGATAAAAGGATGTGTTTAAACTGATTTTCATCGTAAAATAGAATCAAACAATCCTAAGGCTGTCTAGACTCAACAAAATTAAAAGTGGACACACAATAAAAATTCTTATAGATCCAAGCAAGCACTCTTACTTTTCCAAAGAAATGAAGCTCAGTGAAAAGTTGGATTAGGGGGCCTTCCGAAACTAGTAGCTACTGAGGTACATCAATCCTCAAACAATTTCTAGCAACGAAGGTGTGAGAAACAATTACAATAAATTTTAATCTCCAGGGGTGCAAGTGTTGGTTCCTGACCAATCACCCTCCCAAGGAGTAAAAGCTTCAAATTCTATCTTAGGTATTGCAAGAGTTCCCCAATTACACTAGCCTATGTGATATCCTAGGAAGAGAAACTAAAGCTACCACTTCACAATCAATGGTCGGGCAGAACAGTTGTAAGTCGAGGACAACTCTCATGACCAGGTACTCTAGAAAAGTGATGTCACCCCGATGACTTGTCACTTTACATAGAATTATGTGATGAGCTCATGTCCCAATAAAGAAGCAAGAGGGGGGTACCACCCTTATCCAAATTGACCTCGTGCTTAATGCATGTGTTAGACGCGCTTTCCCGACAAGCGTTATTGTCTACTAATGGATTTAAACTCCAAGTAATCATTGCTAGTTTCAAAATTTTTGTAGCATAGGAGTGTTAAATCTCTAAACCTAATCCAGGGCACTAACCTATTCTTATTGGTGATATGAAAATCAAATCTTGGTAAATTTTAGATTAAGCGCCAATTTTTAATGGTAGTTTTCTTAGTTTCAGGAGTGGAAATGAAACCGGTGGTGTGTTGACTTGAAAAATATGAACGAAACAATGCAATATGCTCACTATGCTACCTTTCACTTTGATGAATGTTCTAAACTAATGAAGTGTTAGAGGTTTATGTGTATCTTTCAAACATGCAAAATGTGTTGGTAGATTTTTGTTTTTTATGAACACTTCTGCTGAAATATGGATAATAACTGATTTGAAAATCAATGTAAGCCAAATAGATATCTCATTGAAAATGAATCTAATTCTATTACATGGGGGATATCTGTTTTTTGTTTCCAGGGCCACCCAAAAGTGAAAGCAAAGAGGATACTAAGATCCATTTGAAATTCTTATGAATTAAATTCTTTACACTTGAGATCTACTTCCTCGTTTGCAGGGCCACCCGAAAGTGCAAGCAAAGAGGATACGGTAGCTCGAGAACTGTATGCAAAAATTTAAATCTACTCTATTACACTTGAGATCCACTTTCATGTTCACAAGATCATCTGAAGGCCCAAGTGAAGAGGATACAGTGGCTCTAAATAATAATGCTTGAAAAATCAAATCCTATACTATTACACTTGAGATCCACTTTCTCATTTGCAGGGCCACCCGAATGTGCAAGCAAAGAGGACACGGTGGCTTAGACACAACTTATCACATGAAAATAGAGATATGACACTACAATCTTCTCTAATTGTGAATACACATAATGAAAACACTGTAGATCCAAAACAAAATTTAACTAATTAAAGTTTGTATTTGGTTTTGGAGGGAAATTGTTTTCAAAATGTCTCAAAGTGTAATGTTGAATTCTATGTTTTTCATGCAAATATATTTGGGAAATGTGTTTAAATGATCTTTTCAAATTTTATGACTGAGAGTTTTTGTGATGTTTCAAATAAGCAAGTGCATAAGATTCAACAGTCAAAGGGTCTTAAGGTTCTTTGAACAAATCTTTGTGTTTTCTCAATTTTTGTGATTTGCAAACTCTTAAATGAATGAAAATTATTTATATATCAGTCCTAATCCTATCCAATCATGGATCCAACAGAAAAATATTACTTGAATCAAATGAATCTACCACAAATTAAGAAAATTTTTAAATAAATGTCAATTTGGGCCATTTTTGGAGGTTTTTGGTAAGAAATTCCAAATCTAAGGAGCTCAAACCCTCCCAAATTTTCCTTAACTAGTGGTAAACTGATCCTAAGAAGTTTTAAATTCTTTTTGAATGTCTTCAAGTAAAAAAAGAAAGCCTCAAAGCTTCCCTAAAATAGTGAAAATTCAAAACTAGGTGTCTTTTCAAGGTTATTCTTCATGTTTTTTTCAATTTTTGTTATTTGCAAATTATGAAAGGAGTCAAAATTATTTCAAATATTAGTCCTAATCCTATCCAATCAGGGGCGTAATAGAAAAACATGGATTTAATCAAGTGGATATTGTGAAAATCCTCACAGCAGATCTAAGAGCTGATGTATACCTCACAAGAAAGATTAAGATTAAGCAGGAAAATATAAGAAGAGTGGTCATGTAGTGTAAAGGAGCAACATAATTATGATACAATAGAACTCAGATAGAAGCATAATAAAATCACACACTAATTCATTAATCACAATATGGACAAATAAATAATACAATGGTGAGAGGATTCGAATGCCAAGGTGGCAATTCGAATTAACCTTCATGGAGTGATCATCAGATCAATAGAGTGTCATCAAAGCACAACTAGGAGTTTGTTAACACTCCATGAAGCTCTCTTAGGTTGTATTCAGAGATTCCTGGTAACTTTAAACTTATCTTGAATGATGGGGTTTGTTTGGATCAAAGTGGATGACTGAGATCAAACTCGCACACTTAGAACACACATAGGGACGCTCAGGGGACAAGGCCTTGACTACTACTATTCAGAGGGTTGCTAAAGGTTAATGGGCGTGTATCCTTATCGTGATAGCACACTCATACACATAAAATTGTATATAAATGGTTAATTAAAACAAAATATACGACATGTATGTTCAGTTTTCAAATGCCAAAACAGGATAACAACTATCTAACATAGACAAGTGAGCATACAGGAAAGAAACCATCCACAATAAATATAGAAAACATAAGAAAAAGAAATCTGAAAGCAAATAGTAAAAGAAGCTTATATTATCTGAGAAGTCACTGAAGTCTGAAAATACAAATATAGATCAGTCTCTCCAAAATTGAACCTCTATTCTACTTCCATCCTCGGCTTTATAGACATTACAAAGTTTTTTAGATCCCAAAGATGGATCAAATATGCTAAAAATAACAACTAAAATAGTTACTGAAAGTATGACATTGTATTATGATTAAGATAACTGATTCTTGCTGATGCTCCCACACTTGACATCTGAAACGAGCCTCTGAGGGGGGCTGGGCAATGAGTTTTGAAACTGCTGTCTGCAAAAACTATAGGAATTTCTTCTAAAAATACGCAGGAATATACCACTGTTAACCTTGCTGGCGCCCTCAGTTTGGGACCATAGGTGATCATGATGCACTTGAACGCTTATCGATCCCCTAGAAAACGCCTTTGAGATGCCCGACCCAACAAAACAAGGTTTGACGCCCCAAAAACAGACCTTTGCGTTTTCATGGTTTTCGGTAGCTAACAAAAATGAGCCTGTAGGTGATAAGAAACCGAAAGCTTGGTATTCGGTGGTTAGTGAGGTAGACTCATGCTTCACCGAAAATGTCGGATCACTTCAAAGTGCCGAAAAACCCTTATCTCTTTTCGATATTCGAGAGGACTCTGCTTGTACGTAGCAAACCACCAAAATGGTATTTGACAACTGATGAACAACTCCCTTGTTCACCCAAGCTGCCGAAAACAAATGTATGATCCAGCCCTTGCAAAAATTTAGCAAAACTGGTGATTCTATCCCCCTGTTACTTGGATTCCTCTTCCACCTTGGCAAGAGCCGGAGGGTCGGTGAATTTGATTGCAGATGCTGCCAAGGTCTCCAAGTCTGAATGTACCATGGGCTGGGGACTCTGAGTTTTTTCCTTACCCTCCAAAGCTTCGACCTTCCTCCTTAGTATGATATTTTCCCTGATCATCCTAATGTTCCTCCCTCTCATTTTGCCATGTTTCCTAGTCAACCCTTGGAAAGAGACATACAGCTCGTTATACCTTTCGGTCAGCCTCTGATTCTTTTCCTTGATGACTCTCTGGAGTATCTCACACTCATATGCCTGCTGGTGGAGTCGATTGATTTTCTGTGAGGCAGAAATGTTTGTGTTATGAATTGATCCCTCAGCTACGTGCTGACCTTGTTCCAACACAGGTGTATGAGAGGGAAAATTGACATAGGCATTCTCCTGTTCTTCCACAGTTGTAGGAGAAGGAAAATTCACACAACTAAGTCCCTGCTCTTCCACGGGTGTAGGGGAAGGAAAATTCACATAGTCATTCTCCTGTTCCATCATGGATGGGGCTACTTCCTGGTGTTTCTGTTCTGTTTCCACCTCATTTTCTACTCCAACTTCCTGCAATTCCTCCTCCTCAGAATCAGTGTATGGGAGGTTTAAAATATTTGCACTCTTTGAAGGGGTTTCTTCTGAAACAACACCCTCATCCTTAGCCTTATCTTTGAATGCCAGTTTCCTTCTAGATTTTTTCACCTTTGGATCTGAGGAGAGGGGTTCAGTTGAAATTAGGGGAATAGCCGTCCTTTTGCTTTTCCCACTTTTTGCGGTGGAAGACTTCTTTCCATCCTCCAGCTGTAATTGTGTTTCGAGCCCACTCTAGAAAAGGAAGAAATCCCATTTCATGCCTTTCCTCTGCAATAAATCAGAGACTAAAAGTTTGATCAGACCATGGTGATACAATCTGCCTGCAATTTTGGTGGGATGAGATTTTACTTGATGTGCCATTTTGGTGAGCCTCTTGTGGAGGTAGAAAGGGATATTTAGAGAGCTCTTGCCAGTGAAGTGATCCAGCAGCCTAAAATGGTAAATTAACACCCTGTTATACCTGCCCTCACAGGTTATATAGACCAGAATGAACTTCAATAAAAGATGCCATTTATCCTCCAGATATGACATGGGAATGTCTTCTTTCAAAACTAGGTCCCTATGCTCCGATTTCAGGTATGATTGAAATTCGAAATCCTTTTTGAAAGTGGTCTTAAACCAGTTTTCTCTGGTTGTTGGAATTTTTGTCACCTAGGCTATAAGAGCCTCGTCCACTTGGAATTATTCCTTTCCTATCACAACCTTACTGCCGTCAAACATGAGGGAAAATGCTTCGACCACCTGTTGATGAGAACCCTGTAGCTTTTTACAGAAATTATAGCAGCCGACATTCTTGAAAAATTGACATACCTCGGGGTGTCCCTCCAGGTAGCAGATGTCGCTCAATTCCTTTCTCAGGACCACTCCTCCTCCTTTCTTCATCGGTAACCTGCTCGTTGGCGCCTGCTGCTCAAATCGGGACTGAGGGAGAGACGAGGAAATAGGGAGAAAAAGAGCTCAATCGACGTGGTAAGGGCGAAAACAGAAAGGTGGTGTGGCTTTTTGGGAGCTGACTTCGAGGGTATGAAAAGGTGGATAATCATGAGGGCGTAATGATGGCCACTGTGGCATGATTGCACTGGGGAACGCATTTTTAGAAATGCTATTATGTGGATGGGAAACGATGTCTGTCTAGTCAGAGTTATGGAAATGGCGTTCGGCCTCCCCTCGTGGTAAATTGTGCTTTGGATGAAAAGGCCCTTTCGGTGGCTAAGACATGATGGATTCCCTGAATTATGACCAAACCACCGATTTGACGTGTTTGCCGATCAACGCCAACTCCTTTTCGGCATCTGATGATCCACTGTTTAACCTTGTATACCGCCGAAAAATGAATTTCGCCAACACTTTTTGCTTTCCGCGGCTGTAGATAATCCATCCCATTTGATGGCAAGCTGCGGAAAGTATGCCTGACTTTCGGTGGCTAATGAACACCGTCATGTTTTCCCAAGCCCCTGAAATGACCTCACAGATTATGAAAATGACTTTTTGTTTTCGGCAGCTAAGGAAGGTTCCAAACTTGCACCACGAACTGCAGAAAACATTTACCTTTCGGTGGCTAATGAACACCATTGTGTTCACCGAAGCCACCGAAACTGCCCCACAACTCACGCTGTGATTTTACCCTTTTGGTAGCTGGAGCGTATTTTATTCCACATGATAAACCACCGAAAATAGGGTTTTTTGTAGCTAACGAACCATTGCCAGTCCCGCCTAAGCTATCAAAACCTGAAATTTTCCTTTTGAAGGAGAGCTAGCTTTGAATAGTTATTTCAGAGTTCGTTACCTTCTTCAACCTATCAGAACGAAACTTAAACACACGCAAAAAACAAAAATTAAAGACTTCCTATCACCTAGACACCATGACTAGTCTATTCTTATTGAGGAGATAACATCTGGCTCCTACTCCGGGATGAAAACCTCCCTGTGAGGTTTCAAGAACCACAGATATGATGCCTTCCTTGGATAAACAAAATACAGAACCTAGTCTAGTGTTCCATTGGGCATGGAGTCATTTAAACTGCCACCAAATTTCTGCAATCTGTCCACAAATGTTCAACTATAAACCTTCTAGCAACGCCTTGCATCCATTGGGCTATGGAGTTATCTGGCCTTTGCAAACCTGTAACCTGCATGTAACCTGCCTGTTTATTGAAGAAAACTGAAACAACTGAAAGAATCTACTTGCTCATAGGACGAGCTTATTCTCTCTACCTACTCCTACACTAACTAGTAGAGGCAGATTGATCAAGTGAAACTGAATTTCCAATGTAGCCAAGAAAGTAATTGACTTCCCACTTTATGAAAAGTCAGAGACATCCAGACAACAACTGAAATTTTCTCACTGCGAAGCATCTCCATGTAATGGGAAATTGAATCATGAAATTCATACAAGGCTGTCTACTCAACATCTGAGAGAGAAATATGCATCATAAACTGCTAATATAAACCTTTATGCCTCCTTTCACCAGATCTTTCTGACTCAGATTTACTATTGTTTCTTGCTGATGTATACATTTGTTCTCTAACATCAAAACATTCAAAAGAAAAATGTTGATCTTCATCAATAGTTAAAACAACGGACACATCTGATCTGATGCCAGATATTTCTATGTCATTACTATCATTCAACACCTCTTGATCTTCGTGGAAAATGTCATCTTCAATAATAGAAGCTTTATCACAAATTTGATTTTTGTGACAAGCAAAATCTTTATGATATGAATAAAACTCTTCACAACATCCTTCAAAAAGATATTCAACTGGAAAATAATCTTTACAAGAGGAATTGAAGGCTGAATGGAAATACGCCAAAGAGCTAACACTTGCATTTGGAAGAGATCGGCACCAGTCAAGAGCAATCCCTTCTAATGAATACCTGAAAAGCTTGATTTGGACATCTTCATGTAGAATTTCAAGCCGATAAATAAAGTCATGAAAATACAACAAGTGTTTGGATGGAACTTCCCATTCTTCTCCTCGAAATCTAGGAAGACTATTTTCCCATTCATCTCTACTAGGCACTAGGTTAGGGTAACCAACAATACTTGAGAAATTGCAAAATGCATACCTTTTTTACTAAGATCTAGTTCATTTCATACCAGTGGAGTCGCCAACATATTTCTGAGCAATGGAGTTGCCACTGAATCCATCCTTCATGGAGTCACCAGATAGATGATTACAACCAAGAAAATGTCCAGGCTTTGTCTATCATCAGAGATGGATCTATGTCGTTCTCCCAAGGAAGCCGAGCTTCAATCTCCTCTCCCCGGCAGCAGCGCCAATTTGTTATCACTCCAGGAAGCTCTCTTAGGTTGTATTCAGAGATTCCTGGTAACTTCAAACTTATCTTGAATGATGGGGTTTGTTTGGATCAAATTGGATGACTGAGATCAAACTTGCACACTCAGAACACACATAGGGACACTCAGGGGACAAGGCCTTGACTACTGCTATTCAGAGGGTTTCTAAAGGTTAATGGGTGTGGATCCTTATCGTGCCAGCAGACTCATACACAAAAAATTGTATATAAATGGCCAATCACAAAAAAATATACGACATGTATGTTCAGTTCTCAAATGCCAAAACATGATAACAACTATCTAGCATAGACAAGTGAGCATACACGAAATAAACCATCCACAGTAAATACAGAAAACATAAGAAAGAGAAATCTGAAAGCAAATAGTAAAAGAAGCTTATATTATCTGAGAAGTCATTGAAGTCTGAAAATACAAATATAGACCAGTCTCTCCAAAATCAAACCTCTATTCTACTTCCATCCTCGACTTTATAGCTATTACAAAGTTTTTCAGATCCCAAAGATGGATCGAATATGCTAAAAATAACAACTAAAACAGTTACTAAAAGTATGACAACATATTATGATTAAGATAACTGATTCTTGCTGATGCTCCCACGCTTGACAGCTGAAATGGGCCTCTGAGGGGGGCTGGGCGATGAGTTTTGAAACTGTTGTCTACAAAAACTGTAGGCATCTCTTCTAAAAATAGGCAGGAATATACCACTGTTAACCTTGCTGGCGCCCTCAATCTGGGGCCAGAGGTGATCATGATGCACTTGAACGCTTATTGGTCCCCTGGAAAACGCCTTTGGGATGCTCGGCCCAACAAAACGAGGTTTGACACCCCCAAAACAGACCTTTTTGTTTTCGTGGTTTTCGGTAGCTAACAAGAATGAGCCTGGAGGTGATAAGCAACTGAAAGCTTGGTGTTTGGTGGTTAGTTAGGTAGACTCACACTTCACCTAAAATGCCGGATCGCTCGTTATACCTTTCGATCAGCCTCTGATTCTTTTCCTTGATGACTCTCTTGAGTATCTCGTGCTCATATGCCTGCTGGAGGAGTCGATTGATTTTCTGTGAGGCAAAAATTGTTTTGTTATGAATTGATCCCTCAGCTACCTGCTGACCTTGTTCCTCCATAGGTGTAGGAGAGGGAAAATTGACATAGGCGTTCTCCTATTCTTCCATAGGTGTAGGAGAAGGAAAATTCACACAGCTGAATCTGTGCTCTTCCATGGGTGTAGGGGAAGGAAAATTCACATAGTCATTCTCCTGTTCCATCATGGATGGGGCTGCTTCCTGGTGTTTCTGTTCTATTGCCACCTCCTCATTTTCTGCTCCAACTTCCTGCAATTCCTCCTCCTCATAATAAGTGTATGGGAGGTTTAAAATATTTTCACTCTTTAAAGGGGTTTCCTTTGAAACAACACCCTCATCCTCATCCTTATCTTTGAATGCCAGTTTCCTTCTAGATTTCTTCACCTTTGGATCTGAGGAGAGGGGTTCGGTCGGAATTACGGGAATAACCATCCTTTTTCTTTTCCCACTTCTGGGGGTGGAAGACTTCTTTCCATCCTCCGGCTGTAATTCTATTTCAAGCCCACTCCAGAAAAGGAAGAAATCCCATTTCATGCCTTTCCTCTACAATAACTCAGAGACTAAAAGTTTGATCAGACCATGGTGATACAATCTGCCTGCAATTTTGGTGGGATGATATTTTACTTGATTTTCCATTTTGGTGAGGCTCTTGTGGAGGTAGAAAGAGAGATTTAGAGAGCTCTTGCCAGTGAAGTGATCCAACAACCTAAAATGGTAAATTAGCACCCTGTTATACCTGCCCTCACAGGTTATATAGACCAAAATGGACTTCAATAAAAGCTGCCATTTATCCTCCAGATTTGACATGGGAATGTCTTTTTTCCAAACCAGGTCCCTATGCTCCGATTTCAGGTATGATTGAAATTTGAAATCCTTTTTGACAGTGGTCTTAAACTAGTTTTCTCCGTTTGTTGGAATTTATGTCACCTCGACTATAAGAGCCTCAACCACCTAGAATTCTTCCTTGCCTATCACAGCCTTACTACCGTCAAATGTGAGGGAAAACGCTTTGGCCACTTGTTGATGAGAACCCTGTAGCTTTTTACAGAAATTATAGCAGCCGACATTCTTGAAAAATTGACATACCTCGGGGTTTCTCTCCAGGTAGCAGATGTCGCTCAATTCCTTTCTCAGGACCGCTCCTCCTCCTTTCTTCATCGGTAACCTGCTCGTTGGTGCCTGCTGCTCAAATTGGGACTGAGGGAGAGACGGGGAAATAGGGATAAAAAGAACTCAATCGACATGGTGAGTGCGAAAACAGAAAGGTGGTGTGGCTTTATGGGAGCTGAATCCGAGGGTATGAAAAGGTGGATAATCATGAGGGCATAATGATGGCCACTGCGGCATGATTGCACCGGGGAACGAATTTTTAGAAATGTTGTTATGTGGATGGGAAACAATGTATGTCTGGTCAGAGTTATGGTGATGGCGTAAAAGGCCCTTTCGGCAGCTAGGACATGATGGATTCCATGAATTATGACCAAACCACCGATTTGAAGTGCCTTTCGATCAACGCCAACTCCTTTTCGGCAACCGATAATCTTCCGTTTAACCTGGTATACCACCGAAAAATGACTTTTTCCAACACTTTTTGTTTTCGGCCGCTGTAGATAATCCATCCCATTTGATGGCAAGCTGCGGAAAGTATGACTAACATTCGGTGGCTAATGAACACCGTCTTGTTCGCCCAAGCCCCTGAAATGACCTCACGGATTGTGAAAATGACTTTTTGTTTTCGGCAGCTAAGGAAGGTTCCAAACTTGCACCACGAACTGCAGAAAACATTTACCTTTCGGTGGCTAATGAACACCGTCGTGTTCGCCCAAGCCACTGAAACTTCCCCACAACTTACGCTGTGATTTTACCCTTTCGGTAGCTGTAGCGTATTTTCTTTCACATGATAAACCACCGAAAATAGGGTTTTCGATATCTAACAAACCATTGCCAGGCCCGCCTAAGCTATCGAAACTTGAAATTTTCCTTTTGAAGGAGAGCTAGCTTTGAATAGTTATTTCAGACTTCGTTACCTTCTTCAACCTATCAGATTGGAACTTAAACAAACGCAAAAAAAATAAAATTAAAGACTTCCTATCACCTAGACACCATGACTAGTCTATGCTTATTGAGGAGATAACAGAGTCCTCATCATCATCAGTGTAGTTTTCATTGCACAAGTAACTATCAACCATATGTCAAATTGAGTTTAATTGAGTGTGGTAGGTGTAACTGGCACATGGAGGCACTAACTGAATGAAGGAGGATCAGTGGAGGGCACATGAGGAGCTAACTGGAGTCAGAATGGGCAGTCTAGTCTCACTGGAGGTCCATCTGAGTGATACAGTCAATTGAGAGTCAGTCTAGCCTTAAATAAAGGAAAGAACTAAAGATAACTCAAATAACTAAAGTATAACTGAATGGTAGGTGAGAAAGGGAGCCTAGTATGCATGCAATTGCATGCAGGGTGCACTAAGCACTAGGAGGGATAAAAATGATTAGTGAGAAGCTCCCGGGGCTAGCTAACTGAGGGCTAGGTGTTGGGACTGATGATTGGGATGCATGCATGCATGCAAAATCATGACTACATGCAAAATGCATGCATGACTGAGAATGAAAAAATGGATAATGCTGGTAGGACTAGGATGGAGTATAGGAATATCCCAATAGATCTAAAACCAATTTAAAGAAAATCTGGAAATAAATGACAATTTGGGCTATTTTTAGTGGTTTTGGGAGGGAAATTGCCAATCTAAAGATCTTAACCCAAACTCTTCCAAAGTTTTCATAGTTAGTGATAAACTGATATTAAAATATTTAGAAGCCTTAATAAGGTCTGCAAATGCAAAAATATAGGCACCAAACAGCCCCAAAACAAAGAGATCTCAAAACTAGTTCATAAATCATGCAAATTTGAAACAAGGAGGCTTTGAAGCTTACAAAAGTTTGAAAATATCCCAAATTTTTGGCTAAGGAGGATCAAAATGAGGTTTGCACTTTGATATCAGGGATTCCTAATCCCATACAAGAATAAAAGATCACAAAAGCAAAGGCAAGAGGGAAGAATTGGGCGCAAATCTCAAGAAAAACTTTCAACGCACTCTCTAGCAAAGGAGGGTGATATCTAGCTTCATCTTTGAAGTTTTTGAGAGTGTAGGAGTGGATCTAGGTCGGTTTTGAGCCTATAAACTTGAAACGTAGGTTATTGAAGGGATATTAAGGCATTCTTAGAGTAGATTTGAAAGGTTAGAAGGCAAAAAATGAATAATGTTTTATGAAAAACCCTTCAATGGACTCTCTATCAAAGGAGGGCGAGATCTAGCTTCATTTTTGAAGTTTTTGAGAGTGTAAGAGTGGATCTAGGTCAGTTCCGAGCCTATAAAAATGCAACATAGGTTCTTGAAGGGATATTAAGGAAAATATGGAGTAGATCTGAAAGGTTAGAACACCAAAAATGAAGAAATTTTTAAGACAAATAAGAAAATTTCAAGAAAAATCCCTAGTATGGTTGCCAATCTAATAATAGATTTTAAGGTAGTGTTAGATCTACTTTAAAAAATCTATATTAATATGAAGGAGGTGAATCTTCAATGTCAGAAATACACAATCATTTATCATCCCCTAACATATTTAAAATCATGAATTAGAAGAGAATTGAATTGTTTCATATTATGCTAAAGAAGAAGATACATACTTGAAATCTAGCTTGATGTGCATCCCTTCTCCTTTGCCATGAGATATACTTTTTCCACCCTTTCTTTTTATGAATATGCCAAGCTTTCCAATCCTCCAAATCTCTCCAGCATGCCTTTTCTCTTCCTTTTGCCTCCTCTTACCATGCCCCAAATGCCTTTGTTTTATAGCATTAGGAAATGGGCTCTCAAGTTTCTCTTTTCAATGTGGGATTATCCCGTTTCTTGTTTTTTTATTATTTTTGATCAAAAACCCACTTTACATACTATTTTATGTAGATGTATATGTAACTTCAGAATGTATTTCATCTATGTATTTCATATATATTTATTGTACCCTTATTAGAGATGTGTTATTCCTCTATAAGGAAGTGTCGTCATGTGGATTGACAAGTGTCGCAAGTGTGTGTACTTGCCGATGGGTTATTAGACCACCATGTGTGGGGTCGGACCTGAAATATATATTATATTTTAGATGTACCTAGCTAGACAAGTCGGCGCCATAAGGTCACTGGGAAAACAGGTTGGTATAAAAAGAGATCAGGAGATCTCTATTTAGATCATTTGGAAAGTCATCTCTCTCTCACTCAGAAAGTGGCGCACTAGTGAGGATGAGGATCATCTGCTTCTAGGAGAATATCTCAAGTGTATTTTGGTTGTACTTTGGTTGATCCATTTCTCTCTCTATCTCTGAGGAAGTTGTGGGGTTTTTCACCTTAGGGTTTTCCCCACGGAAACTCTGTGTCTCTTGTCTCTCATGCTTTTGATTCTTGTGATGCTTGTCATGCTTATTGTGATTGTTATGCATTGATATACTGTATATGTTATTCTCTCAGTGAAGATCCTAGAGTATTGTGAATTAATGCTCAAAATTTAACATGGGATCAGAGCTAACCTAAAAAGAAGACATTTTGCAGTGACGAAAACTTGAGTTCTTGTTTATTGGGTTTCTCTCCACAGATTTTTGAAAAGCAGTATAGTAGATTGACTCTACTCATCAAGGCGAATCTGTCTGTCCAATCAGAATTCAATTGTGAGAATTTTTATATTTGGCCCTAAACATTAGGGTTTCCACAAAAATAGGAATTTATGAAATCTGAAGACATAGCTGGAAGCTCCTTGCAAAAATCGAAGTTTAGAGCTTTGGATCGAGATTTTTGGCTGGGTAGATCTCCGGGAAACTCAAACCCTAATTTAGGGCTCTCCCTAGTGAACCTGAGAGGACAAAAAGGCCAATCTGAAGGCTAAAGCTTTGCTGATCTCAAAATATGAATACACTAGGCTGATCAGCTCATCAAGGCGCATCTTTCTATCCTTTCAGAAATTTGAAATTCACATTTTGAATTTTTAGGGTTTTTCCGACAAACCCTAATCCGGGACCAGATCCAGTTTTCAACATTTCAAGTGGTAAGACCTAAATATTTTCTATTTGCATTTGAAGTACTCTTTAAGATGTCTCACCACACCAAGCTTGAGGATAAGCTTGAAGGAGCTAATAAATTCCGAGCTTGGAAGTATAGGATTTGGTTAATCCTCGAAGAGAATGAGTTGAACTCATATGTAAAAGAAGACATCCCTATCCCAGAGGATGAAGAGGCTAAGGTATTGCATAAGAAAAAGTTGGTCAAGGCAAAGAGAATCATTGTTGATTCTATCAAAGACCATCTCATACTCCATGTGTCTTCTCTAAAGACACCCAACGAGATGTTTGACTCTTTGACCAAGCTATTTGAAGGGAAGAACATAAATAGGAAGATGACCTTGCGAAACCAATTGAAAGGGGTAAAGTTTCATAATGGAGAAACCATTCAATCTTATTTTTCAAGGGTCTCCCAGATCAAGGAACAACTAGAAGCGGTGGATGAAATGGTGGAGAATGGTGAAGTGGTGATGACCACTCTAAATGGTCTACCCAGGTCATGGGATTCCTTTATTCAAGGAATTTGTGTAAGGAAGAAGTTGATCTCCTTAAACATATTACGGGAAGAATGCTCTCAAGAAGAAGCTAGGCTTGTGGCCCGAGAAGAAAATATGGGAAATGAAGATCAAGCTCTCACAACACATGCCAAGAAAGGAAAGTCCAAGAAGGAATCATCTCATAACAGGAGATTCTCACACCACCATTATCATAAAGATAAGAAAGATCTCAGATGCTTCAATTGCAATGAGAAGGGACACTTTGCTTCAGATTGTCCCGAGAAGAAGAAAGACAACAACAACAACTTCAATAAGAAGAAGAAGAATAAAAAAAGAAGATATCATGCTCATGCTACCGAAGATGATGAACCCCCAAAGAAGAAGGCTAGGGAAGAAAGTGATAGTGATGATGACTCATCAAGTGAATAAGAATATGTTCTAATTTATGCTCTCACAGGTACTATCTCCCATGGTTGTAATGATTGGTTGATTCATAGTGGGGATTCCAAACACATGACTGGGTTTAAGGAATCTTTTTTGAATCTATCTGAACATGAATCGCCCCATAAGGTGAAACTTGGGGATGATTATCAATACCCAATCAAAGCAAGTGGTGAAGCCTCCTACAACCTAGATTCTGGAAAATCTTTTAACATGAAAGAAGTCCTTTATGTACCTGGGCTCAAGAAGAAATTACTCTCCATCTTTGCATTGGATGCAAAAGGTATGAGGGTTGCATTTGTGGATGGCCAAGTCCTAATGTGGCCAAAGGGAAAGAACATAGATGATGCAGTAGTGATTGGAGAGCAAGAGGGAGGTTTGTATAAATTGAAGGGACAACTTGAACATGCCATGGTACATGAATCCATGGAGCCAAGTGAACTTTGGCATAGAAGACTTGCTCATATGCACTATAGGGCACTTCCAATTGCAAGCAAGGCTATAGAGGGTCTTCCTGAAATCAAGACCAAACATGAAGGTGTTTGCAAAGGATGTGCAAAAGGTAAGAACATTAAGAAGGATTTCCCAAGCAGTGAAAGCAAGGCAAAAGACATCCTGGAAATCATCCACTCAGATGTATGTGGTCCTATGTCATCCAGTTCTCTGAGTGGGTATGTTTACTATGTCTCATTTATTGATGACTTCTCCAGGAAGACTTGGGTATACTTCTTGAAGAACAAAGATGAGGTGTTTGATAAATTCAAGGAATTCAAAACCTTGATGGAGAATCAAACTGACAAGAAGATCAAAACATTCAGATCCGACAATGGTGGAGAATTCACCTCAGGTGACTTCAAGAAGCTTTGTAGTGATTCAGGGATTAAGAGGGAGTTGACTGCTCCTTATAATCCTCAACAGAATGGAGTTGCAGAAAGGAAGAACAGAACAATCATGGAAGCAGCAAGGGAAATGTTGCATGACTAGGATCTACCTATGCATCTATGGGCAGAAGCAGCTAGAACAGCTGTATATGTGCAAAACAGAACACCCCAAAAGATATTGGAGAACAAGACACCAGAAGAAGTCTTTTCTGGTAAGAAACCTGAACTCAGCCATCTCATAATATTTGGTTGTCTAGTATACACTCATGTCCCAAAGGAAAAGAGGACCAAACTAGATCCTTCAGGAAAGAAGGGTATCTTTGTGGGTTACAGTGAAAGATGGAAGGCTTACAGTATATACTTTCCAGGGTTCAAGAAGATTGATGTCAACATGGATGTAACATTTGATGAAAACTCAACATTCATCAAATCAAGGAAGGCACCTATCGAAGTTTATGAAGAACCTAAGGAAACTAGATTTCAAGACACTACCATGACTGAAGCAGTTCCATAAGTTGTTCGTGAGTTTGGAGATCCGCAAGAACCTGTAGATCCACCCCATGAGGATAACTCTCACAATAGGAAACCTGCATGGGCTAGAGAGCTCATTCAAGATGCAGAAAGATTTTGCATTCCAGAAGAAGAACACATAGCAAAGAAGAGAACCAGATCACATACCAGCTATGTTGCTTTACTCTGTGACATTATGAACAAAGAGCCTTCCAGTTATGAAGAAGCAGCGGAAAAGAAAGAATGGAAGGATGCCATGGTTGAGGAATACCAATCAATAATGAAGAATGATGTTTGGGATGTTGTACCGAGACCTAAAGAGAAGTCTGTTGTGACTTCTAAATGGATCTACAAAATCAAGCATGTTGTAGATGGTAGTGTAGAGAAATACAAAGCAAGATTCATAGCTCGTGGCTTCTCTCAGAAAGAGGGAATAGATTATGAAGAAAATTTTGCACTTGTAGCCAGGTATACTTCCATCAGAACAATACTTGCCTTGGATGTAGCGATGAAATAGAAAATACACCAGATGGATGTCAAGACTACTTTCTTGAATGGTGTAGTTGAAGAGGAAGTATATGTGGAGCAGCCACTTGGTTTCAAAATACATGATAGGGATTCATATGTGTGCAGATTGAAGAAAGCCTTGTATGGCTTGAAACAAGCTCCCATAACTTGGTATTGTAGGATGGACAGTGTCCTATCTAGTTTGGGCTTTACCAAGAGTAAAGCGGATTCCAACATTTATTACAAGGTTGAGGAAGGGAATCCTGTGATTCTACTCCTGTATGTGGATGACTTATTTGTAATAGGAGATGACAGATTAATTGCAGATACTAAGAGAAAGTTTGATACTGAGTTCGATATGAAAGATTTGGGAATGATGCAGTATTTCCTAGGTATGGAGGAGTGGTAGAGTACATGTGGGATCTTCCTTGGTCAAGGGAAGTACACATAAGATATCCTGAAGAGATTCGGGATGATGGATTGCAAGGCCATGGCCACACCTATGGCATCGAATCTGAAGCTTCTATGTGATGCTTCATCTGAGCTGGTTGATGCCTCTATGTATCGTCAGATGATTGGGTCCTTGATGTACCTGACAAACATGAGACCCGATATTTGCTTTGCAGTGAACACATTGTGTCAGTTCCTGATAGATCCAAGGAGTGTTCATCTGGTTGCTGTAAAGCATGTTCTGAGGTACCTGGAGGGTACAGTGGATTATGGGCTCAAGTATGAGGCGAATCAAAAGTTTAACCTGCAGGGTTATGTTGATTCAAATTGGGTTGGCAGTGCTGCAGATAGGAAGAGCACATCTAGGTGCTACTTCAGTATGGGATCAGGTGTGATCTCTTGGTTTAGCAGGAAGCAGTCCTATGTAGCACTGAGTACAGCTGAGGCAGAGTATGTTGCAGCCTGTTCAGCTAGTTGTGAGGCAGTATGGCTACAGAAGCTACTGTCTGAATTATTTGATCTCCCGTTGGATGCTACTGGTATCTTCTGTGATAACCAGAGTTGTGTGAAGCTGTCCGAGAACCCAGTGTTTCATGACAGGTCGAAACACACAGAGATCAAATATCACTATATCAAGGATACGGTGTAGAGAGGAGCTGTGAATCTCCTGTATGTTGCGACGAACAAGCAGATTGTAGATGCACTGACAAAGCCACTAGCCAGGGTGAAGTTCGAGTACTTCAGAGAGAGGCTTGGTGTTCTTCGGATTGATGACACTTTGAGGAAGAATTGATGGACACATTTGCTGAAGCCATTCCAAGCATGTTAGAAGGAGGATCCTTCACATGGCTATGGATGTAAGCGCTGGATGATGAGCATCAAGATGATGTTCTGGTATGATCAGTTGGATCATTTTTATATGTATGTATGTATCCATCATGTTGGATGCTGGATATGATCAGTTGGATCATTTATATTTATATGTATGTATGCATCATGTTGGATGCTGGATATGATCAGTTGGATCATTTATATGTATGTACACATCATGTTGATGCTGGATATGATCAGTAGGATCATTTGTATGTATTTTGTATATGTATCATGTATTTGTATTTGTATCAGGTGGATACACTGTATGATCAGGTGGATCATGTATGATGATATGTATCAGGTAGATACTTGGTATGCATCAGGTAGATGCATTGTATGATCAGGATGATCATGGATGATGAGCTTCAGAATGTTGCTCCAGATGACATGCAGCAGGATGTTGTAGTGATGATGAGCAGGATGATGTATGGTGAGTATCAGGTTGATACTCTGTGGCCGTGGAACAGGTTGTGCACATAAACATGTAATTTGTGCCCTGGGAGATTTGTAGATAGTCTTTCGAGGTTTTTCCTATGGCATGTAATTTATACCCTGGGATATCTGGCAAATGCTCTTTCGAGGTTTTGCTTGGGAGGACATATAATTTGTGCCCTGGGAGATCTATAGATAGTCTTTCGAGGTTTTTCCTATGGCATGTAATTTGTGCCCTAGGATATCTAGAAGATGCTCTTTCGAGGTTTTGTCCTATGGCATGTAATTTGTGCCATGGGAGATCTGATACGTTGAAGCATGTGCTCGTAATTAGTCCTGAGATGCTCTTTCGAGGTTTTTCCATGACCACATATAATTTGTGCCCTGGGAGATCCGATAGGTTGAGCCTTGTGCTCGTAATCAGTCTTTGGATTCTCTTTCGAGGTTTTGTGGTGACCACGTGTAATTTGTTTCCTAGGAGATCCGATAGGTTGAGACTTGTGCTCGTAATCAGTCCTGGGATTCTCTTTCGAGGTTTTGTGGTGGGGTGACATGTAATAAGTCCTGGAGAGCTGGACAGGATGAAAAAGGCCTCAAATGCTCTTTAGGGTTCTTGCTAGTCAAGAGACTCTTTTAAGGTTTTGTGACGCATGTAATAAGTCCTGAGATTTCCACAGTATGGCTAGTGATGATGAAGACCTGTAGGTGGTGGGCCTACATCCAGTAGGAAAAAGGACTGGCTCTGTAGAACTTCCTATGACGAGTAGAGTCAGATATTGGTTGAGATAGCAGCAGAAGTGACGACGATGATGACGATGCATCGATGAAGATGATCCCGAGAAGAAGAATTGTCTAGCAGATCTGTGTCGAGAAATACCTTCCTAGTTAAGAGGAAGTGTTGATTTATATGTAACTTCGGAATGTATTTCATCTATGTATTTCATATATATTTATTGTACCCTTATTAGATATGTGTTATTCCTCTATAAGGAAGTGTCGTCATGTGGATTGACAAGTGTCGCAAGTGTGTGTACTTGCCGATGGGTTATTAGACCACAATGTGTGGGGTCGGCCTTGAAATATATATTATATTGTGGATGTACCTAGCTAGACAAGTCGGCCCCACAAGGTCACTGGGAAAACAGGTTAGTATAAAAAGAGATCAGGAGATCTCTATTTAGATCATTCGAAAAGTCATCTCTCTCTCACTCAGAAAGTGGTGCACTAGTGAGGAGGAGGATCATCTGCTTCTAGGAGAGTATCTCAAGTGTATTTTGGTTGAGCCATTGCTCTCTCTATCTCTGAGGAAGTTGTGGGGTTTTTCACCTTAGGGTTTTCCCCACAGAAACTCTGTGTCTCTTATCTCTCATGCTTTTGATTCTTATGATGCTTGTGGTTCTTATTGTGATTGTTATGCATTGATATATTGTATATGTTATTCTCTCAGTGAAGATCCTAGAGTATTGTGAATTAATGCTCAAAATTTAACATTTTAGGCTTTTGTCACAACTTTAGCATATTTAAGAATAATTAATGCACTTTTGTGCATTTATTATCACTATTTGATTGGTGGAGCTTAGATTTGAGCCTTTAATGAGTAGTTCAATCATTGATCCTTGTCTCCTTAGGGTACCTCTTTCTTCACTCAATCTTTCTGATTGTGGATGTAGTGATTATATAAGAGAGGACTTGTTCTCTTGTGTAGTTTTCTTCTGTCTTCATCTTGCGGGTGCATAGTACAATATGATTCTTCCCCTCACTAGGTTAAGGGTTTTAATTTGATTGTTAACACAAAGGAGGGAGCTCATACTCCGAGGAAGGGAAGTACACCAAGAATGACCAAAGGATTGTAAGTACTATATTCTTCTTAGTAATTAATATAAATCAATTCACTTCCCCCTGATATATGTATTATGTGTTTTTGGAGTGATGAATATATTAGTTTATTTGTGTGTAGGTGTGTTAGCAAGACTTAGGAGAAAGAAATAGAATACAAGGATCCAATATCAACAAATCTGTTGGAAAAATTTCATTAATAAGGTGCACTTTACTTCTCAAAAAATTGTTTTGCTTATCATGCATGTAGAATCTAAGGAAAGTTAGAAGTAATTTCTTTTCTTTATCTGTCGTTGAACCTAACCCATTCACTAGGGAAATCAATTTGCTTGTTATAATTGTGATGCTTTCCCTCACAACAAGGGGGAGTGATGTGTTATGTAGAAATGGAGTTCAATGAATTTGGTCCTTGGTGATGTCATGAAGATGCACTTGAAGTGGTGAGTTTGGCTTAATATTTAGTTGGAAGGTACCATTATAGGAATATTGGTGATAAATATCTAAAGGAGTGGTTTACTATGTTTGAAATCAGATCACAGGATGATCATAATATTGAATAACACCTCCCACACAAATTGATAGTCTAGAATTGTCAAGAACACTCAAAATCAGACTCAGAATTATGCACAATATTAAACTGTATTAGCATAAATGTACATCATCCAACCATGTACCATCAAGTGGCTTCAAATATATATAATTACATCAAAAAATAGAAATGCTTTGGATGCACTCGAATAGCTCACAAAAAACAGGCTTACTAAAATAGCTAAAACCCCCCAAGGTAGAAACATCCATCTCCAACTCAACCATAAAGCTCACGAATTGTCCAAACTGATTTTGGAAGGTGATGTAGGATGGAATTAGAAAAATATGGTAGCTTTTGGAGTGAAAAGGAGGAAAGGTGTATTGGCCACAAAAACAAGTAGTTGCCAAAACCTCTAGAGTGCCTAGCTTTTACATTATCTATGAAAAGCAGAAAAAGCATTGCAAAAGAAGGAAAGGTGCCTTTAACACTTAGAATAGCCAGAAACGAATCCGGGATGCTCAAGAATTTTCTAATGTGGATAAGGATGGCAAGTGGTGGACCAAGGAAGTCAACAAGTGGAGAAAAACATAGTAAAACTACCCATGAAAGTAATAAAAAGAGAAATAAATTATATCCTAAGTATTAAGTGGGTTTGAATGGTCTAACACTATGAAATGGGAGCTTTGTTTAGCTTAGTCACAATATTTTTACCTATTTTCTAGGGTATGGATAACTTTTATATTTCATTATGGTAGTTATTTAGAGAGATCTTGGATATCCATTGGGATTCTACTCCATTTTCCCTTAAGAGAAGAATCATTTTCTTTGATGTATGTTTGGATCATATATAGATTATTCTAGTATGGGTTAAAATCCCTAGTTTATCACTCAAATTTTGGTCTCTTGATTCCTTTAATAAAATTGGTAATTCTTTGAGGACTTATATTGAAGTAGATATGATCTTTCTAGATTTAAATTCGATGTCCACATCCTATATTTTGTTGGGATTAGACTTGCGAGAGTATTTAGTTGTTGAAATTATTTTGCAAAGAGGTTCTTTCACTCATAGTCAAGTCCTAGACTATGCTTTCTTTTTTTTAAGATGTGTATTGTGTCATAGTTATGGATATTTTTCCCTAGGTCACGATATAAAATTTATTAGGAAATTATGGGTGAAGAAGTATGGTTCAAATGATTTGGATAAGTAGGGTAGTGAAGAATCCCTTTTTAACATGCAGTATCCCTAGTTCAATAATACGGAGGATGATATGGAGAAAAGAGTGGTAAGTCTCTAAAGAGGGGTGATGATAAGTTGGAGGTTGTGGATTTTGGATTGTCCTTTGGAAATAACCCTCTTCCTTCTCATGATTCTAGTATAAAATCTCCATAGAATATTGGTAGGAAACATGACTCCATTCAACATGATGTGGTGCTTACAGATCATTTTAAATATGTTAATGATTCTCTTCCTTTTAATTTGGTTTATTTGGATAATAACATCCCATATTATGGGATTTGACCAAGTTTGAATGTGTTTAAGTTGAGGGGTAATCCTGGTTCTAAACAAAGTATGCAAAAATCAAGGGTGTGAGGGAAGGATTTTTCTACTTCTTTTGTTGGTTTTGGGGATGTTATAATGGGGGGGATTTTATTGATGATGCTCATATGTATGTAGGAATCAAATTTAGTTATAAATGGAATCGTTCTTCATGGAATACAGGGATGTTTCATTCGAGGGTAACTCTAGATATAATTTGAGACTCATGAAAGTTGGACCAAGAGGCTTAGACCATGGGGTCGAAGGGAGTTTGGGGATAGGAGAATGTGAAGAGTTTTTGGATTTGGGAGGGGGAATAAGTCCAACTTGGATATATATAAAACTAAGGAAAATATGAAGATAAATATAGACAAGCATATTTATATAAAGGGGGTTCTTAGAGTAGACCAAGCCCCCATGGTGGGTGGGTCATGATTTTCCTATCTTTAAATATTTAGGTTTTGGGAAACACCTTTAAAAAATAGGATTTGAAGAGGCTCATGGATGCCCATACTCTTTCCATTTTATTACTCAAGAGACTATGAGAGAAGTGTGTAATTTTGTCAATGATCTAGATAAGTTGTTTGGAATTTGGGAGTTTATCTTCATGATTATGTTGGTCATTCGAGGGGTTTGATTTATAGGGGGATGAGATGTTTTAGATGTTCTAATACTTTGTCTTTTGATGCAATTCCGGGCATTTTTTTATACTTTGAGGAATTGGGGATGGAGCTCATTGTATTAAACATTTGTCCATAGTGTAAAAGAGTGGTATATTGGGATATAATTTGTTCTACGGGCTTGCTCGAGCAATGTGATGTGATTTTAAGGGGAGATATAAATTTCACCTTGAATAGGCTACATATTTAGGGATTTTTTTCTCATCCAACTTCATTATCTTATTACATTTTGAAGAAGTTGGAAGAAGTGGGATTTAGTGATGTTGAGCCTATGCAATTATATCCCACATGGAGGAATATGAGGGTATGAGGAGACATGTTTTCTAAGATATTTGATAGATTCCTTATGGTTTAACACTTTTCTATTTATCAATATAAGACAAAGTAGTGGGTTGGAATTGGAGGCAATTCTCACTATTTTCTTGTTCTACAAGAGATGGAAATACCGGGGGAAAAGACCATTAGTCCATTCAAATTTATCTTGGTTGGAGGAGGAATATTTTATTAGTCTCATCAAGCAAAAGAGAGTCCCTTATAATGGTTCTCTAAGTTAGGGAGACAACCTATATTCAACTTGAAACAAATATTGAGAGGGTCAAACAAGCCACAATATAGTGGGCCCATTAAATTAAAGAGTTTGAGGAATGTTCAATGAAAATGATATAATATGTAAGGAGTCTATACTAGAGGAATTGTATAATAGGGAGCTCATAGGGTTCCCTAATGAATCCTACGATATTGAATTTAAATCTTTGGAACAAAAGAAGATGAATTTATTTGCAGACATGGAGGATACTTGGAGGTCTAATAGTAAGGCTTTATGGATCTCAAAGGGTGATGAGAATATAAAGTAATTTCATCAATAGACTATGGTGGTTCATTACAAAGAAATACATAAAGAAGGTAGGGATACAATAGACGAGGTTCTAAAAATGACTTCTTTTCTCCTCGAATTTCTAAATGAATAAGATGACATGAGGCTCTTCCAGGAGGTTCCAAAAGATGAGGTTCATGAGGTTCTTCATAGTTCTAAAAAGAAGGGTCTTGGTATAAATAGGTGGGCTATTGGATTCTTCTAGGGATTATATGAGACCATTGACAATGATCTAATAGGGGTCATTGAGGATCTGAGATCTTTGGGGAAAATGTTAGCTGCATTCAACACTACCTTCATTACTCTTATTCTAAAGTTAGTTAATCTTAGTTCTTTTGAATAATATAAGCCCATTTCTTTATGTATTTGTATTTACAAATAATAGCCAAAATTATAGTTGTGAGGGTGAAAAGGCTATTATCTAATTTGATTTCAAGTCTGAAATTTGGTTTCTTTCCAGGAAGGAAAAATCATGAAGTAATAGGAGTAGCCTAGGATGAATTACATTTGATAAAATCCAAGAAGTTATCAATCATGGTGGTGAAATTATATTTTTATAAAGTTTATGATTGAGCTAGTTTATCGTGTTTGAGAATAATGATGCTACATATTGGGTTTTGAGTTCATTTTTTAAATTAGGTTATGAGTTATGTTTCCTCTATGTTTTTTGTTGTTCTTATCAATGGATATACTTTGGGTTTTTTAAGGCCAGGTATTGGTCTAAGGAAAGGATGTCCTTTATTTCTTATTGTTATATAGGGTTGAGTAGGGAATTCCTTAAGGCCAAAAGGATAGGTTCCTTTAGAGGTATAAATATTGAAAGGTCAATTTTCTTATCCCATATTCCTTTTATAGATGACATATTACTATTCTTTGATGGGTCTACAAGTGATTCCTTAAATATTAATGAGATTTTAGATTTGTATGTGATACTATTAGATTGAAGGTCAAAGTCCACTATAGATTTCTCTGTGGTTAATGATGATGCTTCTAGGGTTCTCCCTTAGATGTTTCCCTTTCAACAAATTTATTTTCAGGATGGTTTAAAGTATTTGGATTTTTTTCTCAAACCTAATGGATATGGGATCAAAGGTTGGAATTGGTCATTGCAAAGGTGTTTAAGATATTATTTTTTGGTGTAATAGATGGTTGTCCAAGGGGAAGGCCCACCCTAGCCATATATGTATTAGAATCCATTCGGGTTTTTGGATGTCTTTAGCTTTCATCCCTAAAAGAATTTTATAGAGGACTATGACAATTAGTTTTAGATTCCCGTTCTCTAGGAATATGGAAAACGAGGGAATCAATTAGGTTAAATGGTAGTAAATTACTATTGCTAACAAGATGGGAGGGTGGGGTCTAAAAAAATTCCACTTGTTTGGTAGGGCTTTGGATGATAAATGTGTATATAGATTGGTTTTAGGTAAAGGTATTTGTTACTGGATGGTTTCTCAAACATACATTGAGCATAAATCAATGGGAAACTAGATTAGGAACCCTGCAAAAAGTTTCCATATTGTTTCTACCATTTGGAAGGTTGTAGTACTAGATTTTCCCTTAGTAGGGAAGTGACTTAGTTGGAAAATGGGGAATGGGAAAATAATGAGGATAGGTGGATACCCTAGGGTTGGAAGTGAGGAGGGGTATATGTTGTTAGATTTGTTTCTTAATATACTCCATGTAAATGAGATATTCTACTTGAATCAAGTAGCTTATCGATAATTGTATACTATTTGGAAGCATGAATGGATACCTATTGGCATGATTGGTTTAAGTGGAAGGGATGAAGTGGATTGGGAAAATTATATTGAAAAAATGATTCTCAAATTATGTGAGGATCAAGTAAGTGAATGATGAATTGAATTGGTTAAAAAATACCTCTAGGGAATGTATACTCCCAAGGTGGACTACTAGACTTATGTGACATTGATGGGATAAGTGATCTTGTATGGAGGTGGAAAGTCATTTGGAAATTCAAGTGTCCTCTAAAGTCTCATATTTTTATGTGGCATAGTCTTAGGATGAAGGCTATCACTTGGATATGTTTTAAAAAAAATAGAAATGGTCCTAGTAGGTTCCCCCTATGTAAAGATAATGCTAAAACTATAATACATATATCGATGATATGTGCATATTCGACTCAAGTATGGAAGGAGGTTGAAAGTATCGTTGGTTTAAGGAATGTTTTTTTTTTCGGGGTGGGGGGAAGTTTAGGGGGAGATTTGATATCCTAGTGCTCCAATTATTCTTTAATTTTTTTAAAGGATATCCATCTAATTAAATCTTGGGGAATTTAGATTACTAATAATGAAAACATATTTGAATATAGGCATATAAATCCTATTCAATTTTTTGTGTAAAGTCTATCATAGATAGTTGCAAATAGATTTCAAAAGAGAAACCTTGAAGGAAATTTCTATAAAGCATATAGATAAAAGTAGAGCCTGAGCTTACATTGATAAGGGCATGCCAAGGGGATCCTCCTATACTTGGGATGGGTAGTCCTTTATTTGATCGATGCTAATATTTTTAAATTCAAAGTAGGGATGGGTAGAGGTTCCATTAATTTTTTTGAACTAATGGCTTTCAAATTATTTCTTATGATCTTTGTTGACAAATGTGCTTCAAAATTTGGTGTCTCATTAGTGGTGATCAACTAGATGTTGGGTTTAGCAATTTGGAAATGATTTATTGAGGATTATATACGATGAGATTCATAATTTCAAATATACATTTAACTTAATTTGATTTCATTATGTATACAAGGAAATATATGAGGACACATGGCATTTCCAAATATGGATGGCAGTTCCTCCTAGGCTTGTGGCGTGTTCATGAGCTCTTGGAGGGACAAATATCTAATTTTATTATCACTTCCTTATAACTATTAGCTAGTGGCAATGTTGATTTATACTAGCTATGTTTAATGGTATAATGAGGGTATTATGTGGATATTGTGATGGTCCCTTTTAGCTATATTTAGGAGCCTTATTTTGAATTAGTAAATGAATAGTGATACAAATATATTAGAGGATAGGATATTACTATGATTTGAACTTATTTATGAGCTTTATGTGCCTATTTTCTTTCTTGGACAATCAAGTGGTTGTGATGAGTTGGTATTTTGATCTTTTTGGGTATGGGATTCCTTCAATGGAATCTTGAAATGCTATAAACATCCACATAAAGCAATTTTTTCTTTTCAAGGGAAAAATATTTTATTATATAATATATTATTATTGTATATTGTATTATACTTCCAGTATTATTATATATTAACAATACATTATTTATTGTATATATATGTCTATATATATGTTGGGTATGTTGTATTCTTTCCATGTAAACAAATAGTCAAGTTGATGGTCAACTGGTTAAATAGTTGACTGGAATTGAAGTTGACATATGGTGGAAGTCTGGTCGACTAGTCGATGACCGCGACTGGTCGGCGGGAATAAACTGGGAATGAGATTGATGAACACTTGGACGATACAAATTTCAATGGGTCGTTGACTAAGGCTTACTCAGTCAATTCAACTGTAACGAATAAATTGTATTTAGTTAAGAAGTTATGGACTGCGATTAATGGAGCAGTTAGTTGTAACTAACTTGGGTATCACGAGCTCGTGTGTATGTTGCGTCTATAAATATGATGTAATGGAAAAATACTAAACCTAATATTGGAATGAGTGAAAAATAAGAGTGTAGAAAATTCAGGCTATTGCGATCTAGTAAATCACAATTGTAAACATCGATTACAAGTGTTGTTAGAGTCATTATGCATAAGCAATAGAAAAGGTATTGAAATCCTTGACAATATGTATATGCATATGTATATATGTATATATATGGATACATTATATATATATATATATATATGAAATTACATTTTTTTTCTTTATGGGAGAAAAAGATAATCTATTATATAATACATTATATTATCATTATATACTATATTGTACTTCCAATATTTTATTTTATTTTTGTATGCAAATATAACTATATTATATTAAACAAAAGGAGATAAGAGAGTGTCATGGCTGGTTGCCACAAGGGAAACCCAAACAAAATATCACCATATTAGTCTTTGAGGAACATAGTTCTAGACTGCCAATTCAAATACCCCTAGTCCTAGCTAATAAATGCACAAAATTGTAACTACTATCATTAAACAAAAAATTGAAATTGCTAAGGAAAAAAAACCAAATTATACATGAAACAAACAATGGAGATATATATTCATTATCATAGATAAAATTTAGAGGAACCTTAGAAGTAGAATATGAAGGGATGTCATACTCTATTGCATTTTTTGTCCCAGAATTTTTACCTACGATATCTTTATAAAACCGATTATGTTGGGCTTACATTTGACTGTATTTCTCTCTCACTTCATTCATTTGGAGAAGAATCTCCTTCCTTTTCTCTTCATTCTCTAGATGTGCCTTGCCAAGCAACGATTTAATTTCCCAGTATAGCCAAAGTATTCTGAAAAATTTTGTGTTCTGATTTATACAATTTCCCACGTCTGAGGGACAAGGGGGGATATCCTGATATATTTCTTCTTCCTTAATCACTTCCCACTCCTACTCCACCCACTACTCGACCCTTTCATTTTCCCTTTGAATTATAGTCAGAGTTTGATGGAGGAAATGATTTCTTGCATCCTCTACCTCCTGCATCATCCAAGGACGATGGCTAAGACATTCCCCTTGATGATTCCCCCTGTTCTCTATTAGATTTTCCAGGTTAACCATGGTGTGTATAAAACCCTATAGACTACTGCAAAATCCAATATTGGACATCCACTATTGAGCGCTTCTCTCACTCTTGTCGTAGAGCACTCACTACTCAATACCTTGTGGAAGACCATGAAACATAAATTTTGACACTGAATTTCCTTGAATAAAGGTGGAAAGAACTACTATTCCAAGAGATGATTTGTATATATGATGTTCAAAGTCACCATCATTTCCATTTTCCCCTTGTGTCGATGTGAACATCCATTTTTCCTTCATTGGCATACCCAGAAGTCAACCTACAAGGGACACAACGTAATGATCATGGTGAGAGCCACCATGGGATAACCATCCCAAAACTTCTGCATGTGAGTGTTTTAACCACATTGACCCTCCCTCTAGGTGGAAACTTCCTTGTTGTCATGTTGTGTCATCATAATGAGCATGGGTAGTATCTATAGGGTTCACCTCCTCAACCATTTGCATTTTTCGTTAATTGTCAATCCATCACCTGACTTGGGGATATTATACTTCCATTATTATGATATATTAACAATACATTATTTATTGTGTGTGTGTGTGTGTGTCCGTGTATGTGCCAGCCTCCCATTTCCCCCCTTTTCCAGCATTACAATCTTACTTTTTGATCTTTTTGCCTCCTCCATATGTTTATATTTCTTTCTATGTGATCATACTTGCCACCCCTTTTGGTACTTATCATCCAGTCCTCATTCAACAACCAAAAAGAGGCAAAAGTTGTTATATTTTGAATAGATTCTTTATGCTTTGGTGAACTAAAATTATTTTAGGATTAACCATGCCTTTTGAGTAGATATCCATTTCAGTATTCACTTCGACATTGGTCAACATAAGTCAAAGGAATTCCAAGAAAGTACAAGCATGCAATTTTCAGTGGAAGGACCTGATCTCCAGCTGTCATTTGATGCAATTATGCCAAGAGGAATTGATTCCAGTCATGTGATCCAAATACACTCAGAATAAGAGTCACAGAAGTGTAACGGTCTGGTTTCATTAAATGAGGGTGGTTATACACTTGCAACGATCTTACGATTTATCCCTTGATGAAACTCTTGACTCATTAGTTGTGATTAGGAATGCTTGTTTACTATTTTTAAACCTAGAGACCTATATATATGTATAATCGATGACTGGAAAGGGATCTAGACATTGTATTGTTATACTGTTGAACTTATCAGTCTTGGTCACAATTTTGATGCCTCTGTAATTCCAAAGTTACAATAATGTAAGTTGGTTCCATGATGCCCAGTGTCTTTTGCTAGTTATTGTGATATAATTATCCATAGATCCTTCACTAGCCGGGAGGTCCCATCGACTTGGGGAAGTGTTTCTTTACACTCTATTTCCTATTTCGTTGTTTATTATATTACTTTTATCTATTTATAATTCATGCGCAGGCTCACTTGTATACATATTTACTATCTTTTTCATGTTTATGCAACTAGCTGATTCTTCAGTTGTGAATTGTATAAATACTGTAGGTAATTCTACTATTTTTAGTAGTAAATATATTGTCATGGATACTCTATATTTTTAAATTTATAGATAGATTGTATTCAAAAAATTCTACGTATTGATGAATTGGTATGTAATCATCTTTTGTGAACATGTGTATGAAATTCTCTCGATGTGTTTCTAGTCTTTGACCATGAGCTTCCTCAGATAGATTAGGTATGTTAAGATTAGTTTTTATCATAGGCCCCATCTCCCTTTGGTTTTGTACCTGTGTAATTTTCATCATTATCAAAATTGTAGAGAGTTTAGAAGAATAGTGATTTCATGAATTACAATTTTGTTTTTCCCTGTCGGTGCTTTGAACATAGTTGATGAATATGCATGATCTTGGGACTGCAGGTAGTCTCTAGAAAGACCAGTAGATTATAGATACAAACACATATTAGACTATAGGACATTGAACATAGACATATAGTTTTGTATCCTTTTATAGGCTTTCATATAGAATTTGTGATCTTTGTTAGGTCTGTATATGTAATAGAGTAGTTTAAATATTGATACTCTATTTTCTTCTATAAGTAGTTTAGGTTAAATTATATTAGTTATTTGTACATCTTGTTAGTCCACTCCATTTCAAGGCTTGTATAATTTTCATGGGAGATAATAATTGTCTATATTAAGGTCAGTTAGGATGTTTAAGTTAACAATTCAGACGAACATTTGCACTCATCTCTTTGACTCTAGAATTTGTTTTTGTTACGTAGAAGTAGTTGTTCTTCCATTTTCAGTCTTTATTCCATTCATTGGTATTTTCCTTTTCAATCCAGTACTACTTTTAGTACTTGTTTACGCCCATAGTGTCCGCATAACCTATTTTAAATTTTTCACACATCTATACTATGCTCAAGTCATAACAAGACTGTTAAAGTTTTATTCTGTACAAAATCTCATCCTTAGGTCATCACAAAACTTTTATATTTAATATTTCACCCTAGGTCATCACAAAGCTATTATACTTTTAATATTTCATCTTTAGGTCATAACAAAGCTTTTATGTTTAAATGTTATAATTATGTACTAAATCTCATCTTCAGGTCATTACAAATCTTCTATATTTAACTTCAATACACTGTATAAAAATCTTTTTCGTTATTGGGATTAGTCAGTAGATTCCAGGTTTTAACTTTCCTTTTAAATAGGATGCACCTCTAGGAATTAGGAATCAATTGGTTAGTTGTTAGTTCTTTCACCAGTAGAAGGATTTTGTTTACCTGCACAAACAATGATTATACATCATAAGTCTACTAACCTTGGTTGATAACAAGATGACTAAGGTGAATTGTTGAAACATATAATGAGCCTGACAGTATGTATGCATGTATATTCATTTATTATTTGCACAATAATACAAACTTCTAATTATTATCTTTAACTTTTACATTGTAACTCTAGCTTAACCTAGCTTACAAAACAATATGATGTGGCATAAATGGCATGCATTATTATTTCATAATTTCCTGAGAAGACCCATTTTAGTATCAAATATCCTCTAATGTATGAACACAATGTAATATGAACATAGTGGAGAGGGGAATCTAAGTACTAGGGAGGATCTTACTATAGATATCATGTTTCAACTATGTATTGGACATTTTTTGGGAATGGTGAGGGAGATAAGGGGGATCGCAGGGTTGGGGGTAATATTTAGAGATCATTCACCATTGTTGATGGTCTTTATCACTTCTCTATTATTCCTGGTTGCATGCATATTTTTCTTACTTTCCCTAAGGTAGAATCTAATCCATTCAAGCTACTGAAAACTATGCTGCCTCTGGTGAAATATGATCATGATTATAATGAGGATTTTGAGAAGAAAAATGGATACCTTCGTAGTTCCTCGTTTCTCAATTTTTCCCTCTTCTCGACCTACCCCTTTGCATTGAGCTTCACCATGTGATCAAGATCTAGTGTGGGTAATGAATGATGAAGGTCTAGGAGAAATATTGTGAGTCCTTGGTTTGAAGGAGAAAATTAAGGCTGTTTAGAAAGTATTGTAAATGAAATGTTCCAAAGGCATGCAGTTAATATCAATTATACCGCAAGGACAAGTCAAAATGTGTCTTAGGATTCCAAGTATGGTTAGAAACATGCTCTAAAAATTTCATTTGATAATTCCAATCTAAAATTTACATGAGTTGTATGTGTTGAATCCCATCATTTACAAATATACACACCATGAGCTCATAAGTTATGGAGGATTCTTCCTTTCATTTAAAAACTTCAACATCATGAACCATTTTAAGGTTGCGATTGGAACAATGGTGGTGATCATGGTCATAGTTGACTTGGGAATGGCTATTGTGATCGATAGAGCTCTAGTTTACTTCTAGAGGAAAATGATAAGTAATCTCCTAGAATATGATGGTTTCCAATTCTCAAAATTATATTGCAAGATCACAACGTTTTAAATATGTGAGGTAAAAATAGAAATGTAGGGGACTGACCTTTCTTCATTGTTCATCATTACATGTCACAACAAAACCCAATTACCACCACTTACCACCACTATGAATTCATAAAGCCTTTCTTTCTCAAAAATATTCTTTTAAAGTTGATCTAGGAAACCTGACATTGAAGCTGCAAGGGAGTTCATACTTAGAAGAAGATGATAGAAATCCTTCTTGTCAAAAAAAATGGGTGAGATTGGGTTTCCATAGTAGCATTTGCACTTCCCAATGATCTTACCAATGGTATGGAGAATGACCACAAGTTCCATAAGGTGTGCTAAGGAAATGATTTATATAAAAATGAATTTTCAATTGATTCAAAGTAAATTAGAATGTTTATATTTTGTTATTCCATTTATTTATGTTTTAACACTATATTGGATTATGTAAGCCGAGTTTCCCCATATAGAAAAGAGCCATGGCTAAATCTACAACGCACCACAATAGACCCCTATGAGTACCTATGAATGTGTATGTGTGGTAGAGTGGTAATAAATGGTTTAAGATCAAAATTATTTAGCATTCCATTATTTCAAAGGGATGAAGATGTAAAAATTATTAGAGAAGCATGACACCAACATCATCACAAACCATTTTTTGGTTGGTTTAGCCACTGATGATGGAGGGTAAAATGCTATAAATCCTTCCATTGTGATTAATGGAGATGGTGTAGCTACTTCATAATATTGAAGTGATATGGTAGTGACATATGAAATATATAAAATATCATTAATCATCACATCACAATGGGTAGGATATTTTTTGCTACTATTGGTTTTGGACGACAATGATTTCAATAGGTGTCACTCCCTTAAAATACACATTCAGTGTAATTAGGAAATAACATTGCACAAATATATGTATTTTACAATTTAGTATGGGGATATGTGTTACTAGTGAGAGTGATGAGTTTAACATAACATCATAATGTATTTTGTAACGTATCCTCCCGCAGACCCCAATTCGAGGAAGGGAACATGATGCCAATCTGGGGCTTTTACATAAACTCAGCCCATTCATTAAATTCACAGCAATTAAAAATCAAATGTGTGCAGATGCAATTTAAAGCAAACATGCACAATGGAATAACATCATCCACACACATTACATGATGCCATTCAATTTAACACAGTCAACAAATTAATACATTTGCAGAAGTAATTACACATAAGAAAATACTCATCTTGATGTAATGTTGTCCCAAACAACTAGCTATGTCGTTGCAATGTTCCACCCAACCATAGGCCAGTTGTGTTCATCAATTCTCTCAGGAAAACTGCCACCCCCGAGATGGGCATGATTCTTACAAGGAAAAGGGGGCATTCATACTCATACACAGCCCAATAATCACTGCATCTAAGCCAAGCCAGTCCACATCTGGGTTTATTAGGCTAAATGTGAACCTTGGATGCTTGCACTCAAGCTCAAGCCAAAACAATGGATACCCATCTCAATCCCAACCTTCTCTTTGTTAAGATTTAATATGCTAAGACAGAAAATAGCAGCATTACATTCCATTTCACAATAATAGCATATATAGGATCATTGAAGAAACAACAAGCATAGCATAAACACAAGAGACATAGATTTATCCTGGGAAACCCTCATGGGGTAGAAAACCCAGTAAAGCTTCCTCAATATAGATGACCAGCAATATACAAAGATGCAAACCCTGAGCATAAGCTCCTCCTCCATCATAGAAGACCTCTCCTCCACAAGTGCGCTACTCTCAAGTGAGTGAGTGTGTAAAATGAGGAATACACCTCCTCTATTTATACACTACTCCGACTTATCTTTTACACAAAACATGTAGGCTCGTATTTAACCAATGGGTTAAATACCCCAATACAACTGACTGGGCCAACCCCTCTAGGGTGGTCTAATAACCCTTTGACCCACATAACACATACAGGGCCAACCCCCACTAGGGAAGTCTGATAACCCAAGTTACCACATTCCGACGGAGGAATAAACATCTCCGGATATACAATAAGATCTTCACGGAGGAATTCATCATCTCCAGAATAATAAAGTACAAATATAATATTCTTTGAAGTTACAATATCTCAACACTCCCCCTTAACGAGAAGGATATTATAATAGCATCTGCACGAGCAAGGAGTCGTCAACATCATACATGATACATCTATAAATCATTGGAAGATTTCTCAATCATCATCAGTAACTCAAGCAGTTACTGGAACATCAACATCTTCAGTACTGAGTCTTCATCTTATGCAGCACTCGAACAACAACATCAACATCTGGATCCTCACGATCATCAGCATCGTCATCATACGATCATCAACATCGGGATCATATCGATCTACAACATCTGGATCATCTCGATCTACAGCATCTGGATCATCACGATCTATAGCATCTGGATTATCTCGATCTACAACATCTGGATCATCTCGATCTACAACATCTGGATCATCACGATCTACAGCATCTGGATCATCTCGATCTACAGCATCTGGATCATCTCAATCTACAACATTTGGATCATCATCATCTAGATCAACACAATCAGCAGCATCGTCATCTAGATCAACACGATCAGCAGCATCGTCATCTAGATCAATACGATCAGCAACATCGTAATCTAAATCAACAGTATTAGTATCCACACCAATACAAGTATACACATCATCAATACAAGTATCCACACAATACAAGTATACACATCATCAATACAAGTATCCACACAATACAAGTATACATCATCAATACAAGTATTCACACAATACAAGTATACACATCATCAATACAAGTATCCACACAATACAAGTATACACATCATCAATACAAGTATTCACACAATACAAGTATATCAACAAAAACATGTATTCTCACTAATACATCTATCATAAAAAACATGTATTCTCACTAATACATCTATAATAAAAAACATGTATTCTCACTAATACATACCAGCATATCCTGCAACACACATGATCATATTACAAGATGATCAATCCTGCTCTCTTTAGGACATAGGTCCATGGATGATACAGTCCAGTCATGTACCTTTTGAACCGTGGTCCAAGGACGATCTAGTCCTACCATGTACCTTTTGAACCGAAGTCCAGGGACGATCCAGTCCTATCATGTACCTTTTGAACCGAGGTCTTGGGATGATCCAGTCCTATCATGTACCTTTTGAACCGAAGTCCAGGGACAATCCAGTCCTATCATGTACCTTTTGAACCAAAGTCCAGGGATGATCCAGTCCTATCATGTACCTTTTGAACCGAGGTCCAGGGATGATCCAGTCCTATCATGTACGTTTTGAACCGAAGTCCAGGGACGATCCAGTCCTATCATGTACCTTTTGAACCGAGGTCCAGGGATGATCCAGTCCTACCATGTACCTTTTGAACCGAAGTCCAGGGACGATCCAGTCCTATCATTCAATTCTCGGAGACCTCATGTCTACGGCTCAATTCATAGGACCAAAGTCTAAGGATGATCCAATCCCCTTACCTGTTCATTCAGGATTTTTATTCTCGGAGACATCTTGTCTACGGCTAAATTCACAGTACCAAAGTCCGAGGATGATCCAATCCCCTTACCCGTTCATTCAGGATTTTATTCTCGAAGACATCTTGTCTACGGCTCAATTCACAGGACCAAAGTCCGAGGATGATCCAATCCCCTTACCTATTCATTCAGGATTTTGTTCTCAGAGACATCTTGTCTACGACTTAATTCACAGGACTAATGTCCAAGGACGATACAATCCCCTTACCTGTTCATTCAGGATTTTGTTCTCAGAGACGTCTTCTCTACGACTCAATTTAGGATGATGCAATCCCATCATGTCCACCAAGGACTTCATTCTCGAAGACATACGTCTACGGCTCTCTTGAGGATGATGCAATCCTATCATGTCCACCAAGGACTTCATTCTCGAAGACATACATCTACGGCTCTATTTAGAACATGTGTTCAAGGATGATGCAATCCCCTTGTCACCTTAGACCCTGTCTAAGGATCATCCACCAACCTTTCTGTCGGCATTACTAATATAGGTATCCTCATCATCGACCTCACTGTCGATGCAGGAAATCTCATCATGAGTTATCACATCACTCCCCCTTTCGAGGAGGGTCCTTATGAACTATATTAAGTTTGTCTCGGGAAAATTTACGTGAGGTAGAGGTTTGGTTAGTACATCGTATCGGTAGAAGTTTGGTTAGTACATTGGTAACTTGTTACAAATTCAAACTTTCGTTTCCTTTCTGCACCATATCTTGGAAAACTAGATTCTCTGCCATCTTGATACAACTCTGTTTGTCACATAGGATCATAGTTGGGTCTATCTCTAAGTCAAACAATCCTGAAGCCATACTGCTTCATAACTTAGCAGAGAAAGCAGCCATATATTATGCTTGTGCTAACAACCACACTAGATTGTTTCCTACTAAACCACGAGATCATGGCTGATCCCAGACAATAACATCCTCTCGATGTGATCTTCCTATCTGATACACTTCCTTCCCAATCAACATCTGTGTATCCATCTGAAGTTATGATCTCCAAGATAATATAGATCAAAGTCTATTGTATCCTTTAGGTACCGTATCACATGATTTGCATCTTATCAGGTGAACACATCTAGTTTCCACTAGATATTGACTCAAGGTGTTCACAGCAAAGCATATATCTGACCTAGTATTTGTTAGACACATTAATGACTCATTATTTTGTCTGTATAGAGTTCGATCCACTAACTCTGATGAGTCATCTGCTAACACATCAAGTCCTTTTAATATTTCTCAGCATACTTTCCTTGGTTGAGAGAGATTCCTTCTGAGCCTTGCCATACTTCCAGACCTAGGAAGTAATGCATAAATCTGAGATCTTTCATTTTCATTTTTGCAGCCATCTTCTTCTTTCTTTTCATGATCTGTTTCTCATTCTTTGTCAGAAAGAGATCATCGTTATACAATAATGGTATCATATGTTCATCATCCACAACCTTAAGGTAAAGGTTAGGAACAACTTTACTTTTGGTAAAGCCCAAGCTTATCAAGAAATTGTCAATCATCATTCACACACTGCATTGAATGATCTTCTGCATATCTATCTGTGCCATCTCTCATTAGATGGGTCTACTGATATGGGCCTCAATATCATTTGAACTCTGTGGTGAGTTCCTTCTTGCATCCATGTCATCTGTGTATAGAAACAATATTCAACCTTGTATCAAAGGTTGAGATCCTCATCACCCATGGTGATCATTAAGCTCATCAATTGATTATCGATCCTGGGTACCCATACAGAACCTGATTCACACTTCTTCTTTAATTACATCATTAATAGAATGGTCTTATCTATCCACTTGGAGCAAACATCTTGTTATGATTCTCTTCCTCTTTCTAAGAGAATCTTCTAGCCATGATCCTTCTATATTTTGTTTGATTTGTAAATCTTCTTGTTGAACATCCATCACTTGTTCGATGTTCATCATTCTTCATGATCTTTCCTACAAAACAAAATTAGAACATGATTAGTAATACTTTATAATCATGAAGTCATGATAACCTATTATGCATACAGATATCATTTACATAGTTATGCAACTATCTTGACCAATACTTTGGCACAACACTTTCCCATATCCTGTATGCATACAGTGGCTATCTAGATGCCTTCCATCTCTACCAGAACATACTATCGAGAGTGTGCACAGCTCTTAGCATGTCAGCAAAGAGGTTTTATTCTAGACAAGCAACAATTGAATGTTTGTCCAACTTACCAATCATATGCATATTAGTAGTATATTGTTCAATGCTCTATGAATGTTTACATACAAGCAATATCATTTACTATTTCAAATAACAACTCAAATACTTATCTTTTATGTTTGTGTGGTTGCCTCCCGCTTGATCTTCTATATGTCTTTTGAACTTCTATTCAGTATGTACCACTGCTTAGTTATGTACAACATACCTAAACAATCTCTTCAATGATTTAGAGATCCTGAGCTAGAAACTGAACCTTCTTAAGTCATACCTGTCGAGACTTCTTGTAGTCTTCTTATGTAAGGCCTTAGCCTCAACTCCCCCTGAAACTTGATCTGGATCTTGATTAGGATGTGTCTTGCTAGCATACTTCAATTTTGAAATCTCCAAAATTTGACCCCTCAAAATTGCTTTCGAAACTTCTGGATCTTCTGGAAAGGAACCCGAACTAGGGTTTGATGAAGCCCACCCTTCTGTCCAATCAAAAGGTTCGATCCAAGGCTCTAAACTCTTATATTTCTGAGGATCTTCCAGCCGTGGTTACAGACTTCAAAAAATTCCAACTTTTGCTGAAGCCCTAATTTTCCATCTTTCCGATCAAAATCCCGAACTGGGGTTTGATCAAGCCCGGTGTTCTACCCAACCAAAAAATTCAATCTTGGTCTCTAAATTTTGATTTTCTTGAGTAGCATTCAATCGTGGATTCCAATTCCAAATATTTTAACTTTCTCCGAAACCCTAAATTCCGGAAGCCATGAATGAAGGTGCTCCAAAAATAATTCTGTTTTGACATAAATATGTACCTGATTGTTTCTACTGTAACTCCAAAATTTTTGCTCCAAAGGGTCTGAATACTTTTTCTGCGGTATCGTGACCTGTCATCTTTCCAACGCAATAGGTATGACCTCAATTGGATTTTCTGAGAGAGAGTTATGCCAAGTGTCGCAACGTGACCTGTTTATGGGATAAAACACGAGAGCGAACTTGTACGGCGTGCCACGTGTCACTGGTTCAACTTCAGGCTCTGAAAACGTTTCCTGAGATAGTACAGTTTGTGCACTACATGTCAATTTTTACTAAATTTCATTTGGAGCTTCCTAGCCCAAGTTATGCCAAGTGTCGCAACGTGACCTGTTTATGGGATAAAACAGGAGAGAAAACTTGTACGGCGTGCCACGTGTCACTGGTTCAACTTCGGCCTCTGAATATGTTTCTTGAGATAGTAAAATCTGTGTACTACCTATCATTTTTTATGAAATTTCATTTGGATATTCCTAGCCCAAGTTATGACCTTTGTGCCTAGGTCACCTGATTTTGACTGAGATCTGGAAGAGGCAGAAACCCTAACTTGTACTGATCATAACTTACAAAGTAAAACGAATCTGAGGGTGCCCTTTGGACACAAGATACCTGGAGATGTTATGTACGACCTGTAAAGGTTTCAGATCCTTAAACTTCTCCAAAATATATTTATGGCGAAAGTTCCACGATGACTGGTTTTTGCTATATAAAACCCTAACCTTCAAATTGTCGTAAGTAAAGCAAGTGTCGTAAGTTCCATACATTGCCTTCCTTCAGGTTAGCTCTGATACCATGTTAAGATTTAATATGCTAAGACAGAAAATAGCAGCATTACATTCCATTTCACAATAATAGCATATATAGGATCACTGAAGAAACAACAAGCATAGCATAAACACAAGAGACACAGATTTATCCTGGGAAACCCTCATGGGGTAAAAACCTAGTAAAGCTTCCTCAATATAGATGACCAGAAATATACAAAGATGAAAACCCTGAGCATAAGCTCCTCCTCCATCATAGCAGACCTCTCCTCCACAAGTGCGTTACTCTCAAGTGAGTGAGTGTGTAAAATGAGGAATATACCTCCTCTATTTATACACTACTTCGACTTATCTTTTACACAAAACATGTAGGCTCGTATTTAACCAATGGGTTAAATAACCCACTACAACTGATTGGGCCGACCCCTCTAGGGTGGTCTAATAACCCTTTGAACCACATAACACATACAGGGCCGACCCCCACTAGGGAAGTCTGATAACCCAAGTTACCACATTCCGACGGAGGAATAAACATCTCCGGATATACAATAAGATCTTCACAGAGGAATGAATCATCTACGGAATAATAAAGTACAAATATAATACTCTTTGAAGTTACAATATCTCAACACTCTTACACACAGCAACTAAAAAACTGGGCATGGACACACATTTCTAGCAATGGGATTTACAAACAGGATGGCCATGGGTTTTCCCCAAATCGTGGCTCACCTAAACGAACTGTGAAAAGGGAAATTCGTCCCTAGGGATGAACCCGATTTCTTCCACAAGTTATGAGCATTTCAAATGGAAAAAATGGCCTCATTGCAACCCCAAATCGATCTGTTCTCTTCCCCATTGGTAACCAAAACAAAAACGCCCTTTGTAGCTTGAAAGATGAAGGGAAACATAGGAAATCCATGGAGAAAAACGCCCAGGTAGCTCCAAACTCGTGGGAGAACAAAACTTATTGATGGGTCATGGCTTGGGGAGCAATTCATGGCTCTTTTCTTGCCAAGGAATCCAAACACATTTTCCATGAAGGGTGGCTTGCCCATACTCAAATTTGGATAGACATACCTCTCCATTCCTAAGGCATTAACTACCTCAACCAACTCTTGGGAGAAATGAATGATTGGGTACAAAAGTCAACATGGGTAGTTGAGGGTTTTATGGGTTCTCTTATTGACACTTGGCTTGACTTGATTGGCTCCAAGGGTTTGAATATTTCCCTCCCAATTCCTTGTAAAAATCATGCCCCCATCTCTTGTTGCATTGTATAGCTAGTTGTGGGTATTTTTATTAAAATGCATATTTACATGGTATTCGAAATTCCATTGTGCATGGCTAGCACGTAAACCATATGCATCAATAAATCGATGGAGGGGCCTTGGCCTTGATACCCTCACCACGATTTTACAACACTATTACATCATTTACAATTTAATATAATGGGGTCAAAATGGGGATGTTACACTTCCCCACCCCTTGGAATAACATCGTCCTCGGTGTTCCAACACTTAGGAATAAATACCCACTTTACACATGTCCAAAATTCACACAATGTCACAGGTTTGTCCTGCATGTCATCTTTTTATTTTGAAATTTCAGGACCAAGTCCTTTGGATTCCAGAAGCTGGTCCTGCTAGATTTGATCTTCCATTTCTACAAGCGGGCATCGCTCCACATCAATCCCTTCCTTTTATTTACCTTCCAGCTAATCTACAAGTCTGGAATTTCATGGATTCCATCTTCCTTGCTGTCCTAGCAACTATTTGAGGAAGATTCTCAGCCAAGGAAAATAGTGTTTTGGTCTGCTGCCATAATCAATGTGCACAACTGACCCACACTTTTCTCACTAGCAACACTTGGCTAGTAACAGCTACAAACAATGGATTTCAATTTCTTACCTATGGGATTCATCATGATAATTCCTGTTAGGACAAGCATAACACAATATTAAAATTAGTCAATTATTTGCCCAATTGACATGGAAAGTCCATTTTTCACTCATGAGACTTCCACATTTTTCATGCTTTCCCAACATACACATGAACTCATTCATGTTCATCCTTTCACAGGAAAAATAACTATTTCAGTATTCACAATTCATTTCAAGCAATTAACCACAATCTATTTTCAACCATGACATGCACTCAACAATACTCTGTTTTTGAAATGCATCAATCAAAAAGGAAAGAGAAGAGTAATAGTTTCCCCCTCTTAGTCTTGTTCCAATATGGAGCCACACCATCACTGTGGTTCTATGCTCCTTAACCTCTTTCACTTCCATGTGATTGCTTGGATTGCCCTTTCTTGGCTATGACACATAGTGTCTAAGATTTGTCTAAGGATTTTCAACTAGGGAACCCTTCCCATTGTTGCCTACAGAACCTTTGGCTGCTAGGACCCACACATGTCCACTAGCACCATCTTTCATTACTGCTCATACTAAGCCCCTTTGGGATGATAGCATGTCCACATGCATCCCTATAATGCTTTCATAATCCTTGCTTCCAGCAATACCTATACTCAAACATTGAATCAATTCACCCGTTAATTTTATTTTCATAGGGTTTATCTCTAACAAGAGTTTGAGAAAATCTTAACCAAATCATATACACATGTATATTCATAAGCAAGAAGCTGTAAGGTAGCCAAATACTTATTTGCATTGGATGTCTTCACTTTATTCCACAGGATCCTTCTTTGCTTTACAATCATTGGATTTCCCATGGATACAATAACGAATGTTGGGATAGCACGTAGGATACTCTACAATAATTCGAATGGCAATTCCATGCCAGTACGCCAACTGGTTTTATCAATTAATTAAGGAAGGTTTGGCCAGCACGTCGGCTGCTCCACAACATCAAGTGGTTAATGCTCCCACCAACTATTCTCTGAATTTATTGAGCATCAGTTAATCTCTGGATTTACCAAGAATTTTATAGTGCACAACCAGTTACTCTCTAGTTTTAGCATGAATTCATAGTGCACAACCAGTTACTCTTCGGACTTATCAAGAAATTTATAGTGCCTGTCAGGGTATTTGCTTTCCTGCAATGCCCAAGGTTTCCAAAAAAGAAACAATAGTGTATCAGCTTAGCTGTTGGAAGACTTATACCTGAAATCTTCATTATTCCAAACAAGATTAAATGAAAAATGAATACTTATCTGTATTTTTCATTTTCCTTCTAGTCCGCAAGGTCCTACTTCACTTTGCAAGCCTTGGGATCACCTATGGACTTGGATTTTTGGCCAGCATGCATGCTGATCCACAACATCAAGTAGTTAATGCCCAACCAGTACACCTTCACGCCGACTAGATTTACCAAGCATTTGTGGTCCCCAACTAGTCCTGTTAACAATCAAATTAACACTCCTAGTCATGTGACAGAAGAGGCATATGTTTACCATGCACCTGCAAATCAAATGCCTAGACTATTTCCTATACAAGATCAATAGTCTGTTAAAAATGAAATTAACACTCCTAGTCATGTGACAGAAGAGGCATATTTTTACCATGCACCTGCAGGAAGAAGACATGACACAAGTTCATTCAGAGACGAATCCCCTCTGAGAATTGCATTAAAATGCATTAATTATGCTTAAAATCATTCGAAATGGGGCAAAAATCCTAAAAAATATGAAAAGTGGGTTTTCAAGTTAAAATAATCTAAAATGAGGAAAATGTATTATCCCACACTCAAAAGAGAAGCCTAAGGCACATTTCCCAATGCTATATAAGAAAGGCTTTGGGGCATGGTAAAGAGACACAAAGGAAGAGCAAAGGAATGCTGAAAATATTTTGAAGGAGGAGAAATAACTGAAATTCTTCAGGAGCAAGGGTGAAGGAAGGGAAGCTCATTTGCAATGGAGGAAGGATTCTCACCTAGATCATTGGTAAGGATGTATTTCTTCATTATTCTAATATGAATGGATTCAAGTTTCTGCCATCTATGAGCTTAAATTTGGTTTATCTTGTATGAATTTAATTCTTGGATGGCTTTAGATCTTAAGTTTGCTTATCTTGATTGATGAATAGATATAGGTCTTTGGAAACTTGTGATAATATTTTCATGTTGTTGATGTAGGAACTCACCATTTCTTAGTGAGATAGTTAAACTAGTGTAGACACAACCCTGCACTAAATGCTATTATTAGATTGGCGACCAAGGCTTGGGAAGTTTGGATTAAGATTGTGTTATGCTTGGAGTTGTATGACTGAAAGTGCCATTCACACACATTTGCATTGATAAAAACACTTTAAACATCACATGTTAAGATAATTTGAGAGCAATTTCTTTCCACAAAACATAAACAAACTTTAATTAGTTACATTTTGTTTTAAGAGTTTGAATGCTTTCATGATTTTCATACATAATTAGAGAGGATTGCACCTTTAGAGTTCAGTTTTCTTGACATATATTGCGTATGAGGCACCGTATCCTCTTCACTTGCATCTTATGATGATCTTGTGAATGAGAAAGTGTATCTTGCGTGTAATAGTTTAGGGGTTGACTTTCAAAGAATCTTATATCGAGCCACCATATCCTCTTCACTTGGTCCTTATGGCGATGTTGTGAATGAGAAAGTGGATATCACGTGTAACAGTTTAGGATTTAATTCAAAAGCATTCAAAGGGATCTGCGTATCCTCTTCACTTGGGCCTTATGGCGATCTTGTGAATGATAAACAGGGATCCCCCGTGTAATATAATTAGATTCACTTTTACTTGAGATATCTGTTTGGGTTACATTGGTCATCAAACATTGATTATTATCCATATTTCAGAAAAAACTGTGCATGAACATAAGGAATCTACCAGAAATTTTGCATGACTGAAATAAACTCATGAACCTCTCACTCTTCCTTAATTTATAATATTCATCAAATTAAAAGGTAGAGTAGTGAGCATTTTGCATTGTGTGGTTCATTTTCTTTTCAAGTCGAAACACCATTACTTTCATTTCGACTCCTGAAACTAAGCAAACTACAGTTAAAATTGGTGCTTAATCTAAAATTGACAAACTTTTGATTTTCATATCACAAACAAGATTAGGTTAGTGCCCTGGATTAGGTTTGGAGAGTTAACACTCCTGGGCTGCAAAACTTTGAAACTAGCATTGATTAAAGAGAGTAAATCCATTATTCGCAAAAAACGCTTGTCAGGAAAGCGCTTTTGAAACATGCGTCAAGCACGAGGTCAATCTGGATAAGTAAGGGTGGTTCCCCCTTCTTGCTTATTTAGTGGGACATGAGCTTATCGAAGGGATTCTATGTTCAATGACATGTCCTCGGGGTGACATCACTGTTTTTAGAGTTTCTGGTAATAAGAGTTGTCCTCGACTTACAACTGTCTGCCTGGCCATCGATTGTGAAGTGGTAACTTTAGTGGTTGTTCTTAGGATATCACATAGGATGTTGTGAGTGGGATACACTTTCCATACCTGAGACTGACTTTGGAACTTTTACTCCTTGGGAGGGTGAGTGGTTAGGAACCAATACTTGTACCCCCGGCGATTAAAGTTTATTGTAACTGTTTCTCACACCTTTGCTCCTAACAATTGTATGAGGACATGAAATCCCTCAGCATCTACTAGTTTCGGAAAGCCCTACAATCTAGCTTTTCACTGAGCTTCGGTTCTTTGGAAAAGTAAGTTTGCTTGCTTGAAATCTCTAGGGAATTTTTATTGTGTGGACACTTTTTATTTTGTTGAGTCTAGAAAGCCATAGGATTGTTTGATTTTGTTTTCAAAAACTTTTTAAACACATCCTTTTATCAATATTCTTGAAAGTGGCTAATCTTCTGACCCACCAGTCACAACAGCATAGAGGTGAGTCACCAGAAATTGAAGGCCCCTCTACATTGTGGAGACAACTACAAAATACAAGACACTTTGACTTTGAAACTAACACACTTCTAACTTCAATTATCAACAGTAGAGCATAAACACATCAAACAAATATTACAACATCACCTACCCAGGAAAACATAGAAATTTTTGATCCTCTTGCTCCAATTTCAATTGAAACATTAGAAGACAACACTCCAAATCACGTAAATGCTCCTCTGAAAAATATTTTGGACCCATTGGTACTCCACATTAGTGAACCTTTGAACACCATCAATCCTCTTGTGGCACACTTGGTACACATGCTAAATTCAACATCTAATCCCATGGTTTCATCAGGAGCACAAGGGACCACATTAGCACCATCTCAAACAAGTGTTGGAGGTAGCAATACTCCCAACATCCCTATGGATTCATCAGGAGAAAAAGGGACCACATACTCACAACCTCAAACGATTGCTGGAGGTAGTAATACTTCCAAGCTAACCTCTACCAAAAATCCACCAGTTAGTTTACCTGCTTTTACCATAAGTTCAACTAGCACTTCAATACCAGTTGGTACAGTTTCAGGTCCCAATCCTGGAAGTACATCCACTTTTCCTGTAGGAATCCCTACTAGAGGGTCTTCCTTACCAAACTTAGGTTTCCCATATGGTTTGGATACTCAAGGTAAAAAAAATTCAGGAGTCAACCAAAATCCTATTGGCATACCAAACATTTTTCCAAATCCTAACCCTGGGGGGAATCCTTCACTTTGGAATCTCAACATCCCTAGTGGAATTAATGGACCATGGAACACTAATTCTAATTGGGGTAATACTCCACAAGTTAGTGGAAGTGCATCAAGAAACCTTTATCCAAACTTTCCTAGTACAAATACTGGGGGTAATCACATACCCCCAACAGGTAACACAACCGGAGGCAACCCATCCACCAACTTCATTCCACCATGGAGTTGGAAAGTTCTAGGAAGCACCCAATATTCTTGGGAACCACCCCCTCAAGGGGGAAATCAACCTTGGAACGCTTATCCAAACCAAGGAAACACTCAAGGGAGTGGTAATGTTCCACCAAGTAACCAATATCAATGGAACATACCCCCGCAAGGGGGCAATCCACCCATGAATCCCAACCAGCAATGGAGTGGTAATGTTCCAACATGTAACCAATATCAATGGAACATACCCCCGCAAAGGGGAAATCCACCCATTAATCCTATGCCACAGTGGGCTGGCAATGTTACACCAAGTATCCATCCTCAATGGAATGTACCTCCGCATGGGGGCAATCCATACATGCATCCTATCCCACAATGGAATTGACAATATTCAGGAAATAACGCACCCTTTTGGATGCAATTTCTGCAAGGAGGTAACCCCACTTGGAATGCTTTTCATGCCCAAGGACCACAACAGTGGAGCCATCAAGCTTCACCTAGATATCAAGCATTTGCTCCGGCATCATCCAAGTGACCATTTCTAGCTACATTGAATCTACCAGATTTATCCCGGCTGACCAATGACCCTGTTCTACATTTGAATGGGTGGCCAACCATATCAACCAAACTACCCTCAAACATACCCAAGTTTGACGGAAAACCAGGGGAAGATCCATCAAATCATGTGATGACATTCCATTTGTGGTGTTCATCCAATTCCCTAGTTGACGATAGTACAAGGTTGAGGTTGTTTCAGAGTACCCTAACCGGAAATGCTGCGAAATGGTACATTGAGTTGCCCCACAATACATCGAAAGAATTTTCATATTTAGCTATGGCATTTTTGACACATTTTCAATTACCTACCCGCTATGAGACGGGAACCGAACTTTTAACTTCACTTAGGCAATCCACCGTTACTCACATCTCAGATCATATCCACAAGTGGAGGAGACGTCGAAGGCTTATAAAAGCTTAAATCCCTGATCAATTCTTACCAGATTGGTTGATTAAATCACTATTACCTACTCTTGCCAAAGATGTAGCCATGTCAGGAGCCATGACTGAAGAACAACTCATTTAGAGTGCTCACCATATGGATTTAGTATATTCTCAATCGGGCACACTTTATGACTTAATACCCCATGTTGTAAGACCTGCATCTGATTCAGCTAGGCCACCAAAAGGACCTCATACCGAGGGTGTGATTGGTTTTGTGACCCAACTTGAATAGATTACCCAGCAATTGAGACAAATGCTAGTTCAAAACCTGCAACCCACAGCTGGCCAGGCAAATCAGCAAGCTGCAACTCCTACCAAAACTTCCGAAGTGCTTACGGTTCAAACTATGGACCCAAAAGGAAAAAAGAAGAAGAAAAAGAAGAAACCTAATGCAAACCTTGGGACAAGAGAGGCACCTAAGGTGAATAACCCTACAGGAGGCAATCAAGAAAATAGGAAAAACAAGTATCCTTGCAAAATTTACAAAGAGGATCATTCTACTCATCGTTGTCCTCATATGGATGATATTCATCGCATGTTAGCACAATGAGGAGGGAAAGAACCACAACCTACTGTCCTAACTCAAACCTTCCCCCAACAACAACAAATGGTTGCTGCGGCGCCCGTACCTCCAATAGGAGGGAACCAAGAAAACCCCCCACAAGGGGGCAATCCACCCACCGCAAAAATCTTCACAATTGGTGAACATAACATCCATATCCAAACTAGGGCCTGCTATTACGACATAACCTCAAAATATGTTGAAGCAACTGGATCTCAGCTTAGTGGTTTTCTAAATATTGAAAAACCAACCATAGACATGGTGTCTCGACCTCCAAAAGGGGTCCTCCGCAAAACAACACACAACCCCAATGCGCGAGCTGCTCAAAACTACAATGTGGTTGAAGATTTATCTCAAGCCCCTTGTGCAATGTCTGCCTTGGAAGTGTTGCAGAGTTGTGCCACTCAGCGGAAAGCACTATTGTCTGCCATCGGTGCTATTGATCCACCAGACACCAATTTAATCACATTTGACTTAAAACAATCCACATGTAGGCTTCCATCACAAATTTATTTCCAAATTAAAGTAACCTCACATGGGAAGAATATTTTTCAAACCATTGTGGATGAAGGAGCCTCCACTTGTGTCATGTCACTAGCTTGTTGGAAAGCTTTGGGATCACCCACCTTAGTACCATCCCACACAATACTTAAGGAATTTAATGGACATTGGTTCCCACCTCATGGACTTATCTTGGCTTGCCCAGTCGAACTGGGGGGAAAAACAGTTCAAGTAGATGTTGAGGTAATGGATGCACCCATAGACTACAATTTTCTATTGGGACGCAATTGGATACACAAGATGACGGAAATAATGTCTTCCGTATTCCAAGTCATTCGGTTCCCCCACCAAGGGAAGATTATTACAATCGATCAACTAGATTACTCGACACCTAAAACTGGTATCCACGCAAATGTACCCTTTGTAGGGGATTAAACGACCGTGCTTCACGAAATCGGGGTAGGAATGTTTAAAGACTCACCCCTTTTGGGAACTTTTCCACTTCCCACACCAATATTGGTCCCTAACATTGCTCCAATTTTCACCATAACATCGGAGGTATACTTTCCATTAAGAGTTTTCTCTAATTCCGTTTCGGAGGTCAATTCCACCTCATTGGTTGGAATATCCAAAGAAAACACCTTAGATGAAAATAATGATGGCAAGCTACATACTTCTACACACCATGAGGAAATGGAGAGTAGTGTTCCTTTTCTGCCGCGCAGCTCACTTATCAAACCATTCAAATGGATTCGGTAGAACCGGATCAAAACCCTCCCAAGATGGAGGACTATGATCCCTATGCTTCACCTGTTTGGTCCTTAAACTCTCAAAGTAACCATGATCTCTTAGATCAGACTTTCTCTTCGAATGAATCCGTCTTAGAGGCTATGAACATCTCAGAATGACCTTGGGACGATATGCATCACAAATCCTCGTTTCTTCCTAAGATCGATTCATTAGAAGTTCAACCTGAAATTTTTTTACTTTGATGATGACATCAGCAAGTACCCATGCTCTAACCAAATTCACAATGTGAGTTCAGAAGGCAATTGGCCGAAGAGGTTTTACATTGATGATGACATCAGTAAATACCAATGCCCTCTCCAGATACATAATGTGAGTTCAGAAGGTAATTTGGCGAACATTTCGAAAACCATCCGAACTGATATATCCATCAAACCTGACATTATTGAGCACATCAACATAGGTGAGAATTCTTCTCTTGAAGAAATAAAATTTTACACTGCTTTATTTAAAAAATATCATGATGTGTTCACATGGTCTTATGCAGAAATGCCAGGAATCGATCCCAACATCGTAGAAAATGAAATTAAAACTTATCCCAATGTTAAACCTGTGCGTCAAAAACTACGTCCAATGAACCCTAAGAAATTAGCTGCCATTAAAGTAGAAGTCGAAAATCTCTTGAACGCTAGATTCATTTATCCTGTTCCTTTGACTGATTGGGTATCCAACCCTGTTCCAGTTATAAAAAAACAAGGAATTATCCGGGTTTGTACCGATTTTAGAGATCTAAACTTAGCTTGTCCTAAGGATAACTATCCCACACCCTTCATTGAATAGATCATCGATGAATGCACCGAGAATGAGATCTTCTCATTTATGGACGGCTTCGTCGGTTACAACCAAATCCAGATCAAAAGGGAAGACCAACATAAAACATATTTTATATACCCTTGGGGAACTTTTCATATCGGAAAATGCCATTCGGCCTCAAAAATGCCGAAGCTACTTTTCAAAGAGCTATGTCATATGCATTTCATGATATTAAGGATATCGTTGAAGTTTACCTTGATGATTTAGCAGCTAAATCTAAAAAGAGAGATGAATATGGCGCCCATTTACAAGCCATCTTCGAGCGCTTCCGCAAGTACAACATTAGGTTAAATACACATAAATTCATGTTTTGTGTGGACTTCGAGAGGTTACTTGGGTTCGTAGTATCCCGAAAAGGGATCAGGGTTGATCCCATCAAGGTTGAAGAAATACTTCAGTTTCCTTCCCCAAAAACAATCACTCAACTTCAAATCCTTCAAGGGAAAGTTACCTACTTGAGGAGATTTGTCAAGAATTTTGATGAAAAAGATAAAGGTTTCATGCATCTTTTAAAACAGGATGCAATATTCATATGGGATGACCAATCTCAACGTTCATTTGATGAAATAAAGAAATCTTTGGTCTCTGCCTCAGTGCTTAGTCCACCGAACTATAATAGAGGCTTTCTACTATATTTGGATGCCTCTCCTACCACAATTGGAATGGTCTTAGCACAAGAAGATGAATCCTCTCAATAACATGTTATTTACTATCTTAGTAAGGGCCTTGCAAGTCTTGAATTGAGATATTCCCAGGTCGAGAAGTTGGCCTTGGCTGCAGTCCATGCTGTCCAACGATTTAGACATTACATACTTCCACGTAAAACAACCATAGTGGCTGAAATGAACCCCATGAGACACATTTTGTCCCGCCATGTCATTGGTGAAAAATAATCAAAATGGATAGTAATTTTAGAAGAATTTGACCTCGAATACAAAAACACTAAGGCGAAGAAGTTGTTGGCATTTGCTAAATTAATGTCTAAGTTACCCATAGAGAAGGACGGTACTATATCTATTGAAACTTGGGATGAATATGTATTTCTCATTGCAACTTTGTTCGGGTACACAGGGTACTCCCAAAAGACCGAACACCTAGAGAAACCACTTCACACAAATAGATCACAGATCGATACACCGATGTTTTGACGTGGTTTAAACCCTCGTGAAGTAAACACTCCACGACCTCGGCCAAATAGCTTCTACGGAGCAATTTATTATGCAAAGAAAGAAAGTTACAAATGAGCTTCTCATAATCGATCAACTAGACAATGACCCTCCATGCTCTTTAAATAGAGATCATGGACCAATCGGGTGCTAAGCCACAGATCAAGGTTAGGTATGATCTAAAAGAAGTTGAGCCGTCGGATCACTCTATGTCTAGAACATATCGTGATTGTTGGACTAAATATTTACAAATGCATACTAATGCATACTAAAGAAACACACTTTTCCAAATGGATATATTACACAAGTTGATCTTAACTAACTCCTAAGTGTCTAAATATCCTAACATCCCCCCTTAAGAACAACCTGGGATAGGATTGAAGGATTTACAAAAGTGACACTATTAGGAGAAGGAATGAGGCATTAGATCCTATCCCCCCATAATGACAAGTTTCTGAACTCCTAACATAGATCGAAGTTTAGAAAACTTCACTTCTGTAAGATACTTGGTGAAGATGTCTGCAACTTGAAGATCTGTAGGACAAAAGAGCACTTCAAGAACACGATCATGAACAAGATTTCTAATGAAGTGCATATGTAGCTCAATGTGTTTGTTGTGTTGATGTAGGACTGGATCTTTGGCAAGCTTGATGGCACTTTGATTGTCGCACCAAAGTGGAGTAGGCTATTGCTGCTCGAATCCAAACTCTGAAAGGATCTGTTGAAGCCATAAAGCTTCCTAATTGGAATTAACTGCGGCTCGATATTATGCCTCTGCTGAAGAAAGAGCAAGGGCTTGTTGTTTCTTGCAAGCGCAAGTGACAGGTCTAGATCCCAGGCTGAAAACATAACCTGTTGTAGAATTTCGATCATCAGGATCGCCGGCCCAAACTGAATCAGTGAAACCAACCAACAAAGGTTTCCCTCCTATACTGTAATGAATACCAAAATAAATTGTACCTTGAATATATTGAAGTATTCTATTAGCTGCTTTCCAGTGACTTTCATGAGGTGTTTGCATATAACGGGAAACACGACCAATGGCAAAGGAAAGGTCAGGACGGGAATGAGTCAAGTATAAGATACTACCAACAAGCTGACGATACAAGGTGGCATCTACTTTAGGTGAAGTACAAGTGGCAGAAAGTTTGACTCCAGACTGGAAGGGAGAAGGGGTAGATGTACAATCTTCCATGTGAAAGCGACGAAGAAGCTCACAAGCATACTTAGACTGAGAAAGAAAGATTCCTTCTTTGGTTTGCAGGACTTGGAGACCAAAAAAATAATGCAAATGTCCTAAGTCTAACATTTCAAAACTTTGCTTAAGACTGTATTTCACATGGGTTATAAGCTTAGGGTCACTACCAGTAAGAATAAGGTCATCAACATATAGAACAAGTATGATGAGATGGTTTCCTACTTTCTTGGTATAGACATTGGGGTCCAATCTAGAAAAACTAGTGTCAAGGAGAAAGCTATCCATTTTGGCATACCAAGCTCTAGGAGCTTGCTTAAGGCCATATAAGGATTTCTTAAGGCGACATACAAGGCTAGAGTTATTCTGAACATATCCACGAGGTTGTTCCATGTAAGTTTCCTCCTGTAAATCACCATGTAAGAAGGTAGACTTGACATCCATTTGATGGACTTCCCAGTTGTGTAAGGATGCAAGGGAAAGAACAAGGCGGATGGAGTTCATTTTTGTGACAAGGGAAAATGTTTCATTGTAGTCAATCCCTTCAACTTGGGAAAAACCTTTGGCAACTAACCTTGCCTTAAGTCTTTGAACACTTCCATCTGATGCATACTTAGTTCTGTAGACCCATTTACATCTGACAAGTTTTCTTCCTTTTGGAATAGGTACAAGATCCCAAGTATTGTTCGCCATTAAAGAATGATATTCTTCATCCATAGCTGCATCCCAATTTGGATTTCTTGAAGCTTCTGTAAAGGTTTCTGGATCATGATTCTCGGAAACTTGAGACAAAAGAGAAGAGGCTCGCTAAAACTGAGAACGTGTTCGATGTTGATCTCTAGGATCACCGGCAAGATCACCAGCTGCTTCACATGTTGAACGGACCCATCGAGGAAGCACTTGTGTTGGTGCAACTAGAGGAACATGATCAGGCGGAGGTGGATTTTCATCCTCACTGTAATCATCAGAAACTGGAGTCGAAAACCTATCAAGGAAGTTGGAAGAAGAAGAAGAAGGCACAATCGTTGAATTAGGCTTGCAGGCCAAAGATGGCACAATCGCAGAGTTAGGCTCGTAGGCCAAGATATTTTCATCAAATTTTATATCTCTTCTAATGATTGCATCATGAGAATGTGGTTGAAGAAGTCTATAACCTTTTACATCTTCAGAATATCCAACAAATATGCACTTTTCACTTTTAGGGTGCAATGCTTTCCGTTTTTCATCCAGAATGTGAGCCCATGCTTCACTACCAAACACATGGAAGTGACTTACATCTGGTTTAATTTTACTCCATGCTTCTTCCGGTGCGATACCTTGTAATGCTTTAGTGGGGGTGCGATTAACTATGTAATTTGCACAATTAATGGCTTCAGCCCAAAATTGAAGACTTAGTCCCTTAGATTGGATCATACAATTAGCCATTTCTTTTAAAGTGCGGTTCTTCCATTCAGCTACACCATTTTGTTGTGGTGTGTATGGAACAGTGTGTTGTTGTTGGATTCCTTGTTCAATGCAGAAAATAGTGAAATTTTTGTTAACATATTCTCCTCCATTGTCAGATCTTTACTTAATAATTTGATGACCATATTGTTTTTCAACAAGGGCCTTGTAGGCCAAGAACATGTTAAATACTTCGCTCTTAAGTTTTAGGAAATAAACCCAAGTGCGTCTGGTGTAATCATCAATGAAAGTTAAGAAATATTTGAAACCAGAAAATGAAGCAGATGATGGAAGAGGACCACGCAAGTCGCTATGAGCAAGCTCCAAGGGAACCAAGGCATGCCAAGAGGCACATTTGTCAAAATTGTTCCGATGATGTTTTCCGAGTACACAAACGGAACAAACACCATCCCTTCAAGATACCATTAGAAGACCTGTCACGATATTGTCTTTACATAGTTGTTGCAATGAGTGATAATTTAAGTGACCAAATCGCTCATGCTAAAGTTTTCTCAAGTTATTACTATGAGCAACAAAAACTGAAGGAAAAGGTGATGACCCAAAGTTGTTAAACTTGTACAACCTAGTAATATCATCAACAATTCCAGTAGCTAGGTCCTATTGAGGATCCTTAAAATCCATGATTACAACTTTGTGAGGTGTAAAAGTCACAGTTTTACCTTCACTAGAATTAGTGATTTGATAGACTGATAACAAATTGCAGGAAATTCTTGGAACACATAGTACATCACTGAAATGACCATTATCTACTGGAACTATTCCAACTCCTACAACACTTAGAGATCTATCATCACCAACAAATATTTGTTTGGTGTTACATTCATGCATAGTAGAAAAGATGGCTTGATCTTTAGCAATATGATAAGATTCTCCAGAATCAATGATCCATTCATTTGAAGTAGAAGAAGAATATGCATTATAAGAATAACTAGAAGCACAAAGTGCATGTCCATGAGAGGTAGATTCTGAAGGCAAATCTAGGTTGATGTCGTGCTTCTTCATTACTACTTCCAAGGCTGCCATCTTCTTGAAACACTTAGATTCATCATGATTTTCTTTCCCGCAATAGTTTCAATGACGCTCAGTCTTGTTTCTTTTTGGCTTGGATTCTTTGTCATTTTTTAAAGAAGGAGCTGACTGAGAGGGTTTGGGACCCTTGTTTGACTTATTATTGTGAAAATTTTGTTTCTTGGGAGGTTTGGACTTTTATTTATGTTCGGACAATAAGGCTTTCCCAGATGTATCTACATTGTTAATTATTCCAAGATGAATGAGCTTATCTTGCTCTCTAATCAATGAATCACAAAAGGATTCAATACTAGGCTCTGGATAGATAACTGTATTCAAGGATTCTTTCATGGAGTAAAATGTAGATACAAAAACAAAATATGCAGGTCCAAGTTTGGAACGAATAAGATAAATGCATTGTTTGTCTTCCCTCTTAATCTTACATTCTTCACATAAGAGTTTAAGAGTTTTGTACTTAGATAAATAATCTTGTACGCATGAAAAATCACTTGGATTTAAAGAAATCAACTCATTTTCGAGTTGGTGACCTCGAATTTCATTGTGTTTTCCAAACACAGATTCCAACTTGTCCCAAGCAACATCAGGTTCATCAATTCCAGATATGTGGAATCGCAAATCAGTAGAGATTGACATCCCAATCAATCCACGAGCTTCGTGACATCTATTTTCCCATTTTATTTTTTTGTCATCATCAGTGGGTTATGTTTCTTTCCCTAAGGTAATTCTTATAAGTCCCCTACTTCATAGAGCATCCTCCATACGAGATTTCCATGAGAAATAGTTGGACCTGGTAAGTAGAATATCACAAGGGGTGTCCATACTGAAAATTAATGGCTATAAAAGCAGAAACCAATAGTATGGATGTGAAGAGCTCAAAACAATAGGTATTTAAAAAAAAACAACACTAAAAACTGACTCCGTATGATGAAGTTATGCTTGAACAAAGAAAAAGTTGAAGATGTCCCCAATAATGATGTGGCAGATAGAGAATGACCAGCTAAAAAAAAGGACCCCCTACTTCCCAAGATGAACCTTTGACAATCACTTTACAAGAAAGTTGCTTTAAGTGAATCACTTTTGTAAAATAAGTGATTTCACTTTGTTGGCTGCTTTCTGGACAGACCCGGGTTTTCAGGATGCATAGCAACAAACACCCCTTGGCGCACTGGCCCTCTCGGCAATGAGCTACGCAGCAGCCCGAAGTCTCACTTGAAGTGGCTATGGGGGGGCTAAGGAATTAGGCTTTCTTAACCTAGGCGATGTGGAGACTATAATCTTCTCCCTTCTCTTCCAGGAGGATTCCTCAGAGTGGAACGTCTTACTCTTCCGCAGAACTCTCAACGCGATAGCGCTGAAACTCTTACCAGCCTAGCTACGCGGTATCTCCGCACCTGCGAATGAGGCGTTTACCCGCTACGTCTGACTATGTATCATCCCTGGCCTTTTGCCACAGTGCAGTCACACACTCCTTAAGCGCTGCAGCCTAGCGTTCCTATAGGCCCCTTCGATGCTGCACGAGTATAACTTCTAAGGGAGCTTTAAGAACTTACTTTACATATTCATTCATAAAGATAGCGAAACCTTCTTGTAAACATAGATAATAAAACATAGACATGCATTCACGCAAAACATCACCATAACAACAAGAATCATGTGGTTCACCTCCATGGGGAAATCACATTCATGGGAACTGTATTCTATATTAACTCAAAATGGGAATTACACAGTACGCTGCGCACACTGCTGTAGCCTTAGATCTTTCTGGGAAACTCCACGCACACAGCTGGGAGCCCTTCTCTTAGATCTATTCTCTTCTTCTACAGAGATTACAACGACTCAGACATCAACTTGGACTGTCTGTAAACTCAGAGACTAGCTCTACAGCTGTCCAAGACTAACTCTCTTACCTTCTAGCCAACTCATCTAACTTCTAACCTTCTTCCCTTTACAATTACACATATATATAGGTGGCCTTGAGGGTCGCACCTTTACAAAACTGTGGGCCTTTCCCAGCAGTAATCCCCAAAAACCCTAACCACGGACATGGCTAGGTGTACTGTAGGCGCCGCTTGCAGTCATGTCGCCGCTTCCTGCAGACTCCGGGATTTTCGGCGCAGATTGCGGGTATGGGCGCTGCTTCATCATTCACTGCTCCTTGTCCTTCGCCTTCAATGCTTTGGTCCATTGCTCGTCCTTGGTCAGAGCACCCATAACTTCTGTACTTAGCCTTAATGAGGGTAGCTGAGCCCTCTATTCCGTCGCTTAATTTATTGTGGTAGCTGAGCTTTCTACTCGGCCACATTCACTATCCTTTGATGTGTGCGTGTGAGCTCCGCGATTTCTGGCCCGTAATTTGCGCTGAGCTCATCCATCTGGCGTCGTACTGCGCACTGTTCACTTCTGCCCAAAATTGGTGCTTTTACTCAAAATTAGCATTTTTTCCCTTCAACACTTATGCTTTTTCCCCAAAATTCACAGCTTTACTATAGCTGCGGCCTATGCTCCAATAGGCCCCTAACACTTACTTGTGGCTCGTCCCCGAGCCACTTACACTAGCGTGTGGTCGCTTTACTTGCGCATCTGCCTTTGCTTGGGTTGCAGCAAATGCTTTCTTTTACTGCGCAATAGCGGAGTCCATTTTATCCACGCACTCCGCAGCTGTCTACACCATGTCTGAACTGGCTTCTTCTTCAGTTATGCCATCAACCAACTGTTGAGATTCAACAAATTCTTTGATCTTTGCCTCGGCTTGGGCAGCAAGTTCAACATACTCATCCATAAATGGCTGAATGTTGTTGGTGAGATTAGCATCTTCATTTCTGAGCTTGTGCAGTTGTTGTTGTAATTTGTGCACTTCGCTCATTTTCCTCATTTTGGCTAAGCCTTCTAAGGCCTTAGCTTCTTCACTCAGAATAGTTAGGGACTGTTCTGCTACTTGCACCTGTTCCAAAAGGCCGACTTTGAAAGGGATCTTCTCAAGCTCAACCCAATCCTCCATAGCTTGCGTCATTAAGTTCTGGGCTTCATCTGATCTGGACTTCATTTGTGTGGAAGCTATGCGCAGTGCTTCAAATTGTTCCTGCCTATCATCTATAGGAGGTGCTGCGACACGAGATTCCAAATCAATGATCTGCGCTCTATGGTCCTCAGCCATAGCAACTATTTCTTGCTCTAGGGATTTCACCCTTCCGCCAATAATTTGCACTTTCTCAACCAGAGGAAGGTCTGGTTGAATCTGGCAGGCCGACATCTCCTGGGCGATTTCATCAACTACGTTTCTTAACCCAGTGTCTTGTGCCTCGTAAAGTGTGTTGAATATTGTAACTTCAAAGAATATTATATTTGTACTTTATTATTCCGGAGATGTTTCATCCCTCTGAGGTAACCCTATTATGTATCCGGAGATGTTTATTCCTCCGAGGGTTAGTATTAACTAGGGTTATTAGACCCACCATGTGTGGGTCGGCCCTGTAGTTATATTTTAGGGGTTATTAGACTTCTCCAGGTGAGGTCGGCCCCAACAGGTCTTTTAGTCAGTTGAGAGTCAAGTATAAATAGAGGAGGTGAACTCCTCATTAGATCATTCACTCACTTGTGAAAGAGTGCGCACTTGTCTGGGAGATCTGCTAAGGAGACTTAAAAGGAAGGAGCACATCTTGTATTTTGGTTGATCATCTTATTGAGGAAAGCTTTACTGGGTTTTCTACCCCATGAGGGTTTCCCAGGATATATTGTGTGTTATCTTGTGATTGTGTTTCTATCAGAGATCTTGCTTGTCTATTTGGTTTAAACTTAACATGGTATTAGAGCTAGACTGAATAGGACATCTTTCACAAGGTAAGATCATCTCTCTCTCTCTTTGGTGAAGTTAGGGTATTCAGCCCAAAGTTAGTATTATTGATTTTTGGTTGCATGGTTGAATAGCCCTCATCAATACCATTCTTTTAAGCCCTAGATCGAACTTTTTGGTTGGGTAGAACTCCGGGAATTGCAAACCCTAATTCTACCAAAAGTGTGATACGTCAGATTTTGGTTTCAGAAAAAAGTTGGAATTTTTGATTTCTGTTTACATGGTTGGATAGCCCTTATCAAGAGCATTCGTTTAAGCTATAGATCGAACTTTTTGGTTGGGTAGAACTCCGGGAATTGCAAACCCTAATTCTACCAAAAGTGCGATAAAATTCTGTTTCAGTTTCCGGAAAAGTGAAAAGTAACTTTCCAAGTTAGTCTACTCTGTCTCTTGGACTCCCCCAAGAGAAGATGGCTCCAAATACTAAGCTTGAAGACAAGCTAGAAGGCATAGAAAATTTCCGGGCATGGAAATACAGAATTGGTCTCATTCTTGAAGAGAATGATCTTGCTCATTATATCAAGGAGGAAGTTGCAGAACCAGAAGAAGATGAAGCCAAAGAAAAACACAGGAAGGATTTAATTAGGGCAAAGAGAATCATAGCAGATTCTATTAAAGACCACTTGATTCCCCAAGTGGCTTCCAAGAAGACTCCAAAAGAAATGTATGATGCCCTAGGAAGAATGTATGAAGGGAAGAACATCAATAGGAAGATGAATCTAAGGACTCAGTTGAAGAGTACCAAGATGCACAAAGGAGAATCCATTCAAGACTACTTCTCAAGAGTCTCTTTAATCAAAGAGCAACTAGATGCCATTGGTGATACTCTTGATGAGGATGAACTTGTGATGACAGCTCTAAATGGTCTCACTAGACCTTGGGAGTCATTCATTCAAACTATGTGTGCCAGAAAAGAAAGTATGAAGTTTGATGTAGTTTGGGAGGATTGTGTGCAAGAGGAGGCTAGGGTTGCAAATAGAGAAGCCCTACTCAAAGAAGATGACCAAGCCTTGGCCACACACACCAAAAGAAGAAGGAGTCAATCCTACTCCAAGAAGGGTAATCACAAGGAGTCTCATCCTCCTCACAGATTTCAGAAGAAAAGAGGATCTACTCAAAGAAGGGATTACTCTTCCTTCCAGTGCTATTCTTGCCACAAATTAGGACACATTGCTAAAGATTGTCCTCTACAAAAGAAGAAGGGTTCTTACTACAAAAGACACCAAGCACATCTTGCAGAAGATGACAGTGAAGAAGAAGAAGTTGAGGAAGAAAGGTCTCACAATAAAAGGCCTAGAGATGAAAGGGAGGAAGAAGAAAGGACCTTCTCCAAAAGAAGGACAAGGAGAAATACAGAAGAAGATGCAGAAGAATATGTTCTCTTCTCCGCACTCTCTGGTTCCATAACCCCTGAAGAAGGTACATGGCTTATTGACAGTGGTGCTTCAAAGCACATGACAGGACAGAAAAGGACTCTCTCAAAACTTGAAGAAAAGACTTCTCCCCAAAAGGTATCTCTAGGAGATGACTATCAATATCCCATTAAGGGAATTAGTGAAGCAAACTACAAACTCGATTCTGGAACTCCCATGAAGATGGAGGAAGTTCTATATGTTCCAGGATTGAAGAAGAATTTGCTTTCAATCTCAGCTTTGGACAAGAAAGGCTACAGAGTTGCTTTCATTGATGGACAAGTGTTAATGTGGTCCAAAGGCAAAACCATTAAGGATGAAATTGTTATTGGTGAAGAGGAAGGAGGCTTATATAAAATCAAGGGTTATCCGGAAGCTGCTCTTGTTCATGAAACATCCAGCCCCAGTGAGCTATGGCATAGAAGACTAGCTCACATCAACTACAAAGCCTTACCTTATGTAAGCAAGGTGGTCATAGGACTACCAGATTTAAAGGTTGATCATGATGGCTCATGTAAAGGATGTAAGAAAGGAAAGAATGTCAAGAACCCCTTTCCGAAGAGTGAAACAAAGACTAAGGGTATCTTGGAGTTAATACACTCAGATGTATGTGGTCCAATGCCCACCACCTCTCTAAGTGGTTTTGAATACTATCTTTCATTCATTGATGATCATTCAAGGAAAACTTGGATTTACTTTCTAAAAGGTAAGAATGAAGTCTTTGGAAAGTTCAAAGAATTCAAGGCCTTAATAGAGAATCTCTCAGATAAGAAAATCAAGATTCTCAGGACAGACAATGGTGGAGAATATACTTCAAAAGAGTTTGAAGAATTTTGTAAAGAAGCTGGAATCAAGAGAGAGTTAACCACTCCCTACAATCCCCAACAAAATGGGGTTGCAGAAAGGAAAAATAGAACCATCATGGAAGCTGTGAAGACTATGATACATGACCAGGATCTTCCCATGTATCTATGGGCTGAAGCAGCCAAGACAGCAGTTTATGTGCAAAATAGATTATCTCACAGTGCTCTTGAATTCAAAACTCCAGAAGAAGTGTTTACAGGTAAGAAGCCTGAAGTAAGCCATCTTAAAATATTTGGGTGTCCTGTGTACATCCACATTCCAAAAGAAAAGAGAACCAAGTTGGATCCCTCAGGTAAGAAGGGAATGTTTGTTGGTTATTGTGAAACTTCCAAAGCCTTCAGAATCTACATACCAGGTTTCCATCATATAGAAATAAGTAGAGATGTAACCTTTGATGAGGAAGCAGCTCTCAAGAAATCCAGAAAGTGTCAACTTGAAGAAGTTTATGAAGAAGATACATCTCCCAAAATCTCAGAGACTATTCATGTCCCTAAAGAAGTTACACCAGAGGATCATGACATGCTGGAACCACAAGAACCTCCTGTAGCAGAATTATCTAGGAAAAGAAGACCAGCATGGGCTAGAGATATTATTCAAGGAGCTGAAAGATATGGTGCTCCCGAAGGCTCCACTAGAGAAAGGAAGAAACCAAAACTAGTGTCCAACTATATGGCCTTGATGTGTGATCTTGTGAATCAACTACCTACCAACTATGAAGAGGCAGCTCAGAAGAAAGAATGGGTAGAAGCAATGACAGAAGAATATCAGTCAATAATGAAAAATGATGTTTGGGATATAGTCCCCAAACCCAAAGATAAAAGTGTGGTTTCTTCCAAATGGATTTTCAAAATAAAACATGCTGCAGATGGTAGCATTGAAAAATACAAGGCAAGATTTGTTTCCAGAGGATTCTCTCAGAAGGAAGGAATTGACTATGAAGAAACATTTGCACCTGTCGCTAGGTATACTTCAATTAGAACTATCATGGCACTTGCATCCATGATGAAATGGAAATTGCATCAAATGGATGTTAATACAGCCTTCCTGAATGGTGTAATAGAAGAAGAAGTATACATAGAACAACCTCAAGGTTTTGAGGTCAAAGACGGAAGGACCCATGTATGCAAACTGAAGAAGGCATTATATGGTTTGAAGCAAGCTCCCAGAGCTTGGTATGGAAGAATTGACAGTTTCTTATTAAGCATGGGCTTTACCAAAAGTAAAGCTGACCCCAATCTCTATCTTAAAGTAATGAATGATGAACCTGTGATATTGCTATTATATGTAGATGATCTATTTCTAACAGGAAATGAGAAACAAATCATTGAAAGCAAGAAGAAGCTTTCTTCAGAATTCGAAATGAAAGATCTCGGATTAATGCACTACTTCTTAGGCCTAGAAGTGTGGCAAGAGCCAAAAGGGATCTTTCTAAATCAAGGTAAGTATACTGTGGAGATCCTCAAAAGATTTGATATGTTGGAATGTAAAGCTATGGCCACTCCCATGGACTCCAACCTAAAACTGCTGGCTAATGATTCATCAGAACTAGTGGACATAACCCTATATAGACAAATCATTGGATCATTGATGTACTTAACAAATACTAGGCCTGATATATGCTTTGCTGTAAATACCCTAAGTCAGTTTCAAGTAGAACCTAGAAAGGTTCACCTTATAGCTGCAAAGCATATCATGAGGTACCTAAAAGGTACACTGGACTTTGGCCTTTACTATCTTGGAGACAATGAACTCAAGTTGCATGGTTTCTCAGATTCTGATTGGGCAGGTAGTGTCTCAGACAGAAAAAGTACTTCAGGTGGATGTTATGGTCTTGGATCTGCCATGATCTCCTGGTTCAGCAAGAAACAATCTAGTGTGGCCCTCAGTACCGCTGAAGCAGAATATATAGCTGCTTGCTCTGCCAGCTGTGAAGCGGTGTGGCTTCGGAAACTCTTATCTGGAATCTTTGACTTAGAAATGGATCCCACTGTGATTATGTGTGATAATCAAAGCTGCATTAAGATGACTGAAAATCCTGTGTTCCATGATAAGTCAAAACACATTGAGATCCGTTACTTCTATATACGAGACATGGTGCAAAGAGGAGCCATCAAGCTCGAGTATATAAGCACTGAGGATCAGGTTGCTGATATCTTGACTAAACCTCTGTCTCGAGTGAAGTTTGAGTACTTCCGAGACAAGCTTGGTATAGTCCAGAAGGACCCTCCTCGAAAGGGGGAGTAGTATAGTATTTCTGTCGCTTATTTTCTGTTTTGTTAGCTACTTACAATTATTTAGATTTAGAACTCTTACATATTGTTTATGCTAGATGTATACATGTTTTGATATGATGTATTAGTGAGAATACATGTCTGATGTATACATGTTTTGTTTTTGATATACATGCTAGTGATGTACACATGTTTTGATGTGATGTGTACATGTGTTGATTAGTGATGTATACATGTTGTGATGTACACATGTTTTGATGTGATGTGTACATGTGTTGATTAGTGATGTATACATGTTTTGATGTACACATGTTTTGATGTGATGTGTACATGTTTTGATTAGTGATGTATACATGTTTTGATGTACACATGTTTTGATGTGATGTGTACATGTTTTGATTAGTGATGTATACATGTTTTGATGTACACATGTTTTGATGTGATGTGTACATGTGTTGATTAAGTGATGTATACATGTTTTGATGTACACATGCTTTGATGTGATGAATACATGTTTTGATGTGATACATGATTGAACCTGTATGGATGTGAATACAGTTGAGGGGATTGGATCATCCCTGGACTTTCAGTCCTAAAGAGAACCGTAGACGTGAGGTCTCCGAGAATGAAGTCCTTAGTGGACAGTTGAGGGGATTGGATCATCCCTGGACTTTCAGTCCTAAAGAGAGCCGTAGACGAGAGGTCTCCGAGAATGAAGTCCTTAGTGGAAAGTTGAGGGGATTGGATCATCCCTGGACTTTCAGTCCTAAAGAGAACCGTAGACGTGAGGTCTCCGAGAATGAAGTCCTTAGTGGACAGTTGAGGGGATTGGATCATCCCTGGACTTTCAGTCCTAAAGAGAGCCGTAGACGAGAGGTCTCCGAGAATGAAGTCCTTAGTGGACAGTTGAGGGGATTGGATCATCCCTGTACTTTCAGTCCTAAAGAGAGCCGTAGACGTGAGGTCTCTGAGAATGAAGTCCTTAGTGGACAGTTGAGGGGATTGGATCATCCCTGGACTCTCAGTCCTAAAGAGAGTCGTAGACGAGAGGTCTCCGAGAATGAAGTCCTTGGTGGACTTGAGGGGATTGGATCATCCCTGGACTTTCAGTCCTAAAGAGAGCCGTAGACGTGAGGTCTCCGAGAATAGAGGATAGGACTGCATCGTCCCTGGACCTTAGTTCAAAATGTACGTGATGGGGATTGCATCATCCCGGAACTGATAGTTCAAAATGTACGTGATGGGGATTGCATCATCCCGGAACTGATAGTTCAAAATGTACGTGATGGGGATTGCATCATCCCGGAACTGATAGTTCAAAATGTACGTGATGGGGATTGCATCATCCCGGAACTGATAGTTCAAAATGTACATGATGGGGATTGCATCATCCCGGAACTGATAGTTCAAAATGTACGTGATGGGGATTGCATCATCCCGGAACTGATAAGTTCAAAATGTACGTGATGGGGATTGCATCATCCCGGAACTGATAGTTCAAAATGTACGTGATGGGGATTGCATCATCCCGGAACTGATAGTTCAAAATGTACGTGATGGGGATTGCATCATCCCGGAACTGATAGTTCAAAATGTACGTGATGGGGATTGCATCATCCCGGAACTGATAGTTCAAAATGTACGTGATGGGGATTGTATCATCCCCGAACTTCGGTCCCTGAATTGATCCGTAGACGAGTGGTCTCCGAGAAAGTGATTGTATTGATGATGTATCGGTAGGATACTTGTGATGACGATGCTGCTGATCGTGTGATGACGATGCTGCTGATCGTACTGCTGATCGTGTGATGACGATGCTGCTGATCGTGTGATGACGATGCTGCTGATCGTGTGATGACGATGCTGCTGATCGTACTGCTGATCGTGTGATGACGATGCTGCTGATCGTGTGATGACGATGCTGCTGATCGTGTGATAACGATGTTGCTGATCACGTGATGACGATGCTGCTGATCGTGTGATGACGATGCTGCTGATCGTGTGATGACGATGTTGCTGATCATGTGATGATGATGCTGCTGATCGTGATGTTGACAGTGATGTACCAGTAACTGTTTGAGTTACTGATGAAGACAAATTGAAGAAAGCTTCCGATGATTTATAGATGTATCATGTGTAGTGACTCCTTGCTCCTGCAGATGCTGTTATAATATCCTTCTCGTTAAGGGGGAGTGTTGAATATTGTAACTTCAAAGAATATTATATTTGTACTTTATTATTCCGGAGATGTTTCATCCCTCCGAGGTAACCCTATTATGTATCCGGAGATGTTTATTCCTCCGAGGGTTAGTATTAACTAGGGTTATTAGACCCACCATGTGTGGGTCGGCCCTGTAGTTATATTTTAGGGGTTATTAGACTTCTCCAGGTGAGGTCGGCCCCAACAGGTCTTTTAGTCAGTTGAGAGTCAAGTATAAATAGAGGAGGTGAACTCCTCATTAGATCATTCACTCACTTGTGAAAGAGTGCGCACTTGTCTGGGAGATCTACTAAGGAGACTTAGAAGGAAGGAGCACATCTTGTATTTTGGTTGATCATCTTATTGAGGAAAGCTTTACTGGGTTTTCTACCCCATGAGGGTTTCCCAGGATATATTGTGTGTTATCTTGTGATTGTGTTTCTATCAGAGATCTTGCTTGTCTATTTGGTTTAAACTTAACAAAGTGCAAGCTGCTCAGAGATGTTCTTATAGCCTGCCTTCAGCTCTATTTCCTGCGATTGCAGTCTTTGGTTTGTATGGAATGTGGAGAGCTCTCTAGCTCTCAGCTCAATAGAGACCTGCTCTTGTACTAACTGCAAAGTTTCTATCAGAATCAATGACAAATTTATCTCAATAGGGCCAACCGTGTTTACCTAGGTTGTATCCAAAGGATCCGGGAATGTCATACTTGTAGGCGGGATGTGAACGACAGTATGCCTCTCTGCAAGTACTTCAACCCGCTCGGTGCTTGTAGATTCCTGTGGCGCCTGCGAACCGGATGCTAGCACATGGGTCTGCGCAACTCTTCCTGCGAGACCTTTCAACTCCACGAGCTGCAGGTCCAGAGCACTTCTGATGTGAGCCTGAGAGGTCCGCAGCTTGTGAAATTTCTCCTTCAGGTACTGGTCGAACCCCGAGGAAAGGGTCTCAAAGGGGTGCAACAGCTTCTGCTTCTTGGAAGCTGGTTCTGGCGAACCTTCATCATTTCTTTGCTCAGTCGTTTCCTTGCCCTTATCTTTCTCTTGCGCATCAGGGGGTGGCGTTGCGACAGAGACTTCAGCGGCCTGCCTCAATTCATCTAGCCAGGACTTCATAGTTTCTTTGACATCCTGAGTAGTCATACGGTAGAGGCTTACGGCCCATTCTTCCTGAATTCCGCAAGGGCGGAAGTAAATTTAATGTAAGTTGGAAGAAAAGACCACCTTCGTCCCATAGATTTGTGCTGTCTCCTCAGTCAGCCTCGGCATCTGCTGGATGGTGTCCTTGAGGAGATGGTAATATTCATAGAACACGACGCGATTTATCTTGCGCTTCGCGGGATTACTAGAATCCCAGAGGTTGACATAGCGCATCCCTGCAACCTCTCCTGCGCGGCGCAGAAGGAACTGAGTGTTGGGGGGCTCCTTCCACCCGAAAAAGGCGCATAAAATCAAAAGCCAAGAAAAATGGAACAACTGATCGGCGGTGTCCTGAACATTCTGGCAGTCATCCAAGAAAGAATTCAGGAGGAAGAAAGACCAGTTATACTGCTCTCCCTCCGCAGCTGCGATTGCGAGCTCTACAATAGCTCCAGTGACTTATTTAGGTCTGCGCTTCGTTAGTAGTCTTCCTGCAAGCAGAATTCCTGTGAATCTAAGTGCTTCATCTTCAACTATAGTGAGGTCATAAGCCCAACCTCCTCTCAGTAATTTGTATTTCTACAAAATGAACATTGGGGTCCTTACCAACCTTAGATAGGCCGGTCATACGATGAATCAAGTCCACATTCAAATTGATTGGCCTCCCCAGCCAAAGATAACCACCATGAACACAGGATAGTAGGGCCTTAACAACTGCATTCACTTCATTGCTACGCCCAAAGTGTGGTAGCTTCAACAGGTTCAACAGTCCAGGCCTCTCTAGATTTGCTGCAAATTCCTTCGGGACGAATTCATCAACCTTTGTAATGAAATTATGGACTACCGTCAGATAGTGATCCGGCATGAACTGAGGATACATTCTGTATTCTCCCAAGTTGAAGTTAGAAAACCTAACCAGTGGAAGGTGTCCAAGCAGGGACCCTTCTTCTCGTACGATTTCCGCCATTGGAGGCAGTGGAATCGGATACTTGGCATTCTTGGGAATATGCACGTCGGGTGCATCATCTGGATGCGGAGAAATGTAGTTAACCAGAGTGGCCAAGGGATTTGAAACCGGTTTGTCCGGCTGCTGCTGCTGAGACGCCCTTGTGCCCAGGGATTGTCTGGGATCAGACCAACCAGGATGCGTGTAAGCCGAGGTCGTCATCGGGGTAGTCATGCCAAAATCTAAGCCTCTGCGCTTGAATTGACGAACAACTTCTTCAGTTGACAGGTTCTGCGTCATGAACCGGTATACACAACAAGCACCTGAATAGACAAATGGTGGAACAACGTAGGATACGAACGCTAAAAACAAAGGGAGTAGTCTGCACGATGCGGCTCTGAAAACAATGACTTAGATTCTCAAACAAGACACTATACAACTCGAGGAAAGTAACCCGAGCATATACGAGTGCGGGGTATTTATAGCTAAAGGCGGTAGTAGATGCGGACAAGTGGGGCTAATAACCGTAGGCGCCTATGCATGAGTTGACAACCCCCCTACCCCCGTGCCTCTGCGGTGCATTAATTGCGATGGACGGGCTCTGAAATCCTTTTTGGAGATGAGATAAGGCCTTCGGCTCATTACTTAAATGCAAATCTTAGGGAGATCAAGCCGAATCTATCAGAGAAAATACAATTAATTGGCGATCTTATCCTTCATTAATATTCAGACGCGGCTATAGGACTACTGTAATTCAAATTTTCGGTGGGTCACTTCAGCATAGGTAATTGTGCACATGGAGGGCTCCACGGCGAGGAGAACTCCTCGAGCGGAAAATTGACAACAGGGAACTCCGCAAGAGTAACGGTTTGACAACCCAGGGAAAAACTTCACAAGAGCACAAATAGGCTCCCTCCAAACATGCTTTATTGACATGCGTGGATGTTTCAAGGAACTGTGCGGGAAGCCGGAGACTGAAAGTTTCTCGCGATTTCCGTGTAAACTGTGATAAGTGCGATGCGTCTTTCAACTACACTGGGAATCTGCACTACTTTAGCAATTAATTAAGTTAACAGGGCGGAGTGGCCATTGCGATAAAGCTTGAGCCGACTCCTGTTAATCATTGTGGGCAGCAATTCTTCATTAAGCTTCGCAAGCTGAACTGCTCCTCCTTCTGTTATCTTCGTCACGTGAAAAGGGCCTAATCAATGTACACAAAACTTGCTTGGAAACTTGATGAATTTACTATCATAGAAGAGCACCAAGTCTCCTTCTTGAAAGACTTTATTCCTAATATGCCTGTCATGCCAAGTGTCATGTCCCCTCCCATCCTACCAGCTAGATGGAGAGGATCGTGAGGTTAAACCAGGTATCTAGCCCCATAAATCAGTAATTAAACATTCAATTTAAGAAGAAGATGAACATATGCAATTGCATAAACATTTGAATACACAACGGAAGTAAATTCATTAACACATCCATCATACATTCAAGATATTCATCAATTAAACAATTGAAAGATAGCATAAGAGAATACTTATCTTAATGAAGTAGTCCCAAACCACCAGCTACGCTTTTGCAACGTTCCACCCAACCATAGGCCAGTGTGCTCTTCAATCTCTCAGCACCACTGCCACCCCCGAGCTGGGCATGATCTCCACAAGGAACTAGGGAACAACAGGGTCTCACATAGCCATAGATACACCAGAATCACCCATACCAACTAGCAGTTGGGTTTCTGAGGTGGCTAGGAGATAAACGCATATAACAGCAAAAAGAGTAAGTGCTGGGCATGAGAAAAATGGTTCTATAGTGAAGTTCCCAAGAATGGGTTTCTAACAGTTCCAGAAAAACCTGGGCAACCAAAACGAAAAGGAGAAAATGGGAAATCAAGCCCAGGAGAGCAGATTCGTTTTCAGAAGAATACTCATGGGCATTTCGTGGGCAAAAACGGCCTCCATAACCCCAAAAATTGTGGCTCTCTTCTCCCAGCCAATGAGCTAACCAGAAACGAGTTTATGGGCATGGAAAAACACAGGAAATGGTGAAAAACGTGAAGGATAGAACCCCAACAGGCTCAGACTGCGTGACAGGATGAATGCCATGGGTGAAGTATGGCTTTTGGGCCAATTTCGTGGGGGTTTTCTTGCCTCACAAGCAAAAACACGATTTTCCAAGTTGATGGCTTGCCCATGCACGAAAATTGACAGCCATACCTCTCCCATCCCAAGGCATTTATTGTCTCAACCAATTCTTGGAAGGATTAAATGATTGGGTGCATGAGACCAAATGGGTAGTTGAGAGTTCATGGGTTTCCTCAATGAAATGGCTTAACACCATGGCTCAAGGGTTTGGATAGTCCCCCCCCCCCTATTCCTTGTAAAGATCATGCCCCTGTCTCTTTGTTGCATTGCGTAGTTGATTGTGGGTTTTTCATTAAAATTGCATATTTACATGATGTCCGATTTTACATTGTGCACCCTTAGCACAAGAACTCTATGCATCTATTCTAATTGCCAATACATAGAACATTAAATCAATGGCGGGGCCTTGGCCTTGAGCTCCTCACCATGACTAAATAACAATATTTACATCATTTACAATATTAATGCAATAGGGTCAAGCTGGGGACATTACACCAAGATTTCTGTCTTGCCTTCTGCACTTGTTGATGGAATCCGGCTAAAAGTCTGTCTTCTTCTAAGGAAATCAATTGTGAGAGTCTTTCACTCATAGTATCAGTATCTGCCATTTCTGTAATTTGCGCAATTCTGAGGCTGGGAACAATGTATTCCATGGGCATAACTGCTTCTTGTCCATACACCAAACTGAAAGGTGTGTGACCTGTTAATTTTTTGCATGTGGTTCTGTAAGCCCATAACACAGTTGTGACTCTAAGGTTCCAATCATCTCTTTGTTGATTATAGATCTTTGTCAAGGAATTCTCGAGAATCTTATTGAATGCCTCCACCGTACCATTAGCTTGAGGGTGGTAGTGTGTACTCTTATGGTGACTAATGTGGAATTCTTCAGTAAGGGCCTCTATAGCCTTATTCAAGAAATGTTTGCCCTGATCACTCATTAGAATCAGTCGACATCCAAACCTAGTGACAATATTCTCAAAAATAAATTGCGCGGCAGTGAAAGCGTCGCAATTCTCAACTGGCTTGGCCTCAGCCCATCTGGTGAGGTATTCAGTAGCTGTGATGATGTATCTTGCGCTGGTTCTCTTTCCTGGTGGGTTGATAGGTCCCACAAAATCAATGGCCCACTTATCAAAAGCACGCACTGTTATCTGGGGTCTTAGCGGCATTTCATCTCTTCTTGAAGGTTTTCCTGTTCGCTGGCACACATCGCAACATTTGCAGGATTCCTTAGTATCCTTGTGCAATGTTGGCCACCAAAGACCTGCAGCTAATATCTTTTGCGCAGTCGGCTTTCCTGCGAAATGGCCTCCTGCGTTCCTTGAGTGCGCTTCTGCGATTATGGAGTTCTTCTCATGCGGTAAGATACATTTGCGCAAGACTTCATCGGGTCCCAACTTATAGAGATGGACTGCTATCAAAGTGAAGTCTGCGGATTTGACAATAAGTTGCTTCTTCTACTGGATTGTAAACTCAACTGGTGCTTGCCTGGTAGTGAGAAACTCAAGAATATCGGAATAATGCTCATCGGCTACTTGAACAGAAAATAGCTGCGCATCAGGCAGATTGTCCTCCAGATTTGTAGGTTCCTCCCCTGACTCTATCCTAGATAAATGGTCGGGTCCTGCATTCAATCTACCTGGCTTCACAATAACCTCAAAATCATACTCCTGGAAGAGCAGTAGCCATCTGCAAATTCTTCCCCCTAACACTGGCTTATTGACCAAGTATTTCAAAGCAGAATGGTCAGTATACATTTTAAAATGAGCGCCCAATAGATAGTGTCTGAACTTCTGTAAGGCATACACCATAGCTAGTCCTTCTCTTTCTGTAGTGGTGTAGTTCTTTTCAGCCGTTGACAAGTTTCTGCTAGAATAAGCAATGGGGTGGTCAATACCTCCTTCTCCCGGTTGTGTCAGCACAACCGCCAATGCTATGGAAGAAGCATCTACATGAACATGAAAGGGTTTTCTCCAGTCTGGGAAAACTAGGATAGGTGCTGTAACCATCTTTTTTTTAAGTGTATCCAAGCTCTGTTGGCATTCTTCTGTCCATTGGAATTTCGAATCCTTTTTCAGCAATCTTTCCATAGGCGCAGTTATTTTTGCAAAAACCTTGATAAATTTCCTGTAGTACCCTGTATGTCCCAATGTAGTGCGTAATTGTTTGACTGAGTTGGGCGCAGGTAAATTAGCAATGATGGCAACCTTCGCAGGATCCATCAGGAGTCCTTGTCTACATACAATATGACCCAACAGAATACCAAAGGAGCACATAAAATACATTTTTTCAAGTTAAGGGAAATTTGATACTGCCTACATTTTTCTAACATCATCCGCAGATTCCCTATATGGTTCTTTAGTAAACCAAACACAGTCCAATCATCAAAATAGACTTCTAGAAACTTATGAATGAATTCTTTAAAAACAACAACAACAACTCTAGAGAAGACATCAAGAGAGTTTTTAAGACCAAAGGGCATTACCGTATATCGGAATGAGCCCCATTCAGTTGCAAAAGTGGTCTTATGGCGGTCTTCTGGATGGATTATGATCTGATGATATCTCGAAAAGCCATCAGTGAACGAGTAAGCCTCTTGTCCTCCAACATTATCAAGCACTGCATCTGTAAAGGGCGTAGGAAATGGATCATGCGCTGATGCATCATTCATCTTGCGCAAGTCCACGCAGATTCTTATTTCACCTTTTATATTTTTCTCTTGTACCACCATAGGACTGGCTCAATGATACCTACTGCGAGCATCTTATCAATTTCTTCTCTAACCTTTTCTTTATATCGCGGGTTCAACCTGTACGGGCGCTGTTTTACTGGCTTGGCGTCTACTTTCAAAGGTATGTGCATAACTCCTAAATATCCTAATATGCCTTTCACTTCTGTAAACTTGGTAGGAAAGATATCCTGGTAGTCACGTAGTAAATCTGCAATATGGCCAATAGTTTCATCAACCCAATAATCTCCTATAGAAGCAAAATTGGGTTCAGCTTCTGTACCAATGTTAATATTCTTGAGCTTGATCTGTTCTGTAATGGCAGGGATATCAAGCTGAGGGCCTTCAACCTTGTGCATCCCTTCTGATTCTGGAATATTGATGTTGCGAGGATCATCTTCCTCTTCACCAGTGGTGAAATTATAGCATTCCAGGGCATGTTCCATCTGGACAGCCCAATTTGGTTGAGAATATTCTGGTAAAGGACATTGTTCAAATACCTTCTTTCTAATACACTTTAAAGCGTGGTCGATGCTTAGATGTTCTGACTCAAAGATGAAGGTAATTTGAAAACTTTCCATCATAAGAGGCCAAGTGATAGTGCCTCTGCGCAATTCTGTTTCAGTGTACCAGTTCCTTGGAACTGTATCCAATGTGTGGATGAATAGGTGAACCCACTCATCCTCTGGAATATTTGACCATTACTGAATACATGCTTCAACGTGTGACCTGGGGTCACTCTTTCCATCATATTTGCGCAACACTTCTGCTGTAGTTTCCGAAAATCTGCGCAGTATCAATCTGCGACAGCCTTTCCATGTATCAATATTTTTTTTATGCGCACCCCACCATCTTGTGGGTGTAGAGCGCAGTTCTACATCCAATGCTTGTATGCGCTGCTCATCTGGGATTTGTTGTTCATATGTATGTATGAATTCACTTACTTTAGTTAAACCATCAAAGATTGGAGTGTTATTCAATTCTGTGCCAATCCATCGAATGGATTTAGTCATCATGGCACAACGCCTTGTAGAAACCTCATGTAAGTGATTCTGCCAGTTTTCTAGTCCTGCTTCTGAGTCTGATGTACACGAGCTATCGCATCACCAACTGATATGGCCGTCCGCTGTGGGATTGACATAGTCACTATGACTAGCAGTCATTTGATACAAAATTTCAATTTGGTGCACTTCTTCTTCTGCTCGAATGGGTTCAACATACCGTGGTCCTTGAAGGGGATCAAGTGGTGCAATGACCCTAATCTGCTCATCTTCAAAGGTCATCTTCCTTTTCTTCAAATTAATGACAGCCAAATTATCAAATGCCCAGTCTATTCCTAAAAGTGATGGGTAAGGTCTACTATCATACAAAATTTTGATTACTTCAAAGTCCGCAGAACTTCTTACTCCCTCAATATCAATGGCCACATTGGGTAATCTTCCCAATGGAGAAACTCGTTGCTGATTTACTAGTATCAGATGGATAGGAGATCTGATAAGATGCGGACTACCCATCTATTCCCATGTCTGCATGGTGAGAACATTAACTTCTGAGCCTAAATACAAAATGATGTCATCCATTTCAAATGCTCCAATCTGTGCTGTGAGTCTCATCTCTCTTCCAGTTCTAATATGACTCCTAATCTGATGAACAACACGCTGCGGGGTATTCATCGAAGCAGATTGTTGACACTGATCCAACAGGTGTTGGAGTTCCATAGTTGATTTTTCATTGTGCAACAACTTTAAATAGCTTCTCAGGAAAGCATGAACACTGCCTAGTGCATCCTCCTCATCAGGCCTTCCCAATGTAGTAGCCTGTTCTTGTACCAGGTTCTCTTGTCTTAGCACTTGCGGTCTAATATCTTTGTGCGATACTGCGACAGAACTTGAAGCTCGGAGATCTGAGAAATACTCTTTAGCTTGCTTGAATGCTTCTTTTTGCTTCTGCAGGTCGAGCGGAGATGGTTTAATATTAGCGTGGCGCACCCATTGTGTAGCTGGTTTTCCAGTTCCTGACTCTGGTGTACCAGTGGTTGCTCCACTGCGCGTCACTATATTAACTGTAGGATCCGTTTCTCTTTTTTCTGCTGCAATCAACTGAATATTCTAGTTAACCTGTGGCGTCTTTGCTTGCATCTTAGCCATCAACTGAGGGCATTCTTCAATCACATGATCATACAATTTACAGTATCTGCAGGTGGTTGTAGGGTTTTGGCAATCCCTTGCATAATGACCTTGAACTCCGCAGTTATAGCAAGTGATCTGTCCTCGTCCACAACCAAAACCTTCTGCGCGTCCTCGGCCCCTATAATTTCCTCCTCCGCCTTCGCGAGGTGGTTCATACTGCGGACCTGCTGTGGGTCCTTGTGCCTCTGACTGTACTCTATAAACATCATGTTTCCTTTCTATCATAAGGTCATATGCTTTGCAATTGTTCTCATCATGGCCTAATGATTTACAGAAATTGCAATATAGATTCTTTGGAGTTTGTACATATTTTTGTAACAAGTGACATTCTTGTGGTTTGTGACCTCTAGTTCTACAGATTTCACACCAAGGCCCCTGAGCCTGTGGTAAAGGGTTAGGTTCTCCAGTCGCAATATACTCTATGAAAACGGGACAATGGTCCTTTGAATGACCTTGTGCTCTACATTTTGTACACCAAATTTCTTCTTTAACATCCTTTCCTTTCTTAATATCATGCACTTGCAAGGTTAGGTTTGCTAACTGGTTCTGCATCTGCGCAACATCGTTGCTTGTTCCAGCAATTGGTGACGCTTCTAGTTTCATAGCCATCTCTAGAGCTTGTTCCTGGGTAGTGAGATTCTGTTACATAAGAGGAAGTCTAATATGAGGAAGCAGTGCAGCAATGAACCATTCCTTATGCTGCTGTGGTGCAAACTCAAAGCTTACTTGATCTATCAAGGCTTTGAATTTCTGGTCAAAGTCCCATACTGACTCTGTGGGCAACTGTTTTATGTCTTTGAGCTCGGTTATGCACTCTGATTCTGATTTAGGTTTCTTGAATTCTCTAATCATATCATTTCTTACATTAGCAAGCGTCCTATTCTGTGCTGCTGAGTATTTCATGAACCAGGTTAAGGCTCTTTCTGTTAGTGTGGTTGCTAACTGAACCAGCTTAACAGCATCATCATTAATTTGCTTAATCGTCCAAATGGCTTCACATAGGAACCAGTGCTGCTCAGGGTCTTCTAGCCCTGTTCCCCTAAAGGTTGGTAGCTTCATGTCATCACCCATCCTTCTTGCGCTAGGTTGATGTGGAGGTGCTGTAGCACTGCCTCCTGGATGGTTAAACAAAGGTGGGGCTGAGGTACTAGAAGTACTGTGCGGGCTACTAGAAGGTGTTACTACGGGGTTATATTGAGCCCCGTCTGGCTTTTGCAGTGTAAAAGGGTGATAAGGGATATGAGCACTCCCTTGTCTCTCTATATGGCTCGCTCTAGGAGCTCGACTATCTTCTGGGCTAGACTCAAAAGGATGTTGGTCAAGGCATACTTTATACCATTTTCCACTACGAGTGCAACCAATAACTTCAAGATCACTATCAAAATCTGCGGACATTACTTGTCTATGCTATTCATCGGAAGCTATGCATAGTTTTCCTTTTTCACACAAGATCATTTTAATCCATAAGTTCAGAGAATTTAAGAACTTACCCCTGTATGCTTGGAAGAAGCTCCTCTCAGCTTCGCTGAAGCTCTTTCTCGTATCTACTGCAAACTCGGTGATGAAGCCTTCCAGCAGACTGTTCAACCAAAAGTCTACTACGCGGGACACAAAATTATCTACCCGCTTCAAAATGCTAACTAGCTCAGGCGTCCAAACGACAGGTTGATCAACATGCACAGTGGGTCCAGTATCTGCTAGCTTGGCTACCCACGCATGCAACTCAAGTGCAAATGTTACAAAGAAAATTTCGTGAAGGTCAGTATAAATATGCTTCTGCAACCAGTCTTCTGTCTGAAGCCTAGAGCTTCTATTTTCTCGTTTAACGAACTCTCTAGCCTTTGAATCAAACCAGTCTTGAATTTCTTTAGCTGTAGGATTCCAGTACCACATTGCCTTAAGGATAATAGGGTTAAAGTCGGCAATGGAATCATTTGTTGGCTTACAAATGGCTACTAGAAGTCGATGCTCAGCTCAACTTCTTCAACCTCACACATCCCGACTTTAAAGCATCACACATCCTTAGCACAGCAACATAACCATTTGTTGGCTCCCTTTTTCTCTAGGTTTCGCATCAATCTCGCATGTCACTGGAATAACAAGTCTCAAGGAAACGGAACCATTTGTTGGCTACTTTCTGGACAGACCCGGGTTTTTCAGGATGCGCAGCAACAAACACCCCTTGGCGCACTGGCCCTCTCGGCAACGAGCAGCGCAGCAGCCCAAAGTCTCACCTGAAGTGGCTATGGGGGGGATAAGGAATCAGGATTCCTTAACCTAGGTGATGTGGACACTATAATCTTCTCCCTTCTCTTCCGGGAGGATTCCTCAGAGTGGAACATCTTACTCTTCCGCAAACCTCACAGTGTGACAGCGCTGAAACTCTTACCAGCCTAGCTGCGCTGTATCTCCGCACCTGAGAATGAGGCATTTACCCACTACGTCTAACTACGTATCATCCCTAGCCTTGCGCCACAATGAAGTCACACACTCCTCAAGTGCTGCAGCCTAGCGTTCCTGCAGGCCCCTTCGATGCTGCACGAGTATAACTTCTAAGGGAGCTTTAAGAACTTACTTTACATATTCATTCATAAATATAGCGAAACCTTCTTGTAAACATAGATAGTAAAACATAGACATGCATTCACGCAAAACATCACCATAACAACAAGAATCATGTGGTTCGCCTCCATGGGGAAATCACATTCATGGGAACTGTATTCTAGATTAACTCAAAATGGGAATTACACAATACGTTGCGCACACAGCTGCAGCCTTAGATCTTTCTGGGAAACTCCACGCACACAGCTGGGAGCCCTTCTCTTAGATCTATTCTCTTCTTCTACAGAGATTACAACGACTCAGACATCAACTTGGACTGTCTATAAACTCAGAGACTAGCTCTACAGCTGTCTAAGACTAACTCTCTTACCTTCTAGCCAACTCATCTAACTTCTAACCTTCTTCCCTTTACAATTACACATATATATAGGTGGCCTTGAGGGTCGCACCTTTACAAACTGTGGACCTTTCCCCGCAGTAATCCCCAAAAACCCTAACCGCGGACATGGCTAGGTGTACTGTAGGCGCCGCTTGCAGTCATGTCGTCGCTTCCTGCAGACTCCGTGATTTCCGGCGCAGATTGCGGGTATGGGGGCCGCTTCATCGTTCACTGCTCCTTGTCCTTCGCCTTCACTGCTTTGGTCCGTTGCTCTTCCTTGGTCAGAGCACCCATAACTTTTGTACTTAGCCTTAGTGAGGGTAGTTGAGCCCTCTATTCCGTCGCTTCATTTATTGTGGTAGCTGAGCTTTCTACTCGGCCACATTCACTATCCTTTGACGTGTGGGCGCGAGCTCCGTGATTTTCGGCTCGTAATATGCGTTGAGCTCATCCATCTGGCACCGTACTGCGCACTGTTCACTTCTGCCAAAAATTGGTGATTTTACTCAAAATTAGCATTTTTTCCCTTCAACACTTATGCTTTTTCCCCAAAATTCGCAACTTTACTACAGCTGCGACCTATGCTCCAACACACTTTTACAATGATGTTACTGTCACGTCCCCATTTTGACTCCCTTTGTATTAAATCGTAAATGATGTAAATATTGTAATTTAATCATGGTGAGGAGCTCAAGGCCAAGGCCCCACCATTGATTCAGCGTTTTATATATCAGAAATTAAAAATAGATGCATATGGTTCTTGTGCGAGATGGGCACAATGTAAATAAGACATCATGTAAATACGAATTTTAATGGAAAAACCCACAACCGGCTATGCAATGCAACAAAAGAGATGGGGCATGATCCTACAAGGAATAGGGGGGGGGGAATTATTCAAACCCTTGGGCCAATGGTGTTAATCCATGTGTCAATGGGGAAACCCATAAACCACCAACTACCCATTTTGTCTCATGCACTCAATCATTTAATTCTTCCAAGAAATTGGGTAAGGCAATTAATGCCTTGGAAATGAAGAAGTATGGCAGCCAATTTCGTGCATGGGCAAGCCATCAACCTGGAAATTCGTGTTTTTGCTTGTGGGGCAAGAAAACACCCACGAAATGGTGCCCAAAGCGATTATGAAGAGTCAATCTTCTCTCATTCACGCAGTGGGAGCTAGCTGGTTCTTTCCCTACACGTTTTTCATCCAAATCTTGCATTTTTCCATGCCTGGGAGTTCGTTTTTGCATATACAGTAGCTTGGGAGAGAAGAGCCACGTTTTGGGGACTGTATGGAAGTCGTTTTTGCCCCCGAATGTCCAAGGACGTTTTTTCTAAAAACGAATTGGCTTACCAGGTTTATTCCCCAACTTCCCATTTCGTTTTTGTGGGTTCCCACGTTTTTCTGACTTAGCTGAAACCCCATCTCAGGAATCCCACTGTGGAAAATGTTTTCCTCATGCCCAACAAGTGTGGTTCCATGGTGATGTGCATCCTTGTTTCATTTTGACCCTGTGAGCAAGAAAATGGAATGGTAGTGGACAGAATGGGCTTGATAAACCTAGTGTAGGGAGTAACCTCTCAAGAAGATCAAGAGGGCTGGCTACTTTTCTATGTACACCCTGAGAGCACTAGAAAGGAAGGTATGGCTTGAGGGACTGTGTGGCAGTGAAGAGAATACTTCCTTGTGTTGGGTGTGCTGGCATTGTGAGTGCCAAGCTGAATAGATCTGGGAGGGGTACCCATAGCTCTGTGGTTGAGCTCACTAGCTTAGCAATTCTTCCCTTCCATGTCCTAGCAGCCTGATAAACCCAATTGCAGATTGGCTTGGCTCATCTTGGTGTATGCTTGGCTATGTGTGAGTCTGCTGTTCCCTGGTTCCTTATAGAGATCATGCCTAGCTCGGGGGTGGCAATGGTGCTGAGAGATTGAGGAGCACACTTTCCTACGGTTGGGTGGAACGTTGCAGTTGCATAGCTAGTTGCGTGGGACTACTTTCGCATAAGATAAGTATTCTCCTGTGTTAACTTGCAATTACTTATTTGATGAACATCTTAAATGTATGATGGATGTGCAATTCCTAATATTCCGCTGTGATTTTCTTAAAATCATACATTTCCATATGTCTCTGTTAGATTATGTGATTGCTTATGGTTAAAAGTTTCATGGGGCTAGACACCCAGTTTAGCATCATGTCTGTTATGCGCTGTATATGTACATTTTTATTTTAATTTGAATGCTTGTTTAATATGTATGGGGCTAGATGCCCGGTTTAACCTCACGATCCTCTCCATCTAGCTGAGATGATGGGAGGGGACGTGATAGAATGGTATCAGAGCTGCATTGCAGCATTGGGCCTCTATGGGCCAAATCTGATAGCAATTACAAGGGAAGATTTTGAATTTTCCTAAGTCTGTTTTGAATTTTTTTTTGGTTTAAGTCCGTTTTTGAAATTTTTTTGTTTTAAGACTGTTTCGGGAAGTCATCCCGAAACTGCGGAAAGGTTCCGCGAACCTTCCCGCAATTGCGGAAGAGTTCCGCGAACCTTCCCGCAATTGCGGAAGAGTTCGACGAACCTTCCCATTGCGAAAGAGTTCCGCGAACCTTCCCGCAATTGCGGAAGGATTCAGCAAACTGCTCCAAAACAACGGAGAAAAATGTTTTTAAGTGAAAAAATTTCTAAGTATCAGAATTTTTCGGAAGGAATTCTCTTCCGAAATTGCGGAAGGAATTCTCTTCCGAAATTTCGGAAGGATTCCGCGAATCGTTCCGCAACTGCGGAAGACTTCGCCGAATCGTTCCGCAACGACGGAAGACTTCGCCGAATCATTCCGAAAAATCACCCGAAACTGGGGAACGGGAAGCATTCCCCGGAACGACGGAAGCATTCAGCGAATGGCTCCGAAATTGCGGGAGCATTCGCCGAATGGCTCCGCAATTGCGGGAGCATTCGCCGAATGGCTCCGCAATTGCGGGAGCATTCACCGAATGGCTCCGCAACTGCGGAAGCCTTCGCCGAATGGATCCGCAATTGCGGGAGCATTCGCCGAATGGCTCCGCAACTGCGGAAGCCTTCGCAGAATGGCTCCGCAATTGCGGGAGCGTTCGGCAAATCGCTCCGCCATTGAGGATGCGTTCGGCAAACTGCTCCGCAATTGCGGAAGCGTTCGGCGAACTGCTCCGCAATTGCGGAAGCCGTCGCCGAACCGCCCCCTTGACCCCTTTTTTATTTTCCCCTCATATTTCGTTGTTGTGATTTGATGAATTGTCAGTATGGCATTTTTCCACGTGCATGAAGTAAGTTATGAATTCTGAGAATATAATGCAGCTAACAATTGTGTTGATGAACACATTTCATAGAATCACAGTTACAGCAGGGTAACACTCTAGATAATACAGGCAGAGAATTTTGGATCTTGGTTGGGCAAGGAAAATGAACATCATGAATGATGCACAGGTTCCCTATGAACCTGAGACAGATGCCATGGGGGAAAACATACAGGTTGAGAATGCTGAAACAGAATCTAATGGGAGAAGAAATCAAGAGACCCCTCCAGATGTTGCAGCCACCATGAGAAGCCTAAGGGTGGAATTGCAAAGCTGTAGGGAAGATAATGAAAGGATGATTAAATCTCAAGAAGAACAAAATCAGCTGAATGCAGCCATGCTGCAGAGTTTAACAGACATCCAAAGGCAAATAAACTCTAGGCATCAGATATCAAATCCAGAAAGGGGCGGAAGTAGCTCTAGAAGAAATTCCCGTAAGAGGGCCAGTAGCCCAAGAAGAGTTTCTATAGACAGGACATATACTCCAGAAATCTCTTCTAATGAATCATCTGACTCTGAAGAATCCATTGAGGGTTCAAGCTCTTCATCTCACATGAGTAAGAGAAAGAAGCACTACAAGAACAATTCACATGGGGAATTTAAGAAGGCAAAACCTCCTACATTTGACGGAGAGGTAAAATCTGGTCAAGAAGCTGAAGCTTGGCTTCTTGGGATGAGAAAATATTTCCAAGTCCAAGACTACTCGGGAAATATGAAGTCAAGGGTAGCCATCTTCAACTTGAATGGAAGAGCATCTATATGGTGGGAACACACTAGGAAAGTGAGGAAGATCAACGAAAGGAAGATCGTGTGGAAGCAGTTCAAGAAATACTTCAAGCAAAAGTACCTCTCTGACAGGTACTATGATGATAAGATCAAAGAGTTCCATGAGCTGAGATTGGGACAATCGACCATGGAAGAATATGCAAACAAGTTCTTGGAGCTGCTGAGGTATGTCAGGTATATTCGAGATGATAAGGTGAAAATTCAGCGTTTCCTAAGTGGACTGCCCCAGTCGTATAAAGATAAAATTGAGTTTGATGAACCTCGAAATCTAGAGGAGGCCATAAGAAAGTCCAAGTATTGCTTTGATCAAAGAAGAAGCAAACCAGAATTCCATAAGGCATGGAAGGATAAGAAAAATGAGAAGTTTGATCAAAGGAAGAAGGGGTTCAAGTCTCCTCATTTCCGGAATCAGCAAAGGCAACCATCACAGGTTGTGACTAAGCCAACTAGGATGATGGGAGACAAGCCAAGAGATCCAAAGGAGCCAAGAGAACCACTCCAATGTTGGGGTTGTGGAGGAGACCACATGCTTAGGAGCTTTCCACATCGGAATGGGAATGCAAATCAAGTTCACAACATCCAAGGAGTTGGAACTGTGGGTCAAGTGGCGAGAGCAATCCCTAGAATCTATGCAGTAGTAGAAGACCGCCAGGAAGATCATCAATCAACTGTGGTTGAAGTTGAAGGTAAGGTTGCTAAGCAATCTGTTTCTATTTTGATTGATCCTGGATCTACTAACAGTTATGTCACTCCTAGAATTGTTGAGATTTGTGCTTTCAAGAAATTAAAGCATAGTAAATCATGGTTAGTTCAACTAGCCAATGGAACCAAGAGAAAAGTTAGTGAAATAGTAGAGAAATGTCCATTAGAGATGGATGGGCTATTCACTTATGCAGATCTGAATATTTTGCCACTTGGTTCCTACGATATTCTCATTGGAATGGATTGGTTAGAAGCACACAGGGTTAAACTTGACTGCTACAATAAGACATTTGAATGCATGGACGAAGAAGGAAATCCAAGGGTTGTAAAAGGCATTCCAAAGGTGACTTCTGTTAGACAGGTTTCAGCCATGCAACTAAAGAAGTTCTATAGGAAGGGATGTCAACTGTATGCAGCCCACATTTTAGAGGCAGCAGAGAATGAAACTCTTAAATTGGAGGACTATTGTGTATTGCAAGAATTCAGGGATGTTTTTCCTGATAAGATTCCAGGACTCCCTCCAAAGAGAGACATTGACTTTACAATTGAACTTGTACCAGGAGCGGCACCAGTGTCTAAGAGACCCTACAGGATGAGTACACCAGAATTGCTAGAACTGAAAATGCAATTACAAGAGTTGCTGGAAAAGAAATATATTAGGCCAAGTGTATCCCCGTGGGGAGCGCCCGTTCTATTTGTGAAAAAGAAAGATGGAACACTCAGGTTATGTATTGACTACAGGCAGTTGAACAAAGTCACTGTGAAGAACAAATACCCATTGCCTTAAATTGATGACCTTTTTTATCAAATGAGAGGAGCAAAGGTATTTTCAAAGATTGAATTGAGGTCTGGATACCATCAGGTAAGAATCAAAGAAGAAGATATTCATAAGACAGCCTTTAGAACGAGGTATGGACACTATGAGTTTGTAGTGGTACCATTCGGTCTCACAAATGCACCAGCTACATTCATGTGTCTCATGAATAATGTTTTTAGCAAGTATTTGGACAAGTTTGTTCTTGTATTCCTAGACGACATTCTCATCTATTCTAAGAATGAAGAAGAACATGAAGAACATTTGAGAATGACAATGCAATTACTAAGGGAGCATAAGCTGTATGCAAAGTTGAGTAAATGTGAATTTTATAAAGATAGAATTCATTATTTGGGTCACATCATCTCCGATGAAGGAATATCTGTAGACCCTGAGAAGATTGAAGCCATTATGAATTGGCCAATTCCAAGGAATGTGACTGATGTGAGATCTTTTATGGGCCTTGCTGGTTACTACAGGAGGTTTATCGAAGGATTCTCCAAGGTTGCAAACCCGATCACTTCTTTGCAAAAGAAGGGGATAAAGTTTGAATGGTCACCAAGATGTGAGGAAAGTTTTCAATGATTGAAGAATCTTCTTACAAGTGCACCAATTTTGAAGATTGCAGACCCGAAAAAATACTTTGTGGTGTGTACCGATGCATGCAATCAAGGACTTGGAGGAGTTCTTATGCAAGACAACCACGTGATATGCTATGAGTCAAGAAAGTTGAAGGAGCATGAGAAGAACTACGCTACTCATGATATAGAGCTTGCAGCCATAGTACATGCTCTAAAGATGTGGAGGCATTACTTAATGGGAAGAAAATTTGAGTTAAGGACAGACCATTGTGGACTAAAATACTTGTTTGATCAGCCAATGTTAAATGCTAGGCAAGCCAGATGGTTGGAATTTTTGTGTGAATTTGATTTTGAAATCAAACACATAAAAGGGAAAGAAAACAAGGTGGCTGATGCACTTATAAGGAAGGTACATGAAATGTACGTGGCAGCGCTTAGTACTTGCCAACCAGATTTGAAGCAGCAAATTGTTAACCATATGGTTGAGGATGAAGTGTATGAGCAGATAAAGGACAAATTGTAGCAGCAAGACCTTGGCAAGAAGAATGAAGGCTATCACTTGGAAGAAGGCGGACTTCTTACTTATAAGAATAGAGTCTATATTCCAAATGCGACAGATTTAAGGAGAATGGTTATGGATGAGATCCATAAAGCTCCATACTCTGGTCACCCAGGATATCAGAAAACAATTGCTACAGAAATAAAATATTATTTCTAGCCAGGCATGAAGAAGGATGTTGCGGAATACATCTCTAAGTGCATGGAATGTCAGCAGGTGAAGGTTGAACACCAACACCCAGCAGGTTTATTGCACCCAGTGCCAATTCCAGAATGGAAATGGGAAATAATTTCCATGGATTTTATTACAGGATTGCCAATGACTAAGAGACAACATGATTCCATCATGGTTGTGGTGGACAAGTTAACAAAGGCAACACATTTCATATCGGTTAAGTCCACACATATAGCCGATGCCATTGCAGATATTTTCATGAAGGAAATTTTCAGATTACATGGGTTGCCTAAGGCAATAATTTCTGACAGGGATACCAAGTTCACTTCCAATTTTTGGAAAGGTCTCTTTGCAGATTTGGGTACACAGTTGAACTTTAGCACCGCGTACCATCCTCAAACAGACGGGCAAACAGAAAGAGTAAATCAGGTGCTTGAAGACATGCTTCGCATGTATGTAATGGACAAGCAATCCAAGTGGGAGGATTATCTACACCTGGTAGAGTTTGCATATAATAATGGGCAGCAAGAATCATTGAGAATGAGTCCATATGAGGCTTTGTACGGCAAAAGGTGTAGGACACCAGTGACTTGGGACAATCCAGTGAACAGAATTGTACTTGGGCCAGAATTGCTTAAGGAAATGGAACAGGAGGTTGCAAAGATCCGACAAAATTTAAAAGCAGCCCAGGATAGACACAAAATCTATGCAGATAAACACAGAATGCATAGGGAATTCAATGTTGGGGATCATGTATATCTTAGAGTGAGATCAAGGAAGAGTTCCTTGAAGCTTGGGAGTTGTGCCAAGCTATCACCTAGATATTGCGGACCATTTGAAGTGCTTGAAAGAATAGGTCCAGTTGCATATAGACTTGCCTTGCCTGCTAACACTAAAGCTCATAATGTTTTTCATGTCTCTTTGCTTAAGAAATATGTACATGATCCTAACCATGTGATTAATTGGGATGTGATCCAGGTGGAACCCGAGGGAGAATTCCAAACCGATCCGTTATGCATCCTAGACAAGAAGGTAACATTGCTCCAGAACCGAGCCATCGGACAGGTAAAGGTGCAATGGAAGCACTACGGTCCCGATGAGGCTACATGGGAGCTTGATGAGCACTGAGGACAGTGCTAATGTAAGGGGAGGGGTATGTCACGTCCCCATTTTGACCCCCTTTGTATTAAATCGTAAATGATGTAAATATTGTAATTTAATCATGGTGAGGAGCTCAAGGCCAAGGCCCCACCATTGATTCAGCGTTTTATGTATCGGCAATTAAAAATAGATGCCTATGGTTCTTGTGCGAGATGGGCACAATGTAAATAAGACATCATGTAAATACGAATTTTAATGGAAAAACCCACAACCGGCTATGCAATGCAACAAAAGAGATGGGGCATGATCCTACAAGGAATAGGGGGGGGGGGAATTATTCAAACCCTTGGGCCAATGGTGTTAATCCATGTGTCAATGGGGAAACCCATAAACCACCAACTACCCATTTTGTCTCATGCACTCAATCATTTAATTCTTTCAAGAAATTGGTTAAGGCAGTTAATGCCTTGGAAATGAAGAAGTATGGCAGCCAATTTCGTGCATGGGCAAGCCATCAACCTGGAAATTTGTGTTTTTGCTTGTGGGTCAAGAAAACACCCACGAAATGGTGCCCAAAGCGATTTTGAAGAGTCAGTCTTCTCTCATTCACGCAGTGGGAGCTAGCTGGGTCTTTCCCTACACGTTTTTCATCCAAATCCTGCATTTTTCCATGCCCGGGAGTTCGTTTTTGCATATACAGTAGCTTGGGAGAGAAGAGCCACGTTTTGGGGACTGTATGGAAGTCGTTTTTTCCCTCGAATGTCCAAGGACGTTTTTTCTAAAAACGAATTGGCTTACCAGGGTTATTCCCCAACTTCCCATTTCGTTTTTGTGGGTTCCCACGTTTTTTTGAGTTAGCTGAAACCCCATCTCAGGCATGCCACTGTGGAAAACGTTTTCCTCATGCCCAGCAAGTGTGGTTCTATGGTGATGTGCATCCTTGTTTCCTTTTAACCCTGTGAGCAAGAAACTGGAATTGTAGTGGACAGAATGGGCTTGATAAACCTAGTGTAGGGAGTAACCTCTCAAGAAGATCAAGAGGGTTGGCTACTTTTCTATGCACACCCTGAGAGCACTAGAAAGGAAGGTATGGCTTGAAAGACTGTGTGGCAGTGAAGAGAATACTTCCTTTTGTTGGGTGTGTAGGCATTGTGAGTGCCAAGCTGAATAGATCTGGGAGGGGTACCCATAGCTCTGTGGTTGAGCTCACTAGCTTAGCAATTCTTCCCTTCCATGTCCTAGCAGCCTGATAAACCCAATTGCAGATTGGCTTCGCTCATCTTGGTGTATGCTTGGCTATGTGTGAGTCTGCTGTTCCCTGGTTCCTTGTAGAGATCATGCCCAACTCGGGGGTGGCAGTGGTGCTGAGAGATTGAGGAGCACACTTGCATATGGTTGGGTGGAACGTTGCAGTTGCATAGCCAGTTGCGTGGGACTACTTTCGCATAAGATAAGTATTCTCCTGTGTTAACTTGCAATTACTTATTTGATGAACATCTTAAATATATGATGGATGTGCAATTCCTAATATTCCGCTGTGATTTTCTTAAAATCATACATTTCCATATGTCTCTGTTAGATTATGTGATTGCTTATGGTTAAAAGTTTCATGGGGCTAGACGCCCAGTTTAGCATCACGTCTGTTATGCGCTGTATATGTACATTTTTATTTTAATTTGAATGCTTGTTTAATATGTATGGGGCTGGATGCTCGGTTTAACCTCACGATCCTCTCCATCTAGCTGAGATGATGGGAGGGGACGTGACAATTACTTTAAATAGTGCAACAATAAAAATGAACTTAAGTGACTCACTTTTTATTTTTATTTTTATTTTTTATTATTTAAGTGACATGCACTTTTACAATAAAGTAACTTGAAAATAGAAATTGCATGCACTTTTTCTTTTAAAAGTAACTTCCTAAGACTTGAACTCAAGACCTATTAAGGAATAAAGCAACTTTGAACCAAGTGAGCTAGATTAAAATGTATGTAAAGCATGGGAATGAGGAAGGGTTTTTTTTTTACTCTTCCTGCTCGGTTTTCGTGCTTGCCTTTTTTTCCTGCAAATCACACCATAAACCAAAACAAATTTTTTTTTCCACGCTTGTGGGGTTAGATCTCGTTAGCTTGCCTGGAAAGTCTACGTTTTCTCTATGTTTCTGATTTGTCGTGATTGCACAACGTGCACGGTAAAGAGCATACACAACTGAGAAAAACCCTTTCCCTTTTTGTTTCTGATTCGCCGACATCGCACAAGGTGCACGAAAAATAGCATACGCACATAGGGAAAGCAACAATCTGAAACTAAAAAAAATATAATAATAAAACTGATAAAATAGGAGATTTTTTTTTATATTTTTAAAATAGAAATAAAAAATGCATCACTGTAACATTATACTTCCAGATCTGATGAAATACGTGTTTCTGAAGCAACCGGGAACTGTTTTTGATCAAACGAAAATTATTTCCCAATGGAAACAACACTCCAGATGCAATGGAACACCTCTCACACCCCATAAATTCATAGAAATACCAGAACTAGAAACCCTTGCAAGTTTCGGCAACAACAGTTCAAGACCTAGATCATAACCGGAAGCGGCTCTTCATAAAAGCTCTGATACCATGTTTGGGTACATAGGGTACTCCCAAAAGACTGAACACCTAGAGAAACCACTTCACACAAATAGATCACAAATCGAAACACTGATGTTTTGACGTGGTTTAAACCCTCGTGAGGGAAACACTCCACGACCCCGGCCAAATAGCTTCTACATAGCAATTTATTATGCAAAGAAAGAAAGTTACAAATGAGCTTCTCATAATCGATCAACTAGACAATGACCCTCCATGCTCTTTAAATAGAGATCGTGCAGCAATCGGGTGTTAAGCCAAGGATCAAGGTTAGGTATGATCTAAGAGAAGTTGAGCCGTCGGATCACTCTATGTCTAGAACATATCGTGACCGTCGGATTAAATATTTACAAATGCATACTAAAGAAACACACTTTTCCTAACGGATATATTACACAAGTTGATCTTAACTAACTCCTAAGTGTCTAAATATCCTAACAACCTTCTGATCCTTGGTATGGAGCATTCATTATATATATTCAAATCCAAAGGATTGATCTTCAACTTTCTAGTATTGAACGACATCGTATTCAATATCGAGCTTGAAGATACCTCATCATAGGGGATAATTTCTACCGTCGAGGAATCGACATGATATTAAGATGTTTTCTAGTACACTAGGAAGCTGAACAAGTATTGAATGATTTCCATGCTGGAGCATGTGGCGATCATCTTTCTAGGTTGGAAACCGCTCAGAAAATATTGTGTGCAGGATACTTTTGGCCTACAATTTTTAAATATTGCATAAATGCTGTCAAAAAGTGTCACCCTTGCCAAATTTACACAAGAAAAATGCACGCACATCTTGCTCCTTTACACCCTGTAGTAATCGTGGGTCCATTTTAGCAATGGGCCATTAATTATATGACAGTCAACCCATCTTCAGTCGATGGCCACCACCACATCATTGTAGCAGTGGATTACTTCACCAAGTGGGCTAAGGTGATGCCTACATTCAATTGCATGGGTAAAAATGCAGCATACTTTCTATTCAATCATTTGATAGCAAGGTTTGGTGTACCCAAAGAGATCACTACCGACAACGGAAGTCATTTTAGAAATTCCTGTATGGATGAACTGACAAACTTGTTAGGATTGCAGGAATTCTCCTCGCCATACTATCCATAAGCTAACGAAAAAGTAGAATCCATCAACAAGGTTTTGAAAACCATATTACAGAGGATGATTAATAAAAACAAAAACAACTGGCACTCAATGTTGTTTACTGCTCTTTGGGCCTACCGAACAACTTCTAAAACTGCAACCAGATTCACTCCTTTCCAAATCGTTTATGGAGAAGCAGCTGTGTTGTCGATTGAATGTGAAATCCCATCATTAAAGATAGTTGTCGAACTCCTACCTAACACTTCTGCGGAAGAGGAAAGGCTTCTCCATCTCCATGCTTTGGATGAAACTAGAAGAGAAGCCTCCCTAAACATAGAAGTACATAAGAAGAGGGTCAAAACACAATATGACAAGTCCATTCGTCCTCGAGTCTTTTCTGAAGGTGATCTGGTTTTAGTTTATGACCAAGACTAAGATAAAATAGGAGAAGGAAAATTTGTACCTAAATGGTTTGGCCCACTTGTTGTCAAAACTGTGTTAAAAAAGGGAGCTTATGAATTGGTCAATTTTGATGGCGAACCCGTGTCAGAGATCAGAAATGGTCTCTATCTTAAGAAATACTTTGCGTAGGCACTGATGCCTCGCACCATTTGTTTTATTATGTTGTATTCTTTGTATAAACTTTTGTACATTAGTTATTTCGGGCACACACTTATTTTGTTTGGAATTTTCACTTTGGCAGATGACACAAGAATCTTTCACATATTTGGGATATGCGAACGACGCCAGCCGTAGTTCTCGAAACGTTTCTTCCGCCACATGGGTCATTTTCACACCTAATAACGAAGTTCTTAGTTCAGGAGGCATTTTTCTCGGATCTGCAACCAACAATGTTGCAAAATATAGCACACTCATTGAGCTTCTTGTTAGTTTTCAGAATTTACTTCAATATGATCTAGGGTCTTAACTGAGAGAACAACATGTACAACATATCTACAGTATATCAATCATGGACATAATAATGCAAGCACACAAGAGACATAGAGTTTCACCGGGGAAAACCAAGAAGGTGAAAAACCCCACAACTTTTTCAGAGATAGATAGAGCCATGATACAAAACCCAAGCATAAGAGATATAATCCTAACAGCAGCTTCTCCTCCTCCAATAGTGCGCCACTCTCCAATGAGTGTATGAGTGAGAAAGTGAATGATCAAATAGAGTGCCTCCCGCACTCTATTTATACTTGACTTGACTTGCCTAATAACCTTTACTAGGTCGGCCTTAACTTAACCACATAACATAATGCTGATAGGGACAACCCCCAATAGGGTGGTCTAATAACCCTTTAACCCACATGACTTGTACAGGTCCGACCCCAACAAGGTGGTCTAATAACCCATCAAGTATAAGTTACGACACTTACAATATAAATGACGACACTTCCGTATAGAGAAATAATAACATCTCTATAGGAATACAATATACATATATGTGAAATACATTCCGAAGTTACAAATACATCAACACTCCCTCTTAACTAGGAAGGTATTTCTCGACACATATCTGCTAGCACAAGACCTCTTCTCTGGATCATTGTCATTGTCACTGCTACTGCTATCTCAATCAATCTCCAATCTACTCGTCATAGGAAGTTCTACAGAGCCAATCCTTTTTCATACTGGATGTAGGCCCACCACCTATAGGTATTCATCATCAATGGCCATACTGTGGAACCTAGTACTGATTACGTGCGTCAACAAAACCTAGCGCAGACTATAGGTTCTTTTACATGTTGACCTTCACAAAACCTAATTAGAGCATCCTGGTATGTTACGAGCACACCGCTCTACTGTCTGGATCTTGATAGAGAATCCCAGGCTGTTACGAGCACACCGCTCTACCTGTCTGGATTTTAAAGGATCTTTTTTATGTGAACTTTCGCAAAACCTACTTAGAGCATCCTAGGATGTTATGAGCATATCGCTCTACCTGTCCGGATCTCGATAGAGCATCCCAGGCTGTTACGAGCACACCGCTCTACCTGTTTGGATTTTCAAGGATCTTTTCTATGCGAAACTATAGCAAAAGCTACTCAGAACATCTTAGGATGTTATGAGCACACCGCTCTACCTGTCCGGATCTCGATAGAGCATCCCAGGCTGTTACGAGCACGCGGCTCTACCTGTCCATATTTTAAAGGACCTTTTCTATGCTACCTGCACAACCTGTCCATAGCCACAGAGTATCAACTTGATACTCAACATACATCATCCTAATGTATACATGATCAACCCGATCATCATCACTGAATTGTCATGATGCATGTCATCTGGAGAAACATCCTGAAGCTTGTCATCTGTGATAATCTTGATCATCATCATAGCATCATCTTGATGCATGTCATCTGGAACAACATCCTGAAGCTCGTCATCTGTGATCATCCTGATCATCATCATAGAATCATCCTGATGCATGTCATCTGGAGCAATATTCTAAAGCTCGTCATCTATTATAATCCTGATCATCGTCATCATCATAACATCATCCTGATGCATATCATCCAGAGCATCGTCCTGATACTCATCATCCATGATCAACCTGATCATACCATGCATCCACCTGATGCATACAATATATTTTCCTAATACACATCATCATATGTGATCCACCTGATCATATAATGTATCTACCTGATACATACACAAATACATGATCCACTTGATCATATAATGTATCCACCTGATACATATCATCATACATGATTTACCTGATCATACAAGTATCCAGCTGATACATACATAAGTACATGATCTACCTGATCATACAATGCATCCACCTAATACATACATAAGTACATGATCTAACTGATCATACAATGCATTCACCTAATACATACATAAATACATGATCCACCTGATCATATCAAGCATCCAACATGATGCATATACAAATGCATGATCCAATTGATCATAACAAGAATCCAACATGATGCATATATAGAGCAGTAACTGGAGCATTGTCCTGATGCTCATCATCCAGTGCTTACATCCACAACCATGGGAAGGATCCTCCTCTCTCCATTCTTGGAATGGCTCTTGCAAATGTGTCCATCACTTCTTCCACGAAGTGTTGTCAATGTGAAGAACACCAAGCGGCCCTCTGAAGTACTCAAACTTCACTCTGGCTAGTGGTTTCATCAACAAATCCATAACTTGCTCATCTGTCGCAACATACAGGAGCTTCATTTCTCCTCTCTGCACCATATCCCTGATATAGTGATATTTGATCTCAATGTGCTTCGGCTTGTAATGGAACACTAGGTTCTCAGAAATCTTTACACAACTCTGATTGTCACAAAATATACCAGTAGCCTCCAATGGGAGATCAAATAACTCAGACAGTAGTTTCTGAATCCATATTGCCTCACAACTAGCTGAACAAGTTGCAACATACTCTGCCTCGGCTGTACTTAGTGCTACACAGGACTGCTTCCTATTAAACCAAGAGATCACACCTGATCCCATACTAAAGCAACACCCATATGTGCTCTTCCTATTTGCAACACTGTCTCCCCAATCTGAATCAACATAACCTTGCAGTTTAAACTTTTGATTCGCATCATACTTGAGCCCATAATCAATTGTACCTGTCAGGTACCTCAGAATATGCTTTACAACAACGAGATGAACACCTCTGGGATCCGTTAGGAACTAGATCAATGTGTTCACTGCAAAGCAAATATCTGGTCTAGTGTTCGTCAGGTACATCAAGGACCCAATCATTTGACGATACACAGTGACATCAACCGAATAAGATGAAGCATCACACAGAAGATTCAGGTTCGATGCCATAGGTGTGGCCATGGCCTTGCATTCCATCATCCTGAACCTCTTCAGGATCTTTATTGCATACTTCCCTTGTCCAAGGAGGATCCCATCTACACTCTTCCACACCTCCATGCCTAGAAAATAGTGCATCATCCCCAAGTCCTTCATCTCAAACTCGGGAGCAAGCTTCCTCTTGGTATTGGCAATCAACTCATCCTCACCTGTTACAAACAGATCATCCACATACCATAGTAGTATCACAGTATTTCCTTCCTCAACCTTGTAGTAAAGGTTGGAATCTGCTTTACTCTTGGTAAATCCCAAACTGGATAGAAAGTTGTCTATCCTACCATATCAAGTCCTAGGAGCTTGCTTCAAGCCATACAAAGCTTTCTTCAACTTGCACACATATGAATCCCTGTCATATGTCTCAAAACCGAGTGGTTTCTCCACATACACTTTCTCTTCGACTACACCATTCAAGAAAGCCGTCTTGACATCCATCTGGTGTATCTTCCACTTCATCACTACAACCAGAGCAAGTACCGATCTGATGGAAGTGAACCTGGATATAGGTGCAAAAGTCTCTTCATAGTTAATCCCTCTTTCTGGGAGAAGCCACAAGCTACAAACCTTGCTTTGTATTTCTCCATGCTACCATTTGCAGCATGCTTGATCTTATAGATCCACTTGGAAATCACAACAAACTTCCCTTCACTTCTTGGGACCACATCCCAAACATGATCGATTGGTACTTCTCGATCATGGCATCATTTTACTGTATCCAGTATCCTAGGAACTTCAGATTCTTCAATATCTTCAATAGATAGTTTGAACTTCATTGTTGGAACAAATGTTGTAGTTCTTCTTTTGCAGGTGATGGTATACAATCTTTCCTACAAAACAAGTTAAATTGCATGATTAGAAAAATCTCATAGTTTTCAGAATAAATTCTTACACATAAAGAAATATGTCATACAGTCATGCAATTATTTTATCCAAAGCTTCAATACAATATTTATCCATATCCCGTAACTTTCTAGATGCCTTCCAATCTCTACTAGAACATTGTTAAGAGTGTGCACAACTCCCAACATGTCAGTAAAGAGGTTTCATTCTAGATAAGTAGAAATGGAATGTTGTACAGTGCCATATGCCACTTACCCATTACATGCATATTAGTGGTATACTGTTCATTAATGCAATTATTCTAATATGCATGATACACAACCTAAGTCTAGGAACATAAGTATATACATCATTGAAAAACATTATTTAAACAAACAAATATGCAAGAAATGACAATTCAAATACTTATCTTTGCTTGGTTTGTAGGGTGGACTCCCTCTCAATATTTGCTTCCTTGCAGGGACTACTGGAGTGTGCTCCCTCTTGATCTTTGCTTCCTGGATTACCTGTCCTTGAACTTATATCCATCATTGATCACTTATGCATACTTACTAGTATCATCATTGTGTTATCCTCGAGGTCTCATACATACATTCATTAGTGTAATCTCAATATTATCAAAGCACAATAATATTAAACATGTATAGTCATGATCATTTCAAACATAGATAACAAACATTAGTATTCAAGGTTTCAGGGAATACTTCTTTTACTCATGCATATTCTTTATTTGACCAAAGGAATTTTCTGGTTAGTCATATCATCATAATATGCATAAACCCTTGATTACTTACATTTCTAACTTCACGAATAATCATTATCAACCATACAATAGTATAAGATCCTAACACAATGTAGGATTCTAACTTGATATAGGAAAAACATACCTGGTTATCATATTTGCTAGTTATGTCTAGAAATGTCTTCAATGACTTGTGCTAGTAACCTGGATATCTCATAGGTTAACCATTATAGAACCAAGTTATACATACCTCGTAAGTAGATCTTCTATGTGATCCATGACAATGGATGAATCTTTGTCTTCATGTTACCATGGTCATATGTTCTTGAACTAGAACATGATTTGTCTTTCTTGATGTACATTTCAAGTTAGCGGACAACATCAACCTCACACAACACCACAATGCATTAGTACAATCATAAGTGTCAAAACCCTAATTAATGAATATCTTCTATCATGCATTCATACTTTTACTAGGGTGATAAGACAGGTCTAAAATTAGTCAAGATTGTTACTAAACTTAATAACATGAAGACAAACATATCATAAACTTAATTATGAACATATTTCAAAACATACTTGTAAGTCATACCCGTTGAGATTGCTTGTAATCTTCTTATGTAAGGCCTTAGCCTCATATCCCTCTAAAACAGGAACTTCTTCACTTATGCAGGTGACCAATCCATTCTCTTCTAGGATTAACCCAATCCACTTGATTTGCATAAATTGGATCTCGAGCTGGATTAGGGTTTGTTAGGGAAACCCTAAAAATTAAAACTTTGAATTTCAAACTTCTAAAAGGATAGAAAGATGCGCCTTGATGAGCTGATCAACCTGGTATACTCAGAATTTGAAAACTGCAAAGTTTCACCCCTCAAATTTACTTTTCAATCTTCCGGATTCACTAGGGAGGACCCTGAATTAGGGTTTGAGTTTCCTAGAGCTTCACCCAACCAAATAGTTGGATCCAAAGCTCTTAAGTTTGATTTTTCCAAGGAGCTTCCAACTATGGTCACAGATTTCAAAAATTCCCATTTTTGTAGAAGCCCTAATTTTTCACCTTTCCGATCAAAGTCCCGAACTAGGGTTTGATCAAGCCCAGCCTTCTGCCCAACCAAAAAATTCGATCTTGGTCTCTAAATTTCGATTTTTATGAGCAGCATCCAGCCGTGGTCTCCGATACAAAAAATTCCAACATTCTCTGAAACCCTAAATTCTCGGAGCCATGAATGAAGGTGCTCAAAATCCAATTCTGTTTTGACAGAAATATGCACCTAATTGTTTCTGGTGTAACTCCGAAATTTCAGATCTACAGGGTCTAAAAAATCTTCTTGTGGTAGCCTGACCTGTTATATTTTCAACCCCATAGGTTTGACCTTAAATTTGATTCTTTGAGAGAGAGTTATGCCAACTGTCGCAACATGACCTATTTATGGGATAAAACAGGAGAGCAAACTTGTACGGAGTGCCACGTGTCACTGGTTCAATTTAGGCCTCTGAAAATAGTATCTATGAAAGTATAGTCCATGCCCTACCTACCACTTTTTACTAAATTTCATTTGGAGCTTCCTAGCCTGAGTTATGATCTTTTTTCCGAGGTCACCTGTTTATAACTGAGATCTGGAAGAGGCAGAAACCCTATATTGTACAGATCATAAATATGAAAGTACAATGAATTAGAGTCTCTCCTTCGGACACAAGGTACATGGGGATCTTATATTCGACCTGTAATATTTTCAGATTCAGAAACCTCACCGAAATGGATTTATAGCGAAAGTGCTACGATGACTGATTTTTGCTATATCAAGTCCTAGCTTCGCAAGTGCAACAAGTGTCATAAATGCCATACCATGCCTTCTTTCAGGCTAGCTCTGATACCATGTTAGTTTTTCAGAATTTACTTCAATATGATCTAGGATCTTAACCGAGAGAACAACATGTACAACATATCTATAGTATATCAATCATGGACACAATAAGGCAAGCACACAAGAGACACAGAGTTTCACCGGGGAAAACTAAGAAGGTGAAAAACCCCACAACTTCCTCAGAGATAGATAGAGCCATGATACAAAACCCAAGCATAAGAGATATACTCCTAGGACAACCTTCTCCTCCTCCAATAGTGCGCCACTCTCCAATGAGTGTATGAGTGAGAAAGTGAATGATCAAATAGAGTGCCTCCCGCACTCTATTTATACTTGACTTGACTTGCCTAATAACCTTTACTAGGTTGGCCTTAACTTAACCACATAACATAATGCTGACATGGCTGAACCCCAATAGGGTGCTCTAATAACACTTTAACCCACATGACTTATACAGGGCCATCCCCAACAAGGTGGTCTAATAACCCATCAAGTATAAGTTACGACACTTACAATATAAATGACGACACTTCCGTATAGAGAAATAATAACATCTCTATAGGAATACAATATACATATATGTGAAATACATTCTGAAGTTACAAATACATCAACACTTCTTGTCAAGGCTGTCACCCTTGGCATCCGATGAATAATCGTCAAACTGGACTCAGAATTAGTTGTATCCCAATTAAATGGTCAGTATCAGGTTCGACATCCTACACTGTTTAGAAAGTTTCAATGAGTACATCTTTTAGAGCGTCAATTCGAGTTCATTGAATATATACATGTTCCTAGAAGTCTAAATAGTTTGGCTGATTCTTTAGCCAACTATGTACTTGATTGGAATCTAAGTCATTAACTTTATACCAAAAAGAAAGCATGTACATTATTTCATGGCCAATTTAATTGAACACATCATTTAAGGACATAAGTGAAACCGAAATAATCTAGCTTACATCATAACTCAAAAAGTGTGTAAATTTTGCACAAACCAAAAAGAATACTATAAATACAAAATCAAGAAACTTCCCAACCAAATTATATCATACTATTAATCTTTGTTTCGTATCGGTTGATGTGGGATGCATCAATGCCCTCCTTCCGATGGATCTATTCCTATCGACATCAAATCATCATCTAGGACATGGATCTAGAAACCTGAGCGTACCTTGGATCTTGCAGTCATTAATGTTAGGTTTCCTTGCAAATGACAGTGGGTATACATCAATGACCCCTGATTTTTTATTCTACAAGTGTTCCACTTCAGAACATCTATTCACACTTGCTAGTTTGTACTCAGTACCTTAGAGTCCATCATCATTATCGGTGGGTCTCTTCGCACCTGTTAATGGTATACATCAATGACTAGTAATCAAATGGTGTTTTATTATGCTCGACATTAGATCACTTATTCACATGATATAAAATCGTACTATCGTCAGTCTGTATTGAAGACCTTGGGAAAAATAGTTGTATCACTCATCGATGCACTGCCTGAGCTGGGAAAGATTAGACTGCCATGTCAGAAGTTCAATAAAGACTTTGTTCTCGCACTCATAAAAGTGCATATTTACATTTTAGAAAAAAATTGCTTTTGACATGCATCCACTGTGTATTGTTAATGGCCATGCTTGTTTACTGCTGAGCATGGGTATGCCTGCCTCAGGAAGATTTTATATATTTGAGAAATTGCTATGTTTTGCAAGTGTGATCCTCAATCCATCGCATGTGAGATTTCCTTCCCTTATCCTTGCTTTGAACGATAAAGAGTATCAGTATACAGAGTATAAATTTCAGTAATTTTCGGCCCTTAGCTCTGCTTCGGACCTCACACATTAGGGGGCATCTGTTAACAATCAAATTAACACTCCTAGTCATGTGACAGAAGAGGCATATGTTTTCCATGCACCTGCAGCAAGAAGACATGACACAAGTTCATTCAGAGACAAATCCTCTTTGAGAAATGCATTAAAATGCATTAATTATGTTTAAAATCATTCTAAATGGTGCAAAAGCCTAAAAACTATGAAAAGTGGGTTTTCAAGTTAAAATAATCTAAAATGAGGAAAATGGATTATCCCACACTAAAAAGAGAAGCCTAAGGCAGATTTCCCAATGCTATATAAGAAAAGATTTGGGGCATGGTAAAGAGACACAAAGGAAAAGCAAATGAATGCTGAAAAGATACTGGAGGAGGAGAAAGAGCTCAAATTCTTCAAAAGCAAGGGTGAAGGAAGGGAAGCTCATTTGCAATGGAGGAAGGATTCTCACTTAGATCATTGGTAAGGATGTATTTCTTCATTATTTTAATATGAATGGATTCAAGTTTCTGCCATCTATGAGGTGCTATGAGTTTAAATTTGGTTTATCTTGTATGAATTTAATTCTTGGATGGATTTAGATCTTAAGTTTTCTTATCTTCATTGATGAATAGATATAGGTCTTTGGAAACTTGTGATAATCTTTTCATGTTGCTGATGTAGGAACTCACCATTTCTTAGTGAGATAGTTAAACTAGTGTAGACACAACCCTGCACTAAATGCTATTATCAAGTCCCATACCTGGTTGTCCCTCTCCATTGCCGAGCCAACACATCCGTCTGGGTCATCAGCCAATGGAAGGAAACTGCGCCACCAACCATTATAGTTCAAGGATCTACCACTCTACCTTAGTCTTGCATCAGCCTTTCACATGTGTCACAACCCTTCATGCGCATAACAATTCTTCATCCACACAAGGATGGCACTCCTTCTCCCGGGCCAACCAACGATTCTCTTTAGGAACTCTATAGGTGGCTTTCTTGACTGTAGGATATCATGACCCCATGATACCCAATCACACTACACAAAGGTTACCACTGCTCATATAGTCCTCTTGAGTACCCTTTCTTCACTTTGCCTCTTAACGTGCAACACCAAATTGCATTTGTGTAAGCTGATAACACAAGAAGGATAAGCAGACTCATCAGTATTGTTTCTCTACAATTGTAGCCATATTTCATAACATTCACTATCAAGTATTGAAACACCAGGAATGCGTCCATTCCTTTAGGGTGTAGTCAATATTGACAACCCTATCATAACCCAGTACCAGAAAGGTGTGCACTCCCTTTTGGATGTGAGACGTGTAGGCCCTAATCATACTCAAGTAGTCTGGAATAATAATGAAATAATAAAACATGCTTTGCATATTAAATCTAATAACTAGACATGTATGTTCTGAGTTAGGGTTACAAAATACTTATCCCTTTTCAGATGTATCTTTCCTTCATTGGAGAAGAATGGGGCTCCCTTCTCTGAGTCAACAGTACTTTGGTTTGCCACCCCAATATTTTCATTTTCCATAACCTACACATGCCTTCTTGGCATAATTTTATTGTCTCACTCACATGCTTTACCAACATGTAGTTCTGTTGAGACATGATCAACATTTACAATGGAATTTCACCAAAAACCCATTTCAAAAGCATGTGATCCTTCCCATCTAGTTTGTCTTTTGCAGGCCATCACACATGGTCTTCCTGCAATGTGTCATCCTGGCACACTTATCAAATAGCCAAACAGTCAGCAACATTTAGCAATAAGCTTAAAAAACGATCAATGTCATTAATAATTAAATTCAATATCAATTTGCAATTCTGTCTACTACAGAAATTCATTTGCTTAGCAATGAGGCTATCCTCATATTGTTTGGCTCTCGTAAGTGGTATCACTCTGTCCATTATGGTTTTACACTAGTTACCATACATGAACATCCACCTACAACATGTCCTCCTGGCACAATTTTATATAAGCCAAACAGTCATTAGCAATTATAAGAAAATTCTCAAATCTGAAATCTACAAATCTATTTCCATATAGAAATTAGATTTTCAACCATGAGATTATTCTCATAAACTTAAATCAGACAATTTTCAGATTTGTTTCATGCATAAGTTACAACCATGAGAACCTTCTCATAACCTTTGGGTTCTACACATGGTAGATCCCGGTCTTTACTATGGACTTATCCTCATTGCCATGCATAAGAATTTTACACCTGAAAATTGAAACTTCAATCAGCCAAACCCATTGTGAGTATCTATGCATATGATCCTTTCATTGCCACAATAGTCACTGAAGTGGTCTCAGAATTATAACACTCAATAATTTAAACACCTTCAGCTGTTAGCATTTGAAATGCAATGAAATAAGTATATATATATCTATATATGCATCATTATCATAATAAAATTGCAAGACACGGGTACACTGTTCATGCATTTAAATAAACTGTAAATGCTCATTACTTCACATCCATATTCTCTTTTTTTTTTTTCAATTTTGTCCTTCCAACAAAGCACCCTGGTATCCCATCAACATGTCTACCTTCGTCATGCAATCATTCTCCTGCATTCACAACAACTTATGCAATGGTCTCAGCATTAACAATGGTTCACCATTTCATTGATTATCTAATGGCATTGAAACATATATATCACAATCACGCATTCACACAATGCATCTCAACATGTGCACCCGCACATATGCATGCACATTCATAACATTTACATAATATTTTGATGTGCATTCATTTAATGCATAACCCCTCAATACAATCTTGCATTAATCCATGCATACTATGCACTCATGCCTATTATGGCCTAACCATGACTGCCACTCATAGCATGCACTACCACAACAGGACCATAAGTCCTCACTTGGTTTGGTTGTTAAACTCACAACCGACATACGCAAATGGCATGATATAAATTCATATGAATGCATTGAGATTTCTAAGCAATTATAGGGTGTAAGGATCATTGCCTTTGCTTACCCACACCTCACCATACTTGTTAGGTCAACATTCTGATTCGGGCACTCCACATGCAAACCAAATCAACATAGTTTAAACATAGTTGAAGGAATCTTACCAAATCCTCTTTCAACATTCATGCAATTAAGCACCCATAACCATTAGCTACATGGCTATTATTAACATCACTTGATGTTACCTAATCAGTTGGCCTCTTACCATGGCTACTCAGTCCTTTTGCCAACGTCATGATCACAGATTTGTTGCACCATTCTTTCTTCATAAGGTCGTTGGTCATGTGCAACAACGTCATCAACTTCTTTAGCCATGCTTTGATTGTATTTTGTCCTACAACCAATGTAGACACAACTAATTATTAGCAACCACCATAATTATCTCAAGTGGCTCATTGCATATGTAAAACCTCACTAGTTTACCAATATGAAATATCATATTCATCCAAAAACATTTTCACATGCATTGTGCAATGCTTATTAATGTGCTATCTAGTGCATATTCATTTCATCTATGTAATCTCTTGCATTTTCAACATTCTTATGCCATAGTTTATATGCATGACAATTTCATAATTATAAATATGATAGCAAAACAAGGGTTAAGGAATTCTTCCTTTCCAATCCCTCATCATAACATGGAATTCCTCTTCCATATCATAGTTGGTCCGATTTCCTTCCAGTCATGCAATTCTAGAAATTGCCCATATTGACAACAATTTTTTTTGTCAAAACAACCACTGGCACTCTTCTGTACCAAATGTCTATGATATATGTGGACCTCATTCAAATTATGGTCATGCATCCCTGTTCTCCTCTAGATAATATTTCCAACGCCTATCCTCGTGCTCCATTCCGATCCAGGACATTGAATTTACATTCTTCGAAAAATGCAAATTTTGCCCATATTTCTGCACTTTTGCACATCAACAATTTATTCTGAAAGGTCAACATCAACTGCCTGTAGAAGCAAATTTAGGAAGAATCATGAAAACTTATCTACCGGGAGAGGGTACTCCATATAAAAAAAAACACTCATCAACCTTTAGATCCTTGTTCTGATGCACCAGTCAACATCTATAAAATTCGGGGTTTGGCTACTTTTAACTTTTCACTTTTCCCCCAAAATCTCAAAATTTGGCCAAAAATGGCTATCTCCCAATCTATGCATTTCTAGAAAATCTTCCTCTAACGGAAACTGTCTGTCTTAATGAGAAGATGAAATGTCGAGTTTAGTAAAATTTTTGATTCCAACATCTAGGGTCACTTTTACCGTCCACAAGCTTTTCAAAATCCCGAAAAAGTGGCCCGTAACAGTGCTTTTTGGCCTTCTTACACACCCCAACTCCACATCCTTTGTATTTCGGCTCCAAGATTCCAAAATTAACACTGTTCCTGCTCCATGGCCACACCATATCAATTTCAGCTCAATCCAACCTTCCGTCAAGCCTCAGGACACCGTCTTACAAAAGTCACTATTCTCCATTTTCTGTCAAATTGGAGCATAATGGGTTCGGGACTCTTTTTGGTTTTTTCATGGCCTTCGTTAATGGCCTTTGAGCCCCATAGGAATCATCCCATTCTGAGTCCGACTGCTCCCTCTACCCAAAAATCAAGTTTTGGGCTCTATACTCGTTTTTTTTTTCCTCCGATCTTTGGTTGCGGCTCAATCTATGCAACCATCGCTGGATTTATCCCCAAAATTTCCATCGCATCATGGGTTTTAACCCTAACTTCCGCGACCGTTTCGGCGGTCTTGGCCTTATCTTTGCCGCCTGCAAGCCTCCGTCGCGTCGCAAATTTTAACTTAATCTCCATCTACCGTCGCAGATTTTAAGCCTAAAATCGCCGACTACGTCGCAGATTTTAAGGCTAAAATTGCCGCTGCGTCGCAACTTTTAAGGCTAAAATTGCCGATCACGTCGCAAATTTTAAGGCTAAAATTGTTGCCACGTCGCAACTTTTAAGACTAAAATTGCCACCGTGTCGAAAATTTTAAGCCTAAAGTTGCTGCAATGTCGCAACTTTTAAGCTTAAAATCACTGCCTGTTTCGGCATTTTCTGGCTTATCTTTTGCCGACAGATTCTTTGGCAAAAAATCATAAACACTTATAAAATTTTCAAATTTTCAAAATTTTCAAATTTTCAAAATTTTCAAATCTTTCTTAATTATAAGTGTTGAACAGGAAGCATACTTACCTCTGCAACTGTGATAGGTAGCCCATGAAGGCCCAATGCTGCAACCAACAACTCTAATACCAAAAATGTAACGTACCCTCCCGCAGACCCCAATTCGAGGAAGGGAACATGACCAATCTGGGGCTTTTACATAAACTCAGCCCATTCATTAAATTCACAACAATTAAAAATCAAATGTGTGCATATGCAATTTAAAGCAAACATGCACAACGGAATAAGATCATCCACACACATTACATGATGCCATTCAATTTAACATAGTCAACAAATTAATACATTTGCAGAAGTAATTACACATAAGAAAATACTCATCTTGATGCAATGTTGTCCCAAACAACTAGCTATGTCGTTGCAACGTTCCACCCAACCATAGGCCAGTTGTGTTCATCAATTCTCTCAACACAACTGTCACCCTCGAGCTGGGCATGATTCTTACAAGGAAAATGGGGCATTCATACTCATACACAGCCCAATAATCACTGCATCTAAGCCAAGCGATTCCATAGCTAGGCTTATCAGGCTAAATCTGAACCTTGGATGCTTGCACTCAAGCTCAAGCCAAAACAATGGATACCCATCTCAATCCCAACCCTCTCTTACACACAGCAACTCAAAAAATGGGCATGGATACACATTTCCAACAATGAGATTTACAAACAGAATGGCCATGGGTTTTCCCCAAATCGTGGCTCACCTAAACGAACTGTGAAAAGGGAAATTCATCCCCAGGGAGGAACCTGATTTCTTCAACAAGTTATGAGCGTTTCAAATGGCCAAAACGGCCTCATTGCAACCCCAAATCGATTTGTTCTCTTCCCCATTGGTAACCAAAAGAAAAACGCCCTTCCTAGCTTTAAAGATGAAGGGAAACATAGGAAATCCATGGAGAAAAACGCCCAGGTAGCTCCAAACTCGTGGGAGAACAAAACTTATTGATGGGTCATGGATTGGGGAGCAATTCATGGTTCTTTTCTTTCCAAGGAATCCAAACACATTTTTCATGAAGGGTGGCTTTCCCATACTCGAATTTGGACAGCCATACCTCTCCATTCCCAAGGCATTAACTACCTCAACCAACTCTTGGGAGAAATGAATGATTGGGTACAAAATTCAACATGGGTAGTTGAGGGTTTTATGTGTTCTCTCATTGACACTTGGGTTGACTTGATTGGCTCCAAGGGTTTGAATATTTCCCTCCCAATTCCTTGTAAAATCATGCCCCCATCTCTTGTTGCATTGCATAGCTAGTTGTGGGTATTTTTATTAAAATGCATATTTACATGATATTCGAAATTCCATTGTGCATGGCTATCATGTAAACCATATGCATCAATAAATCGATGGCGGGGCCTTGGCCTTGAGCTCCTCACCATGATTTTATAACAATATTACATCATTTACAATTTAATATAATGGGGTCAAAATGGGGATGTTACAATTTTCACATTGAAAAGTAAGATACTTTAATAAGAATCAATCTAGATCCAATTTAGGTTCAAATCTATCAAGCAAAAAGATAGATCAAATCTCTTAAGATTGAAATATTTACATAAGATTTTGTAATGTCAAAAAGGTTTTCACCTTAGGGATTTGATCACTCCCATAGGTTGATAGTTCTAAGGTTAAAAATAATTTAGGCTAATCATTGTTCATTAATCACATAACAATATGTGTTATGAAAATACTATGAATTCTTAACATTATTAAATAATAATATAAAATTATGTCATCTCTAAATGGCCATTATTTGAATAAATAAATAGAGATACATAGTGAACAAAATACCCATTTACATTTGGTATGGTATCACCCTTGTTAATGGAAATTGGGTTGGAGCTTAAGATAATAAGATATCTAATTTAGTGTGGAAGTATTTGGCATAGAACAATTAAAAGATGATATTGATTTGAAGAGAAAATGGTCACAATAGATGTAGAGGAATTTATAACTAATATGATAACATATGATATTGGAGTGGATATGTTATATGCAATTGTGTTATCAATAGTATGCTATGAAATATGGAACATGGTGTCTTTAGGATCCCATCAGGTCCTTTTTTTCTAATTTTTTTACTCTATCTTTTGGTTGTCACAATCTTATATGGGGACGATTTTGGGAGGGTTCTAAACTCCTTCGAAAAATCCTTTAATTTTCCATCATCCAATGAATCGATTTCTTGGGAATATATTTCATCCCTTTATGTTTACCCCTCTACTAACCATTAAAAATCCAATTCAACGAACCCAAAGTGGCTTCAAACCCAAAAGTTTTGACCCCTCTTAGTTTAATCGATAACAATATGGATTTTATAAAATTCCATGCCCATAAATATTCCATATTATCTTCATTGGATCCATGGAGCATGTCTTGTAAGTGACAATTACAAGTGGGATCTAAAGGAATGAACAACACAAATAAATAATTCACACAAATAAAAAAAATAGAGGCAATAAGAATTATGTAGTAAAACTCTCAAAGAGGGAAAATTTTATGGAGAAACATAAAAGGTGTATCTTTTATCAACAAAAGAAATGTTACCTCCATTGCATGGAAAAAAGTGACCCTACATGTTCTTTATATAAAAATCATGGATCAATAAAGAGATAAGACATAAATAAACTGTTGTGAATTCCAAGAATATGACCATCATTCAATTACCTAAGCATAGGATGAAACAATGACAATTACGTAAAGCATACTAAAGAAGCACATATGACTATAGAACAATATACCAAGTTATTCTTAAATAATATCCTAATGTGTACTATCTTAACACCAAATAAATGGATTTCAGCATTTAAAAATCAAATGGTCTACTATTCTTTGCCACTTTTACTTTATTAGATTATCCAAACAGAGTATTTGAACCAAGCATGTACTTATTCTATTCAGGAGGGTTGCATACGTGCATTGGTTTGAGTGTTTCAATTCAAATTAAGGAAGATATGACTAATGGAATGTTATGGATCTATCTTTACTCCTTCCCAATAGAATTCAATGAAATTGTTTTGGACTATATAGGAAATTAAATTGGTAGCATTATTAGATTTTTTTGTACTACAATTTGTGTTTGTATTAATATTTATCTTCCACTAGTTGAGTCAATAGTTATGGAACATAAAAAATAAGAATGGGTGATGCAATGGGGAGAAACACGACCCCTCCCCTCACCCCCCTACAAGTCAAAGACACACAAAGGAAGAATAATATTTATAACCATAACAACAATACATCCAAAACATTTATCCACACATATACACAAGTATTTAATATGGAAACTTGAAGGAAAAACTACCATTTAAGTATTCAATCTCATTTCTCTTTCATTCATTATTTCTATAGAATAATACAATGGCTCGATGGCCTCTTCATCAATTTAAAAAATTCATTGTGTTTCCAATCCAATGGACATGGAAACCTTAATCGTTTATCTCTATCTCCTTCTGTTCAATCCTTAGTTATCATCATAGCGCATGTTGTATTTATATCCATATCTATCAAACTAGGTCATCTTCAACTTCCCAAAATGCCCTTGTAATTTCCCACATTTAATTGTTCCAATGCATTGTTAGGATGGCATATTGATATTCCATATCCCATTGTCATTCCAATTCTATGCACTCATTAATCCATTAACCTTCTAGAACAAATATTGGTACTAAATGGCTTAGCAAAGTTCATTCTAGTATGTTGACACTCTGACATGTTGATCTAGTTGGTGCATTGATCTAGTTAGAGTGCTTTAAACTGATTGGCATGCTAATATATCTAGCATGCTAAAAGGGTCTTTCACACATACTTAGATCATTATCAAAGAGGTATGTTCAAATCCAATGTGATTCCATTGCATCATACTCCCCAACTTAATAAAAATCATGTCCTCATGCTTACAATGTTCATTTATGATCAATTTCATATATTCTTTCTAGTGATGTTGTCTACTTTCTTCAACTCTTCTAATGTTCATTGTTGCATATTCGCTTGCAACAATACATCAACATACTTATAATGGAAATTTGAGATTTGCATCTACAACTCGCTTCTACTACAATTAATATTTTATTAGTAATGTTTCCATCTTTGTCTCTCTTTATTCATCACCACATTGCTCATATGATCCTCAACTATACAACATATACATGAATCAAATTGAGTCATGCTCCCACAGATACATTCCAATGCCCCTTTTCATGGAATCTTTAAAGTCCCTTTGGTGTAGTAATCCATTGTTGCTCGAAACCACACAACATGGAGTCCCTTGCTCAACATGTTACACTTCTTCCAACTCAATTTTTCCCAACCACATAAAAATTTCCTCAATCTATGATTCTATCAACATATTCACTATTTACAAGATACAGTTATTAGAGACATTCCTTTAGTAGTCTTGTCCTTCACATAAAATATTTACACTCATTTTGCAACACATAAATCTTGTGGGTCTCTTTATCTCTACTAGAGTTTTTAATATACACCATCTTCTATTAGCACCATATTTATTTTCTCAACAACTTATTCAACCTTTTGAATATTTATTTGTGTCTTCTTCGTCACATTGTTTTAGACTCTTCTTCTCCTTCTATCATTTATTATCTAGTCTTAGCAGTGTTACTGACTTTGATACCACCTAATGGAATGGGAAAATATCCTCCCTTGCAAGTCAAATATGCATGGAAAAAACACAATAGATATAGCCACAATATTAATGAATTCACAACATTCATCCACATGTACACGTAAGTATTTAACATGGAAATATGAAGGAAAATCCACCACTTAAGTGCTCTACCTCTCTTTCTCCTTCATTAATTATTTTTGTAGAAATATTATAATGTCTCAATGGTGGTATCTTCATTAATTTACAAATTTCATTGTGTTTACAAGTCCATACATGGAAAATCTCACCTCTATCTCCTTCTCTTTGAGCCTTGTCATCATGCACGTTGTATTTCTATATGTCTTCATCGAACCGATTAATCATCAACCTCCCATATACCCTTGTAACTATTCACCTTTTGTTGTTTTGATGTGCTAGTAGGTTGGTGAATTGATCTTCCATCTCCCATGGTGATTCACTTCCTCATACCCATTCATTCATTTACCTTCTCTAATGATTCTTGAGGTTACATGAATCAATGTGGTTCATTCAACATGCTCACATGCTAGCGCATTGATTTGGTTATCATTCTTTGATCTAGATGGCACCTTGATATACATGGCACACTGATATGGATGGAATGCTAAAAGTAACTTTCACACATAATTGCATCATTATCAAAGGGGTATGTTCAAATCCAATGTGATTCCACTACATTAATGGTACTAAGAAATAAATTAAAAACAAATTCATTTGCAATGTAGATAGTTCCATATCCATGGAAATTTATCTCACGAGTACCTCATGGAAAACCCTATCCCACCTAATACAACATGAGAGACATCCATGAAAACTAGACCCATGGTTTCATATTAGTTCACTCCAATTAATATGAAAAAATCCATCTTAGAGAATGCATTTAATGAATAGTTATTTAGGGAGCAAAAGGAGTTGGAGGTTGTAACACAAGTAAAAGAAAAATGATCAACCATGAAGAGGAATGTGTTTATTTCAATGGTATTCAATCTATACCATAGTTGGGTAGGGGAATCACTAGTGGATTTTTGAGTAAGCAATCATTAGTAGGTGAGTTATGTTTGGAAGATCATGAATTTTTAAAATTTTGACCACTCACAATGTTGTTCCACCTTCCACCACTAATTAACATGAAAACACTATCTTGGAACATCTCCAAGATAAATACTCCGAGTAAATGACATGTTAAAATAAAAAATTGCAAATGAGAAACTAGGTCCAGTGATAATTCATGAGACAAAGTGCACTTGGGAAAAATGGTACTTTTGTATAAGACATATGGAAATATTTAGAATGCATTGTGAATAGTTCCATTGACATTTATGAGGGTTTGGCCATCGTAGACTCTAAAAACTATTAAGCTTGAGAATACCTATAATAAAAAATATTGGATTTCAACATCAATAAGGGAATACAATATTGATATCAAAAGCAGGTTAATAATATTTATGCACCTACAAATATTCACAAAATGTTGGATTGTTGGGATTAAGTTATTAACTACAACAAAGACTTTATGGATATTGAGTTTTGGTTGGTGATTTTGTTACCATTATACAATGTACATACAAATTAGAAAAATGGATTTTAATGAATTGATTTTGCATAAATACCATTGATATAATAGATAATATCTTAGCTTGGTAGAGATAATCACATAAAAATGACCATTTTTCATGAAATAAAAGTTGAGGGGTTTTAATATTATTACTAAAACTAACACACTTTTTTTATTAGTCAAGCAACTTATAATCAATCCAAACATTGTTGAATCCTACACATTATTAGGAGTTGGACCAGACCATTGGCCCATTGTGTTGTTTTCGTGGAAGAATTGTCAAACCCAAAATATTCCATCTTGGTTTGAGATGTTTTGGACCACTCACCTATATTTTAGGTGAAATCTCTAAAACTAGTGTAAATATTACATTAATAGGAAAACAATGTTTCTAGAGGTTCTTATGAAGGATTTATTGAACCTTGTACAATTGCAGGGATTACTATTTTTTAAATGTTTTTGTGGAAGCATTAGTTCATGTTTTGTGGTGTCCCAGTTTGGTTCTAGTGCATTGGTGCACATGATACACACATGCATCGATTCTCTATACCCTTGAAATGTGCACTATTGTGATAGTTGACAAATCAAATGAAATTTTGTCACTCTATGTTGCACTTTTAAAGTGTGCATATTTTATATCGACACACACACACACAATGTAAATATACATCATTGTTCTATTGGTGCATCAAAGATAGTGCATCATAAAGTATGGCTACGACTATGCGTCTAATGGACAAGAAAATTACAACTTACATAAAATACAAGAGGTTCCCTAATCTTTCTTTAAACTATAGTCAAAGTCACTTATACTTTAAGACAGGATGGAATATAGATGATAAGTCTTGGCCAAATCATTGGAAAGTAGAGGATGAGGATACTATACAGAATATTGATACCATTAAAAATACCATGACTCCTAACTTTTAAGCATAAATTTTATGTGATGTGAAACACGACATTAGACAATTCCTAAAATTTAATGGGTTGAAATATTTGTCATACTAAGAAGGTGGAGTATGAAAAGAACTTTCTCTTAGAATGTCTTTTATTTTCCCATATTAGATCTCAATTTCAAAATATTTGTAACAATATTGATCTTCCTGAGTGGTTATCTCATCAAAACTATGGAGATTTAAGAAAGGTCCTCTTAAATCTTTTTGAGCATAGAGATTAAATTCTAAAGCAAACCAATTAATTCTCAACCATTTTTTCGTAAGGTTCGATGAACCAAATTTAGTATTAGTGGATGATTACAATCATCATCATCATATGCATTAGAATAAGAAAAACCCCAAACTTCAAACACACCAAATGATTATAACTTTTTAAGTTTTTCTTATTCTAATGAATCTGATGATGATGATTGTAATCATCCACTTTAAGGTAAACTTAAAATGTTATATTTAGTTGGGGAATATGATAATAATTTGAGCATCAACAGTTGTAAACTAGGGGTTATGAATGGCAGGGAATGGATAAAGATCATTTCACGGACTATGTAAACTGCTTGTATACATTATTTTGTATGGATATTTCTCATTCCATATGAATTAATTAGTAGACATTTTGCATTACAAAAATCATATAGATCATAATTTCTTTGGTTTTTCATTATCAATACATTCGAGGACTTGCATGCGATAGCTAGACATGTGTGCCCTTGCATGTATGCTATTATATATATGTATATGCATTTTGGGTGTATTGTTCTTATTACTTGGCGCACTTTGAATGCTAATAACAAAATAGAATTATAAAAGGGTCATAATGATTAGTATTTTTAATTAAATAATATCTATTAAATAATTAAAATAAAGAGCGCATTAGAAAAAATGGTGTCTAAAATGAACCTCCCAAGGAAAATATTAAAATATTAAAGTGTACACCACATCATATATGCTATAGGCATTATCTAGTGAGGGTGAGTATATATTTTTTCATTAGCGAGAGTTTCTATGTAATCTAGGTTGATTAGAATTATGAGATGAGAGTTAATAATAATGATGAAATATTTAGATTCTTATGCATATAGAATAATTGATATAGTGTTCAAACATTTTCATTCATATAATTTTTTTTAAATATTAATTAAAATTTATTACATATACAACTAATATTTTGTATATTTAATTTAAAATTTAAAATTAAAAAGTTAAATAAATATAAGTAAACAATATAATAATACTAAAAATAATTCCATTTTTAATTCTTTATAAAATATTTATAGTTAAATCTGAGTTGGAAGGAGCGGGAGGATTCCTCTATGACTCTGATGGAATTGGAATGAAAGATTATGCATGGGGATTAGGAAAAAAGACCAACAACGGAGCTGAATGGCCCGCCCTGATTACAGGACTTGAACTTGCTAGAAGTGCTGGAATTGAGGATCTCATTGTTTTCGGTGACTCGTTGCTGATTATAAGGGAAGTTAGGAGTATGGAAAAGTGTAGAAAGATGCCCTCCACCAGGACTCATCATTTGTTGAAAAACATCGTCAAGGATAATAAAGCAACCAATTTTCTTCACATTCTAAGATCCAATAACAGAGACATGGATAAAATGGCGAATAATGGAGCTAAGTTGGCTTGTGGGGTCTTGGTTTGCAATCAACATGACCTTGGAATTGCTTGGGTTCCTTAACCCCCATCGTTCCCTATGTATAAGTTAAATCTCATCGATATTTTTTGGAATTGGCTTGGCATTGGCATTAGCCCAAGCCCAATTCCACCCACCCTCAAGCTCCTTAACGTCAACCTCAGCGATCTAACTGAGGCCATCCTCAACACCCTTTGGAATATTCAGGATCATCACACACGCTTGACCCACATGGCTCCCATGCAGGGCGTAATTGTGCTCAACCCCCCTGGCAGAGGCCTTAATCTTGGGAAACACAACATTCTTCTCTCATTCAAATTCTGCCTCAGAGAAGGCTTCAGGATTTGCATCTGGTTTCACAAGGTTTGTCAGCACTTCAACAAGCGCAGCATGGACGAGGATCTTTCCACGCTTCAGTCTATCCTCTGCGGGAAGCAGATTGTAGCACATGAACGACCTCATTTTGCTAATCTGAATCAGAAGGAACCGAGGGCAGCAGGTGCAGGAACCAGAAGGCACATCCCTCTACGCAGAATCCAGGAAAAGCCGAATTTCTTAGCCAAGGGCTCAGTTTGACCATAGACGGAATGGGGTTTGACAATCTTTTGACTGTGTTCCAAACATATTTGAAAGACATGGAGGCCCAGATAAGAATAGTCAACAATGAAAACTATGAATTGAGAAAGGCGTTCACCCATCTCTTCTCTTCGGTGAATGCAACTAATGTTGAATTTTGCAGCCCCAGTTCGAAAATCACAAGGAAGGTAGCCATTCTGGTGGAGGCAAAGCTAGAAAATCTGGATGCAAGGATTTTGGTAGTCCATGGCACAACCAAGGTGGTGGCAGCCAAGCTGGACAAAATAAGTGCATACATCAACAATCTCGCCAGAGCTCAAAGGAACTGTGGATCCCAATCACCCGTAAATCGCTGCATCTTCGTTTATATGATGGTCTTTTTTTGGTTTTTCTTGCTCCGTCTTAGATTTTTCAAGGAGCAGATGTATAGGTTTTTATCTTTCTGCAAGTTCTCTCCAGTTTTTTTGTATCATAATACACAATGCTTTACACTTTTGTTTTTCTACTAGGTCAGTTTGTAAGGAGCTTTAAGCTTTCTAGAATAGGATCATTTCATGAACAGATTCGCACTATTGAATCCAAACTTGCAGGCTTGGCTCTTCCTCTTATCAGAGAGCAACCCAATTGCATTTATTTTGTAAACTTTGTTCCAAATTTTATGTAAAAACCACTTACTCATTTCTGTAAAAAATAAAATATTTATAGTTAAATGATCTTAAAAAGTATACTTGCACATTTGAGATAGAGGGAATTTGAGATAAATCCTAATATTTTGTATATTTAATATTAAATTTAAATTTAAACAAATTAAAAAATCAATAATTAAATAGTATAATATTGATAAAAATAAATTCATTATTACTCTTTACATTTATAGTTACATGACATTATAAAGTATACCTTCACGGATGCATATTAGAATTTGAGATAAGGGAAATGCATTTTATTAAATAAAAGTTGAATGAATGTGTTCATAGGGTTAAAAGTATAAAGCGTGAGTACTTATTAGATGTGGAATTTTTAAATATTTTGAAGGGAAAATTTAAAATATATATTTTATTTATAATACTATGAGTGCACTAATGAGTACGCACATTTATATTTTTGAGATCCGACAATGAGATAGAGAAAAATAAAAGTGAAAAGTATGTGTGTTTATTTGTTCCTCTAAAATATTTAAAGTAATTTAAAATTGTTCTTTTCTTAAATATATTAATATTATAAAATACTTATCAGGTGATTTTATTTTAATAAAAATTCTTTATGAAGTAAAATATTAGTGGGAGTATTTTTTTTGAAAGAGTAGAAGTAGAGATAATATCAATACTATATTTATTATCCTAATGAAATTTAATATATTTGCATTAAATCTTATAGGGCTTCACTGTGTAGAGGTTTAGAATTGATCAATCCACATTTCGAGTAGATGCTCCACTCAAATTTTGTGTTCCTGTAGAAAAACCTATATTGAACAAAGTGATAGATCCAACGACACCCATCTCAAAGAGCGAGCATATCACCGATACTAATCACAATATTCTAAACAAATTTGCTATAACAAAGCATTCCTTCCATACCAAACACCAAATTTGCTTTGATCAAAACAAAGTTTTGGCCTCCACCACGAAGATGACTATAATCTTAGCCATTCTTGATCTGATTATTACTAGTTTCTTCGGTGTTCTCTTCTTAATCTTTGATTTTCATATCCTCCTTTCTCTCCTCATTACCTTACTTTATTATAACATTTCTAATAATAGATATGAAACAACTAATCTTTAATCTTTTTATTAATTAACAATTTTATACTATTTAATTATCTATAAAAAAAAATATTTCATTTTGAAATACTTTTAAATTTAATTAATTAACTATTCAATTTTATTTTTCTTTCTCATTTTTTTAAAATTTTAATTTATTTAACCCTTCCTTTATAATCACTAACTTTTGGATCTTTTACCATTAATTAATAAATCATTTAGCCTTTCTTTTCTTTTTTCATAATAATTTTTAAGTTTAATTTATTTAACCTCATCTTTCTAATCATTATCTTTTCTTATATATCTTCTCTTTCTAATAATTATCTTTTCTTATATTAAAGGAACTCTATTAATCAATATAATTTATTTCAAATCCTCCTCCTTCATAATAATTTATTCTCCCAAATTTGATTTACTTTTTCTACCTTTTCCTCTTAATATTTTACCTATATTAATATTTATTGATTCTTAATCCTCATCCTTTCGTTTCTATATTATAACATAGTGATCTTTATTCCATTTATTATTATAATATAAAAAATTTATGAATCTTATAACCCTATTATTTTTTTCCCTTTTTATATCATTAATAGATAACAAATAATTAATCTTTATATATTTTTGGTCATAGCATTTTGAATTTAATTAAATAAATTTATTGATTTATTTTAATCATTTTGTTCATAGCATTTTGAATTTAATTAAATAAATTTATTGATTTATTTTAATATTTTTCATAAAACTTAAATGAAAAAAATTGATTATTCTTCTTATTATCTTAATATACAACTTTATCCCCTCACTTTATTTAATTAATCATTTCCTTTCTATTCTCAAAGGATTCATTATAATCCTTTGAAAATGGCTGGAGCTCCAATCCAAATGTGCATCGATTAGTTCTAAACGTAATAACATAATAGTAAAAAAATAAAAGTATACTTCATCTTGTGCATCGATTAGTTCTAAACGTAATAACATAATAGTAAAATAATAAACGTATACTTCATCTTGTGCATCGATTAGTTCTAAACGTAATAACATAATAGTAAAAAAAGAACGTATACTTCATCTTTGTTACAGTTAAAAAATCTAATGAACAACCTAGACATTACACTAACATAATGCAAAATTTTACACTACAATTATCAAATTCGAATGTCACACTATGGAGTATGATATTTTCAAGATGTTTTCATTATGCAATAGGACTTAACCTGCATGTTTTTATAGTGTTAGTGGTTTGGTGCGTTTCTCTTATGCATATGAATTTATTACTTCATATTTTTTTTAGGGGATGTTGGACATCCAAAGTGGGCAATTGTTACAACGATGCCATGGCATACCTCTTTTCATGATTTCTATGTTTAGGCATCTCAATGAGTCCGAGTTGAATATGATACATATCACTATGTAGACATGGATTAGGGATTTGTATAAAACTTGTTCTTTATTATTACCAAACCACCAAATAATAGAGGTAAATATAATCATGGTTATGGAAATTACTGTATATCATATTTAATCTTTCATGGCATACCTCTTTTCATGATTTCTATGTTTAGGCATCTCAATGAGTCCGAGTTGAATATGATACATATCACTATGTAGACATGGATTAGGGATTTGTATAAAACTTGTTCTTTATTATTACCAAACCACCAAATAATAGAGGTAAATATAATCATGGTTATGGAAATTACTGTATATCATATTTAATCTTTAGGTATGTATAAAGGAAAAATTATTTGTAACTTTATTATTTAGTTTTGGTTGTAGTTTAAATGTCTTAATAAATTGAATTTTTTAACCATTTAAAATAATGGAAAGGGAAACTGATATTTTTAACTTGAAATTTATAAATAATAACATTGGATTCATGGAATTGGATATATCATATATTAATATTGCATAGTATGGTTGTAGTAGAGGTATTTGAGGGTGTTGAGTCCATTTTTACATTCAAAACAACAATTTTATCAGTAAACAATTATTATTTTGAGAAAGATTTCATAATCAAAATTTGATGATGATAAACTTTAAAAAATTTCAAATTCATAAAACATTTATCCTTGATAAATATTGATTGTGGGAGGATGAACAACTTATTTAAAACCTTAATGATCCACAAATATGGACATGGATCCCGTACAAGGCATCATAAAGAAAATAAAACTAGATTTCAACATGATAGACACTAAAACTAAATTTCAACTTGATTTACTTGTCCACCTCCTATGATGCTTACACATAAGGTTTGGGGTAAATGCATCATGACTGTTAACCTAAGCTAGATAGAATTATCCATATATACTCTATGTCATGCTATGCATATGACCCGAATATTATGGCATATTCTTGAGGTGGATGACATTCACATCACACAACATTTTCAAGCAGGGTCATTAGACAAGAGAGGATATGTTATGTTAAAGTTGTCATGCTAAGGGTCTCCTAAGAAATTCTAGAGGCTAATTCTAACTTGGAAAACTAAAGAAAATAATAAGATCTCTTTGGAGGACTAGAACTCATATCTTAAAAAGTTGTACAAATCCCTAGATGTGATGGATAATATTTCACTCCTCGTTACAACTGAGCGAGTCTTCTCTTTAGAAGACATATAATTTGGGATTAAGCGCCTAGCTAATGGAAAATCTAAAGACATTGAAGGGTACCAAGCATAAATATTAAAAATCGGAGCACCAGTTCTCATCCCATACTGTGAAAATTTGAGCATAGTTTGGATCTAGTTCATAGAAAAATCCTCACAATGAATTTACAAGAATGCATAGAAGAGAGAAAATTTGGGCAGAATCTCATGAGAAAGAAAACTCAATTGAGTAAAAATCCATCATAATATTATCGAACAATAAGAGTACAATAAATAATACAACTCATGAGAGAAAATTGAATGCATTAAAGGTAATTCGAAAATCTCACAGAAAAGAAGGCTTATAATAGACTAAATCCCCAATCTAGACAAGTATCTAAATCCAAATCTATGCTAGAGGTCATGAATGGGAAAGTAAATGATTTTTGGACCATGAGTGACATAAAATCGGCTAAAGAGTGTTTTTATGGAGAAAAATATGGAAGTGGTGCAAGGAAAAAAGTAGAAAGCTTGCCCAAAATGGATCCTAGTGCAACTTCCTTATCCTTATATATCTGAAAAGCAATGGAAAGCTATCTTATCCTCGTAAAAGAAAGAATAAAGCAAAAAGTACGCTATGGGTTGTAAAAGTAGTATTGGAATGGAATGGTGGGTGCTCCAATAGTCTAAAGACGGAAAAAGTGGACAACTATGGTCTAGACTATTGACTTTGGTAGCATAACACATGAAACGTCATATCTAATCATCTAGGAACTTAATGAAAGTGTTTCAACCTATGCGCTCTAGGTGGATTTATGTTCCAACACCTACATCCACAATCTCTTTAATCTAGTAGTCAAGCATGAATTCCCTAAGAAATGGAATCAATCCTTATAGTTCCTATTTTTAAAAGTAGATATAAAGATAACCCCTTTTATTATCGAACCATTATGATTGGCCCTCTTTTAGCCAAGCTATATGGCATTATTCTGGAAAAGAATATTAGCATATGACTAGAAAATGAAGAAAAACGAGATAATGGCCGAGCAATCTTCAAAAGACATCACTGAACCACATACCACCTCATTACACTTAGGATCATTGCAAAGTAGTGTCATAATAATAAATCCAATCTTTAGAAGAACCTACAAAATATATTAGAAGAGTTAAAGGTTCCTTTTGACCTTAGGGATGCAACTATAAGGTTATATGAGAACATCATTGTTAAATTCTAAAACACTACGAGATAGTCACATGATATTGACTGTAATATTGGAGTTAAGAAAGGGTGCCCCCTCTGCCTGACCCTTTTCAGCATTTACATTGATAAGCTAGAAGTTTGTTTAGAAGAAGTAGGTTGTGCTGGCACGACCTTAAAAGGTATAGTCATCATGCTCCTTCTCTATGCAAATGATATTGTTCTTATGGCAATGTTCCCCTATGATCTTGAGAAGCAATTAATAATTCTCAAGGATTTTTGCTTCAATATGGGCATGGATGTTAACACTGACAAAACAAAAGTCATGATTATTAAATCCATTAAGGGTACTTATGACAATTTTGTATGGGTCAATCCATGAAGGTGGTTCACGATTTTTGGCAAGCGGAGTGGAAAAAATTTGTGCCGCGAACCCTCAATCAAGGTATTTGAAAGCCCTCGATCGAGCTATTAAAACCTAGATCGAGGGTTTTAAAATACCTTAATCGAGGGATTTAAAGTACCTCGATCAAGGGTTTTAAAATACCTCGATCGAGGGTCCGCGACACAAATTCGTGGCAGCAATGAACCTTGATCGAGGGTTCGCGGTAGCAATGAACCTCGATCGAGGGTTTGCGGCAGCAATGAACGTCGATTGAGGGTTCCCGACAACAATGAACCTCGATGGGGGGCTTTACAAGACCTCGATCGAGGTCTCTATCAAAACCTTGATCGAGGTCTCTATAAAACCCTCGATCAAGGTTCTTTTTATTCCTCGATCGAGGGCCTAAAAACTAGTCGAAATCCATTTTCACTACAGAAAAAAATTTGGTCTACCTTTCACAGGATTAAACTATGTCATGAAATGCACATTAATGGGTGGACTTGATACCGTTGGATTTGTCAATGAATTCTCTATCCATATACATATAATTTACAAATTTTTATCTTTGTATGTCATTTTTTAAAATTTCTGCTAGAGATTACCCTAAAAAACCTCGTCGACAACTTCTAATGAGCTCAAATATAAACCAACAACATTCAAAACACACATCTAAAAAATTTGAAAAAATATACAAGCACTACATAATTGCGTCCTCTTCAAAACGGTATTTTTAGTTTTGGAAATTATGTAAGCAATCAAAAGAGTTTTCACACGCACACACATGTGTGCAAAATGCGACTGAAATATTCACTGGTTAGTTTCAAAAAATAATAATAATTATAATTTTTCGAAGAAAATTAAAAGAAAAATAAGTACGCACTAGTGCATTCTGTCTAGATCATGTTCGCATATTTCATTTTTTTTAATTATTACTTCAAAATTAAATTAGTTTGCACACACACGAGCCACTTGTTAATTGCTCTTCAAATTTTTAAGGACACACGTTTCATTAAATGAAAATTTGACATGATAAATGACATTGGTATATTTAAAAAAAAATATCATTGGAAAGCCAACATAATTCACTACATTTCATTTTTTAACCGCATGTCGAAATTCATATGGAAAATATGAGTTTGAGGGCTTCAATTTAATATATGGGTAAAATTTCCATTTTTCATCTCCATATTTGGCAAAAAAGAGTTACCCATCTTCATGGAATCACCCGTATATGATAATAGAAACCTAGAGGAAGTAACTTCTTATAAATAGATCTAGGAATTGACTTCCATCGCAAGATCAACTGGAACTATAGCATCAAGAAGAGGATTAATGGAGGGTGGAAATGCTACTATGGCCTTGAAAACAACTGTTAATCAACAAATCTTGTGATGTGGGACAAAAATAAATTCCTCTTTAAAACGGTCATCACTACCATTATCTTATATGGCTATGAAGTTTGGGGATGCAGTAATTCCATAGAATCATGGATAAGAATTGATAAAATATAGAAGCGATTTATTACTTATAATCTAAAAATTAAGAGCAATATGCCCTATCCTATTCTCCTCTTAGAAGTGGCCTATCCCCCATTGAAAGTATGGCCATGATTAGATATCTAATGTACAAGCACAAATAAAACAATACAGGAGATCATTAGCTTCCTAAAATTTATCTTCACTCCAACCAAAACCACCTACGCCTAAATCAGGGGTGGCTTAAAGATGCCACATATTGGTTAAATTATTGGGGGATTGATGGAGCTTTCACTTTCCAAAATATCGATAACATTAAAAATATTATTACTTCTACCTTCAAAGAGACAGTGTGGTTCAAGGAAGATTTGGAGGTTAAGAAGATGCGATATTATAAAGAGATCATTAACTCTAATGTTGAGGATGAAAATTATCCTTCTATCTTAACGAGCTCAAAGAAAAAATATTATACTGCAAAGACCAGAATGAACTCTCATGAGCTTCATAGTGAAACTGGGCACTGGACAACCCCTAAAAAATTGCGGGTCGAAAGGATTTGCCACCTGTGAGAGTCTATGTGCTTTAAGATGAAAATCACTTTCTCTTAGAATTCCCTGCCTACACACACATTATATCTCAGTTCTATAATAGTTGCTCCAACATTGACCTCTCTAACCTTCTAACTCCTTAAAACTATGGCAAGCTATAGATGTTGCTCTTTAAGCTTTTTGAGCATATGAATAATATTTTAAAACAATTCAAATAATTTTTGTTTTGTCGTTTCTCTTATGGTTGGATAGACCAAATTTGGTCTCAATTTTCCGCCGCCACCACCGTCGTTGTCGTCACCACCACCACCACCACCACCACCCCTAGATTTTATAGAAACATTAAACAATGGTGGTACTAATCCTGGGTTTTATAGAGACATTGAATAATATTTAATGTTTATTTATTTATTCTTCTATATATGTATATTTAAATTATAATTTTATTATACTCATTTTATGTATTTTTATCTTAAAGATTTTGTTTTTCCACAATTTTTTAAATATGATTAGTTTACATATTTGACTTGTAAAATTGCTTAGTTGACATATTATCATATGTATTTTTGTGGTTGTAGTTATTCTTTACATATATGATGTTTGATATAGTTATATTCACATTTGATATTTACTTTACATATTTAAATTTAATTAATTGATATTAATTAATAATTTAAGTAATTAAAATTAAATTATTTATTTTAATTAGTTAAAATTTAGTTAGTTTTCATACATTCCATTTATAATTATTTGAGCATAGTTCAATAATAATTTATATATTTTTAATTAAATTTGTACTAATTGATCCATTATATTCCTTAACTTACATTACACATTACACTATAAATTTAATTATCTTTTTTTTTTAAGCTACATAGTAAAATTATATTATGGTACAAAAAAGGTTACAGTCTTTATGAGAGTCTGAATATAGCTTTCCGAAGCTTCTCATGGAACCGGTATTACAAAAAAAGACTATGTTAACAAGTCCAATGACATAAACTTCATTACAGCCGATCAGGAAAAACAAAAACATAGTGGGACTCTAGATATAGACTAGATAGAAATAGACTAAACATAAAAGCTGACCATAAAAACCAGGAGAGCTGTGCTCAAGCAGGACCATATCGGGAGCTAGCTTCTGCATTCTTGGAGTCATGATTGTCTTCATAAATGGGGCAGGGGCCAAAGAAGTTGTCCTCCCATTGCTGCCCCGAGAGCTTGATAGGCAATGTATCGTCTTTTCAAGGGAGAACCATCTCTTCTTCCACCTTCCGAGTGTGCTTGTACTGTAGAACCTCAATGGTAGAGGGGACAGGGAAGGGTATCGTAGGAGGGGAAGCACCCTGCACCACCACTACTGCCACTGGTGAATCAGGACCGGAGTTGTGGCCGCGAGCAGGAACGACACCATCTGAGGTGGTGATGCCCTTGGAATCATGAAGGGAGCTTCCAGTAGATTGAACAGCCACGACAATGGAAGCACCTTCAGTATGAACTGTTAACACCTCCCCAGCACCGGCGACAGGACCTGCGGGACCATAACTAATCGGAGGAGTATGAGGAAACATAGAGTATCTACGACCAGTTAGACTGGCCTCCAGAGAAACAAGCACCCCATCCAGATGAGCCATGTTGGCCCTGGTATCAATGATGGAAACCTTGGCCATGTTCCAATTGGTGAGCATTTCCTCCACCAGGGTGCTAATCATGTTTTTCAAAAGCGAGTAGTAATTCACTTGGGTGCCCTGGTTGCCATAGGAAAGAATTTTTGATACACTACGCGACTCCCAATCGTCAACTAGACGACGAACATGCATGGAAACATTGTATTTATAGCCGATATTAGTGGGATGCTCCTTCTTGGCTGCAGACGCCAATATACCAGAGCCATGGCCAGAGCCTCGCTTGGAAGTTCCATGTGTGCGCTTCATGGTGGTATCAGTAACGTCACAGGAGGATTGAATAGGAGCTGAGATTTCAGCTGTGGATGCAGGCAGAGAGCGGCAGAGGTGGGTTATGACAATGGGAGCATGAATGGGGATCCTCATAATAAATGAAGGCTGCGCTGGAAGGAGGAGACGTCGCACGAGAGAGATTAATGGCGGAGGTGAACTAGAGTGGGGGAAGGGACGTAGGAACCAGGGCCGGCATTAATGCCACCCACCAGGCCATGTGGGTAATAATACTAGGAGTGTGCGAAACGGGCAGGTGGAGAAGGGTCAAGTCCTCCATTAAAGCGGATGTCTTGGGGGATGCACGACACGGGAGCTGGTGCTAGGTGGAGGCAACGTGCTTCCAGGTGGGTAGGTATCCTGTCCTGCAATCACGCTGGCGGTCAAGGTGTCACTCACATCATTGTTGGCGGTCAAGGTGTCACCCGCATCCGGGATATAAATTTAATTATCTTACATTAGTTAATTATTTTAATTAATTTACAATATTTTAATAATTAAATTAATTAAATTTCCTTTTGTTTCCACACGGATAAGGGTTAAAGTATTTATTAACCATGTTAATTGTAATAATGTCTAATACATATACCTTCATAGGTTCAAGTCAATGTAATGTGATATTAGGCTTGATAATTGTCCTTCAATTGCTTAGCACAAATGGAGATGTTTCCCTCACATCTCATATTACATTCTTCATTACAGATAAATCAATTTTATTTCAATAAGCATGGAAAACCCCTTCTTTAAGTTGATATGAAGATTCACCTATTATTGTGAAATTAGTTCCAAGGCAATATTTTCTTTAGTAGTTGAAACTATAAAATTTCTAATAGATCACAACACGTAGATTTTTGGGGGAGGAATTGTGCTTTAAAAAACATTGATTATATCAATCAAAAGTCTAATATTTAAATTTTTCCAATATAGAAATTCTTATAAGATAGATTTTATTTCATCATTATTGGCATTACAAAACATGAATTGATTAGCGATAGATCCCTAATTTGATGAAATCAATTTTCATATTCCTTCTTATTTTCTTTTCATATGCCCTTTAGCTAGTATAACATTGTCATGACTTTAGGTGGAGGACATTAATAAGCGTCTTTACATGAATGCTATGGACTAAAGGAATGTGTGACATTAAACCCACCCTTGTCAATATTAACGTAAAAGTTTCCCTTGGGATAAACCACTTATCTCTTATTAATGTGCATTTATGTGAGAATATGAATTGTGTAGTCTAAAATTTCTACGATTTCTGAGAATATGAATTGCGTAGTTTTTATGTAAATGCTATGGAATAAAGGCATGTGTGACATTAAACCCACCCTTAAGTGAGTCAATATTAACTTAATAGTTTCTCTTGGGATAAATCACTTATTTCCTATTTATGTGTATTTATTTGAGAATATGAATTGCGTAGTCTAAAAAATTTCTACGATTTAAAACGGAAAAATTTGATTTTTTCAACATGATTTTGAAAAATTATGACAGGAATTTTTAGTTACAACTTTCAAACTCTAAAATTTTGGGTGCTCCAAGGGTTTTTGATGGCGTTGAATCTGCTTCTACCATCAAAGTCACCATTAAAACACAGTTAAATTCAGATTTTGTAAAATAAAAAACACTAGATTCCGATAAAAAACCCATTGAACCAAATAGTCAAATTTTTTAGACAACTCCAATATAAATTATTACAATAAGCCCTCTTAATTATATCACCTAAATTTTATTTGAGACTTTACCTCGTTGAGTAATAAAATCTATGTTCGCACATGTGATTTCTTCATGTCTTCAACTAGCTAGCCACTATGATCTAATTACCAACTGATGAATCCTTCATGTTGTCTTTTCTACCACCGTTAACCTTCCTAAATTTCCCTATGAGATAAGTTTATACCTCGTTGAGGACATAAACGTTATTAAGTGTTCATCTTTGCGCAACTAAAGGGGCAGGGACTAATAATAATAGGTTTTCATTTCAGGGTTTATCCTCTATGGGCTATAAGCTCTAACTGCATCTTAATACAGGAGTGAGGTCACGGTTCCTGTATTTAAAAAAAACTGATTATTATATCCTTGACGAGATAAATATCCTTTCCATTGCTAGTTGATTATTATATTTTAAGAGTGTTCTTAATCTCCTTTCTATGTAAGCTAAGAGAGAGAGTTGTCAACCACCTTCTTCATTTTGGGGGTGTTCTCTGAATTAGAGGTTTCTATTATTCTTACTTTCTTTCTGTATGCTAATGAAAATCTCACTAAGGGAATGGTTTAATTCAGTCAATTTCATATTCATATAATAATACTAACCCTGTCTAGTTTACTTCTGCAGGTCGCGGGCATGGATTTAGGTTTCGTCTTTGTAGGTTACTTCAACCCATCCTGAATCGTTTCTATTAGAGTATTAAAAACTCGTTTCCCTTGAGTACTTGTATAATTTCTTTTTCATTGGTGTTAGTAAACGCCACGAGAGACACAATTGATTTCCTATTAGGCCGACGATTAAGAATACACAGCATCATTAAGTTAACAACACAATTCCTTATGTTTTGATGATAGACCTACAAACATTTATATAGGCATTGTTTGTAAATTCTTGAATAATTGGAGGTCGTAGGCCACTTAGGAAATTCCACAAATTTTCCATTTGTTTGTTGTTATGGAAAATATATTCTACATAACGGGCTCAAATATTTACCTATAATCTTATTTGAAGTAATATTGCTTTGTTTATGAAAGCATAATGAGTATTTATTTTGAAGGCAACACTTGTTGGTAGGAATGATCAACTTACAACAATAACATGGAAGTCATCCTCCATATTAACCTTCTTAAGATTCAGCTGAACACCTAGAATCTGCAATCATAGGCATTGAGAAGATTTCAGTCCAATACCAATGGAGTATTATTTAAGGATTTTCAACATCACACAAATAATTTTTCGGGTCTTAAAAACATTTGATGATAACTGGTTAAAGCTGCAACATCACACAAATAATTTTCGAGTCTTAAAAACATTTTTGATAACCGGTTGGCTCACTCAAGTCGAAGCGGTACACAACAGAGCGATGGTAGTTTGCAAACAGAATAATAATGGTTCAGAGGGTTCGAGCTCACTTAAGTCAAAGCATTATAGAGAAGAAGCACTGTAGAGCCTAATTGGAATATTGTTATGGTCTTTCTTCTTATCGATGTGCATTCTAATACTTTGCTACTTTATCTCTTCCTCGAAAGTCTGATTTTGTTTATGTTACTTTATCTCTTCCTCGAAAGTATGATCTTGTTTATGTTTCTGCTGACGTTCATTTGTTATGGTATGTCTATAAGCAGCGTGGTTTATATACTATTGGATCTCTTTTGCTCCCTTCGTTGTAAGTGTTAAAATTCTAAACTGAAAGGAATATGGTGAATTTTAGATCAAATAATGATCCTATGTTTTTCTTTTCTAATCTTACATGAGCACTAAGTTGTCATTAAAAGTCTGTTGGTTTGATAACCAGTCTAGATTCAAATCCTAGGCTCTATCAAGAGCCGAGAAGGATCAAATCTTACTTTTTAAACTTCTTTTTTATTTATGATCGACATAATATTTATTACCTTTTACTTTGTATTATTCTTTTTTGTATTGCCCACAATAATATCACAAACGTTACATGTAACATTAAAAGATCTCACTCATATTATAATTTTTTACTTTATATTAAATTTTACGTTACATGTTACAAGATCTCCCTCATACTATTACTTTTTACATTAAGCGGACACATACATGTTACAAGATCTCCCTCATATTATCATTTTTTACTTTTTACGTTTTATTAGGTGTCGTACATACATGTTACAAGATCTCCCTCATATTATCGTTTTTACTTTTTACGTTTTATTAGGTGTAACCGGACATCGTTTTTACTTTTTACGTTTTATTAGGTGTAACAGGACATGTAACCGGACACATACACGTTACAAGATCTCCCTCATACTCGGTTGTAGAGCCTCTCGGCGCAATGAAAGATTTCTGTAAAAAATGATGAGATTTACTATGCAAATAGCTGATGGATTGAATAGGTGAAAAAAAAAGCTAAGAGTATGCCTATAATCTTATTTGAAGTAAGATTGTTTTGTTTATAAAAACATAATATATCTATTTTGAAATCTATAAAATAAGTGTTTTCTCTTCATTAAAACAACATAATAAGTATCTATTTTGAAATGTATAAGATAAACTTTTTCTCTTTATTCATTTCTTACATGAGAAAATTTTCCTTTTGTTTTCTAATTATTAAATTTAAAGTAATATTTTTCATATTAATTGCAATTAATATACTCAAAATGGATGAAAATATTTTTCATATTAATTGTAATTAGTATACTAATAATTGATTTCTAATTATTAAGTGTAAAGTAAATTTTTTCATATTAATTACAATTAATATACTAACAATAGATAAAAATACTTTTTCATATTAATTTCAATTAATATACTAACGATGGATTAAAATATGTTTCATATTAATTATAATTAGTATAGTAATAAATGATTTCTAATTATTCAGTCTAAAGTAAATTTTTTCATATTAATTACAATTAATATATTAACGATGGATGAAAATATTTTTCATATTAATTGCAATTAGCATAGTAATAATTGATGAAATTATAACTATGTATTAAGCATAAAAGATTGTTTCATAATTGATTTACATTTCTTATTAAATAACTGGAATAGACAGAGACTTGCTACCATTAGCAGCTCCCCTTATTAGTAATATCAACCATTCCTCCATTCTCCCTATAGGCAATAATATCCATCCAGTGTAGACAATAACTATTGTAGCTACGCCATGATCTCGGTGAACAAAAAATTTCACCCTATGGTTGAGAAATTTTCAAAGCATCATGCATGAAACCATTTGGAAAATTACCTCTCCAATCCAACCAATTTTTTTCTAGAACTTAAATTCATATATTAATAATCCAAATTATGCGTGACGTACATAAAAAAACATGGCAAATTTCACAAAAGGAACAATAGTAATTTAGTATGTGATTGACTAACACACTCTAAGAACATCATTAATTATCACAATTAGAGAAAAATCTACATGTCCTTCTTATCTTCTTACTCAACCACGAATGGAAACATTATAACCTCACTTCTTGTCCCAATAGATCGATTTCAAACTCTAAATTATTCTATTGAATTGGAAAAACAACCGAGGTATGATACAATAGTTGGAAATTTCTGATGCTCCATGGGTTCATATAAGAGAAAATATTGACTTCCATCCAACTCAATATAAACAACACAAGTAACTCCACTAGTTCTTAACAACCCTTATGAGTGCCAGAGAGTAGACATAGTCAATCCCAAGATAATCATGCGGTTCGACCTAAAAAAATAGTACTTCATGACAGTCAAAGATAGCACAATGAATCCACACATAGTAGATCAACATAGTAGAATGAGTCACACATAAATTTACATCGATAATGAATCCATCTTATCCTCCTCTCTTTGAAATTGTTTCTTTATGAACATATTTGAAGGACACATGCTCACAAATCTAAGCAAACTTCCACCAATGTCTATCAAATAACAATAGCACTATAGAGACATTGTAGCAATTTTAAACAAACTATAACTTAACTCTCAAATTAATCTACTCTCTTTTATGACCCTTACAGAACATGTACTACTTTATATCTTGTTCCATACTTCTTTATCTATCAAACTAACCATTTGTCTTGTTTTTTCATTCTATAGAAAAATCCTTACATGATTTGCATATAATATGCATATTTGAATCTAAAAGTTATTTGGTATTTCAAAAATATGTTAAAGAATAGAGAAAACAATGAGACACAAGAATTGACAGAAAAGGATTAAGCTATTCTCAATAATATATTCATCTCGATGATATAAATATATAGTACATGATGTATTTCCTGGGGTGTAGACCAGTTGGTCATAGATTGCACTGTTAAGGCAATCCTTGTGACGTCATGGGTTAAAACCTCAAATAGCATGTGCACCTATGTGGGGATAGTGTGGGCGCGCCTGCAGGTTATAGTGGCAACAGACCATAATCAACCCCATGTCATGTGAGTACGAGCTTGACCCAGTTAACATTTCCTCCAGCTACAGAAAAATATATATAGTACATAATGTAATTAAATCTAGATTTAGATTTGTTCTCACACTTACAACTTGCAAAAGGATAAGTATACCACCTCATCAATCAATAATGATAACATCTCATAAAATCATATAGGACATTGTGATTGTCTAAGAACTCAATGTTTAACAATCCCCCTCTCAATCATAAGTTTGAATAATTATATCGGAAAGACAGTAAGAACTAGTGCATAAATTGGTATCATCCCAATTTTCACTATGAAACTTGATATTTGGTGAAGATTTGTCTAAAAAAACATGAAATTTGGTTGCTAAAAAATCATATATCTAGGAAAAACCACTATTTAAACACGTGAGTTCCAATATCTATAATTTGTCCATTGGTGTGAACTCCGATATCTAATGAGAGAAAATTATGAGAAATGAATCAACTTTAAGTATGACTCGTCCCTAAAAGTGCCTAACAACCTAATCAAGTTCCAAACAACAATGTGGATCTAATGATCATCTAGGTAAACACAATGTCCACAATACTACTCCCAGAAAATGACACAAACAATGTCAAACAACATCCCAATATTTCATTTGAAAATTTGTGTATGATTCAACTAAACCATAAGTGATGAAATCATTGCATCTCTATGATTGTTGCTGTTGTCAAAACTTGAGTATGAAAATAATCACTAATACCCCCCCATTTGTTTCTTTAAAGGTGAGAAAATATAGGTTTTATGTGGGTTACCATTAACCAATTCATCACTATATTTAGTGATTTTGGTTGACCACTAAACATTTTGGTTTCATTAGTGTACCCCATCACCTTAAGGTGCAAGAGTGTTCCATTTTGTCTTCATTAATGTACTCCTCCCCTTGATGTGCAAGAGAGTGTCTTTCTCTTTTAATTTGTGTAGTTCTCCACCTTATGTGCAAAAGAGTAACATTTTGGAGTCATGGAATCAATTTTATTTTTTTAGAATAGGCATAAATCATGCTGAAAATTGTGATATGTAACAATTGATTAAAATCCACACTACAAGGAAAAGGCCCTATAGCAGAGGTTATAGCGGATCCTCCTCTCAAAAGAGCTCAAATATATGTTTATAGAAGAGGTCTAGCAGAGGCACACAACTAGAGGTTGTAGCATATGTTTTTTATATGATGTGTTGCTAACTTAAACGCATCGGTGAAATAGAGACGTGAGCACCATGAGTTGAGGCACCAACAAGAAGCTCAGGTTAACCAATATAACTTCCGAAGAAAGTGGGGGGGAAGGGATAGGGAGAGATATTTATACTCTCATCCCATTAATCCATATATGAGACACCTCTTGAGAGTTTTCATCCTCCTCAAGTTCTATGAGGAGGCCACATCACTCAAGGGGAACACTACATTCCTCTCCCAGTTTTCGTACACTGGTATCATCATAGGAAGGCATTTCTAATTGGTCCCGATCAATGGTTCCAACCCACCGATGAGGACATAGATTTTATCACAAGGATCTCGAGGATGGTGAGTAATTTCCTCAGTTCCTTGAGGTCCCAGATGGAGCTGTAACATTGACTCAACTAGTATATGTTTAGAGATATGTCAATCCCAATATTGTCGATCCTGCTCAGTTTTAGGTCAGCAATGGGTAGCTATTCATTTCGAATTTTGGTAGAGAGGATGTTAGGTACCTCTCTTTGTTGGTGACGACCATCATGCATATCACCAGTGTTGGGAAACGCATTAGATTCCTTCTATTATATTATGTTGATTCTATAGTGTAGGAACCTATATGCGTTTGGTGGTATACTATTTTTTACGACAATTGTTTTATGCTCTTAGTTGATGTCATGCATCATGATTGGTGGTAGGGGGAACTTCTCTTTTGGTTCAGAGATTTTTTGTTTATTTTTTGAAAGATTTCCAGACACTAGGCTATATTTTGACCGAATCCTAGGTTGATGATAGATGTGCATATGCACATGTGGGGATAGATTATGCCCAAGAGGGGGTAGCCAAAATTTTCGGCGAGGATCACTGCATACGTGATCGAGATGCTAGGTAGTGAGGACCTTCATATATTAGACATGGTTCCATATCAATATGTTGGCTTGGATTGGAGAGGGTGTCCCAACATTTTATTCACTCAGGACAAGCCAGCAGATGATAGAAGTAAATTTAGCTTTATGTTTGAATAAATCTAGTTGCATTTTATTCTTTTTATACTTAATGTGAAAGAAAAATATTTTAAATTGTTAATACTAAATTCATGTTTAATGAATTTTTCTAATTATTATTGTGTTGACACCGATCTGTCGACAAGGGTTCACTTCACACAATGTCAACAAATCTTTACACAAACTCCCATAGATATCGACTCGGAAAGGGTTTAGCCTTTCCAACAACACTCACAGAGCAAGTGAGGTCTCACCCGAGATACCTAAGGGGGCTTCAAGAACCAAGATTCAGTAGGTGTAAGAGGACATGCATCATTCACATTTAATCACAATATAACCCAGAGATCGACATAATTAACATTCACACCATAACACTATCACCGCAAACTGAAACATACTAATTAGATTGACGCAGTAACACATTATCAAAACATATCCAATAGATCAGCGGCACATATTAGATCTATCCATACTACGAAAACATACATCATACTGCAATACAACACATAAGCAACAAATTCATAGACAAACATTCCTTCTCATTATACATTAATATGTCTTACAAATCAGGAATACAAATCCAACAAACCCATCTCAAAAACTCATGTTAAATACAAATATGTTATCTAGCACAAAATATAGATTAAAATTCCACAAATGCGAAGATACTTTCATCCACCAAAATATCCGATCAAGATAAAGATAAGGATAAGATACCCGAAGGCTTACAATGCTACTCCTATTTATAGGCTCACTGGCCATTACAAACTTGGTCCACTTCACAAAGTGACCCATTAAATAACTAACTAATTAACTAACATCTCCTCTTTGTTCACGTTTAGTTCTGCTTTATCCTCTTTGTTGCGCTCACGACTGGTCCTTTACCCTTGTCGTTGTCCCTTTTGTTGCTATTTTTACCAAAACTTTTGCAACTTGGCCACATGCCAACATCCCCCCAACAAAAACTTGCATCTCACCCTCGAGCCACTTCATCCAGACAATGTTGGTGCATTCACATGTTTCTTGAACTCTTTGTATGCTGCTTTGATTTTGTCCACATATTGCCTCACTGCAGCTTTGAGCGTTGTGCAATCCTCAACCTCCTGCTCCGTTAGATGCCCACTTTCTATCTATTGCACTTTCTGTAGATTTTCCTTTATCTGTGACAATATTGGCATATCTTCGACTGTCATCTGCTCCGCTTTCGACTGCAACTCGTCCAACTACGTTGTCCTCCTCTGCTGTCTCTGTCGCACCTTGTTGACCTGGTGCTGCAAGTCCTTCAGTTCTGTGGCTTTATTCATTTGCACAAGTAGGGTCATTTCCTTTAGTGATCAACATAATTCTTCTAACTGTGCCTCTACCTCCCTAAGTTGCACATTTGGCTATTGCAATTGATCGTCTTGTTCGAGCCTTCCCCAAAATTGTGAGACTTCTTTAGCAATGTGTTGTGCTACCTTCTCCAATTCTGCGATCTTCATCGTAGCATCCTCGATAGTGTTCTTCCGTGCTTCCACTTGCTCCAGTGGTGTCACCATCCACCATGTTAGACATCATTCTAACACCTTCGTGGATTGTCTCGCTAACCAAGGAACCACTTGTTATATGGATGGCTAGGAAGGATCATTGCATGACATGCCGGCTGTTCAATGTCGTATTAAATGTTTGCAGATTGAAGGCGATGAAATGCAAACCAAGGATCCTACATCCAGGTTCGAGCTCCCAAATCTGAGTGATATGATGTCTTCACCCGAGACTTCCACGTTACAGAGTGGAAAGGTGGCTCCTTGATCATGAGGCTCTTTATTTGTAATATGATCTTTCCTTTCTCTCGCCTATTTAGTGCTTATTATTACAAGAAGTTGGGGGTGTGTGAAGATGATGTTCATTCAGTCTCCCATGATCGATTTTCGTGAGACCATTAAGGGATTTAATTTGATGCATATTGTCAAGGATGACGCCGATCACAGACGATCTTGGGTCATGATGGATGGAATTGTGTCTCTAAGCGGGTTTCTCCCTTTAAATTTCCATCCATTGTGTATGTTTCACTATCCCTTCCATAGATCTGCATTTTCTTCCTCTATCCCTTGTATGTATTTTTATCCTCTTTGGTCTATCAACGGGAGGAAGGGAGAAGAGAGTATGCCGCAAAGAGGATGACCGCGTAGGGGAGGTCTCCAGGACCAAGGTGGTCCGAGCTGAGACCAGTGGAACGCAGCTACAATGACGGTTTTCTTTCGATGTATGGTCCCTTTGGAAATTCAAAATGATATTGAGTAATTGGAGAAGCATCTCTGGCTGCAAGTAGGAGAGGAAGAGCCATTGTCAGAGGTTCTTGCAATGGCCAATTGGATCCAGGATCCAGGGAACAATCGGGGCAGAGTGGCCCTTTACAGCCACGCCGTGGTTATCTTCTGGATCGCTAAGACTTTGATCGCTCAATCAATGGAGGCTAATGTTGATGTCCTCTCGGGTTCACAATGTTTCAAGGATTATAATGAAAGGTTATCCAACCACGATGAAGACTCTCACTCCATGCACATGAAGCTTGATTCCATTGCTAAACCGAAGGTGACGGCTTAGCCCAAAGTTATTGTTCTCAGCGACCATCCAATGACGACCTCGGCTCCTCAGGTTTCTAACTAGGATGGTGGTCCTAGTCCTTCTATTTAATCTTCTAGGTCCTTGAATGTGTCTGGGTGGGTTTCGTTTTTCACTCTGTTATTTTAAAAGTTGTTTGTATTCAGCTTGTTCAGACTTATTATTGCATCTATATAGTGTGTTAGGTGCCTTTTTGTGGAAAAGGGGGCACACTGTGGAGATTTGGGGCGAAATTTTTTAACTGGTCTTTATTGCAACGTCTTAGAGGATAAGTTGTGATATCTATCCTGTTCAAATTGCTAAGTCTAGTAGAATTTTGTGGTTTTTTCTCTCAGAGGAAGTTTTTGTCTCTACAGGACATGATGGCAAGAATCCGATTGTAACCTTTTTCAGTATATAATAGAATGTTTCCCTGTTTGCTTAAAAAAAATTGAAACATTTATGTTGAATCCTACACATTATTAGGAGTTGGAACAAACCATTGGCCCATTGTGTTGTTTTTGTAGAAGAATTGTCAAACCCAAAATATTCCATCTTGGTTTGAGATGTTTTGGAACACTGTTGGCTTGGTTTTGCAACCAAGCTTAGTGCAATGGGCACCTGCTAACTAGTAGCAGCAGTTTCAATATTAAGCAAAAACAATTGTAAATCTAAAACTAAAACTAAACTAGCATGTCCATTTTGATAATAAACTTTTGAATTGAAAACAAGAACAAGAAATAGAGAAAATAAATTTGTATTGAAAATGGGGGCAAGCAAGTGCTTGCAATAATAATACCTCCAAGTGATGAAGATAGTTGAGAAGCTCCAAGGGTGAGCAGCTCCAAACTCCAAAGGGTCCTTTCTCCAAGGTTGCTACAATGGCCAAAAACTCATGGGAGATTTTGGCAGCATGAGGATAGGAAGATGGGTGGATGTGAAATGAGGAGCCCCTACCACCTTTTTATAGTTTTTGGTGGTGGGGAATACCATTATGGTTTTGTGGAAACCAATGGTATTGACCAACATGGTTTAGGTACTTTTCCCTCCTTTTTCCCTTTTTTTGAATAAAATTAATATTTTTATTCCCCTTTTAATATTTTTGGGAATTTTGGACCCTTTTTGAGGGTTTTTTATGATTTTTTGGGAAAAATAATCTTTTTGAGTGGGAAAAGGGGTGTATTAAGGTCTTTTGGTGACCTTTTGTTGGATTTAGAGGCTCAGATGGTGGAAAAAGTGGACAAATGGGTCATGTGAATAACGAAATGAGCTAGTGAGCACTTTTTAGGTGTTAACAGATTGCCCCTTGATGTGTGAGGGCAGGAGCTCATCGTATGGCCGATAGACATCATAGTTCTTTTGTCATTTTTCTGGGGTTTGGGGAGGAGAAGAGATCGATTGGAGACTGGATCCACGGCCCTTGGAAGCTGCAAAAAATAAACAATATTACATGGCCTCAATATGAATGAGGAATAGTCTCTGATAATGGACGAGGCGGGCATACCCATGCTCGTATCAAGACATATACATAACAATTAGTCCCAAGAAGGGGGATCTAATACATAAAAAATTTACTGGTACATCATAATGGTCCAGAGGGGACATTATTTTGGGATGTACTCATGATCATGACGTGACTGATCTCAATAACTGATACACTGGAATAAAGCATCAATCATTCTGATATGTCTCAGAAGGGTTGATGAACTACTGAAATTGAAGGTGTCCAACATCTGTAAGGACTCAATGACTGTGAGCCATCTCTGGGAAGTATATGTAACTGTATACTCGAGGGAGTATAAAACTGAGGTACATCTGAATACTGTCGCCATGCGCAACCCGGATATCTATAGGAAAAATGTAACTAGTTGTATCCATAGGTAGACTCTCAGATGTGGAGGAGTCAGATGGTATCCGGGGTCTTCGACTAATAACTGAACAAACCAATGCCCTGTGCGAGTCTCAACGATGCAATCAAGGTGTTTGAAGTCGAGCATGTGAGAAACAACCATTTGGAGAGGCACTGAGGACTCTTCTCGAAATAATTCATAGGCACTCATCATAAATGGTGATGAGTCCAAGACACAGGGACCTCTAGGTATATCCTCTAGAATAAATTTGGTTGTCGTCGACAGAGGGAGACCAGCAACTAACAAGGAAATGATGTTTCCTTGATAGGAGCATGAGGTGTAGAACTGAAGTGGTGTAGTACAGATGGTAGGATTGACATACTTATGGGGATGAGAATTAATTGGGGTCATATAGTGGGTAGACTCAAACTTCCTTTGTTCAGAGCATGATGACATGGTTGACCTGGCAGCGTAGGGAACTGACTTGTAGGTGTGGGTATCATTACTTTTAAGGACTGAATGGTATGTATTGACTCTGGGGGGGTCAAGCTGATGGGTGCTGTCGAGGGATTCTCAGGTTGACATACTGCAGGATACTCTGAACAAAGGCGACCAAAATGGGGAAGCTGCCATATGAGTAGACATGATCGGTTGTGGCACCGAGAAGCACCATTGGGTCCTTCTTCATAGTTTTAATGAGCTCCAAGAAGGGATAAAAGTGTGCTCTGAAATGGCACTGTCCTGTGGATTTCGTGAGCCGAGGACCGTTCGTGCTCATTGGTGCTTTCATTTTTAAGGAGTCTGAAAACGATAAGAAGACTCTGCAGTGGTTGTGAGTACTGTCCTGTTGGTTTTACGAGCCCAGGATGGTGATTGCTCATGGTCGCTTTCATGTTTAGAGAGTCTGAAAGCGGTAAGTGGACTCTATTGGTGTTCTTTTTCATAAGTTAGTCTCCAAGGCCCGAAAAAGCATAAAATGATGCAAATGGAGAACTCTTCTAGCCGATGTGACTAGAGTATACCTTTTTCGTAATTAGTCTACAAGGTCCTGAAAAGGGGTAAACTTATACCAGGTAGATTCCCTTTCAGATACGTTTAGCGAGCATGAAAGGAAGCAAGGTTGCTCGACAATCTTTTCATTGTTTTAGGAGTTAGAAAAGAGCTTAACAGAAACTCCCTAAGTGCCTTTTTCGTAAAAGTGATTGCTCGGCCCAAAAAAGGGGTAAAATTATACCGAACAAAAGGGATTGATGAGAGCGAGAAAAAGTCTCAAGCATCATCATGGGTGCAGAAAACTGAATCCAGTGATATACAGATTGTCAAAAAGGGGCAACGATCAATGTGGCACGTGAACCGAGGTGATGGGTGGCATTTTTTAAAAAATGCCTAAAAAATATGGAGGTGAGAGCGATAAATGATCTCAAGCATCATCACGAGCGCAGAAAACTGAATCCGGTGATATAAGGCATGTCAAAAACGAACAACGGCCGATGTGGCACGCAAACCGAGGCGACGAAGGGGCATGGTAAAAAATGCCCAAAAAATCTGGGCATGAGAGCGAGAAATGATCTCAAGCGTCATCACGAGTGCGAAAAACTGAATCCGGCGATATAAGGCATGTAAAAAACGGACGATGGCCGATGTGGCACGTAAACCGAGGCGACGAGGGGGCATGGAAAAATGCCCTCAAAATATGGGCGTGAGAGTGAGAAATGATCTCAAGCATCAACACGAGCATGGAAATCTGAATCCGGCAATATAAGACTCGCCAAAAATGGACGACGACCGATGTGGAACGCAAACCGATGCGACGAGGGGGCATGGAAAAATGCCCTAAAAATCTGGGCGTGAGAGCGAGAAATGATCTCAAGCATCATCACGAGCGCAGAAAACTGAATCTGGCGATATAAGACTCGCCAAAAATGGATGACGGTCGATGTGGCACGCAAATCGAGGCGAAGAGGGGGCATGTAAAAATGCCCTAAAAATCTGGGCGTCAGAGCGAGAAATGATCTCAAGCATCATTACGAGCGCGGAAAAATGAATTCGACGATATAAGATTCGCCTAAAATGGAGGACGACCGATGTGGCACGCAAATCGAGGCGATGAGGGTGTCCAAAAAATGGTCAAAAAATGGACCTGATGAAAACAGGAACAGGAAAGAACTGCCATGAAGTTCAGTAATGGACGGTGGTGTCCATGCGGTTTACTATGGGTAAAATCGCTTGAGGTACAACCTGTTGCGTGGTTTGCGGAGGGGGTTGCCTTCTGAATCGGTCAGAATGTATGCCCCCTGTCTGAGGCAAGTGTGTATAATATATGGGCCTTGCCACATGGACATTGATGGGTTAGATGGCCTAACTCATCACACAATGAGCATTTAGGAGGAGCATGAAATACGGGAAAAGGTTTAACTGCTTTGGGAGGAGGTACCGCAGTGTATGGTTGTGGGCATCTACCCCCAGTGGTCCTGATGAGAGGAGGGGGATTCGTAGATGACGAAGGAGTAGTGATACCGGGAGGTGGTTGGGTAGAAGTGACAATGGGTTGCACCGGTTGCAGGATGACATTTGGTGTCGGCGGGGGCACAGGAGGCGAAATATACCACACGGGTAATCCCAATGTTAACCCAGGGAGACTAAGGGTAGCCATAACCGGAGTGCTTACTACGCCCGAGGGAGGAAATAGAAAGGGGATTGTGTGGAGGGGTGTAACACCGATGTGACTAGGGACCAATGGTGGTTTAGGGAACAAGGGTGGCTGATTGTTGGGTGTTTGTGTATTGTGGGAAAGAGTACAGAGGTTAGCGACGTGGGTCTCCGGTGACGGTGGTGGAATGGATTGGAATGTAGACGTCATCGGCGCGTCGGAGTAAAGTCCGGGTCCCACAGAGGAAACAAACGATGTAGTTGCACCACAAATAGGTTGTTCAATCATAGGGAGAACATTTTCAGGTGCGGCGGGGGCCTTGGGATCGTAATAGGTAAGTTGGTCGACCTTGACCACGCGTCCCTCATGGGGGAACATCATAGTATGGAAAACGGATGAGGCAACCGCCCGCATGGCATACATGTAGCTGCGACCAAGTAAGAGGTTATAATCGAGTTGGGCATTGATGACCTCAATGTCAATGAGCACGGTTTTACCCGCCAGCTGGACGGGGACATTAGCTAAGAGACCTTGGGGTTGAGCCGAACGACCGTCGTAGGCTCGTAACACAGTAGTGGACTGCTGGAGAGTAGGGGATCCCAACTTCTGCCAAACCAATGTGGACATAACACATGTAGAGGCACCCTCATCGATAATGCACCGATGGATGACAAGATTCCGAACGGAAACGGAAACTTGGAACGCTAAAGTAGAAGGTAAGCGTGGTTCGGACTGGTCTGAATCGAATGTCATGAGTTGTGAATCATTGGGGTCAATGGAGCCAATGACAGAGAGCAAAGTCTTGCGCTGTGAAGGATAGTTTTTCAAGACTTCTAAAGCAGACATGGCTGCAGGAGACTGGGCTAAGTCGTCTACGATGTTTTAATTCGACGCAGCACGAGCATTGGGATTATTGTTGATGCGACGAAGTGGGAAGCGAGGTGCTTTAGAAGCGCCATCGAGTGGAGCCAGAGGTATACGTAACGTCTTATCTGTGGGATGGACGTTAGTGTTCTTGTCTGTGGGAGGGGCTTCAGGGGTGGAGCCATATTGGTTCCGGCGGGTTTGGAGGTTGGCATCTGCGGATGACATCATCAATAAGTGGTGAGTATCTGAATCGAACATGGGTTGATCATGAGCGGCATAAGTGATTTGTTGTGGTGGCGCATTTCCCTGAGGGGGAGCTAACGATTGAGTGTTCACTACGCCTTGGGTTGGAAAGGGGTTTTGCAGCACCAAAGGTTGATGTTGAGGTGGTGGAGGGTTGGGTGGCGGTTGAGGAGCCGCTTGTCCTTGACGATGGGCATCGTCAGTCCAGAGTTGCCGAGCTCGCTCCAGATGTGGGAAAGCATGTGTGTAATGGCCATAGACCCTGCAAATAGAACAAGGATGGTTTGTTCCGAGGTTATTGTTTTTGGGCTGTCTAGGATTACGATCCGGATTCTGGTTGGGAGGAGCAGCGTTGTTATTTTGCGGAGGATTGGGAGGTGGAGGACCTTGATGTTGTTGTTGGTTGTTACCGCGGTTACATCCTCTTCCACGGTTTTGTTGCCCACCCTGGTTGCGCTGGTTGTTTTGGTGCTGGGGCTGATTGTGTTGTGTGTACACTTTCCCTTGAGTAGCGGGAGGATTTTGGTTTGCCACAGGTGCGAGAGCAGGTTGCGATGCATAATAAGCTGGCGGGGCTGGAGGTGGTCCAGTTACCTATTGGGGTTGTTGATAACCCTGAGCTATTGGAGGTGCTGGGTTTGGAGTCGCAGCTTGCTGCGGGTAATACATTGGTTGAGGTGCGGCTGGGGGGGCGTATGCGGGTGGTGCATGACCAAAGCACTGAGGTGGACATGAGGGTCCATGGGTATGGTGGTGATGTGCCATGGGAGCATATGAACTGGTTGCTCCAGATTGAGATGTAGCCCGCGAAAGGTCGGGGCCATGGCTAGGATGTGCAATGGAAAAGGGTTGGGGATGTGAGGCCATACGACCAATGATGCCATCTGCGGCATGGGATTCCCCCGGCGCATCGTGTTGGGATGACTCGCCCCGAGGGGCGTCTGGTATAATGGTATACAGATAACCCGATTGGGCGTAAATGAGGTCAAATTGTTGGGCTTTGAGGATGGCCTCTTCTTCAGACTGGGGTCGTTCGGATGCCACATCCTTGGCAATGAGAGGGAGAAGGGACTTTAGGAACCAATCTAAGAAGATGCAGTCGTCTAACTTGATTTTGCAGAGGCTTCGGCGTCAACGCCACTCATGAATGTGGGTGGCCGTGTTCTGTCTGGAAGACAGTAGGATCTCGACTCCTGCGTCATAGCGGACGGATAACTGGAAGAACTACAGGAAGGTCGAGGCACGAGAGGTAAAGGTGGCATGGGTCCCATGGGTCTGCTCGATATACCACTTGGCTGTAGAGCCAGTGAAGGTGCGCTGTAACAGACGGAGGCAGATAGAGTCGTCCACTATGGAGTTGGAGGAACACCATAGATGGAAGGACATGATATGGTTCTGGGGGTCCTCACCTGCCTTTCCCTCAAACTTAGGGATGTCGGAGGGGAGTTTGGTGGGCATGTGAGGCCATGCAGGGTCGTGTTTGATAGGATCATTGGTTAACCTGGCTAAGTCTGTTAAGTTCAGACTCGCCATGTACGGTAAGCTAGCAGATGGATGTGGCGTAGTGACTGGGACATGACTAGTCATGGTGGTATGATGTAGGGGTCCAGTAGCGCCTAAAGGTATGCTAGGTATTGAAGGTATGTGTCCTACAATAGCCGTGGCCTGGTATGGGCCAGCGTTTCCAAGTGCAACATGGGTTACACCAAGGTTAGGAATAGTAGTAGGGATTCCTGGGATATGGGTTGTGGAAATGAGAGGGGTTGTGACCCCTATGTTCGGCATACCCGTAATAGGAGGTGGTCCTGTGTTGGGCATCCCTAAAAATGGAGTGTCCCCCATATTAGGCATACCCAGGGGGGTGGTTGTTGCCATGGATGGCACCGCAGTAGAAGGGTCTGTGGATGTATCTCCTATGGTGCTGGTAAAAAGTGGGTCGAATTGTGTCCCAGCCATGAGGTTGGTTGGAAATAACTCGGTAGGGTTTTCGGATTTTGCCTCAAAATCAGATGTGAAGTGAGGTGTGTCAGAATCGGATGACTGTCTGTTTGATCGACGACGTGTCGAGTCAAGGGATAAGGCTCGACGTCGGTGACGTGGAGAGCCAAGTAGACTGAACTCTGGGAGTTCGCCCTGAAGACGACGAGAGCGTCTAAAATTCTCAATGGTGAGAAATAAGTTTTTGTGTAAAAATCTTCTGTGTAAAATGGTAATGTATAAAAAACTCAAAACCCTAATGCAACCAAGGGTGCAAGAAGGGGAGTGAAAATGAAGGCTCTCAGGCCAGAAAATCAACCTCAAAAAGGGCACTTATTATAGAAGTTGTGCTATAATAAGTGGAGGGATGCAAAAAATGGTCAGAAAACCAACATGCAAACAACTTCTAGAAAAAAGAGGTGCTACTAGACCAAAGGTGGATTGTATCATGCAAACACCTAACTAAAAGTATTGTGAATCAACAAACGATATTCTCTGCAAGGTGATGAAATCCAAGTCAGACAATATTGAGTGTTGAATCAACGGCTAGATATCCCCCTACTGGGTAATCAATCCTAAAGAATGGTAACTAGGATACTCCATTTTTGACACGTCCAGAAAAGGTAAATCTTCCGTTTGGTCCTTTTACCGCAATACCCCCATACAGGGATATCCCGAGAACTGCGAATGGTAGCCTTCGGTTACTGAATGGATTTCGGTATTCCACTCAGGCTTCCGGAACCATCCTCGCGACTTCAACCCTCCTAGGGGAGAGGCCTTCTGATAAACTGGTTATGACCGTGCCAAAAAATACTAGGAGATTTTGGTTTCCTAATGGACAACAGTTATGTCTCAAATGTAATAACTGAGGGGTGTTATTGGAACACCTATCCCCTCAATACTACCTAGCTACAAAGTTCTTTTAAGTGTTCCCCAAGTGGGGTAAAAGTGGGTTGAAGTTAGGGTAAGTTTTAAGGCTCAGTTTAAATTATGTGTTTGAGTGGGTGCACGTGTGGTATTTTAAATTGAAATTGAAAAAGTAAATGCTTTGCAGGAAATATTCAAAAAACAAAGGATCTTTTGAAATAGAAAAGCAAATAATATGACTTCTTCAATAAATGGAAATTAAATGCTTTGCAAAAACTATTCAAAAAACAAAGGATCTTTTGAAATAGGAAAGCAAATAATATGACTTCTTAAAGAAATAAATGGATTTCTTTGAAAATTTGCTATGGGAAAAATATTAAAGAAGTAAACAGTAATTTTTTTTATCTCAATAAAAAGCAAATAAATCCTTCTTTCAATTTCTGAAAATTTTTAAAAAGACTTTTTCAAAGGTGCATTCTAAATAATAAAAAGATTTCTATGGCTGTAAAAAATGAAGGAATTTTTTGATACTGTAAAATAGCTAAGTAGGTAGGTAATACAACAAAAAATTAATTTTTTAAACGGATTGGCCGAATGGAAAAAATGGCATCGCGGGTTTTGATAGAATAGCCGTGATGGACCGCCTGGGTTTCTGTCGCACAGTCGCGATGGGCAGCGCGGGTTTCAACCGTGAAGCCGCGCTGTGCAATGCAGGATTTCGTCACACAGTTGCGATGTGCAACGCGGAAATTTTTTGTGAAGCCACGATGTGCAACACGCTAATTGGCCGCGAAGCTGCGGTGAACCGCGCGGAAAAGAGCCGCGCAGTCGCGATGAGCCGCGCGACTGTCAGGCAAAAAGCCGCGAGGCGAAAGCCGTACGCCGACGCCGAAAAATGAACCCGAAAATGACGATTTCGGGCTGTTAATGGAAATAAAATGGGCCAAGATCTAGAACAACAATGGATCTGCTGTCTAGTGTGGAAGATCTATGAATTAAACTAACTAATACTACCAAAAATTAAGATCTAAGGCAAAAAATAAAATTTTGAGATCTAAAGATTCAAGCCAGCGAAGTCGCCAAAAATTGTTGGCTTGGTTTTGCAACCAAGCTTAGTGCAATGGGCACCTGCTAACTAGTAGCGGCAGTTTCAATATTAAGCAAAAACAATTGTAAATCTAAAACTAAAACTAAACTAGCATGTGCATTTTGATAATAAACTTTTGAATTGAAAACAAGAACAAGAAATAGAGAAAATAAATTTGTATTGAAAATGGGGGCAAGCAAGTGCTTGCAATAATAATACCTCCAAGTGATGAAGATAGTTGAGAAGCTCCAAGGATGAGCAACTCCAAACTCCAAAGGGTCCTTTCTCCAAGGTTGCTACAATGGACAAAAACTCATGGGAGATTTTGGCAGCATGAGCATAGGAAGATGGGTGGATGTGAAATGAGGAGCCCCTACCACCTTTTTATAGTTTTTGGTGGTGGGGAATACCATTATGGTTTTGTGGAAACTAATGGTATTGACCAACATGGTTTAGGTACTTTTCCCTCATTTTTTCCCTTTTTTTGAATAAAATTAATATTTTTATTCCTCTTTTAATATTTTTGGGAATTTTGGACCCTTTTTGAGGGTTTTTTATGCGTTTTTGGGAAAAATAATCTTTTTGAGTGGGAAAAGGGGTGTATTAAGGTCTTTTGGTGACCTTTTGTTGGCTTTAGAGGCTCAGATGGTGGAAAAAGTGGACAAATGGGTCATGTGAATAACGAAATGAGCTAGTGAGCACTTTTTAGGTGTTAACAAACACTCACCTATATTTTAGGTAAAACCTCTAAAATTAGTGAAAATATACATTAATAGGAAAACAATGTTTCTAGAGGTTGTTATGTAGGATTTATTGAACCTGGTACAATTGCATGGCTTAATATTTTTCAAAGGTTTTTGTGGAAGAATTAGTTCATGTTTTGTGGTGTTCCATTTTGGTTATGGTGCATTGGTGCACATGATACACACATGCATCGATTCTCTATACCCTTGAAATGTGCACTATTGTGATAGTTGACAAATCAAATGAAATTTTTTCACTCTATGTTGCACTTTAAAGTGTGCATATTTTATATCGACACACACACAATGTAAATATACATCATTGTTCTATTGGTGCATTGAAGATGGTGCATCATAAAGTATGGCTGCGACTATGTGTCTAATGGAGAAGAACACTACAACTTACATGAAAGACAAGAGGTTCCCTAATATTTCTTTAAACTCCAGTCAAAGTCACCTATAATTTAAGATAGGATGGAATATAGATGATGAGTCTTGGCCAAATAATTGGAGATTAGAGGATGAGGATACTATGTAGAATATTGATACCATTAAAAATACCATGACTTCTAAATTTTAAGGATAAATTTGATGTGATGTGAAACAAGACATTGGATAATTTCTAAAATTTAATGAGTTGAAATATTTGTCATACTAAGAAGGTGGAGTATGAAAAGAACTTTCTCTTAGAATGTCTTTTATTTTCCCATATTAGATCTCAATTTCAAAATATTTGTAACAATATTGATCTTCCTAAGTGGTTATCTCATCAAAACTATGGAGATTTAAGAAAGGTCCTCTTAAATCTTTTTGAGCGTAGAGATTGAATTCTAAAGCAAACCAATTAATTCTCAACCATTTTTTCGTAAGGTTCGATGAACCAAAGTTAGTATTAGTGGATGATTACAATCATCATCATCATATGCATTGGAATAAGAAAAACTTCAAGCTTCACACACACCAACTGATTATAACTTTTTAAGTTTTTCTTATTCTAATGCATCCGATGATGATGTAATCATCCACTTTAAGGTAAACTTAAAATGTTATATTTAGTTGGTGAATAGGATAATAATTTGAGCACCAAGAGTTGTAAACTAGGGGTTATGAATGACAAGGAATGGATAAAAATCATTTCATGGACTATGTAAACTGGTTGTATACATGATTTTGTATGGATATTTCTCATTCCATATGAATTAATTAATAGACATTTTGCATTACACAAATCATATAGATAATAGTTTCTTTGGTTGTTTATTATCATTACATTTGAGGACTCGCACGCGATAGCTACACATGTGTGCCCTTGCATGTATGCTATTATATATATGTATATGCATTTTGGGTGTATTTTTCTTATTACTTGGTGCACTTTGAATGCTAATAATGAAATAGAATTATAAAGGGTCATAATAATTAGTATTTTTAATTAAATAATATCTATTAAATAATTAAAATAAAGAGTGCATTAGAAAAAATGGTGTCTAAAATAAACCTCCCAAGAAAAATATTAAAATATTAAAGTATACACCACATCATACTATGACATAGGCCTTATCTAGTGAGGGTGAGTATATATTTTTTCATTAACGAAAGTTTCTATGTAATCTAAGTTGATTAGAATTATGAAATGAGAGTTAATAAAAATGATGAAATATTTAGATTCTTATGCATACACAATAATTGATATAGTGTTCAAACATTTTCATTCATATAATTTTTTAAAATATTAATTAAAATTTATTACTTATACAACTAATATTTTGTATATTTAATTTAAAATTTAAATAAATATAAGTAAACAATATAATAATACAAAAAACAATTTATTTTTTATTTCTTTATAAAATAATTATAGTTAAATGATATTAAAAAGTATCCTTGCACATTTGAGAGTTGATGAAATTTGAGATAAATCCTAATATTCTGTATATTTAATATTAAATTGAAATCTAAACAAATTAAAAATTCAATAATTAAACAGTATAATAATGCTAAAATAAATTCTTTATTACTCTTTATAAAACATTTATAGTTACATGACATTATAAAGTATGCCTTCACACATGTATATTAGAGGAATTTGAGATAAACTTTAAGGGAAATGCATTTCATTAAATAAAAGTTGAATTAATGTGTTCATAGAGTTTGGAATTTTTAAATATTTTGAAGGAAAAATTAAAAATAATTTTTTATTTATCACACTATGAGTGCACTAAAATTATGCGTGAGTATTCATTAGATCTAATTAGTATCCACATTTATATTTTTGAGATCCAACAATGAGATAGACAAAAATAAAAGTGAAAAGTATGTGTTTTTTATTGTTCCCTCTCTAAAATATTTAACGTAAAATTATTCTTTCTCTTAAATATATTAATGATGTAAAATACTTATCATATTCCAAAGTGATTTTATTCTAATAAGAAGTTAAATATTTATTAAGTTAAATATTAGTGGGAGTATTTTTTTCAAAAATAGAACTAGAGATAATATCAATACTATATTTATTATTTCAATAATATTTAATATATTTAGGTTAAATATTTCTGAGTTTCATTGTCTAGAGGTTTAGATTTTGTGTTCCTGTAGAAAAATCTACATACACTCATTTTAAAGAGTATATTACCCATATTAATCACAATCCTCTAAACAAATTTGCTATAACAAAGCATTCCTTCCATACCAAACAACAAATTTATTTTGATAAAAACAAAGTTTGGCCTCCACCACTCATTACTCCTCTTTTCTTCGGTGTTCTTTTCTTGATATTTGATTTTCATATCCTCCTTTCTCTCCTCATTATCTTACTTTATTATAACATTTCTAATAACTAATCTTTAATATTTTTATTAATTAATAATTTTATACCTTTTAATTATCTATAAATAAATATTAGTTACTTTTAAAATTAATTAATTAATTAATTATTCAACTTTATTTTCCCTCTCAATTTTAATTTATTTAACCCTCTCTTTCTAATCACTAACTTTTCTATCTTTTACAATTAATTAATTAATCAATCATTTAACCTTTCTTTGTAATCATTATCTTTTCTTATATTAGAAAACTTTACTAATCAATATTGTTTATTTCAAACCCTCTTCCTTCGTAATAATTTATTCTCCCAAATTTTGTTTACTTCTTCTCCCTTTTCTTCCTTCGTAATAATTTATTCTCCCAAATTTTATTTATTTACTTTTTCTTAATTAATATTTCTTGATTCTTAATCCTTATCCTTTCTTTTCTATATTATAACATAGTGATCTCTATTCCACTTATTATTATAATATAAAAAAATTATCTTTCTTTTCTATATTATAACATACTGATATCTATTCCACTTATTATTATAATATAAAAAAATTATGAATCATATGAAGCCTGTTTATATTCAACTTTTATATACCTTTGATCATAACATTTTGAATTTAATTAAATAAATTTATTGATTTGTTTTAATCTTTCTCATAAAACTTTAATGACAAAAATTGATTATTCTCCTCATTACCCTAATAGATAACGTTATCCCCTCACTTTATTTAATTCATCATTTCCTTTCTATTTTCAAAGGATTCATTATGATCTTGAAAATGGATGAGCATCTAATCAAAATGTGCATCGATTAGTTCTGAACGTGATGGGGAGCGAATATGGGGTCCTTCGAATCTACGATCCTTGGACCTATGGGTTATGGGTCCACACCTACTCGCTCTCCTTTTCAGTGTTACAGGGAATCCCAACTTCTGTGACTAGTTCCATCCCATAACTGTAATCTTCAAGATGCATAAATTAATAAAGACAACTTGGCATTTACTCATTTCTACGAATTTGTTATCCATAACACCAGACAACACACAGTAACAAATACCATTTAACGTTTTAAACTCAGACATGGATTCTATCCAAGCCGTCCACAAACTCAATTGACAAATGATAGAACCTTGAATTAATATAAATTTGTTCTACAAATCTATGCCCACAGTAATATACAATCTCTTGGCTGGCCTGATATTTCTTAGATTGGCCGCCCTTTTCAAATACTCACAGGTTACATTATATAGTTGAAGATAAACCTCCACTGCATCAATAATTTCCTACAATCATGCAACGGATTGCTAATAATAGCAACCTCAACTCTAACTTATGAAATAATCCTTATCTTCTTGGTATCTACCTCTTCGCCACATTCTTCCTCTTCCAAGAACGTGTTTTATTCAAACTGATTTGGAGGGGGTTGATGCTCCTGCATCAGACTCCCAAGGTGCAAAATTTATGACCTCCTGGTCATATGATTTATTGGCCTTGTAATAGCTAACATGTGAGTTGCAACAACGCCTCTGCAGTAACAAGTTCTCCTTTCTTGCTACATAACGCCTCACCAAAATTTTCGCCTAAGCTTGGCCTTTTGGCATTCTTCCTGGTCCTCTTCTGGAACCCTCTAAGCACTCCTTGCTCCAGGCTTCTGTAATCTTCCTTTGCCACTACCTGCACAAAAAAAATAACAATCTTACCTCAAGCACCACTGTTACCATCTTCCAATATCCAATCTAAAGGAACAAACCGCTCTGATACCACTTGATGGGGAGCGAATCTAGGGGTCCTTCGAATCTATGATCCTTGGACCTGTCGGTTATGGGCCCACACCTACTCGCTCTCCTTTTCAGCATTACAGGGAATCCTAGCTTCTGTGACTAGTTCCATCCTGTAATTGTAACCTTCAATATGCACAGATTAATAAAGACGACTTGGCATTTACTCATTTCTACGAATCTGCTATCCATAACACTAGAAAACACACAGTAACAAATACCATTTAATGTTGTAAACTTAGACATGGATTCTATCCAAGCTGTCCACAAACTCAATTGACAAATGATAGAACCTTGAGATAATATAAATTTGTTCTACAAATCTATGCCCACAGTAATATACAATCTCTTGGTTGGCCTGATATTTCCTAGATTGGTTTCCCTTGTCAAATACTCATAGGTTACATTATATAGCTGAAGATAAACCTCCAACGCATCAATAATTTCCTACAATCATGCAACGGATTGCTAATAATCGCAACCTCAACTCTAACATATGAAAGAATCCTTATCTTCTTGGTATCTACCTCTTTGCCACGTTCTTCCTCTTCCAAGAATGCGTTTTATTCAAACTGATTTGGAGGGGGGTCGATACTCCTGCATCAAAACGTAATAACATAGTAGTAAAAAAAAACTTATGTTTCATCTTTGTTACAGTTAAAAAAAGCTATAGAACAACCTAGACACATTACATTAACATAATGCAAAATTTTACATTACAATGATCAAAATAGAATGTCACACTGTTTATAGGTGGAGTATGATATTTTAAAGATGTTTTCATTATGCAATAGGACATAACTTGCATGTTTTTATAGTGTTACTGGTTTGGTGCGTTTCTTTTATGCATATGAATTTATTACTTCATATTTTTTTTAGGGTATGTTGGACATCCAAAGTGGGAAACTGTTACAATGATGCCATGGCATACCTCTTTTCATGATTTTTATACTTAGGTATCTTAATGAGTTCGAGTTGAATATGATACCATATCACTATTTAGACATGGATTAACGATATGTATAAAAAATGTTCTTTATTATTACTAAACAACCAAATGATAGAGGTAAATGTAATCATGGTTATGACCATTATGATAATTGACTATATATCATATTTAATCTTTAGACATGAATAAAGGAAAATTCATTTGTAAATTTATTATTTAGTTTTGATCGTAGTTTAAATGTTTTACAAAATTGAAATTTTAAGTCATTTAAATAACAGAAAGTGAAATTGATATTTTTAACTTGAAATTTAGAAATAACAACTTTGGATTCATGGAATTGGATATATCATATATTAATATTGCACAATATGGTTGTAGTAGGGATATTTGAGGATGTTGAGTCCATTTCTACATTCAAAACAACAATTTTATCAATCTAAAATTATTATTTTGAGAAAGATTTCATAGTCAAATTTTGATGATGATAAACTTTAAAAAAGTTCAAATTCATAAAACATTTATCCTTGATAAATATTGATTGTGGGAGGATGAACAACTCATTTAAAACCTTAATGATCCAAAAATATGGACATGGATCCCGTACAAGGCATCATAAAGAAAATACAACTAGATTTCAACATGATAGACACTAAAACTAGATTTCAACATGATTTACTTGCCCGCCTCCTATGATGCTTACACATAAAGTTTGGGGTAAATGCATTATCACTGTTAACCTAAGCTAGATAGAATTATCCATATATACTCTATGTCATGCCATAGCATATGACCTGAATATTATGGCATATTCTTGAGGTGGATGACATCACCAAGGTATTTTTTAAGGATTCTAATAGTATACTTAAGTGTAGTATTTTAGGTGATTATTTTGGATTGGAAAACACACATATATAGGAAGGTAGGCAAATATTAAATATGAAACATACAATTTTCTCTTGAAACTTGTAAATTCTGGCGAATATTATGATTAAAAAACATACTTTATGTAAATATAAGCGATATTAGACACTCAAAATGACCAAATAGCGAATTTATTTTTTGAAAAAAATCCCAAAATAGCCAATTGGCCAAATTTCACCCTTAAAAATTTCCCTGGACATCACACAACATTTTCAAGCAAGGTGATTAGACAAGAGAGGATATTTTATGTTAAATTTGTCATGCTAAGGGTTTCCAAAGAAATTATGGACGCAAATTCTAACTTGTAAAACTAAAGAAAATAATAAAATTTCTTTGGAGGACTGTAACTCATATCTTAAAAAGATTTACAAATCCCTGGATGTCATGTATAATATTTCACTCCTCGTTACAACTGAGCGAGTCTTTTCTTTAGAAGACATAGAATTTTGGATTAAGAGCCTAGCTAATGGAAAAGCTAAAGACATTGAAGGGTACCAAGCGTAAATATTTAAAATCGGAGCACCAGTTCTCATCCCATACTGTGAAAATTTGAGCATAGTCTAGATCTAGTTCATAGAAAAATCCTCATAATGAATTTACAAGAATGCATAGAAGATAGAAAATTTGACCAGAATCACATGAGAAAGAAAACTCAATTGAGTAAAACTCCATCATAATATTATCGAACAATAAGAGTACAATAAATAATACAACTCATGGGAGAAAATTGAATGCATTAAAGGCAATTCGAAAAGCTCACAGAAAAGAAGGCTTATAATAGACTAAATCTCTAATCTAGACAAGTATCTAAATCCAAATCTATGATAGAGGTCATGAATGGGAAAGTAAATTCTTTTTGCACCATGAGTGGGAAAATCAGCTAAAAAGTGGATTTATGGAGAAAAATATGGAATTCGTGCAAGGAAAAAAGTAGCAAGCTTTTCCAAAATGGAGCCTAGTGCAACTTCCTTATCCTTATCTATCTGAAAAGCAGTGAAAATCTATCTTATCCTCATAAAAGTAGGAATAAAGTATAAAGTGTGCTATGGGTTGTAAAAGTAGGATTATAATGGAATGGTGGGAGCTCCAATAGTCTAAAGATGAAAAAAGTGGATAACTATGGTCTAGACTATTGACTTTGGTAGCCTAACACATGAAACATCATATCTAATCATCTAGGAACTTAATGAAAGATTTTTAACCTATGGTCTAGATGGATTTACATTCCAACACCTACATCCACAATATCTTTAATCTAGTAGTCACGCATGACTTCCCTAAGAAATGGAATCAAATCGTTATAGTTCCTATTTTTAAAAGTGGAGATAAAGATAACCCTTTTATTATTAGACCATTATGATTAGCCCTCTTTTAGCCAAGCTATATGCCATTATTATGGAAAAGAATATTAGCATATGGATAGAAAATGAAGAAAAATGAGATAATGGGCGAGCAAGCTTCAAAATATATCACTCAATCACATACCACCCCATTACGCTTAGGATCATTGAAAAGTAGTGTCATAATGATAAATCCAATCTTTAGAAGAACCTACAAAATATATTAGAAGAGTTAAAAGGTTCATTTCGACCTTAGGGATGCAACTATAAGGTTGTATGAGAACTTCATTGTCAAATTCAAAAACACTACGAGATAGTCATAGGATATTAACTGTAATATTGAAGTTAAGCAAGGGTGCCCCCTATCCCTTACCCTTTTTTTGCATTTACATTGATAAGCTAGAAGGTTGTTTAGAAGAACCAGGTTCTGCTGGCACGACCTTAGAAGGTATAGTCATCATGCTTCTTCTGTATGCATATGATATCGTTCTTATGGCAATGTGCCCCTGTGATCCTAAGAAGCAATTAAGAATTCTCAAGGATTTATGCTTCAATATAGGCATGAATGTTAAAACTGACAAAACAAAAGTCATGATTATTAAATCCATTAAGGGTACTTATGACAATTTTATATATGACAATAGAAACTTGGAGGAAGTAACTTCTTATAAATATCTAGGAATTGACTTCCATCAAAAGATCAACTGGAACTATAGCATCATGAAGAGGATTAATGGAGGGTGGAAATCCTACTATGGTCTTGAAAACAACTGTTAATCAACAAATCTTGTAATGTGGGACAAAAATAAATTCCTCTTTAAAATGCTCATCACTCTCGTTATCTTATATGGCTATGAAGTTTGGGGATGCAGTAATTCCATAGAATCATGGAGAAGAATTGAGCAAACATAGAAGCTATTTATTACTTATAATCTCAAAATTAAAATCAATATGCCCTATCCTATTCTCCTCTTAGAAGTGGGTCACTCCCCCATTGAAAGTATTGCCATGATTAGATATCTAATGTACAAGCAAGAATTAAACAATAGAGGAGATCACCAACTTCCTAAAATTTCTCTTAACTACAACCAAAACCACCTCCACCTCAAGCGGGGGTGGCTTAAAGATGCCACATATTGGTTAAATTATTGGGGGAATATTGATGAAACTTTCACTTTCCAAAATATCGATAACATTAAAAATATTATTACTTCTACCTTCAAAGAGACAATGTGGTTCAAGGATGATTTGGTGGTTAAAATATATATGATATTATAAAGAGATCAATAACTCTAATCTTGAAGATGAAAATTATCCTTCTATCTTAACGATCTCAAAGAAAAAACTATAATTTACTGCCAAGATCAGAACGAAATCTCATGAGATTCATAGTGAAACTAGGCTTTGGAAAACCCCTAAAACATTGTGGGTCGAAAGGATTTGCCACCTTTGAGAGTCTATGCGCTTTAAGATGAAAATCACTTTCTCTTATAATTCCCTGCATATACCCACATTAGATCTCAATTCTGTAATATTTGCTCCAGCAATGACCTCTCTAACCATCTAACTCCTCAAAACTATGGCAAGCTACAAATGCTTCTCTTTAAGATTTTTGAGCATAGGAATAATATTTTAAAAGAATTCAAATAATTTTTGTTTTGTCGTTTCTCTTAAGGTCAGATGAACTAAATTTGGTCTCAATTCTCCATCTTCGTCGTCGTCGTTTCCATCCGTCATCGTCATAGACGCCACCGCCGCCGCCGTTGTCGTTGCCGCTGCCACCGTTGTCGTTGTCGCCGCCGCCACCACCACCACCATTATTATCATCCTCGGTAGTGCTAGTCCTAGATTTTATAGAAACATTAAACAATGGTGGTACTAATCTTGGGTTTTATAGTGACATTGAATACTATTTAATGTTTATTTATTTATTCTTTTGTATATGTATATTTAAGTTATAATTTTATTATACGCATTTTATGTATTTTTATCTTAAAGTTTTTGTTTTTCCACACAATTTTTTTCCATATTATTTTTTAAATATGATTGGTTTACATATTTGACTTGTAAAAGTGCTTAGTTGACATGTTATCATATGTATTGTTGTGGTTGTAGTTATTCTTTACATATATGATGTTTGATATAGTTATATTCACATTTGTTATTTACTTTACATATTTAAATTTAATTAATTGATATTAACCAACATAGATCCATCTTAAACCCGTATCTATCAAGCACCGAGAGGGATCCAATTTCTTGAGGTGTATTTCTTTTTATAAATTTAAACTCAAGAAATTTGGTCTCTCTTGATTGATAGATCTGGGTTTAAGTTTTAAGTTTTTATTTTACAGACGACGTCGATTTTTTATTTACTTTTCATAATATTTTATTTTATGAGCCAACATCAATTTTTTTTAAATAATTTCCATAATTTTTTATTTTATGAGCCAACATGAATTCTTTTAATTATTTTGTTAGGAAGAAATGTTACAACATCTCCCCCATACTAGGTTGTAGAGCACCTCGCTTCTCTCAGTGCAATTAATATTTTAAGTAATTAAAATTAAATTATTGAATTTAATTAGTTAAAATTAAGTTAGTTTTCATACATTCCATTTATAATTATTTGAGCATAGTTTAATAATAATTGATATATTTTTAATTAAATTTGAACTAATTAACCCATTATATTCTTTAACTTACATTACACATTATATTATAAATTTAATTATCTTACATTAGTTAATTATTTTAATTAATTTACAGTAATTCAATAATTAAATTAATTAAATTTCCTTTTGTTTCCACACGGATAAGGGTTAAAGTATTTATTGACCATGTTAATTGTAATACTGTCTAATACATATACCTTCATAGGTTTAAGTCAATGTAATGTGATTTTAGGCTTCATAATTGTCCTTCAATTGCTTAGCACAAATGGAGATGTTTCCCTCACATTTCATATTACATACCATGTTTATTGTAATAATGTCTAATGCATATACCTTCATAAGTTTAATTCATTGTAATGTGATTTTAGGCTTCATAATTGTCCTTCAATTGCTTAGCACAAATGGAGATGTTTCCCTCACATTTCATATTACATTCTTCATTTCATATTACATTCTTCATTAAAGATAAATAAATTTTATTTCAATAAGCACGGAAAACCCCTTCTTTAAGTTGATATGAAGATTCACCTACTATTATGAAATTAGTTCCAAGGCATTTTTTTTTTTTAGTATTTGGAACTATAAAATTTCTCTTAGATCCCAACATGTAGTTTTTTGGGGAGGAATTGTGCTTCCAAAAAAAATAAAAATTAATTATATCAATCAAAAGTCTAATATTTAAATTTTCCCAATATGGAAATTCATATAAGATGGATTTTACTTCATCATAATTGGCATTACAAAACATGAATTGATTAGTAGTAGATCGCTAATTTGATGAAATGAATTTTCATATTCCTTCTTGTTTTCTTTTCATATGCCCTTTAGCTAGTATAAAGTTGTCATGACTTTAGGTGGAGGATCATTAAAACACACCTCCAAATATTTTATAAGAGTGATCTTCTAGGAAGAATGTTAAAATCCTATATAGGAAATAATCAAAGAAACAAATAAGAAGTACACACTAGATTTACTTTGGAAACCATATAGTGGGAACCCCATTAAACATTATTTTTTCAAGACAAAAAAAATAGACTTTTATTAATGAGAAAAATCGTGACAATATTACATAAGTCTCAGTGACATAGAGAAGAGATTTCTAAAAAAAAAACATTATGAACCTACAAGTCAGATATTTCATATTTTTAGAGATCCAATTCCTCAGGCCCGAGTGACCATTTTCTGTTCAAAAATTCAGTTTTCCACAAGTTACAAAAAAGTGTAAATAAAGATGACAAACTACACAGATCAGTCAACTGCAAATACAGACATACGATTAAAAGGCATGACACCAAGAAAGCACTTAATGGCATATGTCCATGCTATAGTCACGCACCATAAGTGAACCTCAGAATTCCTGTATCCAAAGTATGTCGTCCATCAATCCCAAAGCCGACTTGGAGAGACTATCGGCCAGTTGATTGAAATGCCTGTAAATGTGTGAAAAAGAGAGATCCTTGAAAGTATGGATAAGAATATTTGTACGGTGTAACCATTGAGATAGAAGTATAGGTCTCAGGTCTCCTTTCCCTACATCTCAATCGATGATAACTCGGGAGTCACCAAATATGTGAGCAAGGTACACTTTTTCCATCTTTGCAAACCATATCAAACCCAAGAGCGCTAAAATATTATCTCTAGTCTTTGTACCCCTACTTGCTTTGAAATGGAGAAAGAAATGATGATCCAAGGATAAAAATACAACAATGCCAGCCCCATAGATTCCATGCTGCGGTGCACTGTCCAAGAAACCCATCGAGTACTTGTATAGTGTCTCGTCAAAAAACTGAGTTGTATGTAGAGAGCTACCGGAAGAGAGTCCATCATCCACAACAGTCCAGGCATGAATTCTGGACAAAACCAAAAATATAGATGGTCTATGATCCCCAAAAAGCGAGTTGTTTCGGGCTCGCCAAACTCACCAGATAGTCAGATATATCAAATGCATGGATCCCCTTGCACGGGAAAGGCACGTAGCCAAATTATCATTGAAAGCAGTTTTAGCCCAAGTCGATAGTGATAAAAAATAGACACACAGCTGCCCCCAAAGCCCTTGAAAATAAGGGCATTGACCAAAAAGGTGATTAATTTCATCCACAACTGAGAAACATAGCAAGCAGTAGTCAGGACCCATGAAACCCCGTTTCTGAAGGTTCACCCAAGGTAATATTTTATTGTTTCTAGACATAACCAAATAAAATAACGTACCTTAAGCGACACCACAACTTTCCATATATCTTTGTACAAGGAAGACACCGACGAGTCTAAACAATAATTGAACTATATGATATAAGCAAGTTTGGATGACACAGATCCCGTCAAGGGATTGGCCTCCCAAACCAATTGATCAGCCTCCATAGACAAATATATTCCATCCTTAGTGAGGTGTTGACACAAACCCAGTCGACAGGGGTTCCCAGCACTGTCAACACCCAGACCACCGCGATCTCCCTGAGCACTAGCCCAGATAGGTTTTACCACATCCAACAACACCTGCAGAGAAGATGAGGTCTCACCCGAGATGTTCAAGGGAGAGTTGATGGAACCATGTTTCCGCCCAATGAAGGAGGATGTATGTGGCTCAATTACTCAACTTATTGCAACATTTCCAAAATAGATCTAAGCATTTTACTCAAGCTTCATTCATATTCATGGCATCTTTCAACAGAACAAATCATAATTGCAATAGATATAATAGTAAGGCATTAATCGCAGCAAGGAAACATTGCATCATTCATATATTCATATCGTGAAATGCATTACCACATATAACAAGAAAAACACAAGGATTCTGCTCAATAACTCTGTCACATCATATTAACTCCGCAAAAACCTAGATAAAAATATCAGATCAAGATCTCACAGACGGTTCAACAATCATACTTCGCAACAGATAGACCCAAAAAATATCTCCCGATCCAAGATGATTCAACACTTACAATTCTATGTCTATTTATAGGCTTGCGCCCTTACATTGCTTGTCCACTTACTTACTACTTCCTAACCGACACTTCAAAAAAAATGACCCAAAAACTTGCATACTGTAGTTCAATTGACCCAAAATTACATAAAATATTATTATTTGCGTTCAACTTTCCACCTTCTGCGGTATCTTCAGTCTTGTGTAGCATCTGCGATACTGACTTGTCCAAACCGCCTGCCTACAGGCCCCCAACACAATCTTGTGGCTCACCCTTGAGCCACGTCAGCAGGACATGGTTTACTCGTTTGTCTTCAGCCGAAAGTCTTCGTACTGCTGGCAGATTTTGCTAATCTACTACGTGACTATGGCGGCGACTTCCTGGCTCTCCATTAATTCCTGTGTTAATGGGTGGTCAACTAGGTGCACATCAACTTTCTTCTATCCTTCCTGTACCGCCTACAGAGCCGAGTTAGCCGCAGCATTAAACTGTGCCCCGATTTATTGAAACTCGTCCAACTACGCAGTGCATTTCTTACGACGTTCTTCCACTTTGGCAACGCACTGTTGCAACTGGTTCATGCCAGTCAACCAGCCAATCATCAATGATCATGTCTAAGTCTTCATCGGATAACTTATAGGGTGTTTGCTACCACTTCTTATCATTATCACGACGCACTTTCACATGGATACTGTGTGGTCCAATCACAAACCAGGTGATCCCCTTGTACTTTTCAACCACTGTCTGAGTCAACCGCAGAACCTGCTTGACAACCACCTGTAGCGCCTCCCAGTAGATCCAGAACTGCATGGCACACTCCCTGAGGCACTCCGGTTCCTGCACCCACCACACATTTTGGTAGCGTGCCCCCTTTTGATCGTGCACCGCATCCACCTCCATTCCTTGATAGTCGTCGGGCTCCATCCAAGAGACAAGCATGACTAAGGTCAACAACTAGCTGTATGCGAATGGTTGCTATCCTTCCTGGGCCACCAACGCGTCCTCCGTCAGCTGGTTGAGTAGAAATAGGGACCAATTTACTTGCACGCCTTCCGCACAGAGTTCCCTGCATGCGACAACCCCCGAGTTTCCTTGGTTGGGCCGATTGTTCCGAACAATTTTGGTAGCCAAGATCTGTGCCCCAATTTTAACGGTGGGATCGTTGATGGTGTCTAGGTGGTAGGCCCGTCCGTCGCGTTGCATTTTATATTGCTTCCTCAACCTAGCCGCGAGCTTTTTGTTGTTTTTCTTCCCCTTAAAATATTGCGATGGGTCGACCCCGGCCTTGGGAAACCCTGTGATTTCAGAAATCAAGTACGCCATGACAGCGACCTACCTATCCAACCATAGAATACCACAATGAAAACAGGCCAGCAAATGTTTCACGCAGGCATTTGCTTCCATCAACTTCCCAAAGTGTGGCATGTCAATCAAACCCAACAACCTAACCTTCTCCAAACTGTGCACCCAGTCATGTGGAATGCATGGCGTTGGTTTAGTCTGCCCCACTACTCATGGCTTAAAGGGATCCGTCATAACATCATCAAGCGCTAGCAAATCATGATCATCATACCACAGCTGCATCGGCACAGGCACAATGTTGGTGGTGCAGCTCATACCTGGTGGAATCGCCGTCAGTTTGATTTGATACTGTTGGTTCTTAGTGGTCTTCCTTGACTGCATCCCAGGTCGACATGGAGATCGGTAGCCTAGGATATTCGCATCAAATACACCTGCTCGGACTATAAACTCCACAATGCTAGAGCTCGATGGGCTCGCCTCCAGGACCCCTTTTGGAACTTGGGCAGTGGAGCGGGTCTTCCGCTTCTCTGGTTGTGGGGAGCTAGGCTGCGTCCCTCCTCTCTTTTGGCGCACAATGGAGGACGAACCCATCGTCATGCTAGCAACTTCTTCCTCAAGATTGACCTTCTCTTCGATACTAGCAGGGATGATGGGTGACTCAGCTTCACTTGAAATCTCCACCGTATTCGACTCACCTGGCATGCCGCACTCAATCCCCGCAATGCCAACAAATGGATCAATATTACCCCACTTCGGAACTTGCTCAACCCAGCCCAACTGCACTCTGCAACACAACTCAACCTTGCACAATTCAACAATTGGGAGCTGAACTCACTTGTTACAAGCACGTGCCTTCCAACTAGCCTCAATCGATTCTTATATTGCCCAACTCGATCCCTCGTAATCATGACTAAATCACACATTAATTCGGACCAAATACTGTCTTAATGACCCAAATCTGTCGTTGATCCTTTCATCCGATCGGCCGGATCCACCATTAATGCTCATCATTTCGAACAAGCGTCGTTAATTAACTGTCTTGAAATTTTGGCATTTATTGCTGATTTGACTCAATCACGACCCTGCCACTATTGCGAACCTACTTCCTAACTGCGATGCAAGAACTTCGAATTGGGCATTCTATTCTTACTGATGTGCCGTCTTGCCACCGATCCTTCTTGCAGAAATGTGTTTTTTTTTTACCAATCTTACTCAGGCATCGTGCTACTCCGAGCCCAACCTATAGGGCTTCAACCTGCTACCATTGATCAACTTTGGGAGCATCGCTCCATTTAACTGCTGCAACTAGACTGCCCCTCCTGAAGTAATTCTACTGATGTGATATGGGCCAAGCCAATGCATCTGCAACTTTCCTGGATGCTTCATAAACTTGCTGTCGTATAACTGCACCAAGTCACCCTGCTGAAACTGTTTATTTTTTATGTGGCGATCGTGCCAAGCCTTCTGTCGATCCTTCTCCATGATTTGATGGAACCCTGTGATAAATTGATCTTCTTCAAGTTGTACTATCTACACTAGACGTTCGCCTAATGCTGCTTCAACATCCATACTTGTTGCTACCGCGATGCACAGACTCAGAACGATGTACTCCATAGGAATAATCGCTTTTTTCCCATATACTAGCTTGAATGGTGTCTATCCTGTCAGCCATTTACATGTGGTGCGATACGCCCATAAGACTTCTGGGATATTCAAATCCTAATCGTCGCGGTTTTCATTGCATACCTCCGTCAGTGCGTGCTCCAGAACCTTGTTGAATGCTTCTACTGTCTCATTTGCTTGCGGATGATATGGCATGCTCTTTTTACGCTGTATCTGAAGTTCTGCTATCAATGCACTGATGGTACGATTGAGGAAGTGACTGCCCTGATCACTCATCAACACCTTTGGGCAGCCAAACCAAGTGACAATTTTCTCGAATAAGAAGCTCGTTGCTATCGTAGCAGTGCAATCTATGACTGGTGCAGCCTCCACCCATCTTGTCAAATAATATGTCACCGTAATAATGTATCTTGCACTAGTGCGCTTCCCAGGTGGGTTGATAGGGTCCACAAAATCTACTGCCCATTTATCAAATGGCTGCAATGTCACTTGAGGTTTTACGGGCATCTCATCCCTCCTAGAGGGTTTCTGAGTCCTTTGATAAACATCCCAGGTCCGTGCATTATCTGTTGCATCATTGTGAAGGGTGGGCCACCAAATATTGGCACGAAGCACCTTCCTAGAAGTCGCACAACCGCCATAGTTCCCACCAGCCACCCCTACGTGTTCTTTGGACAAGATCTACCCTTGCTCATGAGGAAAGACGCAGCGCTGCAATATCTCGTCCAATCCCAGTTTGTATAACTAACCTGCAATCATCTGGAATTTTGTGGCCTTGACCACCAACTATTTCTTTTGACTGGTGGTAAATCCCTTCGGTGTGGTACCTATCTCCAAAAATTGAAGGATCTCTTCATAATAGTCATCAACTATTTCAACCTTAAATAGTTGTGCATCAAGAAACCCGTCTTCAATGTTGGTTGGCTCCTCTCCTGTCTTAATCTGCGACATATGATCTATTCCTGCATTCAAATGTCCTGGCTTCACAATCACTTCAAAATCAAACTCCTAAAACAAAAGTAGCCAGCAACATATCTTCCCCTGCAGCACAGGCTTATTGACCAGGCATTTCAATGCAGAGTGGTCTTTAAACATCTTAAAGTGTCCTCCTAGTAAGTAGTGCCTAAACTTCTGCAGTGCGTAGACCATCGCTAGACCTTCCCTCCCGTTATGGTATAGTTCCTTTTTGCAGACGATAAATTCCGACTGGAAAACGCAATGGGGTGATCCAGATCCCCTTCTTCAGGTTGTACAACAACCATTCCTAGCGCAATCGTTGAGGCATCCATGTGGAAATGGAATTCCTTACTCCAGTACGGAAATACCAGTATTGGCGCTGAAGCCATCTTAGCCTTTAATGTTTAAAAACTAGCTTGACATTCAGGACTCCACTGAAATACCGTATCTTTCTTCAACAACTTCTCCATACGGGCCGTGATAGCTGCATAACCCTTGATGAACTTGCGATAATACCCAGTGTGTCCCAACGTCGTTCTCAATTGCTTGACGTTAGTTGGTGATGTTAAGCTCAGAATGAGTGCAATTTTTGCTAGGTCAACTAACAATCCCTTTTTGCACACAATGTGACCCAGTAATATTCCAAATGGTGCACAAAAGATGCACTTTTTCAAGTTCAATGATATCTGATGCTATCGACAGCACTCCAACATCAACCTCATATTGGTCAGATGATCGCTAATCAAGACGTAGACTATTCAGTCATCCATGTACACTTGCAAAAACTTCTGGATGAAATCCCGGAAAGCAGCAACGACAACCCGTGAGAATTTTGCAGGTGCATTCTTTAGTCCAAATGGCATCACCGTGTACTGAAAACAACCCCATTTTGTCACAAAAGTTGTCTTGTGGTAGCCTTCCTTCGCGATGCAGATCTAATGATAGACAGAGAACCCATCCTTGAAAGAATACATCTCTTGTCCACCCACGCCTTCGAGCACCTCATCAGTAAATGGGGTTGGAAAGGGATCATGCAAGCAGGTGTTATCTAACTTTCACAAATTGACACAAATGCGCACTTTTCCAGTCTTCTTACCCTACACCACTATAGGAATTATCTAATCTGATTCCTCAATGAGTTCAATAATGCCAGCATCCAACATGCGATCAAGTTCGACCTTGACCCTCTCCTTATGGCACAGATTCAGTTGATAGGGTCACTACCTGATTGGTTTGGCATCGGGTTTCAATAGGATTTTCATCTCCCCCAGATCGCCCATGATTCCCTTCATCTCAAAAAACTTCGTAGGGAACAAGTCCTGGAATTCATGTAGCAAGTCAGTGTTTCCCATCATCTCATCATCCCAATAGTCCCCAACATTCGCGAACTTTGGACTGTCCTTTGTCCCAATGTTGACCTTACAGAGCTTCAATGGTTGACTGATCAGATCACTTGGCGCATCAGGTGCTACGACATCACAGCTTCCTTCAAATTCCAGAATATTGACATTCTTTGGATCATCGCCATCTTCTGGCCCACCAGTGTTATTATAGCATTCCATCATGGACTGCATCTTGTAGTGCGCATGCGGATCCACAAGATATGGAACCGGAACAACCTTCAAAACTACATCGCGGATGAGTTGTAACGCGTTATGGACATCTGGGTTGGTATCCGTGAAGTTGAACATATGACTAAAACAAACTATCAACTCCAACCAAGTAGTAATTTCTCCTAGCAATTCAGCGGTAGTATACCATGATCGCGGCATCTCGTCTAGCGTATGGATGAAGGCATGGACCCACTCATCCTTGGTTCGCAATGCCCACAATGTCTGACATTCTATCAAATGATTGTCAGGGTCATTCCGTCCATCGTATTTTCCTGTATGGTAAACTTCGGTGTCGCCAAAGAGAACCTCCATCAATATCCTGCACTGCGACCGTCTGTCAATTGATTTATTGTGTGTTGTCCACCAGCATGCTGGAGAAGCCTTCAGCGCTTCCTCCAATGCCCGCAGTCGTTGTGATTCTGAAACCTTTTCTTCAAACGCCACAAGGAAATCGAACAAACCAGGAAACCCTTTGTATACTGGTAGTGCAACAGTCTCAGTCATAACGCGGTATAATGACTGCATGAATAATCCACACTTGCGAAGCGAGACCTCATGCAAGCGATTCTGCCAATTTTCTAACGTGTCGTCAGAGTCGGAAGATGCAAATCTGAAGCTGTGCCACCCAAGCTCACCGTTAGCAATCATATGAATATCATATTCTAAAATATTGAATGCATGGTCCCATTTGCTGGGATATTCATCTTTTACCGGTCCAATATACCTGCGTCCCTCAACCGGATCGAATGGGGCGATGACTTTGAAATTGTGGTTTTCAAAAGTCATCATCCGCTTCTTAAAGTTGATAACTGCTGCACTGGCGTTAGCCCATCCAATCCCCAACAATGTAGGATAGGAACTTCCTCCTTCAACTACTTCGATGACATCAAAGTCGACATATGTCTTCATTCCCTCAATGTCCACCACCAGACGTGGAACTCTCCTAATCGGTGTCACCTTTGCCTGATTAGCCAGCCGAAGCTGGATGGGAGACTAGCTTAATGTGGGACTCCCCATTTTCTGCCAAGCCTGCTTGGTTAAGATGTTGACATCTGAACCAAGATCCAGAATAACTGAATCAACTTCATAATCTCCAATTTGAATGTTCATATGCATCTCCTTACCTGTCTTCTTCCGCTGTAAGGAGTTTACCGCATACTCTTGCCGTCCCCTAGATGGTCACTACAACAGTTCCTCAATCTCAGCAAGAGCATCAGGATCCCTTGCTAGTGATAAACAACTCAAAGAATTTCTGCAAGATTTCAGACTGCCACGATGGGACAGCTTCTGAAGTGGCATAGAAAACACGAGGCATGTCACAAACAATAGCCTTACCTCAATCCTTTTCCATCGCTCGTCGTGCCTGAAAGAATGCATCACGTTCATAATCAATGTCAAATGACACCTTCTTCTATCCGTCTGATTGGATGAGTGGATGTGGGCTATCCCCTCCTATCATTGTACCTCCTCAAGTGATGACGGTGATAGCCACATCTTGTGGCCTTGGATCCACATAAATTGTTACAATAGTCGCACCTTGAGTCTGATTCAGCTGCAGATTCCCTAGTTGGTTCACATTTTCGGTAGCATTCTGATTCGGACGCTGGTTCTGATTCAGCGCCGGTTGCTGCACTTGATTCTTCCCTGGTTGTTGTATTTGATTCTAGTTCTGCAGTTGTGGAACATTCCCTTCTTTTCATCCCGCAATCAACTACAGGCAGTTTTCCACAGTGTGATCTGTAACCAAAAAAAAGTACATTGCGTCTGCAATTATGGGCAATCTCGTTGGTAGTGTCCCCATACCCCACAGTGATAGCACTGAACAGGTTTGCGACCTCCTAGTCATCCTTCGCGATCAAATCCTCCGCCACGTCCGCCCCATAATCCTCCCTATTGTTGGTACTGTGGTTGATTGAACTATTGCTGCATAGGATTCAGTTGCATGCCTTGCCCTTGTTGCACATATTGGGGTTGTTGAATGTACTGTGGCTGCTGTGGAGCCATCTGTATCGGAGTATATTGTGGCATAAACAACTGTGGTTGCTGCTGTGGTACAATCTGCACCTGCGGTTGAGGTAGCGGCTGGGATACCTATGGCTCTGGTTGCAGTTTTTGTACGGCATGATGGTCGTCCTTCACATAGAATGCATCGTACGTTCTCTCCTGAAGCAACCCATATGCATGGCAATATTTGTCTTCATGTCCCATTGATTTGCAAAATGTACAATACAGATTCATCAGTTTTGTGACCATCTTTTGCATTTATTGACATTCCTCATGGCGGTGCCCATGTACCTAACAGATGCGACACCACGGCATAACGCCTCCACTCAATGGATTCGATGCTCTTGAAACTAAATAATTATGTAATTCAGGGCAATTGTCCTTAGTATTCCCATATCATCATCATTGTGTACACCATACTTCTTCACGTTGTTCCTTTCCCTTCTTAAGATCTTGCAGCTGTATGGTTAAGTTAACCAGCTGCATCTGAATCTACGACATACCAGTAGCATTATCGCCAATTGACGAATCAAATGTTAGGGAGCAATGCCGCGATGAACCATTCTTTGTGATGGACAGTGCTCATGTCGAAACTGACCCTTGCCATCAATGTTTTGAATCGCTAGTCAAAATCCCACACAGTTTCATTAGGGTACTGCTTAATCTCTTATAATTCTGTAATATATTGTGCTTCAGATTTGGGTTTTTTGAACTCTGCAATTAATCTAGATCGAACTTCATCCAATGTCTTCTCTGGAGTGCCTACAGGAACCTAAACAAACTTTATGAACCATTCTAATGCGCGACCGTGAAGGGTTGTCGCCAATTGTCCTTTCTTGGCATTATCATAAGTAATCTTCTTTACGGTCCATACTGCTTCACATAAAAATTAGTACTGCTCAGAATTATCTGTTCCATTTACATGGAACAATGGTAACTTTGTATCCTTTCCCACCATCCTGGGCTTCCTTCCTATAGTCTCTGAACTACTAGTAATTAACTTCTATTGACTTGATGAGCACGGTTGTGTCGAAGTTGCATTTCTTACTGGTTGAGAGATAGTGAGCGGAGGTGTGGGAACGTTGATATTAGGGTTTGGTCCTGTCTCTATCCTGGGCGTAGCCATGTTTTCCTTGTTCGGATTGTGAGGTCACTTCATTCTGTGTGGTCTTCCTTCACGGCCTTGCGGTTCGATCGCATCAGGACCTTCTCTTGTTCTTTGCCTCTTTTCCTGTCGAAACCTTGATCCTCCCCTTGTAAGACCACTTTCTTCCTCGACATCCCTCAAAGTCTGATCATGACCTCCACCCATCTACCCATTATCATTACATGTACCAGCCCCCCACTTTCGTGATACCCACGGCCTCTACCCACTAGAGTTTCTACTGATCAACATGCATCTTCAATATGCCCTTCTCACAAATGAGTGTCTTAATAGACAGCTATAGCGACAATAGAAACCTTCCCCGGGGTCCATGGAAGAAATATCTTTCAGCTTCACTATAGGATTTGTTCATATCAACCATAAACTTAGTGATATAGCCTTCCAATATATTGTCAATCCAAACTTCGACAGCCCGCGACGCTTTGTTGTCAACTTCCTACAGCTCCTGGATCAGCTTTAGGGTCCAGGTCGTTGGCTCACCACCTTGGAAGTTCCTCTTCTTAAAAGTCAACTTCGCTAACCACTCATACAGGATGATTGGGAAATAACAGAAAAAATATTCGTGCGGACCATCATGAATATACTTTGCTAACCACCATTCTGTTGTCAACCCAAGGTTCTTGTTTTCTTTTTCAACAAACTCTTGCAATTTTAGGTCGAACCAATCTTGGATCTCTAGTTTCGTCGAATGCCACAACATATCCTCCTTTCACTTTGCACTATGGTCTCGGCAACAGAACCATTTGTTGACACAAACCTAGTCGACAGGGGTTCCCAGCACCGTAGACACCTAGAACACCGCGATATCCCTGACCACCATCCTAGACAAGTTTTACCTTGTCCAACAACACCTGCAGAGCAGATGAGGTCTCACCCGAGATGTTCAAGGGAGAGTTGACGGAACCATGTTTCCGCCGAATGAAGGAGGATGTTTGTGGCTCAATTACTCAACTTATTGCAACATTTCCAAAATAGATCTAAGCATTTTACTCAAGCATAATTCATATTCACGACATCTTTCAATAGAACAAATCATAATTGCAACATATATAACAGTAAGTCATTAATTGTAGCAAGGAAACATTGCATCATTCATATATTTATATCGCGAAATGCATTACCACAGATAACAAGAAAAACACAGGGATTCTGCTCAATAGCTTTGTCACATCATATTAACTCCGCAAAAACCCAGATGCAAAATATCGGATCAATATCTCATAGACGGTTCAACAATCATACTTTGCAACAGATAGACCCAAAAAATATCTCCTGATCGAAGATGATTCAACACTTCCAATTCTATGTCTATTTATAGGCTTGCGCCCTGACATTGTTTTTCCACTTACTAACTACTTCCTAACCGACACTGCAAAACAAATGACCCAAAATCTAGCTATTGTGGTTCAAATGACCCAAAAACTCACATACTGTGGTTCAACTGACCCAAAATTACATAAAATATTATTATTTGCGCTCAACTTTCCACCTTCTGCGGTATCTTCAGTCTTGTGCAGCATCTGCGATGTTGACTTGTCGAAACCTCCTTCCAACATGAGGATCTGCACATATTTATCCCATTCAGGATACAAGACATTGGGTAGGGCCAAGTCCCCAGAACTAATCCAATGCTGTAGTTTGTATGCCGAAGTTTTGGAAAATTGCTTTAGAATGTAGAGATCCTTGGCATGTAAATAATTGATAAGAGACCTCGAAAATATATAATCCTCCCTTAAACCTAGAATCAGGTCGATCCCCACATACATGGATATACCACGACCCACTACCCAATAGAGAGAGTGATTAATGATAGGAATAGATAGTAGTAGACTGCTCCAGATCTCATAGCAGTTTGAAGGCCGCGATGAATGATCTCTGAACCAGAGTTCAGGAGTGAGTCCCTTTAAATATTTTGCCTTAATAATCTTGCCCCATAACCCAGAATAAAAAAGACCTCTCCACAAACTTTTCGCACACAAAGCCAGATTCGAACAAGCTACATATCTTTATTACCTAGGCCAATTCGACCAAGCTACATATCTTTATTACCTAAGCTAATTCGACCAAGTTGGAATCTTCAAGCACATTACAATGGAGACAATAAGCGTCTTAAATAGGTTTTTTTTATATGAATGCTATGGACTAAAGGCATGTGTGACATTAAACCCACCCTTAACTGAGTCAATATTAACGTAAAAGTCACCCTTGGGATAAACCACTTATCTCCTATTTATGTGCATTTATCTCAGAATATGAATTCTGTAGTCTAAAATTTCTACGATTTCAAACATAAAAATTTAATTTTTTCGACATGATTGATTTTTAGTTACAACTCTCAAACTCTAAAATTTTGGGTGCCCCAAGGGTTTTTGATGGCGTTGAATCTGTTTCTACCATCAAATTCACCATTAAAACACAATTAAATTCAGATTTTGTGAATGTTGTCACCTTCCACCACGTTAGACGTCATGCTAACACAAGTAAATTGGCTTCCATCCAACCCAATATAAACAACACAAGTAAATCCACTAGTTCCTAACAACCCTTATGACTGCGAGAGAGTAGACATAGTCAATCCCAAGATAAGCATGCAATTCGACCTAGAAAAATAGTACTTCATCAAAATCAAATATAACACAATGAATCCACATATAGTATATCAACGTAGTAGAATGAGTACATAAATTTACATCGATAATGAATCCATCTTATCCTCCTCTCTTTGAGTTTTTTTCTTTATGAACATATTTGAAGGACACATGCTCACAAATCTAAGCAAAATTCCACCAATGTATATCAAATAACAATATGACTATAGACACATTTGTAATATCCTAGTCAATATCTGACCAAGATATTATCTTCCACTTCAGAGTTTAATAAAATTTTACTTGCAATTTTAAAGGCAAAGTCTCAAACTGAACAGGATGTATGTGACGGGGATTGAATATCTGAATGGGGATGGTAGGAATGAGATTAGGTTCTGGAATTTAGGTGACTGAGTGTGCAGCAGCAGAAAAATAAGTTCTGGGAAGAAGTCCTTGACACAAGGTACTAGAGCCATTCACTTTTCAGCATAGAGCAAGTCTATGCCTACTTTGAGGCTTCCTGGGATTCTAGCATATGCCAACAAGATTGGGTAAGGGTAATTGGGGTCTATGGTAGATTTATATCAATAAAATAAGTAAATATAATGTTCTGGAAAGTGTTTGAACAAACTTGGGAAAGTTTGGGAAGAATTGCGGCTCAAGAGCTCACTAAGGATTGCCGAGGTAGTAATTTTTCAGGATTTCCAAACAGGGGTTAGAGGCTTCCAAATTATCGAATTAGTGACTTATATGTGAATTATATTGAAGTATGAACCTTCTACAACTGGAATGGAGTTAAAATGATACTAAGAATGGATTCAACAAATTATTTTGGTAAAACTAGTCTAGAATAAGCACCCAACTAGCTAGTCTTGCACTTTAACTCATCAAACTGCTTCAAAACTTCATATACTATGTTTTGATATTAAATAAGACTTTGATATATGATATTAAATAGAAATAAGTCAATATATGACTTCAGAACACTTATTTTCTCTTAACTGATTATCTTCCAAAGTACAATGCCTCACAGGCTAGATTTTGCATTACAATAGTGGGAGAATGAATATGAGAAGAATGAATTACTTTGGCTTTGTTATGGAATATATTATCAGTCCATATACAGGTTATATGTTTGATATTCTACACTCTGAGCTGCTGGTCTTCACTAGGGTGCAATCATCAAACTAGCTATCTCCTCCAGGGGAATCACCTCCAAATCTAGCTGAGGGAGATGTAGAAGTAGAAGAAGAGTGGAGATCAGGTCTGATATTGATATATGGACATTAGAAACCTATTATATCCACAAATATCAGTTCAATGAGTTCAATGGAGGTACTGGATGCATTCCTCCATAACTGTCTTCATCTTCTAGTGCTCCTCCACCAAATCTAGCTGCAAATCTTTTGTACTAGTGATCTCCTCTTCGAACTGACTGTGTATCTTGAATGCTGGACTGATCTAAATGTTATTGGCTGAAATAACATACTCTAGACCTGAATATCACTCACTGAACTCAAGGGGCCTTGGGGCACATCACCCAAGAAGAACTATTGAGGCACGTTACTCAACTAGAGAGGCTTAGAGCTCTCAATGCAAAAATACAAATGAAAAAAGTTCTTGAATGGAGTTGGAAACATTGTTAAATAGATGATATGACTTCTTTCTCAAGCTAGCCACACATGTGTATGAAAAAGGGCGCATTCCTTGATAGGAATGGAAACTTCTGACTTGGAAAACTTGCCTGCTTTTGCCTTCCTTCACTCAGATTAGCAACTGTACTTTAGGGAGCTTTTCTGGATGTTGCCATTTCTTTTCTGACTTATTTCCTGGATGTTGCCACTTTCTTTTTTTCCTCCTTTTTTTTCTTTTTCCTGTCTTTTGTGTGCTTTTGACAGTTTCTAAATATTTTTCTTGCCTCCTTTCCTGCATTGGATTCCCTGCTTTTTTGAAAGTTTGCCACTTAGGCGAGATTGGCCCACTTGATCCAAATTCGACATCCTAGCCATTCATCAACCACTTGGAAACATTTATTAGCAATAAGCATTAAATAAAAATAATACAACTCAGAATTAATTCCAACTTCAATATTTAATTAATTAATTAATTCCTATGGTATAACTGCCTCAAAATTACCCCCATTAATTAAATTCTCATTTAATTAATCACCTAAAACCCTAGGGATGGGAGGATCCAAGTTGTGACCAAGGCCACTGGGGAGGGGACATGGCAGTTCTGCCTTCCCAAGACTGCTTGTCCTCAAGCAGTTTTAAACCAGGATGCTACAAAATATTTTCATCTTCCGAGGTGGCATCTTCACTGGGAAACCCCTTCCATTGTACTAGATACTCTTTAATTATCCTGCTCCTCAAATTCCTCTCTCTTACCTACAAAATTTCTTTTGGTTCTAAGACTAAGTGTCCTTCATCATCAAAAGGAGGAAGTTGTTCTGAAACCATAACTTGTTGGCCAACTGCTTTCTTCAAGCATGACACATGGAAGACATTATGTATTTTACTCCTTGCTGGCAGATCCAACTCATAGGCTACTTCACCCAATTTTATTATTATTTTGTAGGGTCAATAGAACCTTGGAAATAATTTTTCATCCCCCTTTGTCTTAAGAGTGGTTTGCTTGTATGGCTGCAATCTCAGATAAACCAAGTCTCCTTCTTGGAAAGTTCGATCTGTTCTATTCTTGTCAGCATTGATTTTCTGGTAATTTTGTGCAACCTGCAAATTTTCTTCGAGTGCTTTAAGGATACATTGGATTTCTTGCAGCCAATCCTTTTACTTTTGTGCTTGACAATTCCCAAAACCCAGATCCACAAAAGTGGAAGACTCGTACCCATACAAGGCCTTGAATGGGGTGATTCCAATGGACATGTGGAATGTGGTGTTATAGAAGAATTCCCCCAGATGCAACCAGTTGACCCATGCCTTCTGCTGACCTGTAATATAGTTCCTGATATAACCTTCTAGCCATTGGTTAATATCTCAGTTTCCCATCTGTTTGGGGGTGATAGCTAGTATTGAGGTTTAAACTAGTCTTTACCAATTCGAACAAAGACTACCAAAAAGCACTGGTAAACTTGTTATCCCTGTCACTGATTATGATTTTGGGCAACCCATGCAATCTAAATATTTCCTTAAAAATAAGTGCAGCAACTTGACTGGCATAAATAGTAGATGTGACAGCAAAAATGTGAGCAAATTTAGTCAACCTGTCAACAACTACAAAAATACTATCTTTACCGTGGGATTTGGGCAAACCTGTGATGAAGTCCATTGATATGCTTTGCCATTTTTGTTCAGGAATTGGCAATGGTTGAAGGAGACCAACAAGATGAGTGTGTTCAACCTTATTCTGCTAACATGCAATACAATCCCTCACATGCCTTAGAACATCCTCCTTGAGGCCCTTCCAAGTGAACCTCTCTCTTACCTTCCAGTAAGTTTTCAAAAATACAGGATGGCCTGCTACTGGTGCATTGTGGGAAGCCATCTAAATCTTCTCTTTCAACTTAGATTCAGGAGTTAGAAAAATTCTTTTCTTGTAATAAATAACATCATTGATAACTTGGTAAGAATCATCCTGATTTACTCTATCCAACAATTCACAAGCAAACTGATTTTATGCATATTCCTTAACTAGTTGGGCCTTCCAATCAATGGGTACTTGCAACAAAGAAAAAGCAGTTTTTCTAGAGAGGGCATCAACAACTACATTCAATTTACCCTTCTTATTCAATATCAAAATCATAAGACTGAATTTTACTTACCCATTTCTGTTGTCTGTCATTCAACTCTTTTTGGGTCAAGAAATGCTTCAAGCTATTGTGATCAGTCTTGACTATGAAATTGCCTCCCACTATATAATGTCTAAATTTATCCAAGGCATGCATGATGGATAACATCTCTTTATCATAGATAGAATACAACTTCTCACGGAGCTGCAATTTTCTGCTCTCATAAGCAATAGGATGTTTGTTTTGCATTAATACTGCTCCAATGTCTTCACCTGAGGCATCACACTCCAATATAAAAGGTTGGCTGAAATATGGAAGTGCAAGTACTGTGCAGCTGCTCATAACTTCGTTCATTCTGTTAAAATCTTTTTCAGCCTCCTCATTTTAGCAAAAATCACCCTTCATGGTAAGGTCTGTCAAGGGAGTAGTGAGTTTGGAAAATCCTTTTACAAACTTCCTGTAGTATGTGCATAAGCCAATAAATCCTCTTAGACATGTTATGTTCTTTGGTCTTGTCCAATCAAGGATGTCTTGGATCTTCTCCATGTGTACCTTGAGTCCTTCTTTCCCAATGATGTGGCCAAGATAGAGGAGCTCCTTCAACCCAAACTCACATTTGGACAGTTTAGCATAAAAGGACTGTTCTGCAAGAAGAGTTAGAACATTGTCCAAACGCTGCAAATGCTCTTCCGATGTCCTACTATAAATCAGAATGTCATAAAAAAATACAAGTATAAACTTACGGAGCTGTTTTCTAAAGATTCTGTTCATGCAAGACTCAAAAGTTGTTGGTGCATTTGTCAATCCAAAAGGCATGACCAGAAATTCAAAATGCCCAAAATAGCATTGAAAAGCAGTTTTCTGAATATCTTCACTTTTCATTCTGATTTGGTGGTAACTAGAACACAGATCAATCTTGGAAAAATATTTAGCTCCATGCAGCTCATCAATCCTTGGAATAGGATATATGTTCTTGATGGTTTTCTTATTTAAAGCTCTTTAATCAATGCACGTGCGCATTGTTCCATCTTTCTTTTTTACCAAAACCATCGATGAATCAAAGGGACTTGAGCTTGGTCTTATGAACCCCATCTCAAGCAGCTCTTTGATGGTTTTCTCTATTTCATCCTTGAATCTCTTCGGATGTTTGTAGGGGTGTATTTTTATAGGAAAATTACCAAGTTCCAGCTTAATCCAATGATCAGTACCCCTGTCAGGAGGCCTTCCATGTGGCAGATCTTCAAACACCTTTTTGTGTTTGTGGAGCAATATTTGGATATCTTTTGGATGTTGTGAGACATCAATGGTGGTACCTTTAGTAGAGACAAAACATTCAACAACCCACTCTATGTATCCATGCCTCAAAACAAATCTCATGCTATGTGCAGAAATCACCTGTTTTGGGTAGGTGTTGACACCTCTCAAAACCACTTGCTTACCTTCATAATTTTTAAAGCACATTTGTGGGATCTAGTAATTTCCCACATGCTCACCAATTGAGAACAACCATTGCACCCCCAAAAAAACATTAGTATTAGCAACATCAACAATGTAAAAACTATCAGTTACAGTATGGTCTCCAATAGTTACCTGCAACTTGGGAATCCATCTGTTGCACTGCATAGTGTTGTTCTTTCTAGGAATGATGACTGTGAAACCTCCAAATTTTTTAGATTGGGATTTTCTTCTCTCCACCATGGATGCATCAATAAAATTATGTGTTCCCCCTCCATCGATCGACACTAAAACTTTCCACCATTTCACCACTCCCTTGAATCTCACAGTGTGGTAGCGGGGAACTCCACTCAAAACTACAAATTTTGCTTATGTTTGTGATGGTTCTTCTTCTTCTACTGTATTATACCCCTCTTCTGCTGGTTCTTCCACTTGAAATTATGCCCTCATTTCCTCCTCATCACTTTCAGAAAATACTTATGTTATAGGTTAAATCAGCACTTCTCCGTCTATGATCACATTAAGCTATTGATCACACAAAAGGACAACATGGATTGAAGAGCTAGATTGCCCTGGATGATGTATGGACTGAACCTACTCTCTTCAGTTCATAATTTACTTGATTTCCCTGATCTTTTGACATGTGCGCTACTCTTTGGGCAGTAAACTAGCGCACATTTGCTAGTATGCCCTAGTTTCATCAAGGAAAACCAACGCACATTTGCTAGTATGCTCTACTTTCCTCAAGTGAAACTAGCGCACACCTTGAAAATTGTTGCAAACGCTTGTTGCAAAGTGCAAAAGTTGCATACTGTGTGCTACTATGTCTTGAGAAACTTGAGCACATATTAAGACGAAATCAAAAATATATTAAATTGACGAATTGGGATTAGTTGAAGTTGGTTCTGCAACTTCGCCAACCTCCCAATCCAACCACCTCTCGATTACAACTGCCTACCTTGTCCCATAAATACAAGGAGGATCCATGAGAGGAGACTAGTCTTAGATAAAAAGATAGGACTACACCTAGAAAGTATGCATTAAGGGTTGTTACGGTGGAGGAAAGTCCCAAGTCATTGTGAAGAGCAGGAGCCCAGGACTCGGTTGCAGAAACATCTCGACACGTCAGGTATATTGTACTCATTCATGTTTCTTTGACAATAAAAAGGTCAAAATATGCTTCCTGTCCTAAATCAGATATCTATTTGATTGTGTGTCTATTTGGATTAGTATCGTGTTATATTCGATGTTAAATTGCTTTATAATTTCATCATATGTTATATGATTAAGATACCTTGAAAAAGGTATTCTTTGTATTGCAGGTTCATCAGGTGGGAGATGAAGCGGGAGGTCAAGTGAAAGATAGGACCAGCCGTCGGTTCAAGGTATGTCTTTCGATATCCCGATCTCTGTCATTTGTAAGAACTAATTGTAATGCAAATAATGTATTTACCTGTCAACCCTGCCCGGTTGGTAGTGTCCATATCCTCACTATAGGGTTAGAAATACTGAACAACAGACTGGCGACTCTGTTGGGGAGTAACTGTTAGGTTTCTTTTCTGCTCTAGGAGACTTAGTTTCGGTTTTCTTCTAGCCCCTTTTTTCAGTTTTTGATTCTTTGAGAGGTCTTTTAGGTCTGGGTTTACTGTTCCTTGCTGCTTGATTAATTTCAATTGGCTGTTTCAAAGCCTTTTTCTGTCTTTTTGACACATGTGCGGTGGTCTTCCCTAGTAAGAGTAGCGCATATCTCATGATGAGCGCTACTCTTTACACTTCACAGTAGCACACATATGCCAGTGTGCGCTGGTTGCTGCACTGCACAGTAGTGCATTTTCCCTTAGTGTCTAGTTTTTTGGTTAGGGTTTGATTTTTAGTAGTTTGATTCCACTTCCAGCGTGTTGCTTTGCCTCCTTGACTAATCCTTGAGACTTCCTTGTCTCTCTTGAGTATTTTTTACCTCTTTTGAGTCTTTTTAGTTTGTTTTGCTTGCTTGTGTACTGGTTTAAGTGTCTTTCATTCTTACTAGCCCTTTTTGAAGTTTGTGCACTATTCCCTTTGGGACATAGCTGCATACTTTCATCCTAGTTGCTGTTACAGTCATATAGACCTGCATCATTAATGTTTGTTGTCTATCTCAATGTTTATCATGCTTTCACTTTTGCCTCATCCTTTCCATTAGGGTTTGGATTCAAGTTTGAGTCCTTAGGATTGCTTTTGAAGGTTGCTTGGTTCAGATACTTGGTGATTTTCTTATCGGTTCAGTCCAAGTAAGTCAAGTCTTTCTAGCTTTCTTTTTGTTGAGTCCATGCGTTGTTAAAGTCATTCTTGGTTTGCTTACTTACTTTCTCTTGGCTTAATGTTTTATTAGGATTTTGATGCTTAGGAGCAACCTATTTAGGTTTGCCGTTCTGTCACGAGTGTCTTTTGTCCCTGCTTCTTTTTCACTTTGTTTCCAAGCCTCAAGTTTTTCTTTTGCAAAAACTTGGTAAGTCAAGTCGTCATCGAGTCTATTGATTCGTTTGCTTTGAGCCATTTAGATGTTTATCTTACGCATGCTTTATATTTATATCTTGCTTGCTTTTGTATAAGTTCTCTTTCTCTTACAGTTATCAGAAAAAGACAAAAAATTGTTCAAGTAGCTTAGTAGTAAGGTCTTTCATCATTTTAAAGTAGCATACTTTGCTTTGATATATTTAAAAGAAAATACAAAAATATTTTGATTTGGGATTGCCTAGTTTTCGATTTCTGAAAGAATACAAACAGAAAAGAGAAAAAGTTTTTGTGAATTTGAAAGCTTTGCTTTACATGCACTCTACTTTCATACAAACCATTCCACACACCGCACTACAAACCTTGAGTAACAAATAGCCCTTAAAAGAAATTATTAATAAAATTTATTAGCAACATTTTTCTTTTTAGGTATACACGACATCAACTAGCTTAGGCTAGAGTTTCGAGCTTAAATCACCTTAAACTGCTTGAAACTGGCTTCTTTACTCAAGAATCGTAGTACGACTATCTTTTAGGTAAATCCATCTATATAAAATAGTCTTGGAAAACTCTACTTAAACCAGAGCTAAGCAGGAGGCCGTGGGCGATTGGAACTGTTGAGGATATCTACTCACTTTCCTCTCAACATTAAACCAGAGTTGACTTGCATACGGGGGTCCTTTCGTACTTCGGGATTTGTTACCCTGCTGATGCGTTTCGACTAGGTTGACAGCTGTCCCCCCAGGTTAATTCGTATTGATGGTAGCCTTAGTACCAGACCTCTAGGATTCTACACAGGTAGAGTGGGATTTTATTCCCACTTCACCTCTGACAGACGTGGAAAGTAACCATTTCGTAGTAATCCCAGGAAGGCGGTTTGGTGATTCAAGTGCCTGCACCCAGTGGACCTACAGAGGATGCTGCGTAACTGATTATCGATACTATGTTAGTCTGTTTTGGGCCCTGATCATCCTAGACTTGCTTTTGAGGGTATTTGCCATTTGTTTGCTTGGTTTGATTACTTACGAATTTTTTAGTGGTATGCTGTTTGCTCCTTAGTTGTAGTGGCCACTAGGTTTTTACTTAGTTTACTTTTTTATAGTTGTGGAGGACCAACATATTCATCGGTATTAGAGGTTGCAAAACCTTCCTCCTCCCATTATGGATCCTCCACCGCCACCACGACACCGGAGGATAGATTCTCGTTGTTCTTTTGAACTTACGGGTGAAACAGAGGTTCTTGGAGAACCACAGCCCAGAACCCCAGATTGACAAGTATTTGATACTGTCGAGGTTGAGGACCTAACTTCTAGAGAGTTTAGTATTCCTTTCAACCCTCCTCTTACTAGACCCAATGATCCTTTACTAGTACCTGTTGGATTTCAAAAACCTGAGTATACTGCATGTGATGTTTGTGCTACTTGTGTTTAGTTGGCCTTAGAGATTTCTGGTTTGTTGAGTCGGAAACTATGGAAATCATCTCGGTGAGCACCAATCAAGGGACCCCTGTTGAAGGGGCTCCTTTTGCTTTTCCATTCATTGGGAACATTGGTACTCCCTTAATGGCTACCTTGAATCTTCCAGGATTCACTATAGGGATACTAGTTTGGTTTTTTTCCACTCCAAACACCTTGCATGCTCCTGATGCTTCTCAAGTAAGCACCTCACATCAAGAGCATCAAAACCCTATGCCCGCTTTGCCAGTAACATATTATCCTCCTCCTTCTACCTCATGTGGTGAAAGTAGTAATACTAGTAACCGGCAATCTAAAAGGAATAGACGGAGGAAGAATAGGAAGAAGATGCCAAAGCAAGGGGTAGCCACCCAACCTATGGAAGTCATGCTGGGGGCACTCACCCAGCCTCTGAAGGTCATGCTGGGGGAATCTACCCAGCCTCTGGAGGTCATGCTGGGAGCAAAATTTCAGTCACTACAAATCATACTGAAAGAATGTCTTCAACCACTGTTGCTCATGTTGAGGACATGCCATTGATCAATGCTAGTTATATTAATGACAAGTTACCAGTTCCTATGAGTCATACTAGAGACAATGAATCAACCACTGCAAGTCATGCTGCGAAAGTTGACATTGTCGAAAAACCTAATAAACAAAATCTTAAGTTCCCTTGTAATTTTTGCGAGGGAGACCACCTGACCTATTTGTGCCCTGCTATGCCAGAAGTGCAAAGAGTGTGGTCCATAGTTCAAAAGTCTTCTGCTTCTGGGAAACCAGCCACTGCATGTCATGCTCAGGGTAAGCTGTCAGCCAATGATAGTCACGCTGAGAGTACTATTGTTGTAAAGGAATCTAATCTTATAGGACACAAGAAAAAGTTCCCTTGTAAACTTTGTAAGGGAGATCACCTTACTCACCTGTGCCCTTCTATTCCAGAGGTGTGGAGAGTGTGGTCCATGTCTGAAGGATCCTCTGCTCCTGAATTGTCTATAGATTCCCAACATCCTGATCAACCTTTGGTTGATGAAGTGGCTAAACCAATGCAATCTTTGGTCAACCCCACTCTTCCTTCGGAGAATGAAGTGATCGAATCGATGCAATCTTTGACTGATCCCATCAGTCCTTCAAAGACTGATGCACCTGTCCTTGAAGTCTTCTACATTACCAGTTCGGATGTTTCTTAAATGGGGGGCACTTCATCTGTGCCGAGTAAACCCCTACCAAGATCTTGGATCATTTCCTTTGATTGGAATAGTCTAACTAGGCCTCGCCTTCATTCTGCTACACCTTTTCAAATAAAGGTTGATATCGACAACCATGTGGTTCACCGATGTATTGTAGATGAAGGAGCCTCTGTTAGTATCTTATCCCCTTATGCTTGGAGAGATTGAGGTTTCCCTAACCTTGTTACAGCTAATAATTGACCGTTGACCTTCGACAAAAGACCTAGTGAACCGTTGGGATTGCTCCCTCAGGTACCTATTACTTTGAGTGGAAAAACAGTCTTAGTTGATTTTATGGTTATAAAGGAGCCTATAGATTTTGATATGATCCTCAGGTGTGATTACATATATGTTATGCAGGCTGTGGTGTCTACGCTCTTTCGTGTAATGCATTTTCCTCACAACAAAAGCATTGTCACTATCGATCATCTTACATTTGTTGATCCCTCTTATTACCCAACTATTGACCAGGTATGTCCCCCGACAGTAGGCACTACCATGTCACAATCAAATATTGTGGCATATTGTTCTTTGAGTCCAATTGCTACTGAGAAAAAGCCTCTAAATTCATGCTTACCTTCTCAGGACTGGGTCCCGGTAATTGACCAGTCGATGACTCCATCTGAATGTTCAAATATGTATTCTATTTGGGATGATATAATTCCTTCTAATGAAGTTTTCCTACAGTCTATAATGCAGTCTCCCATTCATTTGGACATTGATCCACCTTCGAGCATTCTTCTGCCTTCAATTTGAGCTCGTTAAAAATAGTAAGGAGGCAATGAGCATTTCTTCCACCTTCACTTCGAGCTTGTTAAAAACAATACGGAGGCTACGAGCATTTCTTCCACCTTCACTTTGAGCTCGTTAAAAGTAGTAAGGAAGTTATGAGCGTTCTTCTGTATCTCCTTTGAGCTCGTTAAAAAATGTAAGGAGGTCAGGAGTTTAATTTTTTGGGCTCGTTAAACCTTTACGAAAAATATCATTATAGAGTTCTTTCACGCTCTTGTTTGACTCTTTAAATATGACAAGATTGCCAAGTATAGTTGTCTTTTCCGACTCGTTAAAGGATTTGAAGTGACATCTGCTTAAGTATAAGTTTAACCCTTTTTCGGACTTTTGTGGATTACTTACGAAAAAGGAATGCTCTAGTCATACGTGGCTAGAAGAATTCTCCTCTCATTGTTTTATACTTTTTTGAGGGAGGGGACTAACTATACAAAAAAGGACCTTTTGGAGCCTTCTTCAGGGTTTTCAGGCTCTCAAAACATGAAAACACCAAGCGAGCACTCACCTACTAGGGCTCGATGTGAAATATACGAGAGGGTAAATAGGGGATTGTTTAAGTTTTTTCAGACTTTATAAACAAGAAAACACCGGTGAGCATTAACCTACTTGGGCTCGATATGAAAATCCACAAGTAGGTGTATGGATTTATTGTTTAAGTTTTTCAGACTCCTTAAAATTGAAAACACTGGCGAGCAAGAACAGATCTCGGCTCGATATTAAAATCCAGAGATCAGTACTATAGAGTATTCTTCTATCACTTCTTCGAACTCTGTAAAAAATGAAGAAGGTACTGAGTCTTCCTCCCATGGGCTCGTTAAACTCTTACATGGTTGGACCTATTGAGTTTTCTATTTTTCTTGGACTCATTAAAATAACAAGAAGAACATTCTTTTACCAAAAAGAATAAGGGATAAGAAGGGTATATCACATCTTTTTCAATTTCAAAGGCAGTTATGCTAGTCATGTCCTTGAACACAGCACCTACTTGAGTTTTTCATGTCAGTTGGGTTTTATTTTTTGGCCTTCGGGTGAACCCGATCTCCTAGTTTTTACTTCCTCGGTTGGTTATTCTTCCAACCATATGGAGGGTCTATTAATGTCACCTACTGTGCAGGCTTATATCGCTTCCATTTCATGTTAAAAGATGCCTAAGTAATTTTGTGTTGTGCTCACTATTCAAGGATACAACCTATGTCAACCATTCTGCAGTTTACCTTGAGTTCATGTGTCGACCATCCTAGTGTCAGTTGTTTCATCTTGTTACTTGTCATACTCCATATCAGCTCATACCTGTGAGTGTTCCTCATGTTGGATGATGGAGGATGCATTAAGGCCTCCCTTCCAATGGACTTTTTCCCATCGACTTCAACTCATTATGCTCTGGGAATAAAGTTTAGAGTTTCGGTTAGTACCTTGGGGATTGTAGTCATCAGTGGTAGTTTCCCTCACTGTTGAATACTGAGAATACATCAATGTCTCTTATTCGATATGTTCCTCAAGTGTTCGACTTCAATTCCTCTTATTCACACTTGTTGGATCGTACTAGGTACCTTGGACCCCATTATCATTATCGATGGAAGTCCTCGCGTTTGTTAACGGTATACATCAATGACCGGTAATCAAACGATACCCCCCATGTTTGACTTCAGCTCATTTATTTGCGTGGTTAAGGTTTGTACCTTGGGTTGTTTGGATGAAGACCTTGAGATTCTGATAGCATCACCATATTTATGTTATCACCCAAGCTGCGTAAGATTGATCCTCACTCATTTTGGCTCTTTATGAGACATAGATCCAGCTTGTTGTTATGGTTATGATCTATCATTTTGACATGGATCCATGCTTGTATTTCAGTGGCCATGCTATATATATACATCTCCTAGTTATGTATCGGAGATCATGCTACACATCTATATGATGTCAAGATTGTAATTGCTCGCTGACCTTGATTGTTGTTTTAGGTGTTTTTTGTGATTTGGTTCTGTGGTTTCTTGATCCTCTTTTGAATTGGACTTATAAAGTATTTGGCCATTGTTTCCCTCTAACCTCACACATTAGGGGGCATATGTTATAGGTCAAATATGCACTTCTCCGTCTGTGATCACACAAAAGCACAACATGGATTAAAGAGCTAGATTTCCCTGGATGATGTATGGAATGAACCTACTCTCTTCAGCTGAGAATTTCCTTGATTTCCCTGATCTTTTGACATGTGTGCTACTCTTTGGGAAGTAAAATAGAGCACATCTGCTAGTATGCCCTACTTTCCTCAAGGGAAACCAGCGCACATCTGCTAGTATGCCCTACTTTCCTCAAGGGAAATCAGCGCACATCTACTAGTATGCCCTACTTTCCTCAAGTGAAACTAGCACACACCTTGAAAATTGTTGCAAACGCTTGTTGCAAAGTACAAACGTTGCATACTGTGCGCTACTATGTATTGAGAAACTCGTGCACATCTTAAGATGAAATCAAAAATATATTAAATTGACGAATTGGGATTAGTTGAAGTTGGTTCTACAACATCCCCAACCTCTCAATCCAACCACCTCTCGATTACATTTACCTACCTTGTCCCATAAATACAAGGGGGATCCATGAGAGGAGACTAGTCTTAGATAGAAAGAAAGGACTACACCTAGAAAGTATGCATTACGGGTTGTTACGGTGGAGGAAAGTCCCAAGTCATTGTGAAGAGCAGGAGCCCAGGACTCAGTTGCAGAAACATCTCGACAAGTCAGGTATATTGTACTGATTCATGTTTCTTTCACAATAAAAAGGTTGAAATATGCTTCCTATCCCAAATCAGATATCTATTGGATTGTGTGTCTATTTGGATTAGTATCTTGTTATATTTGATATTAAATTGCTTTATAATTTCATCATATGTTATATGATTAAGATACGTTGAGGAAGGTATCCTTTGTATTGCAAGTTCATCAGGTAGGAAATCAAGCGGGACGTCAAGTGAAAGCTAGGACTAGCCGCCAGTTAAAGGTATGTCTTTCGATATCCCGATCTCTGTCATTTGTAAGAACTAATTGTAATGCAAATAATTTATTTACCTGGCAACCCCACCCATTTGGTAGTGTCCATCTCCTCACTATAGGGTTAGAAATCCCGAACAACAACTTCTATGTAATGAGCTTTACCTTTTACACATTTGTGCCCCGGAACCCATGGTTCTTGGCAGGAAAAACACATCTTTTTCCTTCTTAACCCATATCGATCCTAGAATGAGTATTCTTTCTTGTTTGGGGCAGCCACATTTCTGAATGGTGGCTTTTGATTCTGAAATTTTGAAGGTGCATTAAAGTTAGGTGGGTATCTGGTTCTTGGGATTGCATCTTGCAGATCCCTCGTTCTGCTCACAGCTTCTTGTAAGGTACCTGGTCGATAGGCTTTAACCATCCCTTTTAAAGGTTCTGTGAATCCTTCTATGAACAAGAGGATCAACCTAGGTTCTGATATATCAGTGACCATAATTGCTAACTTTTGAAATTCTATGATATATGCTTCCAGAGTGCTGGTTTGCTTTACATGTGCCAACTCACGGAAAGACATCTGAGGGTCCCTCCTATCAAATATTTCCACCAACCTTTTGGTGATATCTTCATAAGACTCTACTAAGTCATGTCCCAAATTTGTCATGCCATGGAACCACCAATCACTTGCCTCTCATTCCAAATGCAAAACTGCTATCATTATGTCATCCCTTTTAGCCATGATATGCAACTAAAAATATATGTCTAGTTTTTGCACCCAGGAACTAGCATTGCATTTTGTAGTCCCATCAAAGTAAGGTAACTGGAACTTACCTACAACATTCCTCAACTAAAAATTATTTGTTGGATGCCTATTATGTCCCCTTGGTTGATTTTTTAGATAAATCTCAGAAAAATCTTTGAAAATGAGATCTCTTCTACACTCTTCACTCAAGGTCAGATATACTGCATGCCTTTCCTCACGGGTAGCTACTAGTGCACCGGGTACTACTTCTTTATTTTCCTCAAAGAAGGTGGGAATGGTATGCCGAGGTTGATATTTCAAATCCAATATAAAATCTCTAGGCCTATTAAATGGAATAGTCTTTGAAAAAATGGTTTCTGCAAATATTTTCTTTTCATCATGGTGGGAACCACTAGCACTCCCTTCTACCTCTTTGTGTGCAAACTGTCTACTAACGATTTCTTTAGTTTCTTGACCATTTTCTGCCATAGTATGAGTTATATTATCTATCCCTCTAACCATCTTAATAATCATTTGTATGAACTCATCATTAGATTCCTAATCATACATGTTTCTATTCCCTTGTATTTCTCCTTCTATAGAATCTACCTCTTCTTCCGTAATATCTCTGGGGTTCTTTCCTTTAGTGCTAGGGGTTCTTCTTGAGATCATCACCACACCAAGTGTAGGTTCAGAGGACCATGCTCTGATACCACTGTAATATCCTAGTAAATATCTTACCAAGATATTATCTTGCACTTAAGAATTTAATAAATTTTACTTGCAATTTTTAAGGGAAAGCCTCAAACTGGATAGGATGTAAGTGATGGGGATTGAAACTATGAATGGCGATGGTAGGAATGAGATTAGGTTTTGGAATTTAGGTGATTGAGTGTGCAACAAAAGAAAAATAATTTTTGAGCAGAAGTACTTGACACAAGGTACTAGATCCATTCACTTTTCAGCATAGAGCAAGTCTATGTCTACTTCAAGGCTTCTTGGGATTCTAGCATATGCCAACAAGACTGTTAAAATTTAATATGCTCAGACAGAAAATAGCAGCATTACATTCCATTTCACAATAATAGCATATACAGGATCACTAAAGAAACAACAAGCATAGCATAAACACAAGAGACACAGATTTATCCTGGGAAACCCTCATGGAATAGAAAACCCAGTAAAGCTTCCTCAATATAGATGACTAGCAATATACAAAGATGCAAACCAAAGACATGATCTCCTCCTCCACCATAGCAAACCTCTGATCCACAAGTGCGCCTCTCTCAAGTGTGTGAGTGTATCAAATGAGGAACATACCTCCTCTATTTATACACTACACTGACATGTATTTTACACAAGTACATGTAGGCTCATATTTAAGCATTAGGTTAAATACCCTATTATAACTGACTGGGCCGACCCCCACATGGTGGGTCTAATAACCCTAGTTACCACAACCAATTCGGAGGAATAAACATCTCCGGATTCATAGTATAATCACATCGGAGGTATGGAACATCTCCATAATAAATAATATACAAATATAATATTCTTAGAAGTTACAATATTCAACACTCCCCCTTAACGAGAAGGATATTATAACAACATCCGCAGGAGCAACGAGTCATACATCATACATGATACATCTATAAATCATTGGAAGCTTTCTCAACATCATCAGTAACTCAACCAGTTACTGGAACATCTTCAATACTGGAACATCAACATCTTCAGTACTGAGTCTTTATCTTCTATAGTACTCAAACAGATACAACAACATCAATATCTGAATCCTCACGATCGTCAGCATCGTCATCACACGATCATCAACATTGTCATCACACGATCATCAGCATCGTCATCATACGAATATCAGCATCGTCATCATACGATCAACAACATCGTCATCAGCATCGTCATCACATGATCATCAGCATCGTCATCACACGATCATTAGCATCATCATCAACATCGTCATCACACGATCATCAGCATCGCCATCACATGATCAACATCGTCATCACATGATCATCAGCATCGTCATCACATGATCAACATCGTCATCACATGATCATCAGCATCATCATCACACGATCAACATCGTCATCACACGATCATCAGCATCGATCATCAGCATCGTCATCACATGATCATATTACAGGATGATCAATCTTGCTCTCTTTAGGACATACGTCCATGGATGATACAATCCAGATCAAGTTCCAGGATAATCAATCCTTATCTCTTTAAGACAAGTCTCATGTCTAGGGACGATCTAATCCCAACCACAGTGCCAGTCCTTTTTCATACTGGATGTGACCTAGATTAGATCTAGGATTTACCGCCACAGAGCCAGTCCTCTTTCATGCTGGATGTGTCACGTCTACAGAGCCAACCCTGTTTCATGCTGGATGTATCACATCTACAGAGCCAGCCCTGTTTCATAATGGATGTATCACATCTACAGAGCCAACCTTGTTTCATGCTGGATGTATCACATCTACAGAGCCAGCCCTGTTTCATGCTGGATGTATCACATCTACAGAGCCAGCCCTGTTTCATGCTGGATGTATCACATCTACAGAGCCATCCCTGTTTCATGCTGGATGTATCACATCTACAGAGCCAGCCCTGTTTCATGCTGGATGTATCACATCTACAGAGCCATCCCTGTTTCATGCTGGATGTATCACATCTACAGAGCCATCCCTGTTTCATGCTGGATGTATCACATCTACAGAGCCAGCCCTGTTTCATGCTGGATGTATCACATCTACAGAGCCAGCCTTGTTTCATGCTGGATGTATCACATCTACAGAGCTAACCTTGTTTCATGCTGGATGTAACCTAGAACAATTCTAGGATTTGTCACGTACATTTTGAACCGAGGTCCAGGGACGATCCAGTCCTATCATGTACCTTTTGAACCGAAGTCCAGGGACGATCCAATCCTATCATGTACCTTTTGAACCGAAGTCCAGGGACGATCCAGTCCTATCATGTACCTTTTGAACCGAAGTATAGGGACGATCCAGTCCTATCATTCAATTCTCAAAGACCTCATGTCTACGGCTCAGTTCAAAGGACCATAGTTCGAGGACGATCCAATCCCCTTACCTGTTCATTTAGGATTTAGTTCTCGGAGACATCATGTCTACGACTCAATTCAAAGGACTAATAGTCCGAGGACGATCCAATCCCCTTACCTGTTCATTCAGGATTTTGTTCTCGGAGACATCATGTCTACGGCTCTCTTTAGTATTGAAGTCCAGGGATGATCCAATCCCCTCAAGTCCACCAAGGACTTCATTCTCAAAGACATACGTCTACGGCTCTCTTTAGGATTGAAGTCCAGGGATGATCCAATCCCCTCAAGTCCACCAAGTACTTCATTCTCGAAGACATACGTCTACGGCTCTCTTTAGGACTGAAGTCCAGGGATGATCCAATCCCCTCAAGTCCACCAAGGACTTCATTCTCGAAGACATACGTCTACGGCTCTCTTTAGGACTGAAGTCCAGGGATGATCCAATCCCCTCAAGTCCACCAAGGACTTCATTCTTGAAGACATACGTCTACGGATCTCTTTAGTACTGAAGTCCTGGGATGATCCAATCCCCTCAATTCCACCAAGGACTTCATTCTCGAAGACATACGTCTACGGCTCTCTTTAGGACTGAATTCCAGGGATGATCCAATCCCCTCAAGTCCACCAAGGACTTCATTCTTGAAGACATACGTCTACGGCTCTCTTTAGGACTGAAGTCCAAGGATGATCCAATCCCCACATCACTATGGGTACAAGTATCTTCATCCATACAAGTACAAACACGTATCAATACATCAAGGCATCATGTAACCTCATCATCAAAACGTGTATATCATCATCAAAACCTATATATCAAAACATGTATATCATCATCAAAACATGTATATCACTAATACATCTATCATCAAAAGCATGTATTCTCACTAATACATCTATCATCAAAAGCATGTATTCTCACTAATACATCTATCATAAAAAATATAAGAGTCCTAAATCTAAATAATTTTAGGAATACAAATATGCATACAAGCAATATCATTTACTATTTCTAATAACAACTCAAATACTTATCTTTTATGTTTGTGTGGTTGCCTCCTGCTTGATCTTCTGTATGTCTCCTGAACTTCTATTCATTGTGTACCACTGTGCATGCTCAAGTGTACACTAGTGTCATCCTCATGATCTCATGCACAAACATACATTCATTAGTATATTCTCAATATTATCAAAACATTCTAATTCTAAATAATCTTGAATATGTACAGTCATGATCATTAGTATTCAAAGGTTCAAGGAAGTCTTCTTTTACTCATGCATATTCTTGTTTGATCTAGTCAGTTAAATCATAAACCAAGATAAGAGACATAATATGTATAAACCCTTGATTACTCACCAATCATACCAAGTATACTTATATAAGGGATCCTAACACAAGGTAAGATTCTAACATGACATAGGAAAACATACCTGGATTAGTATACCTGCTTAGTTATGTACAACATACCTAAACAATCTCTTCAACGATTTAGAGATCCTGAGCTAGAACCTGCATGTCTCATAGGTTAAAAATAATATAACAAAGTCATACATACCTCGTGAGTCTTTGTCTTCATGTTGTCATGGTCATGGAACTTGATATACCTGTATCTTGTTAGCAGACAACATCAACCTCACACAACAACATAATGTATTAGTACAATCATATAGCCCTAATCAATGAATATCTTCATGCATTCATACTGTTACTAGGGTGATAAGACAATTCTAACATTAATCAAGATTGTACTAATAAATAATATGAAGAGAAACACATCATGAACTTAATCAAGAATAAGATTTCAAGACATACCTGAACCTCCTTAAGTCATACCTGTCGAGACTTCTTGTAGTCTTCTTATGTAATGCCTTAGCCTCAACTCCCCCTGAAACTTGATATGGAGCTTGATTAGGGTTTTCTAGAGAAACCCTAAAAATTCAATCTTTGACTTTCACACTTCCGAATGAATGGAAGGATGTGTCTTGCTGAGCTGATCAAACTAGCATACTTCAATTCCAAAATTTGACCCCTCAAAATTGCCTTTGAAACTTCTGGATCTTCTAGACAGGATCCCAAACTAGGGTTTGATGAATCCCACCCTTCTGCTCAATCAAAAGGTTTGATCCAAGGCTCTAAACTCTTATTTTTCTGAAGAGCTTCCAGCCGTGGTCACAGACTTCAAAAATTCCAACTTTTGTTGAAGCCCTAATTTTCCATCTTTCCGATCAAAATCCCGAGCTAGGGTTTAATCAAGCCCGATCTTCTACCCAATCAAAAAATTCGATCTTGGTCTCTAAATTTTGATTTTCCTGAGTAGCATTCAGCCGTGGATTCCGATTCCAAAAATTCTAACTTTCTCTGAACCCCTATATTCCGGAAGCCATGAATAAAGGTGCTCCAAAAATAATTTTGTTTTGACAGAAATATGTACCTGATTGTTTCTACTATAACTCTGAAATTTTTGCTCCACAGGGTCTGAAAACTTTTTTTGCAGTAGCCGGACCTGTCATCTTTCCATCCTGACAGGATTGACCTCAATTGGATTTTCTCAGAGAGAGTTATGCCAAATGTCGCAACATGACCTGTTTTGGGATAATACAGGAGAGCGAACTTGTACGGCATGCGACGTAGCACTGTTTGAACTTAGGCCTCTAAATTTTTTTCGTGAGATAGCGCACCCTGTTATATTTCCATCCTGATAGGTCTTACCTCAATTGGACTCTCTGAGAGAGAGTTATTCCAAATGTCGCAACATGACCTGTTTATGGGATAAAATAGGAGAGCGAACTTGTACGGCGTGCCACATGTCACTGGTTCATATTCGGCCTCTGAAAAAGTTTGCTGAGATAGTACAGTCTGTGTACTACCTGTCACTTTTTACTAAATTTCATTTGGAGCTTCCTATCCCAAGTTATGACCTTTTTTCCTAGGTCACCTGATTTTGACTGAGATCTGGAAGAGGCAGAAACCCTAACTTGTACTGATCATAACTTACAAAGTACAACGAATCTGAGGGTGCCCTTTGGACACAAGATACCTAGAGATTGTATCTACGACCTGTAAAGGTTTCAGATCCTGAACCTTCACCAAAATGTATTTATAGCGAACGTTCCACGATGACTGGTTTTTTCTATGTAAAACCCTAACCTTCAAATTGTCGTAAGTGAAGCAAGTGTCGTAAGTGCCATACCTTGCCTTCCTTTAGGTTAGCTCTGATACCATGTTAAAATTTAATATGCTAAGACAGAAAATAGCAGCATTACATTCCATTTCACAATAATAGCATATACAGGATCACTGAAGAAACAACAAGCATAGCATAAACACAAGAGACAGATTTATCCTGGGAAACCCTCATGGGGTAGAAAACCCAATAAAGCTTCCTCAATATAGATGACCAGCAATATAAAAAGATGCAAACCAAAGACATGATCTCCTCCTCCACCATAGCATACCTCTGATCCACAAGTGCGCCTCTCTCAAGTGTGTGAGTGTATCAAATGAGGAACATACCTCCTCTATTTATACACTACACTGACATGTATTTCACACAAGTACATGTAGGCTCGTATTTAACCATTAGGTTAAATACCATATTATAACTGACTGGGATGACCCCCACATGGTGGGTCTAATAAACCTAGTTACCACAACCAATTCGGAAAAATAAACATCTCTGGATTCATAGTATAATCACATCGGAGGTATGGAACATCTCTAGAATAAATAATATACAAATATAATATTCTTAGAAGTTACAATATTCAACAGACTGGGTAAGGGTAATTGGGGTCTATGGAAGATTTATATCATTAAAATAAGTGCAAGCAATTTTATGGAAAGTGTCTGAACAAAATTGGGAAAGTTTGGGAAGAATTGGGGTTCAAGAGCTCACCCGGTATTGTTGAGCTAGTAATTTTTCAGGATTTCCAAACGGGGGTTATAGGATTCCAAATTCTCAAATTAGGAACTTAGATGTGAATTATATTGAAGTATGAACATTATACAACTGGAATGGAGTTAAATAAATACTCATAATGGATTCACCAGTTATTTTGGTAAAACTAGTCTAGAATAAGCACCCAACTAGCTAGTCTTGCACTTTAACTCATCAAACTGATTCAAAACTTCATATACTATATTTTGATATTAAATAAGCCTATGATATATGATATTAAATAGAAATAAGTCTAGATATGACTTCAGAACACTTCTTTTCTCATTAATTGATTATCTTCCAAAGTACAATGCCTCACAGGCTAGATTTTGCATTACAATAGTGGGAGAATGAATATGAGAAGAAGGAAATTACTTTGGCTCTATTCTGGAATAGATTATAATTCCATATACAGGTTATATGTCTTATATTGGTGCACTCTGAGCTTCTAGTCTTCACTGGGGAGAAATAATCAAACTAGCTATCTCCTCCAGGGGAATCACCTCCAAATCTAACTGAGGGAGATATAGAAGTAGAAGAAGAGTGGAGATCAGGTCTGATATTGATCTATGGACATCAGCAACCTATGATATATACAAATATCAGTTCAATGAGTTCACTGGAGTTCCTAGGAGCATTCCTCCATAATTGTATTCATCTTCTAGTGCTCCTCCACCAAATCTAGCTGCAAATCTTCTGTACTAGTGATCTCCTCTTCAAACTGACTATGTATACTCAATGCTGGACTGATGTAAATTTTATTGGATGCAATAACATATTCTGGACCTGCATATCACTCACTAAAATCAAGGGGCCTTGGGGAACATCACCCAAGAAGAACTATTGAGGCACATCACTCAACTAGAGAGGCTTAGAGCTCTCAATGCAAAAATACAAATGACAAAAGTTCTTAAATGGAGTTGGAAACATTTTTAAATAGATGAGATGACTTATTTGTCAAGATATACACACATGTGGATGAAGGAGGGCGTATTCCTTGAGAGGAATGGAAACTTCTTACTTGGAAAACTTGCCTGCTTTTGCCTTCCTTCACTCAAATTAGCAAGTGTGCTTTAGGGAGCTTTTTTGGATGTTGCCATTTCTTTTCTGACTGCTTTTCTGGATATTTCCACTTTATTTCTTTCCTCCTTTTTTTCTTTTGCCTGTCTTTTGTGTGCTTTTGAAAGTTTCTAAATATTTTCCTTTCCTCCTTTCCTCCATTGGATTCCATGCTTTTCTGAAAGTTTTCCACTTAGGCAAGATTGGCCCACTTGATCCAAATTTGAACTCCTAGCCATTCATCAACCACTTGGCAACATTTATTAGCAATAAGCATTAAATAAAAATAATACAACTCAGAATTAATTCTAACTTAAGTATTTAATTAATTAATTAATAATTAATTAACTCCTATGGTATAATTTCCTCAAAATTACCCCCATTAATTAAATTCTCATTTAATTAATCACTTAGACCCCCTAGGGATGGGAGGAGCCAAGTTGTGACCAAGGCCAATAGGGAGGGGACATGAAAACATTGTAGCAATTTTAAACAAACTATAACTTAACTCTCAAAGTAATCTACTCTCTTTTTATGACCCTTATAGAACATGCACTACTTTATATCTTGTTCCATACTTCTATATCTATCACACTAACCATTTGTCTTGTTTTGTCATTCTATAGCAAAATCCTTACATGATTTGCATATAATATGCATATTTGAATCTAAAAGTTATTTTGTATTTCAAAAATATGTTAAAGAATAGAGAAAACAATTAGACATAAGAATTGATAGAAAAGGCTTAAGCTATTCTCAATAATATATTCATCTCAATGATATAAATATATAGTACATGATGTATCCCCTAGGGTGTAGACCAGTTGGAGATAGATTGCACTGTTAAGGCAATCCTTGTGACATCATGCTTTAAAACCTTAAATAGCATGTGCACCTATGTGGGGGTAGTGTGGGTGCACCTAGTGTTTGTAGTGGCAACATATCAGAAACGATCCCATGTCATGTGAGTACGAGCCTGACCCAGTTAGCATTTCCTCCAACCAAAGAAAAATATATATAGTACATGATGTAATTAAATCTAGATCTAGATTTGTTTTCACACTTACAACTCGCAAAAGGATAAGTATACCACTTCATCAATTGATAATGATAACATCTAATAAAAGCATCTAGAACATTGTGATTGTCTAGGAACTCAATGTGTAACAATCCCCCTTTCAATCATAAGTTTGAATAATTATACCATCAAGACAACAATAACTAGTGCATAAATTGGTATCATCTCAATTTTCACTATGAAACTTTATCTTTGGTGAATATTTGTCTAAAAAAACATGGAATTTGGTTGCTAAAAAATCATATATCTCGGAAAACCCACTATTTAAACACATGAGTTCCAATATATATAATTTGTCCATTGGTGTGAACTCCAATATCTAATGAGAGAAAATTATGAGAAATGAATCAACTTTAAGTATGACTCTTCCCTAAAAATGCCTAACAATCTAATCAAATTCCAAACAATAATGTGGATCTAATGATCATCTAGGTGAACACAATGTCCACAATACTATTCCCAGAAAATGACACACAAACAATGACAAACAACATCGCAATCTTTAATTTTAAAATTTGTGTATGATTCAACTAAACCATAAGTGATGAAATCATTGCAACTCTATGATTGTTGTTGTTGTCGAAATTTGAGTATGAAAATCATCATTAATATCCCCCCATTTGTTTGTTGAAAGGTGAGAAAATATAGGTTTTATGTGGGCTACCATTAACCAATTCATCACTATATTTGGTTGTTTGGTTGACTACTAACCATTTTGGTTTCATTAGTGTACCCCATCACCTTAAGGTGCAAGAGTGTTATGTTTTTTCTTCATTAATGTACTCCCCTCCTTGATGTGCAAGAGAGTGTCTTTTTCTTTTAATTTGTGTAGTTCTCCACCTTATGTGCAAGAGAGTAACATTTCGGAGTCATGGAATCAATTTTATTTTTTTAGAATAGGCATAAATCATGCTGAAAATTGTGATATGTAACAATTGATTGAAATCCACACTACAAGGAAAAGGCCCTATAATGGAGGTTATAGTGGATCCTCCTCTCAAAAGAGATCAAATATTTGTTTATAGAAGAGGTCACTAGCGGAGGCACATAGCCATAGGTTGTAGCACATGTCTTTTATATGGTGCATTTCTAACTTAAACGCACCTGTGAAATAGAGACGTGAGCACCGTGAGTCCAGGCACCAACAAGAAGCTCAAGTTGACCATTATAAGTTCCGGAGAAAGTGGGGGAAAAAGGATAGGGAGAGAGATTTATACCCTTGTCCCATTACTCCATATATGAGACACCTATTGAGAATTTTCATCCTCCTCAAGTTCTATGAGGAGGCCACATCACTCAAGGGGAACACTACATTCTTCACCCAGTTTTCATACACTAGTATCTTCACAGGAAGGAATTTCAAGTTGGTCTCGATCAATGGTTCCAAGCCACTAAGGAGGACATATATTTTATCACAAGGATCTCTAGGATAGGTGAGTAATTTCCCCAGTTCCTTGAGGTCCCAGTTGGAGTTGTAACATCGACTCAAATAGTATATGTTTAGAGATATGTCGATCCCAATATTGTCGATCCTGCTCAGTTTTAGGTCAGTGGTGGGTATCTCTTCATTGTTGCTTTTGGTAGAGAGGATGTTAGGTATATCTCTTTGTTGGTGACGACCATCTCACATATCACCAGTGCTGGGAAACACATTAGCGTCCCTCTATTATATTATGTTGATTCTTTAGTGTAGGAACCTATATGCGTTAGGTGGTATACTATTTTTTACGACAATTATTTTATGCTCTCAGTCGATGGCATGCATCTATTGGTGGGAGGGATAACTTCCCTTTTGGTTTAGAGATTTTTTGTCTATTTTTTGAGAGATTTCTGGACACCAGGCTATCTTTTGACCGATACTCTCCTAGGTTGATGATAGATGTGTGTATTCACATGTGGGGATAGATGATGCCAAATAGGGGGTTTAGCCCAAATTTTTGGCGAGGATCACCGCATATGTGATCAAGATGCTAGGAAGCGAGGACCTTCCTAGATTAGACAGGGTTCCATATGAATATGCCAGCTTGGATTGGAGAGGGTGTCCCAACATTTTATTCACTCAAGACAAGCCAACAGATGATAGACGTAAATTTAGCATTATGTTTGAATTAATCTAGTTGCATTTTATTCTTTTTATACTTAATGTGAAAGAAAAATATTTTAAATTGTTATATTAAATTCATGTTTAATGAATTTTTCTAATTATTATTGTGTTGACACCGATATGTCGACAGGGGTTCACTTCGTACAGTGTCAACAAATATCGACACAAACTCCCATAGATCTCGGCCCGGAAAGTGTTTAGCCTTTCCAACAAAACGGATAGAGCAAGTGAGGTCTAACCTGAGATACCTAAGGAGGCTTCAAGAACCAAGCTTTCGCAGGTATAAGAGGACAAGCATCATTCACATTTAATCATAGCATAACCCAAAGATTGACATAATTAGAATTCACACCATAACACTATCACCACATACTAAAACATACTAATTAGATTGATGCAATAACAAATTATCAAAAAATATCCAATAGATCAATGACACATATGAGATTTATCCGTAGTGCGAAAAAATACATCATACTATAGTACAACACATAAGCAACAAAGTCATAGACAAACAATCCTTCTCATTATACATCAATCTGTCTTACAAATCAGGAATAAAAATCTGCAAAACCCATCTCAACAACTCTGGTTAAATACAAAGATGTTATCCAACGTGAAATATAGATTAAAATTCCACGAATGCGAAGATACTTTCATCCACCAAAATATCCAATCAAGATAAAGATAAAGATAAGATTCCCAAAGGATTACAATGCTACTCCTATTTATCGGATCACTAGCTATTACAAACTTGGTCCACTTCACAAAGTTACCCATTAACTAACTTACTAATTAACTAGCAACCCTACTTTGTTCATGTTTACTTCTTCTTTATCCACTTTGTTGCGCTCATGACTGGTCCTTTACCCTTGTCATTGTCCCTTTTGTCTCTGTTTGTACAAAACAGTATGTGACTTGGCCACGTGCCAACAGTCCCCCAACACAAACTTGTGGCTCACCCTCGAACCACTTCATCCGGAAGCTGCTAGCGTGTTCACATGTTTCTTGAACTCTTCGTATGATGCTTTGATTTTTTCGACATCTTCCCTCACTGCAGCTTTGAGCGTTGTGCATTCCTCAACCTCCTTCTTTGTCAGATGCTTACTCTCTATCTACTGCACTTTCTATATATTTTGATTTATCTGCAATAATACTGGCATCGTTTTGACTGCCAGCTAATCTATTTTCGACTACAACTCTCCCAACTGCGTTGTCCTCCTCTGCTGTCTCTGTCGCACCTTGTTGACCTAGTGCTGCAAGTCCTTCAGTTGTGTCTCTTTAGTCATTGCACAAGTAGGGTCATTTCCTTTAGCAATCCCCGTAATGCTTCTGACTGCGCCTCTGCCTCCCCAAGTTGCACATTCAGCTGATGCAATTGATGATCTTGTACAATCCTTCCCCAAAATTGTGAGACTTCTTCAACAATGTGTTGTGCTACCTTCTCCAATTATGCGATCTCCGTCATAGCATCCTTGATAGTGTTCTTCTATGCTTCCACTTCCTCCAGTGGTGTGCTTGGCGCCACCTTTATTTGTAACTCCTCGTTGGATTTTCTAATATCTGCGATAACTACGCCCAACTTCAATGTATTAGCCTATGCGATCATCTCTTTGGCTATTTCCAGTGCATCCTCACATTCCATGGAGATGGCATGTTCTAGTCTCCTCCTATTCTCCATCGATTTTGTCCTTTCATGCATTACTACCTCCTTTTCCTCGTAGATTCGTTCAATCTACACATCAATACTTCTTACCTACCATTTGTAGTTGATCATTTGATCATGTGTTGACACTTCTCGCTCATTAATTTCTTCGCTAAACCCAATGTGGGCGTGATCAAGCATAAACATAGGCAACATATTAAGATCTACACTTATCTTATCTTGTCCTCGTAGTGTGGCATCTAACTCTTCATTTCCTGTTGTGATCGAACCGGGTAGCACCTGTACGATTTTCCGCTGAGTGCTGATATCAACGTCAAACCGTGACAGTTCTAACTGGCTTTCTCCTGTAAGTACTCTGTCGCATGATGGGTTACTTTTGCGTGATTTTATTCCGCTACCATTGTCATTCTGTTGAGAAGAATGTTAATCTGCTCTTCAGAGAGACCATCAGTGGTATTCCCTTGTCCTCTATCCCGATTCCTCTTTGTTCTCTCCTCTTGTCGTTGTGCCTCTAACTCCGAATCCGTTGGAGTGACAATTGGCCAACCCTGAATTTCGCCCATTTGTCCTAAGTGTTCATCCTCGTACTCATCTTCATCCTTTAAGTATTTTGTTTCTTTCTGCATCTTTGGGACATCTTTCGGATTCCCATACTTTGGGTCCGGCAGTTGGTCGTCGCTGACTGAGGTAGTCCATTCGTTTGGCCATTCCTTGACAATGGCGTCCAGCTCTTCTTTGGTCAGTTTGTATTGTGTGGTCAACCATTGTTTGTCTGGATCTGCGTGTTCTTGAATGAAAATTGCTTGAGTCCCCACTGCAATCCTCTCTATCCTCCTATATTTCTTTGCCGTGACCTCTGTCAATTGTGGGATCTTCACCGCTTGTGAGCGCAACTCTTCCATGTAGATATAGAATTGGATATTGTTGTTACGCTGCATGTATTTTTTGTTCAGTTCCCATAAATTTTGATACCATGCCCCTCGATACACTTTAATAGTTTCCATCTCTACTCCTTGGTATGTTGGTGGCTCCATCCATGCAACCAAAGAAATCAACAGTAGGAGCCAATAATATGTAAAGGGGTTACCCTTTTCCTATGCCGCGACATCATCCTCCATCAACTTGTTCATTAAAAACAGAGACCAGTTCATCTGGAATCCAACCGCATACTACTTTGCTGATGCGATTACCCCTGATGTGCATTGATTAGGGTGGTTTTTTCGAACCAACTTGATTGCAAACAGTTTTGTCACGATCCTGGCTGCCCGGTCATTGATGGTGTTGACCAAGTAACCGCGGGTGTTTTTGAACACCCTATATTTAGCTTTCATCTTTGTTTGTAAATTTGTTTCGTTGTCTTTTCCTTGGAAATGATGTGATGGGTCTACCCATGTCTTGGGTAACATGGTAATATTTGCAATCATATCCATAGTGATTGGGATTTTTCATCGAGCCACAAGTAGCCTCCATGGAGATAGACAAGAAATTGTTTGATACATGCATTGACCTCCACCAAGATCCCAAAATGCGTCATGTGGATAATTGACAACAATCTTGATCATTGTAGTCCCAACACCCATGGAATTGGTTCCATTAAAATTGGGCCTCCTTCCTCCTGAAATCTCTCGATGGATGTATGTTGTGTGCACTCGGGATATGCTAAAACATCATGGTCACTATATTGCAACTTGTACAACCACTACAACACTCCACCGGTAATGTGGACACCCTCCGGTGTCTCTAGTTCTATTATCGTGTACTTGTTATTCTTCCCTAGTCTGATCGACATATCCACTTCTCTCCTTGGTGGAAAATATCCAGGAATGTACGCTATGGTTGGACCTTGCTTCCTTCCTCTAGCTATTGTTGTCTCTTCTCATGTGGTGCATGAAGTGCCCACTTCTCCTCCTTGGGCTGCAGATCTCATCGTGTTGCGAGTAGTCTTTGCTCTTATTTATGTGTCCACCAGCTGGTTAGTGCTTCTTTTCTTTCAGAATATGCGGGCTGGTGCAGATGCAATATCTGCTTGCTCTTCAATGATGGGTGCCATCTCCATGGATGGCTCCTACATACTGGTTCTGGATATAACATGCGCCATCTCAACTGACTTCAATTAACTTAGCTTTTCTCTCCAAATTATTCAATGCTTTCACCTTCAACACTCACAATGCACAATGGTTCAGAATGTGTCCCTATGCTTCCTTTTATAACACATCGAATTGATTTGGACAATGATTACCCAAATCCTCCATCTGTTTACCCAATCCTTTGTCGATTTACCCAACCTAGCGCAAAAATTAGGCATTAAATGTGTCTTCGTCCACTTGCACCGTCGTCCACTACATATTAATTGATTCATTTATTTCCCAATATGACCCGTTTACTCTTTGTTGGGGTCGACAGGTCCCAAACCTCGTCGTTGTTTTGTCGCCAGGACTATGGATTCCAAATTTTTTGCAGTTCCCTCAATCGATGTATGAACTCAAACCTTGTCGCAGTTCCCTCGGCCGATGTATGAACTCAAACCTTGTCGCATTGTTGTTGATGGTTCTCATACTGCACGGTGTAACTATTGAATTTTTTCTTTCTTTCCTTCTTGCATTTTTTTTTCGTCAACCTATCATCTCCTAGTCAAGGTGCGCTAGGATATCTTGATAGGGATTTAGTCAACTCCCATTTACTAAGTTCATCAAAAGTGTTCCATCCAACATTTTCAATTGAACTGCACCTCCGTTAGTAATGAAATTTATGACATATTGACCAAGCCAATGCATTTGGAGCTTACCCGTGTGTTTTGTGAACTTACTATTGTATAGGAAAACCATGTATCCGAGCTGAAAGTGCTTTTACTTTACGTGGTGGCTGTGCCATGCCTTCTGTTGATATTTTTCCACTTGCTGCTGAAATTCCGTGATCAAGTGATCTTCTTCTAGTTGTAGTAACTGCGCCAATCTTTCTTCAATCGCCCCGTCGTCGTTAATGCCCGTCGTTGCTGCTATTCGCAGACTAGGGATAATGTACTCCATAGGAATTACTGCTTCTTGTCTATATACCAGCTTGAAGGGGGTTTTGCCTTTCAATATTTTGCACATATTTTTTGGATTCTAATCATTAGTGTGAGGAATATTAATGTGAAAGGGAGACCAAGAGTCCTATGAGTCCAAGAGTCACCTTGGAAGACGAATCCAAGGGACATCTCAATGTATATATTGACCATTTGTCAATGGAATTAATGCACTTTAACGCCTATATTTCCGTGTTCTTGAGTTAAATGATTATGTGCCCTAGCTGGCACCTTACAGTGGTATCAAAGCCACCAGGTTCTGTCTTCTTCAGTCTGTCCCGTGTGCTCAGAATTCTGTCCTTCTAAAAGATTAATCTCCTGCGTTTCATTCCTATAGTCTTCCCTTTCTTCTTAGTACTGGGTGCTTCCAACTCTGTCGACCTACCACTATACTGTCATATTTGGAATATTTTAATGCTAAGCCTTCTCAAGCATTACCTGCACTTTTGATTTCTTCTCCACGACAGTCTGCAATCTCCATTTATTATCTACTAACAACGTTTCATCTCTGTCACAAAATTTATGCTATATTCTCTATCTGTAAGATGTAGGCAAGACATTGTAATGCCTCTCTGTCTCTTTGACATCTCCTACACTCCAATACTCCTTTGTTGTAATGTGAACCCTAATTATTTCTACTTGCGCCCTCTCCCTTCAAAACTTTCCACTAGATTGTATAGTTGTTGCTGTGTAAATGAAAACCCTTGCATTGTGTGGAGTCCTCCCCTTCTGATGGTGGAGACCTATGCAAAACACTCATTAGGGGAGTTTTGAGGTAAAAAATGGGCCTCAAAACAAATAATGTACCATAAAAATTCACTTTATAAGAACTAATAGGATTCAAGATGATGATGTCAACCATAAGGATAAAATTTGTAAAAAAAATTGGAGGGAAAAAGAAAAAACTACTTTTTCTTATCGTATGTTTGACATATCTCCTTAACGGTCTACCCAAATTTCAAGTTTGATCTCTCGTTGGATGCGGATTTTAATTCCACGTCCAACCCATACCCACACTGCATACTACGTTTTGTTATTGAAATTTTCATTTTTCATGTCGTGGGTGCCTCATAAGTATGCAGTGTGGGTATGGGTTGGACGTGGAATTAAAATCCGCATCCAATGAGAGCCCAAACTTGAAATTTGGGTAAATTGTTAAGGATATATGTCAAAAATACGATAAGAAAAAATAGTTTTCCTTTTTCCTCTCTTGGTGAACTCTAGCCCGTAGAGTGTTGAAGCGCTCTCTCTCCATTGTGAATGGATTTATGATCTTGATGTGAAGTTGTGGCTCTCTCTATTCTATCTTGGAGCTATGTAGAAAGAGTAATGTGTGGAGCTATTGTCTTCACACTGAATTCTTCATGCAATATTTTCAACTTTCGCACACCATTAGAGAAATGAAGATGGGATGCGATCATCTTGTTCACTTGTTATATACATGCTGTGAGATGGAGCCATTACTGCATGTTGATGGCCATTGGAGCTATTGTATGCGACTTTCATATTGATGTCATTGGAGTTTGATACTTGGGGCTATGATTTATCCATCACCTTGAAGGTCATCTTGGTATGTTGAAACTGCATACTGTTTTGAAGAATTAATTCCTAGAAATCACCAGTACCAGATTGTAGTGAATGCATGAATATATGAAGAAATAGAAACCCTAATTCAAGTGTAAGTTACAGTTTCTCTATGTTGTACGTTACAGTTATAGTTTCTCTATGTCTTCCTCCATCCTGAAAAATAAGTGATTGGTGGGTGAACTTATTGGCGACCTACGTTGAACATTGTGTTCATCTAGTTGCATTTCTTTTTGTGAAGAATGAGTTGCAACTGATTGGCATGTTGAAGAGCATACTTGCATAATTTGACCTCTTTTCTGTTGTGCGTGACCTAAGTAAAGTTCTCTCTATGAAATTCAAGTTATGAATCATTGGAGCATTGAAATCATGGAGCTAGGATAGAGTATGCCCACTTTGGAGAATGCGCCCATATTTTCTTGTGTCTTCATGAAGAATTCGTTTGCCAAAACTGTGCCAAGCTGTAAGATGTCAAAATTTTCATGAATTAGAGACATGCATTGATGATCTTGGGTTTTGAAATATTTTCTTCACCTGCTGCGTAAATATTAAGGTCGCGTAGAGATGGAGCTGAGAAGTGCTGCTTCCTCACATGACTGCCATTATGTTGGATTTGATAGGTGTTGCAGCATTCTCTCACATTAGTTCTGTGTTGGTTTCTCCACCTTGTTTCCTTGCAGTAAGGAAGCATTTGGATGCCATTCCCTCAATGGTAGAAGCGCTCTTTTTCCACTTAAAATGAAGCTCTAAGGGCAATGTGATACGGCTGTGTTGATAACATGACATGAAATATTAGAAAAGTCTCAAGGGAGACCAGTTCCATCACCACTGTTGCCTAGTTATTCCAAAGTGTTGGTTGGTGTCTCAAAGAGGATGATCAATATGTTACAGTCCTGAAGTATATTACATATGAGCCTACATGGATGATGTAATCCTGTAGCTGCATTGTTGAATGGCAATGGCACTCTATTAAAGCATAAATACTTTTGAAGATAATTAAATTCATATTTTATTATTGGCATTTTAGCTTCCCATGGTCGCAGCTTGTAGAGAAGATGTGGAGTGTCTCTTTTGTAGAAAACTACCTGAAGAATGCATTGAAAATGTTTCATTTTTATGTTCTGCAAAATTTGTGTTGCAGAATTGTTACATGGTGCTGCAGAATGTGTTTGCAGACTTGCATTGTGCATATGACTCTTTGAAATGCATTGTGCAAGGTTAACATTTTTTTATCTAGCCATCAGTTATCCTACATCTTTGAAAATAAATTGCAACTAATTGACAGAAGTGAGCTTGCAGAGAAGTACAAGATCATTTTGTTGTGTGTGCTTGAAAGATCCAAGTAAGTTTGTAGTTGTTGCTACAACTTCTCCAAAAGAAGAGAAGTTTGCATCATTCAGGTATAGCAGATTCTCAGTTCAATATTCAAGAATGTAACTTGCAGGTTGTGTTTTTTTTGTAAGTTATGTTATTTGTTTTGGTACTTGCATTTGTGTTTTGTGTACAGTACCAAACTAAGGTCAAATTGAACTGTAGATTTTATGTGGGTATATTTTTGGCTGAGATCGACACCCCTTCTTTTTCAAGTTTGAATCTGCTGAAACTTTGCTTGTAAAGGGAAGATTTGCAAGAATCCCTCAGTATGATTGAGTCACTTGTACTTGGTTCTTCCTGCACAAGGAGGCCTAAAACAGTTCTCAGAATGTCTTAAACCGAATACACATTAGAGTTGTTGAATACTCTAGTACATTCAACTTCAAATGACTCAATCATAATCAACAAAGACACACTCCGAACTGTCATAGATGAGTTGCAGAATTTGAAATCCATTGAGGAAGATGCACAACACAAACACACAAATCAACATTCTAAACTAGTGCTTGTTCATAATGACCCCTTGTTTGAAGATGATTCCTATCAGCTACCAGAAAATAGTGAAATCATGTCATATGTACTACTTATTCAGTGTTCCAAGTGCCAACATTGTGACCAGGTTGGCCATGTGAAAGATCAATGTTTTGATCTTCATACTTGTTGACATTGTGGGAAGTGCAACCATTCTTCAGATCGATGTGTGAAGCTGAAGAAACTTGCAAAAGTGAAACTTGCAACAAATTATTGTACTGCTTCTTAATTTGTACGTGACAGGGGCGAACATTATGTCAGGCTTCAAGTTTTGAAGCCTTGTCCCACCAGATTTAGAGATTCTTGATTATGGTATGCATGTATTCTAAAGACAAAAGATATATACATGACACGAAGTACTCATGTGTTTTGTGTCTAATTGTGACACCATGAGAATCTCCTCTCCTCACATTGTTACTGTCAGGGGGAATGAATACTGTTAGTAACAAGCGAGCTGGAACAAGCGATCTTGTGAAGAGCTATGTTCAATTGATCTCCAGAGTTGGTGGTCATCCTAAAACTACCAGTATCGAGAGCACTTTGTATTAGTAGAAGCATGTGCAAGCTTCTAGATAACTTGCCAAAATGTTGTTAAGATGAAAATGTTCAACTAGTTGTTGTTCTTCACTTCTTGTTTTCATCTCTCTAGTTGGTTTGTGGTCATCCTAAAACCACCATTCCAGAGAACCTTTGAGTGATTGTTATCGCCAAGTTCGAGAGTTTTTGGTCAAATTGAACCGCCCACATAGTAGAATATTTCAACCTTCTTCTATCCTATTTCGGTTGATGGTAAGCCTAAAAAACATCCCTTTAGAGAGCATTTGTATTTAGCAGAAGCATGTGCAAGCTTATAACTAACCTTCTTAGTAAAGGATGTTCGAGATGGAAATGTTCAGCTGGTGGTAGCTATCCACTTCCTCTTATTCAGCTCTCTTCTTGGACTCATATAAACCCTTCAGATTAAGGGGGGATTTGTTGGAGTCTAATCGTCAATGTGAGGAATATTAATGTGCAAGGGAGACCAAGAGTCACCTGTGATTCCAAGAGTTACCTTGGAAGACGAATCCAAGGGACATATCAATGTATATATTGAACATTTGTTAATGGAATTAATGCGCTTTCACTCCTATCTTTCTGTCTTCTTGAGTTAAATGCTTATGTGCCCTAGCTGGAACCTTACAATTCTGTAGGCCCATAATACCATAGGAATATCCAAGTCCTAGTTGTCATGGTTTGTATTGCACATTTTAGTGAGTGCATGCTCCAAAATTTTGTTAAGTGCTTCAAGTTCGCAATTCACCCCTAGGTGGTATGGGGTACTTATTCTATGCTAAATCTAAAATTCCTCAATCATTTCTTTGATGGTATGATTTACAAAATGCGTACCTTGGTCTCTCATCAATATTTTTGGACACCCAAACCTGATGATCATATTGTCAAAAATAAATCTTGTGGTTGTCGCAAGTGTACGATATTTCAGTAGTGCTACTTTGGCCCATCTTGTTAGGTAGTCTGTCGCAGTAATGATGTATCTTGCACCTGTCCTCTTTCTTGGTGGGTTAATGGGTCCCGCAAAGTCTACTTCCCATTTGTGAAAAAGTTGTAATGTCAACTGGGGCACCAATGGCATCTCGTCTCATCGCGATGGTTTCCCTATCCTCTAACATACGTCACATCTCTTGGAGTAATCTGTTGCATCGTTATGCAATGTTTGCCACAATAATATAGCTCGAAGTATCTTTCTAGTGGTTGTACGCCCTCCATAATGCACTCTTGTGATCCCATTGTGAGTTGCAGCCAAAACTCTTTGTTTCTCATGTGGAAGGACATATCGACGAAGAATTTCATTTGGCCCCATCTTGTATAACTGTCTCGCGATCAATTGGAAGTCAACAAATATGACAAATAATTGCTTCTTCTGATTAGTGGTGAAATCTTCCGATGCTCTTCCCGTGGACAAAAACTGAACATTATTTTCATAATGGTCATCGACCATTTCGATGCGGAATAAATGCGCGTTGGGAAGACCTTCGTCGACACTGCTTGGTTCCTTGCCCGATTAAATCCTCGACATATGGTTGGGTCCTGCATTCAATAGTATAGGCTTCATGATAATTTCAAAGTCAAATTCTTGAAACAACAACAACAACCGACAGATCTTCCCCCCCAACACAATCTTGTTGACCAGGTACTTCAGTGTTGAGTGGTCAGTAAACATATTGAAGTGTCCTCCTAGTAGATAATGTCATAACTTTTGCAATGCATATACTATCACTAGGCCTTCTTGTTTGTTCGTTGTATAGTTTTTCTCCGCAGTTGAAAACTTATAGATAGCAAACGCGATAGGATGGTCGATCGACCCTTCTCCAGGCTGGGCCAATATCAACCCCCAACGTGACTAACGAAGCATCTATGTGGACATGGAATTCTTTCTTCCAGTTGGGGAAGGATAATATTGGTGCTGCAACCATCTTTTCCTTAAATATTTCGAGGCTTTTCTGACACTCACCATTCAATTCAAACTTCACATCTTTCTTCAATAGCTTCTCCATGGGTGCAGTAATCTTTGCATACCCCTTTATGAACTTTCTATAATATTCTATATGGCCCAATGTGTCTGTTAGCTTCTTTACTGTCGTAGGTGTTGGTAAGTCTACAATAATCACAATCTTGGCTGGGTCTACCAACATACCTTCCTTACAGACAATATGTCCCAACCAGATACGAAATGGTGCACAAAAGATACACTTATTTAAATTCAGAGAGATATGATGTTGTTGACATCTTTCAAGCATCATTTTGAGGCTCTCGACATGGTATTTAACTAGTCCATACACATTCCAATCATCCATATACACTGCCAAGAACTTGTGAATAAAATATTTGAAATCAACGACAACTAATCTTGAGAAAATTGCAGGGGTGTTCTTGAGACCGATTGGAATTACTGTGTACCAATAGTAGCCCCACTCTATTACAAAGGTGGTTTTGTGTCGATCTCCTTTTGAAATAATGATATGGTGATATCCTGAGAACCCATCTGTGAATGAATATACTTATTTTCCTCCAACACCTTGAAGTACTTCGTTGGTAAATGGTGTGTGGCGAATGGATCATGAAGGAATGCATCATTCAACTTCATTAAGTCGATGCAGATCCAAATTTCACTAGTCTTCTTGACCTGGATGACTATCATGATGATCCATTCTGACTCCTTGACAGGCTCAATGATCCCTACGTCTAGCATCGGCTCTATCTCAGCCTTCACTCGTTCTTTGTATATGGGATTCAATCTATACGGCCGTTACTTTACTGGTTTAGCATTAGGTTTAAAGGGGATCTTCATCTCTCCTAAGTCTCTGAAAATTCCCTTCATATTAGAAAAATTCATCGGGAACAAATATTGAAATTCATGCAGTAATTTGGTGACCTTCCCGATTGTTGTGTCTTCCCAATAGTCTCCAATACTGGCAAAATTTGGATTATTTAATGACCAAATATTTACTTTCTTAATTTTCAATGGTTGCTTGAACCTGTCGAATGGCATATCTGGTGCTTCAATATCGCGGCTTCCTTCTGAATCTGGGACATAGACAGCTCTAGGATCTTCATCATCATTAGGTCCTCCCAAAACATTGTAACATTCCATCATCATCTTTGGTGTCGCAGCCCATTGTGGTCCCATATTTTTGCAGATTACCTACAATGCGTGGTCAATTAGAGGACTCTCATTGGTGAAACTGGATGTGCGACTGAAGATAATGGTTATATCATCCCACTTGGTTGTTCCTCATCTCATCTCTACTGAGACGTACCAGCTCCGTGGTACTTCATCTAACGTGTAGATGAATGCATGAACCCATTCTTGCTTTGGTCTCCCCCCCCATATAGCCTAACATTTTACCAGATGATCCCTTGGATCCATCCTTCCATCATACTTCTTTCCTTGGTAGAATACATTTTCCCCAAATCTTACTGCTATTAATCATCGACATTGTTTCTAGTTTTTTTATTGACGACTTGTGCGCACCACACCACCTCGCTGGAGTGTCCTTTAATTCTTCATGTAATGATAGCAAGCGTTGTGGTTTTGATACTTTGCCCCTCGTATTTCGGTAGATCACATACTTCTGTTGCGACCCATCTCAGTGATTGAGTGATCCACACACACTTCCTCATTGATACCTGATGCAACTGATTTTTCCAATTTCTCTAGGGCCTCGTTAGAGTCTGATGATGTCGAACTGATACTTTGCCACCCCAATTCTCCATAGGACATGGGATTGACGTAATATTATGAGATATTATAGATATTGTCCCACCCTCCGGTGAGCTCATTTCTCATCGGTTCAACATATCTCTGTCTTTCAAGTGGATTGATTGGAGCAATGAACCTCATGTCGTAGTTCTTGAAAGACATCATTATTTTATTGAAATTGATAACTTCCTGATTTTCCATTGCTCAATCTATCCCCAATAGTGTAGGATATGGAATAGTGTTATCAATTATCTCTATGACATCAAAATCTGTATATGTTTTCAATCCTTCTACTTTGACTGGTAGATGAGGCCGTTGAACGATTGGTGTAACCTTGATCTGATTTGCTAAACAAAGTTGCACAGGGGACCATACCAGATGTAGCTTCCCATCACTTCCCATGTTTTCTTGGTTAGGATATTCACATCGGATCCTAGATCTAGAATGATGGAATCCATATCATATGCATGGATCTGGGCATTCATCCTTATCTCCCTTCCTGTTTTCTTCCTATACAATGATTGACTGCGCGATCCTATCGCGCCTCTTCCAGTCGATGCAAGAAGTGATCTATGTTTGCTAATGCTTCATGATCCTTTGCTAATGTTAGACAAATTTCTAGAAAAAAGTTTCAAAGTACTGATCTTTCCTAGTGACATTTGCGACGTTGTTGGGTCAAAAATCTATAGCATCCCATAGAGAGGTTCTTTGTGGACTACAAGTGTCGATTGATTATTATTCTTTATTAGTGCATGCCGTGCTTCCAAAAAGGTTTATTTCTCTACTTCGACATCAAGTTGTACCTATTTTTGGATAGTGGGCCAAACATTTGGTAGCCTATCTTCTCCTGTCACAGCTCCTCCTCTGGTTACCACTACAGCATTTACTAGTTGAATTCTTACCTCAGCTGAGATCTTCTGCATGTTCTGAGCTAGATTCGAGTTATGGTTTAGGTTCAGGTTCAGTTGTGGTTACGCCGCATTCTTAGTCTGACACTTTGCGATTAACTAGGAACAATATTCAATGGTGTGATTAGATGTGTTGCAATAGGTACACTAAGGGGTCGTATTTGGGAAATCCATTTGATAATGTTTGATCTGCCTACAATTATAGCATGTGATCGGTCCTCGACCTCGACCAAAGGTTTCTCTACGAACAAAAACTCCACCATGACCACCGCGATATCCTCCTCCTCGTTGTGGATTGAACTGTGACTGATTGTACTGCAACAGATTGCAGTGTGGCTGATTATACTGTGGTTGGTTATACTGTGGTTGAATATACTGCTGTTGACTATACATCGGCTAATTATATTGCAGCCGTGTTGTATATTTCTCTTCTCCCTTCATGAAGTAAGTATCAACAGTCCTTTCTTGAAGCAATTCATATGCTTGCCAATATTTCTCATCATGGACGACAGATCGAGATAAGTTACAATATAGATTAGCCGGATTTTACAGAACCTTCTGCAAATACACACATTCCTCTGAGCGATGTCCTTTTGTATGGAAAACATGGCACCAGGGCATTCCTCCTTGACTGAGCGGATTAGGCCCATGAGAGTGTAGATATTCATGGAATTCAGGACACTAATATTTATGATTCCCTTCGGACTTGCATCGACTACACCATACCTCTTCACGAACTTCCTTCCCTTTCTTAATATCTTGCAGCTGGATAGTCAATTTTTCTAGCTGCGACTGGATCTGGCTCATGCAAATCCCTGTTTCACCAATCAACGAGGCTTTGAGCTTCATTGCAATTTCCAATGCCTCCACCTGAGATAGGATCAACGACATTCGGATGTGTGGTATCAACCCTGCAATAAACCATTCCTTATGTTGTACGTCGATCATCCCAAAACTAAATTCAGCCATCAAAGTTTTGAACCTCTGTTAAAACTCCCACACCGAATCGTTAAGGAATTTCTTTATCTCCTTGAATTCCATGATGTACTACGATTCTGATTTAGGATTCTTAAACTTGTCAATCATCCCAGCTTTGATTTCTTCCAGAGTCTTCTGTTGAAGCCCTACAAGTACTTGTATGAACTTCATGTACCAATCTAGTGCATGACCTCTGAAGGTCATCTCCAATTGTCTCTTCTTGATAGCTTCATCCTGTACTTGTTTTACTATCCCCACTACTTTGCACAAGAACCAATACTACTCGGTATACTATGTCCCATTTCCTTGAAAGAGAGGAAAATTCACGTCGTCTCTTTCCATCCTCTGTTTTCTACCAGTGTTTATAGATCCAATACTATTACTGCTATTGTGGCAAGCAGGAAAACCATGCGAAGAGCTTGTGTTTCTTCCTCCAAGGTTTGGAAAAGTTCACAGGGTTCTGGGTATGTTGTAGATTTGGGTGTATCCTTCCTCAAGTTTAGGGGTATCCTGGTCATCCTCTTCGTCACTGTAAGTCCGCTTAGTCCCTTGTGTACCCTCTTCATAGTCCTCCATTCTAGTCGCACTAGGAATCTCTCTCGCTATCTCAGTCCTCCTCTTTTTCTCTAGCCAGAACCTTTCCCCACTTCTCAGGAGGCCACAATATTCCACAAATTCCATCACAATTTTGTCATAGCCCATTTCCATCTACCCAACATAATTCTATTAGACCCATATCTGCAGAGTCCCCACAGCCTCCACGCACCAAAGCTTTACTCGTCGGAGTTCATCTTCAATATTCCCTTTTCAAAAATGAGCATTTTGATCCATAAAGGTAGTGCCAATAGGTACCTTCTTTTGGGTCCTTTAAAGAATTTCCTTTCTACATCATTGTATGACCTAACTGTGTCGACAACAAACATAGTAATGTACCCTTCCGAAATGTTGTCTACGCAGATGTCGACAACCCTTGAAGCTTTATTGTTAACACAAATCAATTGATGAATTATTTCCGGGGTCCAATGCTCTGGCTTGACTCCTTGGAAATTATTCTTCTAAAAATTTAGGTTAGCCAACCATTCATACAATAGTATAGGAAAATCATAGAAAAATACCTCGTGGATATTAGTATATATGTACGTCTGCAACGAATTCTCTGTCGACCATCTAGGTTTCTGATTTTCTTCCTCCGCAAATTCTCGCGTCTTTTTATTGAACCACTCCTCGATCTCTGACTTTGTCGGATTCCACAACATGTCCTCTCTCTTTCACACTAGGGTCCCGGAAACAGAACCATTTGTTGACACCAATATGTCTACAGGGGTTCACTTCGCACAATGTCAACAAATCTTAACACAAACTCCCATATATATCAACCCGGAAAGGGTTTAGCCTTTCCAACAACACTTGCAGAGCAAGTGAGGTCTCTTCTGAGATACCTAAGGAGGCTTCAAGAACCAAGCTTCTGTAGGTATAAGAGGACATGCATACTTCACATTTAATCACAACATAACCTAGAGATCAACATAATTAGTATTCACACCATAACAATATCACCGCATACTGAAACATACTAATTATATTAACGTAGTAACACATTATCAAAACATATCCAACAGATCAGCGACACATATTAGATCTATCCATATTGTGTCAAAATACATCATACTACGGTACAACACATAAGTAACAAATCATAGAAAAAAATTCCTTCTCATTATACATCAATCTGTCTGACAAATCATGAATACAAATATGCAAAACCAATCTCAACAACTAAGGTTAAATACAAATATGTTATCCAATGCGAAAGATAGATTAAAATTCCACAGATGCGAAGATACTTTCATCCACCAAAATATCCGATCAAGATAAAGATAAGGATAAGATGCTCGAAGGCTTACAATGCTACTCCTATTTATAGGCTCACTGGCCGTTACAAACTTGGTCCACTTCACAAAGTGACCCATTAAATAACTAAATAATTAATTAATGACTCCAATTTGTTCACGTTTACTTCCGCTTTATCCACTTTGTTGCGCTCTGCGACTGGTCCTTTACCCTTGTCATTGTCCCTTTTGTCGTTGTTTGTACCAAGACTTCTATGACTTAGCCATGTGCCAACGTATTGTACACTATATATTTTACAGATGTTGGTACATTTGATGATGATGTGCCACCTCCTTCGGTTCAAGATGAGGAGGATATGGATCTAGATGCAGGTCATCCTGAGTCACCCCATTTACCTAGACATGGCCTTCGACGCATTCCATATGAGATATACCAAAAGGACGTCGCAGACAAGATGTATACGTTGTTGGCATGTCGAGGGGTTCAACCTGTATAGGTGAGGTACATTATGAGGGACCCTTTCCACACAAATTTGTAGAGGATTCTTCCTCATGATACGAGGAGCTTGATGCAGCACATTGTTTGTGCTTGTGATATTTTAGATGGTATCCATGATATAAGTTCATCATCATATGAGGGAGGAGATCCTCCGCCAGCTATTCCACCTCCTTCTCCACCAGCTACTTTACCTGGTGGTGTATCCTCCACATCCATTGCACCTCCTCCTCAGCCTCCACCTTCGACATCTCATCCACCTCCTCCTCCGGCATGTCGTCCTCCTCCACCTTCTTCATCATCTATTTCTCTATTCCTATTTGAAATTCCTCTCGATCCTACTTCATCATCTCCTCCACTCCTGCTTGACTGACCTTTCGATCCTACTCATTGACCCAAGCATCCACCAGTTCCTACTTCACTCGTTTCTATTTTAGAGATGCTCAAGGGGGTTGTACACTTTGTCTTGATGGACCTATCCCTACTACTCTCAGATCTCCTTTTATTTCTAGTATGGGTACTGGTGCCTTTGGATCCATTGGTGGAGGTTTCGATGCCTCTGGCTCTGCTGGAAGAGGTGCTAATACTACCTCTGTTTCTATTGGTGGAGGTGATGATGCTTCTAGCTCTAGTTAGAGAGATACTGATGATGCATCTAACTCTGGTCAGAAAAATACTGATGATGCCTCTGGTGGCGGAGGTGGATCAGATATGTCATAACAGTTATTGGACCAGAGATATATTATATTTGGCTTATTGTATCATTACTTTGATGTTATATATGTTAATATATATATATATACTACATTTTTCATGTTTATATTGATGTCAATATTTACTTTGATGTTTAATTATGTTGATGCTTAGTTATATGTTGATGTTGATGTATTTTATGTTTGTTAAATAATGAAAATGATTATGATGACAGCATATATGTTTATGTTTATGATGGTGCATTCATGCTTATTTTTATTATTTTTATGTTAATGATGGTACGCTGGTGTTTATTTTTATGTTTGTTAGATGGTGACAATGATACCGATGGTATGTTTATGCTAGATGGTATGTTTATGTTATATGGACGTGATAATGATAAATACGGTGTTTAAAATTATCATGCACATTTCCCCTTTGCATGTTTTTAAATGTTATGAAATATTTGAGCTATTTTCTATTGCAAAATATATATTATAACTAATTGATTAATGAAGGGGAAGACACATATTGTTACATTTCCAACTATTTCTTTATTATATTAACATTTAAGTCATCAAAATCAATTTTTATATTGAAGAGTAAATTTATATAAATTGAAGTAATTATTAATATATATTAATTAAATTAATTATATATAAATGATTGTAAATTTATATTAATTGAATTAATTATTGATGTTGTATTACTTTGTTAATGTTATTATATTTAAATGACTATTTTATTACTTCGTTAATATTATTATTATTATTATTTAATTTAATAACATTAAAATATTTTGTATTGAATAATAATTTCAAAACTATTATAGGGATTGTAATGTTGTATATCTCCTTTTTTGGCACTTGGGATTGAGATGGATCCTTCACTTTGCATGAGCTCTACATCCCTGCATGCCTCCCTAGGGTTTTGAACCACCCTTCCTGCCCCACCTCATCGCGATCACCTGCTTCTCTGGACCCACGATTCTGGTACAACCTATGGCAGACCCTCTGGGAGGGGCCGAGGGCCCCTCTGGAACGGTCCCCTTGTACTCTAACCCTACTGCCTCTATTCAAATCGGGAAGGATGGGGTACCCCTGACATACTTAGCTGCCTCAAACCCTCAGGAAACACCGTTGATATCTAAGCCGACAACTAGAATAAATACTTGCATTGCTAAAACAACAGAAAAACCTCAGCTCATACTACCCCCCGAATGCATCAATGCCCGTGCTAAAAAAATTAAAGGACCATGCCCCGGTGGGAAAATTCATAGGATTCTGGCCAACAGAGAAATCCCTCCTTGGCTGGATCATGGCCAAATGGAAACCCATGGCACACTTCAACCTACAACTTGGATCCAAGGGATTCTTCACCATCATCTTCCACCAACTCGAGGATAAAGCAAGAGTAGAAGATGGAGGCCCGTACTTCTTCAACTCTGCAAGTTTATATCTACGGCACTGGACTGAAAAATTCAATCCTGATAAAGAAGATTTCACATGGGCTCCTGTATGGATACGGATGTACTCCTTACCATAAGAATATTGGGATGAGGACACGCTCAAGGACATTAGCAACACCCTTGGAAACTATGTCAGAGCCTCAGAACAGACAAGAAACAGTAAGTACACCTCCTATGCTTGCATATGTGTTTACATCCATATATCCAAATCATTACATGATTCGATTTGCCTCAACCATGAAGACATGGAGTGGGTTTAACCCTTAGATTATGAACGTGTTCCTTTTAGATGAAGAAGATTCCATGAACATGGCCATCTGTACCGTGATTGTCATCTTAACAACAATAATACCCAGGAAAACAATAAAGATGATGAAGGATTCCATAGATTTGGTAAAAAAGGAAGGCACCATCGCAAGATGACCATAGGAGATTAGAAGTCCCCTGAAGAAAAGAAACCCACAGACCCAACTACTAGCAACAACTTTGCCATCCTGGAAGAACAACCGGAAGACCCCACAGCAAAGGATCCACAATACTAAGATCCAATTCTCAACCAAATGAATATAGATACGATCCAGATTGTTAACAATGATATACAAGACATCCCTACTGGTAATCCCTCAAACATCGAAGAACCTGTTATAGAGGAGAAAATGACACAAATGAAAGAGCCAAAGTAGAAGGCACACATGAAGGGACCTAAAAATCAAATGGATGAAGAGATGATTGAATTGGATTTTGGTGAGCTCAACATCCTTGGGATGGAAGATGCATGCATCAGAAAATCCTACAATTCCATCCCACCCAAACAGATCCAGCTCCTGAAAGAAGTCCTGAGTAAAGTCAAGCATCTCAAGCTAGGGGTACAGAATCTTCCCCAAAAAGAAAAGCTAAAAATGCAAAGAAACACCAAGAAGCGAGGAAAGAAAACAGATCTTCATAGGATCAGTCAGCTGGGAACTAAACTTGTAGAGTCGGGGCAATACGCCCAGCTTACAGATTTCTTCCCTTCTACCATACAAGGTTCTCAATGCAGCTAATCTCCTGGAATGTAAGAGGGCTCAACGGACCCACCAAGAACTGAATGCTGAAACGCAAAATTATGAAAGATTCGCCCTCTGTTATTTTCCTTCAAGAAACCAAAAGTTATTCTGAGAAACTACAATCCCTCCTATCCAAACTCTGGAAGGGATTCCAAGTCATAGAAACTGATGCCATTGGCGCTTCAGGGGGAATAACAATTTCCTGGAACCCCTTCATTCTTGACCTTAATGATCTTGCAGCCATCACTCACACCCTTTATGCCTCTTTTTGACATATTGGGCACTCGCCTCTCTGGCCATCTCTTAAATGTCTACGGGATGCAATCCCCTCAAGCTAAAATTAAGCTCCTTGACTCCATCTCCTAGGTCTCCTCGTAACATCTTGATTCCATTATCATCATTAGTGGGGACTTCAACATGATCACTTCGCTTTGAGAAAGAAAAGGAGGTCGTCGTTTTCTCACCCCTGAAGACACTCTTTTCAAATACTGCATCAATGATTGTGAGTTCATTAATCCTGAGCCCCGTGAAGGCTTCCTCACTTGGAACAATCACAAGGGAGGAACACAGCAAATAGCCTTGCATCTTGACCACTTTTTGGTCTTTGAAAAAGCCATGGACATGGGGGGGCTCCTCACCACGGTAGTACTACCCTCCGCGGGCTCAGATCACTGACTGATTTCTCTTAATCGGCAGCACTCGGGTAACGAAAAATTCTGACCCTTTCACTTTGAAATTTGTTGGCTAACCCATCCCTCTTTCAGGACACCATCCACAACTGGTGGCTCAATATGAAGATGGGGGATCACTAAAAAATGGCCATTTTCCACAAAAAACTCAAAATGCTTAGATCCCTGCTACGAATTTGGAACAATACCTTTGGAAAAACATTCTCAGGAAAAAGCGAGCTTGAGAAAAACTTGGAAAGTATTCAAAAGGACATCTTGGGACAAGGACATTCTGAAGAGCTCAAACTTAAGGAGAAAGAGACCCATAAACAACTGGACATACGATGTGAGCAAGAAGAAATTATATGGAGGTAGAAATTCATGATCAAATGGCTCAAGGAAGGGGAGAGGAAAACCACCTTCTTCCCTCGAAGTACCGTTCAGCACATGATTCACAATAGAATAAACACCTTAAAGAGGGCTGATGGAATGGAAATCCGCGACCAAGAAGATATTGAACAGGAACTAGTCTCCCACTTTAAGGATTTGCTCACTGAAGAGGATGCTGATAGATCCCAAGCCATTAACAGGGTCACTAGCCACAACCCTTCCATCCTCACTGCTGAACACAACGTTATCCTAATGAAGGAAGTCTTCATGGAAGAACTGGAAGCAGCTGTCAATCAGATCGAGGAAGGGAAAGCTCCTAGAACTGATGGCTTTACCACCAACTTCTTTCATTACTGATGGGACTTCCTCAAACATGAGATCTTAGAGTTGGTGGAAGAATCCAGATCCAATCAGTGGGTCCTTCTTGCTCTTAATGCCACTTTTCTTACCCTCATCCCCAAAGACATCGGCACCACATCCCCTAGTAAATTCAGACCCGTCTCTCTTTGCAATGTCGTCTACAAATTACTCACAAAAGTAGTGGCCAATCAACATAAATTTCTCCTTCCTCTTCTAATTTCTCCTGAGCAGACTGGATATGTGGAAGGACGCCAAATCCTAGACGACATCATTCTTGCTCATGAAATGATCCATTCTTTGAAAATGACCAAAAATCCTGGAATGCTGGTCAATCTTGATCTCTCCAAAGCCTTTGACAAGCTAAGATGACAGTTCATTGAAAAAATGTTGCTGGCCTTTGGGTTCTGCCAATAATGGACCAACTGGGTCATCTCCCTCACCTCCACTACCTTCTTTTCCATCCTCATCAATGGGTACCCCTCCAACTTCTTCTCTCCCTCCAGAGGCATCCATCAAGGGGACCCCCTCTCCCCCTTCCTTTTCATACTCATGGCGGAAGGACTGGGAATAATGCTAAAAGATGAGCTCTCAACCGACACTCTCCGAGGTATTTCCTTACATAACAACCCTCCCACAGCTTATCATCAATTTGTGGATAATAATATTCTCTTTGGGCATCCTTCTGTAAAAGAGGCGTCTACTCTAAAGCACATTCTGCAAACCTACCATGAAGCTTCTGTCACCACTGTAAACCTCAAAAAATCCTAGATCTTTTTCTTTCACACTGACCCCATCACCGAAAGAAATATTTCCCGCATCCTGGGTTATTCCTTCGCCTCCCTCCCCTCCAAGTACCTAGGTGCCCCTCTATTTGATTCTTCCATCAAGCACTCCTCTTGGAGAGAACTCCTTGACAAACTTGAACTTTGTGCTCCTCAAATCTATCCTCCAATCCATGCCTCTTTACCTCTTCTTAGTCCTTGCTGCCCCCAAGTGGGCCTTAAATTAATGAGAAAATTCCAAAAGTCCTTTCTTTGGGGAGGTAGTCACAACAACCCCAAGTGGGCCCTTATAAAATGGGACAACCTTTTTATTCCTAAAATACAGGGTGGTCTTGGAATCAGGGATCCAGAAATCAACAATCAATTCTTCTCAGCAAAAATATGGTGGAAATGGATTACAGATGCTACCTCCCCATGGAGCCTTCTCTGGAATAGTAAATATGCTCCCACCTGGCCACTCAGCTACGAATCCTCCTCAACCAAGATCCCCCAGGATCTCTAATCTGGCGATCAGCCAACAGTCAAAGCGCTCTCATACAACAACATAGTTTTTGGGAAGTCAGGAATGGCCAGTAGACTAAGTTTTGGTTTGATTCTTGGCAGCAATTACCCAGCCTCCATACTCTCAACCTCCCTATGGAACTCCAAGATCACTACAATCACAACTAGATTTTGACTATCAAAGACTATTGGGTTCCCTCAGAAACCAACAAAGTGCATCTTTGGAAACCTACCAGACTATGGAATCCCCTCGCCATTGATAACATCATTGCTCATCTCTGGAAGGATCTTCAAAACAGACAAATCCATCTCAGCAATGATCCGGACATTCTCAGATGGGGTTATCTTCTGGATGGCACCTTTACCACTAAAGAAGCCTAATCCATCATCACTGAAACACAGGATGAGAAACCCAATCCTATTTGGAAAAAGATCTGGGTGTCTCACCTTTGGCCCAAAGTCTCCTCCTTCCTTTGGATCCTTTCCCACCGATGCATCCTCACATGGGATAACATCCAAAAAATGGGCATCTATGGTCCCTCTCGATGTCCAATGTGCGAAGCCCATCCTGAAACCATTAATCATCTGCTCATCTCCTACAAAGTTGACAATGAAATCTGGAATAAGGTGGCGCACCTTTGCAGACGCACCAACAGAATCAGAGAGGATATAGTCCTAACCATCTCCAACTGGGACAAATCTCCCCTTCACAACACCTTGGTTAGTCGACTTCGAGAGCTTATTCCAAGTTTAGTGGTCTGGAACATCTAGAAAGAAAGAAATAGAAGGATATTCGACTCTAAGAAAATGCAACTCCTAGAAATTTGGGCCACTCTTGCCTCCAACCTACAGGAAACTCTCTCTTTGAAGAACTGGAGTTCTACTCATCTCCCCTTGCTCCCTGTGGAAAAAATCATTTAAAAGGATTGGGCTCTCCTCATGACTCACCCCCCTCAACCTCTCAGTATCACCCCTACAAACTCTCCTAGCCCGGAGCACTAGAGCAAACCTCCCCCTGGATTCTTCATGCTAAACTTCGACGACGCCTCCAAAGGGAACCCTGGAGCCACGTGCTATGGTGGAGCTCTCCAAGATGACATTGGTAGCATCAAGCTCATCTTCATGGGGACTATTGGCTATGATACTAACAATGCTATGGAACTCACTGGTCTTCTGGAGGGCTTGAAATGTGCTCATAGACATGGTTTACTTCCCCTCATCATTCAAGGAGATTCCCAGATCATCTTATTGCTAGCCAACAAATTGTAAAATAGAGTTAGAGCTGAAAATCTCTCAAAACGTTGGAGACTAGCTCAACGCCTTCAAGACTCGGCAATAATCATCAATCAATCTAGATCCATCTCCTTTCATCATGTTATTAGGAAAGCCAATGTGCTTGCTGACTATCTTGCAAATGAAGGAGCTAACTGCAACACTGCTTACCTTAAAGACTCTCCCACTTCCTCAACCTCCAGGATTGTGATTTCTTAGTGTCAAAATTTAGCAGATTCAGATCTTGTTTCCCCGGATGCGGGTGGTGGTGATCAAGCCAGGAACGAGGAGCATGTCACGGGGCTTAGGAGTGGCATGACACCTGGGCAGCTGTAAGACAGGAAACCAGCTGGGAATGATGTTAGGTCTCCTCCCGAAATGAGGTCCAGACCCCTGCGTCATTAAATCCCCTGCTTCTCGTCCTGTCCACTAGCCTGGAATTCACACCCACTCCCCCCATGGCACCCAAACATGTGAAATCCTGCTATCCCTTCACCTACTCTAGGACTTGGCCCTCTATCATGACCTTGCTCATTCCCCATGGAATTGTTGTTCCGCTGCTTCTGGAAGGCCTGATTCACAATTCATTGTCGCCTAGCCTCTGCTTCACCCCTGTCATTCTTCTGCTAGAACTCCTACTTGCTGGCAAGACCATGGGGAAGCCGAGAGGAACACGAGGGAGGAAGAAAGCTGATGCCCAAGCTGAAGGGAAAACATGTAATGACTACTGTTCTGAGATTTCTATCCTTGTTTTCCTACTAGTGGAAAACTAGGAATCCCGTATAGAAGCTAATATCCTCACCATGGGCAGCCAGGCTCAGCAATGGGACCCGTATTGTCTTATGAAGAATATGCTCGGGTATATTATGGAGGATATGGTGGCCAACTGGGCGACAATGAAGCATTCCACGCAAATATTAAGCGCCACTCTACCCAACATGGATGCCACCCTGCAAAGTCTAGAGAGCACACTCTACTGGGAAGCATATGCTCCAACCCGCAACCTGCGACGTGATTTCAGGCTTGAGAGTAGCGCCCAGGCCCAGGTATCTAGAAATATGATGGTGAGTGGCCATTTTCCAAGCACTCCGACAGGTCCTGGCACTGTCCATTCCTTCGCCCAGACTCCGAATTTTATGAGAAGTAAGGAGTTGTTGCAGACCACCTTCCCCATTCCTTCAACCTTGGGGCTGATTATGGAGAAGCACACCCGTAGTGAACAGGACAATTCTAGCTTGGATTTCAGGAAAACTGCCCCCTTAGCAGTCAAGCAGCCTGGAAGAAACTCCAGGAAATCCAAGAAGTTCACTCAGCCAGCCATGAAGGTCTCTCAGCCATCTGGGCTGATCGAACAACCACTTGTGAAGAATTCTCTACCGCAACCACCTGTTGAGAACTCTCTGTAGCAGCTAGAGGACGAGGATGACTATGCTTGCTACAAATGCCCGATCCTCGAAGAGACACCCTCTAACACTAAGGCACCTGCTACACACTGATAAGGAGTTTCTCCTTTTGCTTTTTTCCTTTATGCTTATGCTTCGCAGCTACTTTGGTTTTTTGGTTATTTTCATGGATACACAGTCGCATTCGGGCTATCCAGTTTCCCCATCTCTGGGCAGGGATTTTTTGTATAACTTGACACAACTGGACCTCTCTGATCTACATGGTTGGCTTAGACCAACACAGTATGTACTTTCTACTGTATTTTTATTTTTAGCTTAATATAATTCTGTAGCATTACAACAAAAAAAAAAATTTCACAACTATTCAAGATTTAGGATATCAAATATTCATGTATGAGTTTGTCAATGAATATATCTAATTTCTAAAATAGTATAGTTTCGTATTAGTTATATAAATTAGATTAACATAGAATTATGTTATTATGAATTTACATTAATAAAATCTAAATCAATGATTATATATTGATACATATATGAAATATTTCTAGTAAAATATACAACCATGGCTTTAATTTACAAATCAAAACTACGTACTTATTTACACACCATAAAATATGGTGAATAAATATTAAGCATGTATACATCTTTGTTAATTGCTTCATCTAAATCATTATTGTCTCAACCAATTCTAAATCATACCTTCACCTTCATCCTTAAAGCCATTTTCCTCTCTTATTGACATTCAAAAAACATTTTGAAACATTATAATAAAAGTGTCAAAAATTAATGCAATTATAACTCTTGGTATTATTTTTAACAAAAACATCATGAAATACAAACATTCAAATATTGATGGAGAAATTAGAGAGCACCATAAATTTTGTTGTAAATCATAAATTAAGTCATTGTAGAGCTCAACACTAGTAAAAAAATTGTTGAATTTTCAATCTCCATCAAGCTTACAAAAGTGCCATTTTCTATGTTGGAGTTAACATTATAAATACAATAAAAAACAAAAACATATTACATTATAACAAAAATCAGTATAATTGAAACATATAATAAAAAATATTACATTCTAAGAGAAATGTCATAAATTAATGCAATTATAATTCTTAACATTATTTATACAAAAACATCACAAAATACAAGCATTGAAATATGAATATAGAAATTTGAGACCACCTTCAAGTCAAGAAGAATATGTTAGCCTTTAAATTCACAAAAATAAAATCGAATCATGTAAGTTGTTTTCATGGTGTATTTATATGTATACACAAAGCATAATATGAGTAATTTGGAAAATGACATATAATCATTCCATACAATCATAAATTACTTCATATACATTAAACCATATATATTTTGCATCATATTGGTTGTTAGTTACCATCCGAAATTGTCTAAACACTACATCCAATAATCAACTTTCCATTTCCACTGTCATAAAATGAAAAATAAACAATATAATTAGACAATCAAAGATAACAGTAACAAAATGATATCTCAATATTTAAATGATGGAATAAAACATGTGCATATCACTCTCCATTGCCATCACACTCATTATCTTCCTTGGTTGGTATGATAGCAATGTTGTTCTCAAAAACATGTTTATATCTAGGGTCATGTCATAATATGAACCACCAATATCTATCCATCACATCCGAGTAAAAGAAAATTTTGTTGCAATGTTTTCGGAAAACATAAGGCTCCTTACTTTCATCCCACATCTTTCTAGAGTTGATACATATCAACCCACTATCACAATATTCCTTTACATTATTCTTGTTGAACGTGTCCCATCATCTGCACCGAAAATTAACACATTGGAAATATGAGAAGTCCACTTCAATTATCTCTTGTATATTTTTGACATAACCCAACATCCCTCCTATCAGATTTTGATCTCGGTGGATAGCACAACTAGATTGGTCAAACTCGACTTCCACTCCACAATCTTGTGTAACACGCCCATCATCAGCATCCTCATTGCAAAAATGATGTCCATAAGCCCACATAGATGGGAACAAATGAACCTATAATAAAAGTGAACAAATGATGATTTCATATGTCTAATAACCCAACCATTAATATATTAAACAAAGATGTTATAATTCAAAGTTGCATTATAAAGTTAGAAATGTACATAAATATTTTATTACCAAGTTGTTGCACCCGATCCCAATGTTTAGCGTATCTTGCTCTTTAGGAGGGTAACAACCGAATGCACCATATTTCTCTCTAACTTGGTTTGAAACCCAACTGTTGGGACATATCATTAGCATATCTTCTTTTAAATGATCTAGAAAAGGCATGCTTCTACTGTGTAACTACCTGAATTCTTTTTTGTCAATGTTGCATTTCCTCTTCTTGTTTTCATACAATGTGACCCACGGTTGTGTTGCCTCCGCGTTGTAAAGAATGAATTTATTGATTGCATCAATTTCAAAATTTGTTGTTGTATTATCGAAACAAAACCACATTCAGTACGTATGGGATCAAATATATCAGACTTGAAGTTTTTTGTGAATAGTTACTATGTGGAAATTTGAAGATCGAAATATAAGTGACTTACTCTTTATCATGTGCCTTTTTCCATTCATTTCTAGTACCTCCTCTTCCCTTTTCTCCTCTTCACATTCATCATCCAAAATAACTATGCCTGGTGTGTATTCTATTTTCTTGATGTACTCATTGGCATAATAGAACGACTCATATACTATGTACTGCTCTACCATAGACCCCTCGGGTTTTTCCCTTTATTGAACAAATCCCTTCACTTTTTTCATGAACCTCTCCAAGAGGAACATCCAATGACATGATACCACCTCCACTAGTTCAACAACATCAACTAGTATAATTAGAAGATGAGCCTACAAGTCCATGAAACTCTATGACAATTCCTTCTCAAACATACAAACAATCTCACTATCTCTTGACGCCACTATGGAATGCTAGTGATGTAAATATCCTTTGATGTGATCCATCATACAAATGCATATAGTTTAGATATGGAACACCGAAGGTCATCGAGAAAGTCGTGGTTCACACACCCACGCATGAAAAACAGATAATGACACTACAAAGTAGACACAAAAAATGAATTGCATTTTAATTTGTGTGGTAAAAATATAAATAAAAAGTAAAAACAATTTTTTGAAATTATACGCACCCTTAGTAGGTTGAGATGGTCATGTGATTTCAAAACCTGACAACTCTTCATCTGCAGTGAAGCAACGTCACAGAGTAGATCCATAAAAAGAAGGATCCTTCACACCCAATATAATTTCTTTTTCCAAATTAAGACCATCTTTCCTCAAAATCCATGGGATATCCCCTTTTTTAAATGAAAAAGAGGGTCCAACCTCTCCTCTATTTTCTTGTCTTGGCCAATGCTTGTTTTTTAGTATTTGAAGAAATAAGATCTTTCCTGACAACCAACTTGTCACTTTTTTTGGATGATATGTGATGCCAAAAAGAACATGGAACATTTTTTTATATATACATGGGATATAGTAAGTGGGAAATCTTAATATGCTCCTAATATGGGAGCTCATAAAATATCGATTTCCTTTTCATCCACTAGGGAATTTTCTCAACATAGGTGTTGAAGAATTTAGGATCATCAATCACAGGTTACACATTTGAATTGAACATCTTTGCGTATTCTTTCTCTTTCTCTCTGTCATATGCCATAAGCCAGTCAACCAATGTCATTATTTCATGCCTTTGGGTTCTCTCTCATTTACCATTGAAAGCACAACTTTCTCTTCTATAAGAGCGGTTTTCTGGGAGGAATACCATAGAGAAGTAATACAGTGTCTTTCATAGGTATTTAGACCACGTAGCCTTCATGGAAGGTCCACAAAATTTACATCCATAATAACCTTTTATTACAAGACCTGTGATGTTATAGTAAAGAGAGCATGTTATTGTTGAAGATCAAGACAGTCGCACCAAATTAAATATGCAACAAATTATTGAATATAAACAAATCAAAGAACATATTTTCCTGAGAAAAATCCTAACGCAAGATAATCACGTCTAGTGTACACACATATGCCATATAACCTAAAACTCCTCTCTGATGGGATGGGTCTCAACACATCATATACATGTATCCCTTCCCATAATTCCATGAATTCATCGATCAATGGTTGTAGGTAAACATCCATATTCTTCCCTTGTCTTTTACTAGGGACTACAATAGCCAACATAATATGTTCATTCTTCATGGAAAACCATGGGGGGATATTGTTATTGATCACTACTACAGGACAAACAATATAGATGTTGTTTGGTTAGAAATATGGTTTGATGGCATCAATGACTATGCGCAATCGTGGGTTTCATACTTCATCATTGAATTTATCGGGACATGTATCCTCTATATGATTCATGGCGATTAAATCTATTGGGATTCACATAATTCATTTCACACTTCGTTTTGATGCATGCCATCCCTATAGTATAGCTAATTATTTGCAACGAAAGAGCCTTTGAATCCTTGGGATTATAGGCATGTGCCTCAATATTTTATGAGGACCATGTGATTTAGCCTTCTTCTTCGATTCTTTGTACCTTCCATGCCCACATTTTGGACATATATCTTTGTATGCATATTTGCTTCTATATAGAAAACAATCATTGGTACACGCATGATATGATATGTACTCTACACCCAAGATTTTCAACATTTGATTTTCCTCTTCGTAGTTGTCGGGCAAGACATTATCATTCAAAAGTACCCTATATTTGAATCACCTATAGTTAGTGGGAAATACAAATGTACAATTTAATTTAACGTTCATAAAATTGACCATTTTCAAAGATTGTGTCACAAGATTCCTCAAAATATAATGTATTTGATGGTTAGTTACCTCAACATTGCTGAGAAACATGCATCTGACATGCCATACTTTGCTTTCAAGTTGTACAGTAACATCGTTGTCCCCAACTGTGTAGACTTTGACCAACTAGGTCCAAAGAGAGGTGTGGTGGAAGCAGATTTAAGGATTTCGAAGAAGGATTCAGTAATATGAGCATCATCCCCTACCTCATTGTTTTAGAATCTATGTAACAACATTGCATCCATATAACTCCTTTGTTGTAATAACTCATCCATACCAATCTCTACTTCATTACCTCCATTGCCAAAATGTAAATAACTACTATTACTATAGGCATTCCTAATTGGAGAGGATGGATGTAATGGAAATTGAATAGGTGGTTGATTCAACCATGCTTGGTATGATTCCTCTCCAAGTTGCACTCTTTTTTCATCATTCTTCTGATTTGACATTGTACTGGGGTGAAATGGAAGATGTTAGAAAGGTCGCTCATCATCCGAATCCTGATTTCAAGAATATTGAACATTACATCAATGTTGTCAGTAAGAAGAATGCAATTGGTTTGATTTAACATTATATAAAATAATTATTACAGAAGCACGAGAATCACTTCCAATAGAAAATGTTAAGCTGCAAATAATTTATAAAGCAAACGTTCAGATTGAGTGATAAATTAACATCGGTTCCACATTAAATATAAAAAATTAAAATTGAGCAACACATTTTCAAATTGAATTTATAAATTAAATTAACAATTTATAAAACATAATTTCGAACTAAGCAATACAATAAAATGAATCCATTGAAAATTAACAAATACAATTAATCATTTTTTTTTTGTCTTATGAACCAAGGGAACATCTAAAGGTAATCCCAATGCAAGGCATCTCTGATGAGAGGTTGGTGGTCTACAAAAGTTATATTTTATTAACAACTCGTCACCAGGAGACAAACTGCGTATTGCATGTACAAGAACAAATCTAGATGTTGTCCTTTTCATAAAGAAATCCTGGTCATTGAAGTGTTCCTCAAATGAACAATTTGTAGAAAATAAAGAGAACCTAGAACTATTTTTGAACCCTGCAATGCTCCCATGAGTGCATGGATGACCATCTATATACAATAGGTTCCTCCTGTTAAAGTTTATAGAAACATAACCATTCATGCACATACTATACATGGAAATGTTGTGCTTGTATTTAATAATATTCATGTAATAAGACCGATGATAGATAGTATCACAAAATGGCATAAGTGCTACTAACTGTTTGGGAGGAATGAGTACATGTTAAAGGATAAACAACCCAATATTTGCATAATCTATATGGTAATCATAAAATGATTACCACAAAAGTATAATTCGGTTCCAATATCAGGAACGGGTAGAGAAGACGGCCAAGTGCCATACAAAGCATGGTTGTAAGAAGTTTGATATTTACTTTGCATATTCACAGGAAGGGAGAAATCATCGCTACCCTCCAACAATTGGATGGACCTCGTTGTGTACTTGGTCAATTTTACTCTCAAATCATGCAAATTTTTTGATATTCTAGTAGATATGGGTTGGTTGGAATTCATATCATACTTTGGATCACTAGAAATTTCAGTTGACTGAACATAAGCAGAGGGGTTCATAAATTTAGGATGAGACATAGTTCTTTTGGCTTCCAAAATTTTCAAAAATGAGCATAGGGAAGTGTTCTTGTGTGTCTTTTCTATATCACCTGTTGGATTTTTTTTACTGCAGCATGGGTTATTGGACCATCGACATTGGGTAATATATCATTGGTGTAATGGGTGAGTGTGACACGTCGAGGTTTGTCCTTAAACCCTTGAAACTTTTAACAACCACAAATTACTGGGGTGTCATAAAAGAGTTCCAGCTCATGATGAATTACCATCGATGAACCAGGATGTCGGCTTGAAGATGACATGCTACAATTGGTGGGGTAAAATGACTTCCCATGTTCATCCATGAATTACTTGCGGTATCTTTCTCCTGATAAGACCTTACAATGTTTTGAAACTAGTGGAATGTCTTGTGCATCTGAACTCGAACCTGAATCAAGATTCTGCAATAAAGAATAAATTGATATTTAGATTCGCATGGATATGTAATGGATAAATTGATGTTATTCCACTTAGACAACCACTAAATATTCTATCCAAATCCTAACATATGGGGGGGTCAATTTTGATGTATTAATTGCCAATATATTTTGATACTATTTAATTTTTGTAACTAAGAGCATGTGTTAGGTTTGCAAGGTGGGCGCATGAGATCTAGTGGATCTAGTGAGTTGTCAACCCAAATGAGAAAATCAAGAAAAATACACAAATCCACAAAAAGATAGAAAGCAACACAAAATCAACTAGATCAGAAAAGAAAAAAGCAGGTAGGAAAGAAAGGAAAGTCTATAAAGCAGAAAGAATAAGAAAAGAAGGAAATAACACAAGAAAATTAGAGAAAATATAGGAAAAGTAGGATGTTGCCATAAGCAGGAAAAGAAATCCAAAACGAAAAGGCAACAAAGTAGGGATAAAGTAGGCAAAAGCTTAGGTGCTAAAAAAATTCAAGGAGGGCGCATGATTAATGAAGGAGACCACATTCAATGAATCTAGATGGAAGATTAACTTATAAAATAAGATGAGTGCACCACTCTTACATCTTTTTCAAGTATTGATATTTGTCTTATGAGTTTTGTTTCTCAAAGGCTTTGGAGATGTGCCCCTAGGCAACTTTGGGAGATGTGTCCCATAGTAAACTTATTCCAGTCATCATCATAGTTTCATTGCATCCATTAGATCTCGAGTTGTAGTTCTGATTCATCCATCATAATGAATAACTCAAGCCTCCAAAGTTGATGCCAAGGCTAGTACAAGTTTGAGGTGAAATTCATGATGAGATCCATCCAGAGAAGTGAGCTATCAAAGTGATTGTGCCCTTGTGAGTTGTATTAGATGTTATTCATCCATCCATGAGAAGGAAATATTTTCTTCTTCTGTATATGGCTCTGATCCAATGGTTCTATCTTTTTTTTCTTACTTCCATTGAAGATTCCTACTCGTATTTGTAAAAATAATTGAAGATTGTGATCTATCTATAAGTTTGGATCATAAATATTTTCAAATGATCCTATATCATTCTAATAGATATTAATTCCTTTGAATCATCTGTATTTGAGTTCATATATCAATCCTGAGAAGGAATCTGAGGACTACTAAAGTTGTTTGTAACTTTCATTTTCAAGGCTTACTCTCTGTGCATAGGAAATTGCCTATTATTTTACAGTAATTGTCATAAAATGCATTATGTGAGATCATTTGATTCAAGTTGTATCCAGGAAGCACGAGGGAGACAACCATTCGACTGAATGAGTCAGCTCTGTTATGGCGGAAGCTATAAGAATAAGCAGAATGAGCAAAGCAATATTACACTACAAAGATAAACACAATATGTGCAGACAATATGCAGGAATGCGAACTGTTCTTCTCTATTAGATTGTGAGGAACCTGCAACAATTAATTAATGAAAATACATGAGATAGCAGTAATAAAAAAACTCAGAATCACTTTATTGATCGCAGGCCACTTCGAGGGGGAAACCTCCTTTGAGCAAGCTCAATAGAAATAACTGCACGGTACCTTCATTGGCCTCAACACACACTTATATACTAATTCTATTCCCAATACTATGGGTCAATACCATGGGACACATAATACTACGAGATGACTTACAAAGCATATGCGTCCAATACTATGGGTTAATACCATGGGCTAATACAAACTATGGATCAACAAATATTACAGGACGACTTACAAAGCATACGCGTCCAACAACAATATACTAACAAATTAAAGAGAAGGGTTGAAACGTGTTCCAAACATCCCCTCTCCCTTAGAAAAAGATTTGTCCTCAAATCTTTAGATGTGGAAATTGATGCAGAATCTGAAGGAGTGGTTCCCCTGTAGCATCCTCAGGTTACATTTCGTGCCACTGAATTAATGCCTCTGTGATAAAGTGAGAGAGAAGATGTTTCCTTTTGAGTTTCAAGGAGGATTTCTTGGAAGGCTGTAGACAAAGAAGAACCATATCAACTGCATGAAAATGGTGCTCAGAACAGTGTTGATCGACATGTTGTTTCAGTTGAATTCTTTCCATGTGAAGATTGTCCTACAGAATGAGAAGAATCTGATCGTGGTTTCGAAGAACCGAGTCAATTTTCTAAACTGGGAAACTGCTGAGGGTATATGGAAGAGAAAATAGTGGTGCCTGTCCATAGACCACTTCATATGGTGTCATTTTAGATGTGGTATTGTACCACCAGAGTGCTTCAAGGAAATCCATAGAAATAGCTGTCCAAATCTGTGTAGGGATGAGCAAGGGTTCGAGCAGTCCCAAAAAGAGTGTCGTTTCACCCTTGTTGACCTAGAAAGTATCACAAACAACCACCATCTGTTGAATTGTCATTTTTAGTCCCTGCCAAAAGAAGTTACATTGTTCCCAATCATATTTTTTGAGGAACCTAGAATGACCTGCCGATGGAGAAGCATGGATTTCATAGAAGGGATAGCCCTATTGATCAGATTGCAACCAATGTGGAACAAGCAGAGAAATAGATGTAAGAGAAACTGGGTCATCAAGTGTGCGAGAAGGAGCATCAGCCACTATATTTTCCTTACCCTTCTTGTAAGTGATCGCATAGGTAGAACTCATGAGTTGGATAAGCCATTTCAGGTGTGCTGGGGAGGAGACCCGTTGTTCCAAGAAATTTTCCAGACTCTGGAGATCAGTCTTGATGTAGAAATAATTCCCTAATACGGATGGATGCCACTTCTATACTGCAGGAAAAATAGCCATCATTTCCTTCTGAGATGTAGATGCGGCTAAATTCTTACTGGAAAGGTCTCTTGAAGGCGGCAAGCCCACTGGTTCAACAAAGACACTTGCATATCTATCCAAGGAATTAGTAGAGACCGTTGATGGGTGCATCTGAATGGAATGGAGCAGAGCGATGACACCATGTGAATCCTTCTTAAGGATCTTTTCCAGGTGATGTGAACTGATGATGTGACGAGACCTTTGTTGTAAGCATGAAAATTTGTGTTGTTTCCCATTGACTAAAAACTGCATCCAAAGTTCAGCAAAATCCCATAAAATGGGGCCAAGAGTGTGTAACCATTGAACACCCAAAACCACATCACATCCACATAAGGACAAGGAAAACATGTCAGAGCGCAGGTTATAATATTCCAGAGAGATACACACATTGTGACACTTCCCCTTGCAAGGTAAGGTGCCCCCATTGGCAACCATGACTTCAAATTTGGAGCAAGGATGGACAAAACAATCAGCTTGTTTGGAAATCCGAGGGTCAATGAAGTTATGAGTGCTAAGAAAATCAATGAGTATGGTAAGAGGGAGCTTCTTGAAGTAACCCCTGAACCGCATTGTTTGTGGGGTGGTGACGCTGGTTACAACATGGAGAGAGATCTCTGGTGGGTTGTCCTGAGATGGGGGTTCAACAGGTGGGTGCTGAATGTCGTCCTGATCATCTATTGTATCTAGATATTCTTCATTAAGTTCAAAGGCAGGCGGAGAATACACATCCAAGAGATATAGCTTTTACTCAACACATCTATGTCCCTGAGTGAATTTCTCATCACAATTATAACAAAGCCCTTTTTCTCGGCATACCTGCATCTCTGGTTCAGACATATGCTTGATAGGAGTTGGTCGAGGAGCTAGCATGATGGGAGGTCATTGGAAACCCATATTTCTGAAGGAAACAAAGGTGGGTTTGAAGCGTTGTTGGCCTGCGATCTTGTCTGATTCCAACTTAGCCAACCCTAGGACTTCCATCATTGTGCTGGGATAGAACATTTTGACTCTGAGCGGATTTCATCCTTGAGACCACTGATAAAACAACTCCTATAGAATTCATCAGATAATCCTTCTGTGTGATTGGCCAATTTCTGAAATTCTGGCTGATACTCTCTCACCGTTCCAATTTTGCGAAGTTTAGTGAGTTCTCTTGTGAAATCATCAAAAGCACTAGGACCAAATTGCTGTCAAAGCAGTTGGCAAAAAATTGTTTAGTTTGGGTCATGATGAGCTTTGATGTACCAACGGTACCATTGAAGGGCTTCCGACTCCAAATGAAAGGATGCAAGTAAAAGTTTTTGGACATCAAAATTATTATGTAGACTGAAATATTGTTCTGCCCGGTATATCCATCCAGTTGGATCAGTACCATTGAAGCGAGGAAAATCAAGCTTCGGCCCACGAAAATTGATGGAAGAAGAGAACCCAATGGCTGCAAAAGATCCTAGCTGTCGGTTATTGTTCATGGCTGAATGCTGAAGATGGAGGCTGAGGATTTTTTCATCCAGATCCTAGTGTTTGGTTTGGATGGCTACAAGTGCTTCCTCCATGGTTTTTTCTCCTGCGCGGGTGACAACCATAACCAGGAGTTTTTTTTTTTTTGGAGGGGGCATATAAACAAAAAAAGAAATTGTTTTAGTAAAGGAAAATATGGATTTGGGGAAAAAATTTGATGGGTAATTTGGGTTTGACTAGGTTTTGGACACTTTCGAAGGGTCAGGGAAGCAGAAAAGGGGGATTTTAGAAGCGAGGTGAAAGAATGGGAAAATTGGATGGAGAGGGACAAAGAAGTAGAAATATGAAATGAACATTGTGGTAAAATTTGAAGGCAATTGGGTGAAAATCGAAGAAGTTATGGAAAACCCTAAAATAGACAAATGTGGAATTTATGGCATTGGGAAGTGGAATTTGGGATAAGGTCCTCAGGAATGAAATATGCAGAATGGGATTCAAAGGGTGTTAGTGAAGTTTCAAGGGAAATGGAGTTAAAACAAGGGAGATATGGTGGAAAAATAAAATTTTTAACTTTTTTTTGTTCAGAAATGGATTTGCAACGACGCGGAAGGGATTGGAAATAGATGGATCTATAACATCACAGACATGATAGGAAACAGATGGATATGCAATGGCGCAGAAGTGATCGGCAATAGAAAGATCTACAATGGCGCGGAAGTGACCAGAAACAATTTTGGGCAGACGAAATCTGCGATTTATCAGCTGAAAATAGATATGGACCCCAGGTATGCTCGGCTTGCTAACAGTTCAGGGAATACACTTGAACACCAATGTTGTCTGATGGCTTACATATTGGGGTAGTACCCCTCACTCCACGGATCAGGTAAAACTGATAATCGCTGTACCACAAATGACAGCTCTTGGTTTCCCTCATGGGTGGGAACTAGTCAATCGGGTAGGGGTCGTTGACCTTTTCATTGGCAAGTCCTCTCAATGGTATAGCTACTTTGGGGTTCCTATGGTAATCCTCACAATGTGTTTTAGGGATTATTCCCAAGTACTTCCCACAGTTAAGTGGATAGGGATTATTCCCAGATCCGAACCTGCAACATATGCGAAAAAATGTTTTGGCAGAAATTCCACCCAATGAGCCCAATAAAGTGCTATGATACCAGATGTGAGGAACCTGCAACAATTAATTAATGAAAATACACGAGATAGTAGTAATAACAGAACTCATAATCACTTTATTGATCGTAGGCCACTTTGAGGGGGAAGCCTCCTTTGAGCAAGCTCAATACAAATAACTTCACGGTACCTTCATTGGCCTCAACACACACTTATATACTAAGTCTATGCCCAATACTATGGGTCAATACCATAGGACATATAATACTATGGGACAAATTACAAAGCATATGCATCCAATACTATGGGTGAATACCATGGGCTAATACAAACTATGGATCAACAAATACTATGGGATGACTTACAAAGCATATGCGTCCAACAACAATATACTAACAAAGTAAAGAGAAGGGTTGACCCGGGTTCCTAACATAGTTGTAAACAAGTAAAATCATGTATGTTACAATATTATACATGCTTATATAGATTTCTGAGACGCTTGGGTTCATGCCTGTTATGTTCAGTTACAAAGAAGAAGTTAGAACAGTTCAACAGTTCAATCGTTATAGTTGACTGTAAGACAGAGAGAGAGTTTGTCGAAGTTCAATAGTCACTGTTCGCATGTCGACAATTATTGTCGATGTTGTGAACTATGAGGTTGCTAAACATGTCAAAGGTGTGAATGTGTCAAGGTGTTTCGAAGTTGAGACTCGTCAGAGTTGTGTCAAATTTTGAACCTGTCAGAGCTAACCTATCGGACTGGAAACTTGTCGAATCAAACTCGTGTCGAAGTTGAAACTTGTGAAAGTTGTATCAATGTTGATGACTTTCCAACTGCGATGTGGATCAGACCTCCTTCCTTCAGAAACAATGGACCCCAATGTTTGCTCGTGAAGGTGAGGAAACTTGTCAGTCAATTCGATATCAGAGTACCACTTTCCTTGAGATAGTATCTGGCTAGCCTTTGCAACCTGAAACAAGGGAATTGTGTTCGTCCTTGTATGGCATACTCGTCGTCTCACAATGGTGTTTCAAGGAAGAGGCTCCTGAACATCTGGATGGATGTCTTTCGGTTCTGTTGTCTGCAAGTTGTTCTATTCCAATAAGGGTGCATGGTATGGTCGAATTAAATCCACATTGAATACTGGATGAAGACCCAAGCATGTAGGAATGCCAAGCTGGAAAGCATTCTTGCCAATCTGTTGAAGAATACTGTATGGACCATATCGCAAAGGTTTCAACTTCTTGAATGGGCCTGTGAAGAGCTCCTTCTTGAGATGTAACCAGACCTTATCCCCAATTTGGAATGAATGAAGAATACGATCCTTGTCATGTCAGGCCTTAGCTTTCTTGCTTTCTCTATGCAACATTTCCTGTGTTTGCTTATGGATGTCGCATATCTGATCTCTTAACTTGATTGCTTTATCAACTTCTCGCTGGCTGTAGTCGGTGTTGCTCCGTTGTATCGAGGAGTTGATCAAGTCAATAGGCGCTCAGGGCTAAAATCCATAACAGATCTCAAATGGACTCTTTCCTGTAGGGTTGTATTGAGCACGATTATAGCTGTGTTGGATGTATGGAAGACTTTCATCCCATGTGCATCGATGTTGGTGATTGTACATGTGAGGCAGTTGTACTACCAAGCGATTCACAACTTCCGTATGCCCATCAGTCTGAGGATGGAAGGCTGTCGACAATGAGAGTGATGTGTCTAGCGATTTTCAGAGCGTCTTCCAAAAGATGCTGATGAATCTGGCATTTCGGTCAGAAATAATGGTTGTGGGCAAACCAAAGTGTTTCCAAACATGTGTAAAGAAGAGATGAGCAGTTTGCTGGGCTATCGTGGTATTCTTACATGGTATGAGAATGGCCATCTTGGAAAATCAGTCGACTACTACTAATATCGCGTCATGCTGATGTTTGGTAGTAGGATAACCTGTCAAGTAGTCCATATAAATACATTCCCATGGTCAACTAGGAACTGGTAGATGTGTATACAATCCCTGTCATTAATTAGGTGGATTAGCAATGGCACAAACCACACATGATCGAATGTACTTGTTGACGTTAGATTTAAGTGTAGGACAAAAGAAATAATTCTGTAGAATAGCAAGTGTCTTTGCTACTCCAAAGTGTCCTGCAGTCTTGCTGTAGTGTGTGTCCCAAATGAGCTGCTATCGGTGCTCACCGGTTGGTACACAAAGCTGTTCAAGCTTGTATAGAAAGGTGTCTCTTAGGAAATGGTTAGAGTCTGAGGTCAATGACTTGTTAGTCTGTAACTATTGGTAGACTGCTGAGAAGTCACTGTCGTCCTCATACAACTATGGCCAAGTGGTCGTGTCGTATCCTTGCATAATCATCATTGCCAGAAGGAGAGTAATGGCTGGTCGACTGAGGAAATCAGAGGCAATGTTAGCTTTACCTTTCCAATAATTAATCACCAAATGGAATTATTGTAGGTAACTAATACACTTGAATTGTCGGTTTGTCTGCAACTTTGATTGTGTCGGAGCGAATTGTAGAGGCTTATGATCAGTGAGAATGACCGTTTCCTTGCCAAGGATGTAATGAATCCATTGCTTGATAGCTTGCACAATGGCGTATAGTTCTTTTTCATACGCCGAGTATCTTCTAACTATGTCATTAAAAGTATCAGAAGGAAAAGCTACTGGGTCACTAGATAGAGTGATCACTGCGCCTGAGGCATAGTCCGATGCATCCATCTCAATCTAAAAGGGCTAATGCAAATCAGGTAACACAAGTACTGGTGCAGTGCAAAGCTTGTGTTTGAGCTGTTCAAAAGCTGCTTGTTGTGTTGATGTCCACTGGAAGACAGTTTTCCCGTTTCCCTTCGTCAACTGATTCAGAGGCCAGGCTATGTGACTGAAGCTGAGTATGAATTGTCGATAGAAATTCCCCAACCAAGAAAAATTCTTAGATCTTGAATGCTTCTAGGAATGGGCCAATCTTTGAGGATCTGTACTTTTTCTGGGTCGACGTGAATGCGTGAAAAATCAATCACATACCCCAAATATTTGATGCTGGTCATTGCAAAAGAGCACTTGTCCATATTTAGATAAATCCGATGTTGCTGGAGAGTGTCGAGGACTTGTCGAAGATGTCTGACATGTTCTTCCCATGATCGACTGAAAATCAATTTATTGTTGAGGTAGAAAATAACCCATTTTTCGATGAAAGGTTGAAGAAGGTTATCCATATGTCACATGAAGGTCATAGGTGCATTGGTTAAGCCGAAAGGCATGCCTAACCATTCAAACAATCCTTCCTTGGTTTTGAAAGAATTTTTCCACACATCTGAGGGATCGATTGGAATCTGATGGTATCTTGACTTGAGGTCAAGCTTAGTAAATAATTTAACACCTTTTAGACAGTCGATGAGGTCATCTATCCGTTGCATAGGGTATCGATTCTTCACATATATTTTTTTGAGAGCTCTAGAGTCGATGCACATGCACCAAGTCCTGTCTTTCTTTGGAACTAGGACGACTGGACTTCCATAAGGAGAGGATCTGGGTCGGATATGACCTTTGTCGATTAATTCTTGGATCTGTCTATGAATATCTTCATTTTAGAAAATGGATCTTCTGTAAATAGATGCGTTAGGAAAAGAAGAACCAGGAACAAGTTCAATGGATTGGTTTACCTAACAATGTTGAGGTACTCCATTTGGAGCTTGAAATAGGTTCTGGTACTCATCGAGGATATGATCGACTTGATACTTCTATCGAGAGCTGCATTGGTCGGTGACTCGACTCGTTCCTGCAATCTTCTTAGAATGTTGTGGCTTGCTCATGATTAATGTGAACTTCTAAGCATGATTGATGAGATTCTTTGTCTGTTTGGAAGATATTAGTGCAACTGTCGGTGTAGGTTGAAACTCTGGTATGTTGAACCATCGATTTCGGATTCTGACAATCACCTTCTACAGTCGTGACTAATAAATTCCATGTCTATCTCAGAGGTAAGGTTTCCCAAACAGGGCGTGGGCTACGGAGAGTGGTTCCACATCGCAGAGTACTTCATCTTAAAAAGGCTTTATGAAGTAGGAAATCTTGCATTTTCGAGTGATCCAAAGTTCTTATCCATCCTTCATCCAACCAATGTCGTTAGGATGAGGATGTGGAGTGGTAACAAGACCTAGTTTCTTCACGAGATCTTCACAAACGAAGTTCTCCTTGTTATCGTTGTCCACAATCAGATGCAATGGGTTTCTCTGGACCCATATCCATGTATGGAACAGGCGCTCTCGTTCCTCTTCGTCGACGATAGTTGAGGCTACTGGATTGGTCGTGGTCAAAAGGGTCATTACGTTTGGATCAGATTCTTCCACCATCTTGTCAAACCCGTCAGAGGTCAACACTTTTTCCTAAAATGTCTTCCGAGATTTGCATTCAGACGTATCATGCCGATATGAGTGGTGGTAATCGCACCATTTTCCGATCAATGGTTGTTTTCTACGTTCCCTCTTGTGAAAAGGATTCTTACCATGGTCTAGCGTTGGTGGTATTGGCTGAGAATATTTCGACTTGTTGAAGTTAGCTGGTGCCTTCTTGTCGGGTGGTCGTCCTGATGTTGGATTTGTCACGAAGCGTTCTTTCCCTTTGTGCTTGATTTCCAGTTTGTTGGCGTAGTGGAATGCATCCGCAAGTGTAGTGATAGTTAGAAATTCCATCTCCTAGTGGATGTACTAAGACAATCCATTGATGTACTTTAGAATAAACAATTTGTCTTCTTCTTGGACGCCAGGTCTAGCCATGAGTCGATAGAAATCATTGGTGTAAGTTTGTACTGATTGGTCTTTCCATTACCTTAGCTGCTGCCACTTCTTATACTATTGCTTGAGGTATTTGGGAGGGTAAAATTCATTCTGTATGTGTTCAATAAATTTATCCCATGTGTCGATGGGGTCTCCTCTTTTCTCCATCTTTGTCGAGAGGTTCTCCCACCAGCAGTGCACAGATGTTGACATACTTAAGGATGTAATGGTGATTTTTTTAGCTTCGGAGAGTTGATTTACAGCGTAATAGGATTCCAATTGTTGCATCCAATTCTCAATGGATTTCGCGTCTATATTACCTTCAAGATTCTATATGTCCAAATTCATTTGCACTTTGAAGGGGCTGATTTTATCCGAGTGAATTATTGTCGAAGATCCTCCGGATGTTGAAGCAAATCGCATGAGTATCTCGTTGAACTGGGTGAAAATTTTAGTTTGTTGTCGAGCTAGAGCTTGCTCAATAAGATGTGCTATCTCATTGGCTGCATTTCTATCATCCATTTATTCTGTCATTTCTGGAAGTAGCGTCTTCTTGGATTGATGTGATTGCGAGCGATTTTGAACTGACATAAGTTAGGTAACTTCGAGAGAAGTGTATACACAGAACTTAAGCAAGAAACTGAATGCTCTGATTTGAGTTTGCTCTGATACCGATGATTCGGGTCATGTTTAGGAAGCACGAGGGGACAACAGTTAGACTGAATGAGTCATATATTTTATGGCGGAAGCTATAAGAATAAGAAGAATGAGCAAAGCAAGATTACACTACACAGATAAACACGATATGCACAGACAATATGCAGGAATGCGAACTGTTCTTCTCTATTAGTTGTAAACAGGTAAAATCATGTATGTTACAATATTTTACATGCTTATATAGATTTCTAAGATGCTTGGGTTCTTTCCCGTTATGTTCAGCTACAAAGAAGAATTTAGAACAGTTCAACTGTTATAGTCGATTGGAAGACAGAGAGACGGTCCCGTGAAGTTCGACAGTCATTGGTCGCATGTCGACGCTGCTTGTCGATGTCAAAAATTGTGAGGTTGTTGAACATGTCGAAGGAGAGAATGTGTCGAGGTGTGTCAAAGTCAAGACTCCTCATATGTGTGTCAAACCTGTTGGAGATAACCTGTTGGACTGGAAACTTGTCGAGTCGAAGTCGAAACTTGTCGAAGTTGTATCAATGTCGATGACTTTCCAACTGCGATGCGGATCATCATTTGTCTTTTTGTAAGTTTATACAAGTACATAAGACCCTGATAAACCTATCCACATCCTTAAGACTTAAATTTGTTACCCTTAGAGAGTGTTTGGAAAATTCTGAAGGAAAACTAGTCAACCAGTCCTAGGTAGTGCAGTTTCTTATTTGGCCTTCAAAACCTGTCATTTTTATTCTAAACCTTGGTATTGATGATGTATAAGGGTGGGTACATTCATTATAGTCTACCATAGATTTTATTACTTTCAGTAAGCAACATAAGCCTTGGGTTTCCATAGAATTCCCATGGACAATTGCCTTGTATTCTTGGGTTTAGCCCAAGGAGTCTACCCGGGAGTGAAGTATCGATAAAAGTGTCACTGTCAAAGTATTGGCCTATTTTTCATCCTACTTGCAGCCCTATAAGGTCATAAACATCATCTTAGGATAATTTAGGAAGATTTTAAGGTTGTTTATTTTTTTTTGTTTGAATCCTAGCCAAATTAGCTAGTTTTTGTCCAAGCTATCTACTAAACTGTTTAATTTTTGCAAATTTTTGGACTTAATGTGCCTTTGATAATATTTGGTACATTACAGGATAAGAAACATAAATACAAATAAGTAGTCAAAATATAAATAAAAACTGAACTTACTGGGGATGGAAAGGGAGAACTCATCAAACTTTGAACAAGATGGAACGAGCTGGAATCTGAAGAAGTGGCCATTTGATACTACAAAATTTTCTTCTTGCATTTGATCCATATCAACAATCAATATACATCTCTACAGTCCTAAAATAGTTTCAAGAAATATATCACAATCTAACTTCCAATATAGTTTGGAAACCATTTGTAAGAATAAGGTGAGATTAAGCAACATATATATACTATGAAATACTGTAATTGGCGTGGTTAAATAATAAAAGAACGTTTGGGATGAATATATATTTTAAGTGGACAAATAAAACCAGAGGATTTTCAAATTAAACCGATGTGTCTATTCATATATAAATGCATCGATGTGCTCACATATACAAAACGTACCAGTGCACAACAACTATAAACGCACAGTGAAAGAACATCTGCAAAAGTCCCCGTAGTGGAAAATATCCGCTACATTTGGTAGTGGATATTTCTACATGAATTTTACAACATAATTCATTTCGGTATGTTTCATACACATAAGAATAGCGGGGCATCTCAATTATACACACACTACCACATGAGTTTTTAAATTGTTGTTCGACCAATGCATTTTACTTAAGGACACACCGATGCGACTTGACAACATGCGCACCAAAAATGCCAAAAATCAAAATTTAAAAAAATCGCAAACTCTTTTTTCCCTAAATTAAAAAAAGGATGGAAATATTAAGTTCAAAAAGTAATTCTAAATAGTGTTTAAAATAAAAAAACCTACACATTAATTCATTCTTTTTCCAAAATTTCAGGGGAGAATTTTGGAAGAGAGACTTACGTGGAAGGATTTTGGAGCAACTGGAAGGATTTCCGAGGGTATAAATTTGTTAGGTATGGTGAATCAAACAAAACCCTGCATAATAGAAATTTCAAGTATGTAAGTATTACTATTGATATTATTATCTTATTTACAGTTTAACTAGATTTAGAAAAAAAAAACTTCATACTAACCTTCAATGTTGCAACCCTTATTTTCTCGCTGCTTCTTTTCGTTTTATGTGGCTTCAAAATTTTACATTAGGGTTTAAATCCCTCAACACACCGGTGTGGTCATGAACATAACACACCAGATATGACTTGCATCGCATCATTTTTTTATTTTATAACAACACAATATTTAATTTTCGTATCTCAGTTCTCTATTCGCATTGTGCCTTATTTATTTTAACGCACCAGTGCATTTTTATTCAAGCGCATTGGGGTGTTTCACATATTTAAGCACATCGATATCATATTTATTCATTTTTTATATTTTTTTTTGTCATATTTTGAAGGTCTGTAATTTGTTTGTATAATATATTGATAGCTTATGTATTTAATGGAACAGGTTGTTTATTGATATAAAATGCATGATATGAGTTCAATGAACAACAACTTTAATCAACATGATGGGAGCACATCCAGAATTATGAAGAAGGCAAGTGTTTTTAATTAATTTTTGTATTTAAATTAATTTGTTTGAATTATTTGTAAATTTAACTAATATGTATTAGTTAATGTGTGACATGTAGAGCCAAAAAAGAGGAATCTCGATAATATTCTTTTCAAACTAAGTCCAGAAGAGCGTAAAACATTGATGGAAAAGTTGTAGAGGGATGAATTGGGTGAATAAAAAATAAGTCAATATGAATTATTTCTTCAAATTTGAGTAATAATGTACTTAATAATATTCACTAATATGTTTCAAATAACATGATTCACATATGTTGAATGTTATGTAGGGATGGACAACAATAGCAATCAATGTCATCATACGATTTTTCTTTTTATGGAAGATGCAAATGATATTTAATTAGCCCTTAGCTCATATGGAGTGATGCTGGAAGTTAATAGAAGGGGAAAATAATTTTATAATACTATGAGGGATTTAGTGGAAAGAACATCCATACATACTTTTCACTTACAATATAGAAACCAATTAAATGATTTGAAGAATCATGTCATATGTAAACTACAAGAGGTGTTCCCAGAGAAATGGTCAATGAGACCTGTCAAGCTTTCAATGGAAAAAACATACAAAAACAAAAATTAATCATTCAAAAAGTAATATTCCTAAACATGTTTATGTAGAATATGTATCTATAACTATTACAAAGCATCCTTCATTCAATAATTTTAATTCTGCTATATTTATTTTTCATATCAACGGAAAAATAGTTTAATGTCATTTTACATTTTCAGGAAGATTATGAGAATCCCAAAGGATGAACGAGGTGATATGAAAAATGTTCCAGTAGGGATGCCCAAAAACATGTACAAGGAGATGGTAAAGGAAATTTACATAATTGCATTGCAAAAAGAGCCATCTCAATAGAAATGTGCTTCAAATGTGTGAAATCATTGTTTTTTAAGTTTATGTTATACATATCATTAATTAATTCAACAGTAAATATCAATTTCCATATGTTTTGTTGAAAAAAAGGAAACAAAATGGAACCTTGTCAACACACAAGACATGACGGCAAGGAAAAAATGGGTTGATAGCAAAGTTTGAGTATTTGTGATTTCATTGTAAGAAATTAAGATTTCGTGGTGGTTGTGATTTAATATGTATATTTTATTTTTTTCGTTTGCACTGGCAATCCTTGGATGTCTTCAAACATGTGTTAACATACAAAGAGGAGCCATTACAAAAATTGTTTGACATTGGGTTAACCAAGGGTTGTGAGTATATGTCGGTGTATCAAAAATTAATTGTGGATTTGGTAAGTCTCTATGTTGTTTTACTTCTCTCATTTTATAATTAATAAAACAACATAAATCCTTTATATTAAATCTATGATTTGTGATGGGCGATAGCACTTGCTGGAAACAAAGTATGGAGTGGAGCCAATAGAAGACGTGTTGATAAAAGGTATGATATTTGGTTTTGAGAGAATGTGTATCATTCATGAGTCAATTATTTCTATGGTATGTCACTTTTCAATTTACATTCATGTATACTATCTATTTATTTTTCATTATTCCCACTAGCAATATAGATACACTTAGTACACTTTATTTTTATTTTTGTATATGGAAGTTGAAGAAGAGGAAAAAAATCGACCCAATCAACAAAAAATTCGGCAAATAACCCAATTGATGAAAGTGGCTTGAGCACAGATAACAGTTCCAGCGAAGAATGATGCTCCATATTTAATTTTGATGTTAATGCAAGTTGTTGTAGATTGTTGTATATTTTGAAATAATTGTTTGTGGAAATCAGAAATTTTGTATAATAATGTACTGGACATAGTGTCCCAATTGAAAACAAACGAGTTACCCATAAGTGTAACAATAATTACATGCATGTTGACATTTTGATTATTGTTTCCTCTATGTTGTCGTATTTTGTATGACAAAGGCACTCTTATTGATACATAATAAAATAATTTTTTTTATTCTATTGCATTCTTCAATATTATTGTCAAATATTACATGTTAGTTGGTACGTTGGTAATTAAATGTATGGATGATTAAATATGATAATAGATTCTTGCATCTATGTTATAAGAAATTAATCCAAACAAACACAACAATTAAAATTGAAATAAATTTTACTATAAACAAATATTTCAGTTTCACATGAATAATGGAATTAAAAAAATAAAATATATATATATATATATATATATATATATATATATGACTGAAATTTAGTATCCATTGTTCAAAGAATCATATGTGGTGCTTTTAATAATATATGTCACACCAGTGAGCCTATACTAACATTATGCACCAATGCGTATATACGAATATTACGCACCGGTGCATATATACAACATTACGCACTGGTGCATTTTTTCTCTGAATCGCACTAGTTCATGTAGATGGCTTATGTGCACCGAGAATGATCAAATCTTATTCCCACCGGTTTTTTTGTTTTTAAGTCAGATGGTGCATTTGATGTGTTAAAATGCATTGGGTCATTTTGATAGTTTGTAAGCACTGATGCATTTAAATATTAAATGCACCGGTGCACTATGATAAATGGACAACATTGGTAAAATTAAAAAAATTAAAAAATGCAGAGTGGGTATTATTTAAAATATCGCACCGGTGTGTTTATGTTGTAAACAAGCACCGGTGCGTATATTCTATACGCAAGCACCGATTTGGCGTTGAAATACGATGTTTTCCGGTGCTTGTTCTGTTTGAGTGCACCAGTGCAGATATTTTAATCATACGTCACCAGTGTGTCCTATTAACACATGCACCCAGGCACATAATTTCGATTAAGCGGACCAATGAACAAACATCTGCTAAAACCTCCGACTGCCGAGTATTTTTTAGTTATAAAATATATTCATTGTGACCTCCGTAAAAACATTCGCTACCAATGGAGGAGGTCATAGTAGAGTTTTTTTTACAATTGTTTTTCCAATCTTGAACATTAAAAACCTCCACTATAGGGCCTTTTCCTTTTAGTTCCAAATACTCTTGTAACTTCATCATTCAAATATGTATTTACCTGTATCTGAACTCGATGGTAAGGCTTATGCAAAATATTCACTTTTAAATGCCATTTCTAAGAGTTGATATGGCCATAATGAATTGTTTACTTTTTATCCTTCTTCTTTTGACATATTTCCATTAGATGATTTGTATTCCCACAATGAAGAATAGGATGGAGATTAAACCAATTTATCTCTATATGGTGAATTCAATGTCAGCTCTGGAATTCATTGCAAATTTTATCAATATTTTTATCATCAACTATATCATCAAAATTTTTTAAAATTTGAATCCTACCCCTTCAAATTTTCGGTAAGAAATCTAACACTCTCAAACTAAATTGGTTGGAGTATTTTGGAATATGAAAGTTGATCTCTTTTGCATATCCTAAGACACATTGATTCCTGGTATCATGAAATTATTCCCAAGGTGTGACAATTATTTTCGAAAGATCATTATGTTCTTGTCGATTTTCTTCCATACATTCATGAATGTCTTATTTTGTAACTTTGGAAAAAAATTCAAGTTCACATTCATTTATATTGATTTTGGTATAATTCTATGTTTCTTCTTGTGACTCATTTTTTTTTTCATAATAGAAATAGGTAGGAGTTATATTATAGAGGGGTTTTGGAAATCCCAAACAACCTGATATTGCAGAAGGTTTCAAAATTTAATCCAAATTTCTCTATTGATGTAACACAACATATATATTTCTTGAAATAACATAAAACAAAAACATGGCTCAATGCCTTCATGCAAAACTTGAAACTATACTAACTATTCGAGTAACCATAAAAAGTTAAAAATATCAACAAGAGATTAACCAAATTCATGCCTTAAATGGGATTCCTCCATGGACATGCCATCCCATTCCAAACCATGGTCTCATGGAAGGTTCAAATGCTTTGCCAATTCCACAACTGTCTATTGCACTATTTCTTCCTCACCATATTTATCTTTTACTAAACCAATGGAGACAATTCGATGACCAACAATGTATTGAAAACCTTGAGCAAACCCCAAGATAATATTTTAGTGCATTTTTTAGTCACTTTTAATCTTGCCATATTTCAGATTTTGTTCTTTCAAATTTGCTTCCAACTCTTCTTTGTTATTCTATTGTTTTTTCCATATGTATACTGAGATACTCACTTGCTTCCCTCATCCATTCTAATTGATTGATCATTATTCTCATATTTTTTTTAATATCAATATTTCCTTCTCCCCCATTTAAGTTGGTATTGGAAGAGTGATACATACTAGTGAACTAAATGGAAAACCCAGTACCCTTCCGTGTACCATAGGATAATTGAAAACAAGAGATAAACTAAAGGTTTCTTAAATACCCCTAAAGAAAGGGTATATTCAACCTCATGGATGACAAAACCATTCCACTATGAAGACCCAAAATGCCTCTATGACTCTAATGGAACCATGGAACAAGAATCTAGGTCAAAATAAATTTCAACCCCAATAAAATATACCAATTGAACTTACCTATTTCACTGGGACTATTGTCTCCACAAGGGAACACCACCAGAACATGAACATATAATCCCTCCCAAACTTGACCATCACTAGAGATGGATTCCACTAACAGAGTTCCTGAAACATAAATGATGACAATTCTATGAATAGAAATGATTACACATCCATCAAATTAGACATGTTGTAGTTTGAATAATAAAGAGAAAGGCAATGCAAGGAACATAGGAAATTATTTTTTCCTCAGTCAAATTGAGATGTTTGATAAGACTTGTGAGGAATTCATGTTTCTCACTATGAAAAGTTTTTAGCTTGATTCCTAAGCATTGCTTGAAAGTGATAATATGGGTTAATTCCTTAACACAGTTGATCATAATTGAATTAGGGGAGCTATTACCTCTTAGGGGGTCCCCATTTTGATGAGGCCGCCTTCTCCAAGTAAATGGATTCATTTTCCTTTCTATCTAGTAATTCATTGTTATTTTTTTGAACATGAAAAATAGTCAACATCATTCAAAACTTCTACATTCCCAAATATTCATGGAAAGGTTCTAAAGAGAAGAGTTCCCTCCTCGAGATTCCTTTACCTAGCTTGACCAATGACAACAAAGGAATAACCTAAAATCATGGCATTCTTCACATTGTTTACCTGAAATAGGGTTGTTCCAAGGAAGAAAGCCTATATTTATTCTTGGTTGTTCATAGTTGTTTCTAGTCCAATGAGAATATGAATTCTATATTTTATTTGGGCTTATGAGAACCCCCTTGCACCTACCACTCCTTACGCATGTGACTCATATTCAATAAATATTTCCTTCATTAATTCACTATTAAAGAATGATTCCATATCATGATTCATAACGAGTTAAGGAATCATCATTCATTTCTTTTGTTGCATATGCATCAAACAATTGCATTAGTTCATTTGTGTCACAAGTAGCATCGACCATTGCATTTTTTTCTTTATGTTCTCGGATTACATTCTTAGCATTTCCTTCTCTTTTCACATATCTTTTGTTTTAGTGATTCTATTAATTTATCCTTCATATCCATTTTCTTATGAATATGAACAACCCATTATTTTAAATAATGAAAGGAGTCCTATACTTCTTTAATTTCTCGATTAACATTTTTCAAAAAATTTCCTTCCTTCCCTATTTTAGATTTGAATTTGTGCCGAACTCACTTATAGTTTTTTTCTTCACACTGACTTTCTCTTCCTACAACAACCTTGGTGGGTAATACTAATCATACACACATAAGTGTTATTCCTTTTGAATATTATTATAATGTAATACCTCATTCAATTTAAGTTAATTCCTTCTGTTACATCAAGTTCTCGATTAAAAATTCAAGAAATTCTTATATGCCTTGTAATTTTCAACTTAATGCAAATGTCACTGAATTGTTTCCAAATTTAGAAAACACTATAAATTTGAGAGAGATTCAATATTTATAACTATTGCATGCACCATTGGTATTTATCTACATAACGAGGGTATGATTATTTGGATATGAGAGCTAGAATTTCTTACTAAATTAAATATTAACTCGTGAAATATTATACATAAGACACCGTCATGCATCTACAATAAATCCATCCAATATCGTGCTTAAAAGAAAGTGTTCCTTAGATTCCCTTATTCTAATTTTGAGATAGATCTTGGAAACCAGGACCAAAATAAGTTTAATTGTATCCCTCACCTATATTTTTTTCTCATAAAAATAGGTAGTTTCTCAGCTTTCCTCTTTCAAACTTTTCAATGTTTGAAAATATATCCAATCTCCTTTTAAATACTAAAATTTCTAATCACCATGACTATTAGCTCAAAAAGAGCCATTTAATTGTTTTTTACAATAGCCCAATGAGTGATCTCTTTAATAAAAAAATAATGGAACCAATATCACTTTCACACGTGTTTTTTAGATAAGCAACTAATGAAGATTTAGCAAGACATTTGAAATTATGTCATGAAAGCATCCATGTGTAGCTCCGAAGTTTTTCATTTTTTTGTTTTGTTGTCTAGGTCCTTAGTTGCTCCTTTTCACTTAAAATATATTTTCCTTTTTCTATGGTGGATGAGTCAAATGAACCCACAATGCCATCCACATGTGTTCCAGGTTTGGGTTTACAAGAATCAGTGTTTGACCTTGGTGCATCAAGAATGATTTCATAGAGAATCCTAGACTGAGCATAAATCAAATCTAACTGTTGGGTTCTTAAAATGGCCTCCTCTTCTGAGCTAACCGCGGAGGTCGATACATCTTTAGAGATGTAAGGTAGTAGTGATTTCAAAAACCACTCCGGTAGGAATTCTGGGGGAATATCAACTTTAATGAGCCTCTTCCTTCTTCTCCACTCCCGAATATGATCATATATGTGAGTGGATTTATTCTTCCTAAATGTAGACAAAAGATCTATGCCGGCATCATACCGAACGTGAAGTTGGATGTGGTTCAGAAATACTATCGCTAAATCATAAATGTTATGATAAGCCGTGGCAAGTAAATCAATGTACCATTTAATCGTGACACTATTTAAGGTTCTTTGGAAGAGTCTCAACCGAATCGAGTCACCGTTCAATGAATTAGAATAACACCATAAAGGAAATGTGGTAACTTGGTCCCCTGGATATTCACCAGTTTTTCCTTCAAACTTAGGAATGTCTAAAGGAGTTTTGGTTGGGACCGGAGGCCAGGTGGGAGCATGACGCACAGGGTCATTTATCAGCTTTGTAAGATCTAGAAAATTCAATGTTTCCAGAAAGGGTAAGAGAGGCCTAGTTGATGGCATATAAGTTCAAGAATCTAGTAAGGAAAACTACTTGAACCATAACTATCATAAGGATGGTTGGGGTTTCCCCCAGCCATCAGTTGTGAGCTCCATTCGTAATCCAGTGGATTTCTTCCTTGACATACACTCCATTGCGGTTGAGTATAGGTGCCTCCAAAAGAAGTTGTAGCATAAGAATTACTTCCTCCTCCACCAAAAAGTGCAAAAAGAGTGTTACCTACAAGTATGTTGGAAGTTTGAGAATTTGAAGATTTCCAATTATAACCTGTAAAGGGTTTGAACTCAGAAACTGCGAAATGGAGGGGATAGGCTATTAAATCTAGCCTAAATTCACAAGAAAGATCACTGCAAGAAACACAATCACAAGATAGACAAATATTTACCCTGGGAAACCCTCATGGGGTAGAAAACCCAACAAAGCTTTCCTCAATATAGATAATCAACCAATACAAAGATGTAGTCCTCAACAAGAGCTCCTTCTCCTATGCAGATATCTCTCTCTCCTATGTGCGAATCACAAGTGAGTGTATGAATGAGATAAGTGAGGAACACACCTCCTCTAGTTATACTCAACTCCTAACTGACTTTTCACCCTAACAAGGCCGACCTCTCCTAAGAGAGTCTAATAACCCCTAAACAACTAACTTAGAGCCGACCTCACATGGGAGATCTAATAACCCTAGTTACCACACTCTCTCAGAGGAATAAAAATCTACGGATATACAATAGGGTCTCTACGGAGGAATGGAACATCTCCGGAATAATAAAGTATAAATATAATATTCTTAGAAGTTACAATATTTCAACACTCCCCCTTAACGAGAAGGATATTATAACAACATTTGCAAGAGCAAGGAGTCATCAACTACATGACACATGATACATCTATAAATCATTGGAAGCTTTCTTCATACATCATCAGTAACTCAACCAGTTACTGGAACATCTTCAAGATCTTCAATACTGGAACATCAACATCTTTAGTACTGAGTCTTCATCTTCTGCAGCACCCGATCAACTACATCATCATCATCATCTGGATCACTCGATCAACAACCTCATCATCCGGATCTACCGATCAATAGCATCATCTGGATCACTCGATCAACAGCCTCATCATCTGGATCGCCCAATAAACATCATCATCTGGATCTCTTGATCAACGGCCTCATCCTCTGGATCTCCTGATCAACATCATCATCTGGATCTCTTAATCAACAGCCTCATCATCTAGATCTCCCGATCAACATCACCATATGGATCTCTTGATCAACAACCTCATCACCTGGATCTCCCGATCAACATCATCATCTGGATCTCTTGATCAACAACCTCATTGTCTAGATCTCCCGATCAACATCATCATCTGCATCTCTTGATCAACAGCCTCATTGTCTAGATCTATCGATCAACATTATCATTTGGATCTCTCGATCAACAGCCTCATCATCTGGATCTACCGATCAACATCATCATCTGGAACTCTTGATCAATAGCCTCATCATCTAGATCTACCGATCAACAACATCATCTGGATCTCTCGATCAATAGCCTCATCATCTGGATCTACCGATCAATAGCATCATAGCAGCATACCCTGCAACACACATGATCCAATTATGGGATGATCAATCCCTCTCACTTTAGGACATAAGTCCAAGCATGATAAAATCCTAACACGTACATTTTGACCCAACCATTTAGGGATGATGCAATCCCATCACGTACATTTTGAACCAAACGTTCAGGGGCAATGCAGTCTTGTCACGTACATTTTGAACCAAATGTTCAGGGACGATGCAGTCCTATCAAGTACATTTTGAACCAAGCGTTTAGGGACGATGGAGTCCTATCATGTACATTTTGAACCAAACATTCAGGGATGATGCAGTCTTGTCACGTACATTTTGAACCACGTTCAGGGAGGATGTAGTCCTGTCACGTAGATTTTGAAACAAATGTTCAAGGATGATGCAGTCCTGTCACATACATTTTGAACCAAGCGTTCAGGGATGATGCAATCCTGTCACGTACATTTTGAACCAAACGTTTAGGGACAATGCAGTTCTGTAACGTACATTTTGAACTAAGCATTCAGGGATAATGCAGTCTTGTCATGTACATTTTGAGCCAAACATTTAGGGACGATGCAGTCCTGTCACGTACATTTTGAACCAAGCATTCAGGGACAGTGCAGTCCTGTCACGTACATTTTGAACCAAACATTCAAGGACAATGCAGTCCTGTCACGTACATTTTGAACCAAGCGTTCAAGGACGATGCAGTCCTCTCACGTACATTTTGAGCCAAGTGTTCAGGGATGATGCAATCCTATCATGTCCATTAGGGACCATACAATGACCTCATTGTCAGAACAGTTAGCCTCATCATCGACCTCATCGTCGGAACATGTAACCTCATCAACGATACATGTATCCATATCAATACAAGTATCCTCATCACATCAACGAGACAGTATCCTCATCAATACATGTATCCTTATTATTGACCTTACCATCAATATAGGAAATATCATCATCGATACATGTATCCTCATCGATACCAGTATCCAATTATCATCATTGACCATATCACTCCCCCTTTCTAGGAGGGTCCTTCTAAACTACACAAAGCTTGTCTTTGAAATACTCAAAATTTACCCGAGACATAGGTTTGGTCAATACATCAACAACTTGTTCGTCAGTGCTCACATACTTGAGCTTGATAGCTCCTTTCTGCACCATGTCCTGTATATAAAAATATCGAATCTCTATGCGCTTTGACTTATCATGGAACACTGGATTCTCTATTATCTTGATACAACTCTGGTTGTCACACAGGATCATAGTAGGGTCCATCTCTAAGTCAAACAATCTTGATAACAACTTCCGAAGCCATATCGCTTCGCAACTAGCAGAGCAAGCAGCTATATGTTCCGCTTCAGCTGTGCTAAGAGCTGTTAATTTTTGAGCATTAATTCAATATACTCTAGGATCTTTACTGAGAGAATAACATGTAAAACATATCAATTATAAAAATGCATATCAATGACACCAAGCAATCACATGAGACAATAGACACACAGAGTTTCACTAGGGAAAACCATAAAAGTGAAAAACCCCACAACTTCCTCAGAGATAGAAAGAGCAATGATACAACCAAAGTACAAGAGATAGTCTTCTACTAGCAACTGATCCTCCTCCTCACATGTGCGCCACTTTCCGAGTAATAGAAGAGCGAGTAAGTGAATGATCAAATAGAGATCGCCCGATCTCTATTTATACATGTCCTGTTCTTCCCAATAAACCAATGGGTCTGACTTGTCTAACTTATCCTAATAACCCATGGTTAACTTAATCAAGGCCAACGCCACACATGGTGGTCTAATAACCCATCGACAAGTTACGACACTTGCGACACTTGTCAATACAAATGAATACACTTCCGTATAGAGGAATAATAACATATTTATAGGAGTAAAATATAAATAGATGAAATACATAGGTGAAATACATTCCGAAGTTACATATACATCAACACTCCCTCTTAACTAGGAAGGTATTTATCGACACAGATCTACTAGCACAAGTCTTCTTCTCTGTATCATCATCACTGGATCATCGTCATCGAATCATCATCACTGCTTCTATCTCAATCAATATCCAATATACTCATCATAGGAAGTTCTATAGAGCCAATCCTTTTTCATATTGGATGTAGGCCCACCACCTATAGGTCTTCATCATCACTGGCCATACTGTGGAATTCTGAGGACTGATTACGTGCATCAACAAAACCTCGAAAGAGCATGCCAGGACTGATTACGAGCTCATTGCTCAACCTATCGGATCTCCAAGGATCTTTTACATGTTGACCTTCACAAAACCTACTAAGAGCATCCCAGGATATTACGAACACACCACTTTTCCTGTCTAGATCTCGATAGAGCATCCCAGGATTTTACGAGCACACCGCTCTACTTGTTTGGATTTTAAAGGATCTTTTCTATGTGAACTTTCGCAAAACCTACTCATAGAATCCCAGGATTTTACGAGCACATCGCTCTACCTATCTGGATCTCGATAGAGCATCTTAGGATGTTACGAGCACACTGCTCTGCCTGTACAGATTTTAAAGGATCTTTTCTATGTGAAACCACATCAAACCTACTCAGAGCATCCCAGGATGTTACGAGCACAACGCTCTACCTGTCTAGATCTTGATAGAGCACCCCAGGATGTTACGAGCACACCGCTCTACTTGTCTAGATTTTAAAGTACCTTTTCTATGCTACCTACACAACCTATCCACGGCCACAAAGTATCAACCTGGTACTCACCATACATCATCCTGATGTACATCATCACATGATCAACCTGATCATCATCATAGCATCAACCTGATCCATATCATCTGAAGCAACATATTGAATCTCGTCATCTATGATAAACCTGATCATCATCATAGCATCAACCTGATGCATATCATCTAAAGAAACATCCTGAATCTCGTCATCTATGATCATCCTGATCAAAACAATATATCCATCTGATGCATACAAAGTATCTACCTAATCATAAAAGTGCATCCATCTGATATACATAATGCATCCACCTGATACATGCATAAGTACATGATCTACCTAATGTGTGAAATTTCCCACATAAGATCCAAAGAGATGATGTAAACCTCACTATGAAAGAATTTAGGAAGAAGAGAGAAGCAATAGAACATAGATCCAATAGAGGCAAAATAATTACACACATTGCATTAATCAGAATAGTAACCGGGTAAATATACAATGCTGAGTATGAGGATTCAAATTCACTAGGTGTAATTCGAATTATCCTTCATGCATAGATCCATAATCAGTGGAGAGTCATCAGTGCCAAACTAGGAGTCTATCTCATCATCGGTGAAGTCATCAATGCACAAGTAGTGATCAACCGGGAGTCAAACTGAGTCTAACTGAGTGTGGTTGGTGTAACTGGCACATGGAAGCACTGATATAGTGAAGGAGACTCAGTGGGGGGCGCTCATGGAGCTAACTGGAGTCAAAACAGTCTATCTAGTCACACTGGAGGTCCAAAAGAGTGATAAGGTCAGTTAGGAGTCAGTTAATCCTTAAATCAAGGAAGAACTGAAGATAACTGAACTAAACTGGACTGGTAGGTGAAGAAGGGCGCCCTTATCATGCAATAACTGAAAAGAGGGCGCACTAAGCTCTAGGAGAGCTAAGACTGATCCGAGAGAAGCTCCTGGGGCTAGTTTGGCAAGGGCTAGGTGCTGGTGCTGCAAACCCTAATTGCATGCAAACCCTAATTGCATGCAAAACCCTAATTGCATGCAAAACCCTAATTTTGCATGCAGGACTGAAAATGTCAGAAATGTTAGAAGGACTAGGATGAAGTATAGGAATATCCTAACACCCCCCCTTAATCCATCCTGGGCCCTGGTAACTAGGACCAAAGGTCACCCATACAATCAATGAAATGATAAAAAGAATACTGCCTCAATTTTTCTTTTTCCTTTTTTTTTTTTTTTTGTTTTTATATTTTTGAATAACTCAAGGAGCCATTACTCTAAGCCGAAAAGAAGCAAGCTTTCATCAGTGAAAAATTTGCAAAGAGACTTGGTAAGCTAATCCTCTGTAAAGTGCGAATGCAAGTGCTAGAGAATGTGTTGAATGTAGCAAGTCTTTCAGGAACCTTTTCTGTCACTGGAGCGAATGTATCATGATGAGTTTTCCCAAGGAATGGAAGAGTAAACCCCATCATCATGCTGAATCTCTCATGGAGAGGTGGATGGCATAATGCAAGGTTAGCATGCTGCTGAAGTCTAGTAGTTCTGTAAGCAAATACATCATCAACTGTGTTCTTAGTAGTAGCAAGGACTGTGTGAGAACATATTTCTCTTGAATCTGGACTAAGAGTAGGGGTTGGCTCTGAATTTTCTTGAACTATGATCTCAACATCAAAATCTTGATCTTCTTCCTCACTAGAATAGGAGTCACTGGAAGAGAAGTCACTGTGATCCTCATCAGAATCTGAAGGGATAGTTGGAGAGAAGGGCATGAAGTGGGAGAACTCATATGCCTTTGATGCATGATTAGCAATCCCATTCGCTATAACCTTTCCAGTGGAGATTTCTGTAATCTCTACTGTGTCTGGACCAAAAATCACTTGTTTTGGAGATCCTGTATGAGTCATTTGATATACTGATAACAAATTAGCTGTAAGAGAAGGAACAAATAAGACATTTTTGAACTTACCATGCTCCATATGAACTGTACCCAAACCTTTGGCAGAAATCTGAGAGTTGTCTCCCATGTGAATGGTAGGCCCATCTTGGAGATCCAAAGAGGAGAAGGATTCTTCTTGTGCCATCATGTGGTTGGAAGCTCCAGAATCTATGAGGAGAGCTTTTGTCTTTGAAAAACCAGCCATCAATGCATGACAATCATCAGATCCACTTCCAGAATCAGACATCTTTGCTTCTTTTGGAACAACAATTTGGTTTTGTTCAAGAAGCTTGGTTAGAAGATCAATCTTCTTATGCATGCAGGCATGCTCAGGATGGTTTCCTCTCTTGCAATAGGTACAATTTGGTCTCTTTTGTTTGTCATTCTTGGATCTTGAAGGTTTCTTTCCTTTGCCTTTTTGTCCCCCTTTATCATTCGGTCCACTTGATTCACCAGCCAAAAGAGCTAGATCTCTGGAGGTTTTGATGGCACCCATTTGAAACAGTTTGTTCTCTTCTTGAGTGAGAGCCTCAATGAAGTTACTTAAGGTGGGAAACTTCCATCCAGGGATGGACATTCGAACAGAATGAAAGGTAGATACAAAGATAGAAAATTGAGATCCAAGTTTGCTCAATATAGAGAGTATCAATTGCTCATCACTTTTAGTGATGCCACATTGCTTGCAATGCAAAACCAAATTCTGAAATTTGGAGAAGAAATCTTGAATGCTCTCGAAATTGCTAGGTTGAAGGGCAACCAATTCATTCTCAAGAATGTAGCCTCTCAGTTCGTCTTGTTTGCCAAAAAGACTCCTCAATTTTATCCATAAATCATATGGAGACTTCAATCTATCAGCATGAAACAATAGATCATCAGAAATATGAAGGCATATGAATCCAAAGGCTTCATCCATTTTTTTTAGGTGCTTGACTCTCTTTTCAGCTTGATGTGGTATGGCATCTTTTTCTTCAACTATTCTAGTAAACCCTCTTGATTGCAAGAGTATTATCATCTTCCTCTTCCATTCGAAATAATTGAAAGGAGTGAGAATTATAGAGGAAGGATCATTCGAATTGCTCATCTTGATTGCTTGAACAAGTGCAAAATAGAAGCTACTGAATCTGCTGCTGCAACTGCTGGAACTTCAAAATACCTGCAAAAAAACTCTCAAGAATGGAGGTAGAATATACTCTCAAGGATATGATACCATGTGAAATTTCCCACAGAAGATCCAAAGAGATGATGTAAACCTCACTATGAAAGAATTTAGGAAGAAGAGAGAAGCAATAGAACATAGATCCAATAGAGGCAGAATAATTACACACATTGCATTAATCAGAATAGTAACCGGGTAAATATACAATGCTGAGTATGAGGATTCGAATTCACTAGGTGTAATTCGAATTATCCTTCATGCACAGATCCATAATCAGTGGAGAGTCATCAGTGCCAAACTAGGAGTCTATCTCATCATCGGTGAAGTCATCAATGCACAAGTAGTGATCAACCGGGAGTCAAACTGAGTCTAACTGAGTGTGGTTGGTGTAACTGGCACATGGAAGCACTGATATAGTGAAGGAGACTCAGTGGGGGGGCGCTCATGGAGCTAACTGGAGTCAAAACAGTCTATCTAGTCACACTGGAGGTCCAAAAGAGTGATAAGGTCAGTTAGGAGTCAGTTAATCCTTAAATCAAGGAAGAACTGAAGATAACTGAACTAAACTGGACTGGTAGGTGAAGAAGGGCGCCCTTATCATGCAATAACTGAAAAGAGGGCGCACTAAGCTCTAGGAGAGCTAAGACTGATCCGAGAGAAGCTCCTGGGGCTAGTTTGGCAAGGGCTAGGTGTTGGTGCTGCAAACCCTAATTGCATGCAAACCCTAATTGCATGCAAAACCCTAATTGCATGCAAAACCCTAATTTTGCATGCAGGACTGAAAATGTCAGAAATGTTAGAAGGACTAGGATGGAGTATAGGAATATCCTAACATAATGATACAATGCATCCACCTAATACATACATAAGTACATGATCTACCTGATCATACAATGCATCCCCCTGATACATATACAAAAAATACATGATCCACCTGATAATATCAAGCATCCAACATGATGCATATACAAATATATCAAGCATCCAACAAGATGCGTATACAAATATATCAAGCATCCAACATGATGCATACTATAGAGCAGTAACTGGAGCATCGTCCTGATGCTAATTATACAACGCTTACATCCACAATCATGGGAAGGATCATCCTCTCACCATGCTTGAAATGGCTCCTGCAAACGTGTCCATCACTTCTTCCTCGAAGTGTTGTCAATTTAAAGAACACCAAGCCTCTCTCTGAAGTACTCAAACTTCACTCTGGTTAGTGGTTTCATCAACACATCTTCAACCTGCTCTTCTGTCGCAACATACAGGAGCTTCACTGCTCCTCTCTGCACCATATCCCTGATATAGTGATATTTGATCTCAATGTGCTTCGACTTGTCATGGAACACCAGGTTCTCAGATAGCTTCACACAACTCTGGTTGTCACAAAAGATACCAGTAGCCTCCAGCAGGAGATCAAATAACTCAGATAGTAGCTTCTTGAGCCATACTACCTCACAACTCACCGAACATGCTGCAACATACTCTGCCTCAGCTAGACTTAGGGCTATGCAGGACTACTTCCTACTAAACCAAGAGATCACACCTGATCCCATATTGAAGTAACACCCAGATGTGATCTTCCTATCTATAGCACTTCCTTCCCAATCTGAATCAACATAACCCTACAGGTTAAACTTTTTATTCGCATCATACTTGAGCCCATAATAAATTGTACCCTTCAGGTACCTCAGAATATGCTTTACAGCAACCTGGTGAACACCTCTGGGATCCGTCAGGAACTGGCTCAATGTGTTCACTGCAAAGCAAATATCTGGTCTAGTATTCGTTAGGTACATCAAGGACCCAATCATCTGACGATACATCATGACATCAATCGGATCAGATGAAGCATCACACAGAAGCTTAAGGTTGGATGCCATAGGTGTGTCCATGGACTTGCAGTCCATCATCCCAAATCTCTTCAGGATCTCTACTGTATACTTCCCTTGTCCAAGGAAGATCCCATCTGTACTCTACTACACCTCCATGTCTAGAAAATAGTGCATCATCCCCAAGTCCTTCATCTCGAACTCGGCAGCAAGATTCCTCTTGGTATCAACAATCAATCCATCCTCACCTGTTACAAACAGGTCATCCACATACAAGAGTAGTATCACAGGATTTCCTTCCTCAATCTTGTAGTAAAGGTTGGAATCCACTTTACTCTTAGTACTTCCCAAACTGGATAGAAAGCTGTCTATCCTACGATACCAAGTCCTAGGAGCTTGCTTCAAGCCATACAAGGCTTTCTTCAGTCTTCACACATATGAATCCCTGTCATGTGTCTCAAAACCAAGTGGCTTCTCGACATACACTTCCTCTTCGACTACACCATTCAAGAAAGATGTCTTGACATTCATTTGGTGTATATTCCATTTCATTACTATAGTCAGAGAAAGTATTGATCTAATGGAAGTGTATCTGTCCACAAAATCAAAAGTCTCTTCATAATCAATCCATTCTTCCTGGGAGAAGCCACTAGATACAAATCTCGCTTTGTATTTCTCTATGTTGCCATCTGTAGCATGCTTGATCTTGTAGATCCACTTGGAAGTCACTACAGACTTCCCTTCAGGTCTTGGGACTACATCCCAAACATCATTCTTCATGATCGACTGGTATTCCTCGACCATGGCATCCTTCCATTCTTTCTTTTCTGCTGCTTCTTCATAACTGGAAGGTTCTTTGTTCATAATGTCACAGAGTAAGGCAACATAGCTAGTATGAGATCTAGTTCTCTTCCTTGCTCTGTTTTCTTCTTCTGGAATGCCATACTTTTCTACATCTTGAATGAGCTCTCTAGCCCATGCAAGTTTCCTCTTGTGAGATTTCTCCTCACGAGTTGGAACTACAGGTATTTGCGGATCTTCAACTTCACGATCTGCTTCTGGAATCGTTTCATTCATGGTGGTGTCTTGGAATCTGTTTTCCTTTGGTTCTTCATGATCTTCAACAGGTGTCTTCCTTGACTTGATGAAAGCTAAGTTTTCATCAAATGTTACATCCCTGCTAACATCAATCTTCTTGAGAATTGGAAAGTATATTCTATAATCCTTCGAGCTTTCACTGTACCCTACAAAGATACCCTTCTTTCCTGTAGGATCTAGCTTTGTCCTCTTTTCCTCTGGAACATGTGTATATACTGGACAACCAAATATTATGAGATGGCTGAATTCAGGTTTCTTACCAGAGAAGATCTCTTCTGGTGTCTTGTTGTCCAATATCTTGTGAGGTGTTTTGTTCTGCACATATACAGTTGTCCTAGCTGCTTCTGCCCAAAGATGCATAGGTAGATCCTGGTCATGTAGCATTGCTCGTGCTACTTCCATGATAGTTCTATTCTTCATTTCTGCAACTCCCTTCTGTTATGGATTGTAGGGAGCAGTCAAATCCCTCTTAATTCCTCAAACACTACATAACTTCTTGAAATCACCTGAGGTGAATTCTCCACCATTGTCAAATCTAAATGTCTTTATCTTCTTATCAGTTTGATTTTCCATCAACACTTTGAATTCCTTGAACTTATCAAACACTTCATCTTTGTTCTTTAAGAAGTAAACCCAAGTCTTCCTAGATAAATCATCAATGAAAGAGGCATAGTATACATACCTACTTAGAGAACTGGATGACATCGGACCGCATACATCAGAGTGGATAATCTCCAAGATTCCTTTTGCTTTGCTTTCACTGCTTGGAAATTCCTTCTTAATGTTCTTTCCTTTTGCACATCCTTTGCAAACACCCTCATGCTGTGTCTTGATTTCAGGAAGACCTTCTACAGCTTTGCTTGCAATTGGTAGTGCTCTATAGTGTACATGTACAAGCCTTCTATGCCAAAGTTCACTTGGCTCCATGGATTCATGTACCATGGCATGTTCAGGTTGTCCCTTAATTTTGTACAATCTTCCCTCTTGCTCTGCAATCACTACTGCATCATCTATAGTTTTACCCTCTGGCAACATTAGAACTTGGCCATCTACAAATGCAACCCTCATACCTTTTGCATCCAATGCAGATATGGAGAGTAGGTTCTTCTTGAGCCCGGGTACATATAGAACATCTTTCATCTTCAAAGACTTCTCAGAGTCTAGGTTGTAGGAGGCTTCACCACTTCCTTTGATATGATATTGATAGTCATCCCCAAGTTTCACCTTATGGGGTGACTCATGTTCAGATAGATTTGCAAAATATTCTTTAAATCTAGTCATGTGTTTGGAAGCCCCACTGTCAATAAGCCAATCATTACAACCATGAGAGATAGTACCTATATGAGTAGAGATTAGAACATATTCATCTTCTCTTGATGAAGTATCACTTTCTTCCCTAGCCTTCTTCTTGGGAGGTTCATCATCCTCAGCAGCATGAGCATGAAACCTCTTCTTGTTGTACTTTTTCTTCTTGTTGAATTTGTTGTTGTTATCTTTCTTCTTCTTGGGACAATTTGAAGCAAAGTGTCCTACCTTATTGCAATCAAAACATCGAACATGAGATAGATCTTTCTTCTTGTGATGAGAGTGAGAATGATTCTTGTTATGAGATCTCTCCCTCTTAAACTTGCTTCCCTTGGTGTGTGTTGTGAGAGCTTGATCTTCATTCCCCATGTTTTCTTCTCGGGCCACAAGCATTGCTTCTTCTTGTGAGCATTCCTCCCAAAGTCTACTAAATGAGATCAACTTCTTCCTTGCACAGATTCCTTGGATGAAGGATTCCCATGACCTAGGTAGGCCATTCAAAGTGGTCATGACAACTTCACCATTGTCCACTACTTCCTCCACAGCTTCAAGTAGTTCTTTAATTTGAGAGACCTTAGAGAAATAAGATTGAATGGTCTCTCCATTCTGAAGCTTTACCCCTTTCAATTGATTTCGTAGAGTCATCTTCGGATTTATGTTCTTTCCTTCAAACAACTTGGTCAAAGAGTCAAACATTGCCTTGGGTGTCTTTAGAGATGGAACATGTGGAATGAGACGATCCTTGATAGAATCAGCAATGATCCTCTTTTCCTTGACCAAGTTCTTCTTGTGAAGAACCTTAGCCTCTTCTTCCTCTCGGACAGGGACCTCTTCGCTTATATAAGTGTCCAACTCATTTTCTTCTAGGATCAACCCAATCCTATACTTCCATGCTCGGAAGTTATCAGCCACTTCAAGCTTATACTCAAGCTTAGTGTGGTGATACATATTAAAGAGTACTTCAAATGGAAATAGAAGAGAGTTAGGTCTTACCACTTGATTTGCATAAATCTGGATCTGGTGCCGAATTAGGGGTTGTCAAAGAAACCCTAAAAATTCAAAATGTGAATTTCAACTTTCTGAAAGGATAGAAAGATGCACCTTGATGAGATGATCAGCCTGGTATATTTATAATTTGAGATCTGTAAAGTTTCACCTTTCAAAAATGCCTTTAAGTCTTCCCGGATTCACTAGGGAGAACCTTGAATTAGGGTTTGAGTTTCCTGGAGATTCACACAACCACAAATATCGATCCAAAGCTCTAAATTTTTATTTTTCCAAGGAGCTTCCAGTTATGTCTTCAGATTTTAGAAATTCCTATTTTTGTGGAAACCCTAATTTTTAGGGCCAAACCTGAAAGTGCTCAGAATTGAATTCTGATTGGACAGAAAGATTCTCCTTGATGCGTAGAGTCAATCTACCTTGCTTACTTTCCAAAATCTATGGAGAGAAACCCAATAAACAAGAAACCCTAGTTTCCGCCACTGCAGAATGTCTTCTTCTTAGGGAAGCTCTAATCCCATGTTAATTTTTGAGCATTAATTCAATATACTCTAGGATCTTTACTGAGAGAATAACATGTACAACATATCAAGTATAACAATGCATATCAATCACACCCAGCAATCACATGAGACAATAGACATACAGAGTTACACTAGGGAAAACCATAAAGGTGAAAAACCCCACAACTTCCTTAGAGATAGAAAGAGCAATGATACAACCAAGTACAAGAGATAGTCTTATCCTAGTATCTGATCCTCCTTCTCACATGTGCGCCACTTTTCGAGTGATAGAAGATTGAGTAAGTGAATGATCTAATAGAGATCTCCCGATCTCTATTTATACACGTCCTGTCCTACCCAATAAACCAGTGGGGCAGACTTGTCTAACTGAGCCTAATAACCCATGGTTAACTTATTTAGGGCCGACGCCACACATGGTGGTCTAATAAGCCATCGGCAAGTTATGAAACTTGTGACACTTGTCAATACAAATGATGACACTTCTGTATAGAGGAATAATAACATCTCTATAGGAGTACAATATAAATAGATGAAATACATAGGTGAAATACATTCCAAAGTTACATATACATCAACAAGAGCCACACTAGACTACTTCCTACTCAACCACGAGATCATGGCAGATCCCAGACAATAACATCCACCCGATGTGCTCTTCCTGTCTGATACACTTCCATCCCAATCAACATCGTTGTAGCCATATAATCTGAAATCATGATCTCCAAGATAATATAGACCAAATTCTATCGTACCCTTTAGGTACCTCATCACATGATTTGCAACTATTAAGTGAACATGTCTAGGTTCCACTAGATACTGACTCAAGGTGTTCACAAAAAAGCATATATATGGCCTAGTGTTCGTTAGATACATCAATGACCCAATAATCTGCCTGTACAGAGTTACATCCACTAAATCTGATGAGTCATCTGCTTATAGCTTCAAGTTGGAGTCCATGGGAGTGGCCATGGCTTTACAATCCAACATATCAAATCTTTTCCAGATTTCCACAACATACTTTCCTTGGTTGAGAAAGAATCCTTAATGCATCAAACTGAGATCTTTCATCTCAAACTCTGCAGAGAGTTTCTTCTTGTATTCGACAATCTGTTTCTCATTCCCAGTCAGAAATAGATCATCCACATACAATAACAGTATGACAGGTTCATCATCCATAACTTTGAGATAAAGGTTAGGATCAAATTTACTCTTGGTAAATCCCAATCTTGTCAAGAAACTGTCAATTCTTCCATACCAAGATCTGGGAGCTTGCTTCAACCCATAAAACGCCTTCTTCAATTTGCATACGTGGGTTCTTCTATCTTCAACCTCAAATCCTTGTGGTTTTTCTATGTACACTTCTTCCTCAATCACACCATTCAGGAAAGTTGTCTTTACATCCATCTGATGTAATTTCCACTTCATCATGGATGCAAGTGCCATGATGGTTCTAATGAAAGTGTACCTTGCAACTGGTGAAAATGTCTCTTCATAGTCAATTCCCTCTTTCTGAGAGAATCCTTTGGCTACAAACCTTGCCTTATATTTTTCAATGCTACCATCCACAGCATGCTTTATTTTGAATATCCATTTGGAGGATACCACACTCTTGTCCTTTGGTTTGGGAACAATATCCCAAACATCATTCTTCATTATTGACTGATACTCCTATGTCATTGCCTCTACCCACTCTTTCTTATGAACTGCCTCTTCATAACTAGCAGGTTCTTTATCTACAAGATCACACATCAAAGCCACATAGTTGGAGAATGGCTTTGGTTTCTTGCTCACTCTAGTGGAGCCTTCAGGAGCTCCATACTTTTCTGCTCCTAGTATAATATCTATAGCCCATGCTGGTTTTCTCTTTCTTGATATGTTTGTTATGGGGGATTCTTGTGGTTCTAACATTTCATGGTCTTCAAGTGTCTCTTCTTCAGGGGTTGGTGCAACTTTTGCAATTCTGGGAGGTGCATCCTCCTCATATACTTCTTCATACTGACACTTCCTAGATCTCTTGAGAGTTTCTTCTTCATTAAATGTCACATCCCTACTAATTTCCATATGATGGAATCCTGTGATATATATCCTCAATGCTTTGGATGTTTCACAATACCCAACAAATATTCCCTTCTTTCCGGAAGGGTCCAACTTAGTTCTCTTTTCTTTTGGTATGTGAATATATACAGGACACCCAAATATCTTGAGGTGGCTTACCTCAGGTTTCTTCCCTGTGAACACTTCTTATGGAGTCTTGAATTTAAGGGCACTATGAGATAGTCTATTCTACACATAGACTGATGTCTAGGCGGCTTCAGCCCATAAATACATAGGTAGGTCTTGATCATGTATCATTATCTTCACTGCTTCCATAATGGTTCTATTCTTTCTTTCTGCAACACCATTTTGTTTAGGATTGTAGGGAGTGGTTAGTTCTCTCTTGATTCCAGCTTCTTTACAAAAGACTTCAAAATCCTTTGAAGTATATTCTCCACCATTATCAATCCTAAGTGTCTTGATCTTCTTTTCTGAATTATTTTCTATCAATGCTTTGAATTATTTGAACTTCCCAAAGACTTCATATTTTCCCTTTAGGAAGTATATCCAAGTCTTTCTTGAATAGTCATCAATAAATGTAAGGTAGTATTCATACCCACTCAAGGATGTGGAGGGCATTGGACCAAATACATCTGAATGGATCAATTCCAAAGTACTTTTAGTCTTTGTTTCACTCTTTGGAAATGGGTTCTTGATATTCTTACCTTTTGCACATCCTTTGCAAGTGCCTTCATGTTCAATCTTTAAATCTGGCAATCATGTCACTACTTTGCTCACACAGGGTAGTGCTTTGTAGTTGATATGAGCAAGCCTTCTGTGCCATATCTCACTTGGACTAGTGGCTTCATGAACAAGGGAAGATTCTGGATGACCTTTGAGTTTATATAGACCTCCTTCTTCTTCACCAATGATAATTTCATCCTTAATAGATTTCCCTTTGGACCACATGAGTACTTTTCCATCTATAAATGCAACCCTATAACCTTTCTTATCTAATGCTGAGATAGAAAGTAAGTTCTTCTTTAAACCTGGTACATATAAGACTTCCTTCATCTTCATGGGGGCTCTAGAATCAAGCTTGTAGCTTGCTTCACCAATTCCCTTAAGGGGATATTGATAATCATCTCCTAAAGATACTTTCTATGGAGGTGTATTCTCTTCAAGTTTTGAGAGAGTTTTCTTTTGACCTGTCATGTGCTTTGAAGCACCACTATCAATAAGCCATGTATCTTCTCTAGGTGTCACAGACCCAGAGAGTGCAGAGAATAGAACATACTTTGCTGCATCTTCTTCTTCTATTCTAGCTCTTTTCTTTTGAGGCCTTTCCTACTCTTCTTCTTATTCACTATCATCTTCTGCTAGATGTGCTTGATGTCTTTTATGATGAAAAATCTTCTTTTTCTTTTAGGAACACTCCCTAGCAATGTGTCCTATTTTTTTACAATTGTAACATTGGAATGAGGAGAAATCTCTTCTTGAATTAGCTCCTCTTTTCTTTTGAAACCTTTGTGGAGGTTGAGACTCCTTGTGGTTTCCTTTCTTGATGTTGGGTTGGATTCTTCTTCTTTTGGTATGGGTGGATAATGCTTGATCATGTTCCTTGAGTAAGGCTTCTCTATTGTCTACCCTAGCTTCTTCTTGATTGCAATCCTCCCATACCACATCAAACTTCATACTTTCTTTTCTGGCACACATGGTTCGGCTGAATGACTCCCAAGGTATAGTGAGACCATTCCGAGCAGTCATGAATAGTTCATCTTTATCAAGGGTGTCTCCAATAGCATCTAGTTGTTCCTGAACTGGGAAATCCTTGAGAAATAATATTGAATAGATTCTCCTTTATTCATCTTAGTGCTCTTCAATTGAGCTCTCAAGTTCATCTTCCTGTTGATGTTCTTTCCTTCATACATTCTGGAAAGTGCATCATACATTTCCTTTGGGGTCTTCTTGGATGCCACTTGGGGAATCAAGTGGTCTTTGATAGAATCAACAATGATTCTCTTTGCCCTAATCAAGTCCTTCCTGTACTTCTCTTTGGTGTCATCTTCTTCAGGTTCTGCAACGTCATCTTTGATATATTGGACAAGATCATTATCTTCAAGAATGAGACCAATCCTATATTTCCATGCTCGTAAATTATCTATACCCTCTAGCTTGTCTTCAAGCTTAGTGCTTGGAGCCATCTTATCCAGGGGGCCATATAAATTGAAGTTTCTCAAAAGATAGAATAACACTTACTAGGAGATGTGCTTGATTGGATTGAGATAAATGGTGAGCTCTACTTCTGGAAACTTCAACTTTTCACCCTTCAAGTCTGATCAACAGCTTTCGGATCTGCTGCAAAATTTCTGGTTTTCTCGTGCACAGGTGTGCATTTTTTTTGGTTTACTATTTTTTTGGTTTTCTGGTCCAAAACCCAAACTAGGGTTTGACTTTGCCGGAGTTATACCCACTCAAAAAATTCAATCTAGGGCTCAAAAGTTTGATTTTGGGGAGGGATATCCATCCATGCAATCAGATTCCAAAAATTCCAACTTTTGCAGAAACCCTAATTTTCACCGGAGGAGGAGAGAGAGGAATTTTCACCTTGTGAAAGATGTCCTATTCAACTCCTAACTGACTTTTCACCCTAACAGGGCCGACCTCTCCTAAGAGATCCTAATAACCCCTAAAAGACTAACTCAGGGACGACCTCACATGGGAGATCTAATAACCCTAGTTACCACAGTCTCTCGGAGGAATAAACATCTCCGAATATACAATAGGGTCTCTACGGAGGAATGGAACATCTCCAGAATAATAAAGTATAAATATAATATTCTTAAAAGTTACAATATTTCAACATAGGCATCGATCCTACAAATGGTGTTGAAGGTGAAATATTGCTAAATTTTGAGCATTAGATCACAATACTCTAGGATCTTTACTGAGAGAATAACATGTATAGTATATCAATGCATATCAATCATAACAAGCATGTCAATCATCACAAGAATCAAAAGCATGAGAGACAAGAGACACAAAGTTTCCATGGGGAAAACCCTAAGGTGAAAAACCCCACAACTTCCTCAAAGATAGAGAGAGCAATGACTCAACCAAAGTACAACCAAAATACACTTGAGATAGTCTCCTAGTAGCAGATGATCCTCCTCCTCACTAGTGCACCACTTTCTGAGTGAGAGAAGTGTGTCTTTCCGAATGATCCAAATAGAGATCTCCCGATCTCTATTTATACTTAACCTGTTTGCCGAGTTACACTATGGGTCCGACTTGTCTATCTAGATACATCCACAATATAATATATTTTTCAGGGCTGACCCCACACATGGTGTTCTAATAACCCATCGGCAAGTACACACACTTGCGACACTTGTCAATCCTCATGACAACAATTCCTTATAGAGGAATAACACATCTCTAATAAGGGTACAATAAATATATATGAAATACATTCCGAAGTTACATATACATCAACACTCCCTCTTAAATAGGAAGGTATTTATCGACACAGATCTACTAGACAAGTCTTCTTCTCGAGATCATTGTCATCGATGCATCATCATCGTCATCATCACTGCTACTGCTATCTCAACCAATCTCTGACTCTACTCGTCATAGGAAGTTCTAAAAAGCAAGTCCTTTTTCATATTGGATGTAGGCCCACCACCTGCAGGTCTTCGTCATCATTGGCCATACTGTGGAATCCTCAGGACTTATTACATGCATCACAAAACCTCGAAAGAGCATCCCAGGCTGTTACGAGCACACGGCTCTACCTATAGGATCTACCAGGGCCATATTATATGTGACCTCACCACAAAACCTCGCAAGAGAATCCCAGGCTGCTACGAGCACACAACTCTACCTATAGGATCTCCCAGGGACAGATTATATATGGTCACCACAAAACCTTGCAAGAGCATCCCAGGCTGTTACGAGCACACAACTCTACCTATAGGATCTCCTAGGGATAGATTATATGTGGTCATGGAAAAACCTCGCAAGAGCATCCCAGGCTGTTACGAGCATACAGATCTACCTATAGGATCTCCTAGGGACAAATTATATGCCATAGGACAAAAACTCAAAAGAGCATCTGCCAGATATCCCAGGGCCAAATTATATGCCATAGGAAAAACCTCGAAAGACTATCTGTAGATCTACCAGGGCCAAATTATATGTCTTCCCAGAGCAAAACCTCGAAAGAGCATTTGCCAAATATCCCAGGGCCAAATTATATGCCATAGGAAAAACCTCGAAAGACTATCTGCAAATATCCCAGGGCCAAATTATATGCTCATCTGCACAACCTGATCCACGGCCATAGAGTATCAACCTGATACTCACCATACATCATCCTGATGTACACATGATCATCCTGATCATCATCACTGCAACATCCTGTTGCATGTCATCTGGAGATACATCCTAAAGCTTGTCATCCACGATCATCCTGATCATACAATGCATCTACCTGATGCATACCAAGTATCTACCTGATACATATCATCATACATGATCCACCTGATCATACAATGTATCCACCTGATACAAATACAAATACATGATACATATCACCATACATGATCCACCTGATCATACAATGCATCTACTTGATGCATACCAAGTATCTACCTGATACATATCATCATACATGATCCACCTGATACATATACAGATACATGGTCCAAGCATCTAACATGATGCATATACAAAATACACACAAATGATCCTACTGATCAGATCTAGCATCCAACATGATGCGTACATACATATACATATAAATGATCCAACTGATCATATCCAGCATCCAACATGATGCATACATACATATACATATAAATGATCCAGCTGATCATATCCAGCATCCAACATGATACGTACATACATATACATATAAATGATCCAACTGATCATATCCAGCATAAACCAGAACATCATCCAACGCTTACATCCACATCCATGTTAAGGATCCTCCTTCCAATATGCTTGGAATGGCTTCAGCAAATGTGTCCATCACTTCTTCCTCGAAGTGTCATTAATCCGAAGAACACCAAGCCTCTCTTTGAAGTACTCGAACTTCACCCTAGCTAGTGGCTTCGTCAGCACATCTGCAATCTGCTCATCCATCGCAACATATAGGAGCTTCATAGCTCCTCTCTGCACCATATCCCTGATATAGTGATATTTGATCTCTATGTGTTTCGACCTGTCATGAAACAATGTGTTCTCAGACAGCTTCACACAACTCTGGTTATCACAGAAGATACCAGTAGCATCCAACGGGAGATCAAATAACACAGACAGTAGCTTCAGTAGCCATACTGCCTCACAACTAGTTGAACAGGCTGCAACATACTCTGCCTCAGTTGTACTCAGTGCTACGCATGACTACTTCCTGCTAAAGCAAGATATCACACCTGATCCCATACTGAAGCAGCACCCAGATGTGCTCTTCCTATCTGGAGCACTTCTAGCCCAATCTAAATCAACATAACCCTACAGGTTAAACTTTTGATTCGCTTCATACTTGAGCCCATAATCCACTGTACCCTTCAGGTACCTCAGAACATGCTTTACAGCAACTAGGTGAACACTCCTCAGATCTATTAGTAATTGACTCAATGTGTTCATAGCAAAGAAAATATCTGGTCTTGTGTTCGTCAGGTACATCAAGGACCCAATCATCTGACGATACATAAAGAAATCAACCGGCTCAGATGAAGCATCACATAGAAGCTTTAGATTCGATGCCATAGGTGTGGCCATTGCCTTGCAATCCATCATCCCGAATCTCTTCAGGATATCTACTGTGTACTTCCCTTGACCAAGGAATATCCCACCTGCACTCTACCACACCTCCATACCTAGGAAATAATGCATCATTCCCAAATCTTTCATATTGAACTCGGCAGCAAGCTTCCTCTTAGTATCTGCAATCAATCGGTCATCTCCTATTATAAATAAGTCATCCACATACAGGAGTAGAATCACAGGATTCCCTTCCTCAACCTTGTAGTAAAGGTTGGAATCCGCTTTACTCTTGGTAGAGCCCAAACTAGATAGGAAACTGTCCATCCTACCATACTAGGTTCTGGGAGGTTGTTTCAAGCCATACAAGGCTTTCTTCAATCTGCACACATATGACTCCCTATCATGTATCTCAAAACCAAGTGGCTGCTCCACATATACTTCCTCTTCAACTACACCATTCAAGAAAGCAGTCTTGACATCCATCTGGTGTATTTTCCATTTCATTGCTGCAGCCAGGGAAAGTACTGTTCTAATGGAAGTATACCTGGCTACAGGTGCAAAAGTTTCTTCATAATCTATTCCTTCTTTTTGAGAGAAGCCACGAGCTACGAATCTTGCTTTATATTTTTCTACACTGCCATCTGCAGCATGCTTGATTTTGTAGATCCATTTGGAATTCACAACAGACTTGTCTTTAGGTCTTGGGACAACATACCAAACATCATTCTTCATTATTTATTTGTATTCCTCAACCATGGCATCCTTCCATTCTTTATTTTCCGCTGCTTCTTCATAACTGGAAGTCTCTTTGTTCATAATGTCACAGAGTAAAGAAACATAGATGGTATGTGATTTGGTTCTCTTCTTTGCTCTGTGTTCTTCTTCTGGAATGCCAAATCTTTCTGCATCTTGAATGAGCTCCCTAGCCCATACAGGTTTCCTCTTGTGAGAGTTATCCTCACGGGGTGGATCTACAGGTTCTTGTGGATCTTCAAACTCACGAACAACTTCTGGAACTGCTTCAGTCATGGTAGTGTCTTGAAATCTAGTTTCCTTAGGTTCTTCATAAACTTCGAAAGGTGCCTTCCTTGATTTGATGAATGCTGAGTTTTCATCAAATGTTACATCCCTGCTGACATCTATCTTTTTGAACCCTGGAAAGTATATTCTGTAAGCCTTCAAGCTTTCACTGTAACCCACAAAGGTACCCTTCTTTCCTGAAGAATCTAGTTTAGTCCTCTTTTCCTTTGGGACATGAGTGTATACTGGAAAACCACATATTTTGAGATGGCTGACTTCAGGTTTCTTACCAGAAAAGACCTCTTCTAGTGTCTTGTTTTCCAATATCTTGTGGTGTGTTCTGTTCTACACATATATAGCTGTTCTAGCTGCTTCTACCCATAGATGCATAGGTAGATCCTGGTCATGCAACATTGCCCTTGTTGCTTCCATGATAGTTATGTTCTTCCTTTCTTCAACTCCATTCTGTTGAGGATTATAAGGAGCATTCAACTCCCTCTTAATCCCTGAATCACTACAAAGCTTCTTGAAGTCACCTGAGGTGAATTCTCCACCATTGTCGGATCTGAATGTTTTGATCTTCTTGTCAGCTTGATTGTCCATCAAGGTTTTGAATTCCTTGAACTTATCAAACACCTCATCTTTGTTCTTCAAGGAGTATACCCAAGTCTTCCTATAGAAGTCATCAATAAATGAGACATAGTAAACATACCCACTAAGAGAACTGGATGACATAGGACCACATACATCTGAGTGGATGATTTCCAGGATATCCTTTGCCTTGCTTTCACTGCTTGGGAAAGCCTTCTTAATGTTCTTACCTTTTGCACATCCTTTGCAAACACCTTCATGTTTGGTCTTGATTTTAGGAAGACCCTTTATAGCCTTGCTTGCAATTGGAAGTGCCCTATAGTGCATATGAGCAAGTGTTCTATGCCAAAGTTCACTTGGCTCCATGAATTCATGCACCATGGCATGTTCAGGTTATCCCTTCAATTTATACAAACCTCCCTCTTGCTCTCCAATCACTACTGCATCATCTATGGTCTTTCCCTTTGGTCACATTAGGAATTGGCCATCCACAAATGAAACCCTCATACCTTTTGCATCCAATGCAGAGATGGAGAGTAAGTTCTTCTTGAGCCCAGGTACATAAAGGACTTCTTTCATCTTCAAAGATTTTCCAGAATCTAGATTGTATGAGGCTTCACCACTTCCTTTGATTGGGTATTGATAATCATCCCCAAGTTTCACCTTATGGGGTGATATATGTTCAAATAGGTTCACAAAAGATTCCTTAAACCCAGTCATGTGTTTGGAAGACCCACTATCAATTAACCAATCATTACAACCATGCAAGATAGTACCTGTGAGAGCAGAGATCAGAACATACTCTTCTTCACTTTATGAGTCATCATTACTATCATCACTTTCTGCCCTAGCCTTCTTCTTGGGCGGTTCATCATCCTCGGCAACATGAGCATGAAACCTTCTTTTGCTGCCCTTCTTCTTCTTGCTGGAGTTGTTGTTATTATCCCTTTTGTTCTTAGGGCAATCTGAAGCAAAGTGACCCTTCTCATTGCATGTGAAGCATCTTAGATCCTTCTTATTCTTTTGATAGGATCTCTTGTAGCGAGAGTGCTCCTTCTTGGGATTGCTTCTTTTGGTGTGAGCTGCAAGAGCTTGATCTTCACCTCCCATCTTTTCCTTATGAGCTACAAGTCTAGCTTCTTCTTGAGAGCATTCTTCCCGCAATCTGTTGAAAGATACCAACTTCTTCCTTGCACAGATTCCTTGAATGAAGGAGTCCCATGAACTAGGGAGGCCATTCAGAGTGGTCATGACAACTTCAACATTCTCCACCATTTCATCTACTGCTTCCTATTGTTCCTTAATCTGGGAGACCCTAGAAAAATAAGATTGAATGGTTTCTCCATTCTGAAACTTTACTCCTTTCAATTGGTTCCGCAAGGTCATCTTCCAATTTATGTTCTTCCCTTCAAATAACTTGGTCAAAGAGTCAAACATATCCTTGGGTGTCTTTAGAGAAGACACATGGGGTATGAGATGGTCCTTGATAGAATCAACAATGATTCTCTATTCCTTGACCAAGTTCTTCTTATGCAATACTTTAGCCTCTTCATCCTTTGGGATAGGGATGTCTTCTTTTAGATATGAGTCCAACACATTCTCTTCCAGGATTAACCCAATCCTATACTTCCAAGCTCAGAATTTATCATCCCCTTCAAGCTTATCCTCAAGCTTGGTGTGGTGATACATCTTAAAGAGTACTTCAAATGGAAATAGAAAAGATTTAGGTCTTACAACTTGAAATGCTAAAAACTGGATCTGGTCTCGGATTAGAGTTTGTCGAAAAAAAACCAAAAAATTCAAAATGTGAATTTCAACCTTTTGAAAGGATAGAAAGATGTTCCTTAATGAGCTGGTCAGCCTGGTGCATTCAGAATTTTAGATCAACAAAGTTTTACCCTTTAGATTTTCCTTTTTTCGTCCTCCTGGGTTCACTAGGGAGAGCCTTGAATTAGGGTTTGAGTATCCTGGAGATCTACCTAGCCAAAAATATCGATCCAAAGCTCTAAACTTCGATTTTTGCAAGGATCTTCCAGCTATGTCTTCAGATTCCAAAAATTCCTATTTTGTGAAAAACCTAATATTTAGGGCCAAATCTAAAATTGCTCAGAATTGAATTCTGATTGGATAGATGGATTCGCCTTGATGAGTAGAGTCAATCTACTATGCTGCTTTTCCAAAATCTATGGAGAGAAACCCAATAAACAAGAAACTCAAGTTTTCGTCACTGCAAAATGTCTTCTTCTCAGGTTAGCTCTGATGCCATGTTAAATTTTGAGCATTAATTCACAATACTCTAGGATCTTTACTGAGATAATAACATGTACAGTATATCAATGCATATCAATCATAACAAGCATGTCAATCATCACAAGAATCAAAAGCATGAGAGACAAGACTCACAGAGTTTCCATGGGGAAAACCCTAAGGTGAAAAACCCCACAACTTCCTCAAAGATACAGAGAGCAATGGCTCAACCAAAGGACAACCAAAATACACTTGAGATAGTCTCCTAGTAGTAGATGATCCTCCTCCTCACTAGTGCGCCACTTTCTGAGTGAGAGAATTGTGTATTTCCGAATGATCCAAACAGAGATCTCTCGATCTCTATTTATACTTAACCTGTTTTCCCAGTTACACTATGGGGCCGACATGTCTATCTAGATACATCGACAATATAATATATATTTCAAGGCCAACCTCACACATGGTGGTCTAATAACCCATCAGCAAGTACACACACTTGCGACACTTGTCAATCCTCATGACGACACTTCCTTATAGAGGAATAACACATCTCTAATAAGGGTACAATAAATATATATGAAATACATAGATGAAATACATTCCAAAGTTACATATACATCAACAAATATTCCCTCCATGACAAGGGAATCCATGAGTGAAAGGAGTTGAACTAGTACGGTTAGCTTGGGAATATTGAAGAAACGGGGAGGATGTAACGATACCGTAGGTATCCTAGTGAAAGGGATTAGAAGTCGAATCAATATGAATACTTGATGACCCTAAATATCCTATGTTAAATTTTGGTGAAGTGATCAAAGCAGAAGACATCTGCAACGAACTAGGTATCATAGTGTTTATATGAGGAGAAGAGAAACCTCCTGGAATAATAGAGGATGTGGGAGTGTCTGTGACTTCTAATGCGTCACCTATATTTTCCATAGTTAATCTAGACGCAAACCTATACACACTTAGATCAGTTAAACCTAAATAGATGACTCTTACTAACATCGGATCGTCGGGTCCAGTTAAAGGAGGGTTAAATGGTCTCACAAAGTCTTCATTTTGCAAGTCCCCAACCTCAATTGTTTGCGGGATTGGAGAAGTTTGAGTAATAAGTTGAGGTTCCCTAGGGGGTTTAGTTGTACTGGTTGGTTCAAAGGAACCACGTGAGTTTAATCTACGCCACTGTGGTTGCAGTGGAGGCTCCACAATGAGTGGAGGAATTTTTCACAACCTTCTTTACCCATGGGGAGGTTGGTCCTCCACAACTACAAGAAAAATTCTAAGTAAATCCTAGGGCCAGCTAGAACAAAAGTAAACAATCGGCACACAACTAAAAATTCCTATAGTGATCAAAACCAGGAAAGCACATAATATTCCAAAGGAGAGTCTGGGATGATGAGGGCCCATAAAATACTATTAAAGTGATAAAGAATAGTTATCTAGGGTCCACAGTACAAACACGATGGGGTAGGCGCTGAAATCACCCAAACGTCTTCCTAAAGAGCTGCATAGGATTTCCCCCTAAATCTGTTTTAGGTGTAATGGAAATATCCTTCCACTACCACCTATGTAGAGTCCTAGAAGTCTTGGATACTAAGGATACCAACGCTACAGAGAGGGTCTGGGGGGACATTCGTAGGTTGAATCAACATGCATGTGCAGGGTAACTAAGTTTGAAATTCAAAAGCACGAAAATGTACTAGTGGAGCCCTGTACGCATACTGAATCTGGTAGATGCTCAATCAAATAGTGGAGGGGTATCTCCAACTAATCAATCTCACACGACCTCATGCTTAACTCCGGTGTGAGTGGAGCTTCCCGATTCACCTTCTACAGAGGTAGATTTACCTAATGATAGGCCACTACAATTTGAGTTTAACTACTTTGGATAGTTTAATCAACCTAATCCAAAGCACTAACCTAAGATAGTTGGTGTACGAGCCTAAAAACGAAAATTTACTGCTAAATTTTAGATTTAAAGTTCTTTTTAGGGTTGTTGTTAATCAAAGGTAGTGTATGTGTGCGTAGAGTGGTTATGACTGAAAAGAAAAATGTGAAACTACTTTTACTTATCTCTCTCTTTTCACTTATATCTTTCTAAATCCAAAATGTTGATAATGTAAACCTAAGTAAAAGTAATATTTTTTCTTTTCATTTTCAAAAATTAGTGCATGGAACTATTACTACTTTTGAAAAGAAACACATGCTCTTGCTAAGGGAAAAAATACTTCTTCCTTTTTTTTGCAATTTTCTTTTTAAACAAGAGAAGAAAAACTAAATATGAACAAGTAAAAACACTCTAAAAATTTAAGTGTATACAAGTTGTCCCTAAACCTATAAGAGACATAAAACTATCCTCAAAGAAATATGAAAATAATAAGCTTAAGTAGTTACCTCAATCAAGACAAAGAAGTAAATAGATTGGCATACAGACACTTCAAAACTAACCGACAAGAAGAAGAAAACAAGGACTATTTTTCAAGATATCAGACTGCTTTCAATTAGGTCAATGAACATAAGAGATCGTTCAAAGCATCCACCAACCAAAACTTGAACTCGAAAGACCTAGGAACACCCTCAACAAGTAAGAGAAGACCAAAAAGATCTCAAGGAGGAGTAAGAATACTCAAACACATACTAACAACAGGATAGAATGATCCAATTAAAAGAAAAAACTTCATAAGAAATCAAAGCAAAGACCAAAATATTTCAACCCTAGGAGGAATACCAAATCTTACAGGGGTACCTGCAACTATAAGTACAACAACTTGCGGGTGACTTGCGAGTGCAACACAAGTATCTCGCGGGTATTAGGAAAACTAGTGACTGTATATACTTGTAGGTCATGGGTCTGCTTCAAAACAAATAAAATAAAAAGGAGAAAACATTTAAAAAGGATCAAGTATGATTATTAAACAAGGGTGTGTACCCTCTGCAAACCTTTCCATAGAACTCAATAGATGATTTTGACTGAAGAAAAATCCTACACAAGGATTCTAAGGGAAACAAAACAAAATCCCCAATGAAGTCGCTAGTTCTGTTGTTCGGTATTTTAACCCGTGTTTAGGAAATTTATAGAGATCACCAACATACTAATGAGAATTTATAGAACCAAAACAATAGGAAATAATAGAACAAGACCTCTATTTAATGAATAAGAACTAGGGTTACAAGTTAAGTGAAAGTACCTTGGATATAAGAAGTTCGATCTAATCTTGAAACTCTGAGTCTTCGAATCGCAATCCCCAATAAAGAATCCTGAAAAACAGGAGACACCTTCCTCAAAACATTTGACTACATAGACATAAATAATCCAATATTGAACTCATATATAAAGGAAATATGACAGATTCACTAGATTGAATTCATGAAATAGATAATATAGTTTATGGGAAAAGATGATCTCTTGTATCAATCATATAAATGACAATAAGCTATACCTGATTCTGCAACAAGCACTGTTGAAACCTGATCCCGGGATCTTGCTTCTATCCTTCTACAAATATTTCTCCAGCATTTCAATGCACAAATGGTTTTCCTCCATTTCTAAAGCCTTCCCTTTGTATTTATAACAAATTTTGAGAAGATAGGTTCGAGAGATAAGTGGTTAGGGAAGGTATGGTAGTTAGAAGAACTACCATAACTATCTCTAATTCGATTTTTATTTTATTTTTTCATTATTTTAGAAGGTACCCGTGGGTATAAAACTTAAAAACTAGTGGGTGACCCACGAGTCTTATGCCAACAAGTAGCGGGTGCAACTTTTTATGGAAACCCACAGGTGTCCAGTGGAGCACCAGCAGGTGACCCACGGGATGGAAATCGTAAGAGTCGCGGTTATGTCCTAAAAATATATCACAAGAATAAATAAATTGGAGAAAGTGTTCAGTTATTAATGTCGTGTGCATCTATAGCCAATAAGGATCTTCAACCCATACAGTCCTTTTGTGTGGCTGACATTGTGGTGCTTTCACGGATGGAGAAGTGCCAATTTGACTAATAATAGGAGATGATATGGTATACTCTTTGTCATGTATGAGTTACATTTTATCTATGGTTAACCTTTGACTGCAATTAATTTATTTTGATGGATTGGGCATTGTGAAAAATCATCTACCTGATTCTCCTTGTTCTCCAACATATCACACAAATCAAATTCATGAGAGCAACTTATGCATTTCCTATTGAACTTAGAGGCATAGTAAATTGTAGAATATAAGTGGAATGAATTCATTATGTAGGTGTGTTGTGTAGTAATATTCCAACGTACTAGCTAATATGGCCACAATATTCAAATGAAGAGTAAGTAAACTCTACCCATACTAGACAAAATAGAAGCACGCATGAAGCATATAGTTTTTCTATGGATAAATTTTCAAATGGGAGCAACTATAATACATTCTCTTTTCTACTTTCCATGTGATTCAACTGTAGGAATGCTTGCTCCTTACCTAAACTCGAAGAACCATTCAATTATGGATTTTTTTTTGATAAGGTTGCAATTCCATTTACATTCATATTTCTAAGTTTAAACAAATTTAATACTCCATTGTGCAAACATTGTGGTATAATGGTCTATGTTTTTTTATCTTTTTTCCATGAATTGTATGGAAAGGATATCTTGTGTTGTATTTTTTAGGGATATTTACCCACCATCATATGGATAAGAAGATAATACATATCAATATTGAATAGGATTATTTTGTCAATTTCACTAGTAATACAAATGATTTTTGAATAACATAATATGTTAATTGATTCCTCTGTCAATGGCATATTTCATGAGAATCCATAAAGAATTTTTTTTTAGCTTTGTTGTTTGTAACTCACCTTGCTCCATATTTTAGGTTAAATAAATGACTTGATTTATTGTAACAACACCAAAAAAAGAACTAAAGTTTTGAAAAAAAAGTAAAAAATTGGGATGCAAAACTGAAAAGTAAACTGTATCTTGAATGTCCTAATTACACATGTTCAAGTATTTTGATGACAACTGTCATACTTATGTTTATTTTGATATAGGGGTTCTTTGAGAAGAGATCTCGGGGCTTACTTAGCTTGCAAAGCTAATGCTGCACTTGATACTTTGAAACAAATCCGTCGACGGAGTAAGGGCTTTCGTCATTTATGGTATGATTTCTTATCGATCTTCAGTTTAGTTACTTAGGCTTAGAAGATGCTGTGATTGTCAAGTCTCCGTCTAGGTATCCTAAAAGGTACTAACCCTGTTTGAATTATAAAGGTTCTTAGAGATATATTAAGTGCGCTTGAAACATGAATCTGATACTATGTGCATGATGAAAATATCACAAAGGTCAATAGACTTATTATTCTTTTTATGAGTTCAATATCCTAGAATTTGAATGTCATGGGAAAAATTATTAATAGCATTGCAATATAAACCTATCCTATGGTCCACACACTAAAACACTCAAAGGTTTTGGAACAGGGTAAGGTACTATGCTAATTCCACAAGTCGAGCCCTAACTGGGGTTTGGGAAACCAAGAATGTTTACGATGGGGAAATGATGGGCAAAGTCTTTTCAGTTCATCACACAGGTCTTCGCATTTATGATGACTGGAGAATTGAATGTGGTGATCTTGATATGGATTAAAATTGGTTGTGGGTGTGTGTAGAATATCAAGGTCTTAACTGCAACTGTCTGGACTGTCTGAATCACATTAATTTTCTCGGCCACATGGCTCATTCGAACCCTAACTCTCTTATCGATGTGTTTCTCGTCATTTTTTATGTTTGGAAAGTTGAGGTCTATCTCCTCCGGCTCTCTAGTTCTTGGTGGACTCGGCCCTTGGCCTCAGCTTCATTTTTTAGTCTTGGCCTCGGAAAGTTTGTGAAAGCTTTGGAAAACTCCTGCTAGGTATTGTATTCGTAATTTATCAACACTTCAGGTTTTTTAAGTTGACTTTTTACATGCAACCAAAATAGATATTGACTGGTTCTTGGTTTTCTTGTGGCAGCAAGATCCAAGTATCAAGGAAGGAGGAGAGGTTTATTTGAAAAGAAGAAGAGAACTCGACCCTGGTAATCCCCCAGTCCACCATGGGAGATATCGGTGTTTGCAACCCGCAGTAACATGGTTTTTAACGGTGACAGTCCTTACTTTGACCATTCTGGGGTGAGATAGATGTATAGACCTGTCACATCCTTTGGTAGTTATGTTGGAGTTCACGTCTTTGTAAAATTTTTAACATGCATTTTGGTTGGGGTTATTCATATGAACTCGGTTAATTATTGAAGTTTTAAGAGGGCTTAGTCTCAGTCCTTTAAAGGAATAGTTTTGTTGTGAAAACACTTGTCCCATTCTTGGAATGCTCCTTGGATTGTTTATGATGGACTTTTAAATGCCATGTTTCGATGGTTGGTTAATTTTGTTGATGGTCCCCTCGTCCTGTTTGGGAAATGAAAATGGCGAATTCCAAGAACTTACAGTGTTTTGCTTGTTGATTTAACTGTGTAATTTTGGCCATGGAAGAGTTTCGATTGCTTGGCTTTTGTGCATGGTAATTGAACGCTCTAGTTTCCTGTAGGATGATAAACTGTATAATATGGACTGTGTTAAAAACGGTTATATGGATGAAAATGTATTTGCTTAGTGTTGTCGTAAGAGTTGGTAGTGAAGCCTTAAGAAGTTAGATATTCTGATTTTGTATGGTTCTGCTCTTTAGTAGAGAAATCGTCATTTGGATATAGCTTGTTTGATGTGAACCTGTGGGGACTCGATCCCAAGCCTGAGATGGATAGAATTACTCTAAATTGATAGAAGCTAGGTTATTTCGATGTATAGCTATCCTGGTTCGAAACTCCTTTTATAAAAACTATGATTGTAAACTTGTTTATGGGGAAAGGTTGTTCGACAGTCCTACGTTCCAGCTTAGGTTGTAATACTTTTGATTTCTAGGGTCTAAAGCAATCTTCCATGCTCTTGTTTCTCTATTTGGATGTAAGGGTATCCACCTGTACAAGGACGTTATGACACTTAAACATTGAACTACTGACTGCAATAGTGTGTATGCTTACCTGTCGTGAGTTGTATGTGATAGCTCTGCTTGTTTATTGTTATCTGAAATATACTTGTTCTTTTTAAAAGAATTTGGTTGTGTTTAAAACATCCGTATTTTGGCAATACCAAAACAAATATTTGTTTGTCCTTTAAAGGTTAAGAATGCAAGAAAAGATGACCTTCCCTAGAGCACAGAATGGTCCTCTGAATGGATAACATAGGGGTTAGGGCAATGGAAAACTGAAATATAATTGGTTTTTAAATCCTGAACTGTATATTTCATTTCATCGATATTAAAAAAATTTCAAGTGATCAACTGAAAATAATGTTTGACATAAATTCTGAAAATGAAATAATACCAATGTTTATCTGTGCATCTGTAATTTATTACATCTATTCTTAAATTCTTCCCTGTACTAGAGTACACCACCTTCAGGTGGAAGGAAAAATACAGAGGTAATTATTTTCATTTTTAACCAGTCAATCCTAATTCAAATATCAGTTTTATAAACCATTTCATAAAAAATAATAACTAGTAGAGTATGAAATAGAAGAAACATGAATAACAAAGCTGGGAAAAAATCCACATGCGATCGTTCCTCATAACCTAATTCTTCAAGCACTTAGCGGAATGCTTGTGAGCCCCGAGCCCATTTACTAAACCACCAGGATGAAGACACTGAATAGGAGTAGGAGACCTTCCTTTGCAAATACTCAATAGTCCTTCAGACCTGCCATCCTTCCTTACTTTGTACTCAACTGATGGACAGAATCACTCTGGGAATCATTAGTTAGCTACCCCTGATCGAATTTCCTTGTGTTTTCAAAACTATCATAGTTTCTTTCCCCAGCTATCCCTAAGGGAAGGGAAAAAAATAAAATTGATAAGCCTCCTGCTCAATTTGATGGCTTCATAGCTTGCCTATGTCTTTGGTTAGTTATATCATTCATTGAGCCACTTTCTCAACTCCTCCACCCTTGGAGAGTCATGACCATAAATATAGGGTAGTTGCCTCCAGCAACAGCTAGTAAGTGATTCCAGATGCTGCCACCTATTTTCTAAGCAATTTCATTCTTCCTAGTGGGTCAGTGAACACTCTTCAACAATCCCCTATGGATGAGTGTCTCCACTTTTAAATTTATTAAAAATAAAAATAGTTAATTACAGTCACCCTTGACCACCTTGGTCATAAAAACTTTATAACAAAATTAGATCAATGTTTTTCTCAAAATAAAATGTTTTTTAGTTTGAGGGTTGTTACAAACACCCCCTCTTAAGCTCAACATCATCCTCGATTTTGCTTAAGGGTCTTCTGAGTCTTCCTGGAACAGAATTGGGTATGCTGCTCGCATATGACTCCAATTTCCAGGTTGCTTCCTCTGGACTAAGGTGCTTCCATTGCACCTTTACCTGTCCAATGGTGCAATTCCAAAGTGAAATTTCCCTCTTTCCAAGGATACAGTCCAATTCCACCATAAAATCTCCTTCGGGTTCCACCTATATGTCATTTATGTTAATCACATGAGTAGAATAATGTATATATCTTTTTAAAATGTAAATATGAAATACATTATGCACTTTAAGGTTAGGTGGTAGGGCCAGCTGATATGCCACTGGTTCGACCCTTGATAATATTTCGAACGGTCCATAGTACCTGGGTTCTAGCTTGGCACAACTCTCCAGTTTCAAGGAAATTTTCCAGGGCTTTACCTTTATAAACACATGTTCACTAACCTGGAACTCCTGTTGAGTCCTCTTACGATATGCATGGCTTTTCTTCCTGTCTTGCGCAATTTTTAAATTGCTCTGCACCTATTTCACTATTAGTTCCATCTCTTTTATCAATTTTGGTCCTAATAACAGTCTATCAACTAGGTTGCTCCATGAAATGGGAGTATTACATTTATTACCATACATGATTTCAAAAGGGCTCATTTTGGTTGAGGTTTGATAGTGATTATTATAAGCAAATTCAACAAGATGTAAGTATTCTTCCCACTTCTTGGGTTGATCGCTAACATACATTCTGAGCATATCTTTTAATACGTGGTACACTCTTTCAGTCTGCCCATCTGTTTGTGGATGATAGGTTATGTTGAAATTGAGTTTAGTATCCAAACTCTTAAATAAAGATTTCCAAAAATTACCAGTAAACTTGGAGTCACAGTCAGAAATTATTACTTTGGGTATCCCGTGCAATCTAAAAATTTATTTCATGAAAATATTAGCAATATTTGCAGTTTTATGAGTAGTCTTAACTGGTATAAAATGAGCTGCTTTTGTAAGCTTTTCTACTACCACCATTATCGAGTCATTTTGCTTCTGATTCTTTGGTAACCCTGTTATAAAATCAATGCTAATCACCTCCCATTTCCAATCTGGGATTGTTAATGGCTGCAATAAACCAGCTGGGTGCTGATGTGCAGCTTTAACTTGCTGGCACTTAATATATCTAGCTATAAATTCTGCAACTTCATTTTTCATATTCGGCTAGAAATATTCTTTTCGCAACATTGTGATGGTATTTTGATAACCAGGGTGTCTAGAATATGGACTGTTCTATAGTTCATTTAAGATCAATAGTTTTAGTGTTGATACATTTGGCACATATAATGTGTCCTTGTATAAAATTAAGCCATTTTCCTTTAAACTGTAATCTGAAATTATACTTGCAGATTCATTTTCTGAAATTTTCTCATATAACTTTTGATAATTTTTATCCAATTTAATTCCTTCTTGAAACTAATTCTCCAAATCTGTTTCGTAAGTTGTTACTGCTGCTACATAATTTAATTTAGCAATTCTGCTTAGTGCATCTGCAACTTTTTTTTATTTACCCTTTATATGTTGGATCTCAAAATTGTATTCGCTAAGGAAAGCTAACCATCTAGCTTGCCTAGTGTTCATATTTTGTTGATCTAGCAGATATTTTAAGCCCTGATTATCTGTCATTAAGGTAAACTTTCTACCAATCAGATGATGGCGCCACACTTTTAGAGCATGTATTACGACTGCCAGCTCTAAATCATAGGTACCATAGTTTTGTTCATGAATTTTTAGTTTTCTTGACTCATTAGCTATTGTGTGTCCTGCTTGAGTTAATATCCTTCTGAGACCCTTGTTACATGCATCGGTGCATAAAACAAAGTCCTTGTTAGGGTCTGCGATTTTTAATATTGGTGCAGTTGATAATAATTCTTTTAACTTTTTAAAACTTTCCTCACACTTCTGATCCCACACAAACTTCTTCCCTTTTCATTGTAATGAGGTGATGGGATGTGCAATCCTTGAAAATACTTCAATGAACTTCTAGTAGTAACCGGTAATCCCCATGAATGACCTCACACCAGTTACATCCTTCGGGACAGGCCACTCATTAATTGCTTTTATCTTGTCTAGGTCAACCGCTATCCCATCCTTGGAAATCACGTGACCTAGGTATTGTATTTTATCCTTATAGAAGTCACATTTACTGAATTTAGCATAAATTTGGTGCTCTCTTAGGACTTGTAAGATTATCCTTAAGTGTTCATCATGTTCTTCCCTGGTCTTGGAGTAGACTAAAATTTTGTCAATGAACACAATTACAAATTTGTCTAAATATTTATGCAACACATTATTCATTAAACACATAAAGACTGTCGGAGCGTTTGTTATCCCAAAGGGCATAACCACAAATTCATAATGCCCATAACGGGTTTTGAATGTAGTTTTAAAGATGTATTCTTCTTTAATTCTGACTTGATGATATCCTGATCTCAATTCGATCTTTGAAAATATTGATGCCCCATGTACTTGATCGAACAGGTCTTCAATGTGGGGTAACGGATATCGATTTTTAATTGTCATCTTATTTAACTGATGGTAGTCAATGCATAAACGCAACGTACCATCTTTATTTTTAACAAAGATTACAGGTTCTCCCCAAGGAGACACACTGGGTCTGATATAATTTTTATCAATTAATTATTTTAATTGTGACTTAAGTTCATTAAGATCCAGGATATTCATCCTGTAGGGAGCCTTGGAGTTAGGCACTGCACCAGGCACTAATTCGATAGTGAAGTCCAGGTCTCTTTTCGGAGGTAATCCTTGTTGATGTATTTGTAACTTCAGAAGATATTCTTCTATGTATTACACTTGTACCTTATTATATTCATGATGGAGATGTTTTATTCCTCTAGTCATAAGTGTCGTCATTTATATTTGTAAGTGTCACAAATGTTGCAAGTGTTGCAACTTATACTTGATGGGTTATTATACCACCAGTGTGGGGTTGGCCCTAGTTGAGTTAATTGGTTGGGTTATTAGACTTCACTAGGAGGTCGGCCCAGTTAAGTTATTGGCAAGACAGGTCAGTGTATAAATAGAGAGGTTGTGTCTCTCATTTGATTCATTCACTCACTTCTCAATCTCTCATAGCTAAGAGAGAAAGTGTCACACAAGTGGAGGTGGAGGAGTATCTGCTAGAGCCATCTCTTTGGGTTTGATCATTGTGATCTTCGTTTGTGGCTTATCTTATCTCTGAGGAAGTGCAGGGTTTTTCACCTTCTTGGTTTTCCTTGAGGAAACTCTGTGTCTCTTATGTGGTTGCTATTGTGTCTATGATTGATATGCTGTAGATATGTTGTACATGTTATTCTCTTAGTGATCCTAAATGATAATGGAATGAAATTATCAAAAAATTAACATGGTATTAGAGCTTACCTAAGAAGAAGGAACTATGCACCTGCGAAAGCTAGGGCTTCTTAATATTCAGGTTTCTCTCCATAGAGAATCAAAGGAAGGAGGCTAGATTGACTCTCCTAGCAAGGGCGCATCTTTCTGTCGAGACAGAATTCAATTCTGAGCATTTTTAGTTTTGATCTAATCTTTTCTGCAGGAAACTAGGTGTAATATCCCTTTTCCAAATTTTATTAAAATGCCCAATTTTTCACTTTTTTTTCCCAATTTCGACCTTTGACTAGTTTTACTGTTTTGACCTCCAAATCAACCCAAATGCTCCCAAATATTCTATAGGAGTATATGAAGGGTATTTAGACTTGAATATCAGGTTCAGGGATGTTTTATGGCCCTCCAAATACTGCTGCAAACTTGATTTGTATTCTGATCAATATATGTAATTTTTACTAGTAATTTGTGCATCAAATCCCCCCCGGGTAACACTGCAAATGGCCTTCCAAATGCCTCCAAACTCCCACAAATTTATGAACAGAGGTATATAATGTGTTAAGTATGTTATTAAGGTCTCATATGCACCATTAATTTATTTTTACTACTGTTCTAACTCTCTCACATTCAACAACAAAAACCCCCAATTCGACCCTTGGGGAAATGGCACTATTTCACCTCCCAATACAACTAAACTGAGTAAAAATGCTTCAAAGGCTCAAGTACAATACATGAAAATTGTATAAGACATCCATGGCAGTATATTGATCACAAATATATCATAGAATCATCCATCCATTCGAAATAATCAACATTATAGTGTCATACATCAATGCATTGGGGAAATGGACATTGTTTGCTCATTAATCAATAGTTTTGCATACAAACAGTGGGTATTTCGACCTGAGACTTTCAGAATATCAATAACAGAGTATATGAATCTATTACAATCATAAATATATAATGAGAATCTCTCTCAAGAAGCACAAGTGCTCACCAAAAATTCCCTCCCTCAAGGAGCACGAATATGTTTTGAAAATTGGAAACGGTGGAGAGAAAGTGATGCACTAAACCCAACCATGAAACTTCCTGTAGCTGCTACCTGCAAATAAAAACTCCATTAAAGCACCATGAAATACCTGAGTGGCCTCTCTAAACACCAACTTGGATGGGAATCTTTCACCCTTGAAATTGGCTAAGGCAAGAAACTAGTCATCCACTAGCTCTCTCTTCACAGATGCAATTTTTCTCAAATCATCAAAATCCATTCTCATTCTTCATTTCTAAATTTTATAGCCAACATTAGCCTTCTAAGGGTCGAAATCCTCTCAATAGATTCAATAGATTTTCATTTAGGAAATATTCCACATTTGCCACTTGTCTCCTAGTTCCAACCTTCCATCTTCTCCCAAATTCGATTTTGAGTCTCTTTGGCTTCTCCAACTCCCAAATTCGCCTTCTTTGAGCCTATTTTTGGTGGTGACATGTCATAGTGGTCAGGTCTGAAATTTGTCATAGTTGTCATAGATGCTCCATCATTGGTGTCATAGGTGCTAGGGAATCTAGCCCAAGTGTCCACAAACTTCTACTTTGACTCTTTATCTTCCATGGAGGTTACCAATCCTTCCCAATTCGACCTAAGATGCTCAATGACATGTGTTATGACTTACCAACTCACCCAAGAGTTTTCACATTCCCATTAATTCGAATTTGCAAAAGAGAGATACCATGTATTATGAAAAATCAAGCTAGTGTGGGTCCCACCACCTCCATATGTCTCCAAAACCACTTGCCACTTAGAATTTATCTTGAACTTATTTATTTACCATATTTATTAAATGCTTGAACCCCTCTAATGTCTAAATATCATTTATTATCTTCCTTATTACCATCCCACATGTGCCCATCCAACCTAGGAAACTAGTAGGATTGATGGGATTGTCTTACTATGCACTTATTTGAATGGGGACATTACAGTCCTCCCCACCCAAGATTGCTTGTCCTCAAGCAATTTCAGATTTGGATGCTGCAAAATATTCTTCTCTTCCCATGTGGCATCTTCATTTGGTAAGTCCTTCCATTGCACTAAATATTCTTTGATGATTCTACTCCTCAACCTTCTTTCCCGTGTCTTCAAAATATTTTCCGGAACGAGTGTGAGCTGACCTTCATCATCCAAAGGAGGAAGTATTTCTGAAGTGATGATTTGCTGACCAAGAGTTTTCTTGAGACAAGAAACATGAAATACATTGTGGATTTTACTCCCTTCCGGAAGTTCTAGTTCACATGCTACTTCTCCAACCTTCCGCACTACCTTGTATGGCCCATAGTACCTTGGTTTTAATTTTTCTGCTCCATTCTTTTTTAGAGATGTTTGTTTATAAGGCTTCAACCTTAAATATACTAAATCATTGACTTGAAAGGTTCTTTCTTCTCTATGCCTATCAGCATATTGTTTTTGTTGATTTTGAGCAACCTGCAAATTGTCTTTCAAGAGCTTTAAAATTTCTTGGCTCTCTTCCACCCAATCTTTAGCCTTTGGGGCTCTACTATCACCAAATATAATGTCAGCAAATGTAAGTGCATCATAACCATATAATGCTTTGAAAGGAGACATTCCTATTGACATATGATAAGTGGTGTTGTAGCAAAACTCACCCAAGTGTAGCCATTTTGCCCATGCTTTTTGCTGCCCTCCCACATAGTTTCTTAGGTATCCTTCCAACCATTGGTTTACCCTCTCTATTTTTCCATCAGTTTGTGGATGATAGCTAGTACTTGGAGTCAATTGAGTGCCTACCAATCTAAAAATTTCTTGCCAAAAAGCACCCATGAATCTACTATCTCTATCACTGACAATGCTCTTGGGGAGCCCATGCAATCTGAAGATTTCTTTGAAAAAAATATTAGCCACATGTGTAGCACTAAAATATGATGTAACAGCAAAGAAATGAGCAAATTTTGTCAACCTATCAACTACCACATAGATGCAATCCTTACCTAAGGATTTAGGCAATCCGGTGATGAAATCCATGGAAATACTGTCCCATTTTTGCTCCGAAATGGGCAATGGTTGTAATAGGCCGGATGGACATGTAAGTTCTGATTTGTTTCTTTGACATGCTTTACATTCATTCACATACTTCTGAACATCTTCCTTCAGCCCCTTCCAAAAAAATCTTTTCCTCAACTGTCTATAAGTTTTGAAGATCCCCGGATGGCCCGGTAATGGGGAATCATGTGCTTCTTGCAAAATTCGGTACTTGAGCTTGGAGTTATGAACTAAATAAATTCTTCCCTTATAATATATCATCCCATTCAAAATACTATAATTATCATCCCCTTTGATTCCATCCAACACATCACAAGCAAATTTTTCTTTGGCATATTCAACTAGTAGCATGTTTTTCCAATCCTTGGCAATATCCATGAGAGAAAAGGAAGGCCTTCTTGACAAAGCATCTGCTACTATATTATTATTTCCTTTGACATATTCAATATCAAAATCATAAGATTGAATCTTGCTTACCCACTTTTGTTGCCTTTGATTTAGATATTTTTGGGTGAGAAAGTGTCTTAGACTATTATGGTCAGTTTTCACCACAAACTTGCTGCCCACCAAGTATTATCTGAATTTGGCCAATGCATGCATAATGGCCAGCATTTCTTTATCATAGATGGAGTAAAATTTTTCATGAGGCTGCAACTTTCTGCTCTCAAATGCTATGGGGTGTTGGCTTTGCTTTAGGACAACCCCTATTCCTCCACCTGAAGCATCACATTCCACAACAAAAGGTTTAGTAAAGTCAGGAAGTGCAAGTATGGGACAACTACTCATTACCTCTTTCATTTTTTGGAAGGCCTTTTCAGCCTCTTCATCCCACTTGAAAGCATCCTTCTTAGTCAAATCAGTGAGTGGAGAAGTCAACTTGGAGAACCCTTTCACAAATTTTCTGTAGTAGGTGCATATGCCAATAAAGCCTCTCAATTCGGTAATATTTTTTGGTGATGGCCATTCCAAGATAGCCCTGATTTTTTCCATGTGTACCTTCACTCCTTGTTGCCCAATAATGTGCCCAAGATACAGTAGTTCTTTCATCCCAAACTCACATTTTGATAATTTAGCAAATAAGGACTCTTCTTGCAAGATTTTCAACACAATCTCTAACTGTTGCAAATGCTCTTCCCATGTTTTACTGTAAATGAGAATATCATCAAAGAAAACCAAAACAAACCTTCTTAGTTGCTTGCAAAATATCCTATCCATACATGCTTGAAAGGTGGCTGGAGCATTAGTTAACCCAAAAGGCATGACAAGAAATTCAAAGTGGCCAAAATGACATCGAAAAGCGGTCTTTTGCACATCTTCATCTTTCATTCGAATTTGGTGATACCCTGATCTAAGGTCAATTTTTGAGAAGTATTTGGCCCCATGTAGCTCATCCATGAGCTCATCAATCCTAGGAATAGGATACCTATTCGTGATAGTCTTTTTGTTCAAGGCTCTAAAATCTATGCACATTCTCAATGTTCCATCTTTTTTCTTCACTAGCACTACTGAAGAAGCATAAGGGCTAGAGCTTGGTCTAATGAGTCCCAACTCTAGGAGTTCTTGGATAGATTTTTCAATCTCATCTCTGAAATTTTTAGGATGTCTATAAGGTGGTATCTGAATGGGTGAAGTTCCCTCCTCCAAAATAATACTGTGCTCAACCCCCCTATCCGGTGGCCTACCATGTGGAAGGTCTCTAAAAACCTTTTCATATTTTTGCAAAAGTCTCTCTATCTCCTTTGGGTGTTTGAAAATATTTATAGTTGGCTTGGGAGATGTAATATGACATTTAGCAGCCCATTCTATATCCCCATTCCTCAATATAGATATCATACTATTGCAAGTTACTACTTGATTTGGATAAGTGTGTTGCCCTCTCACAATTCTTTGTACTCCTTTTGAATCTTGGAATTTCATTTCGGGAATTTGATAATTTACTGTATGCTCTCCTATTGAATACATCCATTGCACTCCCAAAACCACATTAGTATCAACAAAATAAACCACATAAAAACTATCAACAAAAGTATAGTTAACTACGGTGACTTGCAGCTTTGGAACCCCTGTTTTGCATTGCATTGTGTTGTGACCGGGAATGACAACTGTGAAGCCATCAAATGGTTCAATAGGTATCTTTCTTTTCTCTAGCATCTCTGCATAAATGAAGTTATGAGTGGATCCTCCATCTACCAAAACTGAAGTTCTTTGTCCTTGTACCACACCTTTGCATCGGATAGTATGATAGCGAGGTACTGTTGAAAGCACTGCCATTCTTGCTTTGTTCGATGAAGGCTTATGTTCTTCTTGTCTTTCCTCTTCTACTGCTGTCTCATATGCCTCTTCTTGATCTGAAATATGTCCATCTTCATCCATGCCCCCATCATACCCCTCATTGTCAGAAAATACTTCTATGTATTGAGCCTTTCCTTTGGTACATTTGTGCCCCGGTGTCCATGGTTGGAAGCATGTGAAGCACAATTTCTTTTTTCTAAGTTCATCCCTGTTTAGTCCCTCTTTTTTATTCCTCTCAAATGACTCTCTTTGCCAAGGTTTCTTATCATATCCATCCCTTTTCCAAGGTTTCTTTTCAAATTTGTAGCTAGGCTTAGGAGGAAATCTCGTTCTAGGAAGCACATTTTGGAGATCCCTAGTCAAGCTCATTGCATCTTTTAATGTAGTTGGCTTGTGGGATTTGACCAAACCTCTTAAGGGTTCAGCCAAACCTTCAGTGAAAAGCAATACTAATCTTCCCATAGATACATCAGCCACCTTGACTGATAATTTTTGAAAGTCCAACATATATTCGGTAGGGGACCCAGTTTGCTTCAATTGAGCTAGTTCTTTGAAAGGCAATTCTGGATCTTTTTGTTCAAATCTTCTAGTACCCTGTCAACAAATTCTCCATATGTTTTAACCTGATTATGACCCAAGGTTTTCATCCCATGAAATCACCATTCATTGGCATCTCCTTCCAAATGCAAAATGGCCATTTTTAATGCATCCTCTTCCAACATAGGATTCAGCTGAAAATATACATCCAATTTTTGCACCCAAGTGTTAGCAGAATTTTGAGAAGAACCATCGAAAGTAGGAAGTGACATTTTTCCAATAGCACTATTCAATTCTTTTTTTTGGAATGGACTCCTATTGTCTCCCTTCATTTTAATCTTTTTCATAGCATCAATGTAGTCACTGAGTGGTACACCTCTTTTACACTCTTCATTCAAATCATTCCAATCATTCACTAGTTTCTTGTAATCCAATTCAATATTGGGCTCTTCTTTGGGTGTGAGAGATTTAGGTGCAGTATGCCTTTGTGTGCTTTGAAATTCATCAGGTCTATTATGAGGTCCTGTACTTGAGAAAATATTCTCATTCCCTTTCATCTTTTCCCCTGAGTGTGAACCACTATTATATCCTATCATCCCTTTGCCTGAAAGTTGGCTACCCAACAATTCGAAACCTTTCATCATTTGTTTATTCATATCTAGAATAACCATGGTAAGTCCTTCAAAACATGGTTTTAAGGCTTCAATAAATTCCTCCTTATTTCTTAATTTTTCCTCCTCCTCTCTACCCATTGTTTTAGAAAAAAACTCTTTTTCTACTACTATCTCTTCTTCAACTACTGATTCAAAGGGTGGTGTTTTATTTGTTTGTCTTCTTGTTAATACCATCAGTTTCCAAGACCATGCTTTGATACCACTTGTAATATCCCTTTTTCAAATTTTATTAAAATGCCCAATTTTTCACTTTTTTTCCCAATTTCGACCTTTGACTAGTTTTACTGTTTTGACCTCCAAATCAACCCAAATGCTCCCAAATATTCTGTAGGAGTGTATGAAGGGTATTTAGACTTGAATATCAGGTTCAGGGATGTTTTATGGCCCTCCAAATACTGCTGCAAACTTGATTTGTATTCTGATCAATATATGTAATTTTTACTAGTAATTTGTGCATCAAATCCCCCCCCGGTAACACTGCAAATGGCCTTCCAAATGCCTCCACACTCCCACAAATTTATGAAAATAGGTATATAATGTGTTAATTATGTGATTAAGGTCTCATATGCACAATTAATTTATTTTTTCTACTATTCTAACTCTCTCACATTCAACAGCAAAAACCCCCAATTCGACCCTTGGGGAAATGGCACTATTTCACCTCCCAATACAACTAAACTGAGTAAAAATGCTTCAAATGCTCAAGTACAGTACATGGAACTTGTAGAAGACATCCATGGCAGTATATTGATCACAAATATATCAGAGAATCATCCATCCATTCGAAATAATCAACATTATAGTGTCATACATCAATGCATTGGGGAAATGGACATTGTTTGCTCATTAATCAATAGTTTTGCATACAACCAGTGGGTATTTCGACCTGATACTTTCTGAATATCAATAAAAGAGGATATGAAGCTATTACAATCATAAATATATAATGATAATCTCTCTCAAGAAGCACAAGTGCTCACCAAAAACGCCCTCCCTCAAGGAGCACGAATATGCCTTCAAAATTGGAAACGGTGGAGAGAAAGTGCTGCACTAAACCCAACCATGAAACTTCCTGTAGCTGCTACCTGAAAATAAAAACTCCATTAAATCACCATGAAAGACCTGAGTGGCCTCTCCAAACACCAACTTGGATGGGAATCTTTCACCCTCGAAATTGGCTAAGGCAAGAAACTAGTCATCCACTAGCTCTCTCTTCACAAATGCAATTTTTCTCAAATCATCAAAAGCCATTCTCATTCTTCATTTCTACATTTATAACCAACATTAGCCTTCTAAGGGTCGAAATCCTCTCAATAGATTCAATAGATTTCCATTTAGGAAATATTCCACATTTGCCACTTGTCTCCTAGTTCCAACCTTCCATCTTCTCCCAAATTCGATTTTGAGTCTCTTTGGCTTCTCCAACTCCCAAATTCGCCTTCTTTGAGCCTATTTTTGGTGGTGACATGTCATAGTGGTCAGATGTCATAGGTCAGTTCTGCAATTTGTCATAGTTGTCATAGATGCTCCATCATTGGTGTCATAGGGGCTAGGGAATCTAGCCCAAGTGTCCACAAACTTCTACTTTGACTCTTTATCTTCCATGGAGGTTACCAATCCTTCCCAATTCGAAATAAGATGCTCAATGACATGTGTTATGACTTACCAACTCACCCAAGAGTTTTCACATTCCCATTAATTCGAATTTGCAAAAGAGAGATACCATGTATTATGAAAAATCAAGCTAGTGTGGGTCCCACCACCTCCATATGTCTCCAAAACCACTTGCCACTTAGAATTTATCTTGAATTTATTTATTTACCATATTTATTAAATTATTGAACCCCTCTAATGTCTAAATATCATTTATTCGCTTCCTTATTACCATCCCACATGTGCCCATCCAACCTAGGAAACTAGTAGGATTGATGGGATTGTCTTACTATGCACTTATTTGAATGGGGACATTACACTAGGGTTTCAGAGAAAGTTGGATTTTTGAAATATGAAACCAAGGCTGGAATCTACTATGAAAAACTGAAGTTTAGAGCTTTGGATCTAACTTTTTGGTTGGGTGAAGCATCGGGAAAATCATACCCTAGTTCAGGGTCCTCTCTAGTGAATCCGAAAGTTTCAAAGGCAATTTTGAGGGGTCAAATTTTGCGATTTTCAAATTTGGAGTATACCAGCTTGACCAGCTCAGCAAGGCGCATCTTTCTATTTTTTCATAAGTTTGAAATTCACATTTTGAATTTTTAGGGTTTCTCTGACAAACCCTAATCCAACTCCAGATCCAGTTTCAGCAAATCAAGTGGTAAGACCTAATAAATTTTCTATTTCCATTTGAAGTACTCTTTAAGATGTCTCACCACACCAAGATTGAGGATAAGATTGAAGGAGTTGATAACTTTTAAGCCTGGAAGTATATGATTGGGTTAATCCTAGATGAAAATGAGTTGGACAACTACATAAAGGAAGAGGTTCTAGTTCCAGAGGGAGATGAGGCTAAGAACCTACACAAGAATAACCTGGTCAAGGATAAGAGAATCATTGTTGATTCTATAATGGACCATCTCATACCCCATGTGTCTTCCCTAAAAGACACCTAAGGAGACGTTTGACTCCTTGACCAAGTTGTTTGAAGGAAAGAACATAAATCAGAAGATGACTCTACGGAATCAATTGAAAGGAGTAAAGTTCCAAACTGGAGAGACCATCATATCCTACTTTACCAAGGTCTCTCAAATCAAAGAACAACTTGAAGCAGTGGATGAAGTAGTGGAGAATGGAGAAATATTCATGACCACTTTGAATGGCCTACCTAGGTCATGGGACTCCTTCATCCAAGGTATTTGTGCAAGAAAGAAGTTGATCTCCTTCAGTAGACAATGGGAGGAATGTTCTCAAGAAGAAGCTAGGCTTGTAGCTCGAGAAGAAAAGATGGGAAGTGAAGATCAAGCTCTCACAGCTCACACCAAAAGAAGCAATCCCAAGAGGGAGCCATCTCATCACAAGAAATCTTTTCACAAACATTAAAGAGATAAGAAAGATCTGAGATGATTCACATGTAATGAGAAGGGACACTTTGCTGCATATTTTCCTAAGAACAAAAAGGGATACAACAACAATAACACCAATAAGAAAAACAACAACAAGAAGAGGTATCATGCTCATGCTGTTGAGGATGATGAACCTCCCAAGAAGAAAAATAGGGCAGAAAGTGAAGATTGTTCAAGTGAGGAAGAATATGTATTGATCTATGCTCTCACAGGTACTATCTCACATGGATGTAATGATTGGCTTATTGATAGTGGGGCTTCCAAACACATGACGAGATTTAGAGAACCCTTTGTAGATCTATCTGAACATGAGGCACCCCACAAGGTGAAACTTGGTGATGATTATCAATATCCTATAAAAGGAAGTGGTAAAGCCTCTTACAAGCTAGACTTTGGGAAGTCTTTAAAGATCCAAGATGTCCTATATGTACCTGGACTCAAGAAGAATCTTCTCTCCATATCATTTTTGGATGCAAAAGGGATGAGAGTGCATTTGTGGATGGCCAAGTACTTATGTGGCCTAAAGTTAAGACAATAGATGATGCAATAGTGATTGGAGAGCAAGAGGGAGGATTGTACAAATTGAAGGGACAACCTGAACATGCCATGGTGCATGAATCTATGGAGCCAAGTGAACTTTGGCATAGAAGGCTTGCTCATGTGCACTATAGGGCACTACCAATTGCAAGCAAAGTTGTAGAAGGTCTTCCTGAAATCCATTCAAAGCATGAAGGTGTTTACAAATGATGTACAAAAGGAAAGAACACTAAGAAGGCATTTCCAAGTAGTGAAAGCAAACCAAAAGGAATCTTGGATATTATCCACTCTGATGTATGTGTACCAATGTCATCCAGTTCCTTGAGTGAATATGTATACTATGTATCCTTCATGGATAATTTCTCTAGGAAGACCTGGGTTTATTTCTTGAAGAAAAAAGATGAAGTGTTTGATAAATTCAAGGACTTCAAAGCCTTGATAGATAATCAAACTGATAAGAAGATCAAAATCTTTAGATCTAACAATGACAGAGAATTCACCTCAGGTGACTTCAAGAAACTATGCAGTGATTCATGAATTAAGATGGAGTTGACTACTCCTTACAATCCACAACAAAATGGAGTTGTATAAAGGAAGAATATAACTACCATGGAAGCAGCACAGGAAATGCTTCATGACCAGGATATTCCTATGCACCTTTGGGCACAAGCAACAAGGACAGTTGTATATGTGCAGAATAGAACACTTCAAAAGATACTTGATAATAAAACACTAGAAGAATTTTTCTCTGTTAAGAGACCAGAAGTTATCCATCTCATAATATTTGGTTGTCCAGTATTCACACATGTTCCAAAAGAAAAGAGGACAAAGTTAGATCCTTCAAGAAAGAAGGGTATATTTGTGGGGTACAGTGAAAGCTCAAAGGCATACAAAATCTACTTTCTAGGGTTCAAGAAGATTGACATCAGTAGGGATGTGAGTTTTGATGAAAACTCAGCTTACAACAAATCAAGAAAGACACTCGTTTAAGACTATGAAGAACCAAGGATACCCAAAACACAAGCCATCACCATGAATGAAGCAATACCAGAAGTGGATCATGAAATAGAAGATCCACAAGAACCTGTAGATCCAACCCATGAGAACAACTGTCACAAGAGGAAATGTGCATGGGCTAGGGAGCTCATCCAAGATGCTGAAAGGTATGGTATTCTAGAGGAGGAACACAGAGAAAGTAAAAGGACAATATCTCACACTAGCTATGTTGCCTTACTCTATGACATTATGAACAAAGAACCTTCCAGCTATGAAGAAGCAGCGGAAAAGAAAGAATGGAAGGATGCTATGGTCGAGAAATACCAGTCGATCATGAAGAATGATGTTTGGGATGTGGTCCCAAGACCAAAAGGGAAGTTTGTTGTGACTTCCAAGTGGATCTATAAGATCAAGCATGTTGCAGATGCTAGCATAGAGAAATACAAGGCGAGGTTTGTAGCTCATGGATTCTCTTAGAAAGAGGGAATAGATTATGAAGAGACTTTTGCTCATGTAGCCAGATACACTTCCATCAGAACCGTACTTACTCTGGATGCAGTGATGAAATGAAAGATGCACCAGATGGATGTCAAGACAACTTTCTTGAATGGTGTAGTCGAAGAGGAAGTGTATGTGGAGAAGCCACTTGGTTTTGAAATACATGACAGGGAGTCATATGTGTGCAGGTTGAAGAAATCCTTGTATGGATTGAAGCAAGCTCCTAGGACTTGGTATGGTAGGATAGACAGCTTTCTATCCAGTTTGGGATTTACCAAGAGTAAGGTAGATTCCAACCATTACTACAAGGTTGAGGAAGGCAATATAGTGATACTACTATTATATGTGGATGACTTGTTTGTTACAGGTGAGGATGGGTTGATTGCCGACACTAAGAGGAAGCTTGATTCCGAGTTTGAGATGAAGGAATTGGGGATGATGCATTACTTTCTAGGCATGGAGGTGTGGCAGAGTGCAGATGGAATATTCCTTGGTCAAGGGAAGTATGCAGTAGAGATCCTGAAGCGGTTCAGGATGATGGACTGCAAGGCCATGGCCACACCTATGGCATTGAACTTGAAGCTTCTGTGTGATGCTTCATCTGAGCCAGTTTATGTCACAGTGTATCGTCAGATGATTGGGTCCTTGATGCACCTAATGAACACGAGTCCAGATATTTGCTTTGCAGTGAACACATTGAGCCAGTTCCTGATGGATCCCAGAAGTGTTCACCTAGTTGCTGTAAAGCATATTTTGAGGTACTTGAAGGGTACAATTGATTATGGGCTCAAGTATGATGCGAATCAAAAGTTTAACTGGGAGGGTCGTGTTGATTCAGATTGGGTAGGCAGTGCTACAAATAGGAAGATCACTTCAGAGTGCTGCTTCAGTATGGGATCAGGTGTGATCTCTTGGTTTAGCAGGAAGCAGTCCTGCATAACATTGAGTACAGCCAAATTAGCTTATGTTGCAGCTTATTTGGCTAGTTGTGAGGCAGTATGGCTTAGGAAGCTACTGTTTGAGTTATTTGATCTCCCGTTGGATGATACCTGTATCTATTGTGACAACCAGAGTTGTGTGAAGTTGTCAGAGAGCCCGATGTTCCATGACAGGTTGAATCATATCGAGATCAAGTATCACTATATCATGGATATGGTGCAGAGAGAAGCAGTAAAGCTCCTGTATGTTGCGACAGATGAGCAGGTTGCAGATGTGTTGACGAAACCACTAGCTAGAGTGAAGTTTGAGTACTTCAGGGAGAGGCTTGGTGTTCTTCAGATTGAAGATACTTTGAGGAAGAAGTGATGGGACACATTTGAAGGATCCATTCCATGCATGGTGATAGGAGGATCCTCCTCATGGATATGGATGTAAGCGCTATGTGATGAACATCAGGACGATGCTCCAGTTACTGCTATGATGATTATCAGGATGATCACATGTGATGAGTATTAGGACAATACTCTATATTATATGCATCAGGATGATGTTGTGACATGATCAGGTGGATAATGCGATGATGATAAGCATCAGGATGATGCTGTGACATGATCAGGTGGATCATGAGATGATGATATGCATCAGGATCATGCTGTGACGATGATCAGGATGATCATGTGATGATGATGTACATCAGGATGATGTGTTGTATGATGATGATCAGTATGATCATGAGCATCAGGATGATGCTGTGTGCGAGGATTATCAGGTTGATCTTGAGTATCAGGATGGTACTCTGTGGCTGTGGACAGGTTGTGCAAGGGTAGCATGTAATACGTCCTGGAGATCCGGACAGGTTGTGCTAGTCACGTAAAAGGCCTTGGATTCTCTTCAGAGACCTTGCTGGGCAAGACACTCTTTTAAGTTTTTTCTAGACCACATGTAATACATCCTGGAAATTTGGACAGGTTGTGCTAGTCACGTAAAAGGCCTCAGATTCTCTTTAGAGATCTTTCTAGGAAAAACAGTCTTTAAGGTTTTGTGGGGACCACATGTAATATGTCCTGGAGATCCGGATAGGTTGTGCTAGGCACATAAATTCCTCAGATGCTCTTTAGAGATATTGCTAGGCAAGACACTCTTTTAAGGTTTTGTGGTGGGGGTCACATGTAATACGTCCTGGAGATATGGACAGGTTTTCTAGTCACGTAAAAGGCCTTGGATTCGCTTTAGAGATCTTGCTAGGCAAGACACTCTTTTAAGGTTTTGTGACAATCACATGTAAAAGATCTTGGGAGATCCGATAGGTTGAGCTGTGTGCTCGTAAAATTATTGGGATGCTCTTTCGAGGTTTTCTTGATGCATGTAATTAGTCCTGGGATCCAAAGGATGGCTAGCTCGCAAAGATGATGAAGGCCTATAGGAGGTGAGGCCTACAACTAGCGTGAAAAGGGGATGGCTCTTTAGAACTTCCTATGACAAGAAGAATTCAGAGATAGCCTAGTGATCGAGATGTCGAGTACAACAGTTGTGATGATGACGATGCTCTGTGATCTAGTGGCAATGATCTAGCTCCATAATTGAAGACTTGTGGCGTTATGTATTGAGGACATGTGTCGAAAGAATACCTTCCTAGTTAAGAGGGAGTGTTGATGTATTTGTAACTTCAGAAGATATTCTTCTATGTATTACACTTGTACATTATTATATTCATGATGGAGATGTTTTATTCCTCCATTCATAAGTGTCGTCATTTGTATTTGTAAGTGTTAGAAGTGTCGCAACTTATACTTGATGGGTTATTAGACCACTAGTGTGGGTTCGACCCTGGTTGAGTTAAGTGGTTGGGTTATTAGACTTCACTAGGAGATCGGCTTAGTTAAGTTATTTGTAGGACAGGTCATGTATAAATAGAGAGGTTGTGTCTCTCATTTGATTCATTCAGTCACTTCTCAAGCTCACATAGCTAAGAAAGAAAGTGGCACACAAGTGGAGGAGGAGGAGTATCTGCTAGAGACATCTCTTTGGGTTGAATCATTGTGATCTTCGTTTGTGGCTTATCTTATCTCTGAGGAAGTTGCGGGGTTTTTCACCTTCTTGGTTTTCCCCGAGGAAACTCTGTGTCTCTTGTGTGCTTGCTATTGTGTCTATGATTGATATGCTGTAGATATGTTGTACAAGTTATTCTCTTAGTGATCCTGAATGACAATGGAATGAAATTATCAAAAAATTAACAATCTTGGAATTTCTTCCATGATTACATTCGAAAAGTCCTTTATTACCAGTATATATTCAAGTATGATTTTATCTTCCTTAGTCATTCATTCTTCATTGATTACATTTACCACAAACATCTTGCATGCTTTTCATGTTGCTCTTTTTAATTGTAATGCAAAAATATTCCTAATAGAAACCTTTCTCGGTATGCCTTTAATTAAACCAGTCTATCCTTCAGCATTTATATATGTAAAAGTATTTTCAAAGCAATTCAATACTACTTATGTCTTTCTATCCAATCCATACCAATCAAAGAATCATAAGACCCTAAAGGTAATACATTTAATTTTACCTGATTCTTAGATTGATTCATCAATAGCTCACATTCATTTACAAAATTATTCACCCTTCTTTTTGTTCCGGTAGCTAACTGAACTAACCAAGGCTTTCCAAATTTCTCAACATGGAATTTACATTTTTCTACTATGGTAGGTGAAACATAGCTTAAACTGGCACCCATATCAATTAGAATAGAGATAGCTTTATTTGAGATCATACCTTCTACTTCAACCATAGATGTCTGATGATCTTCCTGTCGGTTATCGAATGCTGCATTGATCCTATGCACTTCATTTTCCAAATCTCCAATGGTTGGTTCCACTTGTACTATGTGCACATTGCTGAGGTTTCTCCTTATGTTGGGATAGTTGTTTGCATAATGTGGTCCTTGGCATTCCCAGTACTTTACTAGTGTTTTTTGTTCAACAGATTTTATCGGTACATTAGTAACTTCTTTGTTCTTTATTGTTGGTGCATTTGACTGAACATTAGACCTTGTATTAGATAAATTTGGCTGTTCAAAAATCCTTTCCATTGAAAATTTATGTGATGCATTTCCTTTAAATTTTGGCTTAGAAAAATTTCATGAATTACTGAACTTACGATTATTATTAAAATTCCTTCTTCGCTGTTCATAGTAGTTTGTCTTTTTATATTTCCAATTCGATATTTTATCCTTCCTCTTCTCTTGTTCATAACAAAAGTTAGCTTTTCTCATCGCTTCCTTGAGAGTTTTAGGATTATCGTATTCAATTCGGTCCTTAATATGGTATGGCAAACACGTGAGAAACGTATGTATTTTGGGATTCTCCTCAACTATATACGGCACATACCTAAATAGACTTAGAAATTTACTACTCAGTTCCTTCATGCTCATTGAGCCCAATTTTAAGTCATAAAATTCTTTAGCCTTTTCTTCAAAATATTATTCAGATAGAAACTTCTTTTTGAAATATATTTTAAAGGTATTCCAGGTTACATTCTTCTCTTTGATACATTTTACTCTTTTAATATCCTGCCACCATATGTCTGCTTTTCCAGTTAAGTTGTAGATAGCCATTTTAGTTTTAGTTTGTCAGAATAATTGTAAATCTGGAAATACTTCTTCATTCTAGATAGCCATGCTTAGGCTTCTTCACCCTTCTAAACTTATCCATCGATGTTAGAGGTTTTATCTTTTTAAATTCTCCAGATATTTCCTCATAAGGTTTATTTCTTTTCTTTTTAGGTTGGTAATCATTGTAACTACTATCACTAGAGCTTTTATATTTTCTCCTTCATGGCTTAAACTCATTATCGGAAGAACAAAAACTTCCTTCATCCAATGATGCCATCTTCCTGTTCTTATGTGTAGAGATTTTATCTTCAGTTTCAGTTTTAAGTTTTCTTCTTTGTTTTTGTTCTTTGTTACTAGTCTTTCTTAATAGTTTATGATTTAGTTCCTTGTGTGCTCTTAATATTCTTTCATTTTCTCCCTTTACTAGCTGTAGTTTTGTTCTCAATTCTCTCACAGATTTTAATAATTCGGTTGGATTATCATTTTCTAATTCTACCAAGATGTTATCATCATTTAGAAATCCAGTTCCATGACTACGATGTGTCCCAGTCTCAGCAGATCCTTCTGCCCCTTCCATTTCCTGTTAAGAATAGAAAGTTGTGATATGCCGTAACAAAAGAATTCAACACAAGTTAGAATTCTATTTTTCTGTTTTTGAGTTGGATGCATGAGTTGAGCCTTATTCCAGGCCTAGAGTTTGAATCCTTGCTATGATACCCCTTGTAACAACTCCAAAAAAAGAACTAAAGTTTCAAAAATTTTAAAAAACATTGGTATAAAAAACTGAAAAGTAAATTGTATCTTGAATGTCCTAATTACGCATGTTCAAGTATTTTGATGTCAATTGTTGTACTTATGTTTCTTTCGATATAGGGGTTCTTTGAGAAGATATCTCGGGGCTTACTTAGATTTAAAAGCTAATGTTGCACCTGATACTTTGAAACATATCTGTCGATGGAGTAAGGGATTTCGTCATTTCTGGTATGATTTCTTATCAATCTTCAGTTTAGTTACTCAGGCTTAGAAGATGCTATGATTTTCAAGTCTCTGTCTAGGTATCCTAAAAGGTACTAACCCTGTTTGAATTCTAAAGGTTTTAAGAGATATATTAAGATCCCTTGAAACATGAATCCGATACTACGTGCATGATGAAAATATCACAAAGTTCAATACACTTATTATTCTTTTTATGAGTTCACTATCCTAGAATTTGAATGTCGATGGGAAAAACTATTAATAGCATTGCAATATAAACCTATCCTACGGTCCACACACTAAAAAACTCAAAGGTTTTGGAACAGGTTAAGGTACTATGCTAAGTCCACAAGTCAGGCCCTAACTGGGGTTTGGGAAACCAAGAATGTTTACGATGGGGAAGTGATGGGAAAAGTCTTTTCAGTTCAACACACGGGTCTTGGCATTTATGTTGACTCAAGAATTGAATGTGGTGATCTTCATATGGATTCAAATTGGTTGTGGGTGTGTGTAGAATATCGAGGTCTTAATTGCAACTGTCTGGATTGTCTGAATCACATTAATGTTCTCGGCCACATGGCTCCTTCGAACCCTAACTCCCTTATTGATGTGTTTCTCATCATTTTTGTTGTTTGGAAATTTGAGATTTGTCTCCTTCGGCTCTCTGGTTCTTAGTTGACTCGGCCCTTGCCCTCGGCTTCGACTTTTAGCCTTGGCCTCGACAAGTTCGTGAAAGCTTTGGAAAACTCCTGCTAGTTATTGTATTCGTAATCTATCAACACTTCAGGGTTTTTAAGTTGTATTTTTGCATGCAACCAAAATAGTTATTGACCGATTCTTAGTTTTCTTGTGGCGGCAAGCTCTAGGTATCAAGGAAGGAGGAGAGTTTTTGATGAAAAGAAGAAGGGAAATCGACTTTGGTATGCCCCCGGTCCTCCATGGGACATCTCAGTGTTTGAAACCCGTGGTAACATGGTTTTTAAGGGTGAGAGTCTTTACTTTGACCGTTCTGGGGTGAGATAGATGTATAGACTTGTCACAACCTTTGGTAGTTGTGTTGGTGTTCACGTCTTTGTAAAAGTTTTAACATGCATTTTGGTTAGGGTTGTTCATATGAACTCAGTTAGTTATTGAAGTTTTAAGAGGGCTTAGTCTCAGTGCTTAAAGGAATAGTTTTGATGTGAAAACACTTGTCCCATTCTTGGAATGGTCCTTGGATTGTTTATGATGGAATTTTAAATGCCATGTTTCGATGGTTGGTTAATTTTGTTGATGGTCCCCTCGACCTGTTTGGGAAATGCAAATGGGAGAATGCCAAGAACTTATAGTGCTTTGCCTGTTGATTTCACTGTGTAATTTGGTCGTGGAAGAGTTTTGATTGCTTGGCTTTTGTGCATGGTAATTGAACACTCTAGTTTCCTGTACGATGATAAACTGTATAATATGGACTGTGTTAAAAAAATTTATATGGATGAAAATGTAGTTGCTTAGTGTTTTCATAATATTTGGTAGCGAAGGCTTAAGAAGTTAGATCTTTCGATTTCGTATGGTTATGCTCTTTAGCTTGTTTGATGTGAACCTGTGGGGACTCGATTCCGAGCCTGAGATGGATAGCATTTCTCTAAAATGATAGAAGTTAGGTTATTTCAATGCTTAGCTATCCTGGTTGAAAACTCCTTCTATAAAAACTATGATTGTAAACTTGTTTATGGGAAAGGTTGTTCGACAATCCTACATTCCAACTTAGGTTGTAATACTTTCGATTTCTAGGGTCTAAAGCAATCTGCCATGCTCTTGTTTTTCTGTTTGGATGTAAGGGTATCCACCTGTACAAGGACATTACGACACTTAAACGTTGAACTACTGACTGCAACAGTGTGTATGCTTACCTGTCGTGAGTTGTATGTGATGGCTCTGCTTGTTTGTTGTTATCTGAAATATACTTGTTCTTTTTAAAAGAATTTGGTTGTGTTTAAATCATCCGTATTTTGGAAATACCAAAATAGAAATTTGTTTGTCCTTTAAAGGTTAAGAATGCAAGAAAAGCTGACCTACCCTAGAACACAGAAAGGTCCTCTGAATAGCTAACATAGTGGTTAGGGCAATGGAAAACTGAAATAGAACTGGTTTTTAAATCCTGAACTGTATATTTCATTTCATCAATATTTAACAAATTTCAAGTGATCAGCTAAAAAGAATGTTTGATATAAATTCTGAAAATGAAATAATACCAATGTTTATCTGTGCATCTGTAATTTATTACATCTATTCTTAAATTCTTCCCTATACTAGAGTACACCACCTTCAGGTGGAAGGAAAAATATAGAGGTAATTATTTTCATTTTTAACTAGTCAATCCTAATTCAAAGATGAGTTTAATTATAAACCATTTCATCAAAAATAATAACAAGTAGAGTAAGAAATAGAAGAAACCTGAACAACAAAGCTGGGAAAACATCCACAGGCGACCGTTCCTCCTAACGTAATTTCTCAAGCACTCAACAGAATGCTTGTGACCCCCGAGCCTGTTCACTGAACCACCAGGATGAAGACACCGAATAGGAGTAGGAGACCTTCCTTTGCAAAGACAACCTACCATCCTTCCTTACTTTGTACTCAACTGATGGACATACTCACTTTGGGAATCATTAGTTAGCTGCCCCTCATCGAATTTCCTTGTGTGCTGAAAACTATCATAGTTGTTTTTCTCATCCATCCCCAAGGGAAGGGAAAAAAATAAAATTGATGAGCCTCCTACTGAATTCAATGGCTTCATAGCTTGCCTAGGTCTTTGGTCAGTTATATCATTTATTGAGTCACTTGCTCAACTCCTCCACCATTGGAGAGTCATGACCATAAATATAGTGTAGTTTCCTGTTGCAATAGCTAGTAAGTGATTTCAGATGCTGCCACTTGTATCCTTGTCTCCTAAGCAGTTTCATTCTTCCTAGTGGGTCAGTGAACACTCTTTAACAGTCCCCTATGGATGAGTGTCTCCACTTTTAAAGTTATTAAAAATAAAAATAGTTAATTACAGTCATCCTTGACCACCTTGGTCATAAAAAATTTATAATAAATTTAGATCAATGTTTTTCTCAAAATAAAATGTTTTTCAATTCTAGGGTTGTTACATTTATTAAAAAGGATTGATCCACCTTTGTAAATTATTTACTAGCCTTGACAAGCCCCATTGAAAAAACCCCATACTTTGTTTTTGTTAATTACAAGTTCTGTGAGGATCCCAAAAGAATTTGATTTTGTATCTTCTATCCCTTCTTTATAAGAAATACCAATATTATGTGCCACAATGGGAGGAGACCAAATTTTATATTCAAAAATAATTTTATTTCTAGACAACCACAAGCCCCATAAAACATAGCAAGGTAAATATGCTTGATTTTTTGTTATAGGATTTGAAATGCACGATTCAAAACATTGAACAATGTTATCTTTTCACCACTGACATGAACATTTAATTATGGACTTTCTTCCTGATAAGTTTGCAAACCCATTTATATTTATATTTTTGGGTGTTACCAATTTGTTCAATTGATCCAATACTATCAAGAAAAGTGTAGTCGCATTCAAAACCCATGTAGCAGAATGTTTATCTAGAATGGAATTGCTTAGGAAAGAAACAATAGTAGTAGAATTATGAAAACTCCTTCTGGCATAGGAATCTAACTCATTGACACTTTTTATGTGGTCGAGTCATGTCATAGTGACATCAAAACCATATAATGAGTTTTCATAACATTTATAGAAACTAATAGCAAGTAAGATTTTATTTCCTCGGTCATTTTATTCTCATGGATTTGTATCTTAGGGAAGGGCCTTTAGACCCTTCCCTAGCATATAATTATGATGGAAGGATAGAATGAATAGGGGTGTATCGACCTTACCTCAAATATGGTATGGTGTCACAGTTTATTTAGTGGAAGGATTGATTGATCCTTCTTCAATGATATTTTTATGGTAAGAGGAGCACTAAGTAAGGGTTGGTTGACACTTCCTAGACTATGTTATTTGTGTCTAGGAGTGTTAATTAGAAGGGTTGGTCAAGCCATCCTCTAGAAAAAAATTCACATAAGGAAAATCCATGGGAAGGGTCAGTTGAACCTACCTCAAATATGGTATTCTCATTCAGGGTGACCTTGGATAATGGTCTACCAACCCTTCCTCAGATATGGTATTTGTATCATGACTTACCTAGTGGAAGGGTCAGGAAAACGTTCATCAAGCATATTTTTCATGTAAGGGGGTTACTAGGGAAGGGTTGGTAGGCACTTCCTAAACTATGTTACTTGTGTTGAGGGATGTAAATTGGAAGGGTTGACCAAACCATACTCTATAAAAAAAATCGCATAAAATAAATCCATGGGAAGGGTCGATCAACACATTCTCTAAAAGAAAATTGCATAAGGGAAATCCATGAGAAGAGTCATCCAACCCTTCCTCAAGTATGGTATTCTCATTCATGGTGATAACAAATAAGGGTTGGGTGACCATTCCTCAAAGATTATATTTGTGTTTTTTTTTACATAAGAGAAGGTTTGACCAATCATTTCCCAAGAATACTTTTCACGTAAGGGGGATACAAGGGAAGGGTCGGTTGATACTTCCTAAACTATGTTATTCACATCGAGGGGTGTCAATTGGAAGGGTTGGCCAACACACCCTCTATAAATGTTTGTTCATATTGTAAATCCATAGGAATATTTAGTTAAGCCTTCCTAAAATACGATATTCTCATTCAGGATAACCACAAACGAGGGTCGGTTGACCCTTCCTCAAAGATCATATTCTCATTGTAATTTACGTAGTGCAAGGGTAAGTCAATATTTTTTCAAGAATATGTTTCATGTAATTTATCCACATGGGAAGGATCGGTTGACCCCTCCTCCACCATATAATTCTTATGAAGGGGAATAATGGAAAATTTGAAGTTGAAACTTCTCAGAGATGTTATTCACATTGTCGTTTATCTAGTGGAAGGATCGACCAAACTTTCCCCAAGAAAATTTATTTAGTAAGAGGGGGTGGAAAGGAAGGGATGATTGCCACTTCATGAACTATTTCATCCAAGGCGATCAAGTGGAATGTTTGGCCAACCCATTTTTTACGAAGGGAGATCCATGGGAAGGGTCGGCCAATTTAGGAAACAATTCACATAAAGAAAATACATGGGAAGGGTTGGCCAACCCTTTCCCTAGTATAAAATTCTCATGGAGGGAGAGCACAAAGAATTGTATGCCTACATTTCGTCAATGTATGTATTCTAATTGTAAGGTATCCAATGCAATTATTGGATGACCCTTCTTCAAGCACATATTCTCATTGAGAAGAAGTGCCAATAATTGTTGTCTTGACATTTTTTAAGGATGTCATTCCCATTAGTACTCTCAAGTGGAACTGTTGGATGACTAATCCACTAGAAAATATTTCCCTTAAAAGGGACCCAATCCCCATTAATATAGTTGAATCGTCAATCTACACTTCCTCAAGAAAAGTATTCAGATGAATGTGGAGCATGAAAAAGAGTTATTCAAACCTTCCGTAAATATGGTGATCACATCATGGTTTATCAAGTCGAAGGGACGGTTGATATTCCTCAAGCATATTTTTTAGGTAAGGGGGACATGGGGGAAGAATCGGTTGACACTGACTGAACTATATTATTTTCATCAAGGGTTTTCAATCGGAAGGGTCGGTCGAACTATCCTATAGAAAAAAAAATTTCACATAATAAAAATCCATGGGAAGGATGGGGGTCATCCTCAAAGCTAGTATTCTCATTTAAGGTGACCATGAAGAAGGTTTAGTTAACCCTTCCTCAAATATGGTATTTGAATCACAGTTTACCTAATATAAGGGTTGGTTATTCCTTCCTTAAGAATATTTTCCATGTAAGTTGGACACCTTTCGAGGTTTGGATAAACCATCTTCTAGCATAGAAATATAATGAAGGGGAAGGACAGAGAAGTTTGATCGACCCTTCTTAATGATGGTATTCTCTTCACGGTTTATCTAGTAGAAGATTCGATTAAGATTTCCTCAAGAAAAAAAGTTGGGAAAGGGGTACCCTTAAGAAGGGACAACATCCACTTCCTGAACTATATTATTTCCATCGAACCATATTCTATAAATCATCTTCATATATAATAGAAATCTATGGGAAGGGTCCGTCGACCCTTCTAGTTAAAAAAAATCACATAAGGGATTTCCATGGGAAGGGTTAGTTGACCCTTCTTTTAGCATATAATTTTCAGGGATGGAGAGAATAGAGAAGGGAAATATTCCACTTACTAAACTATGTTATTAGAATTGAGAGTTACCAAGTGGAAGGGTTCGCTAACATGTACTCTAAAACCATTTTCACATAAGGAAAATCCATGGGAATATTTGGTTAACCCATCCTTTATAAATTTTCATAGATAATGGAAATCCATGTGAAGGGATGGTCGAATATTCCTTTGGCATAATATTCCCATGGAGGCAGATAATGAAAAATGGTCAACTAACATTTCCTCAATGAACCTATTCTCATTGTGATGTATCTAGTGAAATGTTTTACCGACCCTTCTTCATGCATACTATTCTCATTAACATGGAGCATCAGCAATTATCATTCCACCGCTTTTGAAGGATGTTATTCCCATTGAATACTATCAAGTGGAAGTGTCGGCGAACCAATCCAGTATAAAATATTTCCCATAAAAGGGATCTAAGGTAAGGGTCATCCCACCCATCCTCTTAAATGGTTTTGTCATGTAGGATAAGTACTGTGAGGGATCTTTTGACCCTTTTCCGAGGATGGTACTCTTGTCACAATTAACCTAATTGAAAGGTAGTCTAACATTTCCTCAAGTAGAGTCTTTTCATGGAAGGGGATCACATAGAAGGGTCAACTGAACCTTCCTCAAAGATGATGTTTGTGTCACAGTTTATGGATAATTAATACTTGTAAAAAAATTGTATAAATTCATTTAATTTAATGGTTAAATGTTATGAAAAGTATTTTTGTAAAATGTGGACAACAAGATGGGGGATCACACTAACCTAGAGAACTTATATTAACTTATTATATTTATATAATTTGTCTTATGTTCATTCATTTTTACCGATTACATTTATGTTTATTTTAAATGACTTTAAGTATTTTGCAACTATTGCATTTGATTTATATGGTTTTTTTTCTTATATACCAACACATTATGATCTATAAAAAAGATCATCAATAGTTTATGAATATGTTATCTATACATATTTCATTCCTTGATATGTACTTATAATATGCCTATCAATCTAATCTAGATATAATCTATCCAACCATCTTAGAAATTGTAGAAATTGCTCCCTTGAAGATTTGGTCAACATTGCATGCTCTAGGTATTTCAATGGACTATTATTTCAAATTGCTTCAAGTATAGTTATCTTCAGTGTTGTTTTCATTTGATTCTACATGGGATATCTAATTGATTCCATTATATGACTTGTGTAAATAATGTGAGATTGTTGAATCTCCAAAATAGTTCAAGTTAGAATGCATTCTATACATTCATTCAATAGTGATCAAGCTCAAAGATATACTTCTACAAAGAAGACGTGATGCCAAAAAGAGCCAATTAGAAATTATTCCAGATATAGCCAAGATGGTTTACTCTTTGTTGTGCATGAATTCAAGCCAATTTTACTCCTAACATGTATGTCCCAAACAAGGCTAAATGATGTTTCTATGATAGGTGATCCATACGAAACCTATATTTATTGAAGATTGGTCATGATAAAATAACATGATACATTGTTCTTCATATTTATATTATTCATTGGAGTGTTTGGATGCATTTATTCTCTATTTTATTTAGAAAGAATTTGTTAAAAAAAAAATTGACTTTAGATCACTTTGGTCATAGTAATTCTGTGATGATATTTTCATCACCTTTGATCACACTTCTATATCATGATTTAATTTCAAAATATTTCTTATCCTAGATTTTCTTCAATAAAATAAAATTAAAAATTACATATCAACACATTTTTAAATCATTAAACATCTCACACAATGGATATTTACATTTTCCTTCTGAATATCATAGAAAATTGCAACATCCTTCGAATTTCTTGAACATATACTAAAGAAAATTTATTGGATAAATAGAGGTATCAAACCATTTCCCATATTTTTAGCATGTTCAATAACTATTTTAAAAAGATAATAGGAAAAAAAGGATCTAACCAAATTGATTTTCATATGTCCACAGTGATTTGGCAGATCCATCTACACTAACAGTTAAGGGTAATTCATGAATTTGAGTGTCCATTTTGGGGGATGAGAAAATAAATATGGTTTTTACAAGTTTTTCAACTTCTAGCAAACGGAAGTTATTTTTTGTTTAGAATTTAAGTGTCCATTTTGGGGGCTGAGAAAATAAATATGGTTTTCACAAGTTTTTCAACTTCTAGCAAACAAAAGTTATTTTTGTGTTTAGAATTTAACTTTTTAGTGAAAACAAAACTTCTGAAGAATTTTGTTAGCTTTCTATACATTATTTTTCTGATTTTTTAATTCAGTTTTGATATGTCAATTTAGCAATTATTTAATAGTATGTTCTTATAAAATGAAAGGACTAATAAATAGTCATGTTTTAAAACTCCTATTTATTCATGTTTACACTTTTTTTTACTAAAAAATAAATATGATATGATGATCTAGATGTTAATTTTTCAGAATTTACTTCAATCTGATCTAGGATCTTAACTGAGAGAACAACATGTACAGCATATCTACAGCATATCAATCATGAACACAATAATGCAAGCACACAAGAGACACAGACTTTACTTGGGGAAAACCATAAACGTGAAAAACCCCAATAACTTCCTCAAAGATAGATAGAGCAATGATACAACCCAAGCATAAGAGATAGACATCTCCTAGCAGTAGATTCTCCTCCTCCACAAGTGTACCACTCTCCCAAGAGTGTGTGAGAGAATAGAATGATCTAATAAAGTGCCTCCCGCACTCTATTTATACTTGACTTGACTTGCCTAATAAACTTTACTAGGTCAGCCTTAACTTAACCACATAACATAATGCTGACTGGGCCGACCCCCAATAGGGTGGTCTAATAACCCTCTGACTCACATGACTTATACAGGGCCGACCCCAACAAGGTGGTCTAATAACCCATCAAGTATAAGTTACAACACTTACAATATAAATGACGACACTTCCATATAGAGGAATAATAACATCTCTATAGGAATACAAACACTTCCGTATAGAGGAATAATACAACCTCTATAGGAGTACAATATACATATATGAAATACATTCTGAAGTTACATATACATCAACACTTCCTCTTAACTAGGAAGGTATTTCTTGACACAGGTCTTCTAGCACAAGTCTTCTTCTCTGGATCATCATCTTCATCATTGCTGCTGCTATCTCAATCAATCTATGAATCTACTCGTCATAGGAAGTTCTACAGAGCCAGTCCTTTTTCATACTGGATGTAGATCCACCACCTGCAGGTTTTCATCATCACTGGCCATACTGTGGAAACCTCAGGACTTATTATGTGCATCACAAAACCTGGCGGTAACATCCCAGGCTGTTACGAGCACATAGCTCTACCTGTCGGATCTCCCAGGAGCACATTACATGTGACCCATCACAAAACCTAGCTGAAGCATCCCAGGCTGTTATGAGCACATAGCTCTACCTGTCAGATCTCCTAGGAGCACATTACATGTGACCTCACCACAAAACCTGGCTGAAGCATCTGAGGCCTTTTTCATCCTGTCGAGATCTCCTAGGAGCAAATTACATGTGGTCCACCACAAAACCTGGCTGAAGCATCTGAGGCCTTTTTCATCCAGTCCAGATCTCCCAGGAGAAAATTACATGTGGTCATGGAAAAACTTAGCTGAAGCATCTGAGGCCTTTTTCATCCTATCTAGATCTCCCAGGAGCAAATTACATGCCATAGGACAAAACCTTGAAAGAGCATCTTAGGATGTTATGGGTACACAACTCCGACCTGAAGGGTCTCCCAGGGTGCTATTATATGTCCTCCTAGAGCAATGTCTCGAAAGAGCATCCCACGATGTTACGGGTACACAAATCCGACCTATAGGATATCCCAGACATGCTCATCTACACAACCTGTCCACGGCCACAGAGTATCAACCTGATACTCTCCATAAATAATCCCGATGTACACATGATCATCCTAATCATCATCATTGCATCGTCCTGATGCATGTAAACTGGAGAAGCTCTTCATCCATGATCGTCCTGATCATACAATGCATCTACCTGATGCATACCAAGTATCTACCTGATACATATCAACATATACAATGTATCTACCTGATACATACATAGATACATGATCCACACAATGTATCCATCAGCATGCATGATCTACCTGATCATACAAAGATACATGATCCACACAATGTATCCATCAACATACATGATCTACCTAATCATATCCAGCATCCAACATGATGCGTACATACATAAATGATCCAATTGATCATATCCAGCATCCAACATGATGCATACATACATAAATGATCCAACTGATCATATCCAGCATCAAACATGATGCATACATACATAAATGATCCAATTGATCATATCCAGCATCAACATGATGCATACATACATAAATGATCTAACTGATCATACAGAGAAGAAACTAGAACATCATCCTGATGCTCATCATCCATGATCCTCTTGATCATCATAGCATCGTCCTCTTCAGATCATCTCATCATCCATGAAACACAACCTAAATGCACATCATCCAACACTTACACCACCGACATGGGAGGATACATCCACCACCATTCAGGGAAGGCTCCAGCCCTTAGTTTTTCACCATGGTAGAACACATCTACCACCATGTGAAAAATGGCATTATCCCTTACATCTACACCATGGGAGAACACATCTATCACCATGTGAGGATGGCTCAGCAATTACATCACGACCATGGGAGAACATATCAACCATGTTAGAAAAACTCATGTGCATTTGCATCTTCCGGACTCATCACTTCCCTATGGAAGGAACCTCGATATGAAGTGCACCAAGCCTCTCTCTGAAGTATTCAAACTGCACTCTGCCCAATGGCTTGCTCAATACATTTTCAACCTGCTCATCTGTCGCAACATACTCTGCTTTCGTTGTACTCAGTGCTACGCAGGACTCCTTCCTGCTAAACCAAGAGATCACACTTGATCCCATATTGAAGTAGCACCCAGAAGTGCTCTTCATATATGTAGCACTACCTGCCCAATATGAATCAACATAACCCTACAAGTTAAACTTTTGATTCGCATCATACTTGAGCCCATAGTCAACTATACCCTTCAGGTACCTCATAATATGCTTTACAGCAACGAGGTGAACACCTCTGGGATCGTCAGGAACTGACTCAATGTGTTCACTACAAAGAAAATATCTGGTCTCGTGTTCATCAGGTACATCAAGGACCCAATCATTTGACGATACATAGTGGCATCAACCAGCTTAAATGAAGCATCACACAGAAGATTCGGGTTCAATGCCATAGGTGTGGCCATGTCCTTGTAGTCCATCATCCCGAACCTCTTCAGAATCTCTACTGCATACTTCCCTTCTCCAAGGAAGATTCCATCTGCACTCTGCCACACCTCCATGCCAAAAACAAATAGTGCATCATCTCCAAGTTCTTCATCTCGAACTTGGTATCAAGCTTCCGATACGTGTCGGTAATCAAACTATCTTCACCTATAATAAACAGGTCATCCACATACAAAATTAGTATCACTGGATTTCCTTCCTCAACCTTGTAGTGAAGGTTGGAATCCGCTTTACTCTTGGTAAAGCCCAAACTAGATAGAAAGTTGTCTATCCTACCATACCAAGTTCTGCACATATATGACTCCCTGTCATGTGTCTCAGAACCAAGTGGCTGCTCCACATACACTTCCTCTTCAACTACACCATTCAAGAAAGTTGTCTTGAAATTCATTTAGTGTATCTTCCACTTCATCACTGCAGCTAGAGCAAGTACTAATTTGATGGAAGTGGATGTGGCTACAGGAGCAAAAGTCTCTATGCTACTATCTACAACATACTTGATCTTTATAGATCCACATGGAAGTCATGACAGACTTCCCTTTAGGTCTTGGGACTGCATCCCAAACATCTTTATGATTGACTGGTATTCCTCGATCGTGGCATTCTTCCCAGATCTTGGGAACTTCAATATCTTCAAAAGAGAGATTTGTTGCTGGACCAAATGTTGTAGTCCTTCTTTTGTAGGTGCTCGTATACGATCTTTCCTACAAAACAAGTTAAATTGCATGATTAGAAACATCTCATAGTTTTCATAACAAATTCTTACATATAAATAAATATGTCATACAGTCATGCAATTATCTTAGCCAATGCTTCAATACAACATTTATCCATATCCCATAACTTTCTAGATTCCTTCCAATCTCTACCAGAACATTATTAAGAGTGTGCACAAATCCCAACATGTCAGCAAAGAGGTTTCATTCTAGATAAGTAGCAATGGAATGTTGTACAGTTCTATAGGCCACTTACCCATGTATATTAGTAGTATAATGTTCATCAATGCAACTATTCTAATATGCATAATACACAACCTAATTCTAGGAACATCAGTATATACATTATTGAACAGTATTATTTAAACAATCAAATATGCAAGAAATAATAATTCAAATACTTATCTTTGTTTGTTTGCTGGGTTGAATCCCTCTCAGTCTTTGCTTCCTTTTTGTAACTCCATTCTGATGAGAAGTGGTCATCTCCCTCTGAATATCTGCATCCTTGCAGAAGCTACTGAAGTGTGCTCCCTCTTAATATTTGCTTCCTTGAAGGAACAACTGGAGTGTACTCCCTGTTGATCTTTGCTTCCTGGATTACATGTTCTTGACCTTACATCCATCTTGGACCACCATGCAATCTTGAGTGTGCACTAGTGTCATCTTTGTGTCATCCTCAAGATCTCATACATAACCATACATACATTAGTATAATCTCAATACTATCAAAACATTATGATCCTAAATAATCTTAACATGTATGGTCATGATTATTTCAAACACAGATAATAAACATTAGTATTCAAGGTTTCAGGGAAGACTTCTTTTACTCATGCATATTCTTATTTGATCATAGGAATCTTCTAGTTAGTAGAGTCATCAATCAAGATAAGAGACATAATATGCATAAACCCTTGATTACTTACATTTCTAACTCTATGAATAAACATAACCAATCATACCAAGTATACTTATATAAGGGATCCTAACACAAGGTAAGATTCTAACTTGATATAGGAAAAACATACCCGGATTACTATGTTAGCTAGTTATGTCTAACATACCCGCATGATGTCTTTTGGTTCTCTTCAATGACTTGTGATAGTAACTTGCATGTCTCATAAGTTAACCATTGTAGAACCAAGTTATACATACCTCGTAAGTAGATCTTCTATGTGATCCATGACAATGGATGAATCTTTGTCTCCATGTCACCATGATTATATGTTCTTGAAGTAGAACATGATTTGTCTTTCTTGGTGTACCTTTCATGTTAGCGAACAACATAAACCTCATACAACATCGCAATGCATTAGTACAATCATAAGTGTCAAAACCTTAATCAATGAATATCTTCTATCATGTATTCATAATTCTATTAAGGTGATATGACAAGTCTAGTAATTAATCAAGATTGTACTAACCATAATGATATGAAGACAAACATATCATAAACTTAACCATGAATAGAATTCGAAACATACCTGTAAGTCATACCTGTCGAGATTTCTTGTAATCTTCTTATGTAAGGACTTAGCCTCATCTCCCTCTGAAACAAGAACTTCTTCACTTATGCAGGTGACCAATCCATTCTCTTCTAGGATTAACCCAATCCACTTGATTTGCAGAAATTGGATCTGGAGCTGGATTAGGGTTTGTCAAAGAAACCCTAAAAATTCAAACATTGAATTTCAAACTTCTGAAAGGATAGAAAGATGTTCCTTTCTGAGCTAGTCAATATGGTATACTCAAAATTTGAAAACTACAAAGTTTCACCTCTCAAAATTGCCTTTGCATCTTCCAGATTCACTAGACATGACCCCGAACTAGGGTTTGATAAATCCCACCCTTCTTCCCAATAAAAAGGTTCGATCCAAATCTCTAAGCTTCTATTTTTTTGAGGAGCTTCCAGCCGTGGTAACAGATTTCAAAAATTCCCATTTTTGCAGAAGCCCTAATTTTCACTTTTCCGATCAAAGTCCCGAACTAGGGTCTGATGAAGCCCGGCCTTCTGCCCAACCAAAAATTCTGATCTTGGTCTCTAAATTTCGATTTTGATGAGTAGCATTCAGTCGTAGTCTCCGATTACAAAAAATCCAACTTTCTCTGAAACCCTAAATTCTGGAAGCCATGAATGAAGGTGCTAAAAAATAATTATGTTTTGACAGAAATATGTACCTGATTGTTTCTGGTGTAAATCCAAACTTTTCGATCCACAGGGTCTGAATCATTTTCCTATGATAGCTCGACCTGTCATTTTTCCAACCCCATAGGTATTACCACGAATGGATTCTCTGAGAGAGAGTTATGCCAAGTGTTGCAATATGACCTGTTTATGGGATAAAACAAGAGAGAAAACTTGTATGGCATTCCACATGTCACTGGTTCAGTTTCGGCCTCTGAAAACGTTACCTAAGAAAGTACAGTCCGTGCCCTACCTATAAATTTTTATGAAATTTCATTTGGAGCTTCCTAGCCCAAGTTATGACCTTTTTTCCAAGGTCACCTGTTTCTGATTGAGATCTGGAAGAGGCAGAAACCCTATATTGTATAGATCATAAAACGCAAAGTACAATGAATTAGAGGTTCTCCTTTGGACAAAATGTACATGGGGATCTTAGATTCGCCTTGTATTATTTTCAAACCCTGAAACCTCGTTGAAATTTATTTATAGCAAAAGTGCTACGATGACTGGTTTTTTCTATATCAAGCCCTAGCATCGCAAGTGCAACAAGTGTCATACATGCCATACCATGCCTTCTTTCAGGCTAGCTCTGATTCCATGTTAATTTTTCATAATTTACTTCAATCTGATCTAGGATCTTAATTGAGAGAACAACATGTACAACATATCTATAGCATATCAATCATGAACACAATAATGCAAGCACACAAGAGACACATAGTTTACTTGGAGAAAACCATAAAGGTGCAAAACCCCAATAACTTCCTCAGAGATAGATAGAGAAATGATACAACCCAAGCATAAGAGATAGACATCTCCTAGCATTAGATTCTCCTCCTCCACAAGTGTGCCACTCTACCGAGAGTGTGAGAGAGAATAGAATGATCAAATAGAGTGCCTCCCGCACTCTATTTATACTTGACTTGACTTGCCTAATAACCTTTACTAGGTCGGCCTTAACTTAACCACATAACATAATGCTGACTGGGCCGACCCCCAATAGGGTGGTTTAATAACCCTTTGACCCACATGACTTATACAGGGCCGACCCCAACAAGGTGGTCTAATAACCCATCAAGTATAAGTTACAACACTTACAATATAAATGACGACACATCCGTATAGAGGAATAATAACATCTCTATAGGAATACAAACACTTCCGTATAGAGGAATAATACCATCTCTATAGGAGTACAATATACATATATGAAATACATTCTGAAGTTACATATACATCAACACAAGACAGGTTGTATTAATGTATGACTATAATTTTGTATCCAATAACTAAATATACTATTTTTTTTTTGAATTGGATCAATGTGAAAAAATCGTAAAATATAAACATGTTTATTTAGACTCAACATCTTCCTCAATTTCCAGTTGAAAATAAAAAATCTAAAAATACCCTTTTGAAGTAGACACCCTAATGCTTTGTGCCATAAGTTTTTCAATTTTTTTCATTATGTTTTCCTAAAGTTATTGATTTTTCATTTCACTGAATCATAATAGAGTTTTAAAAAAGTTAAGACACACTTTAACATAAAAATAATTAAAATTACCACATCACAATCAAATTCAATAAATTTTGCATCTATGGAAATTAGATTCAATTATGAAAGCAATGGTATTCCAAAAGTAGATTTTCAGTATTCAACATGGTCTGATCCCCCCGAAGTTGGAGAAAGCTAGAGAGAAGAGATGTTATTGTCATTTTATGAAATTTCATAGGTTTTCATCCAAAAATTAGTTTAGTGGAAAAAATTTACATTTTTGGCTGAAAGTTAAATATTTTTGATCGGTCATTTGATTAAACTGAAAAATATTTTCCGTCGAATAAACAATTAACCAAAAACATGATATAAAAAAATTTCTATTGATCGGAATAGCAAGGGACCACTTTTAATAAATATGATTTATATTTATACATGAACCTAATTACATAATTTCACATTTTTCATTTTCAAAGTGGGTTTTACATAAGCTTTCTAAAGGAAATTTCTCTTAAGGTGATTTTTTTTATGGGGAAAGATTTCTTAATAATCTCTTTTATAGTAAAAATTATCTTGTATAATTTCTTTTATGGTGAAAATATTCTTAAAATTCCTCTCAGAGAATTTATTTTATGGTGAAAATTTTCTTAAAGGTTCTCTTGACCAATTTTTTTTAGGTGAATATTTTCTTATCCAATATATCCTATGGTGGAGATTCTTTGAGAAAATTTATTCTAAAGAGAAGGTCATCTCAATTTCTTGCAAGTATTTTGAGGTGATATTATGTAATTATCTTTTTGATTTATTTTAAGATAAAAAAATTTAAACTATATTATATTTCAAGATTTCAAATTATTCAATTTTTAAATGATTTGCAGTTTTGAAGCTGAAATTTTTATTTTTTCATATAAGGTGATGATTTTGTTGAAAACCTATATAGATTGAAAAATCATGGGAAATAATAGAGAATGCCAAAATTAATATGATCGCACTCAAGGATATGTTTTTCATAATGAAAAGAAAAAACTATACTATTAAAAAAAAAAAAACTGAAGCTTATAGATATTGAAGTGATACATGTTGAAAATTAAAATAGAGATTTGCGTCCTAATGTTGATGAAATGAAAATTGAAAATAAATTTAAAGAACAGGAAATCAAACTAGTTGTTGGAGTATTAAAAAACCCACTTATACCATTTTAGACTTAGGATATAATTCATTAATCATTTATGATTAATTTCCTAAGTTTTGACTAGGTAACTTGGGCTAGTTTTGTCTTTTATTGGACCACTTTCCATCCTAAGTCACTAGGGAACACTTGAGAAGATTCTGGATAAGATTTCATTGGATTCTGTCTGATTTCTTTCCATTTCTAGTTTAGTAATTGCTTTCTTGATTTAGACAGCTTTATCCTGGTTTTCCACTTTCTAGTGGAAAAGGTAAACCTAGTTGACTTAAAAACTCTTACCACTTGGAAAATTCGACCTCCACATATTTTATTCACTCCTAAAGCCATCATTACATTCCATTTACCTCACGCATGATATTCCATACCATATTTAACAAATTCGTGATCCTTTAGACTGTTTTGGAAAGAGTTTTTTCCACCACATGGGGTTCACTCAATAAACTTGTTACATAGCACGATCGTTCGCATGATATTAAAGAATATCCCTAGTTTTACTAAATATTGGAAAATTACTCCTAAAACTTTATTGTTGAACCCCCCTCCCAATATGCCTTTCCAATTAAGAAAACCCCTAGTTTCATAAGATATTGTATGTATCCATTTTTACCAACTTATTTTTAATATCCGCACTATATCATATTATCAAGTTGTAACAAACAGGATCCCTAACACATATTAGTATAAGCAAACATGATGATAAATAAAATAATAGTATAATGCTAATAATGATCCCACCAGGTTTGCAGGGTTGAATGATCAATTTGTAGCATTGGATAGTGGAATACCCAATAAAATAGTACGGGGAAGGGAAAATGTGTAAAAGGCAACCCAGTCAACAGATCAACATAACGAACAATATAAAAGGATGATAGTCCAATAGTTAGTGTAATGCTTAGAAATATGATAATTGCATATGTTTCACACCACAGTCTGCCAATCTACCAATTTTATGTCATGTAAATATAAGTATAGCCATAGAGAGCTCATGTTTTCTATAATATTAATAAATTAAACTCCATAAAAATTCAAAATTGAAACCCTTTCTTGGATGGACTCCCCTACCTTCCTATCAAAACAAACATTGTTGATGTTTGAACCCAAATGAACACAACAAAATTCCTCTTACTTTCCAATAATCCCAAATGATCATGTACATAGCTTGGATTTGGGTAATTCACAAGATGCAATGAATTTCCTCCACTTCCTCTACATTTATTCTTGCAATCAAGGGAATTGACAACATTTAGTTACCTTTTCTTGGGTTATATCTAGTTTTGTTTTTACAAGAGAGGGGGAAATCTCCATTATTAGGTTTCAAGCATGCAATAGTTATAAAGATACACAGATGGTGAGACTTATATGATCCCATTTCATGGTAACGATAACACATAGGGTATGTAAATAAGGGTTTATATTTTCACCTATGTTCATGTCAATTCCAATACAATATTAAGATGGATACCTTGCATAAAATAATTGAAATTACAATTATGAATGTGCCAAATATAACTCAATCTAACAACTATTCATAACTAGCAATGTGAAAATGTTAAAGAAGAATACAAAAAGTCGAAAGAAATAATTAGTCAAGAAAGATTGATCTAAATTTTCTTGGCTCTAGTGAGCCAAGAAAAATTGATCTCACTTTTCTTGGTTGTCATGGAGCAAAGTTTGATTGAATCTCAATACCCACCTAAAACCCAACCTAAAAAATGAAGAGTTAGATCTTTTACTCGAATGCCTACCAAAAAATACAGTACAGTTGTTCAAATCCAGAAATCCCAATTAGCTACATCTCTTAACTTAAAGATGAAAAGCAATATAACATGAATTAAAACCAAGCATAAATAAGCTATTAAATGAGTATTGCTCAAGGCCAGTAATCCAAAGAGACTTTCATAGATATTATCATTGGTACACTATTATGATATTTATGCAAAACTTAGGATCAAAAGCAATATCAAATAAAAATGGAGGGTCTTTAAGTTTTAGGTGGGTATGAATTGAGCCCGTGAGTTGGAGGTATGAATCCATCCCATGATTTGGAGGTTATTCCTCATCCCACCCAAATAAAATAACCCCCAATATTTATATTACTATGTCAAATTAAAAATCCCCCTTGACCCCTAATACAGGGAAATATATTTTTGAGGTTTTTAAGAGTATTCAAACCCCCAATATGAATGGACGTGATATGATATTGCCTTGCTAGTGAACCCCCCGTGTTTTCCACCTAGGGTCTTTTTTTCCTTTAGTAAGTTTTTTATTTTTGTGTTTTTCAACTTGCCTCTAAGGCATTCGATTTTCTCCATGGAAGATGTATTATATATTGTAAACATATTTATGAATATGATACAGATATTTTCCAACAAATTATCTTCTTTATTCTTCTTCTCTCATTCTCATAATTATTCCATGTGAAGTTGTCTTATTGAATCTAGATCTAAGCCATTTAAAATCTCACATGGTATCAGAGCTAGTTTGATTCAAAAAAAATTCCAAAGTGTTTTTTGTAGGGTATTTCCATCACCAGGAGTGCATCAGCATGGATCAAAACCAAGCTAAAGCTTTGAATCTCACTCCCTTCAACTACTTTGATTGGAAGGCACATATGATCATCCATCTTCGAAACAAAGGACTGTATAGAGTCACTATGGGGCTTGAAATTGAGCCAGGATCTATTGCACTAAAATCCAAATGGTTCAATCGGCTTGATGAAGCTTATGGGTTTCTTTGTCCCTCTGTACCTCCAAATATTCTATTCCATATTGATACTCTAATCAGTCCAAATAAAGTATGGATAGAGCTAGAGTCTCTCTTTGGAAAATAGGACGATCTCAAAGGTCATTTATTGGAGATTTAGTTGATCTCACTTAGTACAAGTAATTTCGATTCAATGGAAGATTTCATATCAATATTCAAGAAACTAGTTCTTCAACTCAAGCAATGTGTCATATATAATAAGTATGAGAAACTAATCCTTACCATTTTTTCAAAACTGAGTTCTGAATACTCAATATTTGTGTCTACTTTTCGTACTACAAGACTTGCAGTTCCCAATTGGAAGATGCCAAACTTGGATGCATCCATTGATTCGCTCACTAAAGAGAAGGAAAAGCTAGTTCAAATGAGGGATCTAACACCCTCCAAGGACATTTCACTTGTTGTGCATGGAGAAAGAGTTTCAATAATGACAAATCCCAACAAAATATGTTGTCATATGAAGAGGACTCTAATGAAGATTCGAAATCCAAGAGGATGAAGAACAAGAAGAAGAAACCCAAGTGTTCTTATTGTTGTAAGGTGTTAATTTTTTAGCATTAATTCAATATACTCTAGGATATTTACTGAGAGAATAACATGTACATCATATCAAGTATAACAATGTATATCAATCACACCAAGCAATCACATGAGACAATAGACACACAGAGTTTCACTGGGGAAAACCATAAAGGTGAAAAACCCCACAACTTCCTCAGAGATAGAAAGAGAAATGATACAACCAAAGTACAACCAAAGTACAACCAAAGTACAAGAGATAGTCTTCTCCTAGCATATGATCCTCCTCCTCACATGTGTGCCACATTCCAAGAGATGGAAGAGTGAGCAAGTGAATGATCAAATAGAGATCTCCCGATCTATATTTATACTTGTCCTGTCCTGCCCAACAAACCAGTGGGGATGACTTGTCTAACTTAGCCTAATAACCCATGGTTAAATTAATCAGGGCCGACCCCACACATGGTGTTCTAATAACCCATCAGCAATTTATGGCACTTGCAACACTTGTCAATACAAATGACGACACTTTCGTATACATGAATAATAACATCTCTATAGGAGTACAATATACATAGATGAATACATAGGTGAAATACATTTTGAAGTTACATATACATCAAAACAAGGGAACTAATCCTGAGAAATATTGATTCAAAAATAAATTGGACATCATGTCCAAGATGCTTGAAGAGAATAACATAGATGTTACTGATTTTGCAAGAAAAGAACAAGGCAAGCTTGTTGTAGAGCAAGAACATTGTCTCCAAGCCACTCCCAAAGGTAATCATGATTATGCCTTGATTACTAGAGTGAAAAATACTTCTTATGTCTCTAATTTTGATTCACATTCTGATATATCAAAATCAGAAACCTCCACCTCTTCCTTGGTACAATATCCATTCAGTTCACCCAAGTCTTCTCTCAAACCTAGTCATTTTTCACTAGTTTCTTACGTATTTTCTAAAAGGTATTTCCACATCCATTAAAATATTTCAGATTCTGATTTTGAAGATGATATACAGTCTGATATGTAGTTCATGACACCTCCCACATAATATTCCAAACCATTGGATGCACAAAAGACCCTACAACCCCCAATTTCTCCAGTTAAGAAACCACACAATTCCATGGTTTCCTATAGTGTGTCACTTGTCTCTATTGTTCTTATGTCTATAGTATCCTAAATTGGTTGGACATCCATGTATTTGGACATCATTGGATTGATATTCCACATATATGGACTTGATCCCATCACTCATGATTCAAAGTTCATGTCATCAAATCCTCTAGGTTCGCTCGGCTATTAAGGTGACCTAGTTGCTCACTCTTTTCCTACTAAAAATTTATCCCATCATGGAGACTCTACACCCGTGTTGTTTGTTTCTCCACATGACTCAAATTCTGATATTTCATAGCTGCATGATATCCTTTACAATATCATAAATTTTCTACATTAGTTTGAGAAGAAGGTACACGGATTAATGCACCACATTGCAGCAACACAAGAAGTCGATCTTGTTGAGTCCATTGATGATCTTTGGGAAGGAGTTTTCATAGATATTTCTTCCATCATTGATTTTGTTTCCATATTAGATCATATATGTTATAACAACAAGGAGAATTCATATGATTCTCCTCCATCATTAGAGGATGAGCTTCATGGAGCCTCTACACATGATTCTTTCTTACACCACATTGATGCACTGATGCATGATCATGACATTCACAATATCATCATCAAGTTTGTTACTTAGAAGCAACTCATTCATCTCCTATAAATGAATAACAAGATAGTATGAAGACTTCCAGGCATGTCCATTTTTGAGGGAGGGTTTTGTTCCCATGAGGTTTTCTTTGTTTCCTTGTTTTACATGGACTAGTAATTTTTGTAGTGGGGTGACCATAAGCTTTGTTGCTTAGGACCTGTATTTCTAGTATTTTTCTGATTTACAACAGATAAATTCAGGCTTAAGGGGGGGTTTTGGAGTATCAAAAAACCCACTTATACCATTTTAGAATTAGGATATAATTCATTAATCATTTATGATTACTTTCCTACATTTTTACTAGGTAACTTGGGCTAGTTTTGTCTTTTAGTGGACCACTTGCCATCCTAAGTCACCAGGGCGCACTTGAGAATATTCTGGATAATATTTCATTGGATTCTATCTGATTTATTCCATCTCTGGTTTAGTAAGTGCTTTCCTGATTTAAACAGCTTTATCCTGTTTTTTCTTCTTTCTAGTGGAAAAGGTAAAGCTGGTTGACTTAGAAACTCTTACCACTTGTCCAATTTGACCTCCACATCTTTTCTTCTCTCCTAAATCCATAATTACATTCCATTTACCTCACTCATAAGCTTCCATACCATATTTAGCAAATTCGTGAGCCTTTAGACTGTTTTGGAAAGAGCTTTTTCCACCTAGGGGTTTTTTGCCTTTAGTAAGACTTTTCTTTTTGTGTTTTTCAACTTGCCTCTAAGGCATTCGATTTTATCCATGGAAGATGTATTTTATATTGTAAACATATTGATGAATAATATACATATATTTTTCCACAAATTATCTTCTTTATTCTTCTTCTCTCATTATCAGAAATATTCCATGTGAAGTTGTCTTATTGAATCTAGATCTAAGCCATTTAAAATCTCACACTAGTAATGTATATATTATACATGTTTAAAATATTAAGTAATATACCTCTACCTCCTCCTCTCTAGGAAATATTTCCAAATAATCACTTTCATTTTAATTGTGATCAATAGCCAATGCTTAAGGCCATCTCCATCCAAAAAGAGAGTTGTCACTTTTAACGTAATAATTTAATTCCACACGCAATCCATGACCACACCTATAAATAGGTATCTTGAGCACACACAATAAATTCCTACGAAGAGGGGTAATTCATTTTTGGAATGTTGAGGAGGGAAATAGAGAAAAGAAGAAGGTGAAATTCCCTTCCAAACTATGCAAAGAAGATCACCTGATTCACCAATTCCCTGTGACTGATGAAGCCCAAAAGATGTTGAACCAAACAAAACCTTCTATCCTAAAGGATCATTTTCCCAAGGGACAAAAATTAGCTTCTTGCAGCACTAATACTAGGGGCACTCATCGTGCCATGCTGACTAATCAATACTATATAAATATGGTTAGCTCAGATTGTTTTCTACAAATGAGAGAAAATAATTATCGCAGAAAGATAAAGAGATCCTTGATACATCTGATCCTCTTCATATTGAGAGACCTATAGACCCTATGCCTAAGATACCAAAAGGTGTCTATAAGCACGCGTCACACAACCCTAATACATGGGATCCTCTAAACCACTTAGTTGTAGAGGACCTATCCCAAACTTCGTGTTCCATGTATTCTGTAGAAGTATTGAAAAGCTGCCCATCGCAGCGAAATGCACTTATAGCAAAAATAGGAAGTGTGGATTCATCAAGTATGTTGGAAAGGTTTGATATGTCCAACATCAAACCCCAGTTTTCGTATCACATGGCCTTCTGGATTGAATTAATCCATGGTTCTAAAACCATTGGATGAAAAGTGGTGGATGAAGGCATGTCTACGTGCGTAATTTCCACTTCGTGCTAGCGAGCTTTAGGCTCTCCTAAGTTATCCCCTTCGATTACATTTTTTACCGCTTTATATGGAAGATATTTCCATCCACATGGGATATTACCCTCTTTTGAGATCCAGTTACCGGGAAAAGTAGCATCGGTGGAGGTCAAGGTTGTATATGCTTCTCTTAATTATAATTTTATATTGGGAAGAATCTAAATGTACACGATGCAAGCTATCCATTCATCTATTTTTTGCGTACTGATGTTCCCTCATGAAGGAAAGATCGTGACAATCGACCAACTCTCCTTCGCCTGTAAAAACAATAAAACCTCTTCGGAATCTAATATTTCGTTGATTAATCAGGCTCGTCCTCCCACTAAGAGTTTGGGAGTAGGTTTGTACTCATCACTTATGGGAACTTTTGATTTACCTACCCTCGTGAATTATATTGGCTCAATGAGTGGTCCAAACACTACCACATCATCTAAGGAGGTATTCAGAGTTATTAAAACAACTAATCCTTGGATCCTTCCCATTCATAATGAACCAGTTGTGCCCCTATATGTCGCAGAAGTGACTTATCAAACTTCAGGAGACTCTGCGATAGATTTCATCTCAACTCCTTCAGTCTCCACGAAGTCAGATGTAGATTATGTACTTGCATGGGAAATAGAATCTACTCATGACTTTGACTATTTAGACATTGTTTTACCATCAGATGAAGCTATTCTGGAACACTCCTTTTTCACTTTTTGGTGGAGGAGGAAGTAATGCTTATATTTCAAATCCTTTTGGAGGCACCTATACTCAGCAGCAACGAAGTGGACCTCAAGGGAGAAATCCACTATATTGATGTATATGTAACTTCGGAATGTATTTCATCTATGTATTTCATATATATTTATTATACCCTTATTAGAGATGTGTTATTCCTCTATAAGGAAGTGTTGTCATGTGGATTGACAAGTGTCGCAAGTGTGTGTACTTGCCGATGGGTTATTAGACCACCATGTGTGGGGTCGGCCCTAAAATATATATTATATTGTGGATGTATCTAGATAGACAAGTCAGCCCCATAGTGTAACTGGGCAAACAGGTTAAGTATAAATAGAGATTGGGAGATCTCTATTTGGATCATTTGGAAAGTCACACTTCTCTCAATCAGAAAGTGGCGCACTAGTGAGGAGGAGGATCATCTGCTACTAGGAGACTATCTTAGTGTATTTTGGTTATACTTTGGTTGAGCCATTGCTCTCTCTATCTCTGAGGAAGTTGTGGGGTTTTTCACCTTAGGGTTTTCCCCACATAAACTTTGTGTCTCTTGTCTCTCATGCTTTTGATTCTTGTGATGCTTGTCATGCTTCTTGTGATTGTTATGCATTGATATACTGTATATGTTATTCTCTCAGTAAAGATCCTAGAGTATTGTGAATTAATTCTCAAAATTTAACATGGTATCAGAGCTAACCTGAGAAGAAGACATTGTGTAGTGACAGAAACATGAGTTTCTTTTTTATTGGGTTTCTCTCCACATATTTTGGAAAATAAGTATAGTATATTGACTCTATTCATCAATGCGAATCTATCTGTCCAATCAGAATTCAATTCTGAACATTTTCATATTTGGCCCTAAAAATTAGGGTTTCCACAAAAAAATAGGAATTTCTGGAATCTGAAAACATAGCTGGAAGCTCCTTGCAAAAATCAAAGTTTAGAGCTTTGGATTGAGATTTTTGGCTGGGTAGATATCCGGGAAACACAAACCCTAATTCAGGGCTCTCCCTAGTGAACCCGGGAGGACAAAAAGACAAATCTGAAGGGTAAAGCTTTGTTGATCTCAAATTATGAATATGCCAGGCTGATCATCTCACCAAGGCACATCTTTCTATTCTTTAAGAAAGTTGAAATTCACATTTTGAATTTTTAGGGTTTTTCCAACAAACCCTAATCCGGGACCAGATCTAGTTTTTAGCATTTCAAGTGGTAAGACCTAAATCTTTTCTATTTCCATTTGAATTACTCTTTAAGATGTCTCACCACAATAAGCTTGAGGATAAGCTTGAAGGGGCTGATAATTTCCGAGCTTGGAAGTATATGATTGGGTTAATCCTGGAAGATTGATATTCATAATAGAAAAAGACATCAGATTATAAACAAACTGTAATCAAATCTGAGACACATTGATAGGTCATATTTGGGAAGAGAAGAACGTCTGATCTTCATTAATGAATGAAAGCAAGTACATACAATTATACCTTCCTTCAAGCTTGGCACTTCACGAAACCTAGATTCAAGGTCTCCTGCTTCCGTTCTCCAAGGATCCTAGCCTCTTAGCAATTGTACTAGGGTTTACCAAAACTGAAGCACAAGAGAGGGGGATGAGGGTCTCCATTCCTCCAGCATAACTTTTTAATTGGTCTTCTTCCTCTCACATGACCCTTCTACCCTCCTTATATAGTCAATGAGGAAAAGGAAAAGAAGTTATAACCGCTCAAGAGGTTTCCTAACCAACTTAACTTACTCAAATTTCGAGATTTTGACCAAAACAGGGGTGTACGCTACTCTATAGTAGACAAAGTCGCGTACACATGGAAATGGGCGCTACTTTAAATGAGACAAAGTCGCGTACACATGCTACTATTTCAACAGTGGAGTCGCGCTCATATTGAAAAATGGCCAAAAACGGGCTTTTCTACTCATTTTCAGGAGATGGTTTGGTCTGGAAAAATGTTCCTAAGGGTCATATACATCAAATGGGTCAAGAATGAGGTAATTTCAACCATTTTTAGTGTCCCAAATGACTCCTCCATCCACAAATGTCATGTTGTGTGACTAAACTTGATCTCAAGAAGTGTCGTCATGCGACCAAGGGAAGCAAGTGTCGTCACGGACGGAGAGGTGTCATTTCAAGCTATAAAAAATGCCCCCTAATGTATGAGGTCAGAGGGAGTACGAGAAATGATGACCGAAATACATTATAAATAAAAAGAGGTGAATCGTGGAGGAACGGAGAAACCAAGAATCATAGGCTCAAATGAAGTAGCTGAAAGCAAAGGCAATGTCAGACAAACTTATCCTTGGGGTAACTGTCCATGTTCAAATGGTGGAACATGACCTCCAAGAGGATACAATAATGATCCAAATACTGATGCATATATCATGGCCACTAAAATACAAGCGTGGATCCATGAGGAACATAAGTGTAAACATAGCCACATAAATACAAGGTGGATCTATGTCAAAAATGGAGAACATAGCCATAGAGAACAAGCTGGATCTATGTCTCATCAAGAGCCAAAAAGAGTGTGGCTCAGTCTTGCGCAACTTGGGCGATAACATAAATGAGGTGATGTTATCGAGGATCCCAAGGTCTTCATCCAAAAACAACCCAAGGTACAAACCTATCCATGCGAATAAATGAGTTGATGTCGAACATGGGAGGTATTGTTTGATTACCGGTCATTGATGTATACCGTTAACAAACGCGAGGGTGTCCACCAATAATAAAAATGGAACCCAAGGTACCTAGTACATTCAAACAAGTGCGAATAAGTGGTCTTGCCATCGAACACTTGAAGAATCCATCGGATAGGAGACATTGATGTATTCCCATCTATCCAATAGCGAGGGAAACTGCCATTAATGGCTGCAATCCCCAAGGTACTAACCGAAACTCTAAACTTCATTCCCAGAGCACAATGAGCTGAAGTCGATGGGAAGAAGTCTGTTGGAAGGGAGGCCTTAATGCATCCTCCATCATCCAACACGAGGGACACTCAACAGGTATGAGCTGATTTGGAGTAGGACTGAACACATGATGAAACATACTGACACCAAGGAATGGCCGACACATGAGGTCAATGCAACTGCAGAATGGCCGACACGGGTTATATCCTTGAACAGTGAGCACAACACAAGAGTGACTTAGGCAGCTTTGAACACAAAGGGACCACGACACAAATCTGCAATGTAGGAGACATTAACAGATTCTCTAAATGATTGGAAGACTAACCAAACAGAGGAGTAGGAACTCTGAGATCAAGTTTACCCTAAGGCCAATGCTAGAACCCAACTTGTTTGATAGACTCAAAACAGGTGCTTTGTTCAAGGAGATAGTTGACTTGCTGCCATCATATTGAAAGATATTTTAACATTCTTCTCTTCCCTTTCCTTTTTCATTTCTTAACGAGCTTGACAAAGAACTAAAGCATGCTCGACGGTATTTTCATATTTAAGGAGTCTGAAAAACCTAGAAGAAAACTCCATACACCTATCCGTGGATTTTATATCGAGCCCAGATTGGTCTGTGCTCAGCGGTGTTTTCTTTCTTATAGAGTTGAAAAACTTAAACAATCCTCTATACACCTATCCGTGTATTTTATATCGATCCCGAGTAGGTGAATGCTCGCTTGGTGTTTTCACATTTTGAGAGTCTGAAAACCCTAAAGACAACTCCAAAAGTCCTTTTTCGTAAAGTTAGTCTCCTTCCCCGAAAAAGTGTAAAATGATGGAAGAAGAACTCTTCTAGCGCATACAAGAGTATACCTAGAGTATACCTTTTCCATAAATTATCCACCAAATCCCAGAAAAGGGGTAATTCTATACCTAAGTGGATGTCGGTTCAGTTATTTTAACGAGCCTGGAAAGACAACTATGCTCGGCAAACTTTTCCTATTTAAGGAGTCTGAAAAGGGCTTAAAAGAAATCCATAGGGATCTTTTCCGTAAAGGTTGAACGAGTCCGGAAAAGTAAACTCATGACCTCCTTACTGTTTTTAATGAGCTCAAAGGAGATACAGAAAATGCTCACAACTTCCTTGCTGTTTTTAATGAGCTCGAAGTGAAGATGAAATAAATGCTCGTAGCCTCCTTACTATTTTTAACGAGCTCGAAGGAAAGGTGGAAGACTGCTCGTAACCTACTTACTATTTTTAACGAGCTCGAAGTAAAAGAAGAATGCTCGAAACCTACTTACTGTTTTTAACGAGCTTGAAGTAAAAGAAGAATGCTCGCTATGGGAGGAGACGAGTGTCAGGGACATGCAAAACTAGCTCCAAGCGCATGGAACAAAGCTATGCCTAATGCAAGGAACATGAGCAAGATAAGGACACTCAGGGTGTGTCTCCTCTAGGTAAAAGGTGTCAAATTGTAAGGGAAAAATGATACAGGGCTTAGCGGAAATGAGATCATAGATGGAGTCTTATACAATGGGCTAAAAGCGTGGAAACCGGCTTCAGGCTCATTAGCGCAAGTGGGATCATAATAGATGCATATGCAATTTGAACACAAAGATGGGAGCCTTATCAGGGATGGCCAGAAATATATGAGGAATAAAGATATGAGGCTTCTTCTCAAAGTCATCGTAAATCAAAAAAGGCTCCCGAGCCTATGAGAAAAACTCAGCATGGGAACCAGAATGGCATAAGGGTGCTGACTAGGGTGACCCATGTTAGGTAGGCTCTTCTATTGGACTAGTGCACAATGCATAAAGAGATGGCTAACACACCAATATCCAACAGGTTCGACCCTATGGCGAATTCGGATGGCAAAAGGTTCAAATGCAACATAACAGAAGGGAAGCCTAAACCTATATGCAAGGTTCCGAATATACCTGACATGGTTGCACAAGGTGTCGAAAATCACCAGTAAGCAAGTATACATCCAGCTAAGAATCCTGTCTCCAAGAAAGATTAGTACCATGATCATATCTAAAACATATGTAAAGAAAAACCTGATACAAGTCACTATGGTAGAAATACTTTCAACTTCACTATCATCAACAATAGGCATAAACAAGGCAGAGTTTTCAAATGAAGACTCTGTGGTACCCAAGCCCGAGGACTCACAATCAACAAGATCAACTTTAGGATGAAGATCAAAGTTGAAGGACATGATGGAATCTGCAGAAACAATATCATCATCACGGGAGTTGAAAATTCTAGAAGCAGAATCAAACTCAGCAGGAACACCAATTTGCGGATCTATAGGAGAGTCTGAAGACTCAACAGTAGGAAGATCAGACTTTAAGGTCAAATCCGGGATGGACATAACTGCGACTGGATCAACATCCAAATGAATGGCAGACTGTACTATGGAATCTAGCAAAACTTCATCGGAAGGAAGTATATCATCCCAGATAGAACACATATCTAAACATTCAGATGGAGGTGTCACTTGGTCAAAAGCTGGGACTAAATCCCGAGAAGGTAAGCATGAAATCAGAGACTCCTTCTCAGTAGAAGTTGAACTCAAAGAACAATATGCCACATAATTCCCATGTGACATAGTAGTGCCTAATGACGATGGGACCTGACTGGTCTACAGTTGGGTAATAAGGAGGATCAACGAATGCAAGCTGGTCGATGGTGACAATGTTTTCGTTATGAGGGAAATGCATCACACAAAAAAGCGTAGACACCACAGCATGCATAGCATAAACGTAATCACGCCCGACGATCATATCAATGTCCATAGGGTCCTTTAAAACTATAAAATCAACTAAGAATGTTTTTCCACCCAAAGTAACAGGTGCCTGACGGAGGAATCCAAACGGTTCACTAGGTCTTTTATCGAAGGTCAACGACCAATTAACAATTGGAATAACATTAGGGAAACCCAAATCTCTCCAAGCATAAGCGGATAAGATACTAACAGAAGCACCTTCATCAATAATGCATCGATTAACCGTATGGTTCCCGATATCAACCTTTATCTAGAAAGGTGTCGAAGTAGGAGGACGAGGCTCGGATAGACTATCCCAATCAAAGGAAACGGTCCTAGGGATTGGTAGGGGTTCACATGGCACAGATGGAGTGCCCCCTTTTTCAGGAACATCCAAACTGGTAATGCAGAAGACTTCAATAGTAGGTGCATCAATCTCCGAAGGACTGATGGGATCGGTCGAAGATTGCATCGATTCGATCACTTCACTCTCCGAAGGAAGAGTGGGTCGACCAAAGATTGCATTGGTTCAACCACTTTATCAACCAAAAGGTTGATATGACTGTAGGGAATCTATAGACAACTCAGGAATAGAGGTTCTTTCAGACATGGACCACACTCTTCGTGCCTCTGGAATGGCAGGGCATTGGTGAGTAAGGTGATCTCCCTTACAAAGTTTACAAGGGAACTTTGGTTTCCGTCCTATAGGTTTAGACTCCTTTACAACGTCAGTACTCTCAACATGACTAACATTGGCTGACAACTTGCCCCCAGCATGACTTGCAGTGGCTGGTTGCTCAGAAGCAGAAGACTTTTGAACTAAGGACCACACTTTTTGCACTTCTGGAAGTACAAGGCACAAGTAAGTAAGGTGATCTCCCTCGCAAAACTTACAAGGTAACTTAAGCTTCTGTTTGTTGGGTTTGTCGACAATGTCAACTCCCTCAGCATGAATTGCAGTGGCTGATCTGGTGTCTCCAGTATGACTCACAAGAACTGGTGACTTGTCATTAATATGACTAGCAGTGATCAATGACGCGTCCTCAACATGACTGATAGTGGTTGAAGACAAACTTTCAGTATGATTTTCAGTGACTAAAAGTTTTCTCCCAGCATGACCTCCAGAGACTAGGTAGGTGCCCCCTGCATGATTTGTAGAGGCAGGGTGCTTGTCCCCAGCATGACTCACAGAGGCTGGGTTGTTGCCCCCTTGTTTTGGCATCTTCTTCCTATTCTTCCTCCATCTATTCCTTTTAGACTGCTGGTTACTAGTATTGCTACTTTCGCCACATGAGGTAGAAGGAGGAGGAGAAGATGTTACTAGCAAATAAGGCCCAGGGTTCTAATGCTCTTGATTTGAGGTGCTCACAAAAGAAGCGTCAGGAGCATGCAAGGCATTCGGAGTGGAAAACAACCAAACTGGCAGCCCAATAGTGAATCCAGGAAGATTCAGAGTAGCCATTAAGGGAGTACCAATGTTTCCAATGAATGGAATAGCACAAGGATCCCCCGGAACAGGGGTACCTTGATTGGCACTCGCCGGAATGCTATACATAGTTTCCAACTCGAATGAACAAGAAGTTCTCTAAGGAAAACTAAAAAAAGTAGCACAAAGAGCACACGACTAAAAAAGGTCCTAGGTAAATCAAACCAAGCAAACAGATGCCTTCCGGAGAAGAGTCTGGGATGACTAAGAGCCAAGGAGGGTCAAACAGAGCCTACTAACTGATCATAATCAAGAAAATGAACAAAGACCATCAAACAAGAATGAAGAAATGACCTTGGATACCCCTAAGCAGTTAGGCTTTCCCCAGCGGAGTCGCCATTCTGTTGTGGGGAAAATGCACCTATAGTTCAGGGGAGAAACTACCAACTTACGGTGATAAAGATAGACTTACAAGCATTCTGCAAGTACAAAAAATAAATGAAGAGATTAGGGTTTAGAGATGTAGGAACCTTATTTAGAAGGTTGATCTTAGCTTTGCCTCCCTCACTCTTCAATGCTTATCCAGTGTCGCAATGCCCAGACTTGCAAAACAACTTGATACCTTTCTCAAACACATTTGACTACATATATAAGATTGATATTCATAATAGAAAAAGACATCAGATTATAAACAAACTATAATCAAATCTGAGACACATTGATAGGTCATATTTGGGAAGAGAAGAACGTCTGATCTTTATTAATGAATGAAAGCAAGTGCATACAATTATACCTTCCTTCAAGCTTGGCACTTCACGAAACCTAGATTCAAGGTCTCCTACTTCCGTTCTCCAAGGATCCCAGCCTCTAAGAAATTGTACTAGGGTTTACCAAAACTGAAGCATAAGAGAGGGGGATGAGGGTCTCCATTCCTCCAACATAACTTTGTAATTGGGCTTCGTCCTCTCACATGACCCTTCTACCCTCCTTATATAGTCAATGAGGAAGAGGAAAAGAAGTTATAACCGCTCAAGAGGTTTCCTAACCAACTTAACTTACTCGAATTTCGAGATTTTGACCAAAACAGGGGTGTACGCTACTCTATAGTAGACAAAGTCGCGTACACATGGAAATGGGCGCTACTTTAAATGAGACAAAGTCATGTACACATGCTACTATTTCAACAGTGGAGTCGCGCTCATATTGAAAAATGGCCAAAAACAGGATTTTCTGCTCATTTTCAGGAGATGGTTTGGTCTGGAAAAATGTTCCTAAGGGTCATATACATCTAATGGGTCAAGAATGAGGTAATTTCAACCATTTTTAGTGTCCCAAATGACTCCTCCATCCACAAATGTCCTGTTGTGTGACTAAACTTGATCTCAAGAAGTGTCATCATGCGACCAAGGGAAGCAAGTGTCATCACGGACGGAGAGGTGTCATTTCAAGCTATAACACCTACCTAGGTCATGGGACTCTTTTATTCAAGGAATCTGTGCAAGAAAGAAATTGATCTCTTTCAGTAAATTGTGGGAGGAAAGCTCTCAATAAGAAGCTAGACTTGTAGCTCGTGAGGAAAAGATGGGAGGTGAAGATCAAGCTCTCGCAGCTCACACCAAAAGAAGCAATCCCAAGAAGGATCACTCTCGCTACAAGAGATCCTATCAAAAGAATAAGAAGGATCTAATATGCTTCACATGCAATGAGAAGAGTCACTTTGCCTTAGATTGTACCAAGAACAAAAGGGATAATACAAACAACTCCAGCAAGAAGAAGAAGGGAAGCAAAAGAAAGTTCCATGCTCATGCTACCGAGGATGATGAACCTCCAAAGACAAAGGCTAGGGCAAAAAGTGATGATAGTGATGATGACTCATCAAGTGAAGAAGAGTATGTTCTAAGCTCTCCTCTCACAGGTACTATCTCCCATGGTTGTAATGATTGGTTGATTGACAGTGGGGCTTCCAAACACATGACTGGGTTTAAAAAATCTTTTGTAAACCTATCTGAACATGAATCACCTCATAAGGTGAAACTTGGGGATAATTTTCAATACCCAATCAAAGGAATTGGTGAAGCCTCCTATAACCTAGATTCTGGAAAATCTTTGAAGATGAAAGAAGTCCATTATGTACCTAGGCTCAAGAAGAACTTACTCTCCATCTCTGCATTGGATGCAAAAGGTATGAGGGTTGCATTTGTGGATAGCCAAGTCCTAATGTGGCCAAAGGGAAAGACCATAGATGATGCAATAGTGATTGAAGAGCAACAGGGAGGTTTGTAAAAATTGAAGGGACAACTTGAACATGACATGGTGCATGAATCCATGGATACAAGTGAACTTTGGCATAGAAGAATTGCTCATATGCACTATAGGGAACTTCCAATTGCAAGCAAGGCTGTAGAGGGTCTTCCTGAAATCAAGAGCAAACATGAAGGTGTTTGCAAAGGATGTGCAGAAGGTAAGAACATTAAGAAGGCTTTCTCAAGCAATGAAAGCAAGGCAAAAGATATCCTGGAAATCATCCACTCAGATGTGTGTGGTCCTATGTCATCCAGTTCTCTAAGTGGGTATGTTTACTATTTCTCATTTATTGATGACTTCTCCAGGAAGACTTGGTTATACTTCTTGAAGAACAAAGATGAGGTGTTTGATAAGTTCAAGGAATTCAAAACCTTGATGGAGAATCAAACTGACAAGAAGATCAAAACATTCAGATCCGACAATGGTGGAGAATTCAACTCAGGTGACTTCAAGAAGCTTTGCAGTGATTCAGGGATTAAAAGGGAGATGACTGCTCCTTATAATCCTCAACAAAATGGAGTTGTAGAAAGGAAGAACAGAACAATCATGGAAGCATCAAGGGCAATGCTGCATGACCAGGATCTACCTATGCATCTATGGGCAGAAGCAGCTAGAACAACTGTATATGTGCAGAACAGAACACCCCACAAGATATTGGACAACAAGACACCAGAAGAGGTCTTTTCTGGTAAGAAACCCGAATTCATCCATCTTAGAAGATTTGGTTGTCCAGTATACACTCATGTCCCAAAGGAAAAGAGGACCAAACTGGATCCTTCAGGAAAGAAGGGTATCTTTGTGGGTTACAATGAAAGCTCGAAGGCTTACAGAATATACTTTCCAGGGTTCAAGAAGATTGATGTCAGCAGGGATGTAACATTTGATGAAAACTCAACATTCATCAAATCAAGGAAGGCACCTTCTGAAGTTTATGAAGAACCTAAGGAAACTAGATTTCAAGACACTACCATGACTGAAGCAATTCCAGAAGTTGTTCGTGAGTTTGAGGATCCGCAAGAACCTGTAGATCCACCCCGTGAGGATAACTCTCAGAAGAGAAAAACTGCATAATCTAGAGAGCTCATTCAAGATGCAGAAAGATTTGGCATTCCAAAGAAGAACACAGAGCAAAGAAGAGAACCAGATCACATACCAGCTATGTTTCTTTACTCTGTGACATTATGAACAAAGAGCCTTCCAGTTATGAAGAAGCAGCAAAACGAAAGAATGGAAGGATGCCATGGTTGAGGAATACCAATCAATAATGAAGAACAATGTTTGGAATGTTGTCCCAAGACCTAAAGAGAAGTCGGTTGTGACTTCCAAATGGATCTTCAAAATCAAGCATGTTGCAGATGGAAGTATAGAGAAATACAAGGAAAGAATCATAGCTTGTGGCTTCTCATAGAAGAAGGGAATAGATTATGAAGAAACTTTTGCACCTGTAGCTAGGTATACTTCCATCAGAATAGTACTTGCCCTGGCTGTAGCAATGACATGGAAAATACACCAGATGGTTACCAAGAATGCTTTCTTGAATAGTGTAGTTGAAGAGGAAGTATATGTGGAGTAGCCACCCGGTTTTGAAATACATGACAGGGAGTCATATGTGTGCAAATTGAAGAAAGCCTTGTATGGCTTGAAGCAAGCCCCCAAAACCTGGTATGGTAGGAAGGACAATTTCCTATCTAGTTTGGGCTTTACCAAGAGTAAAGTGGATTCCAACCTTTACTACAAAGTTGAGGAAGGGAATCATGTGATTCTACTTCTGTACGTGGATGACTTATTTGTAACAGGAGATGACAGATTGATTGCAGATACTAAGAGGAAGCTTGCTACCGAGTTCGATATGAAAGATTTGGGAATGATGCATTATTTCGTAGGTATGGAGGTGTGGCAGAGTGCAGGTGGGATCTTCCTTGGTCAAGGGAAGTACACAATAGATATCCTGAAGAGATTCAGGATGATGGATTTCAAGGCCATGGCCACACCTATGGCATCGAATCTAAAGCTTCTATGCGATGCTTCATTTGAGCCAGTTCCTGACGGATCCGAGGAGTGTTCACGTGGTTGCTGTAAAGCATGTTCTGAGGTACCTGAAGGGTACAGTGGATTATGGGCTCAAGTATGAAGCAAATCAAAAGTTTAACCTGCAGGATTATGTTGATTCAGATTGGGCTGGCAGTGCTATAGATAGGAAGAGCACATCTAGATGTTGCTTCAGTATGGGATAAGCTGTGATCTCTTGGTTTAGAATGAAGCAGTCCTGCGTAGCACTGAGTATAGCTGAGGCAGAGTATGTTGCAGCATATTCATCTAGTTGTGAGGCAGTATGGCTACGGAAGCTACTGTCAGAGTTATTTGATCTCTCGTTGGATGCTACTGGTATCTTTTGTGATAACCAGAGTTGTGTGAATCTGTCCGAGAACCCAGTGTTTCATGATAGGTCGAAACAAATAGAGATCAAATATCACTATATCAGGGATATGGTGTAGAGAGGAGCTATGAAGCTCTTGTACGTTGCGATGGATGAGCATATTGTAGATGTGCTGATGAAGCCACTAGCCAGGGTGAAGTTCGAGTACTTCAGAGAGAGGCTTGGTGTTCTTCAGATTGATGACACTTCGAGGAAGAAGTGATCAACACATTTGCAGATGCCATTCCAAGCATGTTGGAAGGAGGATCCTTCACATGGCTATGGATGTAAGCACTAGGTGATGAGCATTAGGACGATGCTCCAGTTACTGCTATGTATATGCATCAGAAGGATGCTGTATATGATCAGTTGGATCATTTATATGTATATGTATGTACGCATCATGTTGGATGCTGGATATGATCAGTTGGATCATTTATATGTATATGTATGTACGCATCATGTTGGATGCTGGATATGATCGGTTGGATCATTTGTATGTATTTTGTATATGCATCATGTTGGATGCCTGGACCATGTATCTGTATATGTATCAGGTGGATACATTGTATAATTAGGTAGATCATGTATGTTGATATGTATCATGTATGATTAGGTGGATCATGTATTTGTATTTGTATCAGGTGGATACATTCTATGATCAGGTGGATCATGTATGATGATCAGGATGATTATGTGTACATTAGGATGATGTATGGTGAGTATCAGGTTGATACTCTATGGTCGTGGATCAGGTTGTGCGAATGAGCATATAATTTGGCCTTATGAGATTTGCAGATAGTCTTTCGAGGTTTTGTCTATGACATGTAATCTAGCCCTGGGATATCTCGCAAATTCTCTTTCGAGGTTTTTCTCTGGGAGGACATATAATTTGGCCCTGGGAGATCTGCAGATAGTCTTCCGAGGTTTTTCCTATGGCATATAATCTAGCCCTAGGATGTTTGGCAGATGCTCTTCAAGGTTTTGTCCTATGGCATATAATGTTAAATTTTGAGCATTAATTCACAATACTCTTGGATCTTTACTGAGAGAATAACATATACAGTATATCAATGCATAACAATCACAATAAGCATGACAAGCATCACAAAAATCAAAATCATGAGAGACAAGAGACACAGAGTTTCTGTGGGGAAAACCCTAAGGTGAAAAACCCCACAACTTCCTCAGAGAGAGAGAGAGCAATGGCTCAACCAAAGTACAACCAAAATACACTTGAGATAGTCTCCTAGTAGCAGATGATCCTCCTCCTCACTAGTGCGCCACTTTCTGAGTGAGAGAAGTGTGTCTTTCCTAATGATTAAAATAGAGATCTCTCGATCTCTATTTATACTAACCTGTTTGCCCATTTACACTATGGGGCCGACTTGTCTAACTAGATACATCCACAATATAATATATATTTCAGGGCCGACCCCACACATGGTGGTCTAATAACCCATCGGCAAGTACACACACTTGCGACATTTGTCAATACACATGACGACACTTCCTTATAGAGGAATAACACATCTCTAATAAGGGTACAATAAATATATATGAAATACATAGATGAAATACATTCCGAAGTTACATATACATCAACACTCCCTCTTAACTAGGAAGGTATTTCTCGACACAGTTCTGCTAGACAAGTCTTCTTCTCGGGATCATCGTCATCGATGCATCGTCATCATCATCATAACTGCTGCTGCTATCTCAACCAATCTCTGACTCTACTTGTCATAGGAAGTTCTACAGTGCCAGTCCTTTTTCATACTGGATGTAAGCCCACCACCTGCAGGTCTTCATCATCACTGGCCATACTGTGGAATCCTCGGGACTTATTATGTGCGTCACAAAACCTCGAAAGAGCATCCCAGGCTGTTACGAGCACACGACTCTACCTATAGGATCTCCCAGGGCCATAATATACGTGGCCTCACCACAAAACCTCGCAAGAGCATCCCAAGCTGTTACGAGCACACAGCTCTACCTATAGGATCTCCCAAGGACAGATTATATGTGATCACCACAAAAACTCGCAAGAGCATCCCAGGCTGTTACGAGCACACAACTCTACCTATAGGATCTCCCAGGGACATATTATATGTGTTCACCACAAAACCTCACAAGAGCATCCTAGGTTGCTATGAGCACATAGCTCTACCTATAGGATCTCCCAAGGATAGATTATATGTGGTCATGGCAAAACCTCGCAAGAGCATCCCAGGACTTATTACAAGCACACAGCCCAACCTATCGGATCTCCCAGGGACATATTATATGCCATAGGACAAAACCTCAAAAGAGCATCTGCCAGATATCCCAGGGCCGGATTATATGCCATAGGAAAAAATCTCGAAAGACTATCTGCAGATCTCCCAGGGACAAATTATATGTCCTCCCAGAGCAAAACCTCAAAAGAGCATTTGCCATATATCCTAGGGCCAAATTATATGCCATAGGAAAAACCTCAAAAGACTATCTGCAAATCTCCCAAAGCCAAATTATATGCTCATCTGCACAACCTGATCCATGGCCATAGAGTATCAACCTAATACTCACCATACATCATCTTGATGTACACATGATCATCCTGATCATACAATGCATCTACCTGATGCATACCAAGTATCTACCTAATATATATCATCATACATGATCCACCTGATCATACAGTGTATCCTCCTGATACAAATACAAATACATGATACATATCACCATACATGATCCACCTGATCATACAATGTATCCACCTGATACATATACAAATACATGGTCCAAGCATCCAACATGATGCATATACAAAATACATACAAATGATCATACTGATCATATCCAACATCCAACATGATGCATACATACATATAAATGATCCAACTGATCATATCCAGCATCCAGTATGATGCGTACATACATATAAATATAAATGATCCAACTGATCATACAAATCAGAAACTAGAACATCATCTTGATGCTCATCATCCAACGCTTACATCCACGGCCATGTGAAGGATCCTCCTTCCAACATGCTTGGAATGGCTTCAGCAAATGTGTCCATCACTTCTTCCTCGAAGTGTCATCAATCTGAAGAACACCAAGCCTCTCTCTGAAGTACATACTTCACCCTGGCTAGTGGCTTCGTCAGCACATCTGCAATCTGCTCGTCCGTCGCAACGTACAGGAGCTTCAAAGCTCCTCTCTACACCATATCCCTGATATAGTGATATTTGATCTCTATGTGTTTTGACCTATCGTGAAACACTAGGTTCTCAGACAACTTCACACAACTTTGGTTATCGCAAAAGATACCAGTAGCATCCAATGGGAGATCAAATAACTCAAACAGTAGCTTTCGTAGCCATACTGCCTCACAACTAGCTGAACAGGCTGCAACATACTCTGCCTTAGCTGTACTTAGTGCTACACAGGACTGCTTCCTGCTAAACCAAGAGATCACACCTGATCCCATACTGAAGCAGCATCCAGATGTGCTCTTCCTATCTACAGCACTGCCAGCCCAATCTGAATCAACATAACCCTGCAGGTTAAACTTTTGATTCGCTTCATACTTGAGCCCATATTCCATTGTACCCTTCAGGTACCTTAGAACATGCTTTACTGCAACCAGGTGAACACTCCTCGGATCCGTTAGGAATTGGATCAACGTGTCCACAGCAAAGAAAATATCCGGTCTCATGTTCGTCAGGTACATCAAGGACCCAATCATCTGACGATACTTAGAGACATCAACCAGCTCAGATGAAGCATCACATAGAAGCTTCAGATTCGATGCCATAGGTGTGGCCATGGCCTTGCAATCCATAATCCTGAATCTCTTCAGGATATCTTATGTGTACTTTCCTTGACCAAGGAAGATTCCACCTGCACTCTGCCACACCTCCATACCTAGAAAATAATGCATCAATCCCAAATCTTTCATATCAAACTTAGCAGAAAGATTCCTATTTGTATCACACCAAGTTCTGGGAGCTTGCTACCATACATACAAGGATTTCTTCAATCTGCACACATGTGACTCCCTATTAGGTCATGGGACTGCATCCCAAACATCATCTTCATGATCGACGGATCATGGCATTCCATTTCTTCATCCCAGATCCTGGGAACTTCAATATCTTCAATAGATATCTTTGTTGCTGGAACAAATGTTGTAGTCCTCCTTTTGTAGGTGAAGATATATGGTCTTTCCTACAAAACAAGTTAAATTGCATGATTAGAAACATCTCATAATTTTCAGAACAAATTGTTTACACATAAAGAAATATGTCATGCACTTATCTTAGCCAATGCTTCAATACAACATTTATCCATGTTCCACAACTTTCTAGATGCCTTCGAGTCTCTACCATAACATTGTTAAGAGTTTGCACTACTACCAACATGTCAACAAACAGGTTTCATTCTAGATAAGTAGAACTGGAATGTTGTACAGAGCCATAGGCCACTTATCCATCACATGCATATTAGTAGTATATTGTTCATTAATGCAATCATTCTAATATGCACAATACATCTCCTAAGTCTAGAAACATAAGCATAATAATATTTAAACAAAAATAGGCAAGAAATGATAATTGAAATACTTATCTTTGTTTGTTTGTTGGGTGGACTCCCTCTGAGTCTTTGCTTCCTGGCAGGAGATACTGAAGTAGCTTCTTCTACACCTTTCTGTTGTGGAATGTAGGAAGATGGTCAACTCCCTCTAAAAATATGCATCCTTGCAGGAGCTGTTGGAGTGTGCTCCCTCTTGATCTTTGCTTCTTGGATCACCTGTCCTTGAACTTATATTCATCCTTGCTGACATCAATCTTCTTGAACCCTGGAAAGTATATTCTATAATCCTTTGAGCTTTCACTATAACCCACAAAGATACCCTTCTTTCCTGAAGGATCTAGTTTAGTCCTCTTTTCCTTTGGGACATGAGTGTATACTGGACAACCAAATATTCTGAGATGGGTGACTTCAGGATTCTTTCCAGAAAATACCTCTTTTGGTATCTTGTTGTCCAATATCTTGTGGGGTGTTCTGTTCTACACATATACAGCTTTTCTAGCTGTTTCTGCCCATAGATGCATAGGTAGATCCTAGTCATGTAGAATTGCTCTTGCTGCTTCCATGATTGTTCTGTTCTTCCTTTATGCAACTCCATTCTATTATGGATTGTAAGGAGCAGTCAACTCCCTCTTAATCCCTGAATCACTGCAAAGCTTCTTGAAGTCACCTGAGGTGAATTCTCCACCATTGTCGGATCTGAATGTTTTGATCTTCTTGTCAGTTTGATTCTCCATCAAGGTTTTGAATTCCTTAAACTTATCAAACACCTCATCTTTGTTCTTCAAGAATTATACCCAAGTCTTTCTGGAGAAGTCATCAATAAATGAGACATAGCAAACATACCCACTTAGAGAACTGGATGACATAGGACCACATACATCTGAGTGGATGATTTCCAGGATATCCTTTGCCTTGCTTTCACTACTTGGGAATTCCTTCTTAATGTTCTTACCTTTTGCACATCCTTTGCAAACACCTTCATGTTTGGTCTTGATTTCAGGAAGACCCTCTACAGCCTTTCTTGCAATTGGAAGTTCCCTATAGTGCATATGAGCAAGTCTTCTATGCCAAAGTTCACTTGGCTCCATGGATTCATGCACCATGGCATGTTCAGGTTGTCCCTTTAATTTATACAAACCTCCCTCTTTCTCTCCAATCACTACTGCATCATCTATGGTCTTTCCCTTTGGCCACATTAGGACTTCACCATCCACAAATGCAACCCTCATTCCTTTTGCATCTAATGCAAAGATGGAGAGTAAGTTCTTCTTGAGCCTAGGTACATAAAGGAATTCTTTCATCTTCAAAGATTTTCCAAAATCTAGTTTGTAGGAGGCTTCACCACTTCCTTTGATTGGGTAATGATAATCATCCCCAAGTTTCACCTTATGGGGTTATTCATGTTCAGATAGGTTCACAAGAGATTCCTTAAACCCAGTCATGTGTTTGGAAGTCCCATTGTCAATTAACCAATCATTACAACCATGTGAGATAGTACCTGTGAGAGAAGAGATTAGAACATACTCTTCTTCACTTGATGAGTCATCATTACTATCATCACTTTCTGCCCTAGCCTTCTTCTTGGGTGGTTCATCATCCTCGGCAGCATGAGCATGACACCTTCTTTTGCTGCCCTTCTTCTTCTTGATGAAGTTGTTGTTGTCCTTCTTGTTCTTGGGAAAATTTATGGCAATATGTCCTTTCTCATTATAGGTGAAGCATAATCTTCTTTCTTTGAAGTGATGTGAAGATTTCTTGGAGTGAGATGGCACTCTCTTGGACTTCCATTTCTTGGTGTGAGTTGTGAGAGCTTGATCTTCATTCCCCATCTTTTCTTCTCGTGCGACAAGCCTTGCTTCTTCTTGTGAGCATTCTTCCCATAGTCTACTGAAGGAAATCAACTTCTTTCTTGCACAGATTCCTTGAATGAAGGAGTCCCATGACCTAGGTAAGCCATTCAGAGTGGTCATGACAACTTCACCATTCTCCACCATTTCATCCACTGCTTCTAGTTGTTCCTTGATCTGGGAGACCCTTGAAAAATAAGATTGAATGGTTTCTCCATTCTGAAACTTTACTCCTTTCAATTGGTTACGCAGGGTCATCTTCCGATTTATGTTCTTCCCTTCAAATAGCTTGGTCAAAGAGTCAAACATATCTTTAGGTGTCTTTAGAGAAGACACATGGGATATGAGATGGTCTTTGATAGAATCAACAATGATTCTCTTTCCCTTGACAAGGTTCTTTTTATGCAATACTTTAGCCTCTTCATCCTATGGGATAGGGATGTCTTCTTTGATCTATGAGTCCAACTCATTCTCTTCCTGGATTAACCCAATCCACTTGAAATGCTGAAAACTGGATCTAGTCTCGGATTAGGGTCAGAAAAACCCTAAAAATTCAAAATATGAATTTCAACTTTTTGAAAGGATAGAAAGATGCACCTTGATGAGCTGATCAGCCCGGTGCATTCAGAATTTGAGATCAACAAAGTTTTACCCTTCAAATTTGACTTTTTTTCCCTCCCGGGTTCATTAGGGAGAGCCCTGAATTAGGGTTTGAGTTTCCCAGAGATCTACCCAGCCAAAAATCTCGATCTAAAGATCTAAACTTCGATTTTTGCAAGGAGCTTCTAGCTATGTCTTCAGATTTCAGAAATTCCTTTTTTTTGTGGAAACCCTAATGTTTAGGGCCAAATCTGAAAATGCTCAAAATTGAATTTTGATTGGACAGATGGATTCTCCTTGATGAGTAGAGTCAATCTACTATACTGTTTTTCAAAAATCTGTGGAGAGAAACCCAATAAACAAGAAACTCAAGTTTTCGTCCCTACAAAATGTCTTCTTCTCAGGTTAGCTCTGATACCATGTTAAATTTTGAGCATTAATTCACAATTCTCTTGGATCTTTACTGAGAGAATAACATATACATTATATCAATGCATAACAATCACAATAAGCATGACAAGCATCACAAGAATAAAAAGCATGAGAGACAAGAGACACATAGTTTCCGTGGGGAAAACCCTAAGGTGAAAAACCCCACAACTTCCTCAGAGATAGAGAGAGCAATGGCTCAACCAAAGTACAACCAAAATACACTTGAGATAGTCTCCTAGTAGCAGATGATCCTTCTCCTCACTAGTGCACCACTTTCTGAGTGAGAGAAGTGTGTCTTTCCTAATGATTAAAATAAAGATCTCCCAATCTCTATTTATACTAACCTGTTTGCCCAGTTACACTATGGGGCCGGCTTGTCTATCTATGTTGGGGCCAAGGTCGCAGCTATAGTAAAAGCTGCGAATTTTGGGAAAAAGCACGAGTATGGAAGGAAAGTGCTAATTTTGGGACAAGCACTAAGTTTTGGGTAAGAAGGAGACGGTGCGCAGTACATTGCCAGATGGATGATCTCAGCGCAGATCACGGACCGGAAATTGCGGAGCTCGCGCGCACGTCATCAAAGAATGAAGGTGGCTCAGCTACCATAATAAATAAAGGCGATGGAGTAGAGGGCTCAGCTACCCTCATTTAAAGGCTTAGTACAGAAGTTATGGTTGCTCGGATCAAGGAGGAGCAACGGACCAGAGCATTGAAGGCGAAGGACGATCGCCCATACCCACAATCTGCGCCGGAATTCACGGAGCCTGCAGGAAGCGGCGACGTGACTGCAAGCGGCGCCTACAGTACACCTAGCCATGTGCGTGGTTAGGGTTTTTGGGAATCACTGTTGGGAAAGGCCCACAGTTTTGTAAAGGTGTGACCGTCATGGCTACCTATATAGAGGAATCATTGTAATGGGTAGAGGGTTCTTCCTCCCTTCCTTCAGTTCCTTCCTTTTGGAGAGTTAGAGAGTTAGATACTAGACTGTTAGAGAGCCAATCTAAAGGATAGATCATGTGTTGATTATCCTTCACTGTAATTTCTACCCGGTGTGTAGAACTAGAGAGAGGAAATCGGATAGCCGAGGAGCTAATCCCTGAGTTGCCAGACAGTCTGAGTCGACGTCTGTGCCTTTGTAATCTCCATAGAGAGGAGACAAGCTTGAGAGAAGGGCTCCCAGCTGTGTGCGTGGAGTTTCCTGTAAGTTCTAAGGCTGCAGCTGTGTGCGCAGCATATTGTATAACTCTATCATTTTCTGGTTAATATAACGCTCCCGTGGACGTGGTTTTCCTCGAGGAGATGAGCTTCACTTATATCTTCTTGTTATAATGTTTGCGTGAATGATAACTATTTAGAGTTCATTATTTGTGTATGCAAGACTTCTGTCTTATCTTTGTGACTGTTTGAGTGAGTTGGAAAGATCCCTTGATAACTATAAGTGTCTTAAGTACTAAAGAGGTAGTAACGCACGGTCGCTGCGGTGAGAGCAGACTGCGTTACTGCGCTAGATGCGAAGGGCGAGGAAGTGTTTAGCGCGTCGACCCAAGGAATAGTTGCCTGCTGCGTTAGAGAGAAGAAACTGCGCAGTAGACCTGCCAAGGAAGGGACCCACGCAGCTGCGACGAGCGGCCTGCGGGAAGGTCCGACCGCCGATTTCACAGGAACCATTCAAGGAAGAGCCATCTCCGTGTCACCCCGGTTAAGGAAACCTGATTCCTTAACCCCCCCATAGCCACTTCGGGTGAGACCTCGAGCTGCCGCGCAGCTCGTTGCCGAGAGGGCCAGTGCGCCAAGGGGTTTTGTTGCTGCGCTTCATTAAAACCCGGGTCTGCCCAGAAAAGCAGTCAACAAATGGTTCCGTTGCCGCGTGAGCGAGACTTCTTATTCCAGTGACGCGCGAAAGAGAGCAGTCAACAAATGGTTCCGTTGCCGCATGAGCGAGACTTCTTATTCCAGTGACGCGCGAAAGAGAGGAGTCAACAAATGGTTCCATTGCCGCGTGAGCGAGACTTCTTATTCCAGTGACGCGCGAAAGAGAGAAGTCAACAAATGGTTCCGTTGCCGCGTGAGCGAGACTTCTTATTCCAGTGACGCGCGAAAGAGAGGAGTCAACAAATGGTTCCGTTGCCGCGTGAGCGAGACTTCTTATTCCAGTGACGCGCGAGATAGAACAGTGCAACAAATGGTTCCGTTGCCTAGTGACCAACAGATGGTTCTGTTGTCTTATGACTTTTTGATCACATTACTTCCATGGCTTTGAACCCTGTTGATTGAGCCAACAAATGATTCCTTTGCCTTGCGACTTGTTGCTGTAAGACTTACTAGTCACGCGACATCTGAGACTGTTGCTGAAGACAACATAAGGTTCTGTTACACTGAGACTTGCTCAGCTAACAAATGTGTTACTGGAATCCTACAGCTAAGGAAATTGGAGATTGGTTTGATTTAAAGGCTAAAGAGTTTGCTGAACAAGAAAATAGAAGCCCTACGCTTCAAACAGAAGATTGGTTACAGAAGTATATTTATGCTGACCTTTACGAAATTTTCTTTGTTACGTTTGCATTGGAGTTACACGCTTGGATAGCCAAGTTAGCAGATTCTAGACCTACGCTGCATGTTGATCGACCCGTCACGTGGACGCCTGAGCTAGCTAGTATTGTGAAGCGGATAGACAATCCTGTGTCCCGCGCAGTAGACTTTTGGTTGAATAGTCTACTGGAAGGTTTTATTACCGAATTTGCAGTCGATACAAGAAAGAGTTTCAGTGAAGCTGAGAGGAGTTTCTTCCAAGTACACAGAGGTAAGTTCTTAAATTCTCTGAACTTATGGATTAAAATGCTTCTGTATGAAAAAGGAAAGCTATGTATTGCTTCTGATGAATAGCATAGTCAAGTAATGTCCGTAGATTCTGATAGTGATCCTGAAGTTATTGGTTGCACTCGTAGTGGAAAACGATATAAAGTAGGCCTTGACCAATATCCTTTTGAGTCTAGCCCAAACGATAGCCAAGTCCCTAGAGCAAGCCATATAGAAAGACAAGGGAGTGCTCATATCCCGTATTACCCCTTTACACCGCAAAAACCAGACGGAGCTCAGTATAATCCTACAGTAACACCTTCTAGTAGCCCACACGCTACTTCTAGTACCTCTGTACCACCTTTGTTTAACCATCCCGGAGGCACTGCTACAGTACCTCCACCTCAAACCCGTGCAAGAAGGATGGGTGATGACATGAAACTACCAACTTTTAGAGGAACAGGGATAGAGGACCCTGAGCAGCACTGGTTCTTATGTGAAGCCATTTGGACAATTAAGCAAATTAATGATGATGCTATTAAACTGGTTCAGTTAGCAACCACACTAAGAGAAAGAGCCTTGACTTGGTTCATGAAATACTCAGCAGCACAGAATAGGACGCTTGCTGAGGTAAGAAATGCCATGATTAGAGAATTCAAGAAACCTAAGTCAGAATCACAGTGTATAACAGAGCTCAAAGACATCAAACAGTTACCTACAGAATCAGTATGGGACTTTGACCAGAAGTTCAAAGCTTTGATAGATCAAGTAAGCTTCGAGTTTGCACCACAGCAACATAAAGAATGGTTCATTGCTGCGCTGCTCCCACACATTAGACTTCCTCTTATGCAACAGAATCTCAATACTCAGGAACAAGCTCTAGAAATGGCTATGAAACTAGAAGCTTCGCCAATTGCAGGAACAAGCAACGATGTTGCGCATTTACAGAACCAATTAGCAAACTTAACCTTGCAAGTGCATGATATTAAGAAAGGCAAGGAGATTAAGGAAGAAATTTGGTGTACAAAATGTAAAGCCCAAGGTCATTCAAAGGACCATTGTCCTGTTTTCATAGACTATATTGCAACTGGAGCACCTAATCCTTTACCACAGGCACAAGGGCCTTGGTGTGAAATCTGCAGAACTAGAGGTCATAGACCACAAGAATGCCACTTACTTCAGAAATATGTACAAACTCCAAAGAATCTATATTGTAATTTCTGTAAATCAGTAGGTCATGATGAGAACAATTGTAGAGCATATGATCTTATGATAGAAAGAAAGCATGATGTTTATAGGGTACAAGCAGAGACACAAGGACCCACAGCAGGTCCACCTTATGACCAACCTCGGGACGCCCGAGCAGCAAATTACAGAGGACGCGGACGCACAACAAATTTTGGTCGTGGAAGAGGACAGATCACTTGTTATAATTGCGGAGAACAAGGTCATTTTGCTAGAGATTGCCAAAATCCTACAACCCTCTGCAGATATTGTAAATCTTCTGACCATATCATTGAAGAATGCCCTCAGTTACAGGCTAAGATGCAAGCAAAGACACCACAGGTCAATCAGAATATCCAGTTGATTGGAGCCGAAAAAAGAGAACCAGACCCTACAGTTAATATAGTGACACGCAGTGGAGCTACCACTGGTGCGCAAGAGATGGGAACGGGAAAGCAAGCGACGCAATGGGTGCGCCGCGCTAACATTAAACCAGCCCCACTTAACCTACAGAAGCAAAAAGAAGCATTTAAGCAAGCTCAAGAGTATTTCTCAGATCCGAGAGCTTCAAGTTCTGCCGCAATTCCGCAGAACAATAGTAGATCGCAAGTGCTAAGACAAGACAACCTGGTACAAGAACAGGCCACTATAGCTGGAAGACCTGATGACGATAAGGAGCATGCACTAGGCAGTGTTCATGCGTTCCTGCGACAATGTTTAAAATTGTTGCGCAATGAACAAGCAACTCTAGAACTCCAACACCTGTTGGATCAGTGCCAACACTCTGCTTCGACGAACACACCACAGCGTGCTGTTCACCAGATTAGGAGTCATATTAGAACTGGAAAAGAGATGAGGCTTACAGCGCAGATTGGAGCATTTGAAATGGACGAAGTCATGTTAGATTTGGGCTCAGAAGCCAATGTTCTCACTATGCAGACATGGGAACAGATGGGAAGCCCTCAACTTACAAGATCCCCTATCCAGCTAAGACTCGCAAATCAGCAACGAGTCTCTCCATTGGGTAGATTACCCAATGTACCTATTGATATTGAAGGAGTAAGAAGCTCTGCAGATTTTGAAGTAATCAAAATTATGGATGATAGTAGACCATACCCAGCGCTGTTAGGAATAGACTGGGCACTTGATAATTTGGCTGTCATTAACCTGAAGAAAAGACAGATGACCTTTGAGGATGACCAGATCAGGGTCATCGCACCTCTTGATCCTATTCAAGGACCAAGATATATAGAACCCATTCGCGCAGAAGAGGAAGCGCGCCACATGGAAAGCTTGTATCAGATGACCACTAACCACAGTGACTATGTCAACCCCACAGCAGACGGCCATATCAGCTGGCGATGTGATAGCTCGTGCACATCAGATTCAGATGCAGGATTGGAAAACTGGCAGAATCGTCTACATGAGGTTTCTGCAAGACGTTGCGCCATGATGACTAAATCCATCCGATGGATTGGCACAGAATTAATTGATACTCCAACTTTTGATGGCTTAACTGAAGTAACTAAATTCATACAGGAATATGAACAAAAGCTTCCAGAACCGCAGCGCATCCAGGCACTGGATATAGCATTGCGCGCTACACCCGCAAGATGGTGGATTGCGCACAAGGAGAATATTCATACATGGAAAGACTGTCGCAGATTGATACTGCGCAGATTTCAGGACACCACAGCCGAAGCGCTACGCAAATATGAAGGACAGAGTGACCCCAGGTCACACATCGAAGCATGTATTCAGCAATGGTCAGATATTCCGGAAGATGAATGGGTTCACCAATTCATCCACACATTAGATACAATTCCAAGGAATTGGTATACTGAAATAGAATTGCGCAAAGGCACTCTTACTTGGGCTCTTATGATAGAAAGTTTTCAACTTACATTCAGCTTTGAGTCAGAGCATCCAAGCATTGATCAGGCTCTGAAGTGTATTAAAAAGAAGGTATTTGAACCAGGTCTAGTAACAGAATATTCCCAACCAGATTGGGCTGTCCAGATAGAACATGCCCTGGAATGCTATAACTTCACCGCTGAAGATGAGGAGGACGATCCTCGCAACATCAATATCCCAGAATCAGAAGGGACGCGCAATATTGAAGGTCCTGAGCTTGATATTCCTTCCATCGCAGAACACGTCAAGCTCAAGAAAGTTAACATTGGTACAGAAGCTGACCCAAAGTTTGCTTCTATAGGAGATTATTGGGATGATGAAACCGTTGCGCATGTTTCAGATTTATTACGTGATTACCAGGATATCTTTCCTACCAAGTTCACAGAAATGAAAGGCATCCTAGGAGACTTAGGAGTGATGCGCATACCTCTGAAACCAGACGCCAAGCCAGTAAAGCAGCGCCCATACAGGTTGAACCCGCGCTACAAAGAAAAAGTCAAAGAAGAAATTGATAAGATTCTTGCAGCAGGTATTATTGAGCCAGTAGAGGAAAGCGATTGGATTAGTCCTATGGTGGTCCAAGAAAAGAAAACGAAAGGTGAAATAAGAATTTGTGTCGACTTGCGCAAACTCAATGATGCATCAGCGCACGACCCATTTCCCACTCCTTTCACAGATGAAGTACTTGATAATGTTGGAGGACAAGAGGCTTACTCTTTCACTGATGGATTTTCGGGATATCATCAGATTAGAATCCATCCGGACGACCGCCACAAGACTACTTTTGCAACTGAATGGGGCTCATTCCAGTATACGGTAATGCCCTTTGGTCTTAAAAACGCACCTGCTATCTTCTCTAGAGTTGTTGTTGCTGTTTTTAAAGAATTTATCCACAAGTTTTTAGAAGTCTATTTTGATGACTGGACTGTATTTGGTTTACTAAAGAACCATATTGCGAATCTGCGCATGATGCTAGAAAAATGTAGACAGCATCAGATTTCCCTTAACTTGAAAAAATGTATATTCTGTGCGCCCTTTGGTATTTTGTTGGGACATATTGTATGCAGACAAGGACTCTTGATGGATCCTGCGAAGGTTGCCATCATTGCTAATTTACCTGCGCCCAACTCAGTTAAGCAGTTGCGCACTACATTGGGACATACAGGATACTACAGAAAATTCATCAAAGGATATGCAAGGATCACAGCGCCTATGGAAAGATTGCTGAAGAAGGATTCGAAGTTCCAATGGACAGAGGAATGCCAACAGAGCTTGGACACACTTAAAGAAAAGATGATCACAGCGCCTATTCTAGTTTTCCCGGATTGGAGAAAACCTTTTCATGTTCATGTTGATGCTTCTTCCATAGCATTAGGAATCGTGCTTACACAGTCTGGAGAAGGAAGTATTGACCACCCAATTGCTTACTCCAGCAGAAAGCTATCTACAGCTGAGAAGAACTACACCACTACAGAACGGGAAGGACTAGATATGGTGTATGCCCTACAGAAGTTCAGACACTACCTGTTAGGAGCTCACTTTAAAATGTATACTGATCATTCTGCTTTGAAATATTTGGTCAATAAACCAGTTTTAGGAGGAAGAATTTGCAGATGGCTACTGCTCTTTCAAGAGTATGATTTTGAGGTTATTGTAAAGCCAGGCAGATTGAATGCAGGGCCTGACCATCTATCCAGAATAGAGTCAGGAGAGGAACCTACGAGTCTGGAGGACAATCTGCCTGACGCACAGTTGTTTTATATCCAAGCAGCAGACGAATATTATTCTGATATTCTTAAGTTTCTCACTACCGGACAAGCGCCGGCTGAGTTTACAATCCAGCAGAAGAAGCAACTTGTTGTCAGAGCCGCAGACTTCACTTTGATAGCAGGCCAGCTTTATAAGTTGGGCCCTGACGAAATTTTGCGCAGATGTATCTTACCACATGAAAAGAGCTCTATCATCGCAGAAGCGCATTCAGGTACCGCAGGAGGCCATTTCGCAGGAAAGCCGACTGCGCAGAAGATATTAGCCGCAGGACTTTGGTGGCCGACATTGCACAAGGATACTAAGGAATTCTGTAAATGTTGCGATGTGTGCCAGCGCACAGGAAAACCCTCAAGGAGAGATGAAATGCCGCTAAGACCCCAGATCACACTGCGTGCTTTTGATAAATGGGCCATTGACTTTGTAGGACCTATTAACCCACCAGGAAAAAGAACTGGCGCAAGATATATCATTACAGCTACTGAGTACCTCACCCGATGGGCTGAGGCGAAGCCAGTTAAGAACTGCGACGCTGCTACTGCCGCGCAGTTCATTTTCGAGAACATTATCACTAGGTTTGGATGCCCAGTGATCCTCATGAGTGATCAAGGTACACATTTCCTCAATGAGACTATAGAGGCCCTTACTGAAGAATTTCAAATTAATCACCATAAGAGTACACCCTACCATCCTCAAGCTAATGGTACGGTGGAAGCATTCAATAAGATCCTTGAGAATGCCCTGACGAAGATCTGTAATCAACAAAGAGATGATTGGGACCTTAGAGTCACAGCTGTATTATGGGCTTACAGAACCACTTGCAAGAAATTAACAGGTCACACACCTTTCAGCTTGGTGTATGGACAAGAAGCAGTTATGCCCATGGAATACATTGTTCCCAGTCTCCGAATTGCGCAAATTACAGAAATGGCAGATCCTGACACTATGAATGAAAGACTTTCGCAACTGCTTTCTTTAGAAGAAGACAGACTTATGGCCGGATTTCATCAACAGGTACAGAAGGCAAGACAGAAAGCTTGGCATGATAGGCACATTAGGCATAAGCACTTTGAAGAAGGAGACTTGGTACTCCTTTATGATAGTAAATTCATCAAGTTTCCAGGCAAGTTTCGTGTGCATTGGTTAGGTCCTTTTTAGGTAATAAAAATAACAGACGGAGGCGCAGTTCAGCTTGCGAAGCTGAATGGAGAACTACTACCTACAATGATAAACGGGAGTCGGCTTAAGCTTTATTGCGACGGCCACTCCGCCCTGTCGACATAATATATTACTCAAGAATGCAGATGCCCAGTGTAGTTGAAAGAGACATCGCATTTAGTCTACACGGAAGCTGCGACACACCCTCAGTTTCCAGCTTCCTGCGCAGTTCCTTGAAATATCCGCGCATCCTGAATAAAAATTGCTTGAGCAAAGCTTAGCAGTCCGCTCTGGCGAAGTTTTGCTTTGTGGACCATTGGACTATCGCTCTTGCGAAGTCCCCTTTCATAATTGGCCGCTGAAAAGAGTTTTGTTGTGGACCCATAGAGGCACGGTTTCCTAAGTTGAAATGACCCACCGGAAATTTTGAATTACAGCAGTTATGTAGCCGCGTTTGAATAAATGAAGGATAAGGCCGCTATTTAATTCTACCCGTTCCGACGGATTCGGCTTAATCTCCGAAAGATTTGCATTTAACTCAGGCGCCGAAAGCATTAGCTTCTCCCGGAAGGCTGTCAGAACCCGTCAATCACACTAAATGCACCGCTATGGCAAGGAGGATAGCGTGTTGTCAACTCATCTGTAGCCGCCTATAGCTACGTAACCCCACTTGGTCGCATTTACTAACCCCGCTGGCTATAAATACCTCACACTTGTATCAATTTCGGGTTACTGTCTCGAGTTGCATAAGTTGTGTTTGAAGATCTGCATTATTGTTTTCAGAGCCGAGTGTGCAGACTATTTTCCCTTGTTTTCAGAGTCTATACCCTACGCAGTTCCGCCATTTGCTGTCCAGAGTTTTGTTATTTACATTGGTTCACAACGGAGAATTTATCGACTGAAGAAGTTGTTCGTCAATTTCTATGCCGAGGCTTAGATTTCGGCATGGCCACTCCGGTGACGCCGTCGGCCTACGTACACCCTGGTGCTACTGATCCCAGAACATCTCCAGGCACACGAGCATCTCAGCAGCAGCCGGAGGAACCTGTTCCAGAGCCGCTCGCGTCTATGGTGAACTACCTTCCGCCGCGTCCAGATGATGCGCCGGATGTACAGATTCCGAAGAATGCAAAGTATCCAATTCCGCTACCGCCACTACCGGCTAGTGTGCGGGTAGAGGGCCAACTATTGGGAAACATTCCATTGGTTAAATTCTCTGATTTTAACCTTGGAGACTATAAGACATATCCTCAGTTTCAGTTGGACCGATATTTGGATATCGTCCATAATCCCACCAGAAACGTTGATGAGTTTATCCCGAAGGGATTTGCAGCAAATCTTGAGCGCCCTGGACTCTTGAATTTGTTGAAGCTACCGCACTTTGGGCGTAGCAATGAAGTGAACGCAGTCGTTAAAACACTGCTATCCTGCGTTCATGGAGGTTACCTTTGGCTCGGGAGGCCAATTGATCTAAATGTTGATCTGATACACCGCATCACCGATCTATCTAAGGCTGGCAAGGATCCCAATATCCATTTTGTGGGGAAGGAGAAGGACCGAAAATTAGCTGCAAAGCTGGTCCAGAAATATAACTTGACAAGAGGAGGTCGGGCTTATGACCTCACGACAGTTGAATATGAGGCACTTCGCTTCACAGGAAGTCTGCTTGCAGGCAGACTTCTCACCAAGTGCCGACCAAAAGAAGTTACTGGAGCTGTCGTAGAGCTCGCTATCGCAGCTGCGGAGGGAGAACAGTACAACTGGTCTCTCTTCCTGCTGAATTCTTTTTTGGCTGATTGCCTGAATGTGCAGGACAATGCAGGCCAATCATTCCATTTTTCGTGGCTTCTAATTCTATGTGCTCTCGTCGGGTGGAAGGAGCCCCCGAATACTCAGTTCCGTCCACGCCGCGCAGGAGAGGTTGCCGGCATGCGCTACATCAACCTCTGGGATTCCCCTAATCCCGCGAAGCGCAAGATGAATCGCGCTGTTTTTTGTGAGTACTACTATCTCCTCCGAGATACCATACAAGATATGCCAAGGCTGAGCGCGGAGACAGCCACATTGTATGACGGGAAGTTGGCTTTTACTGCCGACATCCATCAACTCTACCTTCGGCCTTGCGACATTCCAGGTGACTGGGCGCTAGGTCTTTACAGGATGACCACAGAAGATGTCGAAGAAACCATTAAGTCATGGTCGAACGAATGGAGAGCAGCAGCTGACATCGCACCTGCGATGCCACCCGCCGCTGCGCAAGAAAAAGATAAGGGCAAGGAAGCCCCTGAGCAAAGAAGCGATGAAGGCTCAACAGAACCAGCCACAAAGAAGCAGAAAGTGTCGCATCCCACTGAGGCCATTCCCTCGGAGGTCGACAAATACTTGAAAGAGCAATTTCGTGAGATGAGGAACATGCATGCTCACATCCGAGGTGCTCTAGACTTACAATTTGTAGAACTAAAAGGTCTCGCAGGAAGGATTGCGCAGACCCATGCGCCAGCATCTACTTCGCAGGCGCCACAAGAAATCCCAACTGGTGAGCGAGTTGAAGAACTCATAGAAAGGCACACTGTCGTGCATATTCCGCCTACCAGCATGACACTTCCAGATCCCCTAGCTGAACTGCAGGTAAGCACAGTTGGACCTGTAGAAATTAATTTGTCTATGATTCCTATAGAAACTCTACAGCTAGTACAGGAGAAAGTTTCTCTTGAGTTGAGAGCTAGAGAGCTCTCTACTTTCCAGGCAAACCAACGACTGCAATCGCAGGAGATAGAGCTGAAGGAAAGTCATAAGAATATCTCTGCGAAGCTTGCACTCTATGAGGCGCAAGACACCGGCATCAGAAACGCAATAGAAGAGATTGCTCAGGAATTGCCGGCTTGCGAGATTCAACCAGACCTCCCTCTGGTTGCAAAAGTTCAAATTATTGGCGAAAGGGCGAAAACCCTGGAACAAGAAATAGCTGCTATGGCAGAAGGCCATAAAACCCAGATTGCTGAGCTAGAAGCTCGCGTTGCTGCGCATCTTACGGATGATGCGCAGGTACAATTCGAAGCATTGAGCAGAGCTTCCACACGAATGAAAGGTCGAGTACAGGAAGCCAAGAACCTGATGGACCAGGCTATGGAAGCATGGTCAGAGCTTGTGAACCTCCCTTTTAAAGTGGGACTATCAGAACAGGTGCAAGCTGCAGAACAGTCTCTCACTGTTCTGAATGAAGAAGCCAAGTCCTTAACAGGCTTGCCAAAGATGAAGAAAATGGGCGAAGTGCGCAAAATGCAGCAGCAACTGCACAAGCTCAGAACTGAAGATGAGAAGCTCACCAACAGCATTCAGCCATTCATGGATGAGTATGCTGAAATCGTTGGCCAGATTGAGACAAAAATCAAAGAGATTGCCGAGTCTCAAGAGATCATTGATACACTCACTAAAGATGAAACAACCGCAGAAACAGTACAAACAGCTGATCAGTGTATTGAGGAATTGGACTCCGCTATTGCGAAGTGGCAGAAAACATTCGCGGAGATTCAAGCAAACGCAGATGCGCACATCCAAAGACCACGCGCTAGTGCGAGTGGCTCGAGGGCGAGCCACAAGTGAGTGTTGGGGGCCTGTTGGGGCCAAGGTCGCAGCTATAGTAAAAGCTGCGAATTTTGGGAAAAAGCACGAGTATGGAAGGAAAGTGCTAATTTTGGGACAAGCACTAAGTTTTGGGTAAGAAGGAGACGGTGCGCAGTACGGTGCCAGATGGATGATCTCAGCGCAGATCACGGACCGGAAATTGCGGAGCTCGCGCGCACGTCATCAAAGAATGAAGGTGGCTCAGCTACCATAATAAATAAAGGCGATGGAGTAGAGGGCTCAGCTACCCTCATTTAAAGGCTTAGTACAGAAGTTATGGTTGCTCGGATCAAGGAGGAGCAACGGACCAGAGCATTGAAGGCGAAGGACGATCGCCCATACCCACAATCTGCACCGGAATTCATGGAGCCTGCAGGAAGCGGCGACGTGACTGCAAGCGGCGCCTACAGTACACCTAGCCATGTGCGTGGTTAGGGTTTTTGGGAATCACTGTTGGGAAAGGCCCACAGTTTTGTAAAGGTGTGACCGTCATGGCTACCTATATAGAGGAATCATTGTAATGGGTAGAGGGTTCTTCCTCCCTTCCTTCAGTTCCTTCCTTTTGGAGAGTTAGAGAGTTAGATACTAGACTGTTAGAGAGCCAGTCTAAAGGATAGATCATGTGTTGATTATCCTTCACTGTAATTTCTACCCGGTGTGTAGAACTAGAGAGAGGAAATCGGATAGCCGAGGAGCTAATCCCTGAGTTGCCAGACAGTCTGAGTCGACGTCTGTGCCTTTGTAATCTCCATAGAGAGGAGACAAGCTTGAGAGAAGGGCTCCCAGCTGTGTGCGTGGAGTTTCCTGTAAGTTCTAAGGCTGCAGCTGTGTGCGCAGCATATTGTATAACTCTATCATTTTCTGGTTAATATAACGCTCCCGTGGACGTGGTTTTCCTCGAGGAGATGAGCTTCACTTATATCTTCTTGTTATAATGTTTGCGTGAATGATAACTATTTAGAGTTCATTATTTGTGTATGCAAGACTTCTGTCTTATCTTTGTGACTGTTTGAGTGAGTTGGAAAGATCCCTTGATAACTATAAGTGTCTTAAGTACTAAAGAGGTAGTAACGCACGGTCGCTGCGGCGAGAGCAGACTGCGTTACTGCGCTAGATGCGAAGGGCGAGGAAGTGTTTAGCGCGTCGACCCAAGGAATAGTTGCCTGCTGCGTTAGAGAGAAGAAACTGCGCAGTAGACCTGCCAAGGAAGGGACCCACGCAGCTGCGACGAGCGGCCTGCGGGAAGGTCCGACCGCTGATTTCACAGGAACCATTCAAGGAAGAGCCATCTCCGCGTCACCCCGGTTAAGGAAACCTGATTCCTTAACCCCCCCATAGCCACTTCGGGTGAGACCTCGAGCTGCCGCGCAGCTCGTTGCCGAGAGGGCCAGTGCGCCAAGGGGTTTTGTTGCTGCGCTTCATTAAAACCCGGGTCTGCCCAGAAAAGCAGTCAACAATCTAGATACATCCACAATATAATATATATTTCAGGGCCGACCCCACACATGGTGGTCTAATAACCCATCGGCAAGTACACACACTTGCGACACTTTTCAATCCACATGACGACACTTCCTTATAGAGGAATAACACATCTCTAATAAGGGTACAATGAATATATATGAAATACATTCCGAAGTTACATATACATCAACATATAATATGTTCCTGGGATATCCGATAGGTTGGGTTGTGTGCCCATAATAAGTCCTGGGATGCTCTTGCGAGGTTTTTCCATGACCACATATAATCTGTCCCTGGGAGATACTATAGGTAGAGTTGTGTGCTCGTAATAGCCTGGGATGCTCTTGCAAGTTTTTGTGGTGACCACATATAATTTGTCCCTGGGAGATCCTATAGGTAAAGCTGTGTGCTCGTAATAGCCTGGGATGCTCTTGCGAGGTTTTATGGTGAGGTCACATATAATATGGCCCTGAGAGATCCTATAGGTAGAGCCGTGTGCTCGTAATAGCCTAGGATTCTCTTCCGAGCTTTTGTGACACACGTAATAAGTCCTGAGGATTCCATAGTATGGCCAGTGATGACGAAGACCTGCAGGTGGTGGGCCTACATCTAGTATGAAAAAGGACTGGCTCTGTAGAACTTCCTATGACGAGTAGAGTCAGAGATTGGTTGAGATAGTAGCAGCAGTGATGATGATGATGACGATGCATCTATGGTGATGATCCTGAGAAGAAGACTTGTCTGGCAAATCTGTGTCGAGAAATACCTTCCTAGTTAAGAGGGAGTGTTGATGTATATGTAACTTCGGAATGTATTTCATCTATGTATTTCATATAGATTTATTATACCCTTATTAGAGATGTGTTATTCCTCTATAAGGAAGTATCGTCATGTAGATTGACAAGTGTCGCAAGTGTGTGTACTTGTCGATGGGTTATTAGACCACCATGTGTGGTGTCGGCCCTTAAATATATATTATATTGTGGATGTATCTAGATAGACATATCGGCCCCATAGTGTAAATGGGAAATCAGGTTAAGTATAAATAGAGATTGGGAGATCTCTATTTGGATCATTTAGAAAGTCACACTTCTCTCACTCAGAAAGTGGCGCACTAGTGAGGAGGAGGATCCTCTGCTACTAGGAGACTATCTCAGTGTATTTTGGTTGTACTTTGGTTGAGATATTGCTCTCTCTATCTCTGAGGAAGTTGTGGGTTTTTGCACCTTAGGGTTTTCCCCACGGAAACTCTGTGTCTCTTGTCTCTCATGCTTTTGATTCTTGTGATTCTTGTCATGCTTCTTGTGATTGTTATGCATTGATATACTATATATGTTATTCTCTCAGTAAAGTTTCTAGAGTATTGTGAATTAATGCTCAAAATTTAACACAGTGGCTTACAGATGGATCACTGTTCAAAACGTGTTCTCATCACAACCAATGGTTGGAGGAAACCCCAACTAGCCTTACGGGAGTTATGCTTCAAGTATTTTTTCTTACCAGATTCCTCAAACTTATACGTCATCAGCTAGGCCTCGCTTACCCTTTCTGACATTATTGAATTTTACAGATCTTTCAAAGCTGATGAATGAACCTGTTCGTCATGATCCCACCTATCCTCTGGCCCCATCCAAATTAATTCATACATTCCTAAGTTTGAAGGAAAAACAGGTGAATATCCATGGGACCACGTTACCACATTTCATTTATGGTTTTCTTGTAATTTGTTGAACGATGACTTGATTCGATTGAGACTATTTCAAACAGCCTTAACCAGTGTTGTGGGTAAATGGTACATTGAGTTACCCATCGTGGCTTATCATAAATTTTATGATTTAGCGACAGTATTTATGAACCACTTCCAACTTCCCATTCGGTATGATGCTGAAACAGATCTTTTGTCTACATTTAGGCAAAATAAATCCACTCACATATTTGATCATATTCAAGAGTGCAAAAGAAGGAAGAGGCTCATGAAAGCTAAGATTCCCCTAAAATTCCTAATAGAGTGGTTTATGAAATCACTATTACCTTACATCTCTAAAAATTTCTCGACTTACGGGGTTACCTCAAAAGAGGAAGCCATTTTAAGAACCGAGCAGTTAGATTTTATTTATGCTTAGTTTGGGATTTTCTATGAAATCATTATGGATGCACCAATGTCAAACATTGATCCTTGAAAACCCAAACCTGGACCACATGCCAATGGCATTGTGGGTTCAACCGACTCATCCACCATAGATGCTTTGGATAAACGAGTCCATGAAATTTCTATAAAGCACTCTACTGCAGAGGAAACTACAGTTATATCCTCCCCTTATCAAACAGAAACTGTACATAATGTGTAGTCAAATCAAAAGGGTCCTCGATATAACAGTGGAAAGAAGAAGGGAAATAAGGGGGAAGGAAACAAACACAAGAAAAAAACCATAGAGAATGTCGAAGAGGGAAATAGAGAAAAGAAGAAGGTGAAATTCCCTTTCAAAATCTGCAAAGAAGATCACCTGAATCACCAATGCCCTCTGATTGATGAACCCAGAAGTTGTTGAACCAAAATAAACCTACTGTCATGAAGGATCCTTTTCCCAAGGAAAAAACCTTGGCTTATAGCGGCTCTAATACTGGGGGCACTCATTGTGCCATGTCATATGATCATTCCTATATAAATATGGTTAGCTCAGATGCTTTGCTGCAAACGAGAGAAAATAATTATACCCCGGATCTGTCGCAGAAAGATAAAGAGATCCTCGAGATGTCTTCTCCTCTTCATATTGAGAGACCTGTATACCCTATTCCTAAGATACCGAAAGGTGTCTATAAGCATGCATCACACAACCCTAATGCATGGGATGCTCCCTACTACTTATTTGTAGAGGACCTAGCCAAAACTCCGTGTTCCATGTCTGTTCTAGAAGTTTTGTAAAGGCTCCCATTGCAGCAAAATGAACTTCTAGCGGTAATAGGAAGTGTAGATTCATTATGTATGTTGGAAAGGTTTGATATCTCCAACATCAAACCCCTGTTGTTGTATCATGTGGCCTTCCAGATTGAAGTAATCCATGGTTCTAAAACCATTGGACAAACAGTGGTGGATGAAGGCACATATACGTGCATAATGTCCATTTCTTGCTGGCGAGCTTTAGGCTCTGTTGAGTTATCCCCTTTGATTACATTGCTTACTTCTTTTGATGAAATATATTTCCATCCACATGGGATCTTACCCTCTTTTGAGATCCATTTAGCGGGAAAAGTAGTGTCGATGGAGGTTGAGGTTGTAGATGCTTCTCTCGATTATAATTTACTATTGGGAAGAAGATGGACGTACGTGATGAAAGCTATCCCTTCATCCATTTTTCGAGTACTAATGTTCCCTCATGAAGGAAAGATCATCCCAAATGACCATCTCTCCTTCACCCGGAAAAAAAATTCAACCCCTTCAGAATCTAATATTATGTTGATTGATCAGGCACATCCTCCTAGTGAGAGTTTGGGAATAGGTTTTTACTCATCACTTATGGGAAATTTCGATTTACCTACTCTCGTGAATTGTATTGGTTCAATGAGTGGTCCAAACACTACCATATCATCTAAGGAGGTATTCATAGTTATTAAAACAATTGATCCTTGGATCCTTGCCACTCATAATGAACCAGTTGTGCTCCTATCTATCACAGAAGTGACTTATCATGCTTCACAAGACTCTGCGATATATTTCATCTCGATTCCTTCAGTCTCTGTGGTTTTCCCCAGCAAGTAGTGGGTGCAAATTTTTGGGGAAAACCATAGGTGGTCAGTGGAGCACCAGTACGTGAACCACGATATAGAAAATGTAAGAGTCATGGTTATGTCCTAAAAATATATCACAAGAATGGATAATTTGGAGAAAGTTTTGAATGATTAAGGTCATATGCATCTATATCCAATAAGGCTCTTCAATCCATAAATTCATTTTGTGTGACTGACATTGCAGTGTTGTCATGGATGGAGAAGTGCCAATTTTACTAATTGTTAAAAAAACAGGATCACAGAGCAATAACAGTAAACTGAAATGAAAATATAATCACACATACACATTACACGAGAGACATATATATATCATGGTTCACCCCAAGATGGACTACGTCCACACTGAAATTGCCATCCCTTATTATTATTCTATCTAGCAAAGTGAAGGGATACAACCTCCAACGCAGTCGCTACACTTCCTCTTCACTGTCTCACAGTCTCTCTTTTGATCTCAAAGATATTTACAATGCATAAAACCTAATACATCAACCCTAGCCATACTACAATGTCTTTCGTTTATAAGGGAAATACAATGGGAAAATACCACGGGTTACCCAAAACCATGGGCCTGTAAACTGTTGGAGAAAAGGTTGGGGAATAAGTGTACAGTCCTCTGAGGTGCACGGATGAGACAATATCATCTATGAGACTAGAAGATCTGGCTCCATAACCAACAATCTCCCACTTGGATACTGATCACAACAACTCCACCACTGTTGTACTTGCTGGACCTTGGACTTGGAAACTTTCTCATCTTCACCTTCATGCTATAACGCCAACTAAAATCGAGCAGGAACTCAGTTTCTCTCTGGTCACTACCTTTGTGAACATGTCTGTAGGATTTTCGCTAGTATGTATCTTTTCTAGCTTCAACAATTCATCTTCCAGAACAAAGCGTATGAAATGGTACTTGATCTGTATATGTTTAGTCCTGGAATGGAATGTTGAGTTCTTTGCAAGATGAATCGCACTCTGGATGTCAGTATACAACCTTCTATCCTTCTTCTTCTTACTCACTTCCTCCATAAACCTCTGCAACCAAATCATCTCTTTACTATCCTATGTAACAACAACATACTTTGCTTCCATTGTTGAAAGTGCAACAACATTTTTCAATCTCTAAATCCAACTTACTGTTGTTCCACCTACAGTAAACACATACTCTGTGGTGCTCCTCTTTCTATCCTTATCACCTGCCATATATGCGTCAACATATCCCTGTAGAATAGTGTATGAACCTCCAAAACATAATTCCTGAGTGGTAGTATCTCTCAAATACCTAAGAATCCACTGTACTTCCTTCCAATGTTCTTTACCTGGATTGTTCATATATTTGCTCACAACTCCCACTGCTTGTACAATATCTGGTCTTGTGCACACCATGGAGTACATCAAGTTGCTAATTGTTGATTGATAGGGAATCTTGGATATGTAATCTATCTCTTCCTGTGTCTTGGGACACATTTTCATACTTAGACTGAAATGGCTGGTCAAAGGTGTACTAACTAGTTTTTTATTCTGCATTATGAACCTCTCCAACACCTTTTGTATGTACTCACTTTGAGACAATGTCAATTTGTGATTTTTCCTATCTCTCGTTATTCTCATACCAAGGATTTTCTTTGCAGCACCCAAATCCTTCATCGCAAATGAATTAGCTAACTTGCTTTTGAGCACATTTATATCCTACATGTTAGACCCTGCAACAAGCATGTCATCCACATACACTAATAAGATAATATAACTTCCATTATCTAGCCTCTTGAAATAAACACAGTGGTCAGAATGACATCTACTATAACCTTGTTCTGTCATAAACTTGTCAAATTTTAAATACCACTTCCTTGGAGCTTGCTTCAAGCCATATAAGCTCTTTTTCAACCTGCATACCAAGTTCTCCTTACCTTTGACCTCATACCCTTGTGGCTATTGCATATATATCTCTTCCTCCAAATCCCCATGGAGAAAGGTTGTTTTTACATCTAACTGTTCAAGATGCAAATCTTCTACCACCACTAGACTTAAGATAGTCCTAATTGAAGTCATCTTAACAACAAAAGAAAATATTTCATCAAAATATATACCTTTCTTCTGTGCAAACCCCTTTACAACAAGTTTGGCCTTGTGCCGCTTCTTACCTCCTTCTTCTTCCTTCAACCTGTAAATCCATTTGTTCTACAATGCTCTTTTACCAGCAGGCAACTGAACCAAATGCCAAGTCTGGTTTCCTACCAATGAGTCCATCTCCTCATTCATGCCTTGCTCCCACTTCTTTCTAGTTTCCACCTGCATTGCTTCTTCATAACACTCTAGTTCAGCAGCATCAGTCATGAATAAATAATACATTGAAGGAGAGTATCGTTCAGGGAGTCTACTTAACCTGGTAGATATTCTTGCAGTTGCAGGAGTTTCAAGTACTTGTTGTTGTTCTTGATTTTCTGGCGTCTTTGGAACTTCATTTTCTTTAATTTCATCAAGTACTGTGTACTCTGTGTTTTCCTTTTCCTATTTCTTTCCCTGCAACTGATCTTTATGCATGACATTTTCATTGAATATCACATCTCTACTATTAATGATTTTGGTATTTTCATAATCCCATAAGCGATAACCAATATCATCAACCCCATATCCAATAAAGGTACATTTCTTGGATTTAGCTTCAAGCTTTGTTCTATTATCTTTATCAATATGGACAAATGATTCACAACCAAATGTTCTCAGAAATGAGTAGTTTACCTTTTTACCTGTCCATGCCTCATATGGAATACCACCATCCAAAGCACTTGAAGGTCCTCTATTTATTAAATAAACAACAGTATTTACACCATCCGCCCAAAACTGTAAGGGAAACCCTACATGCAATTGCATACACGTTGCATGCTCCATGATCGTTCTATTCATCCTTTCAGACACACCATTTTCTTGTGGTGTTCCTGGGACTGTCTTCTCTCTACGAATCCCATGGTATGAACAGTAACTATCAAACTCCTTGCCTCGGTACTCACCTCCATTATCAGATCTAAGACACTTCAACCTTTTTCTTGTCTCATTCTCAACAAAAAGATTTCCACTTCTTAAAAGCAGCAAACACATCAGATTTCCGTTTAATGCAATAAACCCAAGTTTTCCTAGTTGCATCATCAATAAATGTAACATAATAATGAGAGCCACCAAGAGATTGTACCTGAGCCGATCCCCATACATCTGTATACACAAGCTCTAACTTTTCATTCCTCTTCTATTTCCCAACCTTGATAAATCTGACTCTCTTCTGTTTTCCATAAACACAGTTTTCACAGAATTCCAAACTTACCTACTTCAAATCTGGCAGCAACTTCCTTGAGTGGAGAATCTTCATCCCCTTCTCACTCATGTGGCCAAGCCTATGATGCCACAATGGTGTATTTGTTCCTGTGGAAGCTAAAGAGATAGAATGGTATGTATTATGAGGACATAAATACAACGTACCTACCCTGTTTCCTTTTTCTATCACCATTAATCCTTTGGTGATCATCCACCACGTTTCTCCAAATGTAGATAGACAACCACCATCTCCCAACTTCCCTGTTGAGATCATATTTCTTTTCATAGTAGGAATATGCCTAACATCCTTCAGCAGCCAATCAATTCGATTCTTAAATTTTATCCATTCCTTACCCATTCCAACAATTTTACATGGCTCATCATCACCCAATAAAACATGTCCAAAATCGCCTGGAACATAATCATGAAAATATTTCCCATGGGGTGTAGCATGACATGAAGCCCATGAATCTACTACCCAATAATCACTAGTATTATCTAATGCAAGAATCAAAGCATCTTGTAACACATCGCCTGCTACATTTGCTTCTTGGGTAGTTTCCTGTTGTGCATCTCCTTTCTTCTTTAGAGATCTGCAGTCTTTCTTCAGATTCCCTTTCTTTCCACAGTTCCAGCACTCAAGTTTTCCCATTCTGGACTTGGATCTTCCCATTTTAGACTTTCCACAATTACCTTGGCTCTTTCCTCTCTCCTTTGTCTTCCCCTTCTCTCCATGGTCAACGCATTACCTGATGTCTCACATGTGCTTTTTCTTCGCATTTCCTCACTAAGAATAACACCACTAACATCATCAAATTTCAAGGTGTTTGAACCAGAGACAGAGTTACTTATATCCATGACCAAGCTATTCCAGCTTTCTGGCAATGAACACAAGATTAGAAGAGCCCTAACCTCATCATCAAAGTTCACACTTATAGAACTTGGTTGATTTGTAACCATATTAAACTCATTTAAATGATCAGTAACAGATCCACCTTCAGACATCTTCATATTAAATAAACACTTCATTAGAAATACCTTGTTGGAGGCCGAGGGTTTTTCATACATCTTACCCAGTGCACTCATCAAACCCTTTGTTATCATTTCTTTTGAGATATTGAAAGCCACCGACGAAGCCAGGGATAGCCGTATTGTTCCCAGTGCCTTTCTGTCAAGAACCTCCCATTCTTATGCCATTTCTCCCACTCGAACCAGAAACCCTAGTTTCCTGCAGGTTTATCTGCCAAATAGACCTTCGGCTCTGATACCAATTTTTAGAAAAACAGGATTGCAGAACAATAACCGTAAACATAAATGCAAATAAAATCATACATACACATTACAAGAGAGACACATATATATCGTGGTTCACCCCAAGATGGGCTACGTCCACACTGAAATTGTCAGTCCTTATTATTATTCCGTTCAACAAAGTGAAGGGATACAACCTGCAGCACAACCGATGCACTTCCTCTTCACTATCTCACAGTGTCTGTTCTAATCTCAGAGATCTTTACAATGCATAAAATCTAATACATCAACCCTAGCCATATTACAATGTCTTTATTTTATAAGGGAAATACAATTGGAAAATACCACGGGTTACCCAAAACCATGGGCCCGTAAACTGTTTGTGAAAACAGCCCAAGAAATATTTCTCGGGGGCGCTGCCCCCAAACCCCCGTTCGTGGGGGCTCCGCCCCCGCACCCTCATAACTCGGGGGTGTTGCCCCCGAACCCCAAGGTTGGGGAATGAGTGTACAATCCTCTGAGGTGCACGACTGCGACAATATCATCTATGAGAATGGAATATCTGGCTCCAAAACCAACACTAATAACATCTCATATGTTATATATGTGTCATAAATCATAAATTTTTGGAAAGTAATAGAATCATTTCCACACTAAGATGCAAAAAATCAACTCTCCAAAAAATTGTGTACATGTAAAGTTTAACAAGTAGAATCATATATTATATTGTTTGGGGCATTTTTCATTCATGAAAATAAATCTATTTTTTTGCATAAAGAATATTATAGAAGGAATAATCAAGCAAAATTGATTGTTACTCATGTTAAACTTCAACCTAAATTTTGGAAAAATAAGAGGCCAATAAAAACAACATACATAACTTGTAACCATTTTTTTTAACCTTGCATATTCTATCTTACTCTAGAATCCTGGTTCAGGGATGGGTCTGTCACATCAAAATATTTTTCCAAAAATAATTATAAGATCAAAACCATATGAACAAATCATTAGTTTCTCTTCATAAATGTAATGTTTTCACAATGCATAATAGTTTTCAACAACAAAAGGAGGACAACCATGGAATCCCGTATGTCCATTTTAGAGTTGTGCTAAACTTACCCTACCTATCATTTTGTTGTTTATCAGTGTCATGCACAAATGTAAATGATTGGCCCCAATGAATCCTGAGAAGTATCAAATTCCAATGGTCATAGGTTCAAATATCATGAAAAATAGAAAAATTAAAATGTGAATTAAAAGTAATGGAACCGATGTATCCTTAATATAGTTCTCTATATGAACTCCAAGAGTCTTAGGAAGGAGGGAACGAGTTTCAAATATTCGTGAGGGTTGAAAACAATGAAATAATATATCAACAAGTTGTAGTCCAAATACATGATATGAGGCACAATTGAGGTATCTTCATTCAACAATGCTTCCAGGTGAGTGTGTGGGTGATTTCACTACTGTGTGTAGGTGGATTTGCAAGAAAATGGGGTGGAACAAGAAAGTGCAGTGCAGTTGACTGATCACATGTGATAATTGGTTTGGATATTATAACCAATAAAAAAAGTAAAATGAAGCCTAATGTCCAAACATGGCACTAAATATAAACCCCCTTTGTGTTTCTCAATTGACTTGGTTCAAGGTTTCATGGTTGATAATAGGGTATTTTTTAAGGATTCTAATAGTATACTTAAGTATACTATTCTAGGTGATTATTTTTTACTGAAAAAAAAACCTATATATAGATAGGTAGGCGGATATTAAATATGAGACACACAATTTACTGCAGAAAATTGTAAATTATAGTGAATATTATGGTAAAAAGGCATATTGTATGTACATATAGGCGGTATTAGAGACTAAAAATGACCAAGTAGAGAATTTACTTTTTGAGAAAAAGCCCAAAAAATAGCCAATTGGCGAAATTTCGCCCCTAAAAACCATCTTGGTTGATAGAGCACATATAACTATTACAAAAATAAATGGATTGAGGGATTTATTTTTTGTTGTTTTATTTTATGTTAATTAATTTTTCAAAATTTTCTTATAATATGTATTATATAATATCACTATTATATATCATTCTTCATTTTATATAACTATGTGTTTTTTTTAATATTAATTATTTGTTTAATTTGTTTAGTTTAGATGAAATGTCACCTATGCCAATTATTTAGTTCAGGGTGAGGAATCAAAACTAATCACATTCTATATAAAAAAAAGTACTTTGAAGAGTATTTATGGCTAGTACCAATGTCAACCTTGTTAATGCTTCCTTGACCATACATGGTTGTAGAAGAAATGATTTTGGACAAGGCCATTTGGATCACAATTAAAGCATTGTATTTAGATCGTGTGATCAAATATTGATATATCAATTCAACTATCTTTATGAATACATGGGGATGGTGGTCCTAATGAATACCACATGTTTCAATAGGTTCCATGTCATTCTAAGCCTTTTTCTGCATTTTTTTCATGAGGGACTTGTTAGATCAAGTGTTCTAAATTATCCAGAAATGTGAGCTACATATGGAAAAAAATTGAGATTCGTGTGTCAATTTGATACATAATCTACTCCATTGATTCATCTCAGTAGGTAAATTACAATGATTCTTTTATCCATGACTCCTTGACCATATAGGCTTATAGTAGGAATGGTTTTGGATGAGTTCGTTTGGAATATTGTTAAAGCACTAGATTTGGATCCTGGGATCATATCTTGATATATGTATTAGAGATATAAACATCTCCATAGCATCATTCTCCTTTTCTATTCATCTAGTCCTTGGTTTCATCACTCCTAAGGGACAAACCACACTCATTTTTTCCACTTAATTCATGCTAGAGCTTATTCTAAACTCTAAGGGTCTCTAATCACCCTATATATTGCATAAACCAAAACCCTAATGGGAAAACTTAGCTTAAATAGGAACATTCCTAGTTTTGAGGGTCCCTCCTTTGGTTTAGGGAGTGATTCCCTAATTTTAGAAATGCTAGAGTTCATTCTTAGTTAGTAACTGAGAGCAATTTGCTAATTTTACTTCTAAATGACCATACATGCCCTAATTTATCCATTAGTGACTTCATAGGCCTAAGCATGATTTTTTCTCTCTCTCTTAGTTAGTCAACTGACTATTCAATCAAGAAACTAGTTAGATAACTAGTTATTGTGAAGTCTTGAGTTAGTATAACTCATTTTAGGATAGTTAGCATGGATAAATGACGGTTTTTATCATCTTGTTAGGCCTATCTCATCTCATACACTACATGGAAAATTCAAATTTCTTCTCTTTAAATATTGTACTCCACCACTCATTCAAGTCATATGAAATATATCATTCTTCTTCTCTTTTGTTCTGAGTTCTTGTGTAATAATATATCTTATTCATTTACTACATAATATGTTTATGGATGTTTTTATTTTCACTGCATTTCTCTTTACTTTATGTAACTAGATCTACATATGTTCAAATCTCATATCATGTATCAGAGCATAGGGGGTACTAAACTAGTTAGTGTTTCAGTATTTCTTGCCAGTAATCTTACTTTTGCAAAATGAGGAATTTATTTTGCATCCATAAAAGAGGAAAATAGAATCCATGTCTATACCTTCTAATCAGATCCTAACCCCCTTTAATTACTTTGAATGGAAATCAAGAATATATATGCTCTTGATATTGAAGGGGTTGTACCAGATCACCATGGGAACTGAGATGGAAGCTATGGCTCTTGTTGAAAATTCCATGTATCTTAACTAAATGGATGAAGCTCATGGGATTTTTTGTTACTCTATTTGTCCTGATTTTCTCTACTACATCCAAGCTAAGAATACCCCCAATTAAATATGGACCACCTTGTCCTTCTTCTTCGGTACTCAATATGAGATGAGGGGTCCTCGTTTAGAGGTGGATTTGATGAACCTGAGGCCAAGTGAGTTCGACTCCATAAAAGAGTTATTCACCAAATTTACATCCATACCATTGCATATCAAAATGTGCAATATTGATAAAGAAGAAAATTAGATGGTACTTTCTATCCTTTCAAAGTTGGGTCCTGGATTTAGCACTTTTGTCGCAACATTTCATTCTACTAGATTAACACTTGTTGCATCTTTAATCACCATGCCTTCTTTAGATGTTTTTGTTTTCTCTCTAGTTCAAGATCGTGATAAGATTTCTCAAATGGGCCTACAAAGGTCTTCAAATATTCGTGCACTTGTAGAAAATGAGGACAAGAAGAAAGATAGTAAGAAAAAGTCTCCATACAAAGGAAAATGGGAGAACAAGTCCAAGTTTTCTTATGACAAGATGACCTCCAAAGAAGGGAAGATTGAGGAAGAGCTACCTTTATTTCCCTACAGCATAAAGGTATCTCACAAAGAAGAAATTGTAGGTATCAGAATTTTTTTTTAGAAAATTAAGACAAAGTATGCAAGCAACAACCTCCTCCTGAAAGAGGACATGTGCTTGTGACAATTTCTGCAATTAAAGGAATACATTCTTGTATTCCTTCCATTCCTAACATCATTATAATGCATTAATGAATGAATGTATTCCTTTAATGCTCAATTTATGGAATGAGAGGTTTGGGCACCTCAACTATCCTTGCATTCAGAAATTAAGAAAGGAATATATCTTTGTAGGGATTCCACCCATCTTCCATTCAGATGGAGTCTATCCACAATGTGCTCTTGGTAAGCACCCTGAAGAAATATTTGAGATATAGAAGGATAGGAGAGCCACATCCCTTCTTGAATTAGTCCAAAATGAAATTACTCTGACTCTTCCTCATCTATCTATGAATAAATATAGATATTTACTGAATTTCATTGATGAATTTTCTAGATACACATGGGTGTACTTCCTAAATCACAGAGATGATGTATTTCCTTGTCTTCAATATTTCAAAGCTATTGTAGAGAAATAGTCTGATAAAGTGGATCACAACTCGCAACATGGAAAATGGTGGGGATTATGCCAATAAATTTGTACATAATATATTCTTTTCATCCGGTATATAGCTTCAACATAATATTCCCTATACTCAATAGAATGGGGTTGCAATGCGAAAAAACAAGACATTGAAAGAAATGGAAAATTGCATGCTTCTATCAAAGAAACGTTTCCTCCAAAATTATGGGATTAAGCCATAAATTTTTCAAATTAAATTCAAAATGGATTACCTCACAAAAAATTGAAATGGTTTATGCCTTTTTAAGCATGGACTAGTGAAAAACCAGTAAACCACTTTAGGGTGTTTGGATCCCATGTAAGGTCTTGCATTCCTTCCATGAAAAGAAGGGCCTTGGAACCACAAAGTGAGGAGCGGATTTTTTTGTGTTATATTTAAGGGGTAAAATTTTATAGGATTCTAAATATAAATACTGAAAATCTCTTGATTGAAATAAGTGTTAAATTTGAATAAATTCCTATCCATAAAACTAGTTCTCCTATTGATGCACAACTAGTTATTTCGAATGAATTGTTTGATTCTTCTTCTAATGATTCAATTGAAAATTTAGATTTAGATATGTATTCATATCCAAATATAGATTATTATTATGATGATACCAAAAATGAGAGTGTCACAGACCCAAAAATGTATCCTCATTGGGCAAAGCAAACACTTGAAGTGGGAAAGGAATTAGTGGGTGATCCTGCTGATACTTGAAGAACCTCATTAGAATTTCATGCTGCCACACACACTCTTGCATCCATAGATCCATTTATTCCCACTCTTTCTATATTATTTGCAAATTTGATCCTCAAACTCATGCAAAATCCTCCTACAATCCTCATTGGCAAGTAGCCATGGACGATAAATATCAATCCCTGATGAACAACAAATCTTGGGATTTGGTACTTCTTCAGAAGGGGAAGGAAATTTATTTGATGAAAATGGATTTATAGTACCAATATGGAATCCTTTAGAAGTATCATCAAGTACAAATAAATACTGGTGGCTAAATTATTTTCACAAATACATGGCATTGACTACACAAAAAATTTGCACTAGTTGCAAAGATGGCCTCAATTAGACTTCTTCTTGCCATAGTAAAAACAAAAAAAGGGAGATTCATCACATAAATGTGAATAAATTTGAAGAGTGATTTTATTCATAGGAATGTTGAAGAGGATATATACATAGAGAAGCCACAAGGGTACATTCAAAACTCATCTCTGGTATGCAAATTAAAGAAATATGTGTATGGTCTAAAACAAAATCCTTGCTCTTGGTATGAAAAAATGGATTGCTTTCTATTAGAACAAAAAAAATTGAGATGTAATTAAGATCCAAATGTGTATCTTATCCGAGAAAATAATTCTCTATTACTTATTTTACTCTGTGTGGATGATATCCGAGTCATCACAGGAATTTCTACCACTTCCATTTCATGCTTCAAATCTAACTTGCATGATAGATTTTCCATGACTAACTTATGACTTTTACAATATTTTCTTGGATCCAAATCACCCAATTATATTTGGGAGTCATTGTAGCACAGTCTATATATGTGTAAGATCTCCTTATTAGATTCAAAATGGAATATTGCAAACCAACCCCATTCACTTTCCTTTCTGGAGTCCAGCTTGAAGATGGAGGTACTACACCTTTAGTTTATTGTACCCTATATCGATAGTTAGTTCAGAGTCTTCTTTATATTACACGTAGTTGACTAGCTATCTCCTTTGATGTTGGAGAAGTCTCTAGATACATTCAATAACCTCATGAATTACATTGGAAGGATTCCAAAAGAATACTCTAATATGTAAAGGGGCCATATGATTATGGGATCCAATATGCAACTACTTTCAAAATTAATCTAATTGGATACAAAGATTCTAATTGTGTTGGCGATGGGATAGACCACAATCCCACCTTGGGTTACTTTTTCAGTTACGGATTAGGTCCTATCTGTTGGTCAAGAAAAGAGAAATATAGTATTTAATTATCGACAACATAAGCATTGTACATGGGAGTAGTCAATGCTACAACACAAGTTATTTGGTTGTAGCATATTCTTATTGAGTTTGGCATAGAGTTTCACAGTCCTACTATACTATTTTGTGACAACTAGGGAGCGATTCAAATTTCAAGAGAGACCATTCAATGAAAACATAGAAAGCACATAAAGATCCATATGCACTATATAAGAGGGTTGATACATGATCGGCTCATCGATTTGCAATTATGTCCTTCCTCTGAGTAGATTGTATACATCTTCACCAAATCCTTTACCAGGAATCTATTTACCAAGTTGAGAGATTCTTTGAGAGTGAAGGAACCATTTGAGGAGGCTCCTTAAGACCTTGTTCTCTTCTTGTACATTATCTTTTATAGGGTTGGTGGGGTTTCCCATGTAGTTTTTCCCCTCTTTCCCAACTTTCAGAGAATATTTTTTATGTGCATGGGTACATAATATGGCTGCAAATTGTCAAGAGCCATTTTCTTCTTTCCCATCTAGTTATGATTAAGGGGGGTTATTTGAGCTAAAAACATTTCCATGGGATCATTCTCATTTTCTAGTGACCCAGTCCCGGACCTCATGACTCTTCAGGTCCAAACCAAACTCATTTTATCCACTTGATTCACCTTCAAGCTTCTTCTAAAATCTAAGGGTCTCTAACCACCCTTCTTCAAGCTTCTGCTCTCCAAATTATTCAATGCTTTCACCTCCAATACTCACAATGCACAATGGTTCAGAATGTGTCCCTGTGCTTCCTTTTATAACCCATCGAATTGATTTGGACAATGATTACCCAAATCTTCCATCTATTTACCCAATCCTTTGTCAATTTACCCAACCTAGCACAAAAATTAGGCATTAAATGTGTCTTCGTCCACTTGCACCGTCGTCCACTACATATTAATTGCTTCATTTATTGCCCAATATGACTGGTTCGCTCTTCATTGGGGTCGACAGGTCCCAAACCTCATCGTTGTTTTGTCACCAGGAATATGGATTCCAAATTTTTTGTAGTTCCCTCGATCGATGTATGAACTCAAACCTTGTCACAGTTCCCTCGGTCGATGTATGAACTCAAACCTTGTCGCAGTGTTGTTGATGGTTCTCAAACTGTGCGGTGTAACTATTGAATTTTTTCTTTCTTTCTTTCTTGCATTTTTTTTTTGTCAACCTATCATCTCTTAGTCAAGGTGCGCTAGGATATCTTGATAGGGATTTAGTCGACTCCCATTTACTAAGTTCATCAAAAGTGTTCCATCCAACATTTTCAATTGAACTGCACCTCCATTGGTAATGAAATTTATGACATATTGACCAAGCCAATGCATTTGGAGCTTACCCATGTGTTTTGTGAACTTACTATTGTATAGGAAGACCATGTATCTGTGCAGAAAGTGCTTTTACTTTACGTGGTGGTTGTGCCATGCCTTCTGTCGATATTTTTCCACTTGCTGCTGAAATTCCGCGATGAAGCGATCTTCTTCTAGTTGTAGTAACTGCGCCAATCTTTCTTCAATCACCTCGTCGTCGTTCATGCCTGTCGTTGCTGCTATTCGTAGACTAGCGATAATGTACTCCATAGGCATTACTGCTTCTTGTCTATATACCAGCTTGAAGGGGGTTTTGCCTTTAAATATTTTGCATATATTTTTTGGATTCTAATCATTAGTGTGAGGAATATTAATGTGAAAGGGAGACCAAGAGTCCTATGAGTCCAAGAGTCACCTTGGAAGACGAATCCAAAGGACATCTCAATGTATATATTGACCATTTTTCAATGGAATTAATGCACTTTAATGCCTATATTTCTGTGTTCTTGAGTTAAATGATTATGTGCCCTAGCTGGCACCTTACAGTGGTATCAGAGCCACCAGGTTCTGTCTTCTTCAGTCTATCCCGTGTGCTCGGAATTCTGTCCTTCTAAAAGATTAATCTCCTTCTTTTCATTCCTATAGTCTTCCCTTTCTTCTTAGTATTGGGTGCTTCCAACTCTATCGACCTACCACTATACTGTCATATTTGGAATATTTTAATGCTAAGCCTTCTCAAGCATTACCTGCACTTTTGATTTCTTCTCCACGACAGTCTGCAATCTGCATTTATTATCTACTAACAACTTTTCATCTCTGTCACAAAATTTCTGCTATATTCTCTATCTGTAAGATGTAGGCAAGACATTGTAATGCCTCTCTGTCTCTTTGACATCTCCTGCACTCCAATACTCCTTTGTTGTAATGTGAACCCTAATTATTTCTACTTGTGCCCTCTCCCTTCAAAACTTTCCACTAGATCGTAGAGTTGTTGCTGTCTAAATGAAAACCCTTGCATTATGTGGAGTCCTCCCCTTCTGATGGTGGAGACCTATGCGAAACACTCATTAGGGGAGTTTTGAGGTAAAAAATGGGCCTCAAAACAAATAATGTACCATAAAAATTCACTTTATAAGAACTAATAGGATTCAAGATGATGATGTCAACCATAAGGATAAAATTTGTAAAACAAATTGGAGGGGAAAAAAAAACTACATTTTCTTATCGTATGTTTGACATATCTCCTTAACGGTCTACCCAAAGTTCAAGTTTGAGCTCTTGTTGGATGCGGATTTTAATTCCACGTCCAACCCATACCCACACTGCATACTATGTTTTTTTATTGAAATTTTCATTTTTCATGCCGTGGGTGCCTCATAAGTATGCAGTGTGGGTATGGGTTGGACGTGGAATTAAAATCCGCATCCAATGAGATCCCAAACTTGAAATTTGGGTAAACTATCAAGGATATATGTCAAAAATATGATAAGAAAAAATAGTTTTCCTTTTTCCTCTCTTGGTGAACTCTATCCCGTGGAGTGTTGAAGCGCTCTCTCTCCATTGTGAATGGATTTATGATCTTGATGTGAAGTTGTGGCTCTCTCTATTCTATCTTGGAGCTATGTAGAAAGAGTAACGTGTGGAGCTATTGTCTTCACACTGAATTCTTCATGCAATATTTTCAACTTTCGCGAACCAGTAGAGAAATGAAGATGGGATGCGATCATCCTGTTCACTTGTTATATACATGCTGCGAGATGGAGCCATTACTGCATGTTGATGGCCATTGGAGCTATTGTATGCGACTTTCATATTGATGTCGTTGGAGTTTGATACTTGGGGGTATGATTTAGCCATCACCTTGAAGTTCATCTTGGTATGTTGAAACAACATACTATGTTGAAGAATTAATTCCTAGAAATCACTAGTACCAGATTGTAGTGAATGCATGAATATATGAAGAAATAGAAACCCTAATTCAAGTGTAAGTTACATTTTCTCTATGTTGTACGTTACAGTTACAGTTTCTCTATGTCTTCCTCCATCCTGAAAATAAGTGATTGGTGGGTGAACTTATTGGCGACCTACGTTGAAGATTGTGTTCATCTAGTTGCATTTCTTTTTGTGAAGTATGAGTTGCAAATGATTGGCATGTTGAAGAGCATACTTGCATAATTTGACCTCTTTTCTGTTGTGCGTGACCTAAGTGGAGTTCTCTCTATGAAATTCAAGTTATGAATCGTTGGTGCATTGAAATCGTGGAGTTAGTCCCTTGTGTCCCCTCTTCGTAGTCCTCCATTTTGGTCGCACTAGGAATCTCTCTCGCTATCTCAGTCCTCCTATTTTTCTCTGGCCAGAACCTTTCCCCACTTCTCAGGAGGCCACAATATTCCACAACTTCCATCACAATTTTGTCATAGCCCATTTCCATCTACCCAACATAATTCTATTAGACCCATATCTACAGAGTCCGCACAGCCTCCGCGCACCATAGCTTTACTCATCGGAGTTCATCTTCAATATTCTCTTTTCAGAAATGAGCATTTTGATCCACAAAGGTAGTGCCAATAGGTACCTTCTTTTGGGTCCTTTAAAGAATTTCCTTTCTACATCATTGTATGACCTAACTGTGTCGACAACAAACATAGTAATGTACCCTTCCGAAATGTTGTCTACGCATATGTCGACAACCCTTGAAGCTTTATTGTTAACACAAATCAATTGATGAATTATTTTCGGGGTCCAATGCTCTGGCTCGCCTCCTTGGAAATTATTCTTCTGAAAATTTGGGTTAGCCAACCATTCATACAATAGTATAGGAAAATCATAGAAAAATACCTCGTGGATATTAGTATATATGTACTTCTACAACGACTTCTCTGTCGACCATCTAGGTTTCTGATTTTCTTCCTCCGCAAATTCTCGCATCTTTTTATTGAACCACTCCTCGATCTCTGGCTTTGTCGGATTCCACAACATGTCCTCTCTCTTTCACACTAGGGTCCCGGAAACAGAACCATTTGTTGACACCAATATGTCGACAGGGGTTCACTTCGCACAATGTCAACAAATCTCAACACAAACTCCCATATATATCAACCCGAAAAGGGTTTATCCTTTCCAACAACACTTGCAGAGCAAGTGAGGTCTCTCCTGAGATACCTAAGGAGGCTTCAGGAACCAAGCTTCTATAGGTATAAGAGGACATGCATAATTCACATTTAATCACAACATAACCTAGAGATCAACATAATTAGTATTCACACCATAACAATATCACCGCATATTGAAACATACTAATTATATTAACGTAGTAACACATTATCAAAACATATCCAACAGATCAACGACACATATTAGATCTATCCATACTATGTCAAAATACATCATACTACGGTACAACACATAAGTAACAAGTCATAGAAAAAAATTCCTTCTCATTATACATCAATCTGTCTGACAACCCATGAATACAAATATGCAAAACCAATCTCAACAACTCAGGTTAAATACAAAGATGTTATCCAACGCGAAAGATAGATTAAAATTCCACAGATGCGAAGATACTTTCATCCACCAAAATATCTGATCAAGATAAAGATAAGGATAAGATGCCCGAAGGCTTACAATGCTACTCCTATTTATAGGCTCACTGGCCGTTACAAACTTGGTCCACTTCACAAAGTGACCCATTAATAACTAAATAATTAATTAATGACTCCAATTTGTTCACATTTACTTCCTCTTTATCCACTTTGTTGCGCTCCGTGACTGGTCCTTTACTCTTGTCATTGTACCTTTTGTCGATGTTTGTACCAAGACTTCTATGACTTAGCCACGTGCCAACGTATTGTACACTATATATTTTACAGATGTTGGTACATTTGATGATGATGTGCCACCTCCTTCGGTTCAAGATGAGGAGGATATGGATCTATATGCAGGTCATCCTAAGTCACCCCATTTACCTAGGCCTATCCTTCGACGCATTCCATATGAGATATACCGAAAGGACGTCGTAGACAACATGTATACGTTGTTGGCATGTCGAGGGGTTCAACCTGTATAGGTGAGGTACATTATGAGGGACCCTTGCCACACAAATTTGTAGAGGATTCTTCCTCATGATATGAGGAGCTTGATGCAACACATTGTTTGTGCTTGTGATATTTTAGATGGTATCCATGATATAAGTTCATCATCAAATGAGGGAGGAGATCCTCTGCCAGCTATTCCACCTCCTTCTCCACCAGCTACTTTACCTAGTGGTGTATCCTCCACATCCATTGCACCTCCTCCTCAGCCTCCACCTTCAACATCTCATCCACCTCCTCCTCCAACATGTTGTCCTCCTCCACCTTCTTCATCATCTAGTTCTCTATTCCTACTTGAAATTCCTCTCGATCCTACTTCATCATCTCCTCCACTCCTGCTTGAATGACCTTTCGATCCTACTCATTGACCCAAGCATCCACCAGTTCCTACTTCACTCGTTTCTATTTTAGAGATGCTCAAGAGGGTTGTACACTTCGTCTTGATGGACCTATCTGTACTTCTCTCAGATCTCCTTTTATTTCTAGTATGGATACTGGTGCCTTTGGATCCATTGGTGGAGGTTTCGATGCCTCTAGCTCTGCTGGAAGAGGTGCTAATACTACCTCTGTTTCTATTGGTGGAGGTGATGATGCTTCTATCTATAGTCAGAGAGATAATAATGATGCATCTAGCTTTGGTCGAAAAGATACTGATGATGCCTCTAGTAGCGGAGGTGGATCAGATATGTCATAACAGTTATTGGACTAGAGATATATTATATTTGGATTATTGTATCATTACTTTGATGTTATATATGTTCATATATATATATATATATACTGCATTTTTCATGTTTATATTGATGTCAATATTTACATTGATGTTTAATTATGTTGATGCTTAGTTATATGTTGATGTTGATGTATTTTATGTTTGTTAAATAATGAAAATGATTATGATGATGGCATATATGTTTATGTTTATGATGGTGCATTCATGCTTATTTTTATTATTTTTATGTTAATGATGGTACGCTAGTGTTTATTTTTTTGTTTGTTAGATGGTGACAATGATAACGATGGTATGTTTATGCTAGATGGTATGTTTATGTTATATGGATGTGATAATGATAAAGATGGTGTTTAAAATTATCATGCACATTTCCCCTTTGCATGTTTTTAAATGTTATGAAATATTTGAGCTAGTTTCTATTGCAAAATATATATTATAACTAATTGATTAATGAAGGGGAAGACACATATTGTTACATTTCCAACTATTTCTTTATTATATTAACATTTAAGTCATCAAAATCAATTTTTATATTGAAGAGTAAATTTATATAAATTGAAGTAATTATTAATATATATTAATCAAATTAATTATATATAAATGATTGTAAATTTATATTAATTGAATTAATTATTCATGTTGTATTACTTTGTTAATGTTATTATATTTAAATGATTGTTTTATTACTTTGTTAATATTAGTATTATTATTTTTTAATTTAATAACATTAAAATATTTTGTATTGAATAATAATTTCAAAACTATTATAGGGATTGTAATGTTGTATATCTCCTTTTTTGGCACTTGGGATTGAGATGGCTCCTTCGCTTTGCATGAGCTCTACATCCCTGCATGCCTCCCTAGGTTTTTAAACCGCCCTTCCTACCCCACCTCATCGCGATCACTTGCTCCTCTAGACCCACGCTTCTGGTACGACCTATGGTAGACCCTCTGGGAGGGGCCGAGGGCCCCTTTGGAACGGTCCCCTTGTACTCTAACCCTACTGCCTCTATTCAAATCAGGAAGGATGGGGTACCCCTGACGTACCCAGTTGCCTCGAACCCTCAGGAAACACCGTTAATCTCTAAGCTGACAACTAGAAGAAATACTTGCATTGCTAAAACAACGGAAAAAATTCAGCTCATACTGCCCGCCGAACGCATCAATGCCCGTGCTAAAAAAATTAAAGGACCATGCCTTGGTGGGAAAATTCATAGGATTTTGACCAACAGAGAAATCCCTCCTTGGCTGGATCATGGCCAAATGGAAACCCATGGAACACTTCGACCTACAACTTGGATCCAAGGGATTCTTCACCATCATCTTCCACCGACTCGAGGATAAAGCAAGAGTAGAAGATGGAGGCCCGTACTTCTTCAACTCTGCAATTTTATATCTACGGAACTGGACTGAAAAATTCAATCCTGATAAAGAAGAATTCACACGGGCGCCTGTATGGATACGGATGTACTCCTTGCCACAAGAATATTGGGATGAGGACACGCTCAAGGACATTAGCAACTATGTTAGAGCCTCAGAACATACAAGAAACAGTAAGTACACCTCCTATGCTTGCATATGTGTTTACATCCATATATCCAAATCATTACATGATTCGATTTGCCTCAACCATGAAGACATGGAGTGGGTTCAACCCTTATATTATGAACATGTTCCTTTTAGATGCAGAAGATGCCATGAACATGGCCATCTGTACCATGATTGTCATCTTAACAACAACAATACCCAGGAAAACAATAAAGATGATGAAGGATTCCATAGATTTGGTAAAAAAGGAAGGCACCATCGCAAGATGACCACAGGAGATTAGAAGTCCCCTGAAGAAAAGAAACCCACAGACCCAACTACTAGCAACAGCTTTGCCATCCTGGAAGAACAACCGGAAGACCCCACAGCAAAGGATCCACAATACAAAGATCCCATCCTCAACCAAATGAATATAGATACGATCTAGATTGTTAACAATGATTCACAAGACAACCTTACTGGTAATCCCTCAAACATCGAAGAACCTGTTATAGAGGAGAAAATGACACAAATGAAAGAGCCAAAGCAGAAGGAACACATGTAGGGACCTAAAAATCACATGGATGAAGAGATGATTGAATTGGATTTTGGGGAGCTCAACATCCTTGGGATGGACGATGCATGCATCAGAAAATCCTACAATTCCATCCCACCCAAACAGATCCATCTCCTGAAAGAAGTCCTGAGTAAAGTCAAGCATCTCAAGCTAGGGGTACAGAATCTTCCCCAAAAAGAAAAGCTGAAAATGCAAAGAAACACCAAGAAGCGAGGAAGGAAAATGGATCTTCATAGGATCATTCAGTTGGGAACTAAACTTGTAGAGTCGGGGCAATACACCCAACTTACGGATTTCTTCCCTTCTGCCATACAAGGTTCTCAATGTAGATAATCTCCTGGAATGTAAGAGGGCTCAATGGACCCACCAAGCACTGAATGCTAAAACGCAAAATTATGAAAGATTTTCCCTCTGTTATTTTCCTTCAAGAAACCAAAAGTTGTTCTGAGAAAGTACAATCCCTCCTCTCCAAAGTCTGGAAGGGATGCCAAGTCATAGCAACTGATGCCATTGGCGCTTCAGGGGGGATAGCAATTTCCTGGAACCCCTCCATTCTTGACCTTAATGATCTTGCAGCCATTGCTCACACCCTTTATGCCTCTTTTCACATACTGGGCACTCGCCTCTCCGGCCATCTCTTAAATGTCTATGGGATGCAATCCCCTCAAGCTAAACTTAAGCTCCTTGACTCCATCTCCTAGGTCTCCTCGTAACATCTTGATTCCATTATCATCATTAGTGGGGACTTCAACATGATCACTTCGCTTTGAGAAAGAAAAGGATGTCATCGTTTTCTCACCCCTGAAGACACTCTTTTCAAATACTGCATCAATGATTGTGAGTTCATTAATCCTGAGCCCCGTGAAGGCTTCCTCACTTGGAACAATCGCAGGGGAGGAACACAGAAAATAGCCTTGCGTCTCGACTGCTTTTTGGTCTTTGAAAAAGCCATGGACATGGGGGGGCTCCTCACCACAGTAGTACTACCCTCTGCGGGCTCAGATCACTGACTGATTTCTCTTAAATGGCAACACTCGGGTAACGAAAAATTCCGACCCTTTCACTTTGAAATTTGTTGGCTAACCCATCCTTCTTTTTAGGACACCATCCACAACTGGTGGCTCAATATGAAGATGGGGGGTCACTAAAAAATGGCCATTTTCCACAAAAAACTCAAAATGCTTAGATCCATGCTACGAATTTGGAACAATACCTTTGGAAAAAATTTCTCAGGAAAAAGCGAGCTTGAGAAAAACTTGGAAAGTATTCAAAAGGACATCTTGGGACAAGGACATTCTGAAGAGCTCAAACTCAAGGAGAAAGAGACCCATAAACAACTGGACATACGATGTGAGCAAGAATAAATTATCTGTAGGTAGAAATTCATGATCAAATGGCTCAAGGAAGGGGAGAGGAAAACGACCTTCTTCCCTGGAAGTATCGTTTAGCACATGATTCACAATAGAATAAACACCTTAAAGAGGGATGATGGAATGGAAATTCGTGACCAAGAAGATATCGAACAGGAACTGGTCTCCCACTTTAAGGATCTGCTCACTGAAGAGGATGCTGATAGATCCCAAGCCATTAACAGGGTCACTAGCCACAACCCTTCCATCCTCACTGCTGAACACAACGTTATTCTAATGAAGGAAGTCTTCATGGCAGAACTGGAAGCAGCCGTCAATCAGATCGAGGAAGGGAAATCTCCTAGACCTGATGGCTTTACCACCAACTTCTTTCATTACTGATGGGACTTCCTCAAACATGATATCTTAGAGTTGGTGGAAGAATCCAGATCCAATCAGTGGGTCCTTCCTGCGCTTAATGCCACTTTTCTTACCCTCATCCCTAAAGATATTGACACCACATCCCCTAGTAAATTCAGACCCATCTCTCTTTGCAATGTCGTCTACAAATTACTCACAAAAGTAGTGGCCAATCAACATAAATTGCTCCTTCCTCTTCAAATTTCTCCTGAGCAGACTGGATATGTGGAAGGACGCCAAATCCTATACGGCATCATTCTTGCTCATGAAATGATCCATTCTTTGAAAATGACCAAAACTCCTGGAATGTTGGTCAAGCTTGATCTCTCCAAATCCTTTGACAAGCTAAGCTGACAGTTCATTGAAAAAATGTTGCTGGCCTTTGGGTTCTGCCAATAATGGACCAACTGGGTCATCTCCCTCACCTCCACTACCTTCTTTTCCATCCTCATCAATGGGTACCCCTCCAACATCTTCTCTCACTCCAGAGGCATCCATCAAGGGGACCCCCTCTCCCCCTTCCTTTTCATACTCATGGCGGAAGGACTGGGAATGATGCTAAAAGCTGAGCTCTCAACCGACACTCTCTGAGGTATTTCCTTACACGGAAACCCTCCCACAGCTTATCATCAATTTGTGGATAATAATATTCTCTTTGGGCATCCTTCTGTACAAGAGGCGTCTACTCTAAAGCGCATTCTGCAAACCTACTATGAAGCTTCTGGAACCACTGTAAACCTCAAAAAATCCTAGATCTTTTTCTTTCACATTGACCCCATCACCCAAAGAAAATTTCCCGCATCCTGGGTTATTCCTTCGCCTCCCTCCCCTCCAAGTACCCGGGTGCCCCTCTATTTGATTCTTCCATCAAGCACTCCTCTTGGAGAGAACTCCTTGACAAACTTGAACTTTGTGCTCCTCAAATCTATCCTCCAATCCATGCCTCTTTACCTCTTCTCAGTCCTTGCTACCCCCAAGTCGGTCCTTAAATTAATGAGAAAATTCCAAAATTCCTTTCTTTGGGGAGGTAGTCACAACAACCACAAGTGGGCCCTTGTAAAATGGGACAGCCTTTGTAATCCTAAAAGACAGGGTGGTCTTGGAATCAGGGATCCAGAAATCAACAATCAATTCCACTTGGTGGAAATGGAAATGGATTACAGATGCTACCTCCCAGATACAGATTACAAGACCACCTTGGTGGAAATGGATTACAGATGCTACCTCCCCCTGGAGCCTTCTCTGGAATAGTAAATATGCTCCCACTTGGCCACTCAGCTACGAATCTGCCTCAACCAAGATCCCCCAGGATCTCTAATCTAGCGATCAACCAACAGTCAAAGCGCTCTCATACAACAACATAGTTTTTGGGTAGTCAGGAATGGCCAGTAGCCTAAGTTCGGGTTTGATTCTTGGCAGCAATTACCCAGCCTCCATACTCTCAACCTCCCTCTGGAACTCTAAGCTCACTGCAATCACAACTAGATTTTGATTATCAAAGACTACTGGGTTCCCTCAGAAACCAACAAAGTGCATCTTTGGAAACCTCCCAGACTATGGAATCCCCTCATCATTGATAACAACATTGCTCATCTCTGGCAGGATCTTCAAAACAGACAAATCCATCTCAGCAATGATCCAGACATTCTCAGATGGGGTTATCTTCTGGCTGGCACCTTTACCACTAAAGAAGCCTAATCCATCATCACTGAAACGCGGGATGAGAAACCCAATCCTATTTGGAAAAAGATCTGGGAGTCTCACCTTTGGCCCAAAGTCCCCTCCTTCCTCTGGCTCCTTTCCCACCGATGCATCCTCACATGGGATAACATCCAAAAAATGGGCATCTATGGTCCCTCTTGATGTCCAATGTGCGAAGCCCATACTTCAACCATTAATCATCTACTCAGCTCCTACAAAGTTGCCAATGAAATCTGGAACAAGGTGGCGCACCTTTGCAGATGCACCAAAAGAATCAGAGAGGATATAGTCCTAACCATATCCAACTGGGACAAATCTCCCTTTCAAAACACCTTGGTTAGTCGACTTCGAGAGCTTATTCCAAGTTTAGTGGTCTGGAACATCTAGAAAGAAAGAAATAGAAGGATATTCGACTCTAAGAAAATGCAACTCCCAGAAATTTGGGCCACTCTTGCCTCCAACCTACAGGAAACTCTCTCTTTGAAGAACTAGAGTTCTACTGATGTCCCCTTGCTCCCTGTGGAAAAAATCATTTATAAGGATTGGGCTCTCCTCATGACTCACCCCCCTACACCTCTCAGTATCGCCCCTACAAACTCTCCTAGCCCGGAGCATTGGAGCAAACCTCCCCCTGGATTCTTCATGCTAAACTTCGACGGTGCCTCCAAAGGGAACCCTGGAGCCACGGGCTATGGTGGAGCTCTTCAAGATGACATTGGTAGCATCAATCTCATCTTCATGGGGACCATTGGCTATGATACTAACAACCCTGTGGAACTCACTGGTCTTCTGGAGGGCCTGAAATGTGCTCATAGACATGGTTTACTTCCCTTCATCATTCAAGGAGATTCCCAGATCATCTTATTGCTAGCCAACAAATTGTAAAATAGAGCTAGAGCTGAAAAACTCTCAAAATGTTGGAGACTAGCTCAACTCCTTCAAGACTTGGCAATAATCATCAATCAGTCTAGATCCATCTCCTTTCATCATGTTATAAGGAAAGCCAATGTGCTTGCTGACTATCTTCCAAATGAAGGAGTTAACTGGAACGCTGCTTACCTTGAAGACACTCCCACTTCCTCAACCTCCAGGATTGTGATTTCTTAGTGTCAAAATTTAGTAGATTCTGAACTTGTTTCCCCGGATGCGGGTGGTGGTGATCAAGCAAGGCACAAGGAGCATGCCACGGGGCTCAGGAGTGGCATGACACCTGGGCAGCTGTAAGATAGGAAACCAGCTGGGAATGATGTCAGGTCTCCTCCTGAAATGAGGTCCAGACCCCTGCATCATTAACTCCCCTACTTCCCGTCCCCTCCACTAGCCTGGAAGTCACACCCACTCCCCCCATGGAACCGAAACATGTGAAATCTTGCTATCCCTTCACCTACTCTAGGACTTGGCCCTCTATCATGACCCTGCTCATTCCCCACAGAATTGTTGTTCCGCTGCTTCTGGAAGCCCTGTTTCACAATTCATTGTAACCTAGCCTCTATTTCACCCCTGTCATTCTTCTGCTCGAACTCCTACTTGCTAGTAAGACCATGGGGAAGCCGAGAGGAACACGAGGCAGGAAGAAAGTTGATGCCCAAGCTGAAGGAAAAACATGTAAAGACTATTGTTCTGAGATTTCTATCCTTGTTTGCCTACTAGTGGAAAACTAGGAATCCCGTATAGTAGCTAATATCCTCACCATGGGCAGCCAGGCTCAGCAATGGGACCCGTATTGTCTTATGAAGAATATGCTCGGGTATATTATGGAGGATATGGTGGCCAACTGGGTGACAATGAAGCATGCCATGCAAATATTAAGCGCCACTCTACCCAACATGGCTGCCACCCTGCAAAGTCGAGAGAGAACACTCTACTGGGAAGCATATGCTCCAACCCGCAACCTGCGACGTGATTTCAGGATTGAGAGCAGTGCCCAGGCCCAGGTATCTAGAAATATGATGACGAGTGGCCATTATCCAAGCACTCTGATAGGTCCTGGAACTGTCCATTCCTTCGCCCAGACTCTGTATTTTATGAGAAGTAAGGAGTTATCGCAGACCACCTTCCTCATTCCTTCAACCTTGGGGCCGATTATGGAGAAGCGCACCCGCAGTGAACAGGACAATTCTAGCTTGGATTTTAGGAAAACTACCCCCTTAGCAGTCAAGCAGCCTAGAAGAAACTCCAAGACATCCAAGAAGGTCACTCAGCCAGCCATGAAGGTCTCTCAGCCATCTGGGCTGATCGAACAACCACTTGTGAAGAATTCTCTACCGCAACCACCTGTCGAGAACTCTCTGTAGCAGCTAGAGGACAAGGATGACTATGCTTGCTACAAATGCCCGATCCTCGAAGAGACACCCTCTGACGCTAAGGCACCTACTACACGCTGATAAGGAGTTTCTCCTTTTGGTTTTTTCCTTTATGCTTATGCTTCGCAGCTACTTTGGTTTTTTGGTTGTTTTCATGGATACACAGTCGCATTCGGGCTATCCCGTTTCCCCGTCTCTGGGAAGGATTTTTTTGTATAACTTGACACAACTGGACCTCTCTGATCTACATGGTTGGCTTAGACCAACACAATATGTACTTTATACTGTATTTTTATTTTTAGCTTAATATAATTCTGTAGCATTACAACAACAAAAAAAATATTTCACAACTATTCAAGATTTAGGATATCAAATATTCATGTATGAGTTTGTCAATGAATATATCTAATTTATAAAATAGTATAGATTCGTATTAGTTATATAAATTACATTACCATAGAATTATGTTATTATGAATTTACATTAATAAAATCTAAATCAATGATTATATATTGATACATATATGAAATATTTCTAGTAAAATATACAACCATGGATTTAATTTACAAATCAAAACTACGTATTTATTTACAAACCATAAAATATGGTGAATAAATATTAAGCATGTATACATCTTTGTTAATTGCTTCATCTAAATCATTATTGTCTCAACCAATTCTAAATCATACCTTCACCTTCATCCTTAAAGCCATTTTCCTCTCTTATTGACATTCAAAAAACATTTTCAAACATTATAATAAAAGTGTCAAAAATTAATGCAATTATAATTCTTAGTATTATTTTTAACAAAAACATCATGAAATACAAACATTCAAATATTGATGGAGAAATTGGAGAGCACCATAAATTTTGTTGTAAATCATAAATTAAGTCATTGTAGAGCTCAACACTAGTAAAAAAATTGTTGAATTTTCAATCTCCATCAAGGTTACAAATGTGCCATTTTCTACGTTGGAGTTAACATTATAAATACAATAAAAAACAAAAACATATTACATTATAACAAAAATCAATATAATTGAAACATATAATAAAAAATATTACATTCTAAGAGAAATGTCATAAATTAATGCAATTATAATTCTTAACATTATTTATACAAAAACATCACAAAATACAAGCATTGAAATATGAATATAGAAATTTGAGACCACCTTCAAGTCAAGAAGAATATGTTAGCCTTTAAATTCACAAAAATAAAATCGAATCATGTAAGTTGTTTTCATGGTGTATTTATATGTATACACAAAGCATAATATGAGTAATTTGGAAAATGACATATAATCATTCCATACAATCATAAATTACTTCATATACATTAAACCATATATATTTTGCATCATATTGGTTGTTAGTTACCATCCGAAATTGTCTAAACACTACATCCAATAATCAACTTTCCATTTCCACTGTCATAAAATGAAAAATAAACAATATAATTAGACAATCAAAGATAACAGTAACAAAATGATATCTCAATATTTAAATGATGGAATAAAACATGTGCATATCACTCTCCGTTGCCATCACACTCATTATCTTCCTTGGTTGGCATGATAGCAATGTTGTTCTCAAAAACATGTTTATATCTAGGGTCATGTCATATTATGAACCACCAATATCTATCCATCACATCCGAGTAAAAGAAAATTTTGTTGCAATGTTTTCGGAAAACATAAGGCTCCTTACTTTCATCCCACATCTTTCTAGAGTTGATACATATCAACCCACTATCACAATATTCCTTTACATTATTCTTGTTGAACGTGTCCCACCATCTGCACCGAAAAGTAACACATTGGAAATATGAGAAGTCCTCTTCAATTATCTCTTGTATATTTTTGACATAACCCAACATCCCTCCTATCAGATTTTGATCTCGGTGGATAGCACAACTAGATTGGTCAAACTCAACTTCCACTCCACAATCTTGTGTAACACGCCCATCATCAGCATCCTCGTTGCAAAAATGATGTCCATAAGCCCACATAGATGGGAACAAATGCACCTATAATAAAAGTGAACAAATGATGATTTCATATGTCTAATAACCCAACCATTAATATATTAAACAAAGATGTTATAATTCAAAGTTGCATTATAAAGTTAGAAATGTACATAAATATTTTATTACCAAGTTGTTGCACCCGATCCCAATGTTTAGTGTATCCTGCTCTTTAGGAGGGTAACAACCGAATGCACCATATTTCTCTCTAACTTGGTTTGAAACCCAACTGTTGGGACATATCATTAGCATATCTTCTTTTAAATGATCTAGAAAAGGCATGCTTCTACTGTGTAACTACCTGAATTCTTTTTTGTCAATGTCGCATTTCCTCTTCTTGTTTTCATACAATGTGACCCACGGTTGTGTTGCCTCCACGTTGTAAAGAATGAATTTATTGATTGCATCAATTTCAAAATTTGTTGTTGTATTATCGAAACAAAACCACATTCAGTACGTATGGGATCAAGTATATCAGATTTGAAGTTTGTTGTGAATAGTTACTATGTGGAAATTTGAAGATCGAAATATAAGTGACTTACTCTTTATCATGTGCCTTTTTCCATTCATTTCTAGTACCTCCTCTTCCCTTTTCTCCTCTTCACATTCATCATCCAAAATCACTATGCCTGGTGTGTATTCTATTTTCTTGATGTACTCATTGGCATAATAGAACGACTCATATACTATGTACCCCTCTACCATAGACCCCTCAGGTTTTTCCCTTTGTTGAACAAATCCCTTCACTTTTTTCATGAACCTCTCCAAGAGGAACATCCAATGACATGATACCACCTCCACTAGTTCAACAACATCAACTAGTATAATTAGAAGATGAGCCTACAAGTCCATGAAACTCAATGACAATTCCTTCTCAAACATACAAACAATCTCACTATCTCTTGACGCCACTATGGAATGCTAGTGATGTAAATCTCCTTTGATGTGATCCATCATACAAATGCATATAGTTTAGATATGGAACACCGTAGGTCATCGAGAAAGTCGTGGTTCACACACCCATGCATGAAAAACAGATAATGACACTACAAAGTAGACACAAAAAATGAATTGCATTTTAATTTGTGTGGTAAAAATATAAATAAAAAGTAAAAAGATTTTTTTGACATTATACGCACCCTTAGTAGGTTGAGATGGTCATGTGATTTCAAAACCTGACAACTCTTCATCTGCAATGAAGCAACGTCGCAGAGTAGATCCATAAAAAGAAGGATCCTTCACACCCAATATAATTTTTTTTCCAAATTAAGACCATCTTTCCTCAAAATCCATGGGACATCCCCTTTTTTAAATGAAAAAGAGGGTCCAACCTCTCCTCTATTTTCTTGTCTTGGCCAATGCTTGTTTTTTAGTATTTGAAGAAATAAGATCTTTCCTGACAACCAACTTGTCACCTTTTTTGGATGATATGTGATGCCAAAAAGAACATGAAACATTTTTGAATATATACATGGGATCTAGTAAGTGGGAAATCTTAATATACTCCTAATATGGGAGCTCATAAAATATTGATTTCCTTTTCATCCACTTGGGAATTTTCTCAACATAGGTGTTGAAGAATTTAGGATCATCAATCACAGGTTACACATTTGAATTGAACATCTTTGCATATTCTTTCTCTTTCTCTCTGTCATATGTCATAAGCCAGTCAACCAATGTCATTATTTCATGCCTTTGGGTTCTCTCTCATTTACCATTGAAAGCACATCTTTCTCTTCTATAAGAGCGGTTTTCTGGGAGGAATACCATAGAGAAGTCATACAGTGTCTTTCATAGGTATTTAGACCACGTAGCCTTCATGGAAGGTCCATAAAATTTACATCCATAATAAACTTTTATTACAAGACCTGTGATGTTATAGTAAAGAGAGCATGTTATTGCTGAAGATCAAGAGAGTCGCACCAAATTAAATATGCCACAAATTATTGAATATAAACAAATCAAAGAACATATTTACCTGAGAAAAATCCTAACCCCGGATAATCACGTGTAGTGTACGCACATATGCCATATAACCTAAAACTCCTCTCTGATGGGATGGGTCTCAACACATCATATACATGTATCCCTTCCCATAATTCCATGAACTCATCGATCAATGGTTGTAGGTAAACATCCATATTCTTCCCTTGTCTTTTACTAGGGACTACAATAGCCAACATAATATGTTCATTCTTCACGGAAAACCATGGGGGGATATTGTTATTGATCACTACTACAGGACAAACAATATAGATGTTTTTTGGTTAGAAATATGGGTTGATGGCATCAATGGCTATGCGTAATCGTGGGTTGCATACTTCATCATTGAATTTATCGGGAAATGTATCCTCTATATGATTCATGGTGATTAAATCTATTGGGATTCACATAATTCATTTCACACTTCGTTTTGATGCATGCCATCCCTATAGTATAGCTAATTATTTGCAACGAAAGAGCCTTTGAATCCTTGGGATTATAGGCATGTGCCTCAATATTTTATGAGGACCATGTGATTTAGCCTTCTTCTTCGATTCTTTGTACCTTCCATGCCCACATTTTGGACATATATCTTTGCATGCATATTTGCTTCTATATAGAAATCAATCATTGGGACACGCATGATATGATATGTACTCTACACCCAAGATTTTCAACATTTGCTTTTCCTCTTCATAGCTGTCGGGAAAGACATTATCATTCAGAAGTACCTTATATTTGAATCACCTATAGTTAGTGGGAAATACAAATGTACAATTTAATTTAACGTTCATAAAATTGACCATTTTCAAAGATTGTGTCACAAGATTTCTCAAAATATAATGTAGTTGATGGTTAGTTACCTCAACATTGCCGAGAAACATGCATCTGACATGCCATACTTTGCTTTCAAGTTGTACAGTAACATCGTTGTCCCCAACTGTGTAGACTTTGACCAACCAGGTCCAAAGAGAGGTGTGGTGGAAGCAGATTTAAGGCTTTCGAAGAAGGATTCAGTAATATGAGCATCACCCCCTACCTCATTGTTTTAGAATTTATGTAACATTGCATCCATCTAACTCCTTTGTTGTAATAACTCATTCATACCAACCTCTACTTCATTACCTCCATTGCCAAAATGTAAATAACTACTATTACTATAGGCATTCCTAATTGGAGAGGATGGATGCAATGGAATATGAATAGGTGGTTGATTCAACCATGCTTGGTATGATTCCTCTCCAAGTTGCACTATTTTTTCATCATTCTCCTGATTTGACATTGTACTAGGGTGAAATGGAAGATGTTAGAAAGGTTGCTCATCATCTGAATCCTGATTTCAAGAATATTGAACATTGCATCAATGATGTCAGTAAGCAGAATGCAATTGGTTTGATTTAACATTATAGAAAACAATTATTACAGAAGCACGAGAATCACTTCCAATAGAAAATGTTAAGCTGCAAACAATTTATAAAGCAAACGTTCAGATTGAGCGATAAATTAACATCAGTTCCACATTAAATATAAAAAATTAAAATTGAGCAACACATTTTCAAATTGAATTTATAAATTAAATTAACAATTTATAAAACATAATTTCAAACTAAGCAATACAATAACATGAATCCATTGAAAATTAACAAATACAATTAATCAATTTTTTTTTTGTGTTATGAACCAAGGGAACGTCTAAAGGTAATCCCAATGCAAGGCATCTCTGATGAGAGGTTGGTGGTCTACAAAAGTTATATTTTATTAACAACTCGTCACCAGGAGACAAACTATGTATTGCATGTACAAGAACAAATCTAGATGTTGTCCTTTTCATAAAGAAATCCTGGTCATTGAAGTGTTCCTCAAATGAACAATTTGTAGAAAATAAAGAGAACCTAGAACTATTTTTGAACCCTGCAATGCTCCCATGAGTGCATGGATGACCATCTATATACAATAGGTTCCTCCTGTTAAAGTTTATAGAAACACAACCATTCATGCACATACTATACATGGAAATGTTGTGCTTGTATTTAATAATATTCATGTAATCAGAGCGATGATAGATAGGATCACAAAATGGAATAAGTGCTACTGACTGTTTGGGAGGAATGAGTACATGTTAAAGGATAAACAACCCAATATTTGCATAATCTATATGGTAATCATAAAATGATTACCACAAAAGGATAATTCTGTTCCAATATCAGGAACGGGTAGAGAAGACGGCCAAGTGCCATACAAAGCATGGTTGTAAGAAGTTTGATTATTACTTTGCATATTCATAGGAAGGGAGAAATCATCACTACCCTACAACAATTGGATGGACCTCGTTGTGTACTTGGTCAATTTTACTCTCAAATCATGCAAATTTTTGGATATTCTAGTAGAGATGGGTTGGTTGGAATTCATATCATACTTTGGATCACTAGAAATTTCAGTTGACTGAACATAAGCAGAGGGGTTCATAAATTTAGGATGAGACATAGTTCTTTTGGCTTCCAAAATTTTCAAAAAGGAGCATAGGGAAGTGTTCTTGTGTGTCTTTTCTATATCACCTATTGGATTTTTTTACTGCAGCATGGGTTATTGGACCATCGACATTGGGTAATATATCATTGGTGTAATGGGTGAGTGTGACATGTCGAGTGTTGTCCTTAAACCCTGGAAACTTTTAACAACCACAAATTACTGGGGTCTCATAAAAGAGTTCCAGCTCATGATCAATTACCATTGATGAACCAGGATGTAGGCTTGAAGATGACATGCTACAATTGGTGGGGTAAAATGACTTCCCATGTTCATCCATGAACTACTTGCGGTATCTTTCTCCTGATAAGACCTTACAATGTTTTGAAACTGGTGGAATGTCTTGTGCATCTGAACTCGAACCTGAATCAAGATCCTGCAATAAAGAATAAATTGATATTTAGATTCGCATGGATATGTAATGGATAAATTGATGTTTTTCCACTTGGACAACCCCTAAATATTCTATCCAAATCCTAACATGTGGGGGGGTCAATTTTGATGTATTAATTGCCAATATATTTTGATACTATTTAATTTTTGTAACTAAGAGCATGTGTTAGGTTTGCAAGGTGGGCGCATGAGATCTAGTGGATCCAGTGAGTTGTCAACCCAAATGAGAAAATCAAGAAAAATACACAAAGCCACAAAAAGATAGAAAGCGACACAAAATCAACCAGATCAGAAAAGCAGAAAGCAGGTAGGAAAGGAAGGAAAGTCCATAAAGCAGAAAGAATAAGAAAAGAAGGAAATAACACAAGAAAATTAGAGAAAATATAGGAAAAGTAGGATGTTGCCATAAGTAGGAAAATAAATCCAAAGCGAAAAGGCAGCAAAGTAGGGATAAAGTAGGCAAAAGCTTATGTGCTAAAAAAATTCAAGGAGGGCGCATGATTAATGAAGGAGACCACATTCAATGAATCTAGATGGAAACTTCACTTATAAAATAAGATGAGTGCACCACTCTTACATCTTTTTCAAGTATTGATATTTGTCTTATGAGTTTTGTTTCTCAAAGGCTTTGGAGATGTGCCCCTAGGCAACTTTGGGAGATGTGTCCCATAGTAAACTTATTCCAGTCATCATCATAGTTTCATTGCATCCATTAGATCTCGAGTTGTAGTTCTGATTCATCCATCATAATGAATAACTCAAGCCTCCAAAGTTGATGCCAAGGCTAGTACAAGTTTGAGGTGAAATTCATGATGAGATCCATCCAGAGAAGTGAGCTATCAAAGTGATTGTGCCCTTGTGAGTTGTATTAGACGTTATTCATCCATCCATGAGAAGGAAATATTTTCTTCTTCTGTATATGGCTCTGATCCAATGGTTCTATTTTTTTTTCTTACTTCCATTGAAGATTCCTACTCGTATTTGTAAAAATCATTGAAGATTGTGATCTATCTATAAGTTTGGATCATAAATATTTTCAAATGATCCTATATCATTCTAATAGATATTAATTCCATTGAATCATCTGTATTTGAGTTCATATATCAATCCTGAGAAGGAATCTGAGGACTACTGAAGTTGTTTGTAACTTTCATTTTCAAGGCTTACTTTCTGTGCATAGGAAATTGCCTATTATTTTACAGTAATTGTCATAAAATGCATTATGTGAGATCATTTGATTCGGGTTGTATCCAGGAAGCACGAGGGGGACAACCGTTCGAATGAATGAGTCAGCTCTGTTATGGCGGAAGCTATAAGAATAAGCAAAATGAGCAAAGCAAGATTACACTACAAAGATAAACACAATATGTGCAGACAATATGTAGGAATGCGAACTGTTCTTCTCTATTAGATTGTGAGGAACCTGCAACAATTAATTAATGAAAATACACGAGATAGTAGTAATAACAAAACTCAGAATCACTTTATTGATCGTAGGCCACTTCGAGGGGGAAACCTCCTTTGAGCAAGCTCAATAGAAATAACTGCATGGTACCTTCATTGGCCTCAACACACACTTATATACTAAGTCTATTCCCAATACTATGGGTTAATACCATGGGACATATAATACTACGAGACGACTTACAAAGCATATGCGTCCAATACTATGGGTTAATACCATGGGCTAATACAAACTATAGATCAACAAATATTACAAGACGACTTACAAAGCATACGCGTCCAACAACAATATACTAACAAATTAAAGAGAAGGGTTGACATGGGTTCCGAACATCCCCTCTCCCTTAGAAAGATTTGTCCTCAAAGCTTTAGACGTGGAAATTGATGCAGAATCTGAAGGAGTGATTCCCCTATAGCATCCTCAGGTTGCATTTCGTGCCACTGAATTAATGCCTCTGTGATAAAGTGAGAGAGAAGATGTTTCCTTTTGAGTTTCAGGGAGGGTTTCTTGGAAGGCTGTAGACAAAGAAGAACCATATCAACTGCATGAAAATGGCGCTCAGAACGATGCTGATCGACATGTTGTTTTAGTCGAATTCTTTCCATGTGAAGATTGTCCTACAAAATGAGAAGAATCTGATCGTGGTTTCGAAGAACCGAGTCAATTTCCTAAACTGGGGAACTGTTGAGGGTGTATGGAAGAGAAACTAGCGGTGCCTGTCCATAGACCGCTTCATATGGTGTCATTTTAGATGTGGTATTATACCACCAGAGTGCTTCCAGGAAATCCATAGAAATAGCTATCCAAATCTGTGTAGGGATGAGCAAGGGTTTGAGTAGTCCCGAAAAGAGTGTCGTTTCACCCTTGTTGACCTAGAAAGTATCACAAACAACCACCATCTGTTGAATTGTCATTTTTAGTCCCTTCCAAAAGAAGTTACATTGTTCCCAGTCATATTTTTTGAGGAACCTAGAATGCCCTGCCGATGGAGAAGCATGAATTTCATAGAAGGGGTAGCCCTATTGATCAGATTGCAACCAATGTGGAACAAGCAGAGAAATAGATGTAAGAGAGACTGGGTCATCAAGTGTGCGAGAAGGAGCATCAGCCACTAGATTTTCCTTACCCTTCTTGTAAGTGATCGCATAGGCAAAACTCATGAGTTGGACAAGCCATTTCAGGTGTGCTGGGGAGGAGACCCGTTGTTCCAAGAAATTTTCCAGACTCTGGAGATCAGTCTTGATGTAGAAATAATTCCCTAATATGGATGGATGCCACTTCTATACTGTAGGAAAAATAGCCATCAGTTCCTTTTGAGATGTAGATGAGGCTAAATTCTTACTAGAAAGGTCTCTTGAAGGCGGCAAGCCCACTGGTTCAGCAAAGACACTTGCATATCTATCCAAGGAATTAGTGGAGACCGTTGATGGGTGCATCTGAATGGAATGGAGCAGAGCGATGACACCATGTGAATCCTTCTTAAGGATCTTTTCCAGGCGATGTGAACTGATGATGTGAAGAGACCTTGGTTGTAAGCCTGAAAATTTGTGTTGTTTCCCATTGACTAAAAAATGTATCCAAAGTTCAGCAAAATCCCATAAAATGGGGCCAAGAGTGTGTAACCATTGAACGCCCAAAACCACATCACATCTACCAAAGGATAAGGAAAACATGTCAAAGCGCAGGTTATAATATTCCAGAGAGATACGCACATTGTGACACTTCCCCTTGCAAGGTAAGGTGCCCCCATTGGCAACCATGACTTCAAAGTTGGAGCAAGGATGGACAAACCAATCAGCTTGTTTGGAAATCCGAGGGTCAATGAAGTTATGAGTGCTAAGAAAATCAATGAGTATGGTAAGAGGGAGCTTCTTGAAGTAACCCCTGACCCGCATTGTTTGTGGGGTGGTGACGCTGGTTACAACATGGAGAGAGATCTCTGGTGGGTTGTCCTGAGATGGGGGTTCAACAGGTGGGTGCTGAATGTCGACCTGATCATCTATTGTATCTAAAGCTTCTTCACCAAGTTCAAAGGCAGGCAGAGAATACACATCCAAGAGATATAGCCTTTACTCAGCACATCTATGTCCCTGAGTGAATTTCTCATCACAATTATAACAAAGCCCTTTTTCTCATCATGCCTGCATCTCTGGTTCAGACAAATGCTTGATAGGAGTTGGTCGAGGAGATAGCGTGATTGGAGGTCATTGGGAACCCATATTTCTGAAGGAAACAAAGGTGGGTTTGAAGCATTGTTGGCCTGCAATCTTGTCTGATTCCAACTTAGCCAACCCTAGGACTTCCATCATTGTGCTGGGATAGAACATTTTGACTCTGAGCGGATTTCATCCTTGAGACCACTGATAAAACAACTCCTATAGAATTCATCAGATAATCCTTCTGTGTGATTGGCCAATTTCTCAAATTTTGTCTGATACTCTCACTGTTCCAATTTTGCGAAGTTTAGTGAGTTCTCCTGTGAATTCATCAAAAGCACTAGGACCAAATCGTTGTAAAAGCAGTTGACAAAAATTTGTTTAGTTTGGGTCGTGATGAGCTTTGATGTACCAACGATACCATTGAAGGGCTTTCGGCTCCAAATGAAAGGATGCAAGTAAAAAATTTTGGACATCAAAAGTATTATGCAGACTGAAATATTGTTCTTCCCGGTATATCCATCCAGTTGGATCAGTACCAATGAAGCAAGGAAAATCAAGCTTCGGCCCACGAAAATTGATGGAAGAAGAGAATCCAATGGCTGCAAAAGATCCTGGCTGTCGGTTATTGTTCATGGCTGAATGCTGAAGATGGAGGCTGAGTATTTTTTCATCCAGATATTAGTGTTTGGTTTGGATGGCTGCAAGTGCTTCTTCCATGGTTTTTTCTCCTGCGCGGGTGACAACCATAACCAACAGATTTTTTTTTTGGGGAGGGGGCAGATAAACAAAAACAGAAACTATTTTAGTAAAGGAAAATCTGGATTTGGGAAAAACATTGATGGGTAATTTGGGTTTGACTATGTTTTGGACACTTTCGAAGGGTCAGGAAAGCAGAAAAGGGGGATTTTAGAAGCAAGGTGAAAGAATGGGAAAATTTGACGGAGAGGGACAAAGAAGTAGAAATATGAAATGAACATTGTGGTAAAATTTGAAGGCGATTGGGTGAAAATCGAAGAAGTTATGGAAAACCCTAAAATAGACAAATGTGGAATTTATGGCATTGGGAAGTGGAATTTGGGATAAGGTCCTTGTTAGGAATTATGATCCAAAAATGTAATAAATAGAAGTTTAGTTTAATAAATGTAAAAGGGCATCTACACACTCACGTGATTATGTGAGGTGTCCCTTAGTTAGTTTTGGTAACGGTAAATTAGTTGTTACTCTTTGGATATTTAAATCCATCGAGTTTTCCATGTGAGGTAATCTTTCGGGATTTAGCCCTCACATCTCTGTGATGTAATTATTTTCCTTCTTCATTAATAAAGTTATGTGTCTGAGGACACTTTGTCAAAGTGGTATCAGAGCACGCGGTTGAAGCTTGGTCTGGAAGGTGCTAAAGGTTGTTTGAAGAAGGTGACTTTCAAAGTTTTGGAATAGCGAAATTTTAACCGTAAGTTAATGCTTCCTATTCTTTTGGGCTAAAAAGAATCTCTGCAGAATGTTTACTTGGAGAGAGTAAAATATTATTATTTTTTAAGGCAGGATTATTTAAAAATTTTGTGGAAGAATTTTTTTACAAAAATGATAGAAAGTGAAGATATCATGTCTAAAGAATATAGAAGATCGTCCAGTGCATTCTTTGGAAATGTCCATACTTTCTCTTCTGCATTCCAGTGTCTCCTAGCCACAGATTGGCAGGATTTCTTTACTTTCTCATTATAAGTGCTTCGGATAGCGATCCGGTCTTCATTTATTAAATATATTTACTTTCTCATTATAAGTGCTTCGGCTTCATTTATTAAATATATCTGCACAGCAAAGCAATTTTTTTTTAGTCTGTGGACTTCCATCGAAGTTGATCCCATTCATGTCCAACGATGGACTTCAACACAGCCACAAAATGTAGATTATACTGAAGCAATTCTCACGGGGCGGTCGTTGAAAATCTTAACGGCCACCTGGCCGCTAGTTCTCTTGGAAGGAGACGACAGAACAGTTGAAGGAATTATAATATAAGCGTGGTGATTGTGGACGTGGTGATTGTGGATCTCAGGTTAATTATCTAATTTTCTCCAGGGCGCAACGTATAATCTACTATTCATCGAGTATCATAGAAGGAATTTCGTATAAACAACTGGAAATTCTTTTTCCTCTGGCAAACCCTGCCATTGCAGCGAAAGATTACGGCCACGTGTGCTTGTTGTGGCTTCTTCGGAAGCTTTGAAGAGAGAAAAACAATAGGATGCATGGGAGCCCGCGTGAAGGAAGAGTCTGCTGACAGAGAGCCACCAGAATCGTAGAAACCTGCAACGTACAGCAATAGAGCCACGTGTGCTTGTTGTGGCTTCTTCGGAAGCTTTGAGGAGAGGTGAAGCCCGTTTCCTTGTTCGAAAAGGGAGTCTGCTGACCTCGAGCAGGACCTCGAGCACCGTCGTGGAAGAGTTCGTGGACTCTGATGCGTGTAGCAGAGGTCTGAGGTGAAGCTGGTGGAGCCTTGCCGTCGGCCATCTAGAGCAGGTTGTGGAGGAAGGACTGCGCATGGTTATCTGAGCCTGATCGTGGAGGAAGGACCACGCACCGGAAGCCAGTGTGAAGCCTGTGTGAATCCCATGAAAGAGTCTGCAGGATCCTGCCAGCAAAACTCCAGCAAAACTCTAGCGTAGAAGAAGAGTTCACAATCTTGTATAATTTTTATAAGTTGTTTTGGAGAGATAAGGTATTTTATTATTAATTTTTATTTTTGGATATTTTTTTATATTAAAAAAAAAGTGGAGATATAAAATTAAAAAAAAAAAAAGTTATTTTTTGAAGTTGATGGGATTGGATCTTGTGACCTCCCACTCAACAATATTGTATCTTTCCAATTCACTTATAAAGACTTGTTATTTTTTGGAGTAATAAGGTGTAATTTTTTTTGGGCATTGGAGTAATAAGGAGCATTGTTGGTGTCATAAGGAGTACTTGTATTTTCACTCAAGGTTTGATTAGAGCAAAGTGAAGCTCTATCAAATTCTTTTCTTGAGGCTATAAGTGGGTCAAGGCCAAGCCCCTATAGCTTTCTTTTGCATGGTGTGTGGTGTTTCTTGCAGCATTTCTTTCATGGTGACTCTTGTTGATGAGTAATTTTCTTTTCATGTTGGTGGTGATATTTTTGCATAAAATCTTCCATTGGTGATATAAGGTGATTGTTTATTTCTTCTGGTGATATAAGTTGCTTTCTTTAATGCTTGGAGCTATAAGATTTGCATAATACACATCTTCTGGAGTTACAAGGTGTTTATTATTTTTTTACAATGTCTAAAGTTATAAGTCTTTTTAATGAATCTGACAAGTTGGAAGGATCGAAAAATTATAAAGTTTGGAGTCGTCATATTCAAAGCACTCTTATTTACAATGAATTGTGGAATGGTTTCTGTAATGCTAAGCCTACCAAACCAACTAATCATGATCAGATTGCAAAGTGGGAAGTAAAAGATGAAAAGGCCTTAGCATTGATTCACAGTACTGTTTCTGATGATATTTATGTGCATATTGAAAATAGTTCTGATGCGTGGTCAGCTTGGAAGACATTGAAAGATTTATTTGATTCTCAAAGTGAAGCTAAGAAAATTGATCTTCAATTGAAGTTGTTTCAACAAAAATTGTCTTCAGGAGGTGATGTCATGGAGTACATTTCTAGATTAAAAAATATCAAACAAGAAATTTCAAGAGCTGGTTTTGATAAAATTGAAGACAGCATGATGGTGACCATTTTGATCGCAGGATTGCCTGAGACATATAAGCATTTTTTGGAAACTTTACAAATTACAAATAAATTGGATAAAATTTCTTTTGATGAACTAAGTGAATTACTTGCCACACATGAAAAAAATTTTGGTCAAACAAAGCAAGCAGGAGAAGATGTTTTGGTTGCAAGTACTAGAAAACAGTCTCCAGGTAATCATCAAAAAGGTCATGATCAGAAAGCTTTTCAAAATTCAAATAGAGGTCGTGGTCATGGTTTTGGAAGAGGAAGAGGCCGCGGAAGAGGAAGAGGAAGAAATCAAGGAAGAGGTTCTAAAGAATTTGAAAGTACACAGTCACAGTTTTCTGGAAGAGGAAGAGGTTCAGGAAACCAACAGGTCTCTGGAAGAGGAAGAGCTAATAAACAGGTCACATGTTTTCGTTGTAATAGAGTTGGACATTATGCTTCAGACTGTAGAGTTTCATTTGAAAAAATTCTAAAAAAAAGAGAATCTAAAGAATCTTCATCAGCGGCACATTATGCTCATGCAGACGATAGTGAAAATTATGAATATGTCTTTACAGCACTTGGACAATCAGAATCAATGAATTTTGTTCAAGTTCATCAGTTGGAATCAATGAATTTTTTTCAGTCTTCTTATTGTTTCAAAAATGATTTTGAAGATGCTTGGATTATGGATACAGGGGCTACTCAGCATATGACATATAGGAAAGATTTCTTTTGGAGTTATGAAGATTGTCATTTAAATTCAATTTTTCTTGCAGATGATTCTATTCATTTACCACAAGGAAAAGGAACAGTTAAGGTTGATTTGCCTGGAATTGGAGAAAGATTGATTTCTAATGTTTGGTATGTGCCTACATTTAAGAAAAATTTGTTGTCTTTAGTTGTCATTCGTCAATTAGGACATCAAGTTGTAATGAAAGGTGGTATCCTTTTTGTTAATTCAACAAAGGATGCATACAAAACAGTTATGACAGGTTATGAAGACGGAAAGCTTCTTAGGATGAAGGGAACAATCATTCCTAGGTCAAAGGAACATTTGAAGGAATTTGCAGGTTTAGTTGAAACTGATGTTTCACCTATCCGCTTGTGGCACATTCGTTTTGGGCACTTGAATGTTGACAGTCTTGTACAGCTTCAAAAAACAAGGAATGGTAAAGGGGTTGCCTACTTTTCGGAAGGAAAATGCAAAGTGTGAAGCTTGCATTTATGGCAAACAGAGAAGGATAGCTTTTTCAAAAAGCACTTGGAGAGCAACAAGGAGATTACAGCTTGTTCATAGTGATGTTTGTGGTCCTTTCAAAACTTCACTTGGTGGTTGTAAATATTTTTTGTTGTTTATTGATGATTTTAGCAGAATGGTTTGGGTGTATTGTTTGAAGGAAAAATCAGAAGTGTTTGAAAAGTTTCAGTCATTTCAAAATTTGGTTGAAACAACAACAAAGGAAAAGATTGCTACTTTGAGAACTGATAATGGTGGTGAGTTTACATCAAATCATTTTTTGACTTATTGTCAGGAAAAAGGGATTAAAAGATAGTTGACCAATTTTTATACTCCACAGCAAAATGGAGTATCAGAAAGGATGAATCAGACTTTATTGGGCATGGCTAGAGCAATGTTATTTTTCAAAGGGTTGAAATCATGTTATTGGGCAGAAGCAGTTCATACAGCAGTTTATTTGAGGAATAGATCTCCTTCATCATCACTTGATGGAATAACTCCTTTTGAGGCTTGGTATGGATTCAAACCTATGGCCAAACATTTGAGAGTTTTTGGTTCAGTTTGTTATGCACTTGTCCCAAAAGAAAAACGAAAGAAGTTAGAGTCTAGAAGTGTTAAGTGCATGTTGATTGGTTATTCTCATGAGAAAAAGGGGTATAGGCTTCTGTCAGATGGAAATTTTATTGTCAGTAGGGACGTGATTTTTGATGAAACTGAAAGTTTAAGTGTAGAAGAGGTTGTAAAACAACTTAGTCACTTAGAGGAAAAAGTAACTAAGGAACAATTAAGGATGCAACACTTAAATAAGACAAGGAATGAACAATGGTTTGATCTCACTTCAGAAGTACAGGATGATGAACAGGTTGAAGATACTTTGAATTCTTCACAAGTTAACTTGGATGATTCAAATCAATTTAACATTGAAAAGAAGAAACCAAAATGGGAAACTAAGTTACTTCAGGATGTTAAGTCTAATGAAAAAGGCAAAACAGGTACAAAAAGTTCTAATACGGGTTCAGAAAATTTTGCTCTTTCAGTTGTTGAACCAACTACTTTTAATGAAGCAGTTGAGTATGATGAATGGAAAATTGCCATGCAAAGTGAGTATGATGCAGTAATGAAGAATCAGACTTGGAAACTAGTTGATTGTCCACATGATGTTAAACCCATTGGTTGTAAGTGGGTTTACAGAATTAAGTACAAAGCAAATGGAGATATTGATAAATATAAGGCAAGATTGGTGGCAAAGGGTTTTGCTCAGAAAGAAGAGATTGATTATGAAGAAACTTTTGCTCCAACAGCGAAATGGAATACTATCAGGATTGTGCTAGCTTTAGCTGCACAAAATGGATGGAAAGTGCATCAAATTGATGTAAAAAGTGCATTTCTAAACGGTGATCTACAAGAGGATGTTTATATGACTCAACCTCCTGTTTTTGAGGTTTCAGGGAAAGAAAATCAAGTTTGTAAACTAGTTAAGGCGTTGTATGGATTGAAACAGGCTCCCAGAGCTTGGTATGCAAAAATGGATGCCTACCTACAGAAAGTTGGTTTTCTTCGTAGTGAGTCAGATGATACTTTGTATGTTCGAATTCAGGAAAACAACTTAGTCATCTTGGTTATGTATGTTGATGATTTTCTCATAACAGGTAACAATAATGATCATATATTTCAGGTTAAGAAAGAACTTCAAACAGGTTTTGAAATGATAGACTTGGGTTTACTTCATTACTATCTTGGAGTTGAAGTAAAGCAGCAGGAAGGAAGTATATTTATTTCTCAAGCTAAGTACATATCTGGATTATTGAAGAAGTTTGGAATGGAGGAATGTAAACCAGCGATTACTCCCATGGAGCAAAATTTAAAACTTTCTAAGTTTGAAGGGGGGGAACTTGTAAATTGTACTGGATATAGACAGTTAATTGGATGTTTCATTTACTTGATGAATACTCGTCTTGATCTATCTTATGCAGTTAGCATACTTTCTAGATATACGTAGGAACCTAGAAAAGTCATTGGAATGCAGCAAAAAGGGTGTTAAGGTATCTTCAAGGAACAAAGGATTTTGGACTTGAGTTTAAAAGAAACAAAAATTTCAAGCTTGTTGGCTATTCAGATGCGGATTTTGATAGAGATGTTGATGACAGGGCATCTACTTCAGGTTACTTAATGAATATGGGATCAACTGCAGTGGCATGGAGTTGTAAAAAGCAGGATACAATTGCAAATTCTACATCAGAAGCAGAATATATTTCATCTTGGGAAGATGCTTGTGAGATAGTTTGGTTAAGAAGGATTTTGCAAGACCTCAAAGTTGATCAGAAAGAAGCAAATTCATTATTTATTGATAATCAGTCAGCAATCAAGTTAGCTAAAAATCCTGTTTTTCATTCAAAAACTAAGCATGTGGATACTAAGTATCATTACATTCGGGCTCTCGTCGTCAAACAAATCATCAAGCCAAAGTATTGTCCATCAGAAGATCAAACTGCAGATATTTTTACAAAATATCTTGGAAGGGTCAAATTTGATAAGTTTAGAAATGAACTTGGTATTTGTTCAAAAGAATTTTTGGATCAAAGGGGGGATTGTTAGGAATTATGATCCAAAAATGTAATAAATAGAAGTTTAGTTTAATAAATGTAAAAGGGCATCTACACACTCACGTGATTATGTGAGGTGTCCCTTAGTTAGTTTTGGTAACGGTAAATTAGTTGTTACTCTTTGGATATTTAAATCCATCGAGTTTTCCATGTGAGGTAATCTTTCGGGATTTAGCCCTCACATCTCTGTGATGTAATTATTTTCCTTCTTCATTAATAAAGTTATGTGTCTAAGGACACTTTGTCAGTCCTCAGGAATGAACTATACAGAATGGGATTCAAAGGGTGTCAGGGAAGTTTCAAGGGAAACGGAGTTAAAACAAGGGAGATATGGTGGAAAAATAAAATTTTAAAGTTTTTTTTTTGTTCAGAAATGGATTTGCAACGACACGGAAGGGATTGGAAATAGATGGATCTATAACAGCACATACATGATTGGAAACAGATGGATCTGCAATGGCACAGAAGTGATCGGCAATAGACGGATCTACAATGGCGCGAAAGTGACCGGAAACAATTTTGGGCAGACGAAATCTGCGATTTATCAGCTGAAAATAGATATGGACCCCAGGTATGCTCGGCTTCCTAACAGTTCAGGGAATACACTTGACCACCAATGATGTCTGATGGCTTACATATTGGGGTAGTACCCCTCACTCTACGGATCAGGTAAAACTGATAACCGCTTTACCACAAACGACAGCTCTTGGCTTACAATATTATACATGCTTATATAGATTTCTAAGACGCATGGGTTCATGCCTGTTATGTTCAGTTACAAAGAAGAAGTTAGAACAGTTCAACAGTTCAACCGTTACAGTCGACTATAAGACAAAGAGAGAGTTTGTCGAAGTTCAATAGTCATTGTTCGCATGTCGATGATGATTGTTGATGTTGTGAACTATGAGGTTGCTAAACATGTCAAATGTGCAAATGTGTCGAGGTGTGTCGAAGTTGAGACTCGTCGGAGTTGTGTCGAATTCTGAACCTGTCGGAGCTAACCTATCGGACTGGAAACTTGTCGAATCGAACTCGTGTCGAAGTTGAAACTTGTGAAAGTTGTATCAATGTTGATGACTTTCCAACCGTGATGTGGATCAGACCTCCTTCCTTCAGAAACAATGGACCCCAATGTTTGCTCGTGAAGGTGAGGAAACTTGTCGTTCAATTCGATATCAGAGTACCACATTCCTTGAGATAGTATCTGGCTAGCCTTAGGAACCTGAAACAAGGGAATTGTGTTCGTCCTTGTATGGCGTACTCATCATCTCACAATGGTGTTTCAAGGAAGAGGCTCCTGAACATCTGGATGGATGTCTTCAAGTTCTGTTGTCTGCAAGTCGTTCTATTCAAATAAGGGTGCATGGTATGGTCGAAGTAAATCCACATTGAATACTGGATGAAGACCCAAGCATGTAGGAATGCCGAGCTGGAAAGCGTTCTTGCCAATTTGTCAAAGAATACTGTATGGACTATATCGCAAAGGTTTCAACTTCTTGAATGGGCCTGTGAAGAGCTCCTTCTTAAGATGTAATCAGACCTTATCCCCAATTTGGAATGAATGAAGAATACGATGCTTGTCCTGTCGGGCCTTAGCTTTCTTGCTTTCTCTATGCAACATTTCCTGTGTTTGCTTATGGATGTCGCATATCTGATCTCTTAACTTGATTTCCTTATCAACTTCTCGCTGGCTGTAGTCGGTGTTTCTCGGTTGTATCGAGGAGTTTATCAAGTCGATAGGCATTGAGGGCTAAAATCCATAACAGATCTCAAATGGACTCTTTCTTGTAGGGTTGTATTGAGCACGATTATAGCTGTGTTGGATGTATGGAAGACTTTCATCCCATGTGCGTCGATGTTGGTGATTGTACATGTGAAGTAGTTGTACTACCAAGCGATTCACAACTTCCGTATGCCCTTTAGTCTGAGGATGGCAAGCTGTCGACAATGAGAGTCATGTGTCTAGCGATTTTCATAGGGTCTTCCAAAAGATGCTGATGAATCTGGCATGTCGGTCAGAAATAATGGTTGTGGGTAAACCAAAGTGTTTCCAAACATGTGTAAAGAAGAGTTTAGCAGTCTGCTGGGCTGTCATGGTATTCTTACATGGTATGAGAATGGCCATCTTGGAAAATCAGTCGACTACTACTAATATCGCGTCATGCTGATGTTTGGTAGTAGGATAACCTGTCAAGTAGTCCATAGAAATAGATTCCCATGGTCAACTAGGAACTGGTAGATGTGTATACAATCCCTGTCATTAATTAGGTGGATTAGCAATGGCACAAACCACACATGATCGAATGTACTTGTTGACGTTAGATTTAAGTGTAGGACAAAAGAAATAATTCTGTAGAATAACAAGTGTCTTTTCTACTCCAAAGTGTCCTGCAGTCTTGCTGTAGTGTGTGTCCCAAATGAGCTGCTATTAGTGCTCATCGGTTGGTACACAAAGCTATTCAAGCTTGTATAGAAAGGTTTCTCTTAGGAAATGGTTAGAGTCTGAGGTCGATGACTTGTTAGTCTGTAAGTATTGGTAGACTGCTGAGAAGTCACTGTCGTCCTCATACAACTATGGCCAAGTGGTCGTGCTGTATCCTTGCATACTCATCACTGCCAAAAGGAGAGTAATGGTTGGTTGACTGAGGAAATCAGAGGCAGTGTTAGCTTTACCTTCCAATAATTAATCACCAAATGGAATTATTTTAGGTAACTAATACACTTGAATTGTTAGTCTGTCTGCAACTTTGATTGTGTCGGAGCGAATTGTAGAGGCTTATGATCAGTGAGAATGACCGTTTCCTTGCCAAGGATGTAATACATCCATTGCTTGACAGCTTGCACAATGGCATATAGTTCTTTTTCATACACCGAGTATCTTATAACTATGTCATTAAAAGTCTCAAAATGAAAAGCTACTGGGTCATGAGATAGAGTGATCACTGCGCCCGAGGCATAGTCCGATGCATCCATCTCAATCTCAAAGGGCTAATGCAAATCAGGTAACACAAGTACTGGTGCAATGCAAAGCTTTTGTTTGAGCTATTCAAAAGCTGCTTGTTGTGTTTCTATCCACTGGAAGACAGTTTTCCCATTTCCCTTCGTCAACTGATTCAGAGGCCAGGCTATGTGATTGAAGCTGAGTATGAATTGTCGATAGAAATTCCCCAACCAAGAAAAATTCTTAGATCTTGAATGCTTCTAGGAATGGGCCAATCTTTGAGGATCTGTACTTTTTCTGGGTTGACGTGAATGCGTGCAAAATCAATCACATACCTCAAATATTTGATGCTGGTCATTGAAAAAGAGCACTTGTCCATATTCAGATAAAGCCGATGTTGCTGGAGAGTGTCGAGGACTTGTCGAAGATGTCTGGCATGTTCTTCCCATGATCGACTGAAAATCAATATATTATTGAGGTAGAAAATAACCCATTTTTCAATGAAAGGTTGAAGAAGGTTATCCATAGATCACATGAAGGTCGTAGGTGCATTGGTTAAGCCGAAAGGCATGACTAACCATTCAAACAATTCTTCCTTGGTTTTGAAAGCAGTTTTCCACACATCTGAGGGATCGATTGGAATCTAATGGTATCTTGACTTGAGGTCAAGCTTAGTAAAGAATTTAACACCTTTCAGACAGTCGATGAGGTCATCTATCTGTGGCATAGGGTAACGATTCTTCACATATATTTTTTTGAGAGCTCTAGAGTCGATGCACATGCACCAAGTCCTGTCTTTCTTTGGAACTAGGATGACTGAACTTCCATAAGGAGAGGATCTGGGTCGGATATGACCTTTGTCGATTAATTCTTGGATCTGTCTATGAATCTCTTCATTTTAGAGAATGGATCTTCTGTAAATAGATGCGTTAGGAAAAGAAGAACCAGGAACAAGTTCAATGGATTGGTTTACCTAACAATGTTGAGGTACTCCGTTTGGAGCTTGAAATAGGTTCTGGTACTCATCGAGGATATGATCGACTTGCTACTTCTATCGAGAGCTGCATTGGTCAGTGACTCGACTCGTTCCTTCAGTATTCTTAGAATGTTGTGGCGTGATCATGATTAATGTGAACTTCTAAGCATGATTGATGAGATTCTTTGTCTGTTTGGAAGATATTAGTGCAATTGTCAGTGTAGGTTGAAACTATGGTATGTTGAACCATCGATTTCAGATTTTGACAATCACCTTCTACGGCCGTGACTAATAACTTCCATGTCTATCTCAAAGGTAAGGTTTCCCAAACAGGGCATGGGCTACGGAGAGTGGTTCCACATTGTAGAGTACTTCATCTTAAAAAGGCCTTATGAAGTAGGAAATCTTGCATTGTCGAGTGATCCAAAGTTCTTATCCATCCTTCATCCAACCAATGTCGTTAGGATGAGGATGTGGAGTGGTAACAAGACCTAGTTTCTTCATGAGATCTTCAGAAATGAAGTTCTCCTCGTTATCGTTGTCCACAATCAGATGCAATGGGTTGCTCTGGACCCATATCCGTGTATGGAACAGGCGCTCTCATTCCTCTTCATCGACGATAGTTGAGGATACTGGATTGGTCGAGGTCAAAAGGGTCATTATGTCTGGATTAGATTCTTCCACCATCTTGTCAAACCCGTCAGAGGTAAACACTTTTTCCTAAAATGTCTTTCGAGATTTGCATTCAGACGTATCATGCCAATATGAGTGGTGGTAATCACACCATTTTCCGATCAACAATTTTTTGCTACGTTCCCTCTTGTGAAAAGGATTCTTACCGTGGTATGGCGTTGGTGGTATTGGCTGAGAATATTTCGACTTGTCGAAGTTAGCTAGTGCCTTCTTGTCGGGTGGTCGTCCTGATGTTGGATTTGTCACGAAGCGTTCTTTCCCTTTTTGCTTGATTTCCAATTTGTTGGCGTAGTGGAATGCATCCGCAAGTGTAGTGATAGTTAGAAATTCCATCTCCTAGTGGATGTACTAAGAAAATCCATTGATGTACTTCAGAATAAGCAATTTATCTTCTTCTTGGACGCCAAGTCTAGCCATGAGTCGATAGAAATCATTGGTGTAAGTTTGTACTGATTGGTCTTTCCATTACCTTAGCTGCTGCCACTTCTTATACTATTGCTCGAGGTATTTGGGCGGGTAAAATTCATTCTGTATGTGTTCGATGAATTTATCCCATGTGTCGATGGGGTCTCCTCTTTTCTCCATCTTTGTCGAGAGGTTCTCCCACCAGCAGTGCACAGATGTTGACATACTTAAGGATGCAATGGTGACTTTTTTAGCTTCGGAGAGTTGATTTACAGCGTAATAGGATTCCAATTGTTGCATCCAATTCTCAATGGATTTCGCGTCAATATTACCTTCAAGATTCTATATGTCCAAATTCATTTGCACTTTGAAGGGGCTAATTTTATCCGAGTTAATTATTGTCGAAGATCCTCCGGATGTTGAAGCAAATCGCATGAGTATCTCGTTGAACTGGGTGAAAATTTTAGTTTGTTGTCGAGCCAAAGCTTGCTCAATAAGATGTGCTATCTCATTGGATGCATTTCTATCATCCATTTATTCTGTCATTTCTGGAAGTAGCATCTTCTTGGATTGATGTGATTGCGAGCGATTTTGAACTGACATAAGTTAGGTAACTTCGAGAGAAGTGTATACACAGAGCTTAAGCAAGAAACTGAATGCTTTGATTTGAGTTTGCTCTGATACCAATTATTTGGGTCGTTTCTAGGAAGCACGAGGGGACAAAAATTCGACTAAATGAGTCAGCTCTGTTATGGCGGAAGCTATAAGAATAAGAAGAATGAGCAAAGCAGGATTACACTACACAGATAAACACGATATGCACAGACAATATGCAGGAATGCGAACTGTTCTTCTCTATTAGTTGTAAATAGGTAAAATCATGTATGTTACAATATTTTACATGCTTATATAGATTTCTAAGATGCTTGGGTTCCTTCTCGTTATGTTCAGTTACAAAGAAGAAGTTAGAACAGTTCAACTATTATAGTCGATTGGAAGGCAGAGAGACAGTCCGTCGAAGTTCGACAGTCATTGGTCGCATGTCGACGCTGCTTGTCGATGTCAAAATTGTGAGGTTGTTGAACATGTCGAAGGTGAGAATGTGTCGAGGTGTGTCGAATTCAAGACTCCTCATATGTGTGTCAAACCTGTCGGAGCTAACCTGTTGGACTGGAAACTTGTCGAGTCGAAGTCGAAACTTGTCGAAGTTGTACCAATGTCGATGACTTTCCAACTGCGATGCGGATCATCATTTGTCTTTTTGTAAGTTTATACAAGTACATAAGAACTTGATAAACCTATCCACATCCTTAAGACTTAAATTTGTTACCCTTCGAGAGTGTTTGGAAAATTCTGAACGAAAACTAGTCAACCAGTCCTAGGTAGTGCAGTTTCTTATTTGGCCTCCAAAACCTGTCATTTTTATTCTAAACCTTGGTATTGATGATGTATAAGGGTGGGTACATTCCTTATAGTCTACCATATATTTTATTACTTTTAGTAAGCAACATAAGCCTTGGGTTTCCATAGAATTCCCATGGACAGTTGCCTTGTATTCTTGGGTTTAGCCCAAGGAGTCTACCCGGGAGTGAAGTACCGATAAAAGTGTCACTGTCAAAGTATTGGCCTATTTTTCATCCTACTTGCAGCCCTATAAGGTCATAAACATCATCTTAGGAGAATTTAGGAAGATTTTAAGGTTGTTTATTTTTTTTTGTTTGAATCCTAGGCAAATTAGCTAGTTTTTGTCCAAGCTATCTACTAAACTATTTAATTTTTGCAAATTTTTGGACTTAATGTGCCTTTGATAATATTTGGTACATTACAGGATAAGAAACATAAATACAAATAAGTAGTCAAAATATAAATAAAAACTGAACTTACTGGGGATGGAAAGGGAGAACTCATCAAACTTTGAACAAGATGGAACGAGCTGGAATCTGAAGAAGTGGCCATTTGATACTACAAAATTTTCTTCTTGCATTTGATCCAAATCAACAATCAATATACATCTCTACAATCCTAAAATAGTTTCAAGAAATATATCACAATCTAACTTCCAATATAGTTTGGAAACCATTTGTAAGAATAAGGTGAGATTAAGCAACATATATATACTATGAAATACTGTAATTGGCGTGTTTAAATAATAAAAGAACATTTGGGATGAATATATATTTTAAGTGGACAAATAAAACCAGAGGATTTTCAAATTAAATCGATGTGTCTATTCATATATAAATGCATCGATGTGCTCACATATATAAAACGTACCAGTGCACAACAACTATAAACGCATAGTGAAAGAACATCTGCAAAAGTCCCCGCAGTGGAAAATATCCGCTACATTTGGTAGTGGATATTTCTACATGAATTTTTACAACATAATTCATTTCGGTATGTTTCATACACATAAGAACAGTGGGGCATCTGAATTATACACACACTACCACATGAGTTTTTAAATTGTTGTTTGACCAATGCATTTTACTTAAGGACACACCGATGCGACTTGACAACATGCACACCAAAAATGCCAAAAATCAAAATTTAAAAAAATTGCAAACTCTTTTTTCCCTAAATTAAAAAAAGGGTGAAAATTTTAAGTTCGAAAAGTAATTCTAAATAGTGTTTAAAATAAAAAAAACCTACACATTAATTCATTATTTTTCCAAAATTTCAGGGGAGAATTTTGGAAGAGAGACTTACGTGGAAGGATTTTGGAGCAACTGGAAGGATTTCCGAGGGTATAAATTTGTTAGGTATGGTGAATCAAACAAAACCCTACATAATAGAAATTTCAAGTATGTAAGTATTACTATTGATATTATTATCTTATTTAGAGTTTAACTAGATTTAGAAAAAAAAAAACTTCATACTAACCTTCAATGTTGCAACCCTTATTTTCTCGCTGCTTCTTTTCGTTTTATGTGGCTGCAAAATTTTACATTAGGGTTTAAATCCCTCAACACACCGGTGTGGTCATGAACATAACGCACCATATATGACTTGCATCGCATCATTTTTTTATTTTATAAAAACACAATATTTAATTTTCGTATCTTAGTTCTCTATTCACATTGTGCCTTATTTATTTTAACGCACCAGTGCATTTTTTTTCAAGCGCATTGGGGTGTTTCACATATTTAAGCACATCGATATCATATTTATTCATTTTTATATTATTTTTTTGTCATATTTTGAAGGTATGTAATTTGTTTGTATAATATATTGATAGCTTCTGTATTTAATGGAACAGGTTGTTTATTGATAGAAAATGCATGATATGAGTTCAATGAACAACAACTTTAATCAACATGATGGGAGCACATCCAAAATTACGAAGAAGGCAAGTGTTTTTAATTAATTTTTGTATTTAAATTAATTTGTTTGAATTATTTGTAAATTTAACTAATATGTATTAGTTAATGTGTGACATGTAGAGCCAAAAAAAGAGGAATCTCGATAAGTATCTTTTCAAACTAAGTCCAGAAGAGCGTAAAACATTGATGGAAAAGTTGTAGAGGGATGAATTGGGTGAATAAAAAATAAGTCAATATGAATTATTTCTTCAAATTTGAGTAATAATGTACTTAATAATATTCACTAATATATTTCAAATAACATGATTCACATATGTTGAATGTTATGTAGGGAAGGACAACAATAGTAGTCAATGTCATCATACGATTTTTCTTTTTATGGAAGATGCAAATGATATTTAATTAGCACTTAGCTCATATGGAGTGATGCTGGAAGTTAATAGAAGGGGAAAATAATTTTATAATACTATGAGGGATTTAGTGGAAAGAACATCCATACATACTTTTCACTTACAATATAGAAACCAATTAAATGATTTGAAGAATCATGTCATGTGTAAACTACAAGAGGCGTTCCCAGAGAAATGGTCAATGAGACCTGTCAAGCTTTCAATGGAAAAAACATACAAAAACAAAAATTAATTATTCAAAAAGTAATATTCTTAAACATGTTTATGTAGAATATGTATCTATAACTATTACAAAGCATCCTTCATTCAATAATTTTAATTCTGCTATATTTATTTTTCATATCAACGGAAAAATAGTTTAATGTCATTTTACATTTTCAGGAAGATTATGAGAATCCCAAAGGATGAACGAGGTGATATGAAAAATGTTCCAATAGGGATGCCCAAAAACATGTACAAGGAGATGGTAAAGGAAATTTACATAATTGCATTGCAAAAAGAGCCATCTCAATAGAAATGTGCTTCAAATGTGTGAAATCATTGTTTTTTAAGTTTATGTTATACATCTCATTACTTAATTCAACAGTAAATATCAATTTCCAATTGTTTTGTTGAAAAAAAGGAAACAAAATGGAACCTTGTCAACACACAAGACATGATGGAAAGGAAAAAATTGGTTGATAGCAAAGTTTGAGTATTTGTGATTTCGTTGTAAGAAATTAATATTTTGTGGTGGTTGTGATTTACTATGTATATTTTATTTTTTTCGTTTGCACTGGCAATCCTTGGATGTCTTCAAACATGTGTTAACATACAAAGAGGAGCCATTACAAGAATTGTTTGACATTGGGTTAACCAAGGGTTGTGAGTATATGTCAGTGTATCAAAAATTAATTGTGGATTTTGTAAGTCTGTATGTTGTTTTACTTCTCTCATTTTATAATTAATAAAAAAACATAAATCCTTTATATTAAATCTATGATTTGTGATGGACCATAACACTTGCTGGAAACAAAGTATGGAGTGGAGCCAATAGAAGACGTGTTGATAAAAGGCATGAGATTTGGTTTTGAGAGAATGTGTATCATTCATGAGTCAATTATTTCTATGATATGTCACTTTTCAATTTACATTCATGTATACTATCTATTTATTTTTCATTATCCCCACTAGCAATATAGATACACTTAGTACACTTTATTTTTATTTTTGTAGATGGAAGTTGAAGAAGAGGAAAAAAATCGACCCAATCAACAAAAAATTCGGCAAATAACCCAATTGATGAAAGTGGCTTGAGCACCGATAACAGTTCCAGCAAAGAATGATGCTCCATATTTAATTTTGATGTTAATGCAAGTTGTTGTAGCTTGTTGTATATTTTGAAATAATTGTCTGTGGAAATCAGAAATTTTGTATAATAATGTACTGGACATAGTGTCCCAATTGAAAACAAACGAGTTACCCATAAGTGTAACAATAATTACATGCATGTTGACATTTTGATTATTGTTTCCTCTAGGTTGTCGTATTTTGTATGACAAAGGCACTCTTATTGATACATAATAAAATAAATTTTTTTATTCTATTGCATTCTTCAATATTATTGTCAAATGTTACATGTTAGTTGGTACATTGGTAATTAAATGTATGGATGAATAAATATGACAATAGATTCTTGCATCTATGTTATAAGAAATTAATCCAAACAAACACAACAATTAAAATTGAAATAAATTTTACTATAAACAAATATTTCAGTTTCACATGAATAATGGAATTAAAAAAATAAAAAATATAATATATATATATATATATATATATATGACTGAAATTTTAGTAGCCATTGTTCAAAGAATCATATGTGGTGCTTTTAATAATATATGTCGCACCAGTGAGCCTATACTAACATTATGCACCAATGCGTATATACGAATATTACGCACCGGTGCATATATACAACATTACGCACTGGTGCATTTTTTCTCTGAATCGCACTAGTTCATGTAGATGGCTTCTGTGCACCGAGAATGATCAAATCTTATTCCCACCGGTTTTTTTGTTTTTAAGTTAGACGGTGCATTTGATGTGTTAAAATGCATTGGGTCATTTTGATAGTTTGTAAGCACTGATGCATTTAAATATTAAATGCACCAGTGCACTATGATAAATGGACAACATTGGTAAAATTAAAAAAATTAAAAAATGCAGAGTGGGTATTATTTAAAATATCGCACCGGTGTGTTTATGTTGTAAACAAGCACCGGTGCGTATATTCTATACGCAAGCACCAATTTGGAATTGAAATGCGATGTTTTCCGGTGCTTGTTCTGTTTGAGTGCACCAGTGCAGATATTTTAATCATATGTCACCAGTGTGTCCTATTAACACATGCACCGGGGCACATAATTTCGATTAAGCGGACCAATGAACAAACATCTGCTAAAACCTTCGGCTGTCGAGTATTTTTTAGTTATAAAATATATTCATTATGACCTCCGTAAAAACATCCGCTACCATTGGAGGAGGTCATAGTAGAGTTTTCTTTACAATTGTTTTTCCAATCTTGAACATTAAAAACCTCCACTATAGGGCCTTTTCCTTTTAGTTCTGAATACTCTTGTAACTTCATAATTCAAATATGTATTTACCTGTATCTGAACTCGATGGTAAGGCTTATGCAAAATATTCACTTTTAAATGCCATTTCTAAGAGTTGATATGGCCATAATGAATTGTTTACTTTTTATCCTTCTTGTTTTGACATATTTCCATTAGATGATTTGTATTCCCACAATGAAGAATAGGATGGAGATTAAACCAATTTATCTCTATATGGTGAATTCAATGATAACTCTGGAATTCATTGCAAATTTTATCAATGTTTTTATCATCAACTCTATCATCAATTTTTTTAAAATTTGAATCCTACCCCTTCAAATTTTTGGTAAGAAATCTAACACTCTCAAACTAAATTGGTTGGAGTATTTTGGAATATGAAAGTCGATCTCTTTTGCATATCCTAAGACACATTGATTCCTGGTATCATGAAATTCTTCCCAAGGTGTGACAATTATTTTGGAAAGATCATTATGTTCTTGTCGATTTTCTTCCATACATTCATGAATGTCTTATTTTGTAACTTTGGAAAAAAATTCAAGTTCACATTCATTTATATTGATTTTGGTATAATTCTATGTTTCTTCTTGTGACTCATATTTTTTTTTCATAATAGAAATAGGTAGGATTTATATTATAGAGGGGTTTTGGAAATCCCAAACAACCTGATATTGCAGAAGGTTTCAAAATTTAATCCAAATTTCTCTATTGATGTAACACAATATATATAGTTCTTGAAATAACATAAAACAAAAACATGGCTCAATGCCTTCATGCAAAACTTGAAACTATACTAACTATTCAAGTAACCATAAAAATTTAAAAATATCAACAAAAGATTAACCAAATTCATGCCTTAAATGGGATTCCTCCATGGACACGCCATCCCATTCCAAACCATGGTCTCATGGAAGGTTCAAATGCTTTGCCAATTCCAAAACCGTCTATTGCACTATTTCTTCCTCACCATATTTATCTTTTACTAAACCAATGGAGACAATTCGATGACCAACAATGTATTGAAAACCTTGAGCAAACCCCAAGATAATATTTTAGTGCATTTTTTAGTCACTTTTAATCTTGCCATATTTCAGATTTTGTTCTTTCAAATTTGCTTCCAACTCTTCTTTGTTATTCTATTGTTTTTTCTATATGTATACTGAGATACTCACTTGCTTCCCTCATCCATTCTAATTGATTGATCATTATTCTCATATTTTTTTTAATATCAATATTTCCTTCTCCCCCATTTAAGTTGGTATTTGAAGAGTGATACATACTAGTGAACTAAATGGAAAACCCAAGACCCTTCCGTGCACCATAGGATAATTGAAAACAAGAGATAAACCAAAGGTTTCTTAAATACCCCTAAAGAAAGGGTATATTCAACCTGATGGATGACAAAACCATTCCACTATGAAGACCCAAAATGCCTCTATGACTCTAATGGAACCAGGGAACAAGAATCTAGGTCAAAACAAATTTCAACCCCAATAAAATATACCAATTGAACTTACCTATGTCACTAGGACTATTGTCTCCACAAGGGCACACCACCAGAACATGAACATATAATCTCTCCCAAACTTGACCACCACTAGAGATGGATTCCACTAACAGAGTCCCTGAAACATAACTGATCACACTTCTATGAATAGAAATGATTACACATCCATCAAATTAGACATGTTGTAGTTTGAATAATAAAGAGAAAGGCAATGCAAGGAACATAGGAAATTATTTTTTCCTCAGTCAAATTGAGATGTTTGATAAGACTTGTGAGGAATTCATGTTTCTCACTATGAAATTTTTTTTGCTTGATTCCTAAGCATTGCTTGAAAGTGATAATATGGGTTAATTCCTTAACAAGGTTCATCATAATTGAATTAGGGGAGCTAGTACCTCTTAGGGGGTCCCCATTTTGATGAGGCCGCCTTCTCCAAGTAAATGGATTCATTTTCCTTTCTATCTAGTAATTCATTGTTATTTTTTTGAACATGAAAAATAGTCAACATCATTCAAAACTTCTACATTCCCAAATATTCATGGAAAGGTTCTAAAGAGAAGAGTTCCCTCCTCGAGATTCCTTTTCCTAGCTTGACCAATGACAACAAAGGAATAACCTAAAATCATGGCATTCTTCACATTGTTTACCTGAAATAGGGTTGTTCCAAGGAACAAAGCCTATATTTATTCTTGTTTGTTCATAGTTGTTTCTAGTCCAATGAGAATATGAATTCTATATTTTATTTGGGCTTATGAGAACCCCCTTGCACCCACCATTCCTTACGCATGTGACTCATATTCAATAAATATTTCCTTCATTAATTCACTATTAAAGAATGATTCCATATCATGATTCATAACGAGTTAAGGTATCATCATTCATTTCTTTTGTTGCATATGCATCAAACAATTGCATTAGCTCATTTGTGTCACAAGTAGCATCGACCATTGGATTTTTTTCTTTATGTTCTCATATTACATTCTTAGCATTTCCTTCTCTTTTCACATATCTTTTGTTTTAGTGATTCTATTAATTTATTCTTCATATCCATTTTCTTATGAATATGAACAACCCATTATTTTAAATAATGAAAGGAGTCCTATACTTCTTTAATTTCTCGATTAACATTTTTCAAAAACTTTCCTTCCTTCCCTATTTTAGATTTGAATTTGTGCCGAACTCACCCATAGTTTTTTTCTTCACACTGACTTTCTCTTCCTACAACAACCTTGGTGGGTAATACTGATCATACACACATAAGTGTTATTCCTTTTGAATATTATTATAACGTAATACCTCATTCAATTTAAGTTAATTCCTTCTGTTACATCAAGTTGTCGATTAAAAATTCAAGAAATTCTTATATGCCTTGTAATTTTCAACGTAATGCAAATGTCACTGAATTGTTTCCAAATTTAGAAAACACTATAAATTTGAGAGAGATTCAATATTTATAACTATTGCATGCACCATTGGTGTTTATCTACATAATGAGGGTATGATTATTTGGATATGAGAGCTAGAATTTCTTACTAAATTAAATATTAACTTGTGAAATATTATACATAAGACACCGTCATGCATCTAAAATAAATCCATCCACTATCGTGCTTAAAACAAAGTGTTACTTAGATTCCCTTATTCTAATTTTGAGACAGATCTTGGAAACCAGGACCAAAATAAGTTTAATTGTATCCCTCACCTATATTTTTTTCTCATAAAAATAGGTAGTTTCTCAGCTTTCCTCTTTCAAACTTTTCAATGTTTGAAAATATCCAATCTCCTTTTAAATACTAAAATTTCTAATCACCATGACTGTTAGCTCAAAAAGAGCCCTTTAAATTTTTTTTACAATAGCCCAATGAGTGATCTCTTTAATAAAAAAATAATGGAACCAATATCACTTTCACACATGTCTTTTAGATAAGTAACTAATGAAGATTTACCAAGACATTTGAAATTATGTCATGAAAGCATCCATGTGTAGCTCCGAAGTTTTTCATTTTTTTGTTTTGTTTTCTAGGTCCTTAGTTGCTCCTTTTCACTTAAAATATATTTTCTTTTTTCTATGGTGGATGAGTCAAATGAACCCACAATGCCATCCACATGTGTTCCAGGTTTGGGTTTACAAGAATCAGTGTTTGACCTTGGTGCATCCAGAATGATTTCATAGAGAATCCTAGACTCAGCATAAATCAAATCTAACTGTTGGGTTCTTAAAATGGCCTCCTCTTCTGAGGTAACCGTGGAAGTCCATACATATTTAGAGATGTAAGGTAGTAGTGATTTCAAAAACCACTCCAGCAGGAATTCTGGGGGAATATCAACTTTAATGAGCCTCTTCCTTCTTCTCCACTCCTAAATATGATCATATATGTGAGTGGATTTATTCTTCCTAAATGTAGACAAAAGATCTGTGCCGGCATCATACCGAACGTGAAGTTGGATGTGGTTCAGAAATACTATCGCTAAATCATAAATGTTATGATAAGCCGTGGCAAGTAAATCAATGTACCATTTAATCGCAACACTATTTAAGGTTCTTTGGAAGAGTCTCAACCGAATTGAGTCACCATTCAATGAATTAGAATAACACCATAAAGTAAATGTGGTAACGTGGTCCCCTGGATATTCACCGGTTTTTCCTTCAAACTTAGGAATGTCTAAAGGAGTTTTGGTTGGGACCGGAGGCCAGGTGGGATCATGACACACAGGGTCATTTATCAGCTTTGCAAGATCTAGAAAATTCAATGTTTCCAGAAAGGGTAAGAGAGGCCTAGCTGATGGCATATAAGTTCAAGAATCTAGTAAGGAAAACTAATTGAACCATAACTATCATAAGGATGGTTGGGGTGTCCCCCAGCCATCAGTTGTGAGCTCCATTTGTAATCCAGTGGATTTCTTCCTTGAGGTACACTCCATTGCGGCTGAGTATAGGTGCCTCCAAAAGGAGTTGAAGTATAAGAATTACTTCCTCCTCCACCAAAAAGTGCAAAAAGAGTGTTACCTACAAGTATGTTGGAAGTTTGAGAATTTGAAGATTTCCAATTATAACCTGTAAAGGGTTTGAACTCGAAAATTACGAAATGGAGGGGATAGGCTATTAAATCTAGCCTAAATTCACAAGAAAGATCACTGCAAGAAACACAATCACAAGATAGACAAATATTTACCCTGGGAAACCCTCATGGGGTAGAAAACCCAACAAAGCTTTCCTCAATATAGATAATCAACCAATACAAATATGTAGTCCTCAACAAGAGCTCGTTCTCCTCCTATGCAGATATCTCTCTCTCCTATGTGCCAATCACAAGTGAGTGAATGAATGAGATAAGTGAGGAACACACCTCCTCTAGTTATACTCAACTCCTAACTGACTTTTCACCCTAATAGGGCCGACCTCTCCTAAGAGAGTCTAATAACCCCTAAACAGCTAACTTAGAGACGACCTCACATGGGAGATCTAATAACCCTAGTTACCACACTCTCTCAGAGGAATAAAAATATACGGATATACAATAGGGTCTCTACGGAGGAATGGAACATCTCTGGAATAATAAAGTATAAATATAATATTCTTAGAAGTTACAATATTTCAACACTCCCCCTTAACGAGAAGGATATTATAACAACATCTGCAAGAGCAAGGAGTCATCAACTACATGACACATGATACATCTATAAATCATTGGAAGCTTTCTTCATACATCATCAGTAACTCAACCAGTTACTGGAACATCTTCAAGATATTCAATACTAGAACATCAACATCTTTAGTACTGAGTCTTCATCTTCTGTAGCACCCGATCAACTACATCATCATCATCATCTGGATCACTCGATCAACAACCTCATCGTTTGGATCTACCGATCAATAGCATCATCTGGATTACTTGATCAACAGCCTCGTCGTCTGGATCTCCCAATAAACATCATCATCTGGATCTCTTGATCAATAGCCTCATCATCTAGATCTCCTGATCAACATCATCATCTAGATCTCTTGATCAATAGCCTCATCGTCTAGATCTCCCGATCAACATCACCATCTGGATCTCTTGATCAACAACCTCATCGCCTGGATCTCCCGATCAACATCATCATCTAGATCTCTTGATCAACAGCCTCATCGTCTGGATCTCCCGATCAACATCATCATTTGGATCTCTTGATCAACAGCCTCATCGTCTGGATCTATCGATCAACATTATCATTTGGATCTCTCGATCAACAGCCTCATCGTCTGGATCTACCGATCAACATCATCATCTAGAACTCTTGATCAATAGCCTCATCATCTAGATCTACCGATCAACAACATCATCTGGATCTCTCGATCAATAGCCTCATCGTCTGGATCTACCGATCAACAGCATCATAGCAGCATACCCTGCAACACACATGATCCAATTACAGGATGATCAATCCCTCTCACTTTAGGGCATAAGTCCAAGGATGATAAAATCCTAACACGTACATTTTGAACCAACCATTTATGGATGATGCAATACCATCATGTACATTTTGAACCAAACGTTCAGGGACAATGCAGTCCTGTCACGTACATTTTGAACCAAACGTTCAGGGACGATGCGGTCCTATCAAGTACATTTTGAACCAAGCTTTTAGGGACGATGGAGTCCTATCATGTACATTTTGAACCAAACATTAAGGGATGATGCAGCCCTGTCACGTACATTTTGAACCAAACGTTCAGGGAGGATGTAGTCCTGTCACGTAGATTTTGAAACAAATGTTTAGGGACGATGCAGTCCTGTCACATACATTTTGAACCAAGCGTTCAGGGACGATGCAATCCTGTCACGTACATTTTGAACCAAATGTTTAGGGACAATGCAGTTCTGTAACGTACATTTTGAACTAAGCATTCAGGGATAATGCAGTCTTGTCATGTACATTTTGAACCAAACATTTAGGGACGATGCATTCCTGTCATGTACATTTTGAACCAAGCATTCAGGGACGGTGCAGTCCTGTCACGTACATTTTAAACCAAACGTTCAAGGACAATGCAGTCCTGTCACATACATTTTGAACCAAGCGTTCAGGGACGATGCAGTCCTCTCACGTACATTTTGAGCCAAGCGTTCAGGGATGATGCAATCCTATCACTTCCATTAGGGACCATACAATGACCTCATTGTCAGAACAGTTAGCCTCATCATTGACCTCATCGTTGGAACAGGTAACCTCATCAATGATACATGTATCCATATCAATACAAGTATCCAAATCACATGAACGAGACCGTATCATCATCAATACATGTATCCTTATTATTGACCTTACCATCAATATAGGAAATATCATCATCGATACAGGTATCCTCATCGATACCAGTATCCAAATATCATCATTGACCATATCACTCCCCCTTTCTAGGAGGTTCCTTCTAAACTACACCAAGCTTGTCTCCGAAATACTCAAAATTTACTCGAGACATAGGTTTGGTCAATACATTAACAATTTGTTCGTCAGTGCTCACATACTTGAGCTTGATAGCTCCTTTCTGCACCATGTCCCGTATATAAAAATATCGAATCTCTATGTGCTTTGACTTATCATGGAACACTGGATTCTCTATTATCTTGATACAACTTTGGTTGTCACATAGGATCATAGTAGGGTCCATCTCTAAGTCAAACAATCTTGATAACAACTTCCGAAGCCATATCGCTTCGTAACTAGCATAGCAAGCAGCTATATGTTCCGCTTCAGCTGTGCTAAGAGCCGTTAATTTTTGAGCATTAATTCAATATACTCTAGGATCTTTACTGAGAGAATAACATGTACAACATCTCAAGTATAACAATGCATATCAATGACACCAAGCAATCACATGCGACAATAGACACACAGAGTTTCACTGGGGAAAACCATAAAGGTGAAAAACCCCACAACTTCCTCAGAGATAGAAAGAGCAATTATACAACCAAAGTACCACCAAAGTATAAGAGATAGTCTTCTACTAGAAGCTGATCCTCCTCCTCACATGTGCGCCACTTTTCAAGTGATAGAAGAGTGAGTAAGTGAATGATCAAATAGAGATCTAGCGATCTCTATTTATACATGTCTTTTCCTGCCCAATAAACCAATGGGTCCGACTTGTCTAACTTATCCTAATAACCCATGGTTAACTTAATCAAGGCCAACCCCACACATGGTGGTCTAATAACCCATCGGCAAGTTACGACACTTTCGACACTTGTCAATACAAATGATGACACTTCCATATAGAGGAATAATAACATCTTTATAGGAGTACAATATAAATAAATGAAATACATAGGTGAAATACATTCCGAAGTTACATATACATCAACACTCCCTCTTAACTACGAAGGTATTTCTCGACACAGATCTACTAGCACAAGTCTTCTTCTCTGGATCTTCATCACTGGATCATCGTCATCAAATCATCGTCACTGCTGCTATCTCAATCAATATCCAATCTACTCATCATAGGAAGTTCTATAGAGCCAATCCTTTTTCATACTGCATGTAGGCCCACCACGTATAGGTCTTCATCATCACTGGCCATACTGTGGAATTCTCAGGATTGATTATGTGCATCAACAAAACCTCGAAAGAGCATGCCAGGACTGATTACGAGCTCATTGCTCAACCTATCAGATCTCCAAGGATCTCTTACATGTTGACCTTCACAAAACCTACTAAGAGCATCCCAGGATATTACGAACACACCACTTTTGCTGTCTAGATATCGATAGAGCATCCCAGGCTTTTACGAGCACACCGCTCTACCTGTTCGAATTTTAAAGGATCTTTTCTATGTGAACTTTCACAAAAATTACTCAGAGAATCCCAGGATTTTACAAGCACACCTCTCTACCTATCTGGATCTCGATAGAGCATCTTAGGATGTTACGAGCACACTGCTCTGCTTGTTCGGATTTTAAAGGATATTTTCTATGTGAAACTGCAGCAAAACCTACTCAGAGCATCCCAGGATGTTACGAGCACACCGCTCTACCTGTCTGGATCTCGATAGAGCATCCCAGGATGTTACGAGCACACCACTCTACCTGTCTAGATTTTAAAGGACCTTTTCTATGATACCTACACAACCTATCCACGACCACAGAGTATCAACCTGGTACTCACCATACATCATCCTGATGTACATCATCACATGATCAACCTGATCATCATCATAGCATCAACCTGATCCATATCATCTGGAACAACATCTTGAAGCTCGTCATCTATGATAAACCTGATCATCATCATAGCATCAACCTGATGCATATCATTTGGAGAAACATCCTGAAGCTCGTCATCTATGATCATCCTGATCAAAACAATATATCCATCTGATGCATACAAAGTATCTACCTGATACATATCATCATACATGATCTACCTGATCATACAAGTGCATCCATCTGATATACATAATGCATCCACCTTATACATACATAAGTACATGATCTACCTAATAATACAATGCATACACCTAATACATACATAAGTACATGATCTACCTGATCATACAATGCATCCCCCTGATACATATACAAAAAATACATGATCCACCTGATCATATCAAGCATCCAACATGATGCATATACAAATATATCAAGCATGCAACATGATGTGTATACAAATATATCAAGCATCCAACATGATGCATACTATAGAGCAGTACCTGGAGCATCGTCCTGATGCTCATCATACATCGCTTACATCCACAATCATGGGAAGGATCCTCCTCTCACCATGCTTGAAATGGCTCCTACAAACGTGTCCATCACTTCTTCCTCAAAGTGTCGTCAATCTGAAGAACACCAAGCCTCTCTCTGAAGTACTCAAACTTCACTATGGCTAGTGGTTTCATCAACACATCTTCAACCTGCTCATTCGTCGCAACATACAGGAGCTTCACTACTCCTCTCTGCACCATATCCCTGATATAGTGATATTTGATCTCAATGTGCTTCGACCTGTCATGGAACACCAGGTTCTCAGATAGCTTCACACAACTCTGGTTGTCACAAAAGATACCAGTAGCCTCCAGCGGGAGATCAAATAACTCAGACAGTAGCTTCTGGAGCCATACTGCCTCACAACTCACCGAACATGCTGCAACATACTCTGCCTCAGCTATACTCAGTGCTATGCAGGACTGCTTCCTACTAAACCAAGAGATCACACCTGATCCCATATTGAAGCAACACCCAGATGTGATCTTCCTATCTAGAACACTTCCTTCCCAATCTGAATCAACATAACCCTGTAGGTTAAACTTTTGTTTCGCATCATACTTGAGCCCATAATAAATTGTACCCTTCAAGTACCTCAGAATATGCTTTACAACAACCTGGTGAACACCTCTAGGATCCGTCAGGAACTGGTTCAATGTGTTCACTGCAAAGCAAATATCTGGTCTAGTATTCGTCAGGTACATCAAGGACCCAATCATCTGACGATACATCATGAAATCAATCGGATAAGATGAATCATCACACAGAAGCTTCAAGTTGGATGCCATAGGTGTGGTCATGGACTTGCAGTCCATCATCCCGAATCTCTTCAGGATCTCTACTGCATACTTCCCTTGTCCAAGGAAGATCCCATCTTCACTCTACTACACCTCCATGCCTAGAAAATAGTGCATCATCCCCAAGTCCTTCATCTCAAACTCGGCAGCAAGCTTCCTCTTGGTATCAGCAATCAATCCATCCTCACCTATTACAAACAGGTCATTCACATACAAGAGTAGTATCACAGGATTTCCTTCCTCAACCTTGTAGTAAAGGTTGGAATCCACTTTACTCTTAGTACATCCCAAACTGGATAGAAAGCTGTCTATCCTACCATACCAAGTCCTAGGAGCTTGCTTCAAGCCATACAAGGATTTCTTCAGTCTTCACACATATGAATCCCTATCATGTATCTCAAAACGAAGTGGCTGCTCCACATACACTTCCTCTTCGACTACACCATTCAAGAAAGATATCTTGACATTCATTTGGTGTATCTTCCATTTCATCACTACAGTCAGAGAAATTACTGATCTAATGGAAGTGTATCTGTCCACAGGATCAAAAGTCTCTTCATAATCAATCCGTTCTTCCTGGGAGAAGCCACGAGCTACAAATCTTGCTTTGTATTTCTCTATGCTGCCGTCTATAGCATGCTTGATCTTGTAGATCCACTTGGAAGTCACTACAGACTTCCCTTCATGTCTTGGGACTACATCCCAAACATCATTCTTCATGATCGACTGGTATTCCTCGACCATGGCATCCTTCCATTCTTTCTTTTTTGCTGCTTCTTCATAACTGGAAGGTTCTTTGTTCATAATGTCACAAAGTAAGGCAACATAGCTAGTGTGAGATCTAGTTCTCTTCCTTGCTCTGTTTTCTTCTTCTAGAATGCCATACTTTTCTACATCTTGAATGAGCTCTCTAGCCCATGCAGGTTTCCTCTTGTGAGAGTTCTCCTCACGAGGTGGAACTACAAGTATTTTCAGATCTTCAACTTCACGATCTGCTTCTGGAATCGTTTCATTCATGGTGGTGTCTTGGAATCTGTTTTCCTTTGGTTCTTCATGATCTTCAACAGGTGTCTTCCTTGACTTGATGAAAGCTAAGTTTTCATCAAATGTTACATCCCTGCTAACATCAGTCTTCTTGAGCATTGGAAAGTATATTCTATAATCCTTCGAGCTTTCACTGTACCCTACAAAGATACCCTTCTTTCCTGTAGGATCTAGCTTTGTCCTCTTTTCCTCTGGAACATGTGTATATATTGGACAACCAAATATTCTGAGATGGCTGAATTCAGGTTTCTTACCATAGAAGAGCTCTTCTGGTGTCTTGTTGTCCAATATCTTGTGAGGTGTTTTGTTCTGCACATATACAGTTGTCCTAGCTGCTTTTGCCCAAAGATGCATAGGTAGATCCTGGTCATGCAGCATTGCTCATGCTGATTCCATGATAATTCTATTCTTACTTTCTGGAACTCCATTCTGTTATGGATTGTAGGGAGCAGTCAAATCCCTCTTAATTCCTGAAGCACTACATAACTTCTTGAAATCACCTGAGGTGAATTCTCCACCATTGTCGAATCTAAATGTCTTGATCTTCTTATCAGTTTGATTTTCCATCAACGCTTTGAATTCCTTTAACTTATCAAACACTTCATATTTGTTCTTTAAGAAGTAAACCCAAGTCTTCCTAGAGAAATCATCAATGAAAGAGACATAGTATGCATACCTACTTAGAGAACTGGATGACATCGGACCGCATACATCAGAGTGGATAATCTCCAATATTCCTTTTGCTTTTCTTTCACTGCTTGGAAATTCCTTCTTAATGTTCTTTCCTTTTGCACATCCTTTGCAAACACCCTCATGCTGTGTCTTGATTTCAGGAAGACCTTCTACAACTTTGCTTGCAATTGGTAGTGATCTATAGTGCACATGTGCAAGCCTTCTATGCCAAAGTTCACTTGGCTCCATGGATTCATGTACCATGGCATGTTCAGGTTGTCCCTTAATTTTGTACAATCTTCCCTCTTCCTCTCCAATCACTACTGCATCATCTATAGTTTTACCCTTTGGCAACATTAGAACTTGGCCATCTACAAATGCAACCCTCATACCTTTTGCATCCAATGCAGATATGGAGAGTAGGTTCTTCTTGATCCAGGGTACATATAGAACATCTTTCATCTTCAAAGACTTCCCAGAGTCTAGGTTGTAGGAGGCTTCACCACTTCCTTTGATAGGATATTGATAGTCATCCCCAAGTTTCACCTTATGGGGTGACTCATGTTCAGATAGATTTGCAAAAGATTCTTTAAACCTAGTCATGTGTTTGGAAGCCCCACTGTCAATAAGCCAATCATTACAACCATGCGAGATAGTACCTATGAGAGTAGAGATTAGAACATATTCATCTTCTCTTGATGAAGTATCACTCTCTTCCCTAGCCTTCGGCCCTTCTTCTTGGGAGGTTCATCATCCTCAGCAGCATGAGCATGAAACCTCTTCTTGTTGTACCTTTTCTTCTTGTTGAATTTGTTGTTGTTATCTTTCTTCTTCTTGGGACAATTTGAAGCAAAGTGTCCTACCTCATTGCAATCAAAACATCGAACATGAGATAGATCTTTATTCTTGTGATGAGAGTGATAATGATTCTTGTTATGAGATCTCTCCCTCTTAAACTTGCTTCCCTTGGTGTGTGTTGTGAGAGCTTGATCTTCATTCCCCATGTTTTCTTCTCGGGCCACAAGCCTTGCTTCTTCTTGTGAGAATTCCTCCCAAATTCTACTAAATGAGATCAACTTCTTCCTTGCACAGATTCCTTGGATGAAGGATTCCCATGACCTAGGTAGGCCATTCAAAGTGGTCATGAAAACTTCACCATTGTACACTACTTCATCCACAGCTTCAAGTAGTTCCTTAATCTGAGAGACCTTAGAGAAATAAGATTGAATGGTCTCTCCATTCTGAAGCTTTACCCCTTTCAATTGCTTTCGTAGATTCATCTTTTGATTTATGTTCTTTCCTTCAAACAACTTGGTCAAAGAGTCAAACATTGCCTTGGGTGTCTTTAGAGATGACACATGTGGAATGAGATGATCCTTGATAGAATCAGCAATGATCCTCTTTGCCTTAGCAAAGTTCTTCTTGTGAAGAACCTTAGCCTCTTCTTCCTCTGGGACAGGGACCTCTTCACTTATATAAGTGTCCAACTCATTTTCTTCTAGGATCAACCCAATCCTATACTTCCATGCTCGGAAGTTATCAGCCACTTCAAGCTTATACTCAAGCTTAGTGTGGTGATACATCTTAAAGAGTACTTCAAATGGAAATAGAAGAGACTTAGGTCTTACCACTTGATTTGCAGAAATTTGGATCTGGTGCTGGATTAGGGTTTGTCAAAGAAACCCTAAAAATTCAAAATGTGAATTTCAACTTTTTGAAAGGATAGAAAGATGCACCTTGATGAGCTGATCATCCTGGTATATTTAGAATTTGAGATCTGTAAAGTTTCACCTTTCAGAAATGCCTTTTAGTCTTCCTAGATTCACTAGGGAGGACCTTGAATTAGGGTTTGAGTTTCCTGAAGCTTCACCCAACCATAAATCTTGATCCAAAGCTCTAAACTTTGATTTTTCCAAGGAGCTTCCAGTTATGTCTTCAGATTTCAGAAATTCCTATTTTTGTGGAAACCCTAATTTTTAGGGCCAAACCTGAAAGTGCTCAGAATTGAATTCTGATTGGACAGAAAGATTCTCCTTGATGAGTAGAGTCAATCTACCTTGCTTCCTTTCCAAAATCTATGGAGAGAAACCCAATAAACAAGAAACCCTAGTTTCCGCCACTGCACAATGTCTTCTTCTTAGGGAAGCTCTAATCCCATGTTAATTTTTTAGCATTAATTCAATATACTCTAGGATCTTTACTGAGAGAATAACATGTACAACATATCAAGTATAACAATGCATATCAATCACACCCAGCAATCACATGAGACAATAGACACACCGAGTTTCACTAGGGAAAACCATAAAGGTGAAAAACCCCACAACTTCCTCAGAGATAGAAAGAGCATTGATACAACCAAAGTACAACCAAAGTACAAGAGATAGTCTTATCCTAGTAGTTGATCCTCCTCCTCACATGTGCGCCACTTTTCGAGTGATAGAAGAGTGAGTAAGTGAATGATCTAATAGAGATCTCCCGATCTCTATTTATATATGTGCTGTCCTACCCAATAAACTAGTGGGGCCGACTTATCTAACTTAGCCTAATAACCCATGGTTAACTTATTTAGGGCCGACCCCACACATGGTGGTCTAATAACCCATCGGCAAGTTACGACACTTGTGACACTTGTCAATACAAATGACAACACTTTTGTATAAAGGAATAATAACATCTCTATAGGAGTACAATACAAATAGATGAAATACATAGGTGAAATACATTCCAAAGTTACATATACATCAACAAGAGCCACACTAGACTACTTCCTACTAAACCACGAGATCATGGCAGATCCCAGACAATAACATCCACCCGATGTGCTCTTCCTGTCTGATACACTTCCAGCCCAATCAGCATCTGTGTAGCCATATAATATGAAATCATGATCTCCAAGATAATATAGACCAAATTCTATCGTACCCTTTAGGTACCTCATCACATGATTTGCAACTATTAAGTGAACATGTCTAGGTTCCACTAGATACTGACTCAAGGTGTTCACAACAAAACATATATATGGCCTAGTGTTCGTTAGATAAATCAATGACCCAATAATCTACCTGTATAGAGTTACATCCACTAAATCTGATGAGTCATCTGCTTATAGCTTCAAGTTGGAGTCCATGGGAGTGGCCATGGCTTTACAATCCAACATATCAAATCTTTTCAAGATTTCCACAACATACTTTCCTTGGTTGAGAAAGAATCCTTCTGATCCTTGCCATACTTCCAGTCCTAGGAATTAATGCATCAAACTGAGATCTTTCATCTCAAACTCTGTAGAGAGTTTCTTCTTGTATTCGACAATTTATTTCTCATTCCCAGTCAGAAATAGATCATCCACATACAATAACAGTATGACAGGTTCATCATCCATAACTTTGAGATAAAGGTTAGGATCAAATTTACTCTTGGTAAATCCCAATCTTGTCAAGAAACTGTCAATTCTTCCATACCAAGCTCTAGGAGCTTGCTTCAACCCATACAAAGCCTTCTTCAGTTTGCATATGTGGGTTCTTCTATCTTCGACCTCAAATCCTTGTGGTTTTTCTATGTACACTTCTTCCTCAATCACACCATTCAGGAAAGTTGTCTTTACATCTAGTTGATGTAATTTCCACTTCATCATGGATGCAAGTGCCATGATGGTTCTAATGAAAGTGTACCTTGCAATTGGTGCAAATGTCTCTTCATAGTCAATTCCCACTTTCTGAGAGAATCCTTTGGCTACAAACCTTGACTTATATTTTTCAATGCTACCATCCACAGCATGCTTTATTTTGAATATCCATTTGGAGGATACCACACTCTTGTCCTTTGGTTTGGGAACAATATCCCAAACATCATTCTTCATTATTGACTGATACTCCTCTGTCATTGCCTCTACCCACTCTTTCTTATGAACTGCCTCTTCATAACTAGTAGGTTCTTTATCTACAAGATCACATATCAAAGCCACATAGTTGGAGAATGGCTTTGGTTTCTTGCTCACTCTAGTAGAGCCTTCAGGAGCTCCATACTTTTCTGCTCCTAGTATAATATCTATAGCCCATGTTGGCTTTCTCTTTCTTGATATGTTTGTGATGGGGGATTATTGTGGTTCTAACATGTCATGGTCTTCAAGTGTCTCTTCTTCATGGGTTGGTGCAACTTTTGCAATTCTGGGAGGTGCATCCTCCTCATATACTTCTTCATACTGACACTTCCTAGATCTCTTGAGATTTGCTTCTTCATTAAATGTCACATCCCTACTAATTTCCATATGATGGAATCCTGGGATATATATCCTCAATTCTTTGGATGTTTCACAATACCCAACAAATATTCCCTTCTTTCCGGAAGGGTCCAACTTAGTTATCTTTTCTTTTGGTATGTGAATATATACAGGACACCCAAATATCTTGAAGTGGCTTACCTCAGGATTCTTCCCTGTGAACACTTCTTATGGAGTCTTGAATTTAAGGGCACTATGAGATAGTCTATTCTGCATATAGATTGATGTCTAGGCGGTTTCAGCCCATAGATACATAGGTAGGTCTTGATCATGTATTATTGTCTTCACTGCTTCCATAATGGTTCTATTCTTTCTTTCTACAACACCATTTTGTTTAGGATTGTAGGGAGTGGTTAGTTCTCTCTTGATTCTAGCTTCTTTACAAAAGACTTCAAAATCCTTTGAAGTATATTCTCCACCATTATCAATCCTAAGTGTCTTGATCTTCTTTTCTGAATGATTTTCTATCAATGCTTTGAATTCTTTGAACTTCCCAAAGACTTCATATTTTCCTTTTAGGAAGTATATCCAAGTCTTTCTGGAATAGTCATCAATAAATGTAAGGTAGTATTCATACCCACTCAAGGATGTGGAGGGCATTGGACAAAATACATCTGAATGGATCAATTCCAAAGTACTTTTAGTCTTTGTTTCACTCTTTGGAAATGGGTTCATGATATTCTTACCTTTTGCACATCCTTTGCAAGTGCCTTCATGTTCAATCTTTAAATCTGGCAATCATGTCACTACTTTGCTCACACAGGGTAGTGCTTTGTAGTTGATATGAGCAAGCCTTCTGTTCCATATCTCACTTGGACTAGTGGCTTCATGAACAAGGGAAGCTTCTGGATGACCTTTGAGTTTATATAGACCTCCTTCTTCTTCACCAATGATAATTTCATCCTTAATATATTTCCCTTTGGACCACATGAGTACTTGTCCATCTATGAATGCAACCCTATAACCTTTCTTATCTAATGCTGAGATAGAAAGTAAGTTCTTATTTAAACCTGGTACATATAAGACTTCCTTCATCTTCATGGGGGCTCTAAAATCAAGCTTGTAGCTTGCTTCACCAGTTCCCTTGAGTGGATATTGATAATCATCTCCTAAAAATACTTTCTCTGGGGGTGTCTTCTCTTCAAGTTTTGAGAGAGTTTTCTTTTGACCTATCATGTGCTTTGAAGCACCACTATCAATAAGCCATGTATCTTCTCTAGGTGTCACAGACCCAGAGAGTGCAGAGAATAGAACATACTCTTCTGCATCTTCTTATTCTATTCTAGCTCTTTTATTTTGAGGCCTTTCCTCCTCTTCTTCTTCTTCACTATCATCTTCTGCTAGATGTGCTTGATGTCTTTTATGATGAAAACTCTTCTTTTTCTTAGAGGGACACTCCCTAGCAATGTGTCCTATTTTGTGACAATTGTAACATTGGAATGAGGAGAAATATCTTCTTGAATTAGCTCCTCTTTTCTTTTGAAACCTTTGTGGAGGTTGAGACTCCTTGTGGTTTCCTTTCTTGATGTTGGGTTGGATTCTTCTTCTTTTGGTATGGGTGGATAATGCTTGATCATGTTCCTTGAGTAAGGCTTCTCTATTGGCTACCCTAGCTTCTTCTTGAATGCAATCCTCCCATACCACATCAAACTTCATACTTTCTTTTCTGGAACACATGGTTTGGATGAATGACTCCCAAGGTATAGTGAGACCATTCAGATCAGTCATGAATAGTTCATCTTCATCAAGGGTGTCTCCAATAGCATCTAGTTGTTCCTGAACTGGGAAATCCTTGAGAAATAATCTTGAATAGATTCTCCTTTATTCATCTTAGTGCTCTTCAATTGAGCTCTCAAGTTCATCTTCCTGTTGATGTTCTTTCCTTCATACATTTTGGAAAGTGCATCATACATTTCCTTTGGGGTCTTCTTGGATGCCACTTGGGGAATCAAGTGGTCTTTGATAGAATCAACAATGATTCTCTTTGCCCTAATCAAGTCCTTCCTATACTTCTCTTTGGCTTCATCTTCTTCAGGTTCTACAAACTTATCTTTGATATATTGGACAAGATCATTATCTTCAAGAATGAGACCAATCCTATATTTCCATGCTCGTAAATTATCTATACCCTCTAGCTTATCTTCAAGCTTAGTGCTTGGAGCCATCTTATCCAGGGGGCCATAGAAATTGAAGTTTCTCAAAAGATAGAATAACACTTACTAGGAGATGTGCTTGATTGGATTGAGATAAATGGTGAGCTCTGCTTCTGGAAACTTCAACTTTTCACCCTTCAAGTCTGATCAACAGCTTTCGGATCTGCAGCAAAATTTCTGGTTTTCTGGTTCACACCTTTTCTGGTTTTCTCATGCACAGGTGTGCATTTTTTCTGGTTTACTGTTTTTCTAGTTTTCTGGTCCAAAACCCAAACTAGGGTTTGACTTTACCGGAGTTCTACCCACTCAAAAAATTCAATATAGGGATCAAAAGTTTGATTTTGGGGAGGGCTATCTAGCCATGCAATCAGATTCCAAAAATTTCAACTTTTGCAGAAACCCTAATTTTCACTGGAGGAGGAGAGAGAGGAATTTTCACCTTGTGAACGATGTCCTATTCAACTCCTAACTGACTTTTCACCGTAACAGGGTCGACCTCTCCTAAGAGAGCCTAATAACCCCTAAAATACTAACTCAGGGCCGACCTCACATGGGAGATCTAATAACCCTAGTTACCACAGTCTCTCAGAGGAATAAACATCTCCGGATATACAATAGGGTCTCTACGGAGGAATGGAACATCTCCAGAATAATAAAGTATAAATATAATATTCTTAAAAGTTATAATATTTCAACATAGGCATCGATCCTACAAATGGTGTTGAAGGTGAAATATTGTTAAATTTTGAGCATTAATTCACAATACTCTAGGATCTTTACTGAGAGAATAACATGTATAGTATATCAATGCATATCAATCATAACAAGCATGTCAATCATCACAAGAATCAAAAGCATGAGAGACAAGAGACACAGAGTTTCCGTGGGGAAAACCCTAAGGTGAAAAACCCCACAACTTCCTCAAAGATAGAGAGAGAAATGGTTCAACCAAAGTACAACCAAAATACACTTGAGATAGTCTCCTAGTAGCAAATTATCCTCCTCCTCACTAGTGCGCCACTTTCTGAGTGAGAGAAGTGTGTCTTTCCGAATGATCCAAATAGAGATCTCCCAATCTCTATTTATACTTAACCTATTTTCCCAGTTACACTATGGGGCTGACTTGTCTATCTAGATACATCCACAATATAATATATATTTCAGGGCCGACCCCACACATGGTGGTCTAATAACCCATCGGCAAGTACACACACTTGTGACACTTGTCAATCCTCATGACGACACTTCCTTATAGAGGAATAACACATATCTAATAAGGGTACAATAAACATAGATGAAATACATAGATGAAATACATTCCGAAGTTACATATACATCAACACTCCCTCTTAACTAGGAAGGTATTTCTCAACACAGATCTGCTAGACAAGTCTTCTTCTCGGGATCATCGTCATCGATGCATCGTCATCGTCATCGTCACTGCTACTGCTATCTCAACCAATCTCTGACTCTACTCGTCATAGGAAGTTCTACAGAGCCAATCCTTTTTCATACTGGATGTAGGCCCACCACCTGCAGGTCTTCGTCATCATTGGCCATACTGTGGAATCCTCAGGACTTATTACATGCATCACAAAACCTCGAAAAAGAATCCCAAGCTGTTATGAGCACACGGCTCTACCTATAGGATCTCCCAGGGCCATATTATATGTGACCTCACCACAAAACCTCGCAAGAGCATCCCAGGCTGCTATGAGCACACAACTCTACCTATAGGATCTCCCAGGGACAGATTATATGTGATCACCACAAAACCTTACAAGAGCATCCCAGGATGTTACGAGCACATAGCTCTACCTATAGGATCTCCCAGGGACAGATTATATGTGGTCATGGCAAAACCTCGCAAGAGCATCCCAGGCTGTTATGAGCACACAGCTCTACTTATAGGATCTCCCAGGGACAAATTATATGCCATAGGACAAAACCTCGAAAGAGCATATGCCAGATATCCCAGGGCCAAATTATATGCCATAGGCAAAACCTCGAAAGACTATCTGCATATCTGCCAGGGCCAAATTATATGTCTTCTTGAGCAAAACCTCGAAAGAGCATTTGCCAAATATCCCAAGGATAAATTATATGCCATAGGAAAAACCTTGAAACACTATCTGCAAATCTCCCAGGGCCAAATTATATGCTCATCTGCACAACCTGATCCACGGCCATAAAGTATCAACCTGATACTCACCATACATCATCCTGATCATCATCACTGCAACATTCTGCTACATGTCATCTGGAGATACATCCTGAAGCTCGTCATCCACGATCATCCTGATCATACAATGCATCTACCTGATGCATACCAAGTATCTACCTGATACATATACAGATACATGGTCCAAGCATCCAACATGATGCATATACAAAATACACACAAATGATCCTACTGATCATATCCAGCATCCAACATGATGCGTACATACATATACATATAAATGATCCAATTGATCATATCCAACATCCAACATGATGCATACATACATATACATATAAATGATCCAACTGATCATATCCATCATCCAACATGATGCATACATACATATACATAGAAATGATCCAACTGATCATATCCAGCATAAACTAGAACGTCATCCTGATTCTCATCATCCAGCGCTTACATCCACAGCCATGTGAAGGATCCTCCTTCCAACATGCTTGGAATGGCTTCAGCAAATGTGTCCATCACTTCTTCTTTGAAGTGTCATCAATCCGAAGAATGCCAAGCCTCTCTCTAAAGTACTCGAACTTCACCCTGGTTAGTGGCTTCATCAGCACATCTGCAATCTGCTCGTCCGTCGCAACATACAAGAGCTTCACAGCTCCTCTCTCCACCATATCCCTGATATAGTGATATTTGATCTCTATGTGTTTCGACCTGTCATGAAACACTATGTTCTCAGACAGCTTCACACAACTCTGGTTATCACAGAAGATACCAGTAGCATCCAACGGGAGATCAAATAACACAGATAGTAGCTTCCGTAGCCATAATGCCTCACAACTAGTTGAACAGGCTGCAACATACTCTGCCTCAGCTGTACTCAGTGCTACGCAAAACTGCTTCCTGCTAAACCAAGAGATCACACCTGATCCCATACTGAAGCAGCACCCAGATGTGCTCTTCCTATCTGTAGCACTTCCAGCCCAATCTAAATCAACATAACCCTACAGGTTAAACTTTTGATTCACTTCATACTTGAGCCCATAATCCACTGTACCCTTCAGGTACCTCAGAACATGCTTTATAGCAACTAGGTGAACACTCCTCGGATCTATTAGGAATTGACTCAATGTGTTCATAGCAAAGAAAATATCTGGTCTCGTGTTCGTCAGGTACATCAAGGACCCAATCATCTGACGATACATAGAGACATCAACCGGCTCAGATGAAGCATCACATAGAAGCTTTAGATTCGATGCCATAGGTGTGGCCATGGCCTTGCAATCCATCATCCCGAATCTCTTCAGGATATCTACTGTGTACTTCCCTTGACCAAGGAAGATCCCACCTGCACTCTGCCACACCTCCATACCTAGGAAATAATGCATCATTCCCAAATCTTTCATATCGAACTTGGCAGCAAGCTTCCTCTTAGTATCTGCAATCAATCGGTCATCTCCTGTTACAAATAAGTCATCCACATACAGGAGTAGAATCACAGGATTCCCTTCCTCAACCTTGTAGTAAAGGTTGGAATCCGCTTTACTCTTGGTAAATCCCAAACTAGATAGGAAACTGTCCATCCTACCATACCAGGTTCTGGGAGGTTGTTTCAAGCCATACAAGGCTTTCTTCAATCTGCACACATATGACTCCCTATCAGGTATCTCAAAACCAAGTGGTTGCTCCACATATACTTCCACTTCAACTACACCATTCAAGAAAGCAGTCTTGACATCCATCTGGTGTATTTTCCATTTCATTGCTGTAGCCAGGGAAAGTACTATTTTAATGGAAGTATACTTGGCTACAGGTGCAAAATTTTCTTCATAATCTATTCCTTCTTTCTGAGAGAAGCCACGAGCTACGAATCTTGCTTTGTATTTTTCTACACTGCCATCTGTAGCATGCTTGATTTTGTAGATCCATTTGGAAGTCACAACAGACTTGTCTTTAGGTCTTGGGACAACATACCAAACATCATTCTTCATTAGTTATTGGTATTCCCCAACCATGGCATCCTTCCATTCTTTATTTTCCGCTGCTTCTTCATAACTGGAAGGCTCTTTGTTCATAATGTCACAGAGTAAAGCAACATAGATGGTATGTGATCTGGTTCTCTTCTTTGCTCTGTGTTCTTCTAATGCCAAATCTTTCTGCATCTTGAATGAGCTCTCTAGCCCATACAGTTTTCCTCTTGTGAGAGTTATCCTCACGGGGTGGATCTACAGGCTCTTGTGGATCTTCAAACTCACGAACAACTTCTGGAACTGCTTCAGTCATGGTAGTGTCTTGAAATCTAGTTTCCTTAGGTTCTTCATAAACTTCGAAAGGTGCCTTCCTTGATTTGATGAATGTTGAGTTTAGATCAAATGTTACATCCCTACTGACATCTATCTTTTTGAACTCTGGAAAGTATATTCTGTAAGCCTTCGAGCTTTCACTGTAACCCACAAAGGTACCCTTCTTTCCTGAAGGATCTAGTTTAGTCCTCTTTTCTTTTGGGACATGAGTGTATGCTGGACAACCAAATATTCTGAGATGGCTGACTTCAGGTTTCTTACTAGAAAAGACCTCTTCTAGTGTCTTGTTGTCCAATATCTTGTGGGGTGTTCTGTTCTGCACATATACAACTGTTCTAGCTGCTTCTGCCCATAGATGCATAGGTAGATCCTGGTCATGCAGCATTGACCTTGCTTCTTCCATGATAGTTTTGTTCTTCCTTTCTGCAACTCCATTCTGTTGAGGATTATAAGGAGCAGTCAACTCCCTCTTAATCCTTGAATCACTACAAAGCTTCTTGAAGTCACCTGAGGTGAATTCTCCACCATTGTCGGATCTGAATGTTTTGATCTTCTTGTCAGCTTGATTCTCCATCAAGGTTTTGAATTCCTTGAACTTATCAAACACCTCATCTTTGTTCTTCAAGAAGTATACCCAAGTCTTCCTAGAGAAGTCATCAATAAATGAGACATAGTAAACATACCCACTAAGAGAACTGGATGACATAGGACCACATACATCTGAGTGGAAGATTTCCAGGATATCATTTGCCTTGCTTTCATTGCTTGGGAAAGCCTTCTTAATGTTCTTACCTTTTGCACATCCTTTGCAAACACCTTCATGTTTGGTCTTGATTTTAGGAAGACCCTCTACAGCCTTGCTTGCAATTGGAAGTGCCCTATATTGCATATGAGCAAGTCTTCTATGCCAAATTTCACTTGGCTCCATGAATTCATGCACCATGGCATGTTCAGGTTGTCCCTTCAATTTATACAAACCTCCCTCTTGCTCTCCAATCACTACTGCATTCTCTATGGTCTTTCCCTTTGGCCACATTAGGACTTGGCCATCCACAAATGAAACCCTCATACCTTTTGCATCCAATGCAGAGATGGAGAGTAAGTTCTTCTTGAGTGCAGGTACATAAAGGACTTCTTTTATCTTCAAAGATTTTCCAGAATTTAGATTGTAGGAGGCTTCACCACTTCCTTTGATTGGGTATTGATAATCATCCCCAAGTTTCACCTTATGGGGTGATTCATGTTCAAATAGGTTCACAAAACATTCCTTAAACCCAGTCATTTGTTTGGAATCCCCACTGTCAATTAACCAATCATTACAACCATGGGAGATAGTACCTGTGAGAGAAGAGATCAGAACATACTCTTCTTCACTTAATGAGTCATCATTACTATCATCACTTTCTGCCCTAGCCTTCTTCTTGGGTGGTTCATCATCCTCGGCAGCATGAGCATGAAACCTTCTTTTGCTGCCCTTCTTCTTCTTGCTGGAGTTGTTGTTATTATCCCTTTTGTTCTTGGGACAATTTGAAGCAAAGTGACCCTTCTCATTGCATGTGAAGCATCTTAGATCCTTCTTATTCTTTTGATAGGATCTCTTGTAGCGAGAGTGCTACTTCTTGATCTTGCTTCTTTTGGTGTGAGCTGCAAGAGCTTGATCTTCACCTCCCATATTTTCCTCACGAGCTACAAGTCTAGCTTCTTCTTGAGAGCATTCTTCCTGCAATCTGTTGAAAGATACCAACTGCTTCCTTGCATAGATTCCTTGAATGAAGGAGTCTCATGACCTAGGTAGGACATTTAGAGTGGTCATGACAACTTCACCACTCTCCACCATTTCATCTACTGGTTCTTGTTGTTCCTTAATTTGGGAGACCCTAGAAAAATAAGATTGAATGGTTTCTCCATTCTAAAATTTTACTCCTTTCAATTGGTTCTGCAGGGTCATCTTCCGATTTATGTTCTTCCCTTCAAATAACTTGGTCAAAGAGTCAAACATCTCCTTGGGTGTCTTTAGAGAAGACACATGGGGTATGAGATGGTCCTTGATAGAATCAACAATGATTCTCTATTCCTTGACCAAGTTCTTCTTATGCAATACTTTAGCCTCTTCATCCTCTGGGATAGGGATGTCTTCTTTTAGATATGAGTCCAACACATTCTCTTCCAGGATTAACCCAATCCTATACTTCCAAGCTCTGAAGTTATCAGCCCCTTCAAGCTTATCCTCAAGCTTGGTGTGGTGAGACATCTTAAAGAGTACTTCAAATGGAAATAGAAAAGATTTAGGTCTTACCACTTGAAATGCTGAAAACTGGATCTGGTCTCGGATTAGGGTTTGTCGAAAAAAAACCCTAAAAATTCAAAATGTGAATTTCAACTTTCTGAAAGGATAGAAAGATGTGCCTTAATGAGCTGATCAGCCTGGTGCATTCAGAATTTGAGATCAACTAAGTTTTACCCTTTAGATTTTCCTTTTTTTGTCCTCCTGGGTTCACTAGGGAGAGCCCTGAATTAGGGTTTGAGTATCCTGGAGATCTACCCAGCCAAAAATCTCGATCCAAAGCTCTAAAATTCGATTTTTGCAAGGATCTTCCAGCTATGTCTTCAGATTCCAAAAATTCCTATTTTTGTGGAAACACTAATTTTTAGGGCCAAATCTGAAAATGCTCAGAATTGAATTTTGATTGGACAGATGGATTCACCTTCATGAGTAGAGTCAATCTACTATACTGCTTTTCCAAAATCTATGGAGAGAAACCCAATAAACAAGAAACTCAAGTTTTCGTCACTGCAAAATGTCTTCTTCTCAGGTTAGCTTTGATACCATGTTAAATTTTGAGCATTAATTCACAATACTCTAGGATCTTTACTGAGAGAATAACATGTACAGTATATCAATGCATATCAATCATAACAAGCATGTCAATCATCACAAGAATCAAAAGCATGAGAGACAAGAGACACAGAGTTTCCGTGGGGAAAACCCTAAGGTGAAAAACCCCATAACTTCCTCAAAGATAGAGAGAGAAATGGCTCAACCAAAGTACAACCAAAATACACTTGAGATAGTCTCCTAGTAGCAGATGATCCTCCTCCTCACTAGTGCGCCACTTTCTGAGTAAGAGAAGTGTGTCTTTCCGAATGATCCAAATAGAGATCTCCCGATCTCTATTTATACTTAACCTGTTTGCCCAGTTACACTATGGGGCCGACTTGTCTATCTAGATACATCCACAATATAATATATATTTTAGGGCCGAACCCACACATGGTGGTCTAATAACCCATCAACAAGTACACACACTTGCGACACTTGTCAATCCTCATGATGACACTTCCTTATAGAGGAATAACACATCTCTAATAAGGGTACAATAAATATATATGAAATACATAGATGAAATACATTCCGAAGTTACATATACATCAACAAATATTCCCTCCATGACAAGGGAATCCATGAGTGAAAGGAGTTGAACTAGTACGGTTAGCCTGGGAATATTGAAGAAACGGGGAGGATGTAACGATACCGTAGGTATCCCAGTGAAAGGGATTAGAAGTCGAATCAATATGAATACTTGATGACCCTAAATATCCTATGTTAAATTTTGGTGAAGTGATCAAAGCATAAGACATCTGCAACGAACTAGGTATCATAGTGTTTATATGAGGAGGAGAGAAACCTCCTGGAATAATAGAGGATGTGACAGTGTCTGTGACTTCTAATGCGTCCCCAATATTTTCCATAGTTAATCTAGACGCAAACCTATACACACTTAGCTCAGTTAAACCTAAATAGATGACTCTTACTAACATCGGATCGTCGGGTCCAATTAAAGGAGGGTTAAATGGTCTCGCAAAGTCTTCAGTTTGCAAGTCCTCGACCTCAATTGTTTGTGGGATTGGAGAAGTTTGAGTAATAAGTTGAGGTTCTCTAGGGGGTTTAGTTGTACTGGTTGGTTCAAAGGAACCACGTGAGTTTAATCTACGCCACTGCGGTTGTGGTGGAGGATCCACAATGAGTGGAGGAAGTTTTCACAACCTTCTTGACCCATGGGGAGGTTGGTCCTCCATAAATACAAGAAAAATTCTAAGTAAATCCTAGGGCCAGCTAGAACAATAGTAAACAATCGACACACAACTAAAAATTCCTATAGTGATCAAAACCAGGAAAGCATATAATATTCCAAAGGAGATTCTGGGATGATGAGGGCCCATAAAATACTATTAAAGTGATGAAGAATAGTTATCTAGGGTCCACAGTACAAACACGATGGGGTAGGCGTTGAAATCACCCAAACGTCTTCCTAAAGAGCTGCATAGGATTTCCTCCTAAATCTGTCCTAGGTGTAATGGAAATATCCTTCCACTACCACCTGTGTAGAGTCCTATAATTCTTGGATACTAAGGCTACCAATGCTATAGAGAGGGTCTGAGGGGACATTCGTAGGTCGAATCAACATGCATGTGCAGGGTAACTAAGTTTGAAATTCAAAAGCACGAAAATGTACTAGTGGAGCCCTGTACGCATAATGAATCTGGTAGATGCTCAATCAAATAGTGGAGGGGTATCTCCAACTAATCAATCTCACACGACCTCATGCTTAACTCCGGTGTGAGTGGAGCTTCCCGATTCACCTTCTACAGAGGTAGATTTACCTAATGATAGGCCACTACAATTTGAGTTTAACTGCTTTGGATAGTTTAATCAACCTAATCCAAAGCACTAACCTAAGCTAGTTGGTGTACGAGCCTAAAAACGAAAAGTTACTGCTAAATTTTAGATTTAAAGTTCTTTTTAGGGTTGTTGTTACTCAAAGGTAGTGTATGTGTGCGTAGAGTGGTTATGACTGAAAAGAAAAATGTGTAATAAAATGTGAAACTGCTTTTACTTATCTCTCTCTTTTCGCTTATATCTTTCTAAATCCAAAATGTTGATAATGTAAACCTAAGTAAAATTAATATTTTTTCTTTTCATTTTCAAAAATTAGTGCATGGAACTATTACTACTTTTGAAAAGAAACACATGCTCTTGCTAAGGGAAAAAATACTTCTTCCTTTTTTTTGCAATTTTCTTTTTAAACAAGAGAAGAAAAACTAAATATGAACAAGTAAAAACTCTCTAAAAATTTAAGTGTATACAATTTGTCCCTAAACCTATAAGAGACATAAAACTATCCTCAAAGAAATATGAAAATAACAAGCTTAAGTAGTTACCTCAATCAAGACAAAGAAGTAAATAGATTGGCATACAGACACTTCAAAACTAACCGACAAGAAGAAGAAAACAAGGACTATTTTTCAAGATATCAAACTGCTTTCAATTAGGTCAATGACCATAAGAGATCATTCAAAGCATCCACCAACCAAAACTTGAACTCGAAAGACCTAGGAACACCCTCAACAAGTAAGAGAAGACCAAAAAGATCTCAAGGAGGAGTAAGAATACTCAAACACATACTAACAACAGGATAGAATGATCCAATTAAAAGAAAAAACTTCATAAGAAATCAAAGCAAAGACCAAAATATTTCAACCCTAGCAGGAATACCAAATCTTACAGGGGTACCTCCAACTATAAGTACAACAAATTGCGGGTGACTCGCGAGTGCAACACAAGTATCTCGCAGGTATTAGGAAAACTAGTGACTGTATATACTTGCAGGTCATGGGTCTGCTTCAAAACAAATAAAATAAAAAGAAGAAAACATTTAAAAAGGATCAAGTATGATTATTAAACAAGGGTGTGTACCCTCTGCAAACCTTTCCATAGAACTCAATAGCTGACTTTGACTGAAGAAAAATCCTACACAAGGATTCTAAGGGAAACAGAACAAAATCCCCAATGAAGTCGCTAATTCTGTTGTTCGGTATTTTAACCCATGATTAGGAAATTTATAGAGATCACCAACATACTAATGAGAATTTATAGAACCAAAACAATAGGAAATAATAGAACAAGACCTCTATTTAATGAATAAGAACAAGGGTTACAAGTTAAGTGAAAGTACCTTGGATATAAGAAGTTCGATCCAATCTTGAAACTTTGAGTCTTCGATCCGCAATCCCCAATAAAGAATCCTGAAAAACAGGAGACACCTTCCTCAAAACATCTGACTACATAGACATAAATAATCCAATATGAAACTCATATATAAAGGAATTATGACAGATTCACTAGATTGAATTCATGAAATAGATAATATAGTTTATGGGAAAAGATGATCTCTTGTATCAATCATATAAATGACAATAAGCTATACCTGATTATACAACAAGCACTGTTGAAACCTGATCCTGGGATCTTGCTGCTATCCTTCTACAAATATTTCTCCAGCATTTCAATGCACAAAAGGATTTCCTCCATTTCTAAAGCCTTCCCTTTGTATTTATAACAAATTTTGAGAAGATAGGTTCGAGAGATAAGTGGTTAGGGAAGGTATGGTAGTTATAAGAACTACCATAACTATCTCTAATTCAATTTTTATTTTATTTTTTCATTATTTTAGAAGGTACTCGTGGGTATAAAACTTAAAAACTAGTGGGTGACCCACGAGTCTTATGCCAACAAGCAGCGGGTGCAACTTTTTCTGGAAACCCACAAGTGTCCAGTGGAGCACCAGCAAGTGACCCACGGGATGGAAATCGTAAGAGTCGCGGTTATGTCCTAAAAATATATCACAAGAATAAATAAATTGGAGAAAGTGTTCAATGATTAATGTCATGTGCATCTATAGCCAATAAGGATCTTCAACCCATACAGTCCTTTTGTGTGGCTGACATTGTGGTGCTTTCACGGATGGAGAAGTGCCAATTTGACTAATAATAGGAGATGATATGGTATACTCCTTGTCATGTATGAGTTACATTTTATCTATGGTTAACCTTTGACTGCAATTAGTTTATTTTGATGGATTGGGCATTGTCAAAAATCATCTACCTGATTCTCCTTGTTCTCCAACATATCACACAAATCAAATTCATGAGAGCAACTTATGCATTTCCTATTGAACTTAGAGGCATAGTAAATTGTAGAATATAAGTGGAATGAATTCATTATGTAGGTGTGCTGTGTAGTAATATTCCAACGTACTAGCTAATATGGACACAATATTCAAATGAAGAGTAAGTAAACTCTACCCATACTAGACAAAATAGAAGCACGCATGAAGCATATAGTTTTTCTATGGATAAATTTTCAAATGGGAGCAACTATAATACATTCTCTTTTCTACTTTCCATGTGATTCAACTGTAGGAATGCTTGCTCCTTACCTAAACTCGAAGGACCATTCAATTATGGAATTCTTTTTTGATAAGGTTGCAAATCCATTTACATTCATATTTCTAAGTTTAAACAAAGTTAAAACTCCATTGTGCAAACATTGTGGTATAATGGTCTATGTTTTTTTATCTTTTTTCCATGAAGTGTATGGAAAGGATATCTTGTGTTATATTTTTTAGGGATATTTACCCACCATCATATGGATAAGAATATAATACATATCAATATTGAATAGGATTATTTTGTCAATTTCACTAGTAATACAAATGATTTTTGAATAACATAATATGTTAATTGATTCCTCTGTCAATGACATATTTCATGAGAATCCATAAAGAAAAAAAATTTACTTTGTTGTTTGTAACTCACCCTGATCCATATTTTAGGTTAAATAAATGACTTGATTTATTGTAACAACTCCAAAAAAAGAACTAAAGTTTTGAAAATAAAAATAAAAAATTGGGATGCAAAACTTAAAAGTAAACTGTATCTTGAATGTCCTAATTACGCATGTTCAAGTATTTTGATGTCAACTGTCATACTTATGTTTCTTTCGATTGAGGGGTTCTTTGAGAAGAGATCTCGGGGCTTACTTAGCTTGCAAAGCTAATGTTGCACTTGATACTTTGAAACAGATCCGTCGACGGAGTAAGGGCTTTCGTCATTTATGGTATGATTTCTTATCGATCTTCAGTTTAGTTACTCAGGCTTAGAAGATGCTGTGATTGTCAAGTCTCCGTCTAGGTATCCTAAAAGGTACTAACCCTGTTTGAATTATAAAGGTTCTTAGAGACATATTAAGTGCCCTTGAAACATGAATCTGATACTACGTGCATGATGAAAATATCACAAAGGTCAATAGACTTATTATTCTTTTTATGAGTTCACTATCCTAGAATTTGAATGTCATGGGAAAAAATATTAATAGCATTGTAATATAAACCTATCCTATGGTCCACACACTAAAACACTCAAAGGTTTTGGAACAGGGTAAGGTACTATGCTAATTCCACAAGTCGAGCCCTAACTGGGGTTTGGGAAACCAAGAATGTTTACGATGGGGAAATGATGGGCAAAGTCTTTTCAGTTCATCACATAGGTCTTGGCATTTATGATGACTGGAGAATTGAATGTGGTGATCTTGATATGGATTCAAATTGGTTGTGTGTGTGTGTAGAATATCAAGGTCTAAACTGCAATTGTCTGGACTGTCTGAATCACATTAATTTTCTCAGCCACATGGCTCCTTCGAACCCTAACTCTCTTATCGATGTGTTTCTCGTCATTTTTTATGTTTGGAAAGTTGGGGTCTATCTCCTCCGGCTCTCTAGTTCTCAGTGGACTCGGCCCTTGGCCTCAGCTTCATCCTTTAGTCTTGGCCTCAGAAAGTTTGTGAAAGCTTTGGAAAACTCCTGCCAGGTATTGTATTCGTAATTTATCAACATTTCAGGTTTTTTAAGTTGACTTTTTGCATGCAACCAAAATAGATATTGACCGGTTCTTGGTTTTCTTGTGGCAGCAAGATCCAGGTATCAAGGAGGAGAGGTTTATTTGAAAAGAAGAAGGGAACTCGACCCTGGTAAGCCCCCAGTCCACCATGGGAGATATCGGTGTTTGCAACCCACGGTAACATGGTTTTTAACGGTGATAGTCCTTACTTTGACCGTTTTGGGGTGAGATAGATGTATAGACCTGTCACATCCTTTGGTAGTTATGCTGGAGTTCACGTCTTTGTAAAATTTTTAACATGCATTTTGGTTGGGGTTGTTCAAACGAACTCGGTTAATTATTGAAGTTTTAAGAGGGCTTAGTCTCAGTCCTTTAAAAAAATAGTTTTGTTGTGAAAACACTTGTCCCATTCTTGGAATGCTCCTTGGATTGTTTATGATGGACTTTTAAATGCCATGTTTCGATGGTTGGTTAATTTTGTTGATGGTCCCCTCGTCCTGTTTGGGAAATGAAAATGGGAAATTCCAAGAACTTACAGTGTTTTGCTTGTTGATTTAACTGTGTAATTTTGGCCATGGAAGAGTTTTGATTGCTTGGCTTTCGTGCATGGTAATTGAATGCTCTAGTTTCCTGTACGATGATAAACTGTATAATATGGACTGTGTTAAAAACATTTATATGGATGAAAATGTAGTTGCTTAGTGTTGTCGTAAGATTTGGTAGTGAAGGCTTAAGAAGTTAGATCTTCTGATTTCGTATGGTTATGCTCTTTAGTAGAGAAATCGTCATTTGGATGTAGCTTGTTTGATGTGAACCTGTGGGGACTCGATCCCGAGCCTGAGATGGATAGAATTAATCTAAATTGATAGAAGCTAGGTTATTTCGATGTATAGCTATCCTGGTTTGAAACTCCTTTTATAAAAACTATGATTGTAAACTTGTTTATGGGGAAAGGTTGTTCGACAGTCCTACGTTCCAGCTTAGGTTGTAATACTTTTGATTTCTAGGGTCTAAAGCAATCTGCCATGCTCTTGTTTCTCTATTTGGATGTAAGGGTATCCACCTATACAAGGACGTTAAGACACTTAAACGTTGAACTACTGATTGCAATAGTGTGTATGCTTACCTGTCGTGAGTTGTATGTGATAGCTCTGCTTGTTTATTGTTATCTGAAATATACTTGTTCTTTTTAAAAGAATTTGGTTGTGTTTAAAACATCCTTATTTTGGAAATACCAAAAAAAAGATTTGTTTGTCCTTTAAAGGTTAAGAATGCAAGAAAAGATGACCTGCCGTAGAACACAGAAAGGTTCTTTGAATGGCTAACATAGGGGTTAGGGAAATGGAAAACTGAAATATTACTGGTTTTTAAATCCTGAACTGTATATTTCATTTCATCGATATTATAAAAATTTCAAGTGATCAACTGAAAATAATGTTTGACATAAATTCTGAAAATGAAATAATACCAATGTTTATCTGTGCATCTGTAATTTATTACATCTATTCTTAAATTCTTCCCTGTACTAGAATACACCACCTTCAGGTGGAAGGAAAAATACAGAGGTAATTATTTTCATTTTTAACCAGTCAATCCTAATTCAAATATCAGTTTAATTATAAACCATTTCATAAAAAATAATAACAAGTAGAGTATGAAATAGAAGAAACCTGAAAAACAAAGCTGGGAAAACATCCACATGCGATCGTTCCTCATAACCTAATTCTTCAAGCACTTAGCGGAATGCTTGTGACCCCCGAGCCCATTTACTGAACCACCAGGATGAAGACACCGAATAGGAGTAGGAGACCTTCCTTTGCAAATACTCAACAGTCCTTCAGACCTTCCATCCTTCCTTACTTTGCACTCAACTGATGGACATAATCACTCTGGGAATCATTAGTTAGCTACCCCTGATCGAATTTCCTTGTGTTCTCAAAACTATCATAGTTTTTTTCCCCAGCCAGCCCCAAGGGAAGGGAAAAAAATAAAATTGATAAGCCTCTTGCTCAATTCGATGGCTTCATAGCTTGCCTATGTCTTTGGTTAGTTATATCATTTATTGAGCCACTTTCTCAACTCCTCCACCCTTGGAGAGTCATGACCATAAATATAGGTTAGTTGCCTCCAACAACAACTAGTAAGTGATTCCAGATGCTGCCACCTGTATCCTAAGCAATTTCATTCTTCCTAGTGGGTCAGCGAACACTCTTCAACAATCCCCTATCAATGAGTGTCTCCACTTTTAAATTTATTAAAAATAAAAATAGTTAATTAGAGTCACCCTTGACCACCTTGGTCATAAAAAATTTATAACAAAATTAGATCAATGTTTTTCAGTTCGAGTGTTGTTACAAACACCCCCTCTTAAGCTCAACATCATCCTCGATGTTGCTTAATGTAATGTCCCCAGTTTGGCCCCATGGCATTAACATTATAAATGATGTAATCTTGTTATGAAATCATGGTGAGGAGCTCAAGGCCAAGGCACCGCCATCGATTTCGTGATGCATATGGTTTGCGTGCTAGCAATGCACAGTGGAAATTCAAATATCATGTAATATGCATTTTAATAAAAATACCCACAACTAGCTATGCAATGCAACAAAGAGATGGGGGCATGATTTCACAAGGAATTGGGGGGGAAAAACATTCAAACCCTTGAGCCACTAGAGTCAAGCCAAGTGTCAATGAGAGAACCCATCAAACCCTCAACTACCCATGTTGACTTTTGTACCCAACCATTGATTTCTACCAAGAGTGGGTTGAGGGAGTTAATGCCTTGGGAATGGAGAGGTATGGCTTTCCAAATTCGGGTATGGGCAAGCCACCCTTCATGGAAAAACGTTTTTTGTCTCCTTGGGAAAGAAAGAGGCAATAATTTCTTCCCCAAGCCATTAGGCATCCATCATTCTTTCTCCCTCACGAGTTTAGAACCACTTGGGCATTTTCCAGGCAGGTCTACTGCGTTTTTCCTCATTCTCCCTGCAGAGAAGGGTGTTTTCGTGTTGTATACCAGTGGGGGAAGGAGGGAAATCGAATGGGGGGTTTCAATAAAGGCCGTTTTGGGCTGTTGAAGGATGAGATATTGGGGAAGAAATCGTTTTCCTCCCTGTGGTTGTTTGCCCCATCCTATAATCCATTTTTGGTTGGGAACGTTTTTGGGAAAACCCATGGCCATCTCATTTGTAAATCCTACTATTTATCCCTGCCCCTGTTTATGCATGCTGTGTGAGAGAAGAGTATGATGGGTATGGGTGATGGGTAATCCCTTGTTCTGGCTTGAGCTTGGGAATAAGCATCCATTGTGCAAGTGTAGCCTGATAAACCCAGTTAGACTGGCTTGGCTAAAATAAAATGGTTAATAGACTGTGTGTGAGCGTGAATATCCCCTTTGTCCTTGTGAGAATCATGCCCAGCTCGGGGGTGGCCTTCGGACAGACTCAGTATAAGCTGTCGAAGAGCCTATGGTTGGGTGGAACGTTGCAGCGACATAGCTAGTTGCTCAGGACAATTGAAATGAAGATAAGTGTTTCTGTCTATGTATTTACTTCTGAAATGTTTTATTAATGACTGAAATTGATATGTTGAATGCATATGAAGAGTGTGTGGATGTTGTTTCCGCTGTGCATATTTGTTTGATTTACATCTGGACACTTTGTTTTTAACGGTATGCCTCCGAATGAATGGGCTGAGCTTTATGAAAAGCCCCATAGATTGGTAGCATGTTCCCTGCCTTGCATTGGTTCCCAGGGTGGGTACATTACACTTAAGGGTCTTCTGAGTCTTCCTGGAACAGAATTGGGTATGCTGCTCGCATATGACTCCAATTCCCAGGTTGCTTCCTCTGGACTAAGGTGCTTCCATTGCACCTTTACCTATCCAATGGTGCAATTCCGAAGTGAAATTTCCCTCTTTCCAAGGATACAGTCCAATTCCACCATAAAATCTCCTTCGGGTTCCACCTATATGTCATTTCAGTTAATCACATGAGTAGAATAATGTATATATCTTTTTAAAATGTAAATATGAAATACATTATGCACTTGAAGGTTAGGTGGTAGGGCTAGCTAATATGCCACTGGTTCGACCCTTGATAATATTTCGAATAGTCCATAGTACCTGGGTTCCAACTTGGCACAACTCCCCAGTTTCAAGGAACTTTTCCGGGGCTTTACCTTTATAAACACATGTTCACTAACCTGGAACTCCTGTTGAGCCCTCTTACGATCTGCATGGCTTTTCTTCCTGTCTTGCGCAATTTTTAAATTGCTCTGCACCTGTTTCACTATTAGTTCCATCTCTTTTATCAATTTTGGTCCTAATAACAGTCTATCAACTGGGTTGCTTTACGAAACGGGAGTATTACATTTATGACCATACATGATTTCAAAAGGGCTCATTTTGGTTGAGGTTTGATAGTGATTATTATAAGCAAATTCAACAAGATGTAAGTATTCTTCCCACTTCTTGGGTTGATCGCTAACATACATTCTGAGCATAGCTTTTAATACGTGGTTCACTCTTTCGGTCTTCCCATCTATTTGTGGATGATAGGTTATGTTGAAATTGAGTTTAGTATCCAAACTCTTAAATTAAGATTTCCAAAAATTACCAGTAAACTTGGAGTCACAGTCAGAAATTATTACTTTGGGTATCCTGTGCAATCTAAAAATTTATTTCATGAAAATATTAGCAATATTTGCAGCTTTATGAGTAGTCTTAACTGGTATAAAATGAGTTTCTTTTGTAAGCTTTTCTACTACCACCATTATCGAGTCATTTTGCTTCTGATTCTTTGGTAACCCTGTTATAAAATCAATGCTAATCACCTCCCATTTCCAATCTGGGATTGGTAATGGCTGCAATAAACCAGTTGGGTGCTGATGTATAGCTTTAACTTGCTGGCACTTAATACATCTAGCTATAAAGTCTGCAACTTCATTTTTCATATTCGGCCAGAAATATTCTTTTCGCAACATTGTGATGGTATTTTGATAACCGGGGTGTCCAAAATATGGACTGTTCTGTAGTTCATTTAAGATCAATAGTTTTAGTGCTGATACATTTAGCACATATAATCTGTCCTTGTATAAAATTAAGCCATTTTCCTTTAAACTGTAATCTGAAATTATACTTGCAGATTCATTTTCTGAAATTTTCTCATATAACTTTTGATAATTTTTATCCAATTTAATTCCTTCTTGAAATTAATTCTCCAAATCTGTTTCGTAAGTTGTTACTAGTGCTACATAATTTAATTTAGCAATTCTTCTTAGTGCATCTGCAACTTTGTTTTCTTTACCCTTTATATGTTGGATCTCAAAATTGTATTTGCTAAGGAAAGCTAACCATCTAGCTTGCCTAGTGTTCATATTTTGTTGATCTAGCAGATATTTTAAGCCCTGATTATCTGTCATTAAGGTAAACTTTCTACCAATCAGATGATGGCGCCACACTTTTAGAGCATGTATTACGACTGCCAGCTCTAAATCATAGGTAGCATAGTTTTGTTCATGAATTTTCAGTTTTCTTGACTCATTAGCTATTGCGTGTCCTGCTTGAGTTAATACCCTGCCGAGACCCTTGTTACATGCACCGGTGCATAAAACAAAGTCCTTGTTAGGGTCTGCGATTTTTAAGATTGGTGCAGTTGATAATAATTCTTTTAACTTTTTAAAACTTTCCTCACACTTATGATCCCACACAAACTTCTTCCCTTTTCATTGTAATGAGGTGATGGGATGTGCAATCCTTGAAAATCCTTCAATGAACTTCTAGTAGTAACCGGTAATCCCCATGAATGACCTCACACCGGTTACATCCTTCAGGACAGGCCACTCATTAGTTGCTTTTATTTTGTCTAGGTCAACCGCTATCCCATCCTTGGAAATCACGTGACCTAGGTATTGTATTTTATCCTTATAGAAGTCACATTTACTGAATTTAGCATAAATTTGGTGCTCTCTTAGGCCTTGTAAGATTATCCTTAAGTGTTCATCATGTTCTTCCCTGGTCTTGGAGTAGACTAAAATTTCGTCAATGAACACAATTACAAATTTGTCTAAATATTTATGCAACACATTCTTCATTAAACACATAAAGACTGTCGGACCATTTGTTGTCCCAAAGGGCATAACCACAAATTCATAATGCCCATAACAGGTTTTGAATGTAGTTTAAAAGATGTATTCTTCTTTAATTCTGACTTGATGATATCCTGATCTCAAGTCGATCTTTGAAAATATCGATGCCCCATGTACTTGATCAAACAGGTCTTCAATGTGGGGTAACGGATATCGATTTTTAATTGTCATCTTATTTAACTGATGGTAGTCAATGCATAAATGCAACGTACCATCTTTATTTTTAACAAAGATTACATGTGCTCCCCAAGGAGACACACTGGGTCTGATATAATTTTTATCAATTAATTCTTTTAATTGTGACTAAAGTTTATTAAGATCCAGGATATGCATCCTGTAGGGAACCTTGGAGTTAGGCACTGCACTAGGCACTAATTCGATAGTGAAGTCCAGGTCTCTTTTCGGAGGTAATCCTTGTTGATGTATTTGTAGCTTCAGAAGATATTCTTCTATGTATTACACTTGTACCTTATTATATTCATGATGGAGATGTTTTATTCCTCTAGCCATAAGTGTCGTCATTTGTATTTGTAAGTGTCGCAAGTGTTGCAAGTGTTGCAACTTATACTTGATGGGTTATTATACCACCAGTGTGGGGTCGGCCCTAGTTGAGTTAAGTGGTTGGGTTATTAGACTTCACTAGGAGGTCGGCCCAGTTAAGTTATTGGCAGGACAGGTCAGTGTATAAATAGAGAGGTTGTGTCTCTCATTTGATTCATTCACTCACTTCTCAAGCTCTCATAGCTAAGAGAGAAAGTGTCACACAAGTGGAGGAGGAGGAGTATCTGTTAGAGCCATCTCTTTGGGTTTGATCATTGTGATCTTTGTTTGTGGCTTATCTTATCTCTGAGGAATTGCAGGGTTTTTCACCTTCTTGGTTTTCCCTGAGGAAACTCTGTGTCTCTTATGTGCTTGCTATTGTGTCTATGATTGATATGTTGTAGATATGTTGTACATGTTATTCTCTTAGTGATCCTGAATGATAATGGAATGAAATTATCGAAAAATTAACATGGTATCAAAGCTTACCTAAGAAGAAGGCACTATGCACCTACGAAAGCTAGGGCTTCTTAATATTCAGGTTTCTCTCCATAGAGCATCAAAGGAAGGAGGCTAGATTGACTCTCCTAGCAAGGGCGCATCTTTCTGTCGAGACATAATTCAATTCTGAGCATTTTCAGTTTTGATCTAATCTCCGCTGCGGGAAAATAGGGTTTTAGAGAAAGTTGGATTTTTGAAATATGAAACCACGGCTGGAAGCTACTATGAAAAACTGAAGTTTAGAGCTTTGTATATAACTTTTTGGTTGGGTGAAGCACCGGGAAAATCAGACCCTAGTTCAGGGTCCTCTCTAGTGAATCCGGAAGTTTCAAAGGCAAATTTGAGGGGTCAAATTTTGCGATTTTCAAATTTGGAGTATACCAGCTTGACCAGCTCAGCAAGGCGCATCTTTCTATTTTTTCATAAGTTTGAAATTCACATTTTGAATTTTTAGGGTTTCTCTGACAAACCCTAATCCAGCTCCAGATCCAGTTTCAACAAATCAAGTGGTAAGACCTAATAAATTTTCTATTTCCATTTGAAGTACTCTTTAAGATGTCTCACCACACCAAAATTGAGGATAAGCTTGAAGGACTTGATAACTTTTAAGCCTGGAAGTATATGATTGGGTTAATCCTAGATGAAAATGAGTTGGACAACTACATAAAGGAAGAGGTTCCAGTTCCAGAGGGAGATGAGGCTAATACCCTACACAAGAATAACCTGGTCAAGGCTAAGAGAATCATTGTTGATTCTATAAAGGACCATCTCATACCCCATGTGTCTTCCCTAAAGACACCTAAGGAGACGTTTGAATCCTTGACCAAGTTGTTTGAAGGAAAGAACATAAATCGGAAGATTACTCTGCAGAATCAATTAAAAGGAGTAAAGTTCCAAATTGGAGAGACCATCCAATCCTACTTTACCAAGGTCTCTCACATCAAAGAACAACTTGAAGCAGTGGATAAAGTAGTGGAGAATGGAGAAATAGTCATGACCACTTTGAATGGCCTACCTAGGTCATGGGACTCCTTCATCCAAGGTATTTGTGCAAGAGAGAAGTTGATCTCCTTCAGTAGACTATGGGAGGAATGTTCTCAAGAAGAAGCTAGGCTTGTAGCCCAAGAAGAAAAGATGGGAAGTGAAGATCAAGCTCTCACAGCTCACACCAAAAGAAGCAATCCCAAGAGGGAGCCATCTCATCACAAGAAATCTTTTCACAAACATTAAAGAGATAAGAAAGATCTAAGATGATTCACATGTAATGAGAAGGGACACTTTGTTGCATATTTTCCTAAGAACAAAAATGGATACAACAACAACAACACCAATAAGAAGAAGAACAACAAGAAGAGGTATCATGCTCATGCTGCTGAGGATGATGAACCTCCCAAGAAGAAAAACAAGGTAGAAAGTGAAGACTGTTCAAGTGAGGAAGAATATGTGTTGATCTATGCTCTCACAGGTACTATCTCACATGAATGTAATGATTGGCTTATTGATAGTGGGGCTTCCAAACACATGACGAGATTTAGAGAACCCTTTGTAGATCTATCTGAACATGAGGCACCCCACAAGGTGAAACTTGGTGATGATTATCAATATCCTATAAAAGGAAGTGGTAAATCCTCTTACAAGCTAGACTTTGGGAAGTCTTTAAAGATGCAAGATGTCCTATATGTACCTGGACTCAAGAAGAATCTTCTCTCCATATCATCTTTGGATGCAAAAGGGATGAGAGTGCATTTGTGGATGGCCAAGTACTTATGTGGCCTAAAGGTAAGACAATAGATGATGCAGTAGTGATTGGATAGCAAGAGGGAGGATTGTACAAATTGAAGGGACAACCTGAACATGCCATGTTGCATGAATCTATGGATCCAAGTGAACTTTGGCATAGAAGGCTTGCTCATGTGCACTATAGGGCACTACCAATTGCAAGCAAAGTTGTAGAAGGTCTTCCTGAAATCCATTCAAAGCATGAAGGTGTTTGCAAATGATGTACAAAAGGAAAGAACACTAAGAAGGCATTTCCAAGCAGTGAAAGCAAACCAAAAGGAATCTTGGATATTATCCACTCTGATGTATGTGGTCCAATGTCATCCAGTTCCTTGAGTGGGTATGTATACTATATCTCCTTCATTGATAATTTCTCTAGGAAGACCTGGGTTTATTTCTTGTAGAAAAAAGATGAAGTGTTTGATAAATTCAAGGACTTCAAAGCCTTGATAGATAATCAAACTGATAAGAAGATCAAAATATTTAGATCTAACAATGGCGAAGAATTCACCTCAGGTGACTTCAAGAAAATATGCAGTGATTCATGAATTAAGATGGAGTTGACTACTCCTTACAATCCACAACAAAATGGACTTGTAGAAAGGAAGAATATAACTACCATGGAAGCATCACGGGCAATGCTTCATGACCAGGATCTTCCTATGCACCTTTGGGAAGAAGCAGCAAGGAGAGCTGTATATGTGCAGAATAGAACACTTCAAAAGATACTTGATAATAAAACACCAAAAGAATTTTTCTCTAGTAAGAGACCAGAAGTTATCCATCTCATAATATTTGGTTGTCCGGTATTCACACATGTTCCAAAAGAAAAGAGGACAAAGTTATATCCTTCAAGAAAGAAGGGTATATTTGTGGGGTACAATGAAAGCTCAAAGGCATACAGAATCTACTTTCCAGGGTTCAAGAAGATTGACATCAATAGGGATGTGAGTTTTGATGAAAACTCAGCTTACATCAAATAAAGAAAGACACCCGTTGAAGACTATGAAGAACCAAGGATACCCAAAACACAAGCCATCACCATGAATGAAGCAATACTAGAAGTGGATCATGAAATAGAAGATCCACAAGAACCTGTAGATCCACCCCATGAGAACAACTGTCACAAGAGGAAATGTGCATGGGCTAGGGAGCTCATCCAAGATGCTGGAAGGTATGGTATTCTAGAGGAGGAACACAGAGAAAGTAAAAGGACAAGATCTCAGACCAGCTATGTTGCCTTACTCCGTGACATTATGAACAAAGAACCTTCCAGCTATGAAGAAGCAGCGGAAAAGAAAGAATGGAAGGATGCAATGGTCGAGGAATACCAGTCGATCATGAAGAATGATGTTTGGGATGTGGTCCCAAGACCAAAAGGGAAGTTTGTTGTGACTTCCAAGTGGATCTATAAGATCAAGCATGCTGCAGATGCTAGCATAGAGAAATACAAGGCAAGGTTTGTAGCTCATGGCTTCTCTTAGAAAGAGGGAATAGATTATGAAGAGACTTTTGCTCATGTAGCCAGATACACTTCCATCAGAACTGTACTTACTCTGGATGCAGTGATGAAATGAAAGATACACCAGATGGATGTCAAGACAACTTTCTTGAATGGTGTAGTCTAAGAGGAAGTGTATGTGGAGAAGCCACTTGGTTTTGAAACACATGACAGGGAGTCATATGTGTGCAGGTTGAAGAAATCCTTGTATGGCTTGAAGCAAGCTCCTAGGACTTGGTATGGTAGGATAGACAACTTTCTATCCAGTTTGGTATTTAGCAAGAGTAAGGTAGATTCCAACCTTTACTACAAGGTTGAGGAAGGAAATACAGTGATACTACTATTATATGTGGATGACATGTTTGTTACAGGTGAGGATGGGTTGATTGGTCAAGGGAAGTATGCAGTAGAGATCCTGAAGCGGTTTAGGATGATGGACTGCAAGGCCATGGCCACACCTATGGCATTGAACTTGAAGCTTCTGTGTGATGCTTCATCTGAGCCAGTTGATGTCATGGTGTATCGTCAGATGATTGGGTCCTTGACGCACCTAATGAACACGAGTCCAGATATTTTCTTTGCAGTGAACACATTGAGCCAGTTCCTGATGGATCCCAGAAGTGTTCACCTAGTTGTTGTAAAGCATATTCTGAGGTACTTGAAGGGTACAATTGATTATGGGCTCAAGTATGATGCGAATCAAAAGTTTAACCTGGAGGGTCATGTTGATTCAGATTGGGCAGGCAGTGATGCAAATAGGAAGATCACTTCGGAGTGTTGCTTCAGTATGGGATCAGGTGTGATCTCTTGGTTTAGCAGGAAGCAGTCTTGTTTAGCACTGAGTACATCCAAATCAGATTATGTTGCAGCTTATTTGGCTAGTTGTGAGGCAGTATGGCTTAGGAAGCTACTGTTTGATTTATTTGATCTCCCGTTGGATGCTACCTGTATCTATTGTGACAACCAGAGTTGTGTGAAGTTGTCAGAGAACCCGATGTTCCATGACAGGTTGAAGCATATCGAGATCAAGTATCACTATATCATGGATATGGTGCAGAGAGAAGCAGTAAAGCACCTGTATGTTGCGACAGATGAGCAGGTTGCAGATATGTTGACGAAACCACTAGCTAGAGTGAAGTTTGAGTACTTCAGGGAGAGGCTTGGTGTTCTTCAGATTGAAGATACTTTGAGGAAGAAGTGATGGGACACATTTGCAGGAGCCATTCCAAGCATGGTGATAGGAGGATCCTCCTCATGGATATGGATGTAAGCGCTATGTGATGAGCATCAGGATGATGCTCCAGTTACTGCTATGATGATTATTAGGATGATCATATGTGATGAGTATTAGGACAATACTCTAGATTATATGCATCTGGATGATGTTGTGACATGATCAGGTGGATCATGCGATGATGATAAGCATTAGGATGATGCTGTGACATGATCAGGTGGATCATGAGATGATGATATGCATCAGGATCATGCTGTGACGATGATCAGGATGATCATGCGATGATGATGTACATCAGGATGATGTGTTGTATGATGATGATCAGTATGATCATGAGCATTAGAATGATGCTGTGTGCAAGGATTATCAGGTTGATCTTGAGTATCAGGATGGTACTCTGTGGCCGTGGAAAGGTTGTGCATGGGTAGCATGTAATACATCCTGGAGATCCGGACAGGTTGTGCTAGTCACGTAAAAGGCCTTGGATTCTCTTTAGATACCTTGCTGGGCAAGACACTCTTTTATGTTTTTTCTAGACCACATGTAATACATCCTGGAGATTCGGACAGGTTGTGCTAGTCACGTAAAAGGCCTCGGATTCTCTTTAGAGATCTTGCTGGGAAAGACACTCTTTTAAGGTTTTGTGGGGACCACATGTAATATGTCCTGGAGATCCGGATAGGTTTTGCTAGGCACATAAATTCCTCAGATGCTCTTTAGAGATCTTGCTAGGCAAGACACTCTTTTAAGGTTTTGTGGTGGGGGTCACATGTAATACGTCCTAGAGATCCGGACAGGTTTTTCTAGTCAGGTAAAAGGCCTTGGATTCGCTTCAGAGATCTTGCTAGGCAAGACACTCTTTTAAGGTTTTGTGACAATCACATGTAAAAGATCCCGGGATATCCGATAGGTTGAGCTGTGTGCTCATAAAATGCATGGGATGCTCTTTCGAGGTTTTCTTGATGCATGTAATTATTCCTGGGATCCAAAGGATGGCCAGCTCGCAAAGATGATGAAGACCTATAGGAGGCTAGGCCTACAACTAGCGTGAAAAAGGGATGGCTCTGTAGAACTTCCTATGACAAGAAGAATTCAGAGATAGCCCAGTGATCGAGATGTCGAGTACAACAGCTGTGATGATGATGATTCTCTGTGATCTAGTGGCAATGATCTAGCTCCATAATTGAAGACTTGTGGCGTTATGTATTGATGACATGTGTCGAAAGAATACCTTCCTAGTTAAGAGGGAGTGTTGATGTATTTGTAACTTCAGAAGATATTCTTCTATGTATTACACTTGTACCTTATTATATTCATAATGGAGATGTTTTATTCCTCCATTCATAAGTGTCGTCATTTGTATTTGTAAGTGTCACAAGTGTCGCAAGTGTTGCAAGTGTCGCAACTTATACTTGATGGGTTATTAGACCACTAGTGTGGGTTCGACCCTGGTTGAGTTAAGTGGTTGGGTTATTAGACTTCACTAGGAGGTCATCTTAGTTAAGTTATTTGTAGGACAGGTCATGTATAAATAGAGTGGTTGTGTCTCTCATTTGATTCATTCAATCACTTCTCAAGCTCACATAGCTAAGAGAGAAAGTGGCACACAAGTGGAGGAGGAGGAGTATCTGCTAGAGACATCTCTTTGGGTTTGATCATTGTGATCTTCGTTTGTGGCTTATCTTATCTCTGAGGAAGTTGCGGGTTTTTTCACCTTCTTGGTTTTCCCCGAGGAAACTCTGTCTCTTGTGTGCCTGCTATTGTTTCTATGATTGATATGCTGTAGATATGCTGTACAAGTTATTCTCTTAGTGATCCTGAATGAAAATGGAATGAAATTATCAAAAAATTAACAATCTTAGAATTTCTTCCAGGAATACATCCGAAAAGTCCTTTATTACCAGTATATCTTCAAGTATGATTTTATCTTCCTTAGTCATTCATTCTTCATTGATTACATTTACCGCAAACATCTTGCATGCTTTTCATGCTGCTCTTTTTAATTGTAATGCAAAAATCTTCCTAACATAAACCTTTCTCGGTATGTCTTTAATTAAACCAGTCTATCCTTCAGCATTTATATATGTAAAAGTCTTTTCAAAGCAATTCAATACTACTTTATGTATTTCTAGCCAATCCATACCAATCAGAGCATCATAATACCCTAAAGGTAATACATTTAATTTTACCTGAGTCTTAGATTGATTCATCAATAGCTCACATTCATTTACATAATTATTCACCCTTCTTTTTGTTCCGGTAGCTAACTGAACTAACCAAGGCTTTCCAAATTTCTCAACATGGAATTTACATTTTTCTTCTATGGTAGGTGAAACATAGCTTAAACTGGCACCCATATCAATTAGAATAGAGATAGTTTTATTTGAGATCATACCTTCTACTTTGACCATAGATGTTTGATGATCTACCTGTTGGTTATTCAATGCTGTGTTGATCCTGTGCGCTTCATTTTCCAAATCTCCATTGGTTGGTTCCGCTTGTACTGTGTGCACATTGCTAAGGTTTCTATTTCTGTTGGGACAGTTGTTTGCATAATGTGGTCCTTGGCATTCCTAGTACTTTACTGGTGTTTTTTGTTCAACGGATTTTATCGGTACATTAGTAACTTCTTTGTTCTTTATTGTTGGTGCATTTGACTGAACATTAGACCTTGTATTAGATAAATTTGGCTATTCAAAAAGCCTTTCCATTGAAAATTTATGTGATGCATTTCCTTTAAAATTTGGCTTAGAAAAATTTCGTGAATTACCAAACTTACGATTATTATTAAAATTCCTTCTTCCCTGTTCATAGTAGTTTGTCTTTTTATATTTCCAATTCGATATTTTATCCTTCCTCTTCTCTTGTTCATAACAAAAGTTAGCTTTTCTCATCGCTTCCTTGAGAGTTTTAGGATTATTGTATTCAATTCGGTCCTTAATATGGTATGGAAAACACATGAGAAACGTATGTATTTTGGGATTATCCTCAACTATATACAGCACATACCTAAATAGACTTAGAAATTTACTACTCAGTTCCTTCATGCTCATTGAGCCCAATTTTAAGTCATAAAATTCTTTATCCTTTTCTTCAAAATATTATTCAGATAGAAACTTCTTTTTGAAATATATTTTAAAGGTATTCCAGGTTACATTCTTCTCTTTGATACATTTTACTCTTTTAATATCCTGCCACCATATGTCTACTTTTCCAATTAAGTTGTAGATAGCCATTTTAGCTTTTAGTTTGTCGGAATAATTGTAAATCTGGAAATACTTCTTCATTCTAGATAGCCATGCTTAGGATTCTTCACCCTTCTCAACTTATCCATCGACTGTTGGAGGTTTTATCTTTTTAAATTCTCCAGATATTTCCTCATAAGGTTTATTTCTTTTCTTTTTAGGTTGGTAATCATTGTAACTACTATCGCTAGAGCTTTTATATTTTCTCTTTCGTGACTTAAACTCATTATCGGAAGAAGAAAAACTTCCTTCATCCAATGATGCCATCTTCCTATTCTTATGTGTAGAGATTTTATCTTCAGTTTCAGTTTTAAGTTTTCTTCTTTGTTTTTGTTCTTTGTTACTAGTCTTGCTTAATAGTTTATGATTTAGTTCCTCGTGTGCTCTTAATATTCTTTCATTTTCTCCCTTTACTAGTTGTAGTTTTGTTCTCAATTCTCTCACAGATTTTAATAATTCGGTTGGATTATCATTTTCTAATTCTACCCAGATGTTATCATCATTTAGAAATCCAGTTCCATGACTACGATGTGTCCCAGTCTCAGCAGATCCTTCTGCCCCTTCCATTTCCTGTTAAGAATAGAAAGTTATGATATGCTGTAACAAAAGAATTCAACACAAGTTAGAATAATATTTTTCGGTTTTTGAGTTGGATGCATGAGTTGAGCCTTCTTCTAGGCCTAGAGTTTGAATCCTTGCTATGATACCACTTGTAACAATTCCAAAAAAAGAACTAAAGTTTCAAAAAAATTTAAAAAAATTGGGATAAAAAACTGAAAAGTAAATTGTATCTTGAATGTCCTAATTACGCATGTTCAAGTATTTTGATGTCAATTGTTGTACTTATGTTTCTTTCGATATAGGGGTTCTTTGAGAAGAGATCCCAGGGCTTACTTAGATTGCAAAGCTAATGTTGCACTTGATACTTTGAAACATATCTGTCGATGGAGTAAGGGATTTCGTCATTTATGGTATGATTTCTTATCAATCTTCAGTTTAGTTACTCAGGCTTAGAAGATGCTATGATTTTCAAGTCTCTGTCTAGGTATCCTAAAAGGTACTAACCCTATTTGAATTCTAAAGGTTTTAAGAGATATATTAAGATCCCTTGAAACATGAATCTGATACTACGTGCATGATGAAAATATCACAAAGTTCAATACACTTATTATTCTTTTTATGAGTTCACTATCCTGGAATTTGAATGTCGATGGGAAAAACTATTAATAGCATTGCAATATAAACCTCTCCTACGGTCCACACACTAAAACACTCAAAGGTTTTGGAACAGGTTAAGGTACTATGCTAAGTACACAAGTCAGGCCCTAACTGGGGTTTGGGAAACAAAGAATGTTTACGATGGGTAAGTGATGGGAAAAGTCTTTTCATTTCAACACACGGGTCTTGGCATTTATGTTGACTCGAGAATTGAATGTGGTGATCATCATATGGATTCAAATTGGTTGTGGGTGTGTGTAGAATATCGAGTTCTTAATTGCAACTGTCTGGACTGTCTGAATCACATTAGTGTTCTCGGACACATGGCTCCTTCGAACCCTAACTCCCTTATCGATGTGTTTCTCATCATTTTTGTTGTTTGGAAATTTGAGGTCTGTCTCCTCCGGCTCTCTGGTTCTCAGTGGACTCGGCCCTTGGCCTCGGCTTCGAATTTTAGCCTTGGCCTCAACAAGTTCATGAAAGCTTTGGAAAACTCCTGCTAGTTATTGTATTCGTAATCTATCAACACTTCAAGGTTTTTAAGTTGTCTTTTTGCGTGCAACCAAAATAGTTATTGACCAATTCTTAGTTTTCTTGTGGCAGCAAGCTCTAGGTATCAAGGAAGGAGGAGAGGTTTTGATGAAAAAAAGAAGGGAAATCGACTTTGGTATGCCCCCGATCCTCCATGGGACATCTTAGTGTTTGCAACCCGTGGTAACATGGTTTTTAAGGGTGAGAGTCTTTACTTTGACCGTTCTGGGGTGAGATAGATGTATAGACTTGTCACAACCTTTGGTAGTTATGTTGGATTTCACGTCTTTGTAAAATTTTTAACATGCATTTTGGTTAGGGTTGTTCATATGAACTCGGTTAGTTATTGAAGTTTTAAGAGGGCTTAGTATCAGTGCTTAAAGGAATAGTTTTGCTATGAAAACACTTGTCCCATTCTTGGAATGGTCCTTGGATTGTTTATGATGGAATTTTAAATGCCATGTTTCGATGGTTGGTTAATTTTGTTGATGGTACCCTCGACCTGTTTGGGAAATGCAAATGGGCGAATGCCAAGAACTTATAGTGCTTTGCCTGTTGATTTCACTGTGTAATTTGGTCGTGGAAGAGTTTTGATTGCTTGGCTTTTGTGCATGGTAATTGAACACTCTAGTTTCTTGTACGATGATAAACTATATAATATTGACTGTGTTAAAAAAGGTTATATGGATTAAAATGTAGTTGCTTAGTGTTTTCATAATATTTGGTAGCGAAGGCTTAAGAAGTTAGATCTTTCGATTTCATATTGTTACGCTCTTTAGTAGAGAAATCGTCATTTGGATGTAGCTTGTTTGATGTGAACCTGTGGGGACTCGATTCCGAGCCTGAGATGGATAGCATTTCTCTAAAATGATAGAAGTTAGGTTATTTCAATGTTTAGCTATCCTGGTTCAAAACTCCTTCTATAAAAACTATGATTGTAAACTTGTTTATGGGAAAGGTTGTTCGACAATCCTACATTCCAGCTTAGGTTGTAATACTTTTGATTTCTAGGGTCTAAAGCAATCTTCCATGCTCTTGTTTTTCTGTTTGGATGTAAGGGTATCCACCTGTACAAGGACGTTACGACACTTAAACGTTGAACTACTGACTGCAACAGTGTGTATGCTTACCTGTCGTGAGTTGTATGTGATGGCTCTGCTTGTTTGTTGTTATCTGAAATATACTTGTTCTTTTTAAAAGAATTTGGCTGTGTTTAAAGCATCCGTATTTTGGAAATACCAAAATAGAAATTTGTTTGTCCTTTAAAGGTTAAGAATGAAAGAAAAGATGACCTGCCCTAGAACACAGAAAGGTCCTCTGAATAGCTAACATAGTGGTTAGGGCAATGGAAAACTGAAATAGAACTGGTTTTTAAATCCTGAACTGTATATTTCATTTCATCAATATTTAACAAATTTCAAGTGATCAGCTGAAAAGAATGTTTGATATAAATTCTGAAAATGAAAAAATACCAATGTTTATCTGTGCATCTGTAATTTATTACATCTATTCTTAAATTCTTCCCTGTACTAGAGTACACCACCTTCTGGTGGAAGGAAAAATATAGAGGTAATTATTTTCATTTTTAACTAGTCAATCCTAATTCAAAGATCAGTTTAATTATAAACCATTTCATCAAAAATAATAACAAGTAGAGTAAGAAATAGAAGAAACCTGAACAACAAAGCTGGGCAAACATCCATAGGTGACTGTTTCTCCTAACCTAATTGCTCAAGCACTCAATAGAATGCTTGTGACCCCCAAGCCTATTCACTGAACCACCAGGATGAAGGCACCGAATAGGAGTAGGAGACCTTCCTTTGCAAAGACGACCTACCATCCTTCCTTACTTTGTACTGAACTGATGGACATACTCACTTTGGGAATCATTAGTTAGCTGCCCCTCATCGAATTTCCTTGTGTGCTGAAAACTATCATAGTTGTTTTTCCCAGCCATCCCCAAGGGAAGGGAAAAAAATAAAATTGATGAGCCTCCTACTGAATTCAATGGCTTCATAGCTTGCCTAGGTCTTTGGTTAGTTATATCATTTATTGAGCCACTTGCTCAACTCCTCCACCATTGGAGAGTCATGACCATAAATATAGGGTAGTTTCCTCCTGCAATAGCTAGTAAGTGATTTCAGATGCTGCCACTTGTATCCTTGTCTCCTAAGCAGTTTCATTCTTCCTAGTGGGTCAGTGAACACTCTTCAACAGTCCCCTATGGATGAGTGTCTCCACTTTTAAATTTATTAAAAAATAAAAATAGTTATTTACAGTCATCCTTGACCACCTTGGTCATAAGAAATTTATAATAAAATTAGATCAATGTTTTTCTCAAAATAAAATGTTTTTCAATTCTAGGGTTGTTACATTTATTAAAAAGGATGGATCCACCTTTGTAAATTCTTTACTAGCCTTGATAAGCCCCATTGAAAAAACCCCATACTTTGTTTTTGTTAATTACAAGTTCTGTGAGGATCCCAAAAGAATTTGATTTTGTATCTTCTATCCCTTCTCTATAAGAAATCCCAATATTATGTGCCACAATGGGAGGAGACCAAATTTTATATTCAAAAACAATTTTATTTCTAGACAACCATAAGCCCCATAAAACATAGCAAGGTAAATATGCTTTATTTTTTGTTATAGGATTTGAAATGCACGATTCAAAACATTGAACAATGTTATCTTTTGACCACTGACATGAACATTTAATTATGGACTTTTTTCCTGATAAGTTTGCAAACCCATTTATATTTATATTTTTGGGTGTTACCAATTTGTTCAATTGATCCAATACTATCAAGAAAAGTGTAGTCGCATTCAAAACCCATGTAGCAGAATGTTTATCCAGAATGGAATTGCTTAGGAAAGAAACAATAGTAGTAGAATTATGAAATCTCCTTCTGGCATAGGAATCTAACTCATTGACACTTTTTATGTGGTCGAGTCATGTCATAGTGACATCACAACCATATAATGAGTTTTCATAACATTTATAGAAACTAATAGCAAGTAAGATTTTATTTCCTCGGTCATTTTATTCTCATAGATTTGTATCTTAGGGAAGGGCCTTTAGACCCTTCCCTAGCATAGAATTATGATGAAAGGATAGACTGAATAGGGGTGTATTGACCTTACGTCAAATATGGTATGGTGTCATAGTTTATTTAGTGGAAGGATTGATTGATCCTTCTTCAATGATATTTTTATGGTAAGAGGAGCACTAAGTAAGGGTTGGTTGACACTTCCTAGACTATGTTATTTGTGTTTAGGAGTGTTAATTAGAAGGGTTGGTCAAGCCATCCTCTAGAAAAAATTTCACATAGGGAAAATCCATGGGAAGGGTCGGTTGACCCTACCTCAAATATGGTATTCTCATTCAAGGTGACCTTGTATAATGGTCTACCAACCCTTCCTCAGATATGGTATTTGTATCATGACTTACCTAGTGGAAGGGTCAGGAAAACGTTCATCAAGCATATTTTTCATGTAAGGGGGTTACTAGGGAAGGGTTGGTAGGCACTTCCTAAACTATGTTACTTGTGTTGAGGGATGTAAATTGGAAGGGTTGACCAAACCATACTCTATAAAAAAAATTGCATAAAATAAATCCATGGGAAGGGTCGATCGACACATTCTCTAAAAGAAAATTGCATAAGGGAAATCCATGAGAAGAGTCATCCAACCCTTCCTCAAGTATGGTATTCGCATTCATGGTGATAACAAATAAGGGTTGGGTGACCATTCCTCAAATATTATATTTGTGTTTTGTTTTACATAAGAGAAGGTTTGACCAATCATTCCCCAAGAATACTTTTCACGTAAGGGGGATACAAGGGAAGGGTTGGTTGATACTTCCTAAACTATGTTATTCACATCGAGGGGTGTCATTTGGAAGGGTTGGCCAACACACCCTCTATAAATGTTTGTTCATATTGTAAATCCATAGGAATATTCAGTTAAGCCTTCCTAAAATACGATATTCTCATTCAGGATAACCACAAACGAGGGTCGGTTGACCCTTCCTCAAAGATCATATTATCATTGTAATTTACATAGTGCAAGGGTAAGTCAATATTTTTTCAAGAATATGTTTCATGTAATTTATCCACATGGGAAGGATCAGTTGACCCCTCCTCCACCATATAATTCTTATGAAGGGGAATAATGGAAAATTCGAAGTTGAAACTTCTTAGAGATGTTATTCACATTGTCGTTTATCTAGTGGAAGGATCGACCAAACTTTCCCCAAGAAAATTTATTTAGTAAGAGGGGGTGGAAAGGAAGGGATGATTGCCACTTCATGAACTATTTCATCCAAGGCTATTAAGTTGAATGGTTGGCTAACCCATTTTTTACGAATGGAGATCCATGGGAAGGGTTGGCTAACCCATACTCTAGAAAATATTTCACATAAGTGATTATATCCATGGGAATGTTTGTTCAACCCTTCCTAAAATAAATCACATAAGGGAAATCCATGGGAAGGGTAGGCCAATTTAGGAAACAATTCACATAAAGAAAATACATGGGAAGGCTTGGCCAACCCTTTCCCTGGTATAAAATTCTCATGGAGGGAGAGCACAAAGAATTGTATGCCTACATTTCGTCAATGTATGTATTCTAATTGTAAGGTATCCAATGCAATTATTGGATGACCCTTCTTCAAGCACATATTCTCATTGAGAAGAAGTGCCAATAATTGTTGTATTTACATTTTTTAAGGATGTCATTCCCATTAGTACTCTCAAGTGGAATTGTTGGATGAATAATCCACTAGAAAATATTTCCCTTAAAAGGGACCCAATCCCCATTAATATAGTTGAATTGTCAATCTACACTTCCACAAGAAAAGTATTCAGATGAATGTGGAGCATGAAAAAGAGTTATTCAAACCTTCCATAAATATGGTATTCACATCGTGGTTTATCAATTCAAAGGGACGGTTGATATTCCTCAAGCATATTTTTTAGGTAAGGGGGACATTGTGGAAGAATCGGTTGACACTGACTGAACTATATTATTTGCATCAAGGGTTTTCAATCGGAAGGGTCGGTCGACCTATCCTATAGAAAAAAAAATTTAACATAATAAAAATCCATGGGAAGGATGGGGGTCATCCTCAAAGCTAGTACTCTCATTTAGGGTGACCATGAAGAAGTTTTAGTTAACCCTTCCTCAAATATGGTATTTGAATCATAGTTTACCTAATCTAAGGGTTGGTTATTCCTTCCTTAAGAATATTTTCCATGTAAGTTGGACACCTTTGGAGGTTTGGATAAACCATCTTCTAGCATAGAATTCTAATGAAGGGGAAGGACAGAGAAGTTTGATCAACCCTTCTTAATGATGGTATTCTCTTCACGGTTTATCTAGTAGAAGATTCGATTAAGCTTTCCTCAAGAAAAAAAGTTGGGAAAGGGGGACCCTTAAGAAGGGACAACATCCACTTCCTGAACTATATTATTTCCATCGAACCATATTCTATAAATCATCTTCATATATAATAGAAATCTATGGGAAGGGTCCGTCGACCCTTCTAGTTAAAAAAAATCACATAAGGGATTTCCATGGGAAGGGTTAGTTGACCCTTCTTTTAGCATATAATTTTCAGGGATGGGGAGAATAGAGAAGGGAAATATTCCACTTACTAAACTATGTTATTATAATTGAGAGTTACCAAGTGGAAGGGTTGGCTAACATGTACTCTAAAACCATTTTAACATAAGGAAAATCCATGGGAATATTTGGTTAACTCATCCTTTATAAATTTTCATAGATAATGGAAATCCATGTGAAGGGATGGTCGAATCTTCCTTTGGCATAATATTTCCATGGAGGCGGATAATGAAAAATGGTCAACCAACATTTCCTCAATGAACCTATTCGCATTGTGATGTATCTAGTGAAATGTTTTACCGACCCTTCGTCATGCATACTATTCTCATTAACATGGAGCATCAGCAATTATCATTCCACCGCTTTTGAAGGATGTTATTCCCATTGAATACTATCAAGTGGAAGTGTCGGCCAACCAATCTAGTATAAAATATTTCCCATAAAAGGGATCTAAGGTAAGCGTCATCCCACCCATCCTCTTAAATGGTTTTGTCATGTAGGATAAGTACTGCGAGGGATCTTTTGACCCTTTTCCGAGGATGGTATTCTAGTCACAATTAACCTAATTGAAAGGTAGTCTAACATTTACTCAAGTAGAGTCTTTTCATGGAAGGGGATCACATAGAAGGGTCAACTGAACCTTCCTCAAAGATGATGTTTGTGTCACAGTTTATGGATAATTAATACTTGTAAAAAAATTGTATAAATTCATTTAATTTAATGGTTAAATGTTATGAAAAGTATTTTTGTAAAATGTGGACAACAAGATGGGGGATCACACTAACCTAGAGAACTTATATTAACTTATTATATTTATATAATTTGGCTTATGTTCATTCATTTTTACCGATTACATTTATGTTTATTTTAAATGACTTTAAGTATTTTGCAACTATTGCATTTGATTTATATGGTTTTTTTTCTTATATACCAACACATTATGATCTATAAAAAAGATCATCAATAGTTTCTGAATATGTTATCTATACATATTTCATTCCTTGATATGTACTTATAATATGCCTATCAATCTGATCTAGATATAATCTATCCAACCATCTTAGAAATTGTAGAAATTGCTCCCTTGAAGATTTGGTCAACATTGCATGCTCTAGGTATTTCAGTGGACTATTATTTCAAATTGATTCAATTATAGTTATCTTCAGTGTTGTTTTCATTTGATTCTACATGGGATATCTAGTTGATTCCATTACATGACTTGTGTAAATAATGTGAGATTGTTGAATCTCCAAAATAGTTCAAGTTAGAATCCATTCTATACATTCATTCAATAGTGATCAAGCTCAAAGATATACTTCTACAAAGAAGACATGATGCCAAAAAGATCCAATTAGAAATTATTCCAGATATAACCAAGATGGTTTACTCTTTTTTGTGCATGAATTCAAGCCAATTTTACTCCTAACATGTATGTCCCAAACAAGGCTAAATGATGTTTCTATGATAGGTGATCCATATGAAACCTATATTTATTGAAGATTGGTCATGATAAAATAACATGATACATTGTTCTTCATATTTATATTATTCATTGGAGTGTTTGGATGCATTTATTCTCTATTTCATTTAGAAAGAATTTGTTAAAAAAAAATAATTGACTTTAGATCACCTTGGTCATAGTAATTCTGTGCTCATATTTTCATCACCTTTGATCACACGTCTATATCATGATTTAATTTCAAAATATTTCTTATCCTATATTTTCTTCAATAAGATATAATTAAAAATTACATATCAACACATTTTTAAATCATTAAACATCTCACAAAAGGATATTTACATTTTCCTTCTGAATATCATAGCAAATTGCAACATCCTTCGAATTTCTTGAACATATACTAAAGAAAATTTCTTGGATAAATAGAGGTATCAAACCATTTCCCATATTTTTAGCATGTTCAATAACTATTTTAAAAATATAGTAGGCAAAAAAGGATCTAACCAAATTGATTTTCATATGTCCACAGTGATTTGGCAGATCCATCTACACTAACAGTTAAGGGAAATTCATGAATTTGAGTGTCCATTTTGGGGGATGAGAAAATAAATATGGTTTTCACAAGTTTTTCAACTTCTAGCAAACCAAAGTTATTTTTTGTTTAGAATTTAAGTGTCCATTTTGGGGGCTGAGAAAATAAATATGGTTTTCACAAGTTTTTCAACTTCTAGCAAACAAAAGTTATTTTTGTGTTTAGAATTTCACTTTTTAGTGAAAACAAAACTTCTGAAGAATTTTGTTAGCTTTCTATACATTATTTTTCTGATTTTTTAATTCAGTTTTGATATGTCAATTTAGCAATTCTTTAATAGTATGTTCTTATAAAATGAAAGGACTAATAAATAGTCATGTTTTAAAACTCCTATTTATTCATGTTTACACTTTTTTTTACTAAAAAATAAATATGATATGATGATCTAGATGTTAATTTTTAAGAATTTACTTCAATCTGATCTAGGATCTTAACTGAGAGAAAAACATGTACAGCATATCAATCATGAACACAATAATGCAAGCACACAAGAGACACAGACTTTACTTGGGGAAAACCATAAAGGTGAAAAACCCCAATAACTTCCTCAGAGATAGATAGAGCAATGATACAACCCAAGCATAAGAGATAGACATCTCCTAGCAGTAGATTATCCTCCTCCACAAGTGTGCCACTCTCCCAAGAGTGTGAGAGAGAATAGAATGATCTAATAAAGTGCCTCCCGCACTCTATTTATACTTGACTTGACTTGCCTAATAACCTTTACTAGGTCGGCCTTAACTTAACCACATAACATAATGTTGAATGGGACGACCCCCAATAGGGTGGTCTAATAACCCTTTGACCCACATGACTTATATAGGGCCGACCCCAACAAGGTGGTCTAATAACCCATCAAGTATAAGTTAGAACACTTACAATATAAATGACGACACTTCCATATAGAGGAATAATAACATCTCTATAGGAATACAAACACTTCCCTATAGAGGAATAATACCATCTCTATAGGAGTACAATATACATATATGAAATACATTGTGAAGTTACATATACATCAACACTTCCTCTTAACTAGGAAGGTATTTCTCGACACAGGTCTTCTAGCACAAGTCTTCTTCTCTGGATCATCATCATCATCACTGCTGCTGCTATCTCAATCAATCTCTGAATCTACTCATCATATGAAGTTCTACAGAGCCAGTCCTTTTTCATACTGGATGTAGGTCCACCACCTGCAGGTCTTCATCATCACTGGCCATACTATGGAAACCTCGGGACTTATTATGTGCATCACAAATCCTGGTGGTAGCATCCCAAGTTGTTACGAGCACATAGCTCTACCTGTCGGATCTCCCAGGAGCACATTACATGTGACCCATCACAAAACCTAGCTGAAGCATCCCAGGTTGTTATGAGCACATAGCTCTACCTGTCGGATCTCCTAGGAGCACATTACATGTGACCTCACCACAAAACCTGGCTGAAGAATCTGAGGCCTTTTTCATCCTGTCGATATCTCCCAGGAGAAAATTACATGTGGTCCACCACAAAACTTGGCTGAAACATCTGAGGCCTTTTTCATCCTATCCAGATCTCCCAGGAGCAAATTACATGTGGTCATGGAAAAACCTGGCTGAAGCATCTGAGGTCTTTTTCATCCTATCTAGATCTCCCAGGAGCAAATTACATGCCATAGGACAAAACCTAGAAAGAGCATCTTAGGATGTTATGGGTACACAAATCCGACCTGAAGGATCTCCTAGGGTGCTATTATATGTCCTCCTAGAGCAATGTCTCGAAAGAGCATCCCAAGATGTTATGGGTACACACCTCCAACCTATAGGATCTCCCAGACATGCTCATCTGCACAACCTGTCCACAGACACAGAGTATCAACCTGATACTCTCCATACATCATCCCGATGTACACATGATCATCCTAATAATCATCACTGCATCATCCTGATGCATGTAAACTGGAGAAGCTCGTCATCCATGATCATCCTTATCATACAATGCATCTACCTGATGCATACCAAGTATCTACCTGATACATATCAACATATACAATGTATCTACCTGATACATACATAGATACATGATCCACACAATGTATCCATCAGCATACATGATCTACCTGATCATACAAAGATACATGATCCACACAATGTATCCATCAACATACATGATCTACCTGATCATATCCAGCATCCAACATGATGCGTACATACATAAATGATCCAACTGATCATATCCAACATCCAACATGATGCATACATACATAAATGATCCAACTGATCATATCCAACATCAAACATGATGCATACATACATAAATGATCCAACTGATCATATCCAGCATCAACATGATGCATACATACATAAATGATCTAACTGATCATATAGAGCAGAAACTAGAACATCATCCTGATGCTCATCATCCATGATCCTCTTGATCATCATAGCATCGTCCTCTTCAGATCATCTCATCATCCACGAAACACAACCTAAATGCACATCATCCAACACTTACACCACCGACATGGGAGAACACATCTACCACCATTCAGGGAAGGCTCCAACCCTTACTTTTTCACCATGGGAGAACACATCTACCACCATGTGAAAAATGGCATCAGCCCTTACATCTACACCATGGGAGAACACATCTATCACCATGTGAGGATGGCTCAACAGTTACATCACGACCATGGGAGAACATATCAACCATGTTAGAAAAGCTCATGTGCATCTGCATCTTTCGGACTCATCACTTCCCTATGGAAGGGACCTGGATCTGAAGTGCACCAAACCTCTCTTTGAAGTATTCAAACTGCACTCTGGCCAATGGATTGGTCAATACATTTGCAACCTGCTCATCTATCGCAACATACTCTGCTTTGGCTGTACTCAGTGCTACGCAGGACTCCTTCCTGCTAAACCAGGAGATCACACTTGATCCCATACTGAAGCAGCACCCAGAAGTGCTCTTCATATATGTAGCACTACCTTCCCAATCTGAATCAACATAACCCTACAAGTTAAACTTTTGATTCGCACCATACTTGAGCCCATAGTCAACTATACCCTTCAGGTACCTTAGAATATGCTTTAAAGCAACGAGGTGAACACCTCTGGGATCGTCAGGAACTGACTCAATGTGTTCACTGCAAAGAAAATATCTGGTCTCGTGTTCATCAGGTACATCAAGGACCCAATCATTTGATGATACATAGTGACATCAATCGGCTTAAATGAAGCATCATACAGAAGCTTTGGGTTCAATGCCATAGGTGTGGCCATGTCCTTCCAGTCCATCATCCCGAACCTCTTCAGAATCTCTACTGCATACTTCCCTTGTCCAAGGAAGATTCCATCTGCACTCTGCCACACCTCCATGCCAAAAACAAATAGTGCATCATCTCCAAGTTCTTCATCTCGAACTTGGTATCAAGCTTCCAGTACATGTCGACAATCAAACTATCTTCACTTATGATAAACAGGTCATCCACATACAAAAGTAGTATCACTGGATTTCATTCCTCAACCTGGTAGTGAAGGTTGGAATCCGCTTTACTCTTGGTAAAGCCCAAATTGGATAGAAAGTTGTCTATCCTACCATACCAAGTTCTTCCCATATATGACTCCCTATCATGTTTCTCAGAACCAAGTGGCTGCTCCACATACACTTCCTCTTCAACTACACCATTCAAGAAAGCTGTCTTGAAATTCATTTAGTGTATTTTCCACTTCATCACTACAGCTAGAGCAAGTACTGATCTGATGGAAGTGGATCTGGCTACAGGAGCAAAAGTCTCTATGCTACTATCTACAACATACTTGATCTTTATAGATCCACATGGAAGTTATGACAGACTTCCCTTTAGGTCTTGGGACTGCATCCCAAACATCTTTATGATTGACTGGTATTCCTCGATCGTGGCATTCTTCTCAGATCTTGGGAACTTAAATATCTTCAATGGATAGATTTGTTGCTGGACCAAATGTTGTAGTCCTTCTTTTGTAGGCGCTCGTATACGATCTTTCCTACAAAACAAGTTAAATTGCATGATTAGAAACATCTCATAGTTTTCAGAACAAATTCTTACATATAAATAAATATGTCATACAGTCATGCAATTATCTTAGCCAATGCTTCAATACAACATTTATCCATATCCCATAACTTTCTAGATGCCTTCCAATCTCTACCAGAACATTGTTAAGAGTGTGCACAACTCCCAACATGTCAGCAAAGAGGTTTCATTCTAGATAAGTAGCAATGGAATGTTGTACAGTTCTATAGCCACTTACCCATGTATATTAGTAGTATACTGTTCATAAATGCAACTATTCTAATATGCATAATACACAACCTAATTCTAGGAACATCAGTATATACATTATTGAACAATATTATTTAAACAGTCAAATATGCAAGAAATTATAATTCAAATACTTATCTTTGTTTGTTTGTTGGGTTGACTCCCTCTCAGTCTTTGCTTCCTTTTTGTAACTCCATTCTGATGAGAAGTGGTCATCTCCCTCTGAATATTTGCATCCTTGCAGAAGCTACTGAAGTGTGCTCCCTCTTAATATTTTCTTCCTTGCAGGAACAACTGGAGTGTACTCCCTGTTGATCTTTGCTTCCTGGATTACATGTTCTTGACCTTACATCCATCTTGGACCACCATGCAATCTTGAGTGTGCACTAGTGTCATCTCTGTGTCATCCTCAAGATCTCATACATAACCATACATACATTAGTATAATCTCAATACTATCAAAACATTATGATCCTAAATAATCTTAACATGTATGGTCATGATTATTTCAAACACAGATAATAAACATTAGTATTCAAGGTTTCAGGGAAAACTTCTTTTACTCATGCATATTCTTATTTGATCATAGGACTCTTCTGGTTAGTAGAGTCATCAATCAAGATAAGAGACATAATATGCATAAACCCTTGATTACTTACATTTCTAACTCTATGAATAAACATAACCAATCATACCATGTATACTTATATAAGGGATCCTAACACAAGGTAAGATTCTAACTTGATATAGGAAAAACATACTCGGATTACTATGTTAGCTAGTTATGTCTAACATACCCGCATGATGTCTTTTGGTTCTCTTCAATGACTTGTGCTAGTAACCTGCATGTCTCATAAGTTAACCATTGTAGAACCAAGTTATACATACCTCGTAAGTAGATCTTCTACGTGATCCATGACAATGGATGAATCTTTGTCTTCATGTCACCATGATTATATGTTATTGAAGTAGAACATGATTTGTCTTTCTTGGTGTACCTTTCATGTTAGCGAACAACATAAACCTCATTCAACATCACAATGCATTAGTACAATCATATGTGTCAAAACCTTAATCAATGAATATCTTCTATCATGTATTCATATTTCTATTAAGGTGATACGACAAGTCTAGTAATTAATCAAGATTGTACTAACCATAATGATATGAAGACAAACATATCATAAACTTAACCATGAACATAATTCGAAACATACCTGTAAGTCATACCTGTCGAGATTTCTTGTAATATTCTTATGTAAGGACTTAGCCTCATCTCCCTCTGAAACAAGAACTTCTTCACTTATGTAGGTGACCAATCCATTCTCTTCTAGGATTAACCCAATCCACTTGATTTGCAGAAATTTGATCAGGAGCTGGATTAGGGTTTGTTAGAGAAACCCTAAAAATTCAAACATTGAATTTCAAACTTCTGAAAGGATAGAAAGATGCGCCTTTCTGAGCTAGTCAAGCTGGTATACTCAAAATTTGAAAACTGCAAAGTTTCACCTCTCAAAATTGCCTTTGCAGCTTCCAAATTCACTAGACATGACCCTGAACTAGGGTTTGATAAATCCCACCCTTCTTCCCAATAAAAAGGTTCAATCCAAAGCTCTAAGCTTATATTTTTCTGAGGAGCTTCCAGCCGTAGTAACAGATTTCAAAAATTCCCATTTTTGCAGAAGCCCTAATTTTCACTTTTCCGATCAAAGTCCCGAACTAGGGTCTGATCAAGCCCTGCCTTCTTCCCAACCAAAAATTCTAATCTTGGTCTCTAAATTTTGATTTTGATGAGTAGCATTCAGTCGAAGTCTCCGATTACAAAAATTCCAACTTTCTCTGAAACCCTAAATTCCGGAAGCCATGAATGAAGGTGCTAAAAAATAATTATGTTTTGACAGAAATATGTACCTGATTGTTTCTGGTGTAAATCCAAACTTTTTGATCCACAGGGTCTGAATCATTTTCCTATGACAGCTTGACCTGTCATATTTCCAACCCCATAGGTATTACCATGAATGGATTCTCTGAGAGAGATTTATGCCAAGTGTCGCAACGTGACCTGTTTATGGGATAAAACAAGAGAGAAAACTTGTACGGCATTCCACATGTCACTGGTTCAGTTTCGGCCTCTAAAAACATTACCTAAGAAAGTACACTCCGTGCCCTACCTGTCAATTTTTACGAAATTTCATGTGGAGCTTCCTAGCCCAAGTTATGACCTTTTTTCCAAGGTCACTTGTTTATAACTGAGATCTGGAAGAGGCAAAAACCCTATATTGTATAGATCATAAAACACAAAGTGCAACGAATTAGAGGTTTTCCTTTGGACAAAAGGTACATGGAGATCTTATATTCGCCCTGTATTATTTTCAAACCCTGAAACCTCGTCGAAATTTATTTATAGAAAAAGTGCTACGATGACTGGTTTTTTCTATATCAAGCCCTAACATCGCAAGTGCAACAAGCGTCATACATGCCATACCATGCCTTCTTTTAGGCTAGCTCTGATTCCATGTTAATTTTTCATAATTTACTTCAAACTGATCTAGGATCTTAACTGAGAGAACAACATGTACAACATATCTATAGTATATCAATCATGAACACAATAATGCAAGCACACAAAAGACACAGAGTTGACTTGGAGAGAACCATAAAGGTGAAAAACCCCAATAACTTTCTCAGAGATAGATAGAGAAATGATACAACCCAAGCATAAGAGATAGACATCTCCTAGCAGTAGATTCTCCTCCTCCACAAGTGTGCCACTCTACCGAGAGTGTGAGAGAGAATAGAATGATCAAATAGAGTGCCTCCCGCACTCTATTTATACTTGACTTGACTTGCCTAATAACCTTTACTAAATCGGCCTTAACTTCACCACATAACATAATGTTGACTGGGCCGACCCCCAATAGGGTGGTCTAATAACCCTTTGACCCACATGACTTATACAGGGCCGACCCCAACAAGGTGGTCTAATAACCCATCAAGTATAAGTTACAACACTTACTATATAAATGACGACACATCCGTATAGAGGAATAATAACATCTCTATAGGAATACAAACACTTCCGTATAGAGGAATAATACCATCCCTATAGGAGTACAATATACATATATGAAATACATTGTGAAGTTACATATACATCAACACAAGACAGGTTGTATTAATGTATGACTATAATTTTGTATCCAATAGCTAAATATACTATTTTTTTTTTTGAATTGGATCAATGTGAAAAAATCATAAAATATAAACATGTTTATTTAGATTCAACATCTTCCTCAATTTCCAGTTGAAAATAAAAAAATCTAAAAATACCCTTTTGAAGTAGACACCCTAATGCTCTGTGCCATAAGTTTTTCAATTTTTTTCATTATGTTTTCCTAAAGTTATTGATTTTTCATTTCACTGAATCATAATAGAATTTTAAAAAAGTTAAGACACACTTTAACATAAAAATAATTAAAATTACCACATCACAAACAAATTCAACAAAAATTGCATCTATGGAAATTAGATTCAATTATGAAAGCAATGGTATTCCAAAAGTAGATTTTCAGTATTCAACATGGTCTGCTCCCCCCGAAGTTGGAGAAAGCTAGAGAGAAGAGATGTTATTGTCATTTTATGAAATTTCATAGGTTTTCATCCAAAAATTAGTTCAGTGGAAAAAATTTACATTTTTGGCTGAAAGTTAAATATTTTTGATCGGTCATTTGATTAAACTGAAAAATATTTTCCGTCGAATAAACAATTAACCAAAAACATGATATAAAAAAATTTCTATTGATCGGAATAGCAAGGGACCACTTTTAATAAATATGATTTATATTTATACATGAACCTAATTACATAATTTCACATTTTTCATTTTCAAAGTGGGTTTTACATAAGCTTTCTAAAGGAAAATTCTCTTAAGGTGATTTTTGTTTATGGGGAAAGATTTCTTAATAATCTCTTTTATAGTAAAAATTATCTTGTATAATTTCTTTTATGGTGAAAATATTCTTAAAATTCCTCTCGGAGAATTTATTTTATGGTGAAAATTTTCTTAAAGGTTCTCTTAACCAATTGTTTTTAGGTGAATGTTTTCTTATCCAATATATCCTATGGTGGAGATTCTTTGAAAAAGTTTATTCTAAAGAGAAGGTCATCTCAATTTCTTGCAAGTATTTTGAGGTGATATTATGAAATTATCTTTTTGATTTATTTGAAGATAAAAAAAAATTAAACTATATAGAATTTCAAGATTTCAAATTATTCAATTTTTAAATGATTTGCAGTTTTGAAGCTGAAATTTTTATTTTTTCATATAAGGTGATGATTTTTTGAAAACCTATATAGATTGAAAAATCATGGGAAATAATAGACAATGCCAAAATTAATATAATCGCACTCAAGGAGATGTTTTTCATAATGAAAAGAAAAAACTATACTATTAAAATTAAAAAAACTGAAGCTTATAGATATTGAAGAGATACCTGTTGAAAATTAAAATAGAGATTTGCGTCCTAATGTCGATGAATTGAAAATTGAAAATAAATTTCAAGAACAGGAAATCAAACTAGTTGTTGGAGTATTAAAAAACCCACTTATACCATTTTAGACTTAGGATATAATTCATTAATCATTTATGATTAATTTCCTAAGTTTTGACTAGGTAACTTGGGCCAGTTTTGTCTTTTATTGGACCACTTTCCATCTTAAGTCATTAGGGAACACTTGAGAAGGTTCTGGATAAGATTTCATTGGATTCTATCTGATTTCTTTCCATTTCTAGTTTAGTAATTGCTTTCTTGATTTAGACAGCTTTATCCTAGTTTTTCACTTTCTAGTGGAAAAGGTAAAGCTAGTTGACTTAAAAACTCTTACCACTTGGAAAATTCGACCTCCACATATTTTATTCTCTCCTAAAGCCATCATTACATTCCATTTACCTCACTCATGATATTCCATACCATATTTAACAAATTCGTGATCCTTTAGACTATTTTGGAAAGAGTTTTTTCCACCTAGGGTCTTTTTTTCCTTTAGTAAGTTTTTAATTTTTGTGTTTTTCAACTTGCCTCTAAGGCATTCGATTTTCTCCATGGAAGATGTATTATATATTGTAAACATATTTATGAATATGATACAGATATTTTTCCACAAATTATCTTCTTTATTCTTCTTCTCTCATTCTCATAATTATTCCATGTGAAGTTGTCTTATTGAATCTAGATCTAAGCCATTTAAAATCTCACATGGTATCAGAGCTAGATTGATTCAAAAAAATTTCCAAAGTGTTTTTTGTAGGGTATTTCCATCACCAGGAGTGCATCAGCATGGATCAAAACCAAGCTAAAGCTTTGAATCTCACTTCCTTCAACTACTTTGATTGGAAGGCACATATGATCATCCATCTTCGAAACAAAGGACTGTATAGAGTCACTATGGGGCTTGAAATTGAGCCAGGCTCTATTGCACTAAAATCCAAATGGTTCAATCGGCTTGATGAAGATTATGGGTTTCTTTGTCCCTCTGTACCTCCAAATATTCTATTCCATATTGATACTCTAATCAGTCCAAATCAAGTATGGAGAGAGCTAGAGTCTCTCTTTGGAAAATAGGACGAGCTCAAAGGTCAAAAGATGTTGAACCAAACAAAACCTTCTATCCTAAAGGATCATTTTCCCAAGGGACAAAAATTAGCTTCTGGCAGCTCTAATACTAGGGGCACTCATCGTGCCATGCTGACTAATCAATACTATATAAATATGGTTAGCTCAGATGCTTTTCTACAAACGAGAGAAAATAATTATCGCAGAAAGATAAAGAGATCCTTGAGACATCTGATCCTCTTCATATTGAGAGACCTATGGACCCTATGCCTAAGATACCGAAAGGTGTCTATAAGCACGTGTCACACAACCCTAATACATGGGATTCTCTAAACCACTCATTTGTAGAGGACCTATCCCAAACTTCGTGTTCCATGTATTCTGTAGAAGTCTTGCAAAGCTGCCCATCGCAGCGAAATGCACTTATAGCAAAAATAGGAAGTGTGGATTCATCAAGTATGTTGGAAAGGTTTGATATGTCCAACATCAAACCCTTGTTTTTGTATCACATGGCCTTATGGATTGAAGTAATCCATGGTTCTAAAACCATTGGATGAAAAGTGGTGGATGAAGGCACGTCTACGTGTGTAATTTCCATTTCGTGCTAGCGAGCTTTAGGCTCTCCTAAGTTATCCCCTTTGATTACATTGTTTACCGCTTTGTATGGAAGATATTTCCATCCACATGGGATATTGCCCTCTTTTGAGATCCAGTTACCAGGAAAAGTAGCATCGGTGGAGGTCAAGGTTGTATATGCTTATCTTAATTATAATTTTCTATTGGGAAGAATCTAGACATACACGATGCAAGCTATCCATTCATCTATTTTTTGCGTACTGATGTTCCCTCATGAAGGAAAGATCGTCACAATCGACCAACTCTCCTTCGCTAGTAAAAACAATAAAACCTCTTTGGAATCTAATATTTCGTTGATTAATCAGGCTCGTCCTCCCACTAAGAGTTTGGGAGTAGGTTTGTACTCATCACTTATGGGAACTTTTGATTTACATACCCTCGTGAATTATATTGGCTCAATGAGTGGTCCAAACACTACCACGTCATCTAAGGAGGTATTCAGAGTTATTAAAACAACTAATCCTTGGATCCTTCCCACTCATAATGAACCAGTTGTGCCCCTATCTGTCGCAGAAGTGACTTATCAAACTTCAGGAGACTCTGCGATAGATTTCATCTCAACTCCTTCAGTCTCCACGAAGTCGGATGTAGATTATGTACCTGCATGGGAAATAGAATCTGCTCATGACTTTGACTATTTAGACATTGTTTTACCATCAGATGAAGCTATTCTGGAACACTCCTTTTTCACTTTTTGGTGGAGGAGGAAGTAATGCTTATATTTCAAATCCTTTTGGAGGCACCTATACTCAGCAACAATGAAGTGGACCTCAAGGGAGAAATCCACTGTATTGATGTATATGTAACTTTGGAATGTATTTCATCTATGTATTTCATATATATTTATTATACCCTTATTAGAGATCTGTTATTCCTCTATAAGGAAGTGTTTTCATGTGGATTGACAAGTGTCGCAAGTGTGTGTACTTGCCGATGGGTTATTAGACCACCATGTGTGGGGTTGGCCCTAAAATATATATTATATTGTGGATGTATCTAGATAGACAAGTCGGCCCCATAGTGTAACTGGGCAATCAGGTTAAGTATAAATAGAGATCGGGAGATCTCTATTTGGATCATTTGGAAAGTCACACTTCTCTCACTCAGAAAGTGGCGCACTAGTGAGGAGGAGGATCATCTGCTACTAGGAGACTATCTTAGTGTATTTTGGTTATACTTTGGTTGAGCCAGTGCTCTCTCTATCTCTGAGGAAGTTGTGGGGTTTTTCACCTTAGGGTTTTCCCCACAGAAACTCTGTGTCTCTTGTCTCTCATGCTTTTGATTCTTGTGGTGCTTGTCATGCTTCTTGTGATTGTTATGCATTGATATATTGTATATGTTATTCTCTCAGTAAAGATCCTAGAGTATTGTGAATTAATGCTCAAAATTTAACATGGTATCAGAGCTAACCTGAGAAGAAGACATTGTGTAGTGACAGAAACTTGAGTTTCTTTTTTATTGGGTTTCTCTCCCTAGATTTTGGAAAAGAAGTATAGTAGATTGACTCTATTCATCAATGCAAATCTATCTGTCCAATCAGAATTCAATTCTAAGCATTTTCATATTTGGCCCTAAAAATTAGGGTTTCCCCAAACAAATAGGAATTTCTGGAATCTGAACACATAGCTGGAAGCTCCTTGCAAAAATCGAAGTTTAGAGCTTTGGATCAAGATTTTTGGCTGGGTAGATCTCCGGGAAACACAAACCCTAATTCAGGGCTCTCACTAGTGAACCCGGGAGGACAAAAAGACAAATATGAAGCGTAAAGCTTTGTTGATATCAAATTATGAATACACCAGGCTGATCATCTCATCAAGGCACATATTTCTATTCTTTAAGAAAGTTGAAATTCACATTTTGAATTTTTAGGGTTTTTCTAACAAACCCTAATCCGGGACCAGATCCAGTTTTTAGCATTTCAAGTGGTAAGACCTAAATCTTTTCTATTTCCATTTGAATTACTCTTTAAGATGTCTCACCACACCAAGCTTGAGGATAAGCTTGAAGGGGCTGATAACTTCCGAGCTTGGAAGTATAGGATTGGGTTAATCCTGGAAGAGAATGAGTTGGACTCATATATAAAAGAAGAAATCCCTATCCCAGAGGATGAAGAGGCTAAGGTATTGCATAAGAAGAACTTGGTCAAGGCAAAGAGAATCATTGTTGATTCTATCAAAGACCATCTCATACCCCATGTGTCTTCTCTAAAGACACCCAAGGAGATGTTTGACTCTTTGACCAAGCTATTTGAAGGGAAGAACATAAATCGGAAGATGACTCTACAGAATCAATTGAAATGGGTCAAGATGTTGAATGGAGAAACCATTCAATCTTACTTCCCCAAGGTCTCTTAGATCAAGGAGAAACTTGAAGCTTTGGATGAAGTAGTGGACAATGGTGAAGTTGTTATGACCACTCTAAATGGCCTACCTAGGTCATGGGACTTTTTTATTCAAGGAATCTGTGCAAGAAAGAAATTGATCTCTTTTAGTAAATTGTGGGAGGATTTCTCTCAAGAAGAAGCTAGACTTGCAGCTCGTGAGGAAAAGATGGGAGGTGAAGATCAAGCTCTCGCAGCTCACACCAAAAGAAGCAAGCCCAAGAAGGATCACTCTCGCTACAAGAGATCCTATCAAAAGAATTAGAAGGATCTAAGATGCTTCACATGCAAAGAGAAGAGTCACTTTGCCTCAGATTGTCCCAAGAACAAAAGGGATAATAAAAAAAACTCCAGCAAGAAGAAGAAGGGCAGAAAAATAAAGTTCCATGCTCATGCTACCGAGGATGATGAACCTCCAAAGACGAAGGCTAGGGCAGAAAGTGATGATAGTGATGATGACTCATCAAGTGAAGAAGAGTATGTTCTAATCTCTGCTCTCATAGGTACTATCTCCCATGGTTGTAACGATTGGTTGATTGACAGTGGGTCTTCCAAACACATGACTGGGTTTAAGGAATCTTTTGTAAACCTATATGAACATGAATCACCTCATAAGGTGAAACTTGGGGATAATTTTCAATACCCAATCAAAGGAAGTGGTGAAGCCTCCTATAACCTAGATTCTGGAAAATCTTTGAAGATGAAAGAAGTCCTTTATGTACCTAGGCTCAAGAAGAACTTACTCTCCATCTCTGCATTGGATGAAAAAGGTATGAGGGTTGCATTTGTGGATAGCCAAGTCCTAATGTGGCCAAAGGGAAAGACCATAGATGATGCAGTAGTGATTGGAGAGCAACAGGGAGGTTTGTATAGATTGAAGGGACAACCTGAACATGACATGGTGCATGAATCCATGGAGCCAAGTGAACTTTGGCATAGAAGACTTGCTCATATGCACTATAGGGAAATTCCAATTGCAAGCAATGATCTAGAGGGTCTTCCTGAAATCAAGACCAAACATGAAGGTGTTTGCAAAGGATTTGCAAAAGGTAAGAACATTAAGAAGGCTTTCTCAAGAAATGAAAGAAAGGCAAAAGATATCCTGGAAATCATCCACTCAGATGTGTGTGGTCCTATGTCATCCAGTTCTCTAAGTGGGTATGTTTACTATGTCTCATTTATTGATGACTTCTCCAAGAAGACTTGGTTATACTTCTTGAAGAACAAAGATGAGGTGTTTGATAAGTTCAAGGAATTCAAAACCTTGATGGAGAATCAAACTGATAAGAAGATCAAAACATTTAGATCTGACAATGGTGGAGAATTCAGCTCAAGTGACTTCAAGAAGCTTTGCAGTGATTCAGAGATTAAGAGGGAGATGACTGCTCGTTATAATCCTCAACAGAATGGAGTTGTAGATAGGAAGAACAGAACAATCATGGAAGCAGCAAGGGAAATGCTTCATGACCAGGATCTACCTATGCATCTATGGGAAGAAGTAGCTAGAACAACTGTATATGTGCATAACAGAACACCCCACAAGATATTGGTAAACAAGACACCAGAAGAGGTCTTTTCTGGTAAGAAACCTGAAGTCATCCATCTCAGAATATTTGGTTGTCCAGTATACACTCATGTCCTAAAGGAAAAGAGGACCAAACTGGATCCTTCAGGAAAGAAGGGTATCTTTGTGGGTTACAATGAAAGCTCGAAGGCTTATAGAATATACTTTCCAGGGTTCAAGAAGATTGATGTCAGCAGGGATGTAACATTTGATGAAAAATCAGCATTCATCAAATCAAGGAAGGCACCTATTGAAGTTTATGAAGAACCTAAGGAAACTAGATTTCAAGACACTACCATGACTGAAGCAATTCTAGAAGTTGTTCGTTAGTTTGAAGATCCGCAAGAACCTGTAGATCCACCCCGTGAGGATAACTATCACAAGAGAAAAACTGCATGAGCTAGAGAGCTCATTCAAGATGCAGAAAGATTTGGCATTCTAGAAGAAGAACACAGAGCAAAGAATAGAACCAGATCACATACCAGCTATGTTTCTTTACTCTATGACATTATGAACAAAGAGCCTTCTAGTTATGAAGAAGCAACGAAAAAGAAAGAATGGAAGGATGTCATGGTTGAGGAATACCAATCAATAATGAAGAATGATGTTTGGGATGTTGTCCCAAGACCTAAAGAGAAGTCTGTTGTGACTTCCAAATGGATCTACAAAATCAAGCATGTTGCAGATGGCAATTTAGAGAAATACAAGGAAAGATTCATAGCTTGTGGCTTCTCTTAGAAGAAGGGAATAGATTATGAAGAAAATTTTGCACCTGTAGCTAGGTATACTTCCATCCAAACAGTACTTGCCCTGGCTGCAACAATGAAATGGAAAATACACCAGATGGATGTCAAGACTGCTTTCTTGAATGGTGTAGTTGAAGAGGAAGTATATGTGGAGCAGCCACCCAGTTTTGAAATACATGACAGGGAGTCATATGTGTGCAGATTGAAGAAAGCCTTGTATGGATTGAAGCAAGCCCCCAAAACCTAGTATGGTAGGATGGACAATTTCCTATCTAGTTTGGGCTTTACCAAGAGTAAAGCGGATTCCAACCTTTACTACAAAGTTGAGGAAGGGAATCCTGTGATTCTACTTCTATACGTGGATGACTTATTTGTAACAGGAGATGACAGATTGATTGTAGATACTAAGAGGAAGCTTGCTGCTGAGTTCGATATGAAAGATTTGGGAATGATGCATTATTTCCTAGGTATGGAGGTGTGGCAGAGTGTAGGTGGGATCTTCCTTGGTCAAGGGAAGTACACAATAGATATCCTAAAGAGATTCAGGATGATGGATTGCAAGGCCATGGCCACACCTATGGCATCGAATCTGAAGCTTCTATGTGATGCTTCATCTGAGTCGGTTGATGTCTCTATGTATCATCAGATGATTGGGTCCTTGATGTACCTGATGAACACGAGACCAGATTATTGCTTTGTGGTGAACACATTGAGCCAGTTCCTGACGGATCCGAGGAGTGTTCACCTGGTTGCTGTAAAGCATGTTCTGAGGTACCTGAAGGGTACAGTGGATTATGGGCTCAAATATGAAGCGAATCAAAAGTTTAACCTGCAGAATTATGTTGATTCAGATTGGGCTGGTAGTGCTACAGATAGGAAGAGCACATCTCGATGCTGCTTCAGTATGGGATCAGGTGTGATCTCTTGGTTTAGAAGGAAGCAGTCCTGCATAGCACTGAGTATAGCTGAGGCAGAGTATGTTGCAGCATATTCAGCTAGTTGTGAGGTAGTATGGCTACGGAAGCTACTGTCTGAGTTATTTGATCTCATGTTGGATGCTACTGGTATCTTTTGTGATAACCAAAGTTGTGTGAAGCTGTCTGAGAACCCAGTGTTTCATGACAGGTTGAAACACATAGAGATAAAATATCACTATATTAGGGATATGGTGCAGAGAGGAGCTGTGAAGCTCCTGTACGTTGCGACGGATGAGCAGATTGTAGATGTGCTGACGAAGCCACTATCCAGGGTGAAGTTCGAGTACTTTAGAGAGAGGCTTGGTGTTCTTCAGATTGATGACACTTCGAGGAAGAAGTGATCAACACATTTGTAGAAGTCATTCCAAGCATGTTGGAAGGAGGATCCTTCACATGGCTATGGATATAAGCACTAGGTGATGAGCATCAGGACGATGCTCCAGTTACTGCTCTGTATATGCATCAGAAGGATGTTGGATATGATCAGTTGGATCATTTATATGTATACGTATGTATGCATAATGTTGGATGCTGGATATGATCAGTTGGATAATTTATATGTATATGCATGTACACATCATGTTGGATGCTGGATATGATCGGTTGGATCATTTGTATGTATGTTTTATATGCATCATGTTGGATGAATGTACCATGTATCTGTATATGTATCAGGTGGATACATTGTATAATCAGGTAGATCATGTATGTTGATATGTATCATGTATGATCAGGTGGATCATGTATTTGTATTTGTATCAGGTGGATACATTCTATGATCAGGTGGATCATGTATGATGATATGTATCAGGTAGATACTTGGTATGCATCAGGTAGATGCATTGTATGATCAGGATGATCATGGATGACGAGCTTCAGGATGTTGCTCGAGATGATATGCAGTCTGATGCTGCAGTGATGATGATCGGGATGATCATGTGTACATTAGGATGATGTATGGTGAGTATCAGGTTGATACTCTATGGTCGTGGATCAGGTTGTGCGGATGAGCATATAATTTGTCCCTATGAGATTTGCAGATAGTCTTTCGAGGTTTTTCCTATGACATATAATCTAGCCCTGGGATATCTGGCAAATGCTCTTTCGAGGTTTTGCTCTGGGAGGACATATAATTTGGCCCTGGGAGATCTGCAGATAGTCTTTCGAGGTTTTCCCTATGGCATATAATCTAGCCCTGGGATATCTGGCAGATGCTCTTCAAGGTTTTGTCCTATGGCATATAATGTTAAATTTTGAGCATTAATTCACAATACTCTTGGATCTTTACTGAGAGAATAACATATACAGTATATCAATGCATAACAATCACAATAAGCATGACAAGATTTCATGTCCCCACCCATCATACCAGTGCAATGGAGAGGATCGTGATGCTAATAATGGGCAATTTGCCCCGATGCTTACTAAATAAAACATCCACATATATAAAAAGACAGGCATGCAGATGTACAAATCTAAGCAAATACAGCAGAAGTAAATCATGTGCAGAATTAACACACATCCATCATACATTCCAGATTTTCATGTCATTCATCAATTGAGCAATATCAAACTATCAAATGAGAATACTTATCTTAAACCAAGTAGTCCCTGAGCAACCAGCTACGCTTCTGGCAACGTTCCACCCAACCGTAGGCCATTGTGCTCCTCAATCTCTCAACACCACTGCCACCCCCGAGCTGGGAATGATCTCCACAAGGAAAGGGGAAAGCAGGCTCTCACATAGACACAGATATACCAGAACCAGCCAAGCCAATCAGCAATTGGGTTTCTCAGGTTGTTAAGATATGGACATAGGTGAATTACTAAGCTAGTGGCTCACCCATTGAGCTATGGATACTTATTGGGCTCATCAAGCCAAATCTATCCTCTTCCACTCCTGGGTCTCCTGCTAACAGGTTCAAACCAAGGATGGGGTTTCTACCATCTCAGAAAAATGTGGGAACACACAAAAACGAAATGGGGAAGATTGGGAAACAACCCAGGGAAGCCAAATCTATTTTTAGAAAAACGTCCTTGGACATTCGGGGGAAAAAAACGACCTCCATATAGTCCCCAAATCGTGGCCCTTCTCTCCCAAGCTACTGT